>SRSE01000276.1:9941875-11425000 GCA_005024645.1 Planiliza haematocheilus
CACATTAAGTGTCCCAGTACCTGTCTGCTGGAACCATCTTCGTGACCAGATGTCTTGCAGATTTTAACCTTGATTACTGCCTTCATTTGTGGACCAAGCAGCACGCCTGCACTCCCGGTCTCCGGTTGTTCTTAGTGAACACGCTTACCAGCTCAGACTCCCTCTGCCAGAGGAAACAGGGCTAATCTTTTCAAGGAATGCAGCTCAGGCACCTTCGACTTATTGCATTAGAAAGGAGGAATGCTTTAACCTCCTTTGTCGATGATGCCGTTCATATATGCAGACAAGGTGTGACAAATTTGGATTTGTCTCTGTATGTTACAGCACCGTGCGAGCAACTGCCATGACAGATTATTCATCATCCGTCTGTACACACTGACCTTATAGCTGGCCTGGACTTGACTCCAACACACGACATGTCTGCTCCATTTGATTTAAATGTCATGTGGTTTACAAAATAAATGCAGTATTTGATTGCCATGTCTCACTTGTAGCTGTTTCATCATGCAGTGGGAACATAGCAGCAACCTAAATGTATGACACTTAATTGAAATCGATTAATATTTTTATCAGAAACCAAGCAAATAGAAGCAAATACTGCTTAGTCACTGCTCTAAAACACTTACAGGAATACAGACATACAGAAATAGTTTAGCCATATCAGTCATATCAGTGATGTCCACAGGTCTGTAATACTCCCAAGCTCTCAAACCCCATCTGCCTCAATCGCTGTAAAATGATCTCACTCAAGTTTGTGAGCTCATTGTTGTCGGGATTACAAAGCTACACTTTGCCTCTTGACGAACCAAGTGTTATTCTGCTATGAAACAAACGTGTCGGGCTGTGTAACAGAAGGACAATAAGCCAAAATAAAGACACCACAGCCATAATGCCAGACATACACTATATGTTAACGTAAGCCTTCCAGAGAAAACTCACCTCAGACGTCCTGGCACTGCTCTCTGCTTGGTCTGTCCCACCGGGCTGTGAGCTGGTTTGCTCCCTCTGCTGGGAACAGCAAACAGGTGCATGAGTAACTCTGACAAACTGTAACCGGCTGACATAAGCACTTATGGGTGAATGCAGTCTTTTGGCGTTTTGAATATTCATAAAGTAAATAAATCATTACTTGAACTGCTGCATGCTTTATTTGGAAACAGAATTAGAAGTTTAGTTCAATTAAATGTTATTTACATTGCAATAAGCCCCCAGAACAAGCACTGAGGTGATGGTGGCCAGGTTTCTTTTTTGTTCTGGGTTATTTATTTAAGCACTGTAACAGCATTTGTTTGAAAACTCTAATTTTAACTTTAAATGCAGAGCATGACAGAGTGTAAAACTGTACATACTCCTCAGTCAACATTTCATATTAAACACATGCTGTATTTGTATTTGACCAGTTCTTGCACATGTTAACAAAAGCTATCGACCTCAGTCTTCCAGTGAGTACATGATAATATTCATGTACACTTACTAAATAAAACAGTTAATTACTTCTAGCTTTTGTTTTCAAATACAATCTATAAAAATGTAAGAAACATCCATTTTCTACATGTATTTGAATCATTTATTTGGACCCCGTTAATTAATTTGGATGGGGCCATCTGCCATTTCATTATTTGACAGCACATTTGCCTAATCTTATGGGGATAACAGCAGTGTGCTGATGGCCTCGTGGTGGGGTCATCAGTCTCCGAGGACTCCTCTAATCCCCTTCTTTTATCCCTATCCTAGTACTAGTGGATGACCTCAGCAAAGTGGTTCAGCAGATCCTGCCTTAACAGATGAGCTATTTTGAAAGCTATATTAAAAAAAACAAAAAAAACTGTACCCATATTCTCTTAAAAAAAAAGTTTAATTGCGCCCCTTATAAGCAATTCTTTGCTGTTACTGCAGAAAAAGACAAGTATGACGCACACGGTTTGACTGCATCTACAAATAGGATTACTAGTGGATTACCAAACTGGTTGGTACCATTCCAAGTCAAACACGCTATTAGTAACACGCATGGTGTCCACAGGGACATGGGTCAATACTTTCACACTGGCTAAGATTCTCTTTCAGTCAACATACACTAAGACTACAGTGCAGTCTGGTGCGAGTTGTGCAAACTAGACAATATACTGACCTAAATCCTTGCAAAATGCTGTTTATGTAATGGGTGTTAAACTTTCTACTCCTCCTCCACAGACAGTGCTGACAGCAGGGTTAATGAATGAATGTCGTGGAAAGAAAACAGCCCAGGGAAGTCGATATATGTTTTACAGACTTGTGAACTCGATGGCCGACATTTTGAGAATACTTTAAGTCTGCCCCGGCTCTCTGGGTATTTTATTTATTTAAGACTGAAATAAAGATGCCAGACTTAAATACATAATCACCTGAGATATTTCTCTGAATTTAGCTGTTTTAATAAAAAGCACATTTATTTACAGCTCTTTCACACTGTAAATAAATGGACGTGATGTACATGACAAGGCGTCAGGCAGAGTTGTCCATCTAGGTTGGTGAGCATGTGCTGTGTGTGACAGTGTGACACAAAGCTCCACTATTCCAAGCTGTTTTTATATTCCCAGCGAAAATCATGAAACTAGTGAAGATAACTATGTATTTAAGCCACATGCATGCAAGATTTATGATGCATGATTAAGGCTTGTGGGGCACCATGGCTGAAGGAGATGAGTGAAATAAACAACTGGGTTATACAATCCAAATAATAGATTATAAGATTTTCTTTGCGGTTGCAGTTTAAATGGTAAATGGCCTTGCTTTTATATAGCGCTTTTCTACATATTGGTACTCAAAGCGCTTTTACAGTCAGAGACACATCTACCCATTCACTCACACAAGCACGCACACATTCACACACCAGCTGGGGGTTCAGTGTCTTGCTCAAGGACACTTCGACATGTGGCAAATTCCGGGGATCGCACCGCTAACCCTCTGGTTCATGGACAACCCACTCTACCTACTGAGCCACAGTCGCCCATAGATACATAGTTAACTGTGTCAAAGTGGCAGAAAATGTCAGAACTGAAAACTAATTTTCAGTTTTCATAAATAAGTGTAAATTAATGTCAATTAATGTTGTGGATGTAATGTTGTGGAATATTTTGTTGTGGATCATTTTGTTGTGGATCATTTATAGACTGTATAAAGATGGACAGTGGAAATGTTAATCAAAAGTGAAACCACAGCAAGTAGAGCTCCCCCTAGTGTCTGGCAGCAGTATAGGTCATAAGCTCCTCCTCCTCCATATTAGTGGGTGGGACTTTCAGCAAACTAAAACACTAAAATTCATGTCAAATCATTTTTTCAAAGACAGTTTTTTATCATTTTAGGTAGTTAATATAGTGTTGATGTTTTTAATAAGTTTCATTTCAGTTAGTTATTTGACGCTATAGAAACAGGATATGACATATTGGCGAGTGGGTGGGTAATCGATATTGCAGCCCTACTTGGCTCCACTCTGCAGACTTTGGCTCCAAAGTCACAAGATGGCGCTGCCCGTATCCCAGGGTAAATAGCATCAGTTTGGCCATTGTAAGTAAGTGGTGACGCATTGTCCATATTTATATACAGTCTATGGCGTATACAGACACATTTCATTTTATTCTTGATGTTTTCTGTCAAGTGTCTCCCTGGTAATAAAGGTGACTAGTTTGAATCTAGACATCTAGACGGCCTTAAACATTTGAAAAGTATGTTTTGCTGCTGCTACCACTGCTGCTGTTTACAAGTCATTTCTCTACTAATGACTTTAGCACCGTTAATTCACACATTGGATAAGTGTGAGGTTTTGCCAGACTGGTCGGCACAGCATCACAAACTCACCTCCTCCCTTAAACAGGCAGAGTTTTGTATGGAAACGTTCTTCTCCCATTTGTCGGCCATGTGGTTGATCTCCTCCAGCTTTTGTTCACAGCTCTTCTGTGAGTTTAACAGCGTCACTTCATAGAACTCCCGGATATCTGTGGGAGTACAGATAGGACACGACTTAGCCGGAGCTGATAGCTGAATGCTTTTGATTCAATGGCACAACAAATATATTCTAGTAATAGAATATATCACATAGAGTAATAGAAAGTCAAACACAGCAAACAGTCAATAGCAGAACACAAAGTAAATCATGAGACTCACAGAGGCTTGAAGTTACTTGTAAAACTCAAGTGATTTATGAACACCTTGTGGAATCCATTTTCTACTCATATGCAAAATTCTGCCAGCTATAGAAAAGCTTCAACTTAAATTTCAAGATGCCTTCGCTGTGCTCTGCCAGCTGACAATGTTCATCTGCACTGTTCTCAGTTCTGTTTATTATGCCCAGCCTCCTCTCTCCTCTTGTTTCGTGTGCTCATCATTATTTTACAACTTTATTAAGGTCACTTCAGAACTATCATGTAATACCAACTGTGTGCTGCTTGTAATCCTGTGATGAAGTCTTCTATACTGACTTAAAAAAGATAAGAACCGGCAGTGGTGAAACCAGGACGCCCTCGATGTGAGGCAGGTTTATAGGGCAGGTTCAGGCTAGAAGTCAACATCATTAATATTTTCTACCTCATTAGCTGCTTCTCAAATGGAGGCTGGAGTGAAATGACTAGGCTGACATATTGTTTTTATGTGGGGTTCTTGGCTGATATACAGTAAGTGACCTCTGACCTCTGTATTATTCAGTCCCAGTATTTGTCGGCATGCAACAACTGATGGTTCTTTATCTGTTGTGTCGGATGTTGACAAAAGTAATCAGGACACACTCAGGAATCTGTGTGTGCCAGCACTGGCTCACTTTAGTTACCATTATCATTTACTTGAAAAGAAATCTTGGTCTTCATTTACGCACAAAAATGCTAAACAAGTAAAAAAATTAAATTTCTATATGGAAATAAAGACTAATATTAAACTATACTAGAAAGAGTAAATGGATGCAGGTTGTGGTCAGCTTTTATCATTTGAAGAATGAGGAAACGAGTTGTGCACCTTGGACTTTAAGTATGCCCAAGGTGTATGTACACTATATTACCAAAAGTATTCGCTCACCTGCCTTTACTCATTCTATGAACTGAAGTGCCATCCCATTCCTAACTCATAGAATTCAATATGATGTCGGTCCACCTTTTGCAGCTATTACAGCTTCAACTCTTCTGGGAAGACTGTCCACAAGGTTGAGGAGAGTGTTTATAGGAATTTTTGACCATTCTTCCAAAAGCGCATTGGTGAGGTCACACACTGATGTTGGTCGAGAAGGCCTGGATCTATCTATCTATCAAGACATATCTGGATAGATAGGTCGAGACAGGTCTAGCTAAATAGATCAAGATAGGACTAGACCTATCTAGACCTATCTAGACCTGTCTAACTGGATCTAACTAGATCTAACTAGATCTAGCTAGATCTAGCTAGACCTATCTAGATCTAGCTAGACCTATCTATCTAGCTCTATCTAGATGTAGCTAGACCTACCTATCTAGCTCTATCTAGATGTAGCTAGACCTACCTATCTAGATCTATCTAGATGCAGCTAGACCCACCTATCTAGATCTATCTAAATCTATCGAGACCTACCTATCTAGATCTATTGAAATCTATCTAGACATATATATAGATAGGTCTAGATAGATAGGTCTAGATAGAACTAGGTTAGGTCTAGATAGATGGGTCTAGATAGATAGATCATCATTATGCTTAAGGGTGGCAAGAAGTAGCCAACCCAAACACACAAAGTAACTAAAAATCAACATAGAAAATAACTCCAGTAGACAATGGTGATGACAAATCATGACTTCAATGGACAGCTTGCAGAACGATGTTGAAAAAAAGTCCAAACTCAGCTGCATTTTCTGGTGAAGGGGATTTGGAGGATGAATCAAAAACCAACTAAGAGCAGATGAACCAGAAGTCTCTGGGGGAGCGTTCAGAAACAGAGCAGAGGACAGCTTGGTGGTGGAATAAACAGACTGGACCGGGGTGAAGGCAAAATCAGGGCAATTCAGAAACAGATGTGGTGTTTGTTGGCTCTGTGGTAGGAAGGGTGGTGATTCTGAATCAAGGGGGCTGTTGACTGTTGAGATAGGGAAAAGCACTCAGTAAAAGTCTCTGCTGACACCTCAGGAACATCGATGACATCGGCTAGGTCAGACTAAGAAAGCAGAAAGAAGTCAAGCGGGTCAGTGGTAGTCAGGCTAAGAGCTATTGGTCTGGGGTAATGGTGACTGATGACTGGTTAACTCAGGAACATAATTAGGCAATCTACTAGCCAATTCAAAAACTGAATCAGGCCTGATGCTGGAAGGCTAGAGAACAGCAGGTGGGAGATTAGCAGACTGAAGGCTAGCACATTGAGCCTATTTGCCTAAGGTGTTGGCTGAAGGTTTTTTTGACTCAGGAACTGTCTCAGGCAGTCTGGACACCAACACAAAAGTTAGGGGAGATAGGAAACTAGCAGACAGTTGGCAAGCCATCTCAGAAACGGAATCAGGCTTAAGGCTAGCAGACCAGTGGTTAGCTGGCTAAGAAACTGGCAGCTAGGTCTTCCCAAGACAATGAATGACAGATAGTGAATCAGTTATGACTGGAACAAGCAGAAGATAAGCTGGGACTTCAGCAAATGTTTGAGGATTGTTCAAAGTCAGTGAGAAATCCTCTGAAAGCTGATTTTGCGTTGTCCAAATAATCCTTAAGGAATCAAGTGACTGCTGGGTCTGTATAACTGTAGGTCAGTTTGTTAAGTGTGGAAATGCAAACCCAGGGGCAGGTTTAAAAAAGAAAAGCAGATGTAAAAAGTCAGCAGGCAACTAAAAAAACATGGGAAAAAGGTCTGGCAGGCATCCAGGAACAAATTATTATATATATTTTATAGTTTATTAGTATATATAACCATATTCTGACAACTACTAATAAGCTGCACCATGGGCAAATCTGGGCAGATGCCTCAAACTAACCTAAAAGAGCAGTATGTACAACACATGTCACAAACTACATTAATCATTTCCCAATGCTGGCATTATTAATGCAGAAGTGGTTTAACAAAGAGAAAATGTGTATTTTTGTTGCACCAGAATGAGTGACTGCAAGAGAACATTTCCACACAGTCTGCATGAGTGTCAGCATGAGTTACTGCTGTATCAGCCACACTGCCTTAGAATCTTCTGGAGCAGAGGACTGAATATCATTACTACATCTACCACAAAGCAGATTCATTGCAGGGCTGAAGTGAGCGCTTCGGTATTCAATGCAAGAGCTATTGTTTTCGAAATGCAGACACATTCTTTGAATGGATGTTTTACCAAGCATTCAGACCCACAACAAGTGATCTGCCACACCAGTCAAACACATAAAAGACACATTTACATTTAAATTGATCTTAATAAAAAAACATCCATTAGCATTTGCCCATCACCACCACACACAGAATCGTGTTTTCCTCCCAGTCATACACAATTAATCCATATATTTCTGTAAGTAGATTGAGAAAATATATATTGATTGAGGGTTAGTAATATGAGAAAATGTGTAAAATAAAAGATACATAACTTTAACACAACATATAATGCTACTGTTTGCAACTTTAGCTTGTTTGTTAAAGTTAAAAGTGTTCTGACTTTCGATGTATTATACAAAAACCATATGAAAATGACTTTATTAAAAAGGATTAAATCAAACGTCCTGCAGGGTTTGTCGCTATGAACCGCAAATGTGCCAAAATCTGAAAGTTGGTCTAAAATAGGCTATTACCCTCCTTTCAAAACTGCATTGCACATCAAAACCTTCAACATGTTAACTGTTATCATCATTACCACCTAATAAACTCCAGAAAATAAAATACAATTACAGTGGTGGAAAGTTGTCAAGAGGAACTTACATTACTCCCTGCTCTCTCCAGTCATGCTGTAAAGCTGCTATTCTGTGCAACTGTGCTATTCAGAGGACCAGATGCCTGTTGGAAAACTAATAGCGAGCCTAATCCTCAGAGTAACCGCCTGTTTCTTTCAATGCAGACAATGACCGTAAACCCCACATAACAGATTTCTAATTCAGCTCTCCTGGGGTAATACCGCCACTTCTTTCCCATTCACCCCTGAAAGAGCAAAACGCAATTTCACATCAGCGACCACAATAATCGAGTTCTCCACCCTCTGTCTTTTAATGCCTACAGCCTGTTTCTCAAACTAGTGCAGTGGTTTCGTAATGTCATGCACAAGTTTAGTATCAGGCATTAAGAGCTTGTCATAAACGTAGTAACTAATGGCTCATGAGTGGTCCATTTAGTATTTGTCCTGCTGAATGGCTTTATAGTGCACGTATGATTTTAACACAATATGTCCTGGCTGGGAATCCTACTTAACCAGAGTGATTGTAGTAAACTACAACAGCAGCAGCAAATTTAAACTCTAAAAACCCCAGAAGTAGTGAAAATAGTGATATGAGACAGAAAAAACAAAAAACAACAAACAGAATGTGCTCATATTTGCACCAGATTGTTGCACCACATGAGAAACAGCAGTTGGTTTTATCAAGTACATTTACAATGGTGAATCCCACTGGAAGGGAATCAAGACTGGAATTAAAATCGGAGTGAAACCTGAAAATAGACACATTCCCCCCTTGGTTAAAAAGACCTGCCTGCAATCGACAAGACAAAACTCACATTTGATGCCTGTGCCAGCAAAAGACTGCTGCCCTACTGCGATTATCTTCCAACAAGCACAACATTGTAGCTGAGAGAAAACAAGCATCACATTTGCCAGATTTTTGGCAAACAGAGGCAACTTCCTTTAACCCAAATATGCGCGGTGTAAAACTTTGTTGGTTGCAGAATGGTGCGCGTATGCTCAGAGCATTTGGTTTGCAGCTCAACTCTTCACTGAGGGGTTTCGTGAGTTCTGATGCAGCTGGTGCAGTTCTATCGTGTAATGTCGTACATTAAAGATTCAGTAAATGCAAACGGGAAGACAAATTGCGTTTGCTTGATTAATTTTTAATCATGTAATTATACTTTAACAGTGAAAGTATCCATTAAGCTGGAGACATTAGCTGTTAATCCATGGTCGTTTTCAGAAAATGCAATGGTAAAATCCCCATCTTGTATTTTGTCAAAGGGAATTGTGATAACAGGAATTCTGCTCTTCAGTAGCATAGACATGCAATACTGGTAAGCTGCAGATTTTGTAGTCCACTGACAGGTCTATAGAGAGCCTCATGTCGTCTAATACATTTTTATTATTATTATTATTATATGTGATGTTTGGAATTGCTGTGTCTGATTAGTTTGTGAATTACGCACCCAATTTAGTTACCAAAGAAGTAGCACTTCCCTACTTCTCTTCATGCGCCCTGGGTAATGTAGTTTAAGTGGCTTTAAGAACTGACAAGAGAGGGACTCAAAAATATATATGTTCTGCTGTATATTATTATTGCAGACTACAAAGCTTTTAAAAATAAAAGATAAAACACACTGTAGTTTAACATCACCAAAGAGCCTTCTGGTAGTTCATAATGCAGTCCATGGAAAATTCCCCATACATAATAATACTATGGTACTGTTTTTGGGGGTTTCAAGTATTTGACTGTGACTGCATGTTATTCTTGCCCCTTATGTGTTTCCTAGGCAACCGTGCAGTGGAGATGAGGAGCTCTGCATCCTTTTTGAGACATGCAGCATATTCCACACACAACTTTGCTAGAGATTCCTTTAACAAGCACAAAATCCCACTTATACAAAGCGTGGCTACAGTTAATACAGATACACACGGTCACAGTGCTTATCCGCTTTGTTCGTGCTTATGTAATGGGTGGGTGGAGTGGGCTGGGGCTCAGAGTGATGGCTCCTGTGTAGCTGTGCTTCTTTAGGGAGCAATTATTCCAGCTGCATTTCCTCTTTACTGCTAGTCGTCCTCCACAGTGACCAAGGTGCCAAATCATCCCTCGATCTCCCATCGCATACACAGGATACCAATTATTAGTAGTACATCACTGCTCAGTCCTCTGGCTATTATTTCCCTTAAGAAATAAGTAGTTTGACTTTTGGTGTTAAAATGAAAAGTGGGATATTCCCAGATGCTAGAATCCTTACGCAACTGCACGAACCCTAATGGCACGATACAGTTCAATACATTTATGCTTTCCTACTTGGTCTAGCACTCATCCTTATACACCTTCTTTAGTCGATATAGAGTTTTGCAGCAGCTACATGCATGAGGGAGATCTCAGACCTGTCAGACTGTCGTTGTATTGTACGTCTACCAAGAGTCAAATGCCAACAAGATGATGGAGTAACACCTAAAGCATATTTTTTGAGATCGGATCGATGTATTGGGCACCGTTACCGTTACCTGGTCACAATGTTATGCTAGATAGGTGGCATGTTTCAAACTGGCAAGCACATGAACGCCAGGACCCAGGATTTCCCAGCAGAGCATCACATCTACGACAACTGTACACGCACCATCTTATATATCCCAGACTTTGACATGCAACATTGTTATGTAATAATTAATGCTGTTCACTTCATCTGCTATGATGTGCAGCATATGCCAATGGCAACGTACTAAACGCACAATAATTGGGCTTGCTCACTTCTACAAAACCTTTTTTTAACGACCCACTGACTACGACACTGCTTGAATACATCTGCTAATGAACAATGTACAGAGCATGTAGAAGTCAGAAGAATAAAGCTTAACAGCGTGGCAGATACGAAGGAGATTTTGCTGTGAAACTGCATCAGGAGAATACAGTAACCGATGATTCATAAACTCAAGATTCATCTTAATTCGTGCCTACACACTCCCCCAAGCACTGAAGAAGTCTCTAAACAGGAGCACATTGTATGCATGTGTGGCTGTAATTTCCTGTGAGGTCAGCCACAAGGCCGAGGTACAGCAGGGTCCACTGCAGCAGGGTCAGCTAAGTGTGGGGGAGTTTTATTGACCTTCCAAGTGTTGGAGGAATAACTTAGATGACAGCGTGCTTATAATAGTAATATAAGTACTGAGATATGAATCAGTTCTTGCTATGACGATTGAGCACTACGTCAGATGCATAATGCAAGCTTTCAGCATAACACGGAGTGGTCACGTGGTTTTATCAAAGTGGACCGGTTAGTCTTTAGGCTGCAGATCTAGACAACTCGATGATTTGAAGCGCAAGACGTCATCCCTCTTAACAAGAGCAAAATGCCAGAACAGTGAAGCTGAAGGTAAACAACAGTAAAGCAGTCTTCTGGCTCCCTCTACTGGAGCCCTAACTTCTCCTTAAATACTGTACATGTGTAAGTCCACCACAGTACTCCAACTCAACTGAGTACAAAGTATTAAACGTATCAAAAGAGAGACACTGTGCTGTTTGAACAGGTATGAGTACTTGTCTTTTCTACAAGCTTCTGAAGTACACAATTCCACTATTAGGGTTGACTGATATGGTAGCGTTAATAATATAAAGTTGTTTCAAACTGACAAATCTTGGCAATATGGGCCTTCAGAGGGTGTCCTGTGGTGTCTGGCAACAGAAAGCTGTTAGTGAGGGATTTTGGGTCCTGTGGGTTGAGTGGAGGATCCTCTGTGGATCATCCCACAGATACTTGATCAGTTTAGGAGGCCAGGCCAACACCATGTGCTGTTTTTTATGTTCTTTGAGTTGTTCCTAAACTGTTTTTGTGTCTGTGTCAGGCTGCATCCTGCTGGGGACGGCTGCTGTCATCAAGGAGTGTCATTGCTATGGGGTGGGGGTGTCTGGTCTGGTCTGGTCTAGGTGGGTGCTACATGTCTAAGTAACATCCACACAAATGCCAGGTCCAAAAGTTTCCCAGCAGAACACTGCAATGTTACAAGATGGTCAATTTACTTCTCCTGCCAGTGGTCATAATGGTGTGGCTGTATGATATAAAAAATGCACATACACTGAAAAGGGTCAAATCTTTCTATTTATCTCAGCCCTGAGTGCTGTAAATAGTCAGAAACCTGTGGAAAAAAGCAACAACCTATTCTGTATGAGTCCCCAGTTGACACCATGGACACCAATAAAAAGCCAATAGATTATACTTTCTGCAACTTCAACCTCCCAAAGACGGTGATGGTGCACTTTTACACCATATGGCATACTGCTGCCACTTGAAAGGATAAAGGCAGCATAACAATCACTTTGATGAGAGGATGATGGGCTACAATCTGCCATCTCTGGAGGACCCACGATAGAATAAGATAATCCTTTATTCATCCCACAGCGGGTATATTTCCAGTGTTGCAGCAACACACAGTCCAAAGGACAGTGCACGCAAGAGATAAAAAAGCAATACACCAAATGAATACAACAAACAGAAAATCAAACACAACAGAAGTTCTACGTATGTGGTCTACTGGGAGCAGGCTTGGATGTACAGCCTCACATCAGCAGCAAGGATGGACCTATGGGAACGCTCCTTCAGAGGCAGTGCTGTTATAGTGCCATGAAAGAGGTAGGACTGGTTTTCCATCAGCTTTCCTATCATCCACCTCTGCAGACTCAAGAGGGCATCCCAGAACAGAGCCGGCCTCAGTCTCTTTTTGTCTAGATGTGGCCAGTCCAGCAGACCACTCTGTACAAGATGAAGCCACCACAGAGTCATAAAAGGTCCTCAGGAATGCTCCCTGAATTCCCTCTGTCCACTTGGACAACGCGGTGGGCAGGAAATATTGCAGTAAACCACTCTTAACCCCGTCACAAGCTTTGTGAGACACATCTGTCTGGTAGGAGACCGTGGTCCATCAGGACAAAAACCTCATGCCACAAGAAGAGTTTCTTCTCATCTGCGACCGAACTCTTAAACAATCACGCACCAACTCTTAACCGCTCTCAAAAGTCACTAATGACACTAACACACTTTGTTTATTAACTCACAATCCATGCTCAACTTGTATTGTTCAAAATGACTGTATTTTAAATAGAATTTGAATTATGGGGATTTGTTGAGTATTTAAACATCACTGACAAATGTAATCTTTCATATACCATCAAAACAGGATTTTCTGATATTCATCATTACATTTCTTCTCCTCATGGTGGCAGCATTTTCTGCATACACTACTTACTGAGCCATGTTTATTATCTCACAACCAATACTCCACAGTGACATGAAATACACAGGGATAAATGAAAGTTTTCAATCAGTTACACACATACACACATAATGACCTTCAGGGACATGCACATGAATGGTTACTCTGCGTTTGCAGTGTTGTACCACCTGAAAAAAATGAATGAAAAGGATTAAAGTATGGGTTTTATATGTGTATATGGGTTTTTAGAGCCTCCACCGACAGAATGAGGGAACATATACAAACCGTAGTAAAGGATTTTAATGTTCTCTGACATCAACAACTGCTCTATCAACTATCCCTCTGATCTAAATCTCTACAACAGTCATTTAATCTATTAAGTACACATGAAACCCACCGGTAACCCTTTGATATGGCTTGGTACAGTAAGAGTTTCAGTAAATCCCATGAACGTGCCAATTAAGCAGCAACACATAAAAGGAAAACGCATTCATTATTCACTCTTTGTCTGCACTGATGTATGACATGGAGATCTGTAGGAGATTAGTCTGAGTGCCTGGTAGGAGGTTAATGTTACTTTGATTATATGTTGGATATACTGTATGCTTCTAGATTACAGGTATAAAGAGTAGGGTCACAATGTTGTGTTACTACTCTTGTGACACAGTATGACAAGTCTACAACATACTGTGTACAAAGGTGTGTAAAGTTGCTTTTACAAGAGTAGATCAAAGACAAAGTCTGGACAAAGAAAACATGCTCAGCATTAGTTGTTTACTAAATTACACAAACTAACATTTTTTATTGGACAGTAGTGTTATCACTGATGGTGATATTCCAAGTGGGGCTGTTTCAATACTTCCGAAATGCTTTGCTTGCCCTGGCTGGCAGATGTTCAGGGAAGCAGGTGGAAAAGGTCTGGACAAATATGCATCATCCTTCACCAGTAACCTCACGAAGCGTGTGGATGATGTTACCTCCACAAAAACAATCCCCATCCTGGCTGAATGCTGAGGTCAAATGTCTTCTGAGAGGCCGGGACTCTGCCCTCAGAGCTGCAAGAAGGAAACTGACTGCAGGACTCAAAAGAGCTAAAGCTTTTAAAATGCATGGTCACTTCTCCACCAGTGACCCCTGGAGCACATAAGCAGGCATAAAGAGGAATACCAACTACAACAGGACATACAGACTCATCTCCTCCCAGTGCTCCAAACACCTTTTATGCTCATTCTGATACCTCTAACACTTCTCTCAGCACCAGTCTCACCTTAGCACAGGGTGAGCAGCCCTTAGCGTTAGCACAGAGGACGTGAGGAGTTCCCTCTTGAACATCAAGCTACTCAAGGCTGCTCCCTTCCGGGATGTGTCCTCAGCCCCCTGCTGTATACTCTGCTTATAACTGCTCCGCCATATTTCCGAGCACTCATATCATCAATTTTGCAGATGACACAGCAGCGGTGGGGGTAATCTCCAGAAACAGCAAGACTCATAAACTCTGCCATCCAATTACTCTGTGCCATGTGCATTAACTCCTTTCATGTGCAGCATCTGCACATTATGTGGAATATGTTTATACACATTTATGATGCACATATGTATTAATACACAGGGTATTATAACTGTACTGCTGCTTTAACCTTGCTTTTTGAGATTTAGTTTGATTTAGTTTCCATTGATCTTTGTTAAATGTATTATCCTCTTGCTTTACTACTGTGAAGTGAGTCGATCTCTGTACTTAAGCTTTGTTCCTTTTCTTTTACCGTGTTTTGGATTGACAATAAAAAAACCTTGAACACTTTTTCATACAGCGCATTACTACGTGTTGGTACTTAAAGCACTTTTAAGTCACAATAGCACATCCACCCTTCTCCACTTCTCCACACCAGAGAATCAGTGCCAATTAACCGCCTACCATAACTTTAGATCCAACTGCACCTTCACTTTGCATTTTCTTTTTCAGAAAATGCCAACATTTCATTGTATAGGAGCTCTGGACAAAGCTTTTTTTTCATAATATTCTCCTTAAATTTGTTTTGTAGTAGAATGGTTAATTGGAGCATTTTTCCCTAACTTTGCCCTTCTAAAATTAATTATAAATCCACATTTTAAGGCAGAGATTAAAAAAAAAAAAAAAAAACTTTAATTCCCAATGGGGCATGCGTCTTTCCACTCCAGGGGATTTGCACCTTTTTTGAGTATGCACTCCTGATAATGAACGGTTTCTATGCTGTTACTTTTGTTGTTAGGGAGAATCTGAAATGGCTGCAAATCACTTGATACATCTGAAAATACCCACAAACACCGCTGCTGTGTACTCTGACTTGCCCAACCAGTGATGTTGGAGATTACATTATAGCCTATCCAGACGAATGTATGTAGTGAAGACTTTGAAGGAATTTATTAAAAAGGTGTTTCTACCTTTTGGAAATGACTCGATCATTACTTGATCATTTTGTTTTTCTCCCCCAATTTGAGACTTTGTCCAAGCTGATTGATATAAATTACAAAATCATTTCAGAGGGCGTATAGACCTTGAACTTTGACCAGTTAATTCTTGAGCATTTGAAGAAAATCTTCCATGGTGTAGTTTGTCCAATTTTCTTTCACAAATTAAAGCTGCTGTGTTCATCAACCTGACAGATGCAGTTAACAGAATTTGAAGAAGCAGCTTTTTATTTTATTTTGTCTCAAACAATTCTTAGAGAGTGAGTGTTCAGAGTGTATGTGCCAACCAACAGCTGTGAGTGAGGGGAAGAACGATACTTGAGCTGTTGGATCAGCGAGTCCTTCAACTGTGCAGATGAGTGACAGAGTAGATGGGGATCATGAGGGGGTTAATCCACACACAGATCCACTCTGCAGAGATGGGGTTTAGCTAGGGCGCCCACGCCACTGGACAGATTAGACAGCACCTAATGCTTTGTAAGATGATTACATCTATTTCAGGAGACATTTATTCCATCACATAGTTCTGTGTATGGCTACATTGCGTGGACCTATTGTTCCTCAACCTGACGAAGGAATTGGCAAAGTGTAACAACTCTACACGCATATTATTAAAAATATAGGTGTGGGAATCTGTTAATTATTAGACATTTTTAGGTGCTATATTAGAAGGTGTTCACCATACTTCACACATCCCGATGAGAACTAATGGCCTCTGATGAAGGCATGACACCAGATAACCATGTGGCTCATTCTATATCAATACTGAACAAGAATTAATATTACTATGGCATGGCACATATACACCAATTTTGCTGAAACCATACGGTTTAATATATCGGACCAATAGAATGCATAGCCACATTTCACCCTGTGACTTAGTAGTGAATCTATAGCTTTTATGAATCAAGCCCTGGGTCTTCTGCCATAGCACAGCTGGAGAACCAATAGCCTCCTACTCAGATTGTTGCATGACATGACACATCTGTCAGTGCCACGACAGCGGTACGGTTAGGATTAGAGACAAGACACAAAACTGTGGATATATTCCCAAATATCGCAAAGAAGAAAGGAATCCTACCCATTCAGATATGAATTAAAAGTAAATTTTACATATAAAAAAATCTTACTTAAACATACAAAAAGATTCTAACCATCAACGGTCAACCCTAACTAAATATGTTATACCTGCAAGTAGGGCTGCAACAGAACAAATAGTCTGGTTCAATGCGTGCCTTGGTTTTTTTGGTCAGTGTTTAGGTTCGGTTTGGTTGGACAGCTTTCTATTCCATTCTTTCACGTATTCCGCCAAGTTGTGACATCATAGATCCACTTGTATCTGAGCAAGAACTGTTGCTTTGATGTATAAACATGGAGCTGCACGTGTAAAGCAACACATCTGTGGCCGCACCCCATCAGCTTCTCGGATCACATTCACAGTTATCTGTTGGTGTTACTGTGAGTGACATGTTCGACCTCTCCAATTTCCACATGTTCACTGCATTATTTACTCATCTGCCGAATAAGCAGCAACCAAACTTGCTGTGCCTCTTCATCACTTGCCACGGTGAAGAAATGACTGAATCTGATACCGGTGTGGTCAGCTTCCCCCAACATTAACAAATAGTCAAAGGGAGGGGTTTCCTTCTCCTACCATGTTGACTCACGGACATATACAAACAGAGGCAATTTGGTTTAGTAGGCACTAGGCCCTAAACACCTAAACCACTATCTTATCTATAATCACTATACACAGATTATAGATGGAAACTTCTGGCTACATTTGACAAGGATACAAACATGAGGAAACACGTGTCAGCACAACACTGACCAGACCAGAGCTGGGCCTCTCGAAGCCAGGAAGGCAGGATTGGTTTTGGCAGGACAACAAAACCTGCAGCAAGAGATGGAAGAATTAGTGACCTACGGGTCTCCAGCATGCATCTTGGATGAGTCGTGTGCAGGCATCAGAAATAAACTCACTACGCACACACTTTGAACTCTGAGCTTTGGCAGTAATATAAATATGAAAATAAAAGTTTCTAACTTATGTGAGACTGTCTCTTCTTTCATAGTGATGTTCATTCACTTTTAGTGCAATAATAGTACTGAAAAGCATATCGAGTAAGAGTAATGTCACACTGAATGACTAAGTATATTCAAATCTGTGTTTTTGTGTAATAAGTTATTTTTATTCCTGCGGTAGAGTGGCGACCTGTCCAGGGTGTACCCCGCCTCTCACCTGATTACAGCTGGGATGGACTCCAGCCCCCCCGCGACCCTTCACAGGACAAGCGGTTCCAGGAGATTAATGAATGAATCAGTTATTTTTATTTGCTTATTCTATGTGCTGCGACACAGGCCAATAAATTACATCCGTGATCACTGAGGTTTAGGCATGAAAGGTCGGTTTCCCCAATAACTCCCAGAACCTGAGGTAATAAAAGAGACTAACTGATTTCCATTGCTCCGAGCCATTTGGCTTTCTGCCACTGTGGCCTCTCCTTCCCCTTCTTTTCCTTCTTTTTTTTGTATAATCTTAGTCTTTAAACTGAAAAGAGCCCAAGTTAAATCTATCAGTAAATAACGATCAAGGAGCCAACTATACACTATATTACCAAAAGTATTCGCTCACCCATTCAAATGATCAGAATCAGGTGTTCTAATCACTTGGCCTGGCCCCAGGTGTATAAATTCAAGCACTCAGGCATGCAGACTGTGAAACAAGACATTTGTGAAAGAATGGGCCGCTCTCAGGAGCTCAGTGAATTCCAGCGTGGAACTGTCATAGGATGCCACTTGTGCAACAAATCCAGTCGTGAAATTTCCTCGCTCCTAAATATTCCACAGTCAACTGTCAGCTCTATTATAACAAAATGGAAGCGTTTGGGAACAACAGCAACTCAGCCACGAAGTGGTAGGCCACGTAAAGTGACGGAGAGGGGTCAGCGGATGTTGAAGCGCATAGTGCAAAGAGGTCGCCGACTTTCTGCACAGTCAATTGCTACAGAGCTACAAACTTCATGTGACCTTCAGATTAGCCCAAGTACAGTACGCAGAGAGCTTCATGGAATGGGTTTCCATGGCCGAGCAGCTGCAGCCAAGCCACACATCACCAAGTGCAATGCAAGGCGTCGGATGCAATGGTGTAAAGCACGCCGCCACTGGCCTCTAGAGCAGTGGAGACGCGTTCTCTGGAGTGATGAATCACGCTTTTCCATCTGGCAATCTGATGGACGAGTCTGGGTTTGGAGGTTGCCAGGAGAACGGTACATTTCAGATTGCATTGTGCCAACTGTGAAATTTGGTGGAGGAGGAATTATGGTATGGGGTTGTTTTTCAGGAGCTGGGCTTGGCCCCTTAGTTCCAGTGAAAGGAACATTGAATGCTTCAGGATACCAAAACATTTTGGACAATTCCATGCTCCCAACCTTGTGGGAACAGTTTGGAGCGGGCCCCTTCCTCTTCCAACATGACTGTGCACCAGTGCACAAAGCAAGGTCCATAAAGACGTGGATGACAGAGTCTGGTGTGGATGAACTTGACTGGCCTGCACAGAGTCCTGACCTGAACCTGATAGAACACCTTTGGGATGAATTAGAGCGGAGACTGAGAGCCAGGCCTTCTCGACCAACATCAGTGTGTGACCTCACCAATGCGCTTTTGGAAGAATGGTCAAAAATTCCTATAAACACTCTCCTCAACCTTGTGGACAGTCTTCCCAGAAGAGTTGAAGCTGTAATAGCTGCAAAAGGTGGACCGACATCATATTGAATTCTATGAGTTAGGAATGGGATGGCACTTCAGTTCATAGAATGAGTAAAGGCAGGTGAGCGAATACTTTTGGTAATATAGTGTATCTCCTGCCTGGGTAAAAGTGCTGATCAGCAGATCCAGCCCCCATACCATCTGGTACCTGCAGCCTTCAAGGGCGTGTCGTCTCGCTGCAGGATTGAGCAGGGAGAACCAGAATCAAACTACAGCCAACTGGAAGAGAGTCAACTTGACAATAACATTGCATAAATGTGCTAAACTTTACCTCTGTTTACGGAGGACAATGAAGGATTACTACAATCACTGTGATGAGCGCTGAAGTCAGATAACATTCAAAACGCAGCAAGAATAAATTAGATCCTAATTCTAAGAGTGTGTTTAAATCATATACAATGCTACAAATATTACACTTGTGTATTTGTTTATTTAGGAAAATGTGTCAAGATTAAATATCTGCGATATGCAAAAGTAGGATTAGTCATTCAGTGCCTTGTTTTTTTTGTTTTTGTTTTTTACATCATGATGTCGTTACAGTCTGATGTTGTTGTTCCACTGGATAGACAAAAAACTTCCATCTTCCTTGTGAACACACGGCTAATAGGTCTTTTTCTTCTTTCTCTTAAAGGCAACCTCCATTCCCTCTTCCTTCCTAGGGGACCGTCAGTCCAGGCATAATGACCATCCTACTCCACAAGACAATATCTGGCCACGTGGAGGTTGTAGTGATCTCTTGTGGGAATTGCAACTGGTCATCTAGGTCAGCTCTCATGTTCCACTCACCTCCTCCTGACAGGAGGGACCACACTCCCGTGCTGCTGCGCTTAGCCTCACACCCTTGTCTGACAAATTGGACCAGCTGTTACCACATGGGCCCTTTTTGTTTCCAGCCTGTGTTTTCAGCGAGTGACCGCAACAACTTGCTGTCTCAGAGGATGTGTTCTCTGTTGAAGAGTTGGCAGGTCTTCTCTGAGAGCTACCAGAGATGCAAGGTCAGAGGACTGGGAAGTGTATATCAAGTTGTCTTACCAAGGAAACCACATCTGTCCATGTAATAGCCTTGTTTTTTGCAGTTGTCAGCAACTCCTTTGCTGTTATTGGCTCTCAAGACTTCTTCAATCTTTACAACTTCAGGGATCAGAATGTCTTACCTTTCCTTCTTTGTGGTTTTGAACCACACCTTTGGTGTTGTTCCACATCAGAATCTTTTTGTACTTAGCTGTCGCCATCCAACAATCGCCAGGTGTTTCAGCTGTTGATTACCAGGTTGAAAATTTGAATCTCATTCTACTTGGATCTTGTCAAGTCAACTTTTCCTTTCACTTTATCCTGTTTGTAGCTGAAGCTGCTGAATTTAAAGGAACAAGGTCAGAATCAAAAATAATCTAATAATCCCAGGGCGCTACTAGTCTAGTGTAGGAATGATACGAAGGAAGGTCCAGGTCCATGGAAGTAGCTTCTAGGTGACGACACACAAATTCAGGCATCACGTCAGCCATGGCAAGGTGAAGTAGTAACACCCAGCCTTGAATTTGCTTGGAGGCAGCTTTGGTCAATTATTGTGACACCATGTGACAGTCTCGTTGTGATATAGATAGCCATGTGCACATTGCCCGTGCACATTTCGGTGACACAGCGTAAGAGCCGTCCTGTTATATAGACACAAAATGCAGGATTTTTTCGCCACCAGCTGAGTCATGTTGGATGTGTTGAGACTGAATCTGACAGACCCCGTTTAGAGCTGGTGTGGGCTGCATATGGCACGTTCTTTTAGCAGTGTCAACATGAACGTGTCCGGGGCTTACTCAGCTGAATTCCTCTGTGGGAGTGCTAGCTAAATCTCTCATGGGAGGCTAATGCTTGTAATGTTAGGTAAGGTTGCTATGATGGCTAAACTCAGGTAGCAATAGATGCAGCAAATCTGGAATAAAGAGCAGTGGCACTGGGGTGGTAATGTGCAATTAATAAAAAACTATTGTCATCTTTTTTTAAAAGAAATTATGTAACATATAAATACATTTAAAGAAAGCTACAGGTAAGGCAGTATTGGCTGTGATCTTAAAATACACATATTAAACATATTGATGCCATTAAAAATCAAGTATGCATAATCCATTAACAGGGGCATTGGTATGTTGTTTGTCTGTGTGACGCATGTTAATCGCTCATCATCTTCTGAGAAACAGAACTCAGTAAAGAGTGACACAGACTTCATCTTGGGTTACAGAGACAGACTGCTGGACTGTATTACTGGATTTGTCACAGCCCTGCCAAGTATCTCAGCTGAGTGCTCAGTCCCAGCTCTAATATTTGCTGCAGTGTGTTGACCCTTAAGTTGCTGAGGGGTCAGTCAGTCCACAACTCATTTACTGATCACAGAAGAGGTAACACAGTGTGCCTCAGTGGCACAGGCCCATGCAGCGGTGCTCATAGCAATGCTGACGCAGAAGAGAAAATGCCACTCCAGTGACAACAAATGATTGTGATATATGCAGCAACGTCGGTGTACAATTTCTCTTGTTGCAGAAAAGTGCTGATTTTCGGCCTAAATTTCATTTGTTCAGCATGTTCAGCACACTGATGGAAAACAACAGCAAATCTAGTTTACATATGATGATATTTTTCATTTCAGAAACAAATAGGCAAATATGTTACTCGTCTGGCCGCTCTGAAGGCGAACATGTTAGGTTGGTTGGCGATTCTAACGCTACGTTCACACTAGCAGCGGGAGTGGGAGAAGATGCAAAACATTTTCAAGGCAAGTCGTCAATGGGCGGGGCACGCGACATAGAAGTTAAGCTGTCATCAACTTTCACATCAATCATATGTATTTTTAAATATATAGTAAATGCCTTTGTTTTAGCTTTTTTGGATGTACAGTGACCTGGATGCCAAAACCCAAACCCATCGATGAAACCACCAAACACCTGAGTGAAACTCCAATGCTCACTGAGTCGTAGCTTTTGTTCCTCTCAGTCTGAACGCAACAAAAATGGGCCGTAGGTGTTCATGTGAGTGAGTTGACTCTCTGTGCTAGCTTTGTGAAGGACTAGCAATCCCTGCAAGGTGTAACGAGCATTAACAGTGATGTAAGACTGCTGTGCTTAATGTATACTGAACATTAGACTTAAAAATATATAATGTATTCTGAAATAATTATTGGGCAGAGAAACAAGGAACAGGGACAAGTCTTTTCTTCAGACTTGTGGAGACCATATGTGAACACAAAGCCTTAATGCAACCTCAGTGCTTAACCGCTGCCTGCAAGTGCACTCTAAAGTCAGACCAGTAATATGTCACATTAACAAGGAAAGATACATGTGGACCTCAAATGGAGGAAGAGTGGAGGTGAGTGTTACATCAAAGATGCTCACGTGATGGGAAAGCTACTGTGTAGTGAAGCATTGCAATGCTTTGTAACACTGCCATGTTTTCACAGTAGAGCTGAAGTCAGACTTTGCACTTGATTCATTTAGCCACAGCGGTCTGGCACATCAAAAAACAATGTTTGCTGATATAAAATATTGTTTCACTGTGGAAAAAGACAAAATATTTGAGGTGTATATAAGACCTGAATTAGTTTTAGCCACACTCAGTACTGTGCACTGTGTAATCACTGGTCGCAGACTGATATGGTTCCAAAATCACTAAATATATCTGTTCAGGCTAACAAGCCCACATGAATGAAGTGTTCCTATGCCTGTATTTACAATAACAAAATAATAAGAACACAAAAAAGTTAGCTACACATTAGTAAACCGAATATCGACCACTCTACCAAACCCAGAAGTCTGTTAATGTCTATGACAGAGGCATCTGTTCACTAAGTTACTACTCAGTGATCAGATGCCAACAAACTACAAGATGTATGTGTTTTTCATATGACGGGTATCTGTATTGTCTTTTCCTCTTTTTGTTGGTGCATTCATGTGGTTTAGTACTGCTGCATTGATTTGTAGATGGCCGTTTAACCTCTGGAAGGCTTCAAGTTTATAAAACATTGTGAGCAGGGACCAAGCCTACGTTTGTTTTTTGTTTGGTTTGGTATTCATTTAATGACTACCCAGATATCAGTGAGAGAGATAGAGAGAGAGAGAGAGAGGGTGGCATGTGGTTAAGAACAGAAAGAAATTATCACTAATGTTTTTTGAAAATAAAGTAGTCAATTTATCACTGAACTGAATGAACAACACTCGAGAGAGAGAGACTGGCGTCAAAAACTGTTTAACAACAGACTCAGCAGTTCCAGCATGGTTTGAACATATGTTCATTAGATCCACAGTGCATCTATGTATGCAGACAAGAGTACAGAGCATCATCAAATAGAGGATACAGTCATGAACATATGCCCACTTCCTCCCCACACCTCCTCTAGAGGCCTGCAATGCCATGTGTGTTCTGAAATAATCCTATATGAAAGCAATGTGAGTACTGCTCTTGTGTAAATCAGAAAAAAACTCCACCTGTCAATGACTGGAGACATGAGTCCTATCTACAAAAGACAGGACTGGGCTGAAGTCCATTACCAATCAAATCAATTTAAAACGCCTTGATAAATCCCAAAACCGGTCTCCTGATACCAATCAGCACATCTCTATCACGGTCAAATCCTCTGCATCTGCCATGAAATCTAGCCAATACAATCATACACAGATGGTCATTATTGATCAAGGGTTATCAGGCACAATTACCTAATCATTAAGAATTACATTCACACCTCATTATGCCGCAATGTTTATAAGAACGAGAATAGAGCTATTAATACAGAGATGTACACATATACACCGATCAGCCACAACATTAAAGCCACTGACAGGAGAAATAAGTAACACTGCCCATCTTGTGACAATGGGTTATCTTGTGACCACCCACCTAGATGTCAGCAGCCATCCTCACAGGCCTGACACAGGAACACACAAAAACAGTTAAGGACTAACTCAAAAAACGTGAAAAACAGCACAAGGTGTTGACCTGGCCTCCAAATTCACTAAGTCCACAGAGGCCCCTCCCCTCAAGCCATAGGACCAAAGGCCCAGAGGACACCACAGGACACCCTCAGAATGCCCATGTCCATTCTCTGATGAGTCACAACAGTTTTGGAGGCACACAGAGGACCTACACAATATTAGGAAGGTAGTCATAATGTTACCCCTGATCAGTGCATACAGGTATAACACTGAATTACTTTGAAGTGATGTGTCTCATTGACTTACCAAGAAGGGCTTCAAACAGGTTGCTCTTGAAAATCCCCATCACTCTCTGAATGGCAGTTTTGAGTTGCTGCTCCTCTGGCATCCTCAGTTTAGTGCAGTACTCCTCCAAAAGCCCCAGGGCTCGAGCTGTGTCTGCAGGGCAGAGGGGAGACAAGGCCGTGCGGGTTTGTTTTCTTCATATATAAATACACATCGTGTATTCTTCAATCTGACAGAATTTCGCACGACGTGACAATGCTGTGTACGTACTCTCGTCACCTGTGGCACATGCAGTAACTCACCTTTTTTTCTGACAGGCATGGCTCCGTGACTGTGTAAACGGTACTCTCACTAAGGCTTCCAGTTCAGTCTTCAGTGCATGGTCAAAAAAGTAGGAAGGGTTTTGGTAAAATGAAGAAACAGCTAGTACTAGTTATTAGATTCTAACAGCATGAAGGGATGTGGTCGCAAGAGTCTCTGCCCAAGGCGACAGTACTTGGTGTCCTGCAACAGTCTCACATCAGCGTCTTTCTGCTGTAAACTAAGGGTCCTTGATGTGAGGATTCCAACGAACGAGTGGTTTTAACACATTCTGCACATGAGGACGTTTATTAGTTCTGCCTAGGTCCACTTCAGAAAAGTCATTGTTTGGCTGAGTGTTGGCAGACCGCAGAAGTGCCTTGTCATGACTGGCAGAGTGCTGGTCCAAAAAAGACGCTCACAGACAAACAGCTTACAATACAGTACAGTACAGGCAGACCGGAGGGTGGTGGAGGGGGGGACACAAAGCTGTTAGGTCCTCACAGTGGGTTGGAGTGTGTGTAGAAAAGCTGGTTCAGATTCCCACGGTGGATGAGGACCCGTCAGGTCTGATGGTAGCCGCCGGGGGTTAACGCTCTCTGCTCCGTCCACAGCAACACACGGCTGGTGTGGTGTGACAGTCCTGGGTTGGTCCTCTGTCTGTAGAGCTCGTCCACATCCTTTATCCTGCTGATAAGTATATGGCTAAAGTTTTTTTTTTTTTTTTTTACATGCCTACAAGACAAAACAAAAAATGGGCACAGCACACTTCAAAGACGCCAGGTTAATGGTGAGCTGAAGAGGAAATGTCAACTGCCCCCTCTTTTTTTCTTTTTTTTTTTTAACAACGATTAAGGAAATATCAGCTAACACCTAACAGTCTCTTCAGAGTTTATGTCTGGAGGTTTTGACTTATGAGGGAGGGACGTGTGTGCACCCTCCATAAGGCGGCTAAGGGCCAATCATGGAATTTAAAAATCCTCAGTGTCTTCTCCTGCACATAAATGTATAGACGCGTCTGGTCCGTTTGATAGCTAGCATTCATGCTAAATCACCAGCCAGCGGCGGTGCCAAGTGAAAGGATGCTTCTCCAGTGCGACGCCTGGCTGTAGGAAAATACCTGCCTGCCAAGTGTGGGAGAAAACGCATGGCTCTCAAATGACTCCATGTATTTTCATTTCCGCAAAACGGTGACTGTGCATTCGCCAGAAAATTCCCGTGACAAAAAAGTACTCCCCCGGAGCTGCCATATCTCTTTATTCTTTATCCAGGTGCTGTGCCGCTGCGTTAGCTAGATGAACTGATAGCATCGCCAACAGTTTTAAGTGCCAAGAACAAGCGGGCCACGACCAGCACGGACACTTCCGCTCACGGCTTACAAAATAAACACACCATGTATTATTATTTCTTATTCACTTATCTATGTATTTATTTATTATTAGCGGCGTAACACGAATGCGACGCTAGCGTAACGGCTGTTTATAATTTCTATATTTAGTACGTTGTAAAGAAGTGAAATTGTTACATTTCTTGAATTCAGTCACAATATAATAAGAAAGATTTATAAACAACATTTAAAAAAAAACACCCTCCAGTTGGCAGTATTATTTAACACCACTGGAAAGCATGGTGTTACGTTCAATGTGTGAAACTTAATATTGTGACATAACTGGTGCAGGATGACGCTTCTGCATTTGCGTATTTGCGCGTGCACACGTGCGTGCGCGCGTTGGTTAATCTAAACACGTCAGTAGCCCTTTCTTTCTTTTTTTATTTTTTTTTATTTTCACTTTTCATTTTAATGCTCCTTTACTCAATGAGCTTCGTTCATTTATTTTGAAAAGCAAACTCAGCTGACTGGTGGCCAAATCCGCTGAGCTTGACGCAGCTGCTGAACTTACCTTAGCAACGCAGAGGCTGGTCTCTGGTTAGCTGCCCCTCGTCTCGATTGACAAGGTGCAACAACCAATCGCATGGCGGAATTTCTTGCCGCATCAGGACGGCTCGACCAATGAGAATGCTCTAAACCTATAGCGAAGGTGAGAGCTGAACTAGTGCTGCAATATACAGTATATACTGTAGAAAATATGAAACGTATAATTATTACAGTGTTATATTACAGTATTATATTACACATTATTATTATTATTGTTGTTGTTGTTGTTATACCTTTTGATAATTTATATCTGTATTATTAGCAAAATGTAATAGTAGAAACCCTAAATCATTATTCAAATTGATTAAAATTGCACGTATACGTAAATAAAATGCTTTGTTCTTGTTTTAATATACTGTATATGACAATTAGATTTTGCCAGTGAAATGACGGTCATCATTGAAAGATGCAACACAGGTAGATGTTCACAAATAAACTTAAGTACTATGACCAAGACTTGTGTGTCATAGAATAGTTTAATAATTAAAGTAGTGAGATAAGGCCTGATGCAGAGTCACATAAACATCCTGTTCATTGAAGATAGAAGTCTAATCACATTACACAATGTACAAATGATTAGGGCTCAAATCAATATCAGATCAATTCCAGATCAAACCGATATTCATGTTTTATAATTTAGATTGTACTTCCACATTATTTTGAATAATCCTAAGAGATTTGAGATGGCAAGCTGAATATGCAGTTTGACCATACAAATAAAAGAACTGAGGCCGCATCCATCCAAAGTACCATAAAGTCTATACAGTTTCACCTTGACAAGTTCTTTGCCATCACAAACATTCTCAGAGGTAAAACATCCTCCACCCATTCTCCATTAGACTGTAACATCCTCTGCCACAAGTGGGCTTCATTTGACGTAGAATCCATCCAAACCACTTCCACTCCGTAGCTCTTCCCTGCAAAAGACAAGCACAGAAACAACACGATTAACAGGATAGATGGTGAAGCAGACCCAAAGGCACCTGGTGCTGTGACGCAATCTGTGTTTTAGAGTGTACAGACAAACTACAGGAGAGAAAACAACCAAGAAGACACAAATATTTAGATGTATCACGTGTGTCCGTTATCTGGACACCATAACCAAAAGCATATCACACGTTATACCACAGGTTTGTTTCATTCCTTGGTTACGGGAGGCCCAAGGCAAAGATACATACGCCTCGTTTACACTACCATCCACACACTGCACCCTGGCTCAGTAGTTTTCACGGGGACCTAAAAAGATGCTTTGTTTGTACACTCTCGCCTACAAGTCTAGGCCTCTGAGGTTCACAGCTTCCACGCAGGCTCTTGTGTCATTCCCGATACTATTCCACACTAACAACAGCAGAAGTGAGAACAAGGATTGACACATAGTGAACCATAGCTGACACAGTTTTTGTCAGTCTGCATCATGGAAAGTCATCACCACCGTTTAGCGGTGTGATAAATATTTCTGAGACTGAACTTTATGGATGCCAGGCAGCTGTCGGTATTTCTCCTGAAGAGTCTTTTAGATGCAGTCTGATCAGCTCAGCACTTTGTATTATCGCTATTCTAGCTGTTGTAGTTTTTATTGGGTTTAAATACATTAACATATTGCTGTATTATGCAATTATCTATCATCTGTCGTAGGTTTTTATTGTAATTTTTCTGCACTGAATTATTTCTGTCCAAGATCAGATCACACTTCCTATGAAATAAATGAGATCAAACTCATATACAGCATAAGGAACATTGATACTGTAAGTCTAAGCTTGCTGAAAAGAGATGCGCATTTCGGAATCTCACCCGTCCCCAGCCCGAGCCTCAGACCGCCGATGTAGTGGTTCTTTAGTCGATCGTGATCCCACACTGTGATCTCCACACAGGCCTCTCTGAGGTCCTCAGCCCGGAAGCCATCATAAACCATGGTGTGGTTGAACATGGGGTTGGCAGTCTTCTTCACCACCCGTGTCTTCTGTCTGCTTTTCCGGCTTATGTCAGGAAGCACAATGCTGGCACAGAAACACAGTCTGATCAAGACTAAATACATCACTCTGCAACTAATCATTATTGTCCTTAGTTAATGATATTTTGTTTAGTCTGTACAAAAAAAAAAAAGTAGTTGATTAAAATATGTTGTTTTGTTCAGATTCCAGAAATGTTTAATGAGATAGTAATTTAAACATCTGGTTACCATTATTAATTTCTGATGAATTGAAAACTAAATGCATTGTTAGCTGTAGCTTTGTTCATTTGTCTTTAGTGACAGAAATACAATACACAGAAAGGACAAGAAATAAACAACTTGACAGGTGAGTGGACAAACCATCTGTGAGCTAAACACAACAGGCCATAGTCTAAGGAGCTTAGTACGCTAGCAAGCAACTAAAAACAGCAGCCTGTGTAGAAGCCTTGCATGATGGATTGTCGTCTCACCACTAGATGTCACTAAGTCCTACACGCTGGTCCTTTAAAAGAGAACACGTTGGATCTCTGCAGCCATTAACCAGATAATTGTCAGGCTTCTTACCACTTCACAAATGGGTCGATAATGATTCCTCTGACTGGAGGAAGATTCTTGCAATCTTTCACCCAAATCTGCACCTCACCAGTTTCCGTCCTAGATGTTCTGCTACCTGTGGAGGCAATTAGACCACAATAAGTGATACCAATGATGAAGCCAAAAAAGGAACGTACAACATTTAAATGTATAGTGAGGAGTCATGGGCTAACTGTGGGATGTTTGTGGCAGGAATCTCAAGGCAACTCTCATCTGTCCTCTGACGTCCGTCAGATTCGAAGAAGACAGCGAGATTGGTGCCAGGACCTGAGGGGTTAAGCTGAGGTGAATAAATGTGCAACAGCTGCCACAATTCACAAGGAATACTTGAAAAGAAATGAAGGTTTTACCCTTGGTTTCAATGTATATTCATTTATCTGTGCGTTGCTGAAATCCCACTCGGAAAAATTCTGGTTCACCTCACCCAGGAAGACATTCCGCCCAAAGGTATCATTGTGCCACACAGCGACGTTCAAAGTTTGAGTTTTCAACGTCTCTATATCGATTTTAAACTGTGAAATGGGAAGAAAACAGTCAGGGATGTGGTGCTTTAGTGAAGGTTCAAATACTACCTGGTAAAATGCTGCATTTACATTCTGGCTTATGTATAACACATAATGAGTACATGTGAATATTCAGTTCAGTTCTTGATCAAATGAGAAACAGTATGACCGTGCAATGCTCAAACTTGTATTTAAGTGCAACACTTGAATACATCTTAGTTACATGTCAACGCTGGCAACCATAACGTCCTCATAAAAAATATAAAATTCTTACCCCGAGGATTTCGTTGTAGTTGGGGTTTAACGTCTTCTTTTTCACTGCAGTTTTTCTCTTTCCCAGCTTTGTTTTGTCAGGAACAAGATAACATTTCACATACCTGTAAAATCCCAGCAAATTTCTCTTTTTTTCCAAACCTTTATACCACAAATATCATCTCTTTGTCATTTTCATCATAGAGTTTACAGCGAGCGCTTACGGGTCGGAGCGGCTCTTCTTGGTGTCGGCCACGGCCAGATCCCTGCAGTGCACCACAAACACTTGAAACTCTCCGAGCTTCTGGATGTAGTTGACAGCAAACTGAATGCTACCCTGGACGATGGCACCAAAGTCTGCATGGTAGATGCTGCTCATGCTGCCGCTGATCTGCACAGATTTGAAGTGTTAATGTAAAGTGACAAAGACAAAGTTTAAGAGTTTAGACTCGTTTGGTTAAAATAGAGCTATTGATGTGGACATACAGACGACATAGAGGCCATTCCTGAGGATAGACTCAAGTTAGACATGGAGCTGCTGGTGTTTCTTCTCCGTTCCAAGCTGGGCTCAAAGGTGCCGTCGCTGTCTGTCTGATGAGACCAACAAGAAAAGAAGTAAAGCATTGGTGACAGTTAAAAATATAAATCCCAGTAAAAAGAAGAAATAACTGGGCTGTGAGTTTAATGATCGGTCAGTTCAGAGGGATTTACCTCCTCTTGCTGAAGGACGGGCACAGACACACAGGATTTCATTTTCGCGACAGCAGAGGCTGAGGGGCGTAGTGACGAAACTGGAAGGTAGATATCACATTTAATCTTGTGCATTAACAAGTGCCATGTTATTTTGTAATAACAATTAATGCCAGTTGAACGCAGATTTATGTGTGCGAGGTGAAGACTTGCTGTTTACCATCATCCACACTTCCAAACAGATCCATTTGTCCTTTTGAGTGACTTTGGATATTCTGTTCTCCTGAAAAGGAATGTCACCATGAGACAGTGTTCCGCTACAAACCAAACGTATACAGCCCACAAAATTTTAGGACAAGATGTATCCCAAAAAAAAATATATATATATATGTATATATATAGATTTATATTACACATCAGATGTGTAAGCACTTCTCTTACTTGCATCTGAAGTGAGATTTTCGTAACTTTTGGACGATGACATGCGTTTTGAAGACAGGCGTCTCAGAGCCGACATGACAGGATTCGAACTCTCGTCATAACCTGCCACAAATGTCACAAGATCTGTCCTGGAAAATAGACTCAAGACTCTGATATACTAAGTAAATTAGCAGCTTCATGTCAAAACAAAAAGAACGTTTAAACCCAAACTACGTTGTCGTCTTGAAGGACATTAGTTGAAAGGAGTATACAATCAAAACATTTGTTCTACAGTTTGCATGCTGAAAATACGCTTGTAGAGAAAAGTTAAATCAGTCGAAATCCTCCACATCAATGGAGAGACCATTCAAAACTCACTGCCTGAGCTCGCCCGAGACAAAGACCAAGCCCTGGGTGCTGCATCTCCACTGGAGTTTTCGTCTTTGCTTTCCATAATCGGAGACGCAATTCTGGGAAGATACCTCTCAGTGGGACCGTCCGTTTCTGAAAAGTCTCTGGAGGTACTCTGTTGTCTCTCTGCAGTATCAGCTTTTTCTTGGTGAAAAGGAGGAATGTGGGCCCTCTCCTGGGGCCCGAGATAGTGCTGATGATCCTGAGGGATGACTGCTCTGGCGAGGCATGTATAGCTTCCCAACTCCTTTTCAGAAGGTGTTTTGGATCGTGGGGACGTTGGTGAGTTACTCTGCTCTGTAGTTACATGACTAGATTGAGTTACTCTGTCCTCTGACTGTGTAGGTGGAGGAGAAGAGGAGAGGTCTGTGGCGGGGTTAGTGTCTGTGAGCACTGTCTGCTTTGCTGCATGCGAGGGACTTTTCCTTTGTCTCGCCACTGGTGTTGGCTTCTCTTGTTGTTCTTCTGTGACTTTAGCTTGGGGGCTGATGTCTATTGGAAAGGTTTTCAAGGGGGAGCCTTCCAACACGGATGCCTTAGCACTGGAGGATTCCCGAGGTAGGACCTTGGGATGACAGGTCTTAGATGGACTTCTCCTGGCTTTGTCGTCCTCATCTTTTGATCTTGGAGGCTGAGGTTTACTTGGACTAATGGATCTTTCTTGAGACTCAGCAGCAGCTTTAAATGGATTCTGAACACACTGTACATCTGGAGCAGTACCAGAGTTCCTCAGATGTGTCCCATCTAGAATATGACTGACAAAGCCCTTGCCCATCACTTTCTCATTAGCCCTGGTTCTGTAGGGAGATGTTTGTGCCTCTCCTTCAGATGTCTCTCTGTTATTTGTGGAAGCTTTCAGGTCAGGGACTGGGCTGCTGGAGGTTTCCTTGGTTGGCTCGGCTTCTTGATCAGTAGAACTGGAGTTCCTGGGAAAGGGACTTGGGATATGCTTCTCTTGCTTTATGGTAATCAAGCCCTGGAGGAATTAGCAGTCCATGGCTCTGAACTATGTAAATCTGTCACTGAACTTGTCAGAACTTCTTCTGTCTCATCATAGATAACGACAGGATCAGCTCTATACGTGCCATCATCTTTTGTTAAATCTACTGAGCAGTCACGATCAGTCGGCGGTGAAAAAGGATTTCCTTTTGACCCACCACCACTGTGCTCCTCCATGATTTCTGTTTCCATATGTGGTAAAAGTCTGTAGTATATGGTCTTCACATCACGGTTATGTGAAGCTCCTACTTCTGTCTTGGCGATATCTTCAGGCTTTTCCTCTTCTATACTATATATGTATTTGCTGTTTTCTCTCTCCCAGAAGGCTTTCAGGGTGGATAGTCTTTCTGAAGTTTGAGCAGCTCTGCCTTCTCTTGCCTTTTGCTGCATACCTGCATCTGCAGAGTTTTCTGTTTCTTGTGTGTGAGCATTTCTCTCTTTCTCTCTTTCATTAGGTTTTGATGAAACAGCATGGGATACAATATCTGAGCTACCACTGGAGGATGGGTTGGTGACGAAGATGTTGCGTCCAGCTGTCCTGTCTATGGACTTTATCTGAAAGCCTTGGTCCTCTTCAGGCTCTGTCTCCGAGTGAATGTGTTTACATATGTTCTGCTGAGTAGAAGCAAAGCTCAGCTCTGCAGGGTTCAGTGTCTTTAAATGGTGGTGCTGAGGGGCATCTGCAAAGACAGGAAGCACCTGTCAGGACAGTCGTGTGCATTTTACCGACTAATTTGTGGTTTTTTTTATAGTATATCACTGTCAATGAAGTGGGACACTTTCACAAAAATGCACCAGAAGTTGCACTACACTATAATGTCCTAATAATCTACTTAGTATTACTACATTAATAGGACATTATCTCCATAGACTAAGCAGATTATCAAAGTTGCTCTTTAAAGCCACTTGTATAGTTTGGGATTAGCACTGTCACACTTCATTTTGCAGTGACATAATATACCAAAGTCCAACATATGGTATTAGACACTTGGGACAACTGTGGACAGTGCTGATACAAATAAAATGTTTGTGGCGGATACCAATAATACAAAAGCAAGTTGCAGTAAAGCCCGCTGATACAAAAACATTTTTCTTATCCATTAATCTCTATGAACAGCAAAGCACAATTTTCTTCATGCAAGAAAATGCGTTGTTAGTTTGACTTGATGACGGGCTGTTTAGTTGTCTCACCACTTTAGAATAAAACTCCTACCAGCCAAGACCTGGTGTTGGCCGGCTTCTTGCTCTTGGACGTCAGCCTCAAATTTACAACTCAGTTCTCCTTCTTGTGAATCCAATTGACTTTGGTCCAATAAATTCCTCTGTGTGCCAGCAGTGGTAGTGCCAGATGATAGACTAATAGAGGACACTTACTGCAGAATGAGTACATTTACACTGATACTGAAGTATATTTTGCAGATAATATTAGTTTGTTTTGTTATTTTTAGCTAACTGTACGGGAATTACTTTTGTGAATTGTTTCATGTAACAGTCATCAAAAACTGTAAACTACAGTTTGTACTATTGTTGTACTATTTTTAGAATATTAAAGTTTGTCCACATGTCTTCAATGTCAAGGTCTACGTATATATTTCAAGAACATGTTGAACATTGTGCATATTGATACATAACAATAATTTAAATTTTGAGTAGGAATTAGTATAAAAATGATCTGTTGTGCCTTGTCTTGACTCTCCTTATTTGTGTTGGTTGTTTCCTTCTTATAATTTCTCACACAGAAACATTGTTTTTGCAGCTCCCGTAAAATATTTCCAGCAGCGACAAGTCATGCAGTACGGATTAGGGGTTTGGAATGTATTTCTGTGTAATCCTCTAGCTAGCTAGTCACAGATTCAGGTATTCAGGATCTCCCTTCCGCTCTGACAATGCCTGAGAAAATCTGTAGTCCCAGTTCACCGGCTCATTTCACAGCATTTGGAAGAAAAAAAAATGACTGATGGTTCTGGCATCAGTGCAAGAAATCAAACAGCTTTTGAAGTATATTCATTACTGAGGCCCAGCACGGAAATGTAGTGGTTCAAGTAATCACCTTCTTACCACTGTGGTAAAAATGTCTTCTCTAGAATTTCAACACCACAAGATGAAATACATTCAGATAATAATACGTGTTAGAAACGACAAAGCTTCCACCTGCCATGCAACCGCTGCTCATGCTCACATGCTGGAAAGGATTAAACAGCCGAGACGCAAAGGACCCAAACACCTGGACGTCGCACAGACTGCAAGAACCAGACTTACATTGGTTTGTAACAGCTTTCACAATTGTACACCGATGCTCACGAGTTCCCTCAGTTCAAAACATAACACATGATACATTCATTAGGTTACACTGATCCACTTAATGCATATTTCCAATAGAATAATCTGATTGTTCTATTCTAACCAGAGTTGGCAAAAGTATTTACTTTCTGTACTTGTAAAAGTACGGATACTTGTGTGAAATAATACAAAAAGAAAAAGAACAAGTACTGATTCAACTTACTCTAGTAAAAGTAAGAAAGCACAGGCTCTGAAATGTACTTAAGAGCCTGTAAAACATATTTTGCCATTAATGAAACAATTCATCTGTTGATCATTTTGCAAAATGAAAAAAGGTTCTAGCAGAACCAGAATCTAAACCGAACTTACCAGAGGTCCTGCATGTGCATCGGGATAATTTTTAATAATAAAGTTAATTGGGTTGTTGTTGTTGTTTTTAAACTGAGAGCAAGCTGGCGTTAGATGATGTGTTGCCATAGCTGCTAACGTTGCAAACTGGCTTCCAAAAATACTCCAAAATAGCAATAGAAACCACCACGAAGCCATCTCCGTTTTTTTTTTTTTTTTTTTAATCAAAAAGCTAATGATAGCAACTCAAACCACGGCATACCTGAAATTAGATATGACGCGATTGGTCTAATTCTAGGCTCGGTTTGTCAGTCCCGTGTGAATTTCCATCGACTAATAACAAGCACCTTCAGGATCAGGTCAGCAAGTATCACCAACAGGCCAGTCCCCCCCCCCCCCCCGTCCGGTGCTCTAGCCATGTCCAATCATGTCAGTCACGTCTTTTACATCATGTCATCCGTAGAGGTTAAAAAAGTAACAAGCCTGTTTTTCCAGCGTATGTAGTAGAAAGTACATATTTGTGTACAAATGTAGGGAGTAAAAAGTAAAAAGTCACCAGAAAAATAAATACTCAAGTAAAGTACAGATACCTGTAAAATCTAGTAAGTACAGTAACAAAGTATTGGTACTTCGTTACTTCTCTGATTCTAACTCACCTGCTTTTGGCGTCCGGGTTTGAGCCGTTGCTCCATACAATACGAGATTGTCTCCAAGAACAAGCTCAGTGTTGAATGGGTTTTTTCTCTGCTTCAACAGAAGAGGTAAAAATTGAAATGCACCCGACGCAACATGGCATGGAACTGGTATTTGTATGTACTGTTTGACCAGACAGGGTCCTACCTTTGTAGGTGACTGTAGTAATGGTTTTGGAGTATCTTGTTGGGTTTCATAAGAGTTCTGGTTGTGATATCTGTTAGAATGAACAATAATAACATGATATGGTAATCATTTCTGAAGATACGATGTGTCAAACTGTCAGAGTGCAGCACGAGAAAAGGCAGACCAAATTTTACGTGACTAAAAGCAGAGGGTATGACTGTGTATATATACATACATATATGTGGTTGCTTCTCAGAAACACTGGGAAACATGAACATGTGAGACCGGACCTTGTGAGAAGATTACTGAGACCTTCAGCGCCAATTATCCCTCAACTCTGCACAAGCCAGCCCCCTATCACTTACACCCAAGTAATCTGCTGTAGTAGAGCATGTGATGTTGTTTTGGCTGCGCAATGTGGACTTACTGTTTTCTAAATGTGTACAGGGTTTGGAATTAGTAAAGCAGCACGCTTGAAAAGAAATTCAATAACAATACTGAATGACTGATTTCCGCTTCTAGGCGACCGCTTCCTGTTTGGACTACACTTACCCATCACCGGCGAACTGTGCGGAGGGCTCCTGAACTAGTCCACAGAGCACAGGTGGCACAAACACTTCTTTATTTGCGCTGCAGACAAAACTGGGCTTCTCGGGCAATATCTGGGAAAGCTCCACTGCGGCACACAACACAGCCACTGTTAGAAAAAGTTGACCGTCCACTGTACAACATACTGTTCACATACGTATTAACCAGATGTTACAATAGGTCTCCCATCACAAGAGGGGTTGTTTTATGGTGCTCCAACACATTGGGGTAATTGTTTGCAAAAAAATACAGTAGTTCCTGTTTATCACTGCATCTATAATGCAGAGCGACAGTTCAGGTCGATTAATAAGCCTAAATTGTCAGAAGGTGTAAATGGTTGTCCGTCCCTATGCGTCAATCTTGGGTGGTAACAGTCCAGAGTGGCGTCTTGACAACTTCTGTAGCCCCCCCCCCCTTCAATGAGTGGGCATAGCTGCTGGGAAGGGTTGGCTTATCTAACGGTTTAATTCTGCCTTCTCTGCCACGCTGTGACAGATGATGTGAAGGTGGCTGAAGCAAACAGTCGTAGCTTGGACTTTGCCCTGGATGTGCTGATTCATCGGGTAAGTGCACGCAGAGACCTTGCACTTTACGTTATTACATTTATTATGTCCCTGAGTAGAGAAGTAGCAAAACAAATAACAGACTCACATATAGTCAGCGGTTTATTGGTTTGTCTCATGGAGGCCCGGATGAGGTCGGAGCCATGGATGCGATCCTTATGGCGACGCTGCTTGGTCTCGTAGAACCATTCTCCCGTCAGGAACCTCAGCTGTTTTTTGTTGCTCACCGTCTTCTGCAGGTTCCTGAGCGCAAACACGCACACACATACACACACATGTTTTCAATCTTTTCTCTGTACAGTCTTGTCTGTGAGCGTTGAAACGTGCAGGAGATACTCACTCTACACGGTGCTCCTCAGCCTTCTTCAGCCCGGCATCTCTTTTCAGCACAGCCAGGATAGTCTCCTGCTCCTCCTCGGTCAAGAAACTTAAGTCGATCATGGCGACTTCTGACCCTTGCTGAACCTGAGTTCACGTCTAGTCGCTGCACATGACTACCACTTCACAGAGTTCTTGCTTTACTCTTCCAAGTCAAGTTGTCAATTTTACACGAATATTTGGAAATTATCAATGGTATATATTAAAAAATAAATAAAAATGGGTCAGGACAGCTGTTTTGGACATGCTTTCCATCAGACGCAGTAGTTTTCTGCTGCAATTTTCTTCATCAGTTTGCACCTAAATAAAAAAAACAAGAGTAAGCATGCAATTCTGTTATCTGACATTTACAAAGTTTGTTTGGTACCAAGACAGTTGGTAGATATTGGACTGGTTACCAGCAACTGAGCTTAATAGTTTTCCAGATAGCTAGCATCGATAAAATACCTTTTCAGTTTCAGAATTCACCTCGTCAAATCTGAAATCTGTCTTTCTCATCCGCCTGTGTGAGACACTAAAACATGCACAGACACATGCCGTTTGAGTCCAGAGGAACAGACAATGGTTTGATATTCAAGCCACCACAGCGGCTCGACATAACACGGATGGTCCTTTGCCTTGACATGAGCCTTTTAAGTGAGGAGACAAAATCTTTGGCTACAAGTTCCAACAATGTCCCGGTCTCCTCACATCAAAAAGAGCTGACTCACTGCTGCCTGTTTCGGAAATATTTTTGCACTGGGGCTGACTCGTGCGGTTTAATCATGATTCAAGTTGGGACAGCTGTAAAGGCGTCTCATGCTCGAGTCCAAGGCCCTGGGTGACATTGCTTCACCTGCACAGGTTGTGTTATGACAGTAGTGGCAAACACTGAGTGCTTTGTTCTCAAAAAAGAACAATGCTGAAATTCACGTTCACCTTAATGAGAAAAGTCTATCTGAAGAATAAAAGAATGCTGCACGTCCTGTTTCATTAAAGGCGAAAGTCGAGCTTATACACTTGACTTGTTTCCTTGTTGTGATAGCTGTGAGTTGACTCACTTTTTTTTTCACTGCCACAACTTCCTTGAGATAACTGAAGATTTAACCTGGTACATTTCCACTGTAAAAGATACATTAATAAAACAGCGTTTGCACACAACTATTCACACAAGAATGCGGCTTACAACTATACAACTATTCACACAAGAATGCGGCTAAAAGTTTCTCACGACTACATGGATAAAGTTCTTCACGCGAAGATGAACATAGGGCAGGGTCGAGACACTGGTATTTCAGAGAGGAACATTTCCTTTGTTGACATCCAGCAAAGTCATGTACTAACTTCTCAACCGCTGAAACCTGCTGATCTCCAGCAGCTTTCACAGCTCAGTGGTCGTTGTAAAAAAAAATATTATGCAAGTGTTTGTTTCCTCAGATCAGATCTCTCAATATGTACACATGACATGCAAATAGCACATTTCTGTCCAAGCAGTCTGGTGCGGTTTAACACAATTACCTGTGGAGCTGATTTCAGCTGCATTACAAAGGATAACACAGAACCAGGTAACTGAGAAGAATTGATGGTCCTACAGTTTACAAGTGCAGCTTCATTCAGCATACACATATCAGCTGGTATGGGTCACATCTCGGTGAGAAAATGATTTATCACAAAGTATTTCCAAACCGTGCTCACACTCCAGTTCATGATCCCGAGTTAGAGCGACACAGTAAACTAAAAACAAATCTCATGAGTGTAAAGTCAGAAAGTGTTCAGCTCACCTCTTGCGGTCGCTCCTTCCTGAGTAGAAACTAACTACAGCTGGAAACAAGCCTGCACCAGTTGGGAGGAGCTGCAAACCCACGGAGGCAGGAGAGAGTGTCTGGGAGATCTGCCTACATGTTGCCTTGCTTCACCGAGTACCAGACTCTCAGCTTCAAGTAAATTCTGTCCTTTCACTCAGCGTATATAACTTTTGACACGTTTTTTAATTCATTGTCCTACATTTCAGTTTTCAACTAGACTTAGTTGGTCAAGACTTGTGCTTTAGTTTCATGTGCATGTGTTATCTGCTTTTCAGTGCTTTGAGTATGCAGTTCCTGGTCTGAGTGCTGGTGTATTTTTATTTTTTATTTTTTAACCATGACACCATGTGACCTCGACATGACTCAACATTCAGAGCGTCCTGAGCTGGAATCAGATAACGCTAACCACCAGCAACTCTCTAGACCTAGAGATCGCTGGAGATAAATAACATTCTCTGCAGCAAGACCTCGATGGAAACTTATCAATAACCCTTTCTGACATTTTCAGCTTCATCTTGGGTTTGATCATAACTTGGACATGCATGCCAAGCGCAAGGTATTAGTAATGATGGCACAGCCCATAAACCAAGGACTCCTCTGATTTGTGACGCCTTTAATGCAAAGAGCAACGCAGAGCCTTGAGGCCATGGCAGTATCAACAATGTAATAGTAATAAAAGTTGCATAGGAGTAAAGGTTGGGTAACTTTTGGCACATGTCACTGAACCAAACTATAGAATCACCTCCTCTTTAAATACAGCATTGTCAGACAGTCTTATATTCCAAATAATAATTATCCACTATGATTGTATTATCTGTACTAAGCACTAAATGATAAAAAAGCATCTGAGCATTAGAATAATGTAAGCAAGCATAAACTGAAAAAGTGATTTTTTTTGTTGTCCAGTAAACTTCTAGAGACTTATTAAAAATGCGGTAGGAGACGACAACACCGATAACGTGACAGCATCAGCATGAATCCACCATGGACTGGTTTTCCTACAGCTGCGCTTTTTCACCACAAGATGGCAGAAGAGTTCCTTTCTCTGTTAGTTTGCTGGTGTTCATATTGATCGGCAATTTCCTGAACATAAAAATTATCTATTATATATAATGATAATAATGCATTTGTAAATCATACATGGGCTGATGGGATTACATCCATGGAGGTAGTTGGAACCCTAAAAACATATTTTCAAGACTATTTTGCATTAACACATCCTGCCCTTGACCTACACCGTGACTCTGTAAAGTATGGTGCTTATTTTTTATAGTGAATATCTAAGCAAATCATCAACCACAGGAGATACCACAGAGCCTCTGACTCCATCTAGGGGCCCCAGGACGTTCACGGACAGCCCGCTCTACCTACTGGGCCAAAGCCGCCCCACTTGTGATTCCCAAAGCAGAACATGGTAGAGCCTTCAGTTACCGATCCTTTTCCCGGGGAACCAGTTACCTGTTTGGGTTCAGGAGGCAGACACCCTCTCTATTTTTAAAGTTAGACTTAAGACTTTCCCCTTTGCTAAAGTTTATAGTGAGGGCTGGCTCAGATGACCCTGCAGCATCCTTTAGCTATGCTGCTATAGGCCTAGGCTGCTGAGGGAAGATGCATTGAACACCTGTCCTCTACTTTCTTCTGTGATTTCTTCTCTCTTATCACCCATATATCCATATGCTACCACTGTTTAGCATATCAGTATGTCTCTCTCTCCATCTCCCATTTTCCAAGGTTTTTCCCTGTTAAAAGTTTTTTTTCTTACCACCGTGGTTTCAGGCTCTGGGTTCCGTCTTGGAGACTATTTTCAAAGTTACTGACGCTATATTCGAAAGAGCGTTACATAAAACGTCATAGGTTTACGTTGAAACGCGATAACCTGCTACTGCGTAATTACGTAATAATTTGCTATCACGTTACAACGTCACGAGTAGCCTATACGTTAAAACGTGATAAGTTTTATTACGTGATAGCAAATGATTTTTCTGGCGTGGCAGCAATGCTCTACCGTAATAAATAAAATTCACTTGATTTTATATTTAACGTTCCTTCAGTTAAGGCGGTTTTCCTTCAATTATACAATGGGGAATTGTGATTGGTACATGCTCTTAAACACCTCCTAGTGTAGGCCTATCCGAGCTTTTTATTCTTTAATTTCATTAAATTGTATTCTCAAATGTTTGGAGTGAAAGTTTATTGTTAATTAATTTGGATTTATGCATATATTACATTTTAACAACAGGATGATTTGGCTGATTATATAACTTTTTTTTTTTCGTTTTGTGTTGTCTCTAGGAAAGTTACAGTCAGAGGTTTTCTGGAACTTCATTGCAATATTATTATATCAATATTATTATATCAATATTATTATATCAATATTATTATTCAGTTTAGCTAGATAAGCATTCGTTAGACATAGGCTATCTATGTAAGACTTTAGTTCTCTTTTTTTTTTGAAGCCAGGCCAACATCACTGTCCTTATCCTTCTGCTTTTCTCCATTTATCCAAATTTGTTGTGCTGACCATGTGCTACCAGTGATATTACACTTTTGCAAGAACAGAAGTGAGCGTTGCGTAACGCCAGCGAAAACAGAAAAAGGCAAGTGACACTTATGAACAATATGAAATGAAAGGAGACGCTGCAGAATCCTATAGTGAGAAGTCTTGACCAGGTACTATGGGAAAAGAGAGCCCACTTAAAGCACAGAGCGTAATAAACAGTCAAATAAGCGTAACTATCTGTGAAAAAAAAAGAGCCCCACTTTGACAGTAAGGCTTTTATTAAGCCGCCTATTGACTCTATCATGAAAGTCAGTGTCTCACAGAGACTCGCCTGCGTCTTTCCACTTCTGCATCCAAACTAAGAGGAAGTGGCAGCGCAACAAAGAATCTTCTTATTGCTGGTGGAGAGGTTTTGCCAAGCAGGATGTAGCTTTTACATCGAGGTTCCTCTGTGTATGTGTGTTCGTGCTTGTTCCACATGGATGAGCTGCTGCACCTGCGGGTTCAGCAGCAGAAGCCTCCAGAATCACGGAGGAAGGACTGGCTACGGTCGCTAGGAGACCAGGTTTAACACATCAGAAGGCCGTGTCCATTCTCTGATGAGTCACAACTGTTTTGGAGGCACAAAGGAGATCTACACAATATTGGGTCATTATGTTATGACTGATCGGTCTGAGGCTACAATAATGCAGTGCACAAGTCTAAAAAGTAGCTTGAGTGCAGCCCTTGAAATGACCACACTTGAGGTTGAGTGGGTTTGCGTCCGTGCAGAAACTTGAAAGCTCCATCCTGCTTGCAGGGAAAACGGTATCAACCAATCAAAACAAAAGCTTCTCAGCAGGAAGTGAGTTGAGCTTTGTTGTAGCAGATAAACAACTGAGAATGGCTTACTCTGAGGTGGAGTGCGAGCCACATAAGAGCAATTCTCAGACTGGAAGGGTGAACAATTTCCCCCTGGCTTCTCAAGAAGAGGAAGGGGGTGACATTGTTCCACTGCAAGTAACTTCAGTTTATAGACTGTACTTTCAGAGAATGTCAGGGTGAAGCATAAGGAACACCACTGCCACCGTTACAGCAAACGTTAACATAAAGACCTTGAGCTTATTCTGTGTCTGTTACAGGCTCCAGATCCTCACTCTTGCCCATTTTTCCTGCTTCCAAAACCTCAAGACCTGAACGTTTGTTTGCAGCCGAATATATCACAACTTCACCCGACAGTGGTTTTAATGTTGTGGCTGACACCACTGAGAAGCACACTTCAGAATGTATTAGAAATATTTCAACACAGGCTCCTTCGTTTCCGATGTCTGCAATAGATCAGTTAGTTTTCCTTTCTTTAAATAAAAATGGAAGCAAAGATCTGTGGAAGCTTGCACTTTATTGGAAAATCAGAAACAAGTTATCATCTGCAGGGATAATGTACCAAACATGTTTGAGTTAACGCATCACTTTCACACCTGCCGATACCTGCGGGCGCCAGGATCGGTTTTACACACAGCACTGATCAACAGCGCTCTATTCTCCTGAACAGCTGGACCTCTCTGTGACTGGTCTGAGCCAAATATGCACCCGATGCTCCCCACACCCCACATCACCTTAAATGCCCAAACGCCTGTCAGTGAAAATATGATCGAAGCATGAAAAGAAAAAAGGTCAGACAGGAGCTTTGTTATGTGAAAGACTAAATGGCATGCCGAAAGCAACGAAGGCATATACGCAGATTCCTTTCCAAAAGGTTTTGTGATAAATTCTTTTACCGATCACTAAAATGTCGCGACCACACTGAAAAGTGTTCCTCTGATGTGATGTTTCTCATCAGTTATTACGTTCATCCGCACCATGTGTGACCACTTTAAGCCACGGCAAACTGCACAAGGCATCATGAGAGTACAGAGAGTATTTCATTTCAAACAGCAACATGTGACATCTTTTTATATTAAGTTTTTTTTTTTTTTTTAAATCATCTCACTCAAAATTCTACAATCAATCATTCCTATGCATAAACCTGAAGCTCTTCCACAAAGCGGTCGGTGAAATGTTTCGGGTCCTTTTTTTTTTTTTATTCATGTGATTTCAGGATCCCAGTGGTGTGACTGCAGAACACCACCGGGTTCCTGTATCTTATTATTTTTCTTAACGTTTTCCTCTCTGGTCATCATAAATAAATACAAATAATACACAAGGAATGTCTACTGCAAACAATACGTGAAAAGAAAAGAAATGTGTGGTATAAACAGGAGTTTTATAACAGTTTTGGTGAATGGTGATTGATATTTGAAAGAGATGCTTTTTCCCCCCCAGATACGTAAAATAGTGACGTTTGATAGCTCTTGGGTGCCATTTCTCTTTGTCCATGATGTAGTAGGGGCTGATCACTGGCAGGACACACTCTTCTGCTCCTCTATGACAAGACTAGATAGGCACATCAACTGTGATGCCTCGCTGAGATGGCCAGAGCTGCTCCGAGTCATTGTGATTTTATTTATAATGTCTCATTCTCAGAAAAAGACGAGTTCATCAGAAGCAAACGGCAGGTTCGCTTCGATAGCTGACTTTGCCGTGAGTTTTCTTCTTCAGACGGGAAAGACCCTGCTCCCCTCCCAATGCTGATTACATAAACTGCATCTGCAAAGATAAAAACGGCAGGGTCAACTTAAAGCTTGCTCTGGGGTTTGAAGCTGTGAGTTACAGAAAATACTTTATAGAAAAGAGCTGGAAGAGGTGGAACTGACAAGGAAATGAAAGAGGATGAAATCCAAACTGAAATGGGAGAATGTAGATGTAGGGATCTATTACCTGTCCACCTGGATTGGACCCAAAGGGGTTGGCTGGCCTCATCACAGGCTGGCTGTACATCACTGTGGGCTGTGTCATCATCATGGAGCCCATATGAGGAGGCTAATGAGAAAGTAAAGAAAGAACATTAAAATTCACCTTGGCTGTTCCAGACATAGGTCCTGTACACAGGAAGTATTAAAGTTTGATCATTTAAGCAGAGTTCATACTTCTGCGGGACATAGAAATCTAAACATGAAGCCTGCGCTGGTGCAAGCCATTTATTCTTGTGTGCTTCATGGTCAGGCTCACTCTGTAACTATGCAAACCAAACGCTAGTCAGCGCTGTGTCTTTTTTTGCCAGTCGGGTTCATTTTTGTGTCTACTTCCTGCTTCACTTCCAACAATGGGAAATTAAACTTTCGGCCCAATTCAGAAGAAATTCTTCATTAATCTAAAACCATCAATTCGAAAACTGTGGAGACTGAAAAGCTGCCGTAAATACATGCTACTACCGAGCGGACCAATCACAGCTCTTGCGCTCTGCGTTGCCGGGGAGCGCTGTTACATTTCTGGGGAGGTGCGCGTCAGTTATGCCAAAGGCTCTGCGTAGGCTCTGTGTCGGCTTAAAGCAGAAGTATATTAGATCACATTTAGTGGTGGTCCGGGCCACACATGACCACATTCTTCTAGCAGTGTGAATGCAGTGCATCCCTTCTTTAGGTTTCAACTATTAATGTGAGTTTTGTCTTATTGCTGGGTGGTGGTCAGTGTCTTGGAGCAGCGGGTGCGTCCTTATCAAGTGTTTTTGAGAAAGGAGCTCACCTCTGGTGCTATTCGCTAGCATGGGACTGAATGTGTGCCAATGAATGAATGAATACAGTAAAACGGCAAATACACCAAATAAATCAACATATTGTTCAAATTCAAGTTTGACATGGGTTCTTAATTCATATATATTTAGTGGTTAACCAAGGAATTAAGTGACTACTCGGAAAATACTAGATACATTGTAAAAGTAATTGTTTGTTTCAGCCCTAAAAATAACAAAAACAAATTTACAAATGACTGACCTAGTCTAGATGTCTAGGTGCACTTCAATCAAGGAAGCACTACGCTAATAGATGTTAATATTTCTACCACTGCTAGTTTTTCCATTCCACATTTTCACAGCAATCACATTCTTCCAGTGTTCGAAGGCTAATCTGAGTGTAGGGATGGTGACAGATAAATCAAACCTTCATGAGGTTTTAGTTTTTGAAAACCCAGTAGCACTGCTCGGATGTGTTTGAAGAACTGGACTGGGCTTTTTGAAGGGGTGCAAAAAAGAAAAAGAAAAGAAAAACACAACAGGCCAAACAGCCGTTACTTCAGCATTGTTGACGCTGTGGTGATTCCCACCCCTACTGTGCACACTGACGGTTGCCATCTGTCTGTTCCGTCCTTTCAGAATTACAGCCATTAGTGGATTAGTGGTTTCTATGTGACATACTAATAAAACAAGAAAACCCCGTCCTTCTTGGCTGTTTGCAGAGTAAAAGTGTGTGTGTGCAAGATAGACAGGAAATCTTGTCAAACTTACCACTGCATATGCCACCATGCCCGTCGGTGTGGTTGCAGGGAAGGCCATGACAGATGGCGCCTGAGATGACACAAAAAAAGATGTGAATCAAGACACAGTGATAGCCAGTGGTACTCACATTGATCATTAACAGAAAGTCTTGGGTAATCCACCATAAGCAAATATTAGTGTTCATTAGGTTACTGTAGTAACTAAATCTGAACCTTAAAATCTCTATTCATGTCAAGATGGAGTCTCAATGCATTTAATATGAGTTTAAATTATAATCACTTATTGCCCAATGAGGTACTAAGTAGGATTTATTTCAAAGGCTTCAGTGTTATCAGGCCTGAAGCACTTTTTTTAAAACGGGGAAATGACTGGGCGACAAAGTTAATGTCTTACTAATGCGGCGAGTCCGGGAACTAGAAATTGGTTAACGACAGGTGTGGAGCTCCTAGTGGAAAAGATATTAGGGAGAAGAAAGCAGACTCTTTCTCCGAGCACCGCTTGCTTGCCCAACAGCCCCTGCAGTGATAACAAACCCAGATTTGTCTGACGCCCAGCCCTCTTGGAAAGGATACGATTCATTAACTATTCAATCATTGGCAGGGGGGGTATAAGCGAGTCAGACTGGTGCCAGAATTGGGGCTTTCACCACAGACTGTGCGTCTTTGGCATGGTGAGCTCTCCTTCAGTCCACCCCCCTCTCCAACACTGTTTGGATTGTTTCTGGAGCATCTCGTTCAGCGTCCCTCACCATAGTGAATGAGTGAGTGACGGATAAATATAGCAGGAACATCTCCAATGAACCAGAAGAGATAAAAGGTTCAGAGAATGATGAAGTGATTAAGCAGCTCACAGAAATATATATATATTATATACTATAACTCCGAATTCACAACTGAACATTGAGTCAAAGATCAAGGGGTAAACTGCTTCATGATTTCCAGTAAAAGTAAATCAGGGCTGGCTGAAAGCTATAATAAAGTGTTCCACGTAAGTCCCTTTGTTTTGTCTTTTATTACCAACTCATGAAGCTAAAGAAAAACTACATGTAGTACTGCCTCCCTTTGGGATAGACTGTCCTGGGATCTGTCAAGTTTGTTGACAAGTCAACCAGCCTCTCCAAACCAAATTCCACGTCAGATTACAACTGAGATACTGAGAATATTCAAATAACATATCCAAATACAGATTGCATTGTATTGCATATAAAAAGCATTCCAGTTTGTTAAACGAGTTCATTTAGTTGCTGTAATAAAAGGCTACTTGGGTCAGTTACTATCCAGACCTAAATGAGTTCCTCGTATCCTTTATGAGGATTTATGGAATTATGGAAGAACTTATGTAACTCCTATTACAAGTCCTTCATGCTCGGCTGCTAAAAACAGACCGTCCTACCATTGCTGGAGGGTTCCAGGTGGTAGAAGGAGCTGACTTCGGTTGCCAGTTGTTTCCACCGGTCAGTCTCTTCGCACCGGGCTGACTCCAGTGAAGATCACTGCAGACGTCAAGTAAAATGATAGTCGTATTTAGTAAGCAGCATCAGGGACATTAAGTTAAAATAAAGTTTAACTTGAGTATACTCACTTCTTCGCTGTGCCATTCCCAATTCCAAGATCTAAAATGTGCAGAGGAAAATAAGGAAAACATGAAGCAACACCCGGTTTACACAGATGTAAAAAGACCTGGGCCACTGCACCCTGTTATACAATCATGAAATGAGGAAAACAAAAAAAACAAAAGTAGAGAAACTTACTGCCGACAAGATTGGCGAGCGAGGAGTCCAGGTCGTTGGACACCAGTTTGTGGGGCTGTTGTCCATTCGGGGTTATAGCCTGACTTGGTGAAGATGCCACTATGGGTTTGAGGAGGCCACCTAAAACATCTTAATCAAAGGAGAGGACGACAAAGGGAAAGGAGGGGAATGGATGAGGGGGACGGAGCAGAAAACAGACAATAACGTCGCAACGCACAAAGACAAACGCACAATAGAACGCAAGCACACGGACAGAGAGAGGATTATTGAGCGTGGGGTCTCTCGTGAAGCACTCAAAGATGCAGAACGTGTGAGCAACGAGTGTGAAGTCAACTCACCCGGTCATGCATGTGCCATGCAAAAAAGCCAAGGTCCCGACGAGAAGAGTGCGAGACAGGACGAGGAAAGAGAGGAAAAGTGTTGTGAGATTGTGACCATCTTAGAACCCAGTAAGGGCGCAAAAATAATGATGCCGGGTTGGCATGATTATCACAGACTAATGAGGCAAAGGGTGAAATGTTAAAATCAATCACACTTCAGCGGTACCGTTAGTGACGATGTGATTTCCTCCTAAATCCATCTCACGGGACACAATAGCAAATACATTGTAGAGGAAAAATACAAGCTGCTAATGTTTATTTGTTGTTATATATTAAGATTTCAAAATGTTACACATAATTATACATTATCTTCACCTTTTCAGGCACGGACACTTTTCTGTTGGTGGTTAAGAATGTTCTCTCTATCATTGGTCTCATGACAAACCAAAGCTGGTGACGTTTTTGTGATCGTGTCAGTGTCTTTTTCAAAATCCGATGAGGCTCGAGTGTCTAGTTTAGACTATGCACTGCAGGAGCATGACCATAGTCCACACAAACAAACGCACACACAAGCAAACAGATCAAAGTCCGGCCCTTTGTTCCGCTGTCTCAACGCGATCCAGTGAAAGCAAGTACTGCTGACGCTTCAGTGTGTACAGTAGCACGACCCTTCATCACTTACCTGTAGAATCCATGTTGCCGTTGGTGTTATTTCCAAATACAGAGTCAAAGTCGACGTTCAGACCTGGAGAGTTCTGTGGCTGCTGGAGTGGTGGGGAAGCTGTGAAACCTAGGGAAGTAAAAAAAAATTTAAATAAAAGAAAGAAAGAAAGAAAGCTTCATCAGATTCCAAATATTGACACCACAAAACTTTTCAACTCACACACAAGCGGAAGCAAGCAAGGCCATACACACACACTGTTCTGCACTGGTATACTTCATTCTTCTATTAAACTTCTATGGTCATATTTATTTAAATGTACTGTTCCATAAAATGCATGTGACTATGTAGGATGTTCGTCTATCTGATCTGAAGTGCCGTTTACCCTTCAGGTAACTCTTGGTCTTCCATTCCTGGGGCGGTCCTAATGAGAGCCGTAGCCTTTCTTGAAATTTTCCACATTGACTGGCCTCCATTTCTTAAAGTAACGTGGACTGTCATTTCTCTTTACTTTAGTTGAGTGGTTTTTGCCATAATATAATATATATATGGATATTTCACTGTATAAAACTGTGTACCAACCCAAATGCCAGGAAGCAAAGGTGACTATTCTGTCAAATCTAAACTGGTTTGTTTGTAATCTACAATGAAGACAATAGTAAAACAAGAAAAGCAATGAATGAGAAGGTGTATCCAAAGTTTTGGCTGGCACTGTATGTTTAGGTCACCATATTAGGTTAACAAGGGACTCATACTGAAACAATGGAGTGGTGTTGTAAGGGCTTGGCCCAAAGGAGTCTGACATACAGCAGCAATAATAGACGGGCAAAGAAACAGATGAAGAGAGCAGTGGGAGGAAGAAGGGTGAACATGGGGAAGATATGGGGCAATAAAAATGAAAAAGCAGCAAGAAAGTAAGTAAAGCAACAGTGAGAATGGGTTTTTAACAGGAAAAGAGGAAAAGCAGTGAGTGGGATTTGCAGGAAGTCAGCAGTCATCAAACGGCTAGGCTAAATACAGGGCACAATCAAGGGCAGGACACAACTAGTGAGTAACCACATGCGAACATGCAACCTTCCTTCCTGCTCTTGAAAGAATGAGGAAGGGAGGTTGCGTGTTCAGCAGAAGCAGCAGCGCTCTGATTTAGCGACCAAGTGGACACATCTCAACTCACGAACAAAGTGTTCACTTCACTAATGTCTGGTCAGAAATCTGACAGCGGGGCAGTTGTCCACAGTAGTACCTGCAATGTTTGAGTCTATCTGTGAGGCAGTATCAAGATCAGACGCCGGGGAAGAGCTCGATTCAAAAAAAGGATTGTAATGATCTGGAGAGAAACACAAATGCTGCTGATAAGTGTCAACATGCAAGCAACACATTAAAAATGTTAAAAGCTGAGAAAATTAGCATCATGAAGTTAGTCTGATAGTAGATGTGAACAAACATTTCGAGTGCATGCCAGATCTTGGGTGAATGTGAGGAAGAAATGTGTCACTATGTTCCAGCTTTGGCCCAAACACTTCAGGCATTTCCTCTATTTCTTTCCAGACTCGTTTAAAGTATTTTGTGTGTGTTGAATTCAACTTTATTTGTATAGCGTGAGAAATAATCTAAATAGTCTCAAGATGCATTACAGAACTCAGAGCATGAAACCCCAAGAGCAAGCAGAAAAGTATTTACTCCTTATCCATTTGAATCACAGAAATTGTAAATGTTCAACCAGGATGACATTGTTAGACTTTGTTTTGTGGAGCCCTAAACAGTAAAAAAAAAAAAAGTGAAGATGCAGCAAAATAATCCCACCAGACGCTTCATTGCTATGTGTCCCATAGGACAGAGTGTCGGTAGTGTGAGGAAAGGGCTTGATTTTATGAGAGGGATGCACCGAAAATTTTCATTTGAAAACCGAAAATTGCTGTGGTTGATGTTTGCATCACCGCAACATCCTGTTTCGGCCGTGTTGTTTTGGCGATAAATTTTCAGCCAAAAAACTTCAGACTTTTATCGCCAAAATACATGCACGCAACAACTGCAGCAATTTCCGTCCGCAAATGACCATAAAGTGCATTTTCGGTTTTTGGCTGAAATGTTTCTGTGCATCCCTAGTTTATAATACTGTAGTTTCCTCCACAGCTTCTGTAGTAGAAGTGAAATAATCAAATAAGACTAGTGAAATGTTAAAAATCCCTCTAATGCCTACCGACAGTAGGACATCCTGGAGTGCCTCTGTCCGGGGCTGTTGTGTCAAAATGCAAAAATTAGCAAATTGATGTTGAACAATGTTACTAAAAACCCATTGAGAAACACGCTATGTGTACTGTATATATGACAGATCCAAGAATTACATTTCTTGATGAACAACAATCCTATCATCAATAAATAATAGGGGTGGTGGCTGCAGTGTGGACTGAAGTGCTGCCAGCAAGAAGAGTGTCGCTCTCACCTCTCCATGTGTTGATGGTGGTGAGAGGCAGGGGCTGCTGGAAAGCCGGCTGGAGGTCCAGCAGGGAGTTGGCAGCCTTGGATGAGCTGGAGGGAACAAGCAGGAAAAGAAAAGGTCAGGACAGATCAAATAAATCACTCAAAAACAAAACAGTATACAACTGCAACATTGTCAAATATACACATTTTTTAATATATACACTACCGTTCAAAAGTTTGGGGTCACATTGAAATGTCCTTATTTTTGAAGGAAAAGCACTGTACTTTTCAATGAAGATAACTTTAAACTAGTCTTAACTTTAAAGAAATACACTCTATACATTGCTAATGTGGTAAATGACTATTCTAGCTGCAAATGTCTGGTTTTTGGTGCAATATCTACATATGTGTATAGAGGCCTAGTTCTAGCCACTATCACTCCAGTGTTCTAATGGTGAAATGTGTTTGCTCATTGGCTCAGAAGGCTAATTGATGATTAGAAAACCCTTGTGCAATCATGTTCACACATCTGAAAACAGTTTAGCTCTTTACAGAAGCTACAAAACTGATCTTCCTTTGAGCAGATTGAGTTTCTGGAGCATTACATTTGTGGGGTCAATTAAACGCTCAAAATGGCCAGAAAAAGAGAACTTTCATCTGAAACTCGACAGTCTATTCTTGTTCTTCGAAATGAAGGCTATTCCATGCGAGAAATTGCTAAGAAATTGAAGATTTCCTACAACGGTGTGTACTACTCCCTTCAGAAGACAGCACAAACAGGCTCTAACCAGAGTAGAAAAAGAAGTGGGAGGCCGCGTAGCACAACTGTGCAAGAAGATAAGTTCATTAGAGTCTCTAGTTTGAGAAACAGACGCCTCGCAGGTCCCCAACTGGCATCTTCATTAAATAGTACCCGCAAAACACCAGTGTCAACATCTACAGTGAAGAGGCGGCTGCGGGATTCTGGGCTTCAGGGCAGAGTGGCAAAGAAAAAGCCATATCTGAGGCTGGCCAATAAAAGAAAAAGATTAAGATGGGCAAAAGAACACAGACATTGGACAGAGGAAGACTGGAAAAAAGTGTTGTGGACGGACGAATCTAAGTTTGAGGTGTTTGGATCACAAAGAAGAATGTTTGTGAGACGCAGAACAAATGAAAAGATGCTGGAAGAATGCCTGACGCCATCTGTTAAGCATGGTGGAGGTAATGTGATGGTCTGGGGTTGCTTTGGTGCTGGTAAGGTGGGAGATTTGTACAGGGTAAAAGGGATTCTGAATAAGGAAGGCTATCACTCCATTTTGCAACGCCATGCCATACCCAGTGGACAGCGCTTGATTGGAGCCAATTTCATCCTACAACAGGACAATGACCCTAAACACACCTCCAAATTGTGCAAGAACTATTTAGAGCAGAAGCAGGAAGCTCATATTCTATCGGTGATGGAGTGGCCAGCGCAGTCACCAGATCTGAACCCCATTGAGCTGTTGTGAGCAGCTGACCGTATGGTAGCAAGAATGCCCATCCAATCCAACTTGTGGGTGCTTCTGGAAGCGTGGGGGCATTTTCCAGATTACCTCAAAATTTACGCTAGAAGAGTCTGCGCTGTAATTGCTGCAAATGGGATCTTTGACGCAGCGAGTTTATGGAAAATCTTATTCAAATACAACATCTCTACCTTGTCATGGCTTGATCTATGCTATCATTTCACAACGTATGGTGGTGAATAAGTGTGACTTTTCATGGAAAACACAAAATTGTTTGGGTGACCCCAAACTTTTGAACGGTATATATATATTTTTTTATAAAAGTATTTACCAGTGTTCTTAGGACTTACGCATTTATGAGTTATGTTGCGCCAATTTGAGCGATTGCTTTCATTTTTAAAGTGTTTTTGTGTGCTCATCTACTGTTATCAGCATTGCAACATCATCCTAGTTTCAACACAAGGATAAAAGTCTAACCTTAAGTAAACTAGAAACTAGAACTAGTGAACTAGGTCAATTACTTGAATTACTACTTGAATTACTTCAATCTGGCGTAAGCACTGAGGCCTCACCTGGTGTTGGAGCTGGGTGTAGAGAGAAGGTCGATGGCAGGAGCAGAGTTGATGGGCCCGTCCACATTGGAGACAGGGGAGTTGTTGGTGGTTGCTATAGCAGGATTCTTCTGGAGCTCTTTCAGACGCTGCTCCTACAAAAATTTGGAGGTTAATCTGAAGCCAAGCAGCCTGTATGATAGGACTCAAATTTTTTCTACATCAAAATAAAAACAGGTCACGATTGCCCTGACCTGCAAAAATGAGCTGAAATACACAGACAATTGCGGTCATGGAAAAGCATCAACAACGCTCAACTACAACCTTTTAGACTGCAGAAACCTCTATACAACCCTATAACCACACGTACCTTTAAGGCCTTCAGGCGAGCCTGCTCTTCCTCCAGGGCTGCCAGTTTTTCCCTCTCGTCCACTTTGGTGAAAGATATGCCAGTGTTGGCCAGGGAGGAGACAGCATTGGAGAGGGTGCTAGCCCTAAATACAGGGACGGACCCAGAAAATGGTAGCAAATGAAAATCCTGACATTTACACACAGACAATACTTTGGCAAGCTTATTGCTTTAGCTTACTGCAGTATGAATCTTTAATGTGTTTCTACAGTGTTCTAAATTGTGGGTTATAAATACCAAAAAAAATGCATTGTTTTAAAGCAAATTTCAACAATGAGATTCTGTTTCTATTAATTGCTTAAGCAAACATGAGCTTCAGCTCCGAGCCTGGATGCTACAGACACAAATCAGATGAACGGAGACAAAGCGGACCAACCTGCTGGCTGCTGTTGAGTCTTTGACTTTCTTTCCCTCTAAAGAGGCCAAATGTTGCTCTAGGGCATCGAGCAGGCTGCTGGGGGCCTAGCAGAAATATCATTGACACACATTAAGCTTCACAGGCTGAAGAGAAGCCTACTACAAGATATTCAAGATAGAGAGAGAAAAGATTCAGATACTTACACAAACTGTAAACTGGAAGCAGAGAGACAGAAGGAAGGGAAGAATAAAGGTGGCAAGAGAAACGATTTTGACAAATTTGGGCGGGAGGTGGTCAGTCTAATTCTAGTTTATCTGGAACAAGTAAATTCTAATAAATACACGAAGAAAAGGACAGCGTTCAAATTAATTTGTACACAGTGCATGTCCTTAACAGGCCCAACACAAAAAAGCACACCTCACACCTTTATTTGCTGCATGGTGTACAATGTCAGGAGTGAGAGTGAGCTGGAATGTTTTTATAAGAGGAATAGTGAGCACATTCATTGCCTATCTGGCATGCACTGCAATTGATGTTAAACATTTGCAGACATCAAGGAAGGACTTTGTGAAAGAACAATTACGGCCACAACAGCTTATATTATAGAGATCACTAAACTTGGCAGTCTATGTTATGACATGTCATTTAAAGTAACTCCAAAGGTGTCAAATGATTATCTTTTCAACTTGGCTTACCTGTGACAGATCTGGTATGTCCCCTCGGTCAATTCCAACTTGCTGCATGGAGAGAAGGGAAATGAGAATTTAAAAGAGGACAAAACAGCAGACTAACCCAAATGATCCCAGGCTCCTTTAAGAGTGGCCGGACTGGGGTCCTTAGTTACCTCTGCCACTTTGAGGAACTCTGAGATTCTTGTCATTCGTGTAAGGAATTTCTTGTAAATGTCCAGTCCTTCTTTGCACTGGGCTTTCTTCATGTCAAAGTATTTCTCTGTAAAGGGAACAAGAAAACAGTCACAACACTCATTTCAGGCATTTCCGTGTCATCTGATGTATTTTCAGTACAGTTTGTAGCCTTCTGGTTCCAGTTTTTCCATGAAGTATATACTATACAACACACTGTCAGTCTCAACAGACACTGACGTAATTGGTATAAACACATGCATCAATGAGACCCTCTCATTGAAAGCTACTGATCAGGATGTGGGTGCAGAAAGAATGACACCATAACGAACAGGACATCTCTCCAAAATTGATAGGAAAAGAAGGGAAGCTGCAAAAAAGCATGGCAGAGGCCTTTTCAATGACATCCACCAAAATATTTTACAAAAACCTACATCCATTTTGCCAAAACTATGTGGGAAATAAGTTAATTGTCAGATACGAACTTGAACAACACATCACATCACCAAAACAACACCACAAGACAGTGGTTGCAGCATCATGCTCTGCAGCTGCTTTTCTTCAGTTAAGGTGGAGGGAAGCATGCACAGCTCCAAAAAGTACACTTTCTACATTACTGCATACGGTTGTACAGTTCAAGGCTGGATGCCTGCTTAAATATCTTGGAATTCAGGACAAAGGTAAACAAGAACATATCATGGGAATGTGGGATTTGCATAAGGGACTTTTGTGGAACTGTACTTTCAGTTCAAAGTACAAATAGATCTTTGCATGGTGCTGGAAAGTCTGCTGAATGACAGTTCCTCTACATTTTTCCTGTTTCTGCTTTGCAGACCTTGCCACTATGCATAGGGCTGTCATCCCTTGAGTGATCTTTGCAGTCATTCCTCTTACAAAGAATGTAAGCACGGCCTAGAAGCAATGTAGTGCATGCTTAACATGCAAAAACAGGAGAAACCAAAGCTTCCTGCATATTACATTCACGTTGAAGTTAGTGTGTCAGAGGACTGCAGTACCAGGAAGTCAGCAGCTCTCCCCGTTCCATTTTTAATTACAGACTCTCAAGAATTGTGCAAGAACAGTGTCGACCGCTCTCTAAGCACTTCCTTGCTTTCAAATGAATGCTGAGTACAAACATAATTGCAAAGACATCTGCAGTAATTTAATTTGCCTTTTAATCACGACTACTGTCCCTTATTATCGTATGCTTCCCTTTTAGTCATAAAATACAGGTGGGTAACCACACATTTGGTAGGCTATGATACACAGTAACTTGTTTTTACCCAGGAGATTGATGATGCCCTCATTGTAGGCTGCAAACAGTCGGATTGCATCTTTGAACAGAAGCATGAAGGCTGCGTTGATAACACCGTTTGTCAGTTCATTGGCGTTGACCTAGAGCAAAAGTTGTTGAGAATGTCAGATTAAAGTTGCACATGTGAGTACCAGATTTAATCATAGTAATGAGCACCCACATTGAAATCAAGTAAGACATCCATCTGGTTTTGGACAATGGGGATGGTTTTGAGAAGTTTCTCTGTGTTCAAGGTTCTCATTACGCCATCAGACCTGTGGAAAAGAAAACAAATTATTTAACAAAGTTAACGTAATATACTTCTTAGATATCTCGAGTGTGCAAATACCTGCTGATAATGCATATGGCTGAGTCCTGTCAAAACCTTAAAAAGCTTGTCAAGCTTGTCTCTTGTAGCGCACATATTGTATGTGCAACAGTCCCAAGTACGTTAAGAAATAAAGCTGCACTTTATCCAATTCTAAATAAATCTATGTGTAGGCGTGCTATGCCCAGATGCTTGGGACCATCGTAATCAGTTACAGTGTCTCCAAGACTGACCGTTTGGAGGTAATGAAACCTAATTAGAATTAATGATCCTTACCCTCTTTTCACTTTAGTGAAGTCAAAAGCGACGTGTCTGTAGGACACAGCCTTGTCATTCAGGTAGCGGCTATACCTCCGGATGAACGTCGACATATCGTAGCCTTTATTACACAAATGGGTGGAGGTGGAGGAAAGGGGGATGTTAAAGATATATGTCATGTCAAAGATGAATACGTCTCAGTATTTGTTACAAGCTGAAAGTATACCTTGTAGGCCGCTTTTATCCAGAAAGTTGCTGAGGTTGAATAATGTGTTCCTTGAAGCCAGGTACTGTATAAATCTCTGCAAGAAAGCATGAGGAATCTTTATACTTGCACGAGTTTTGTTCAGCATATGTTTATCAACTACAGTGCCACTGCTTATTTGTGAGGATGTAACATTCGGCGCTGTACTATGAGATGATACCAAGATATCTCATACCCCATGATAAGTACTATAAGGTGTCAAAGTGCAGGAGGGAAAGCTTTTAAGATATCTATTATGATACGTCTGTCACCAGCTGTAACTTGATTTACCTCATTGCCGTAGACCATCAAATGGTGTGTGGTGGTGAGGGACTTGAAGACAACCACCCAGCTGGTGTTGGCGGTCCTTTCAAACAATGTGTCAGCCAGCTGAGGTATGTTCACATTCATCTCATTTGTGCACTGAATCAAGTCTGAGGGGACGAGAAAGAGAGAGGGAAGGATAATAAGCCAACGCAGTAGTGAGGCAATCAACACATAGCTTGATTGCAATTAACATAAAGCAGAGTTGTTCACCTCGTGGATTCGTGGAATTCTTTAATGGGTTCTTGTATATGACTTACTCGAGGACAGTAGTGTTATTATTTATCAGAAAATTGTTTGACTGTGATTGTAAATGTTAACATCTTTTGGTACCAAGAAGTAAGGTTTTACTTCACAACATAACATTCCAACATTGCAGTCAAACGGTTAAAAACACACGGAGGAAACAACTGCTACTACCCACGCCTTTGATTTGTGGACTGACAGGGTATACACCCTCAGCATGGCTGCTATGGCAGAATGCCACAACCACATGGTCCTAAGTGAAAGCACATGGATTCTGATTATTCTTTCCATCAAAGTTATGAACTGATCAGTGATGTCAGATCTTGTCAGCCCCTAAAAATTTCAGAAATTTCAAAATTTTCAGAAATGTGAGTTAAATATTCGACTCTTTGGCAAGAGGGCCCTGTGCGAATGCAGGTAATGCATTTGAACTGCGTTTGAACTGCTTCAGGCCACAGAGTCTAAGTAGAAGTGACACATACAAGTGATACAACAAGAGTGGATGGCGCTGCTATCCACTAGTTCTTGTTTATGATGGTGATCTATGATTCCTTCAACAATCCAGTGTTTGTTGTCACATGGGTGGCCCATTGTGTATGTAAAAGGCAAAAAAAGCCTTTTGTGTAGCCTTCACAAAGGGCTTTTCAGATGCAACTGAAATGACCATGTGGAGTTCAAACTCACGACCAACTTTCTCAACTGGTGCTCCTGAAGTTTGTTTTGTATGGACAAATTACAACAACCTGCAGCTCAAGTTGGCAATGAGCTGCAGGACTGATGGATTTGTTACTTTGAACTGAAGCCGAAACACGATTCAACATGGTTTTCCAATTAAACGAACAACAATAATAACAAAAAGGGAGCACTTACACGTGTGTTAGTGTGCATTATTGTTTTCACTTTAAAAATCTGGTCAAAATGTTAGCCTTGATTTGGACTCCCAGGGGTTATCTAACCACAGTCCTATTCACATCAACCATCTGTTTCCCTCGCCTGGCAATGATATGGCCTTTTCTCTGTGGCAAGTTCAGGCCTTGTAAGGCTAAGGGACCTTTATACTGAGCATATCTAAAGTAGTTTCACTTCCAGTTCTGTAACTGTGTTAAACTTCCTCAATACTTCATAATATTCTGTTTTACATAGGTCCCTGTTAATAAAAGAAGAAAAGACTAAGAAGATGAACTTGCCAAAGATAGGCTCTGACCACCAACAAAATATCAAAATAATAGTCCAATTAAAAGTTATATATGATATAGCAATTACTCTATAAATCTGAACTTTTGTTTAATGGTATAATTTAACAGCTCAAGAAAGATTAAATCAACTGAAAAGTCCTACAACCTTTTGTATTTGACAGTGCTTGTCAATGAACAGCGCAGTCAAGCTCCATGGCAATAAGTTTCAGAATCTCACAGTCTGACCAGATGCACTTATTACTTTCCATTAGACATTTACTTTATACATATTTTTTAGACAATCTTCTCTCCATACTATCACAACGTCCAAAGAGTTGAGAGCACCCAGTAGCCAAATACGGTCAGTGAAAGTCCTGCAGGCTTTTAAAACGGCAGCATAACTTCCAGGAAATGCCATCAGAAGTATCCACGTCAATCTCCCATTTGATCAGCTCTGTGCTCTGGGAAGGGGATGGGTTGCATAATAACTTCCTGTTGGATGTTTACACATCACAATCCAAACATCATTTAGGATCAAGAATCAGGAAATGTCTATCCCCTTGTGATCCAGCTACTTTGAACATGATGTAGACTGGACAAGCATGAAGTGTCCCTGAAACTATGTCCAGTCCACACCTTTGGAAAGCTAGCAGGCTTGAGTATGACTGGCTAGTGGTAACACAGCATTATTATGACATAACAAAAAGTTTAACACAGATGTATGATTTGTCACCGGACACTTTTCTGCTGCATGGCTCTAGTGGACTACAGACTAGCAGATTTAAGTTGGGCTACAGTGTGAGTCACACTGGGATGTATTGAGCAAAGCTAGCGGACAGGACATTAGAAGTCTGATTAAGGGCTGTCAACTAATGCATCAGCAGTCACATGCTCGTTGTACAACATTGCATTCAGCACGGGAAGGGAGGGAGAGAGCAAAGGTACAGATGTGTTCAATAGCGTGTAATCATTACTTTACTGGACACATGTAGCTTTGCATATTATAGGCTCCTTTTCCAGTAAAAACAAATGCAGTAACATATTTGGAAAAGGCTATTTAAATTGGTGTCCATCATCAACAACAACAACAAAAACATTTTGTACTTGATTAATCCTACTGAAACCTACTTTATACAAAAAATGTCAGCAAATCAATAAAGAAAACACCTCTGGGACAGCCAATACTGCTTAGGTAGGTGACCTAATTGGAATATTGAACAGAAAGACATACTCCACAGTTGCATTTACAGTAGTGCACATGACTAGTTGGCTCAGTTTACTGTTATAAACCAAATAATATTGTAAGCATGATCCTGCCAACTCAGCTTGGTGCTTCTTTATGGTGTAGATAGCAGAGTAGAGCACTAAAGCAGAGTTACTAGAAACCATAACCTACGCCAGTGTGAGCCATTTATACTTGTGCACGTGTCAGTCTGGCTCGCTCTGTAACAACACCACCCAAACGCTAGGTGGCACTGCGTTTTTTTTGCCAGTCGGGCAAATTATTATTTCTACTTCCTGCTTCACTTTCAACAATATTTCTTTGGACTGCCTTTAACTTTGATTACAGCGCGCTGTGGCATTGTTTTCAATTAGCTTCTGCAATGTCACAAGCTTTATTTCCATCCAGCGTTGCATTCATTTTTCACCAGGATCTCGCATTGATGATGGGAGAGTCTGATCACTGCACAAAGCCTTTTCCAGCACATCCCAAAGATTCTCAATGGGCTCTGTGGCCAATCCATCCATTTTTTCCATGACCACGGGATGTGTCTTTAGACATGGTTGTCTAAGAAATGAGAGGCTACTCATTGCATCAGTTGGGGTTAAATAACTTGTTGCCAGCGAAAAGATAATCGCCCATGCAATAATAACCCAATAGGAGGCTCATACCCATTTGCTTAGTGAAATCCAAGTGGCATTTTTGGGTAGGTGCACACTTTGGCATTAGGGTCTGCGTATGGTCTGGGCTGTCACCGTAGTTACGGTGTCAAATTGATGCAGAAGACTAAACCGCCTATAACTCACCAATGTAAAGTGCTATACGGCTCTGCACACTGTCATAATGCTCTCACCATGAACCCTGACACCAAATACAACACATACAACTTTTAACAAATCACCATGTGTCTGAGGATTTTTGTGTCCTGCTGTGCTCCATTAACTAAACCCATTTTTTTTACCATCTGTTGAAGAAACTGCTTAACGACACGATTGGCAGCATCTGTCAGTTGCTAAATACATTTAAACTCAGCTTTTCAAAATTCCTGATTTAATTCTAGTAAACAACACGATGCTGCCATTACGGCCGTCACTTTTTGTTTCATCAGACCACAGGAATTCCTCTCTATACTCGCAGTATTCTTTGTGCAGATAAAGGCAGTACCTTCAATAATTTGTTAAATGCTTCATAAATAAATAAATAAATACATACATACATACAAGACCATGAACGGACCAGACTTTTGGTGGCTGAGTTAACCTAGGACGCCAGTGTTAAGGAATGTGAACACTAATTTTGAGCAAACTAAGTATAGACACTGTCATATCTCACCTGCAATCCAGCTAGACACTTCAAAAAACTCCAAACACAAGTGCCCCCTTCAGCCTTCTTTAAATAGAACAAACCTAAGTGAGATTCCTGTCCGTCTCCAGATCACATCCACGACAAGAGACTTCATTTCAACAAAATGTAAATCAGACTTGGTGCTCATAGCAGATTCCAGGTTAAAAAAAACATAGAAGATAAATGAAGATAGCATTGTGTGGAATTCACATCCCTGCAAATGCCTGCAGTGAGCAATACACTGTATGTTGTTTGGACAGCTAATGTTACCACCACCAGCCTCAACTGTTGTTACAAATCATGATGGATCCATGATTCCATGGATCATCCAAATGTCACAGGAGAAAATGAGACTCATCAGACCTTGAAAAGCACAGGAGATCAGCAATTTCCAAAATACTCAGACCAGCTCGTCTGGCACCAGCAACTACGCCACATTCGCTGTCTCTTAAACCAACTTTCCTCCTCAATCTGATGCTTGATTTGAATTTTAGAAGATTGTCTCGACCATGTACACATGCTTAAACACACAGAGTTGCTTGCAAGTTACCGGCTGATTAGATATTTACATTTATGAGCAGTTGAACAGGAATAGCTAATGAACTAGATAGTGAGCATATTCACTCGTTCAGCAGTCTGAATGTACGTATTTTCCCAATGGAAACAGGCTTGATGTATCTGCTGATCATTAAGCTGACTATGGGAAATGTGGTTCACACTAGCTCACAAATGAGAGGATATGTATAAAACATGAAGCATTCTGCAAAGTTAAATGGTAGGAGTGGATTTCCCCGAAACTAAATGGTATGAGAGAGTGAAAAAAAAGGAGAAACACACATAAATATATGCTATTTTAACTATTTGGAAAAACTGACACGACAAAAAAAAACAACATCAAAAACCCGAAAATTTTGCAAACATTTGACGTTTATGATTAGGACTGAAGTTGATTAAAAGATGTAGGTAAAAGAATGTGTAGAAAAAAATATTAACATTTCATGGCGTCTCTGAGGAGGACACTTTCGACCCTTACAACATAATCATTTTACAATAGGGTGTGAGGGTTACACCTATTAAGCTGCAAACAGTGGCAGGCAATTTTGACACAAATTACATAATGCTCAAGTATATGGAAAAGGCTTCTTACGCCTTCTAATGATTATGATAATGATGATGATGATGTAATGATTGGAAAGACTAGATAGTTATCATATTTATCATTCTTTCACCAGGACCAGCACTTCTTTGGGAGCACTTGCGTTAAACGCCGACTGAAACAGTCATAACAAAGATGACAGTCAACACTGTATCAGTAATATCAGTGGATATTACAAAGAAGCAACGCTTAAAATAACCTTGCTCAGCGGCAACAATACATCAAGCTATCAAAGTCTACAACCACGCTGTCACTTCCTGAAATAAGAACAAACTCAACAGGCACCAGAATTGCTGAGCTGCACAAAACGTTCAACAGAGCTTTAAGCAGAGAGAGTCATTATTAGATAACGGGGTCCTAATGCAAACAACTTGACATGGTGTCTCAATAACTAGTATTCTCACGGCAATGTAAAAACGCTTAACTTGATAAGCTTTTGTGGTTATGGTTATAGGAATATGATCAAGTGAGCCACATTGACACTATGCTTAAGGGAACTACTATTTTATATATTGGTACTCAGTGTGCAAGCTACCTGCAAAATAGGGCGATTCTTATAAGCTCCTCTACACGTTGAAAGATACATCAGCTGTTAGGTGGAGGCTAAAAGTAAATCTGAAGTGGTATTAACAGCAATTCGGGATGAAATCATCTTTTACAACAACAAAGCAGATTGATTACCGTCCTGGTGTCAGTGACCATCTCCAGGGCCACAAACAAAGACATTTTGCAGATCGGATTAAACCGTGTGTGGTGTTGAAATAAATCCTGCTGCTGTCTAGAGAATGCTGTTAATCATTTAAAAAACACATGCACCAGTATCCACGTTACTCCCAGTCTGCACCGAAAAGGATCCACTCTACTTACACCGATACGGTGTCAGAAAACTGCTCCAGCTGCCGGTTGTCACAACGGTCTACTGTCTAAGATAAAGTTGACGATTTCCAGAGCAGAAACTCGTGTGGATTGCACAGTATTGACAAGTTAACGTTTATTGTTAACCTTATGCACTGTGTATATGTGGAGGCCTCGTTGCCAAAGCCGTTAACTGCAAGGAAGTGTATATATAGAAATACATCGATAGGAAATAAGACAGGAAATCGTTACTTACAATCCAAATGTTTCTTTTTTGGCCCCATGATTTCATGCGTTGTCGCCTTGCACACGGTTTTGGAAATCGCCGAGCCGGTTACACTGTGCTGAGCGGCGGTTATCCTGTCAGTAATGCTCTGTCCAGACATCCTGTATCGGATCAAATAAACGGTTACAGAGGGTCTCCAAATCCAGCTGACTACTCTCGGTTTCGTGGACGGCGTCGGTCCTCAAAGGCTCTGTGCCACCGGACAACACTGGAGACAAACATAAACAGAGAGGAAATAATGAGACAACGGCGGCTGGCGTTACATTTCCCTTGCGAGCTACAGCTAAGCTAGCTAACTAACTAATGGAAACTGAAAACCGCCCATGCGCCTTGTGTTAAAGACGCCAACTCAGTCTGCAACAGGATACATTTAAATTTAATGACCGTACGATGCAAACCCCGGCTACTATTTAAACCTTACACGTCTTCAGTCTCGTCTCCTCGTCCCGTACGAGTATTTCTCACATACCGTTGCTACTAGACGGTCGGAATAAAAATAGAAATTACTTCCGGTCACATTTTTTCACCGTAAAAGCAACATGCACGATTTTTTATAAAACATCAACGATGAAATACACAATCTTCAGTGCCCTTTATATAGTGAAAGAAAGCGTTGGTAAGTGTTAATAATAATTAACGACCACAAATATTGACGAAATACACTTTTGGTTTGCCACAAATTCAGTGCCTAATGATTTTTGCCCCACAAAATGATGAATTTCATAGCTTAATTTTTGACTGAGGAAAAAAAACTGTCTAACCTCATGTACTACTCGAACCCATAACTATCGCTGTGGACATCGACACTCGAGTTTGAGCCTTTATTTTGTAGTGAAAACATGTCAGTTCCGGTTATCCGTGTCGCTTGATGCAGCTCACATTATTTATCGGTTCCCACGCTAAACTCAAATGTTTAACAGCGCCTGTCTGCTGGGTTTACATCATGTTTTAAATACACTGAGGCCAGTGAATTGTCAGTCCTGATCTCGAATAACGTTTAAACATTGTGTTTAAACATGTGAATATAAAATCCCTGTAACTCCTGTTTAGACTTACCCTGTCTGCACCTAACCCACTCTATCCACTTAATTAACTAATTTACTTTAGAACTGGCACAGGCACACACACAAGGGACAACTTAAAACATATAAAAGACAGCGCAAGGTGTTGACCTGGCCTCCAAACTCACTAGATCCCAAAATGATCAAGTATCTGTGGGATGATCCACAGAGACTGATCCCTTCCACCCATAGGACCCAAAGGCCCCCACTAACGTTCTGTTGTCAGACACCACAGGACACCCTCAGAAGACCTATGTCCATTCTCTGACAAGTCACAGTTTGAAGGCACAAAACAACTGTGACTTGTTGTTTTGTGCACCAACAACACAATATTGGGTCATAATGTTATGCCTGATCGATGTACGTGACTTAGTCATTGTACAGCAGCGGCTTCTTACCAAGGTTTTCCTTTTAGCTGTTGGACAGCATCCCCTGTTTACAGAGGTAATCAAAGGACAGCAGAAAAGAAGACTACATTATGTCAAATCCACTATGACTTTTTAAAGTTGTGTATGCTTATATAGCCTTGCACTGTACTTGGTATGCAAACCAAGACACGTAGCTCCCAGACCAAGAGGGCCCTCAAACAGTAAGCAAGTCAAGTTGTTGCTTCCTGTGAGGAATGAAGAAACTCCTATGAGCTTAAGTAACTCTTGGTTCAGGGTTTCAACAAATGATGGGAAATGGAACCCAGTGGATCCCAGCTTCAGTTCCTTATTCTCACAGCTACTTCTCAGAAATAAGCCTACAAACACCACTGTTAACTTCCCATTTAAGCTCAATAGTTAACACTTTAAGGTGTGAATTTCACATGGAATACCCAATGCCACTACATTGAGTATTCTATAACTTTGAGGACATCTAGTGGTCATCATGAAGTTGTGACTCCGCCGGCAGACTCTCCAGTTTACAGACTGCTGCAGTTCCTGCTGTTCATCTTTGTCTGCACCTCCAAAGCGGAGCACCTGTTCCAGTCTTGGCTAAAGGGTTTACCATGACAGCCAAGTGGCAGTTAGGAACGTACACCATGCACTTCCTCTGGCACCAGGTCGCCATAGACTTCTGAGTTCTGTGCGGGTCTATCTAACGTCGGGGCGCAGTTCAATAAACAGCATGTGTGCCCAATCATGACGCACACACATAAAACAACACTGTTCTCAGTTCCATTAGAGACAGCTGCTATTAAAATATTCCACTGCACTCCAGATGACATCAGGGTTTTTTTTTTTTGCATACAGAGCTCCAAGCTGAGATCGGATCTGGAGTGCTGACTACAGACCTATTTGTTAATACCTGGTGTACCTAAGGATGGTCATTTGACATCAGATTGTCCAAATTGCATCTTAATGCAAATTCTGATCAATCCCTATGTCACCATTACAAACTTACCTCGCCAAGTCCCTGACTAAAGTTGCATTAAGCTCAGCTCACATGGCTGTTAGTCTACAAACTTAACTATGTGTGATCAGTCATTTGTACAATGTTGTTAATCCCGGTAAATGCCATGCTGAAAAATTCTCTGCTTGGTAATTTTGTCTCCCTTGGCTGAATCAAGTATATACTGATTGGCCACAACATTAACACCACTGCCAGGAGAACTAAATAACACTTACCATCTTGTGACAATACATTGTTCTGCTGGGAAACTTTTAGACCTGGCATTCATGTGGATGTTACTTAGACATGTACCACCCACCTAGACAAGACCAGTCACCCCCACCCCATACTAATGGCACTCCTTGATGGTAATGGCCATCCCCAGCAGGAAGCAGCCTGACACAGGCATGCACACAAAAACAGTTTAGGAACAACTCAAAAAGCATGAAGAACAGCACAAGGTGTTGACCTGGGCTCCAAATTCACTAGATCTCAAACGGATCAAGTATCTGTGGGATGAACCACAGAGGCACAAGGGCGACCGACACAATACTAGTAGTGTCCATAATGTTATCCCAGATCTGTGCATTGTGTGTACATTAACGCTTTGTGTCAGTGTTTGTCAGTGTTTTACAGCCATACCTCTTCAAAATTGGAGAAACAAAAAACCTGGCTACTGTAATGAACAAATAATTACAGTTAAGAAGATATCCTTGTTCTCTGATTTCATCTCAATTTTAAATCTATGGTGATTATTTCTCCTTCTATGTCCACAACCTATTCAGGAGCTCTGCCACCCCACACTATTAAAAAACATGAAATTGTTCAAAGCGCATGATAAATAAAAGTGATAATTCAAAGTTCATATCCTATGTGCTGACTGACACAACAGCTATATCACTCCATGAAGGAGTACTTCCCCCTCTGCAGAATGTATTTGTTATGTATATAATGGCTATGTCAACAGAGGGGACAAGACGAGCTCACACAGATACTCTCTGAGGGACAGGGAGAATGATGCAAAAACTTGGCTACTTGTACGGATGCCAAGCGATGACATTTTAGCCGACAAAAGCATAGAAACTTGCCCTTTCATTTCGACGAAGATTCAAAATGATTTAAGTGCCACTCAAACTGTAGAAGAGGGCTTAGTGTGACACCCTGTCTAGATTGATTTCACTCCAGATAAAGGATCCTCAGATCTTTTTCTGTGAGCTCAGAACTGAGGTCAATGATACAGTTGACCTACTGCCATTATCAGCACAAGGAAATTGCACCTTTCTGAACTGCACTCACCTCCCATGCAATGTACACTGAATGGATGGAATATATTCAAATCATCCTAGACGGGTCCAAGTTCATGTTTCCAGTTGGTGGTCTATGACTACTGGTCAGTGGTGACATATATGACGTAAATTAACATGACTCAAGTGAAATAAATCAGGGGAATTGGTTAACTGTCTGTAGAATAGCAAAATGTTGAATATGCTGCGTCACCACTGCACAGCTTTTAATGAAAAGTCACAATCTGATGAAGATGAATTCTTTGGGATGTGTTCCTTCCAGTACGGCTGCTGCAAAAAGGGAAAAGATGTGCAGAAAATAGCAAGGGAGCATCTGGCTGAAACCCATAAAGGCAACAGCTCAAGATGAGCATCCATGCCCATAGGCTTTGTAAAAGTCTCACTGCTGCAAATGGCAAAGACTGGCGTAGGAAATTGAAAATGTTTGACTTCCAGCTTTAAGGTAAGACTCCGACAGACTTTTATTTAAGTGTGGATATCATATCTAAGCCTTCTAAAGTGACGTCTAACTTGTTTTGTGCATTTTCAAGCATTTATAGTCTTAGTAGATAGCATTATATATGGATGTGATTGGCTTGCTAGCTGTAGTTTGTAAAAATAAAGGGTCTATGTCCTGTTTGCCAGGAGATGGTGCTACAACTATGATCCTATGTTCGCATGTGCTTTGCTGTGCAGAGTTTACACATTCTTTTTATGCCTTTTTGCGGTTTTCCACAGTCATGCACTTCAGGAACATTTGGAATTCTGAACTGGCCATGACTGTTCATGTGAGTGTAAACAGTATCTGTTTGTAGCCCTGCGATGGCCTGTGTAGGCTGCACCTCTCACCTAGTGGCACCTGGGACTGGCTCCCATTCTCAGCGACCCTTTACAGGAAAAGGAGTTAAATGTTGAATGAATGGATGGATGGATGGTTGGATGCCTTCTGAAGAGGACTCTAATCATTTATCTGTTAGTGTTGAGCCAAGTTCCAACAGTAGTGCTTTGACTATTGACATAGGAGTTTCATTACTCCCTACAAATACACATTTGAATAACCACAACTTCCGTTTTTTGTCAGCTCCACCATAGCAAAACATTTAAATCAGTTTGGTTGCAGCAGCAACATCATTCATTGACAAGTAACATGTTGTAATCCTGATGTGTGACATTTAAAAACTGACCCATTTTCTTAACATGAAGAGTACTCATGATATGTATGTGCTTTGGTACAAACATGAGACACCCTAGTCAAACAATATACAGACTCCGTAAAACTACACGGTCAGGGAAAAAATAATTTACAGAATATTTCTGGGGCAGCAGAGCGGCATAGGTTAGCACTGATGCCTCAAAGAAGAAAGTTCCGTGTTTGAAGCCATGGGTCCACTGGGGTCTTTCTGTGTGGAGCTTTATGACAATAATTTATTAACTAATTACATGTATTTCTCTTTTTTGTTTATATACTTTTTTGTGCTTCCTGAAATTACTTTAACTTGAATATGTAGCTCAGTATACGAAAATTTACACCAGTTCTAATAAATGTATTTCTTATTTAATCTTAAGGGCCGTGCAATGGACTGGAACCCTTGCCTCTCGTCCGATGACAGCTGGGATAGGCTCCAGCAGACCCCCGTGACCCCTAACAGGACTAAACGGGTATAGAAGCAGAAGTGGCTGATACACAAAAATCCTACCAGTGCCTGGCCTGAAAGACAGCACAGAGAGACAGAGAGTGTGGTTTCTATTATGAACTGGATCACCAACCCTTAGCACACTTTGTAGTAAGCTGATTAAGTAACATGATCTATTTCCTGCCATTCAGTATGATAGTATGTCACGGGTAAGCCTTGACATTGCATACAGTGAAGTTAATGCACCGATGGTTTAATATGGGCGGCCTTTAAGCGGTGATGGACAGAAGAGCAACATTGACACAGTCATACATGTCATCTGAGCACAGAGGACTTTTAATTTACATGCTGAGGGTTTTTTTTTTTGTTTTTTTTTTTGTCTTTGATGGTTGGAACACACCCCATATTTAATGAGTTTTCCCAAACTCATATTCTAATGAGAATCGATTCTGGCTACTCCAGACTAGTTCTCCACTACCGTACTATGAGTATCTGTACGCTGTATGTTGAGGATTTTAATACAAAACTTTGTCAATGGTGATGATGGCAATCATTCATTTGGTAAGGCTTGTCCAATTCGTTCTGGTTCCGCTTTTAATTGTTTAGTGCTCCCGAACTGCCCACGTGAACCCAAGCATGAGTAGTTATGAAGAAAAGCAATAAGTATTGGCCATTCAACATAGACAATAAACCATAAATAATATATAACAATCACCAGGATGGATAATGGATCTACACATGCAGAGAGTGCTAGAAAAAAATGTATTAATTGGTCTGCACTGGTACTGAAATCACTGACAACAAAGACTGAATGTTTGATGTTTGTGCAGCATTGACCATGATGACCCATGTGGTCAATTGTTGCTTGGGAAGCTAATGATAGTTGTCCCTTTCCTCAAACAGCTTTCCTAAAACGCAACATAGTGTGACCAGCAAATACATCACAAATGGCTAATGGGAAGCTACACATTCAGATAGGATTCAGACACAAGAAGACCTGAGGGCTGTGGTCTGACAATTTCAATTTGCCTGTCTGCCTATGAAAGGTGATAAAAGGCTCTGAATTGCCTCTATGGTCCCCAACGTCTTTAGACTAAGATGGTCTCCGACTGATAAGAGCACTGGCTCTAACCATCAGGCATATAGAGTGTCAGGCATAAAGAGAGAGGCTGGGGTGCTCTAGATGGCTGCAGTGAATATTTACAGTTTGTGTCCTAGATCCTTGTAATTACCGTCCAGTGCTTCTAAATAAGAAGTTTCCATCTCTCAACTCTCAGTGCTCATGAATGTCTTGAGCTGCAGCGAGTTCCTCCAGTGCGTCTTTAGTTTGTTTGCTTTGACAAGATGTTTCACACAGGCTGAACCTGTGGACCGAATTATCAGAATTGTGTCTTGAACACCTTTGATCGATAGGTTTGATATTTAATCGCAGCATAAACTTTAAAGATCAGATGGAAACAGCAGAGATACTCTTATTCAGGTAAGGCAAATGACGTAAGGGAAGATTACACCAGATTACAAACAGATCTCAACTGAAGCTAGTGTTATGTAATTAGTTTGATGAAAAATACAGGTGGATGGAGTTTTAAAAGCTCAAAAAGAGATAAATTATTCACCCTCTGGTTAAACCTAAAGTGAGAAATTTGCTCAAAACTGCAATGCACTTCCATCTCATATTCCATATTCACAGGATCCCTGTGTGTCCTCTGTCTGTGAGAGCATAACATAAACTGCAGTCCATATGGAAGATGGGACAGCGAAGATTTGCCAGTCCCCTTACACTCCGTGAACTTTGCTTTCTTTTACTTTGTCTTCTTTATGTGGTGGGAGTCCGCGAATCAAAGTTTGGGGATCAGGTAGGAGGCCAGCGGCGGCTCACGGTGCCACCAAGCAGTATGCCTGCTGCTGTGCTGACTGAGAACTGCTGCACACAAAGCATAAAACGTTTGGATTCCCCAGGCCATAGGCCTGCGTGGTGGGCACTGCACTCCCCGACTGGCCTGGGGAGAAAAGAACGTCTCAGTCAGCAGGCCAGGGCCACTGGAGCGATGAAAAGATAATTCTCTCCCCCACCACCACTGGACCTCATGCGGCGTCAAATCATTTGTGAGCAGTGACACGGCCAGATTGGGCCGAAAGGATATGAGTGGGAAACTTCAAAACCTGCTCATGTTTCCGGGGCCGTGAAAGGATTTGTATAACACATTCAGATTTGATGGACTTTCCCATGTTCGGTCTGGACAGCCCTTTTTTGTTGACATGTTCAAATAATGAATCTCTTATGTGTAGGATCCCTTTTTCCCTCCTGCTACCGAGTCCTGTTTCTAGTTTTGGAGTAGGGATGCTGTACGGACCATTCCATCGTCTGTCCCAAGCTTATGGAGAACCGCTGACTTGCTGGCTTTCAGGAACCAGGGTGAGTGGCTCTGGCTCTCATAACGGAGCAGTCTATCTTTTTACCTAAAGCTGTCAGGAACAACATCGTTTACTACAAAACTTGGTGTAATAACTCCTAAAATGTAGTAATTTCCTCTCGGCCTGTGACTGACATTGATTATACGATAAGAGGTAATCACAGGTCAATGAGACGTCCGCACAGAGAGAGCCATTATATTTCATTAGTCGGCCATAGTATGTAGCATAATTTCTCTAACTGTTGCCAAAAGCTCAATCTGAATTTGATTGATTTTGGCAGAAATACAAAAGATGAGCAATTTCCAGACAAGATAACTGAAATCTTTTGGGAAAACCTTCCCCCTCTATCTCACGAAATGTATTAATTATAACACAGATATCTGTTTTTGAAGAAGTGACATTGAGAAGAAGAGCATTGACTGGATTTCTCGCTCTGTTCTAGGTGCTGAAATGGAACATGTATTTTTGATTCTTTCACTGTTTAGTAAGGCATTCTCAGTTGGAGCTCAGTTCAATGGATACAACTGCGACGGCAACTTTCACAGCCGCTTCCCTGGTGAGGAACCCAGAGAATCAAACTTTTTTTTTTATTATTCTTACTTATCTATGCATTTTTAGAAGTTATTCTTCAAACTAGCTACATATTCACAAAGAGGGAAGCAATGAAATGTGATCCTACAACTGCACCACCTTGCTAAAACTATTTTCTTTTTTTAGAAAAAGACATTTTTAGAAAGAAAATCAGTTTTTTTTCCCCTCACAACTGTGTGTGTGTTTGTGCTTGGATGTGGGTCTCTTGCAGCGGAGAGGGACATCAGCGTTTACTGCGGTGTGCAGACGATCACCCTCAAGATCAACTTCTGCCCCGTCCTCTTCTCTGGCTACACCGACTCCGACCTGGCCCTCAACGGTCGCCATGGAGATGCCCACTGCCGAGGATTCATCAACAACAACACCTTCCCCACCGTCGTAATCTTCAGCATCAGCCTGGCGACGCTGGAGTCCTGTGGCAATTCCCTGATGGTGAGAACAACAGAAATGGGAGCGTTTGTTTAAGCAGAGCGTCTGTGGTGCTGCACGCGGTGATGGTGTTGGGAGTTTGTTAAATGCAGGTCATGGTGATGAGAAAATCACAAAATCAATATTTCTGCAGGCTAAAAAAAATAGTATGGAGTGGATCATGTAAGTCAAATAGATTTACATACAGACTGAGATGAAACCACAGTTTGGCACTATCTTTCTGAAAGTTTGCATGGTAACTAATGTAGGCACAGACGCTAAAAATAGCAAGCTTGTAGATAAAAGAACAACTTGTGTCTCTTTTATTCTCTGTGCCAACGTTTGGACGTTGCAAATTATGTTTATCCTGCATGGGAATGAAGTTCAACACCCGTTATCTCAGTGAAAGATAGGTGATGCTCTGCATAAGAATTAGTCTTTGCTGCGCAAGCTGCCTCTACAGTTTATTTCCATTAAGCATTGAGCTGGGGGTTCCAGCTGGGATGAGAGGTGTTTGTGTATGCTCTGGAGTATGGCTGATGGCATCGACCCCCATCAGATGTAGCAAAGTCTCTCTGCAAGTCAAGAGAAGGAGTGATACCCACACTGATATTGTTGTTGTTTTTTTCCTGCAGGTGTCCACTGCCCAAGGACCCAACGCTTATGGTAACCTGTCCTTGGTGCAGATTGGAAATATATCAGGGTACATTGACACACCGGACCCTCCAACCATCATCAGCTACCTGCCAGGTCTGCTGTACAAGTTCAGCTGCAGTTACCCACTGGAATACCTTGTCAACAACACACAGCTGGCTTCGTAAGTAGCACCCATGCAAGCAATTCTGCTTTTGAAACCAGTGTGAAAGGGTGCTGCTAGACAGGGCTGGGAAGCCATACGCTGAAACTGAAATGAAAGAAAATGACACGGAGTAGGTGGACAACCTACTCCTGACTAACCATGACTAACAGTAGACTACAATGCAATGTGTCACAATACACCTAAAAGATGCTCTGATTTTGTTGACTGTGCTAATTAAGCTTTGAATTTCTGATGCTGTACTTTATGACAATGTCCATTTTAATTATTATGCCCACTGGACCAAAGATGTAAAAGAAACCAGAAAATATGTAATTGATGCAGTACAGCACACTAGTACTGCCTAGTACTGGTGGTATTTGTCTTCTTAAAATGGATTATAATTCATTCAGAAACAACACTACTACAAAATGCATAGTAATAATTATTCAGTTACATCAACACAGACTAAACAGACTCAACCTCAACATCTCAGCTTCACAAAGGGTCCGGAGCCACCGTGTATTGTGTATTTTTCATATTTCCAGTGTTAAAATCATTGGATCCACAGCCTGCTGGGGAAACTATTTTGTACTAGATTGTAATTAAACAATCAATGTAAATGCTTGGCTTTTCAAAATATGCTTTGTCATCCGCAAATAGTCCCTGACATATTTTAGGCAAGGTTAAGTGCCATTACCAATATTGTGAGTATCAGCAAATAAGGCCAACGCTATACTTGCACAATTATTTAAAAACAAAGATTGAAACGGCCGTTCAAAATGCTCTAAAGCAGCTTTGATGTTTTCTTTTTTCTCTCCACTGAAGGTCAGCAGCTGCAATCTCAGTGAAGGAAAGCAATGGTACATTCATCAGCACGTTGAACCTGTTGCTGTACAATGTAAGTTCAGTCAAATCAAAATATCTGTTATTATGTTTAGCCTGTTGCACTGTAGACGACAGCATACACAGCTCTGCAGCTATGTAACGTTAATCTGCGCCTTTTCTGCTATTGAAACTGTTTCTGATAAGGACGATACATTATGAGCCAGTAAACTACCTTTAACTTCTGGGCAAATCATTGTTGAACGGAAGGGGGAAAAAAGAAGTGTGACACATGCTTAAATGGTACGTGGTTTACACGCAGGACTCATCATACGTTCAGCAACTGTCCATCCCGATGGCAGGACTGACCCTGAAGACGAGGGTGTTCGCAGCTGTGAAAGCCACTAACCTGGACAGGAGGTATTCAGCCACCATCTAGCCATTCAGTCTGAACAGGCTCACCCGCAGATCATGTTCACTTTAGATCAAAGCACGAGTTTACGTTCCCACTAATCTTTGTTAGTCTTGATTAATAGTTTGATCCCTGCATTTAACATCCGTACACGCCGTGAGAGTTAAAAATATAAATATATATACACACACCCTGTCCAATGGACCAGAACAATCAATCATCAAATTACACTGTGACGGAAGAAAGATTTTCTTCACTGCATATGTACAGTAAGATACAGCCACAATGAAAAATTAGCTTTAAAATCTGCATGGTGTGTAAACGCTCGTGGGACTCATGGAGGGATTAGACTCTCAGCTGTGTCACTTTGTTGACCTGAGAAGGCCCTTTGTGTTTTGCAGCCGGCAGGCGATACATAGATGATACAGGGCTGCAGTGTGTGAGAGCCTGGGCCAGTCTGACGCTACTTCAGACTGGAAAGTAACATTTTTTAATTCCATTCAAGCTTACGATTTCTGACAAAACCTCTTAATGCATTGATAAAAGGTGTGGGACTTCTACTTTTCCATGGCTTCCCATAACTATCCCAAATATCACCAACAAATGTCTTAAATTAGTTACACACATATTATTCTGAGGTTAAAATTACTTTGGTCTTGCTTCAGTCACATGAATGCATCTTCCCTTTGGCTCTGAACATGAGTGTGGTTTGACAATGTGAGGTCTTTGTGTTGGGGTAATTTGATCTGGTCTGTGCAGCTGATGGTGGGTGGGTGTGTGTCAGTTGACACTAAATACATAAGCAGATGTTTTCCTACAATCTGAAACATGAGTGTCTCGGCTAAATAATCCCTCTGTATATTAACATACCGTAAAAAAATAACTTAATCCAGATGTGGAGAGTTTTGCTGGATGAGTTAGTGAGATTTCAGTCGAGAAACATTTCCTGGTTTACAGGCAACAGCACTGTATGTACATGTAAACCTTCCATCACGTTGTCAGGAAACACGTAGTCATTCAAGCATCAAACTGGCAGTTACACTTCCACAAAAAAAAAACCCTCAAAAAGTACATAAACGAGGGCGATACACATACTCCATGTCTTATTTACATAAAAGTCCCTGAACTCATAATAATGTAATAATTTCTAATGTTTTTTCTAACAGATGGAACGTTTTAATGGACTACTGTTACACCACGCCGTCTGGAAACCCCAATGATGACCTCCGCTATGATCTTTTCTTTAGGTAACTGCAATTTAAATACATCAACGTTCCATTTAAACACGTTTTTTTTCCTCATTTCTCATCTTCTTTTCTTGTAATACCGTCCGTTTCTTTCCTTTCTTGAGTCAGCTGTGAAAAAGACCCTCAGACCACCGTCTTCGAGAACGGGAAAAGCCAAATGGGCCGCTTCGCCTTTGAAGTGTTCCGTTTCGTGAAGCACAAGAACCAGAAGATGTCCACCGTCTTCCTGCACTGCGTCACCAAGCTGTGTCGAGCAGACGACTGTCCGATGCTCGTGCCGGTGAGGCGCTGGGGCACTCAGACGCTGACACATAACAAACACTTAAAATGCCAGATATATTTGTCAGAAGTTATTATTGAGCAGCCAGTTCATTCCTTTAGACAACCTAGTGACGGTCTGGCTTCTTGTTTATAATTTCCAAGCACTGCTTTACCTAATGAGTGATTGATTGATTCTTCATTCAGATATCCAGGAAACATCAATTGTTCATAGTAATCATGCTCCATGTGTCTTCTAAACACCTAAGTCACAGCTCTCCTACCATATCCCTCTTAGATTTGTGGCAGCAGGAAAAAGAGAGACGTCCTAGAAGGAAAGGAATCAAACGCTGCATCTGGAAATGCTGTCCTGACTGCCGGCCCTATCATCACTCGGAGTGGTACAGTTTGATTATTCTTATTCCTTTGTTTTCAGATTTTCTTTCCCACTAGCTCGCATCCTCTTCCAATGACCACTGGTGCTGTCTGATGGGAGCTTTCTCCCAACCTGAATTACAGCATAACTGCACACTTTTGGGGGAATTTTAAATTCTGTAATTAATATACAAAAATATTTGACATTGGGACGGTGACTGATGGTGAAAACTGACATATATAGATAGCACCCGAAGGCATCCTGTTGTCTCTTGTTTTCTCTGTACAGGAGGGCACTGCACCTTTGGACAAAAGCATCAAGTGTTCTCGAATGATATTGTGTATCGTCTTTACCCTTAAATGCCATTCATGATTTGTTTTTGTTGTTTTTTCCGCAGATGAAACTCCAACTAACAACTCTCAGCTGGGTAAGTGTTCATAATCTGTGCACTGTGTCTCACACTTGTGCGTCAAGCTTAGTATGAACCAAGGTGACCATATTATTTTAGATCATAAAAAGTGCAGGAGTGGTGCCTGAGCTCTAAAGTCAGCCTAGAGGCTTTGTTCTAATCTTGTTTGCCAGTGAAGACCAGTGAAGAAACTGGTGTCATCTGTGTTTGCTTTTTGAATGTAGATCCTGTTTAATTCAACACTGTTGTAGATGATTGAAGCATTTTCTAACTGATAAACAACTCTGTGGCTGAGCTGGATTAATGTCAGCATGACACATATGTATAACCAAAAATAACCTTCAAATGAATTGCAGTGCATCACCCATAGATGTCTGTGAAGATGAAGTCATCCAGGTCATGGTATATCCAAAATAGTGCACCCATAGATGTTTCTAAATGGAGGTCTTTGTACTCACGTCATGTGTTTATGAGCTGGTATTGACGACAGGAACGTGAATGATCTTAATTGTGTCTTTCTTTGCATCCGTGCTGTTTTAGCCTCTCTGAAAGCCCCGGTGTTTCAGATGAACACGGTGACAAGTGCACTCATCTCAGGCATGATCATCCTCGGCGTCATGAGCATTTGCTTCTTCATCTTCGCCCTCACCCTCCTCAAAGGCAAGAGTGCTCCCGTCAGCACCCTGCCTGGCGTCCGCAACCCAGTCTTCAACTGAGCGCCCTGAACCCAACTCACTGAAGATACCTCCCTACTGCTCACAGTGCTAAGCGAGGGGCGAATAACATATGTAATATGATGTTTGTGCATGTAGTCATTTTACAAGCGAGTACAAGTGGTAATTTAGAAACTGTTACCAGGTCTGTACAGTGTGCCTTAGTGTAGAAGTAAAGCAGAACTTGTCCTTTGTTTTTCAACTGTCCGGCAGGCCAGGCCTCGTGACCTGCATCTTATTATTTGTCGTGCAGCCTTAACCCACATAGCTGGGACACTCATAATTTAATTCTATACCTCAGCTATACAGCTTTCATTGCAGGGTGAAGAATCAATTGTAAGGCTTAAAGTGCATTGTAATAGTGTATAATCTTTTGTAAAACTCACACTTTCTGGTTAGAGGCTGAAATATGAGAACACTACATTAAAAATCTAATTTGAGAGAATGAGGAAAACACTACTGTATAAAATAAAGACTGATTAAGTACAACCGGAATCTTCTGTCCATCGCCACATAAAGCGCACCCAAAGGATTTAATTGGCCGAGCAAATCATTGCTGGAGCATAATGAGTTAAAAATGGAACAGTTCCAGACCAACTTTCACATCCAGTATTTCATAGTGAGTGTGTTTTGTAGCAGTGGCATTACATATCTTGTAGTCTTCTAGTGTGAGAGTAAGTGTAAAAAACAACAACAAAAAAATCAACTTTGGATGAAGATCAGAGGGTAGAATTGGATTAAAAAGCACAGTTGGACCTCCTCAATCTGCCAACAGTCTCTTAATTTAACTTCCTGAGAATCAGACGTGTGTCTCACAGGAAGACGGTGTGAGGCTTTTATAGCAGTGTAGCTTTGTAAGTGGCCACAGAGAGGTGCTATAACACCAATCTTTAATTATGTGAAGCATTCCTCAGTGAGTCTGTCTGCCAAGTTTCACTTCTGCAGCATGACTGCAGAATGACTCATCCTTATTAATATATATAGTATGCCATGCATTTTAGTACTCCTACAAATATCAAGAAAATGGTTCTGACCTTATCAAAGGCTGGACTTTGTTCTGCAGGTCATTGTGAGTAGTACTACAACACCAAATTACTGGTGGGCTACCATCTTCAGATTCCTGTTTCGTTATATGTACTATTCTTAACACATGAGAATGTCATTGCCACTCTGACGCCTGTGCTAAATAAAGAAAAGGAAGTAAACAAAATGAAGTAAGAAGTGAATGAGCTTAGTTTAGAATGAAAACTTGCATTGGCTTGTCGACTATATGTAAAGATATGATAATTATAAGTATGGCTATATGGTAACATGGAAATTTCAACTCTGGCTAAAAGTGAAGAAGACTTAAACTAAGAAGGGAGAGTGCTGAATGTGGTGAATGATAACAATAAGCCATAATCAGAGCATCACAAAGGTACAGGGAATGCAACCAAGTACATATCATCCATTTGTCAACGCCTACAGCCGGACTTAACCCTTGACCCGAATTTCCTAATGCCGGGGAACAGGCCGACAGAGACGAGGTGGCCGAGTGGTTAAGGCGATGGACTGCTAATCCATTGTGCTCTGCACGCGTGGGTTCGAATCCCATCCTCGTCGACACCTTTACTCTTACATGCCAAGCTGGATTGTGTTGTTTATGTACCTACAATAACAGTTCTGATTCAGAATTGGAACATTGCAATCAGTATTATGGATCAGACCCATAATGCTAATGTTCTAACTGTGTCGTATTATGTACTGCTGTTTCCATATTCTATAATAGCTCTGTTCCTGTACTCTGCGCAATGACAATAAACTGTTTTCACATCTAATAAACAAGCTATTAATCTTAGCTTGCGATTGCATACATGCGTAACGTTACTGCATAATCTTTGTGATTTAGTTCTCAAATTACTATTATGAATACCAACTGATCCTTTCCTCTCTTTATTTTAGTACTCACATCTAAGGAGCAATGATTAAATGTTAACTAACGAACAATCGTGGTGTAATTTCTAATTATGTGCAAAATGTTTATTACAAGTAAGCATCAAATAAGAAAACCTTGCCTTGCTGGGACCATTGGTGAATGCAACACGTTATATTACGTAGTAGTTGATCAACAGCGGTATTAACTTTCCCTGTGTACATTATACAGAAAGAGTTTTTTTTTTTAATTAATTAATTTATTTTTTGTTTTTGCTGGATTTTACTGTTTTTATTTATTTATTTTTGTCTGAGAAAGAAAGAGGTACAGGCTAGACAAAGAGGCATTTTTGCAGACCCCGTCATGCCTAACATGTCCACTAGATCCCCTCAGTGAGTTTCTGTATCAGTATCTGTTACTGTGGAAACTCCAACCCAACTTACAGTATATATGTACAGTGCATATAAAGTGAAAATTAAAAATAAATCAAATCAAACTGTCTGTACCATTAATTTAAAGATTTGCAATACTACTTAAAACCAAAGTTAAATATATCAGAGAACTTTTAGCTGAACTGGGGAAGTGGCCACCCTTAAATTAGTATTAGGTTGAAGTACCCTTTGTATTTAGTAAAGCTCTTAGGCTATGTCTGATTAAGTGTCTATTCCTTACATAACACCTTGAATATTTTCACTTTTCAGATTGTGAGGCCCTGTCTGCCTGTCACTGGTCATTTAAATCATTAATCTTTTTTGGTGAAACCATCCTTTTTCTGTGGATTTGGATATTTGCAGAATACTGATTCTTGCTCTGCCACATACCCAGTTCAACAAAAGGTGAGCCAATGATTTTAATGTAAAGGGTTATGGTTATGATAACATTAGGAACGGCTTCCTCTTGTGGTATTCACCAACCCGTGAGTGGAAATTTTTGATTACGTCACGGTTCATGAGCCATGTTTGCGATATCTCATCTCGTACCCTTGGGCTCATGGGTAAAATTTGAGTGCCGTAATTAGGAAACGATTAGGGTGTGGCATAGAGTGACTAAAAGGGGAGAACATGCGAAACAAAGGAACCAAAAATAGACAAGAAAAGACGTTTTCATAATATAAGACAGGAAACATTAAAACAAACTCAACACTCACAACTAACAAGGTTCATTTATATTAAGAATGACTCTCAGCTTTCAGGGCTGACAAATATAGCGGGATCATCAGAGACTGAAAGTGAAAGCACTTCTGAGCTCTGCAGCACAAAAAAAATCCCTAGAAGTCCACAGAACACAATCAGTAGTGCATGGTGACTCTGCCTATAGCAAATGAAAGTTCCCCTTCACATCATCCTGACCACAATTAAATTATACTCTCAGTAAGAGGCAGGTGTCATTACCTAACTCAGATTCAAATTCAGATTCAGTTTAAATCACGTGTGAGAAGCATGACGTGGAAAACAAGTCACTTTTACAAAACACAACATATACAAAGGCAATGTTAAATGATTATAAATGTTTTAATCGTTTTTTAAACCGTCCAAAGAAGATGTAAACATGGTTGTATGAATAAAGTGAATTAGTGGACAACATAATAACTCTGCAATGAACAGAAGCTTTTAAAACTGGATAAAACTAGCACAGCAGCATAAACTGATGTCTGTGAAGGTTCTCAGTCATCCGGGTCATGGTAATCCAAAAAGTTTAAAAAAGTCAACTGGACTTGTAGATTTTTCAGTCCAGTTGCCTTTTTTAAACGTTTTGGAGCATAAACTGATGTCAGAGACAGTTGTGGATATATTACAGGTGAGTTGGTACATGTAAGGTATCATAATCTGACTTGAGAATTATGCCTAACATTTAGGTAAGAAAACAACTCGGCCTTTAATGGCCTTTTATCTATTCTGGATTTTACAAGGAGGTAATAAAGAGAAGCAGAAAATGGAGGAATTTGATCTCTCCTGTTTGCATTTTGGAACAGCTGGAGGTCTTTTTAGGCATCCATTAGGTAACCTGATGATAATGAGTTTCAGTAATCAAGCATAATGTGCTGTTACGAACCCAGCTATAAGGAAGGGAAAAAGTGATGTAGACTGGACTGAAATGAGGAGTGGGATGTGGGCTTACCAGACTCTGCTGATCTGCATGCTTACCAGGGCCCCGACCTACTGCTCCTTTGACACGCTGTTCCTCTGGGCGAGCCCAAGCGGCTATACTGCATCATCCTTCTGGTTCCCTTGTTCAAGTTCTGTCTCTTTGATTTGTGAGGTCAGACAATGATGTTGGACAAGAAGGCCTGAAAAGGAGTTTTCGCTCTAATTCATCCCAAAGGTGTTCTATTGAGTTGAGGTCAGAACTCTGAGCAGGCCAGTCAAGTTCTTCCACAAACTGTCTCCTCCATGTCTGTATGGACATTGCTTTGAGCACTGGTGCACAGTCATGCTGGAGCATGGACTTGTCCAAAATCTCTTGGTATGCTGAAGCATTCAGAGTTCCTTTCACTGGAACTAAGGGACCAAGCCCAGCTCCTGCAAAACAACCCCACACCATAATCCCCGCTCCACCAAACTTTGCCCTTGGCACAATGCAGTCAGACAAGTATCATTCTCCTAGCAACCGGCAAAGTCAGATTCGTCCATCAGCTTACCAGATGGAGAATCATGATTCACCAGAGAACTCTAGAGAAAGCGTCTCCACTGCTCTAGAGCCCAGTGGTGGCGTGTGTTACACTACTGCCTGCTTTGCATTGCACTTGGACTCTGCAGAAAGTTGGCGACCTCTACACACTATGCACCTCAGCATCCGCTCGACAGTGAATCTCAAAAGTCATTAGAGCCAAACAGATTAACTTTGTCTGAGTTCAGAGTATAGAAAGCTTCAAGTCAACCAAGCTATCTTCTGCATGGCAATGGTATGTAGTGTTTCCTAATAATATTACAGAAATAACAAAGTGTCATGAGCAAGGAATGAATAGCAAGACCTATTCAGACCTACTCAGTGTAATGTGTCTACATCTGGATTTAGATCCATTATCCTGTGTCTTTCAGTCAGTTTTACTTCCTACCCTCTGTTTTTGTTGAATTCCTCTCCACAGAACGTGGTCGTGTCATTTATTTATTTTTTGCCTTGTTAGGCTCCCCTGCGTCTTGTTATCCCATCAACCAAGACCCTTTGACTATATATAGTCCTATCTCATCTTCTGTCCTTTGTCAGTTTGTCTGTTTCCCCCCTGGCCTTTTTCCATTTATGTGTACTTGCCTGATATCCTTGAGTGTTTCTGCCACCAGTGTTTCTATTAAACTCTGGCTTTGAGTTCCATGAGCATTGGTCTTCTGTAAGTATTTAGATCACCCCTTTTCTTGGGTTTATGCTTCGGCCTTAACCTGGTTCACTACTGTAACACCGTTTGTTTTAATCCGCAGTAAGTTTCAGTTAATAGCCTTGTATTTATAGAGCGCCTTTCTGCCCATTGGAACTCAATACCACTTTGAGTCACAATGACACATCCACTCATTCACACACAAGGCATGTGATCCACGTACCTGAGACAACCATGTCGACAACCTGTTCTACTGAGCCACAGCCATCCACTATGAAAATGTAGCTCGCCTACTTACCTTTGCAAATGGGGGAAGTGCCGGGTTGTATTCGGATCACTTTTCCACTTAAAACTTACACACCTGGCTGGCATCTTTGTGGTATTGTAATGTCAAAACTGCAGGTTAGTCAATTTCAGCATCATTTTTATGAATAAACCTTTTGTGGACATGCCCTCGGCGTTATTACACAAGTATTCATTTCCCACAGCAGAAACTAATTAGTTGAAAATGCCTGAAGCTTCAAAGGCCTACAAAACCTGTTTCCAGGTGTTATTGGCCATGACGATCCTGTGCTGTGTAACGCAAGTATGACACACAGCACAGTAAACACACAGCTATAGTACGAAACTGAAGGTTTAAAAAAATGATGGTTATAATCAGTAAACTGAAATTAAGCAGTAAGAATTCGCATACGAGACGACAATGGGCATATTTTACACTTTGTCCACTTCCCTGTCACAGGATCCTACTAGGTTCAAAGTCACCCATGACTGTGCTACTTTAGAAATACTGTGATGTTGCCGACATTTGTTGTACATGTTCTTTTGTACGGGCGTTTTGTTGCTCCGTGTATGCCACGATGGTTTGCGCAATTTAATGTGAGGCAACTCTGCTGCGACAAAGACGTCGCATTTCCTCTTTTACTGCCACTCAGCCCCCATTGTGCGCTAAATCTCACGTGCCCCAGTGTCCATATTTCCCACAACACTGTAAGGCACCATCAACCAAAACTGCGCTAAGCACCGCCCCTTCCCCTGCCTTCTCTCTCGTCCCCACGAGACTGTCTGTGCTTCACCTGCGCCTCTTAAAGCAAGAGAGAGACGCAGCCGGGAAAGTTTCGGACTTCCCTGACTCACCTCATATCTCACAGTGACCTAGCTCACAGCCATATTTGTGTTGCCCGCTGCGACTGCTACTTCATTCGCGACCGGAGCGGCGTGTTGTCCACAAGCCTCTTGAAGCTACTCTTCATTTCTAAGGATGAATTCTCCGGCTGTGGTTTTGTTGTTGGCTCTCTTCAGCGCCGGGACACTTCATCAAGGTAAGAATAATATAGTAGGAACTACCCTCTTTTGATATTTTTTTTATTTTATTTTTTCCTCCGTTTTTTCAAGTTACTTAAATGTCAGCTTGTCTTAAGTCAAAATGATTAGTGTTTCATATTATTAATAAATAAAATAGTGAGTATTGCGATTTAAGTTTTGAATCGAAACCTAAACGTCATTATGATGTCATTTAATGTGCTGCTACCGGCTGTGCTGTATCCATGGCGTCGTGAAGAGCCCTCCCAGGGCATATTTTTAATAAAACCTGCTTACCCGGTGTTATACCCTCTACCACATCACTTGTTTGAAATTGGCGATTTGATTTAAAATAAGTGTTAACACCAATTGTTTGTGCGCGTGAACGTGTTTTGTCGCTGTTGTCGTGTTTTGTCAGAATGGGCAGAGAAGTCATCATTATAGCACACACTTAATGGGTGTGTCGGTCAGTGTGTCGGAGGGGGGGTCAACACAATGAGATCATCCCATATATATATATATATATATATATATATAAACTAAATTGAAACTGAAGAAACACCCCGGGGTATTACAAGAGTTCATTTTGGGTATTTCTCTGTTTTATGGTGGGGGATGAGCACCTGATGGGGATTTCTTTTATATATGTATATTTGTGTGTGTGTGAAAAAACAAGGGTGGGGCATCAGAGCAATCCCTAGCAAAACCACTACTGACATCTTATTACCTACATTGTGTTTTTTTTTTCCTGAGTTCTTATCTCCCTCAGTTGTTTGTGTCACCAGCCATCTCTCCCTATTTGCAGAGCTGCTCTTTGTCAGAGGTCCTGTGCGGGCTGCCTGTCTGACTGTTGGCTGAGTGGGTGTGTATGTATGTGTGTGTTGAAAGGTATGTGGGACGGCCTGACTGGCGGTTGACACAGTCAGGGGCTCCATCAACTGGCTCCTATCTGGTGACCTGTCTCTAGACCCGTGACGCCACAACAGGGGGTCCGTGCTGTATCTCGGCTGTGATCGAATCCATATTTATTCTCCACACACTGGCGGATGGCAGCTCCCAGTTTTATCTGTAGCATTCCTCACATCAAAAGGAGAATTCTTCATTCCTCAGGGATTTTCAGATGCAGAAGTTTGTAGCTACAGGGAGCTTTTCAAGGTAACTTTAGAGAGGCAGGCTGCCAGCTGGGAGTTAACTACATTATGAGCTGTTGGGAAAATGCATTTGTGTTGCAAAAGGTTAGTAGCCATGGAGAAGGGGATTTTAAGGGATTCTTTTAACATTTTATCTGTGATCTGGTTAAATTTAGAGCACTTAGTAGTCCAAAAAAGTACTCCTGGTGTTATTACTTTAGTGCTACATTGGGTATTTATGCCTTGCAGTGTAAAATGCTTTTGTGGCTGTAGATTATTACTGATAGTGCTGACTATTAGCATAAAATGCTTGAAACACACTTAAATATGCATTGTTATACACTAGTCTTGGGTCTGTTACAGTATATTGTATAAGCTGTTTTATATAGATGTTGATGACTCCTATGATGAGAATGTTAAGGCAGTAATTAGCCTCTCATTCATTTGAATTGTACCACTCAAAATAATGCAGGGTCACCCAGTTTCTGCTGGGAAACGTTTGGACCTGTTACTTAGACATGTACCACCCACCTAGACCAGACCAGGCAGCCCCACCCTATAGCAATGACACTCCTTGATGGCAGCAGCTCACCCCCAACAGGATGCAGCCTGACACAGGGACACACACATAATGTTATGCCTGATCAGTGTAGTTGTGGTGCTGTACTGTACTGTTGTCAGCCATTACACCACCCAGTCTATGATTATTATTCTTTGAGGCCATGCTGTAATTACATCCCACACACGCGTTTTGAAATCTACCAAAATACTAAATGCCTCAGAAAATAAACAAAAATAAACCATACTGTCCTCTCTTAAACAGAGGAGGTTAGTAGTGCTAATATTGGGACAGGCAGACAAGAAAAAAAGTTGTGGAATGCACTAGCATTTAAAATTGCTTTAGCTTGAGGGCATGACAGTTTGAAATGCTATCCCCACCTGCCCAGACCTGTAAAAACGGCTAGTCTTTTTCTATAGGGAAAATACCTTAGTGGGGGTCAGTGGTGGTGAGGGATGGGCGGGCTGGATGTCTTAAGACAGAGGTGAGGTGGCTCCTTTCAACCATGTTTATTGAACGACATAGAGGAGCCTTTTCCTGAAAGGCCTGATATCTTGGAAGCCCCACTTTTTTGTCAGATGGCTGTTAATCTCTTAGCCCCTGCCTTTGTTACAGCAGGTGATTTAAACATACCATAACGCACAACAGTCATGTGAAAGGCTTTAAAGTTTTTTTTTCTTTTTCTGGTGGATATTTTGGAGGAACAGCAGTAGTAATTACATGTTAAGATCCAGAGACAGCGCAGAAGGTCATGGCAATAGTATCACCATTTAGGAGAAAGGTTGAAATAAATGTCGGTGGTAAAATGTGTTAAAACCATATTTTGACTCTTAATGTTTTGATCATGCTATTGAGTCTGTAGTCATGTCATCAGTACTGACAGATATCATGTGGCTTTGATTTCAGATTCTGTCTTTCAGTCATTCTGATACACCCCCGCCACCCACATGAAAATACCAATCAGAAAAAGAGTCAAATGTGGTGCTGTCAAAGGGGAAACTAAATGAGGTCACGGGTAAATCCATGACCAAAAGCAAACACTTCTCATATGACGCGGTGTGACTAGTATGAGTAAGGGTGGGTTGTATTGCATTAAAGCAGTTAAATAATGCGTCAGAATGCTTCTGTATTCTGATTTAATGAAGTTCAGTTTCCCTTAACAGATAAAAAAGAAAACCACAAGCTGATGATGTTGCCAGAGAAAGCTGGTAGTGGTAGCTGACTGCATATACCCATATAAATAGTTTATAATGAAGCATACCAGCACGAAAAAACATTTATTTTGTTTTGTTACCACTCTACAACAGTTTTGGACCTGGCAATTATTTGTTTGCATCCCTGTCTGGAACTGTACCTGAAGTAATTTCAGTTGAACGTATGTGATGAGCAAATTTTCCTCACCGTTGAACGCATAGACTATAAATATGGACAATCCGTCCCCACTTCCTTGCGCTGGCCAGACTGACGGTATTTCCCTGGTATACGGGAGGTCCCATCTTGTGACTGTGGAGCCTGCACAGTAAAGTCCGAGAGTGAAGCCACGCGGAGAAGTGTTATCAATGACCTGACCACTTCCTCCCGATTCACAACACTCTGCTCTACCTCTACCAGTTACAAGGAAATGTCAGATTATACACTGTCCCTATAACCTACATCAACATTTTATTAACCACCTAAATGACAGAAACTGTTCTTGAAAAAAATATATTTGACATGAATTTTGGTGTTTTAGTTTGGCCCAAGTCCCGTCCGCTAACATGGAGGGGGTGGAGCTTATGACCTATACTGCAGCTACCACCAGGGGGAGCTCTACTTGATATGGCTTCACTTCTAAGGAGCAGTTCCGCCATCCATATTTGTACAGTCTACGTTTGATACCATCTATTTGTTCACACAGGTGTGTACACTTGGAGCAACATACGCTGATCTCATAGAAATAAATGTACCTACATTTCTGACCAAAAAACAACCCATGAAAGCGGTTTTGCTCACATATTTGCATAGTTGCTCGAGCTTTGTGCTTGTGTGTGATTATGGTTTGGAACGGATGGATTATGTTTGGAATGACGTGTGCAGGAAGTTGGGGTGTCCTGCTGAAGTTTTGTGGCTTTTTAGCTGAAGCCTCATCCAGTCTGATCCTATCATCCTAAAAATGCTTGGCCCCGACATCCCTAGCAGTACTGTTATTAATACTATTATTTGCAGTATGTAAGTAAGAGGTTATTTATTGCCAGAAGCACTAGCCTTGCCATGCAGTGATGGTCACTAGGAGGCTCTTTTAGAGAAGCTTTAAATGGAAGATAAATTTATAACATTCAGCTTCATCTGTAGTTGCTGAACTCATTTGCTAACTAGCAGACTGAAGGTATAAAAGGAAATATTTTAATTTTTGGAGGCCGCCCTGAGGAAAGGAGCACTTGATGCTCCATTCAAAAACTGAACCTTGAACTTGGAAACCAAAGCAAAGTAACCCGAGTTCATGATCTGATATACAAGTTGTTTTTTTAAGGTTCATAGTCTTTTATTGCAGACTGACCACATTGTTGTGTGAAAGACTAATTGTTGCTGACCTCCTGGGATCAAAACCCCCAAAAAATCAGAATCTGTAAAATGAATCGTACTTTTAACCAGTGGTTGTTATTGCAGCTTTAGGTGTCAGTTAACTGCATAGAGGTGAAGGAAGGGTGGCAGATCATATCAGTCCAGCTTTATTTATATAAGGAATTTGCTTTTGACCTGTCCAAGTGAGCAGTGAGCAGCCAAACACTCTGTTAAGTAAAAGTACATTGCTGGAGATCTCCAGTCTCTGAAAGCCACCTGAACGGCACAACGGTAAGACATGTGGTAAAACTGAGTAATACGAATGCACTTGCTACATATTTGCCAGACCAGTGTATTCATGAACAAAAATAGGTCTGATATTTGAGATTGCCAGCATATGAGCTGTTGTTTGACCTGCGCGCCCTCAGGTCAGCTACTTTCAGTTTTGCTTAAAGTGAAGCCAAGTGAGATCCCGTAAGCAATCTGATACAGATACAAAAAAAAAAAAAAAAAAAAAAAATACATGCATTTGATTTGTATTTTAAGCCAGCCAGAATTATTTTGGCTTATAAAAAATGGTCAGGTTTTATTTTAAAATAGCTGATTATAGCTGATGTCTGTACAAACATGCCTTAGTGAGTACACATGTTAGACTAACATCTAAAACATTTCATTCATTTTGGAACGCCTGCGTGCTCAATCTGTAGAGCATTTTGGGACAGTGTGAGCATAAAACAATCAAGATTTATAAAGCTTCATCCTCATGATGACTCAAACGCACAACTCAGGAAGCAAATGTTTACTTAAAACGCCAAGCAACAAGAAAGTGCAAAAGCACATTAGGAACATTTCTGACATGAAGTACAAAGGCGAACTGGCAAAGTAGGAAGAAACATAGTGACTAAATACAAGGGAAACAATGAGGCACATACATGGGTGGGGGTGGGGGGTAACAATCAGGGGCAGCAACAACAAGAGGGAAGTGACACCTGAGTGACTTACAAAATAAAATGGGAAATACCCAAAACACAGAGATACAGTTAATCATGACCAAGTGCCACAGAGCTGGATGTGATAATTATGAAGTTCAGAAAGTCACAATTTAAAGAACTGAATATCCTGACCTTCGAGTGCAATGGTATGATAGCTTAAATTAAAATTCATTTAGTTGTGTTTCATTTATTGTGGTCCTATACAATTACTTTCTTCGCTCTCCCTCAATATTGTGTGGGTATTTTGTGGTTTTCCCTCCAGCTGGTTTAGTGAGTAACTCTAGACCTGTTACTGTGTAAAGCCAAGGCTGTTGGTTTTAAAGCTGACAGCCACCTCTGTTGGTGGTGCAACGTTACGCTTGACATGTGGACTCAGTTGTGGATTTCCATTTGCCGTTGAACGGCTCAGGTTTCTGTAGTACTGTGAAGCAGGAATGCTGCTTTGTCTCATCCTCATGTTCACACAATGCTCCAAATGAATCGTAACATTTTTGTTTTCTTTGTATTATTTTGACAGTCAATTGCAGTATTGTACATTTTCACTGACTTGTTCTGACCTAATTAACTGTAAGTGTCAGCTTAAGAATCCGCTATTGTTCTGCCGTAGACCATTAGGACCCGTCCTTATTGAGCACTGAAGACTTGAAGAGAATGTTTGAAGATATATGGCACGTCCTTTCTTTTGTGATCTTTGGTGACATACAAATATTTACCCCATGCTGTTGATCTGATCTATCAGAGCAGATAATGGCACAATGAACATTTTGTGGTCAGAAAACATCTAGACAAGCTGAACGGTCAAGTTGTTTTCCTCCTTCATGAGGGAGGAACTACTATCGTCAGGATTCTGGTGAAGTCGCACCCAAATGCAGGACACGCAAGCAAAATTACTTTGATAAAAACTTTACAAGCCAGGGAACAAAAGACTCAAGCAGGAAAAGCAGGGTATTCAAAAACAGGTAAGGACCAAAAGCAAGACAAGATCACAGGCACACAAGGAGCCGCAGGTGGAGGACAAACAAGGGTAGCGGCACAGACAGACTTGACAGAGAACAAAGGGAAAGGCAGGACTGTATATATGTAGGGAGAGGGGTTAATGAGACAGGTGAAACTAATGAGGGCGGAGCACACAAGGAGAAACTAATCCAGCAATCAATGGAGGGAAAACCGAGGAAGGAAACACCAAGGAAGAACTTCACAGATTAAAAGTGGGAAAAGCAAGGAAAAACTGAAAATATTCAAAATCCAAAACCATGACACACTGTTATAAATGATCACCAGGAAAGGAAAAAGCACCGTAGTGATGTCTGTTTGTTGAGATGAGAGACTTTTAATTTGCAACAGTTAACAAACTAAACAATAAATAAATCCAAACAGTTATTAACAAATGAAAGTACGCATCTGTGTGATACTGTGTTTGAATAACGTGTCAGCATGCGTTGTTATTTCCTCACTGACGCCGGATTTGGAGCGCTGGCTGGAGACACATTTCTAAATGCCAGATCTGAACACGGGCACTAAAATATGGCAAGTTTCGACCAGATTGCCCAAGCCGGATGTCAATGCAAGGTCTGTACAGGGTCCATGAGTCTGCCTCTCACGAGGACAGGAAAACCAAAGAGTTTCCTCTGCTGCAAATAAATTCACTAGAATTACCAGCCTGAGAAGCTAAATTGATGACTCATCAGATTAGAGCCGAGATTAAAGCAGTCACACAATTCATGTGGCAGTCACATCTCAACATCAACTGTTCAGAGGAGACTGAGTGAAGGAGGCCTTCATGGTTGAATTGCTCCACAGAAGTGTGGGCCAACAAATGCAAGGAATTTCATGTGGAAAAAATCATCAACATCTTTTACACTGTTTAGCAACTCTAAAGTTTCTGCTCGAAGAAGAAGGATCACTAGCCTCTAACTATTGTTTAGAAAAGCTGATTTGAGACTTAAAGGTCACTGGTTTGAATCCCCTCTTCTTCCACAGCTGAGGTGCCTTCAGCAAGCACGTAAACCACACACATGTGGTGCAGTGGTTACCCACTTGGAGCTTTGGTTTCCCGACTACTCTGAGTTTGATCACGTACATTCGCGCACACTGTGTTTGAATAGATGGGTTACAGTAAATGTAAAGGAGAAATTTTCCCATGAGAGATTAACAAAGGGCAACCAAAGAACAAACAAACAAAACAAAATGTGTCTGAGTTTCATGTAATGTTTCTGATTTTTTGTTTTTTTTACTGAAAGCCAAAGTAAGACCAAACAAGAACAGGCCTGCTGTGCCCTGACTTTCTTCTCTGAGGCCACGATTATTAAGGCCTAACTATCGGAATAGATTGAAACCACTGGGAGCTCTGCCTCTCCTGGTCTTATTGAGGAAATACCAAGGTAACCTCCCATGGACCACCACTGAGCTGTCTTTCAGACCGTCCCAGCGCTCAGGTATTTCAGCTTAGATGGAACACACAGCAGACTGTAGCAGCAACTTGTGAGTCAGTCTTTCATTTCTGTTCCTCACCTTTGCTGAAAGGGTGCTGGCCAAACTTGGTCATACAAATATGCTCTGACTCATGTCGCTCCGCCCTTGTCTTACTATTTCTTCACAGGGATTCACAAATTATCTGGTAGCAAAAACCTAATCTGTACTTACGATCGGCTGAGTGAAAGGGAGCCATTGTGTTGTGTTTTTCTAACAGGTTCTTTAAAGTGAGAATAATTTAAAGCATGAGGAAATTACCAACTTTTCCGTGTATAACATGCAGCTCTCAGCCCAGATTCTAAAAACGGTGACATACCTGCTTTTTTAAACCCCAGGTCAGAACAATGGTGAATTTTTAACACTTGAATCTCACAATGTTGAGATTGTAATAAAATTAAAAGATATTTAAATAGCACTGATAATATCTGACAAGCTGAAACAAGGGCAACTGGTCTTGTAGGGTTTCTTGAATACATCTTGAAACACCCTGATCCAAGTAGCTTCTTCAGTTCTGGACTGGTGGGGGGACGGGGTTTAAACCTGTGGGCGTTGCTTATCAGACACACATATGACTAGTGTCTGTTAATGATTCTTACCTTTAGTTGGGGGAAACTATTTGATCCTGTCTTTCTCAAATGAGTGATACTCAGTGCAGTTGTGGACCAGAAATTCCAGTCTCAAGGTGTTGATGGGGGTAAAACTTCTTGGGGACAGGTGTTAAGACTTAAATGCAAATTGACGGCCGATAATATCTCAGTCCACGGCCCCTGTTCGGAGAAGTGACATAGATGCATTCCTTTACTCCTCTTTCAAACCATCTGTCTTCTCTGGCTAAAACGTGTGTTGTTGTCTTCAAAGAGCTGTCATTATCCTTTAATTGTAGGTGGAAGGCTGAATAGTTGGCTGATGAGCTGGCTCTCCTGTGCTGAGCCACGAGTTTGTGAATGGGTTGCTTTGTTTGCCAAATGTACAAGTGTGTACATTCCTCTCTGCACAGAACAGCCTGAACTACATAGCTCTGTTTTTGGCTCAGTGTTTTGTCTTTGGCGTGAACAAGTTTCTACCTCGGTGCATTACCAGGTGACAGTATTTCTCCTCTTGTTGGTCTCTTCCTCTCCGTCCATTCTGGACTATCTTTTTGTGATATCTCGTCCACATACCTGAACCAGTGGGTGGGTTCAGGGCTCTGATCTCCATCTCCTCCATATAGAGATTAGCCACTCTAGGTGACACTGGTGACCCCACTGTGCTTGAAACCTCCATTAAATTGGATACAGATGTTAGTCAGGCACAGGCCGAGCAGCACACATGGTCTTGGGTGAGGTGGCTCCATTGGCCAGGGTTTCATCCTTTAGTAGTCTTTCCTTTGCTACTTGTGCGGCTCGTGTGGTGGGAATGCACATGAACATTGAGGTCACATCATAGGATATGATGTTTCGTGTGGATCCAGTTCCTGACCTTTGTAATGAAGTTCAGATAGGTTTGAATGTGGTGAGGAGTGTTGCCAACCACCGCAGGCAGGATGGTGACAAGATGTTTGGCAATGTTTTATGAGTTGATGCTGCTTATTTTTTACTGGAAAGCAGCGCTGCCATGCTAGCTGTTAGTATTGCGATTAGCATCTGCTCTTACGTCTCCACTTTTCACAAACTGATGAGGACACAGCAACGACACCAGGCTTCGACCACCAACTAAATTCACTGTAATAGTCCAAATATTTCGGGGCTCAGCTATAATTTGAGGCATTTTCAATGTGTGGAACCACTTTGTCTTCTTCTTTTGGGGTTTTGTTCTCTCAGTCGTCTGGGTCTGTGTTTAATGAATGTCTGCTCTTTTGACGCTTGAGTAAGGGATTTTTTAGTAAACAAGAGCTGTCATGAGTTGACTCCCTGTGCGTTGGGGGGACTTCTGCAGAGTAATTCACTTTCCTCAACTAGTAAGCACAAACACATTAACAGGTATAACAAGACAAGGCATCATCTGCTGAAGGTCAGACATTTTTACTAGCTCTCCAGTTTATCAGACAGTCCTTTGAGTTCACAAAACAAAAGCTTGCAGTGCCCGTTATTCATTTATTTATTTATTGTCAAATTGGGCAATTAGTAAGTAACAAAATGCACTCCCATTTATTTTTTCAACAAGAGGATCTCTTGTTTGTGTCTGTGTCCTCCAGTGGCAAGCATTGTGTTGCTCTCTAGACATGCTGGTGCCTTGGCAGCCTGCTGAAGCACCGGAGGCCATTTTCCCATATAGAATAAATTAGCTTCAATTCCCATGGTGCCCACCTTTCAGTTTCAGCCTTATTCTGCAGAGCACCACATACTATAGGGGCACTCCAAGCTGCCGATCAAGAATTTTACAAATACCAAGCACACGTGTTTTACTTTTGGTCCGGGAAATAACATATGATCCCCTGAGAAAGGCAAAAGGAAGTGGCAGTTGAGCAATTATTAACTCTAGAAAATTCTCTTTGTTCTTTCAAGTGAATCTGCTTTTCTTCCAAAGTGATTTGACTCATGAGTCCTCCTGTAACAAAAATCAGAACTTGTGGCTTGATGTGTATGTTTTATGTAAGAAACAAATCACTTGAAGGCATTAAATGTTGGGGGTGTTTAGTGGTACATTTAACTTATCTAATGCATCACAAGGGGTTGATCTTCAGGGGAGTCAAAGGTCAAAAACAAACAAACAAACAAAAAAATGAAATAACTACAAGGCAGCCAAAGTTAATGCAAAACCAGGTTAAACCCAGGAGAGAGAAAATGGCAGCCCATCCATACATGACATCTTAAGAGTCTTTAAATTGTAGAGAAATCTCAGACAACAACAAGTGGCAAGATGGATGACAAATGACTGGGTCATCATCCAGGCTCCTGATATTTGGCCAGTCAGCTGTGAGCAGGTCGGGTTTGAAATAAGCATGAATTAAGATTTCTTTTACACTTGACTCACTATTGATACAGTTACTGGAAAGAAAACCAGTTCCAAAGAATTTGACACAGTCGTAACACAGAGAATCTGAAGCCACAAGCAGCTGCACTGACAGACTGACTTCCACTTTGAGTTTGACTCAGATATTCATCAGGGCCACAAAAAGCAGAAGCTAGTCGTCAAAAAAATTCTATTCAAAAGATGTTTCTTCTTGTTCTTTAAAGGACGAAAGTCACAAACAACAGGTAATTACTTAAATTACATTAGAATTAAATCAATGACAGCTGCAGCTGGCTGAAATGAGATGTGAAAAATATAAAATTTGATAAAATACTTGTAAAATCACAACAAAACAGTGGTTTTCTTTATTTAGACTACATGGTGTACAGTATTTGATACTCAATAGCAACAGTTTTTTTTTTTTGGTCATTTGGATACAGCATGAAGTCAAGCCCTGCTTGGCATTCATGTATTTGTCCATGGCGGTCTGCAGGTGTTAAAGGTCAAATCCGGTTTATAGGGCTTTTAAGATAAGATAAGCCTTTATTGCCATTATACAAGAACATACGAGATTAGGAGTGCTGCTTCTGAAACTGGTCCCAAATATTCAATCATTAAAACATTAATTAATTCATTCATCAGCCTATCCCAGCTGTCATTGGGCGAGAGATACACCCTGGACAGGTCGGCAGTCTATCTCGTGCCTTAATAAAAACAAACAACAAAAAAAGATTGACTACATAAAATGTAAAATGTGAATAAAATATTCAATTTGATTCAACAATGAGTAACAACACCTTTTAAAAAAAAATAAAATAAAAAATAATCTGTTGTCCTCTATATGGCCCTCTGTATCTCCTGCCACTGTTTATCCACTGGTTCTGAAATTCAGTGGCAGAACAAAACAAATAGAGCTCATTGAATGAGTCTAATGCAACATGCTCCTTCATAAAGTTAAAACCCTTTCCTGTTGAAGCATGAAATAGACAGCACCAGTGTTCATGATCACATCTCTCTGAAGCTCTGAGCACCAGCAATGAAGAGTGACAAAAACACAAGAGGCCCCATTGCTTGTCAAGACAAGTAAGGTAGACGATGGTGCGGCTAAAACCGTCCACACAAAACTGCCATCACCCTCCACCTCACAAGCTTAGGGTTTCCATTGATGTGCCAAAGAGAAATTGGAAGAAAAAAGAAAAAATTGGATTGGCAGATCACAAGATGGCACAGATAACGATAACACACAAAGTACAGAGTTGTTTGTATGTTTTTTATACAAACATCACACTATTCACTCACACTTTTCCACACCCAACTCTGCAAAAGAAGACCCTGAGGCTTGTTTTGAGGGTTAACAACGTCAACGGTGATAAGCAGTCTATCCACCGGCTACATTACCCATTGTCTCTGGGCTTATTTTAAATTTCTCCAAGGAGGAATGTGGTGGGGGGAGGAGTTAATGTCAGGTTTCACTTCACACAAACAATCTAATTTCTCTGTGACAGCTGTAATCTGGCAGGTTTGGGGGTATACGGGGTTTGGTTCACAGCCATCCACTGGATAACACTGCAATTTGTTGGTAGACAAACTGTACTGGGCTGTATTTTTGTATGAAGATGTATGTACATACACTTGAGAGACCAGTTTTGCAAGATTTTTAACAAAAGGAAGCGGGAAAATCTATTTGGAATTGGAAAATCTATTTGTTTATACCTAGCACAACTACAAGTCTATGTACCAAGTTGAAATAGAGATACTTGTGGTGTTTGGGTGGTGTTTGGCGCTGTAGACAGAGTTTTATTATCAGTAAAATTAATCTTAGAGCAGGGGATGTACTCAAAGTCAGCCACCTCAGTTAGTAGCTGTACTCGTATATTTCTGGCGTCTATATTAATATCAATGGCCTGTTGCCTTTTGTGTTGCAGCGTGCGGTACACAAAGTGTGACTGCATTATACGGAGAGGATATTGTTCTGCCATGCAATGCAGGAGCTCCAGCACCAGAGGGTCTGATGTTCGTTAAATGGAAATACGTAAGTACACAATGACTCACAGTGTCACACTCTGTGCACGCAAATAAACACCAGCGTTGTTTGGGACGCAGCAGAATATTGCGCAAAGTTTCAAAACCTCAGACAGCTCTGTTTGTTGTGTGCGTGTCCCCAAATAGCGACATGAGAAAAATTGTGGAACATGATGAGCTATTGATTTTCTCACATCGAAGGCGTGCACATGATTTATTTAGCATTAGGTTATTGCCTTCTGGTCCCCACTCATCAGTGCATGCAAATAAATACCTACATTGTTTGGGGCGCCGTACAGTATTTAAACAGCGTCTGCCTCTGACGTAACAGAACCACGACCAGCACTGTTTTTAGTAATGACTTGGACACAAAGTTATTATGTAGTGGTCGCCGCCCTGGTGTTAGTTAGATCTGCACTAATCTCAGATTATAACTCCAATCCTGGAAGCTTCCGCACACACTGTGGTGTTTCTGTTTAGACATACTGTGGGAGCATATAGATGATTAGTCTTTTTTCTACTAGCATCTCTCTAACATTTGCTGCTGTATAGTACCTGACACCGACATAGAAAAATCTATATAGCCTACAGTGAATGGGCTTTTAGCATGAGCAGAGTAAATAATAAATGTGTGGCATTCAAGTGCCTTTTGAAAGAGGAAGTTACATCCTCAACTAGTCCTGTTGGATTATGTTCAATCATATTTTTAAAGAGACTGTAAAGATATTCTAGATATTCTTAGAATCATATTTAAGAGACCCCTATTCTTTTATTTTATTTTATGAAGGGACATGTTAGTAGCCAAGAGGATAATTTAAAACAAACCTTGCAGTTGTATATTCATGGCCATTAGTAAGCCAAACAGCCTCTTACGGCTCCAGTATTTGTGTCCTCTAGACGCTCCCAGTTCGACTAACCTTCAACTTATTTTATGTCACTTTCTCATGACGCACTTTTTAGCTGGCTTAGACTCCACTTACTGTACTGGTTTCGTGCTGAGAAACCACGAACACAGCAGTGGCCTCTGTCAGCCACAGATTTACCCACTGAGGGATAAATTAAAATATCTTATCTTCACAAGATCTCATGGGTACATGTGTACAGACCTCCTACTGCACTCTTCTCAGCTACTGATTCAATAGATCTGAGACTTTGAATTGGTTATGCATCTTGATGATGCATCTTTAAAAGGAAAAAAACACGCAATAGGTCAAGTGCCTGGTTTATGGGAGAAGACGAGAGTGACATAAAGTGTGTACTCGAGGCAGGCTTGTTTCTGGGAAGCTTAGAAACAAATGCACATCTGCAATAAGGAAGTCCAAATTTGGTTATTATTTGTATATTATTATAAAACTGTATCCAGGACCACATCCACAAATACAAGTTTGTGAGAGACTACGTGCAAGTTTTTCGAATGCGTTTCCGCTTTAAGTTTAGGGTTAAAAAACAAGTTTTTCTGGATTATCTAGCTGGGTACCTATTTGATGATACTCATGCAGCACCTCCTCTGTAGACTCAAACTGGAGTCCAGGTAATGCCATGGTCTTTCTTTAAACTGTAGAATCGCCTTTACAAGGATAACCTCGACACCTACTTCATGAAACTTACCACACCAACTGTAGGATCTAATAATATAACAATCTGTTCACCGTTTAATTAAACTATAATTTTTCCCTGTGGAGTATGGAACTGAAATGCACAGAGTTATAAAATCCTAGACATCCTATTATATTCTCTGTCTCTTCTCTCTGTCTCACACTTTAGGAAAAAGAAGATGGCAGTCTTGGCGATCTATTGCTCAAACAGGCTCTCAGCGACCAGGCTGTAGTTCAAGCCACAGACGATTATGCCAAGCGGGTCAAGTTGGGCGACGGGTTCAGCCTGGTTATCAGCCAGGCCACACTCAGTGATCAGAAATTATTCACCTGCATGGTGGTGTCCGTCAAAAACCTCAAGGAGTATCCGGTCACTGTTGCCGTCTACAGTACGTAACGGATTAAGATTATTGAAATAAATGTGGCACAATTACATTTGTGAAGCCTATTCTAAGATACATGGTCGATATTGTAGACTGCTTGGCTTTGCAAAGACAAGTGAAACAGGACACGTATAGACTATCTTGTATAGTCCTTAAGAAAGTGTTAAGTTGTAGTTAAAGCAGGGTCCAAGTTGAAATTGTGTCCTACAGCTGGAATATGTTATCAGTGAAATATTTGTGCTCAGTTCTGTAGATAAGTTTAGAAAGTGACGGTATGAAGAAACAAAGCAAAACATCAATACATACTGTGTGATTCCAAACCCTGATCCTTCATTTTTGTGTTTGCAGAGAAACCATCGTCAGTTGAGATCATAGACAAGCCTCAAATGTTGAATAAGGACAAACTGTCAATGGTAAGATTCAACACAGCCTTCATATTATTGTGTTTTGTACAGCAGTAATCTGGAGCCATTTTGTGACACATGAATTGTGCACACACAAAACGTCTCGTAGACTGAAGTCAGGTTTATGTGACGGTACAAAGAGCAACTCACCAAATCAGCATGTTTGAAAGAGAACACACTAGTGAGCTTAGCAACATGATAAACGGCATGGGTGTCCACTAAAGACAACAGTGGTGAATGATTACCATTAACAACATGCAGCCAAGAGGAGAGCACTCTCCAGGAGGTAGGCAAATAATATTCAGTCATGAAGAGAAGACAAACCAAAGCCAAACCTGCTCTGCAACAGTAAGGAGGAAGAAAAGATGGAGAAAGCTTGGAATGGCTCATGATCCAAAGCCTACAACATCATCATTTAACATGGCGGAGGCAATGTGATGACATGGGCTTTACATTTCACTGGGTCACTAGTGTTTATTGATAATGTGCTAAAAGACAGAAGCAGCGGGAGGAATTTGTTAAGTGTATACTTCTGCCGTCTGCTCAGATTCAGCCAAGAGAAGCCTTAACCTAACCCGAGTGCATCCGCTTCACTTGTTGAATACAAAACTGAAGGCACCAATACCCACGAACAAACACAACTAAAGACAGGCATACATTAGATGCATTCATTGGTAAATATCGATAGACATTCACTGGGAAATGCAGGCCATCATGCAGGATATGAAAGAGGATTGTTGTGGAGGAGGAATGTTCTTGTGACTTCTTATCTGGTTCCCACACAGCGTTTCTGCGCTATGCTCGATGACCTTCAATTCTCAAGTTGTAACAAGTAGTCAGGAACACAACGAGATTTAGAAAAACATTCTTTCTTAAATGGGTTGCTTGTCTTTTCTGGCATACGTCCAGCATTCTCCTGGTTAATGTTGGAAAGTGGACATTACGTTATAAAGTTGAGGGCAGCAAATTAAGGGCATGGTAGCATTTACGCTACTGTGCACATTCAAAACACAAAGTATTGTTGCATTCTTGTGAGCAAACTGCAGTAATAGAATCAGTTCAAGTTAACGCCGTAAGTCAACAGCTTCATACAGGCCAGTTAAAACGTATCACATGATCTCTTCCACGCCGTGACAATGGATACTGCGTCAGCTTCTTTTACTTAAATTAATGAAAATAATTAAAGCTTTGTGTCTGTGTTGACTTTGCTTTAATGGTTTCTGTTTTGCTTAGGTGGGAACATGTGTTGCAGCAAGTGCTAATCCTCCAGCTGTTGTTACATGGAAAAAGAACGGAAAGGCCTTGGTTCGCGATGAGAAAGGTAATTTCATATAGCATATTGTTTGGTAAATTACCTTCGTGATGCATCTTAACTTTTTTCATCGGAACCAACTGATGCAAAACATACTGAGCATATCTTCAACAAAGATAATCACCAAACTGTTCCTGAATAACAACAGGAAGTTGAATCCTTGAGCACTAACCAGAATCTCTCCCTCTCTGTGCCAGTAGCTGGTACTGTGATCACCGCCAGCTTGAAGCGCGATCCAGCCACAGGCCTATCCGAAACCTCCTCTACTCTCCAGTATACTCCCACCAAAGAGGACGCCAGCACGGTCTTCACCTGCCTGTCCACACACAATCTGACCGTTCAGGAGGTCAACCTGGAGCCTTTTGACATTCATTGTGAGTAGAATCACAGTGAATGCAACCGTCCTCCGTCACTGTATCTCATCTTTTGTCTGCCCACACGGGCTATGTGATTAAGATAGTATTACACATCCTCCAAATTTTTTTTGACGCAGATTTTGTTACAGTTAAATACATTTATTCAAAAACTAGTTTACCAGAGCGAAAAAGAAAGAAAGAAACACAGCTGAAAACTGCAGACTACTACAGGAGAGGTAATTTCTTTTGTTGAGGATTCCTCAGCAATAGAAACTTCATGGGGAAATTTCCAGTCGAAGATACTGAGATGCTTATGTTCCCCATTACTTACTGCTTTAGGAAAGTGGTTTACATCCTTGGCTAATGAAAGACGGATAAATCCCCTTTTAAGATGTGACGGAATATTGTGATTTCTGTGTGCCTCTCTGCTGTGATGTCGCTGAAATCAGTGGTTGGTGTCATATTCATGTTGCCCTTCTTTGACCTTTCAGATCCGTCAGAGAAAATAAGCCTCCAAATAGAGTCCAGTGGGCCCATCATAGAGGGAGGTAACGTGACGTTAAAGTGCCACGCTGACGGCAACCCTCCACCCAACAACTATTTCTTCACCGTCAAGGTGAGCGAGTGCCAAGTGTTCAACATCAGTCCATCTCCCTTTTTTAGCACGACCAAAGCTAATACTTTCTCTCTACACTCCTTCCTCCTCCTACTCTCGCTCTCTCTCTACCAGGGCAAGAAAATATTGGTGGAGAATTCAGACAACTACACTTTGACAGCCATTAGCAGAGAGGATGCGGGGGAATACAAATGCTCCCTGGACGACAACGAGGCACTGGAGGACTCCCAAACCCTTGTCGTTAACTGTGAGTAATTATGTCATATAAAGAGAGCCTAAGCATGTTGTACCACAACAATGAAGGACGAAACAGCTCACACTGTCACATTTCCTATATAACCATGCACCTTTTATTCACTACAACTGATGTCATGGGAGGAGCGTAGTACTATTTAAATGTCGACTTTGAGAATGTGGACAGCCCCGTCAGGCAGGGTGGATGAAAGACGACAAATTACAAAGTGGCTGAGCTTGTGCAGTCCTCCATCGTCAGCACGAGATTTTTAGTCAGCAGAAAGGCAATCTGGCAAATGTGAGGTGAAGCACTTGTTTACAGTGCATACGCCAGGGTGAGTAACTACCTGATTAGAGATAGGTGGTGCAGCTGTCAGCAGACAAAACAGGACGAAATCCAAGTGAATAAAAAAACGCATTCAAATGTGTTTCAGCTCCCAGCGTTTAAGCTGTGGAATGAACGTGAACTGCCCTGGCTAGCTGTCCAGATGCGATGTAGATGCTAAACATTTACATGCTCTACATGAATCCAGTTATTAACTCTATGGAGTACCAGATTTTGTAAATTCACAGAAAGAAGTAAAGCCCACACCGGATAGGCATTATATGTGGTGCAAAATGTTTTCCAGGCACTTGGTGGATGTTCAAATGAAAAAAGTAGTGGTGACTAAGAACTACTTGAAAATACTACATAGCTAAAAATCAAAACAGGAGGATATTACGCCTTTTTGGGGGGATTATTTTCACTAGTGACTAAATTCACAGTGCTCTAGTGAGTAATTGTGGCGCCTGGCGTCGTCACACTCGCTCCGTTTTACCGAAATGAATAGTTTGTTTTGGTGGCAGTTTCTCAGCCTGCAATAGGAAGCAGTAAAATGAACCAACACTACACTTAACTTCAGCCCTTTGACAGGACTCCATGAATCTCTCTCTCTGTTTTCTTTTCTCAGACCTGGACCTGAGTCTTAGCTCCACTGGGAGGATTGTGAAGACAGTAGGTGACCCGTTTTCTGTGAAGATGAATATTAGCGCCTTGGGTGAGCCTACCGTGTCGTGGACAAAGGTAATGATGCTGCGATTAGTTCACCAAGATGCATTTAGATGGACAAAAATATCTTAGCTCTTAATGACAATAGTCTGAGTAACTGTGTTTCTGTTTTTCAGGACAGAAAGGCCATGAACAAGCCCGAGTTTGGAAACGTGACCTATGATGATGCAGGAGAATACAAATGTGAAGTTTCCGTGACTGGCCTCAGGCGCCACCAGAGCTTTGATCTGGTCGTAGAAGGTGAGGCTGATAGTCAACGTTATGTTAAACAAAAAGTAATACATGCATTTCAAACTAGACGATATAAAATTTTAATGTCCACACAAGACATGGACACTACCCAAACAAAGTGCACTGGATACAATGAACACTTTAGCAGTGACTTTTGGACATGGCTCATATTATGTCTCTACCTTATAGTACATATGTTTTTCATAACTAATGCACAGCCATTAGAAAAGATTCTTAAGGGCACAGTGACTAACTTGGCTTCTGTCTCTTTTACTGGGAAAAGCCAACTAAAAAAATGTTGTTGTTTTTTTAAAGCAAACTATGTCACTATAATCATAATGTGTTTCAATCAGGAAAGCCTGTGATCACCAGCCTGACCGAACGCTATGACGAGGAGACCAAACTCAAAGTCCTGACCTGTGACGTTGAAGGGGTACCACAACCCATCATTCAGTGGAACATCAATTACACAAAAGTGAGTGTCACAGCAGCTGTTTATCTGTCTCAAAAGCAGATTCGAGTTGAGCTGAGTGGTGAGGTTGATGGTATGGAACCAGAAAGCAGAAAGTGAACGGTAACAATTAGTGGTGTGGTCAAAGTGAGCTATGAAGATCCCATCGGAATTTCCATCACTCTTAGTTTAAGTACAGAGAGCTCCGGCTGGCTTTTTCAATCCTGTCTGCTCATTTTTTTGCATCGTCTTACATTACACAAGGCTCTGGATAGATTTCACCAGTGCAAACACAGCGATTGGCTGTGTAAATAAAATAGCCGCATGTGGTTGCGACAACAGTCTTCAGCTACGTTTTCAGATGATCCATTCAAAAGGTTTCGGGAAAAAGAAACATTAGTAGGCCACGACTGGGGCAGATAAGACAGATAAGAACTCAAAATCACAATGCAGGCAGCAGGTGATGTGCAGCAAGAAAACTTGACTCAGGAGATGATCGGTGCAGATATCATGCCAAACAACTTTACAAACAAGTCAGGCTGGAAGTAGGCTATAAGGAAATCCTAAATTCGAGCAAACGCTAGAAACCAGCTGATGAGGAGCGTGTCAACTTTTATGCGATTCATTTTTATCTGCAGCCTCTTATTTCTGTATCTTGTTTTTGCGTGCAGGTGTTGGAGAACTCTTTCAACAAGTTCAAGACCATCCACAAAATCTCAGTGGTCCCAAACATGAACCTCACCGTCACCTGCAGTGTCAGCAACAAGCTGGGAACAGATGCCAAGACCTTTAAGGTTGTAGCTGGTAAGTTGGTGCTCGTCAACATTTTACCAGATTCAACCAAACTGATCACGTGTTTTCATTTGCTGTTGTGTGATGCTGCCTTTTGCTGAGTTCATGTGTAACGCTACGCTAGCCCTATTACGTAGCATTAGTTGGACAAACTTAAAGAAACATTTGTTAGATCTGGGTGCAGCCGTTGTTTGTGCGCAACGTTTAATCTTCCTCTTTCATTTGTTTGGTTCTCTTGGTCTGCTGTCGGGACTTGCGTGTAAAATGATGTTTTGAGTCATTTTTGTGCAGAAGTTAAATTTCTGATACTTTTAAGTGGCACCGTAAATGTCCATGTGCCATGGCTGACTTTTATTTTTATGGGTTTTAATTAATTGTTCATATGTTTGATTTCAGTTTCAACGGAGCAGAAGAATAGCAGAGGTGAGATTTAGCTTCCTAAACTCATTTATTATGCCAATGATAACCTACTGTACAGAGTGGAAAGTGTCTTTAGGTGCTCTGTTGGTGTTTGAGCTTGTGGATTAATCCTTCTAACTCGGGTTGTTGTGTTTCTTCACAGAATCTTCAGATGGTTCAGATGACAATTCAAAGATCATAGTAGGGGTTGTGGCAGCGCTCATAGCAATTGCCGCCATAGCAGCACTCATCTACTGGCTCTACAAGAAAAATTCAAGGTATTGAAACACATCCACATTTTTAATTCTCTTGAGTCTCTGCTCAATTCTTAATGCCACTGTTCTTGGTAGCCAACTACATTAGGTGATCTGCAAGTAGGTGAATAGGGGTTCTAGCCATAGTGTATTGAAGCCTAGTGAACAGTGACAGTGTCCTCTGGACCAGGGCAGAGGTTCATTCTGTAGCAGAGGTGCATCATGCTTTTGCCATTCTGTGTTCACCACAGAGAGGGAAGCTGGAAAATTGTTGACAAGGAGGACAGATCAAATGAGGAGAAGACACCGGAGACCAGTCAGCCTGTTTGAAAGACGCTCAGACCATACTACATTGGATGAAAGTGGTAAGAACTACTTATTTAAACACTGACATATAGGTCTTGATTAGTATTCTAATAGTTCAGGGGTGCCCACACTTTTTTGGCTTGCAAGCCACTTTTACAATGGTATAAGAGGATCGATCTATCAATCTATCGATCTAACCATCCATCTAACCATCTAACCATCCATCCATCCATATGTTGCTACAGTGTTAAAAGCTCTATCCAGCTTTGTCAAGAACAATTGGTACATTGCACCTTTAGAAAAATAGCGCTGTCTTTAAGAACGGTAGTCTTGAGTTGCCGTGGAAGTTGGCCGTGGCTGTGGACGTGTGCCCCTGAATTGAGGGCATATTGCAAATATAAAGTAGACATAAAAGATGCTTGTCTTTCTGTTTGTTTTGGAGTTGGAACAGATAAATGTTTTAGACTAACATCTTAAAACATTTTTCATTGTCACGCGATCTACCCGCACTACCTTCACGATCTACCGGTCGATCGCGATCGACGTAATGAGCACCCCTGTAATAGTTGATTTTCTCAGCCATCTGATCCTCTGTGCCTCTAGTATTCCCCTTTTGTTTTTAAACTGAAAACAAACAGAACACCTACAGGACTCTGGTCAAGTATAATCTGTAGCAATGCTTTCTCTTACACAGCAACAAGATCGAGGCAACGCGCTTACTTTTCTAGCTTACTGAAGCAGTTTGGGTGTGTACCACTCATTTTTCTCGGTTCACATCCTCTGAGCTTGAAGACTGGCCGTGTGGTCACACCACAGCTGAATCATGGCTCAGCCAAGAATCTGCGCAGTCGATTTTAACTGCAGAGTGGAGTGACGTTGTGTCGCACTGTGTTGCTCAAATCCTCCCACTGGGCCGTTTTTGTGGTTGTAACTTTAGAAACTTTAAAGACAAAACGTTCACTCGCTGTCTATTAGATCCCAGTCTCTGACAGGTGCCATGAAAACGAGATAAATAGTGTTAGTTATCACATAGCCTTGTTGTTTACTTCCCCTGCCATAATGTTTTGGCTGATCAGTGCAAGTCTCTGTATTTTGTGTTTGTATGCTAAGACAGTAACTCCTTCCTAACAGCCTGTGTGCTGGGTGTGGAGCCAGTTCTGTATCTGGTCCCTGGGATCCATCACTTAGTAACCAGACTGAGTGTCCTCATATTTAATAGGCTGCTGGTTAAACCCGAGGAAATATGATCTCTGTTGAATTTGGCCTCTAATGAATATTTCTAATATTTTTTTTTGTGTCTTTCTGCAGAAGAAGAAGAAGAAAAGAACGGCCGTGAGGCATCTAACTACAACCCCCCCCCAGTGCGCTGCTGGTGCTGGTCGAGATCTGCTGTCACTTTCTGAGGCCAACTTGAATTACTGTGTCATTTGCTTGTTTGTGTGCGTGCGTGGATGAATGCTGCCGGTGTCGATTCTTTGAGGTGGTGTGGTGAGTTTAAAGACTAAGAGCTTTCTCATTTCCTTCTTGAATTTCTTTAATTTATGTAAATTCCTTGTACAGTTTTTAAGAACCTTTATAATAATAATAATAACAATGTACATGGCAATGTTTATTTTTATTTTTTACTGCACACCACATGTGGAGAAGCTTAGAGTCAGCTGTTCCAGCTGATTTTTAAACCTCCTGACTTCTCTCTGTTGGAAAATAGATTTTCTGAATATTTAGTTAATAAATTTCAACAACACCAACATCCCACCTATAGCTATGACTACTGCGAATTACTGTTTTATTACATATTATGTCACCAAATGCAGCGTTATGGCTTACTCCTCCACTAATACTGTATGGAAATAATAATTATTTACTCCACTCAGCTGTTTTTCCTTTTTTTTCCTGAGACAATTTTTACTTCTTTATGTTTGCAAAGGAGTAATGTAAAAAGACAAAAAAAATAATTTGATGTTAAATGAGTTTGTCTGTCTGTGATTTAGTTCAATACACACTATTATTTAAAACACATTGTCCTCTGTCTCCTCAAAGTTTTAAGTGCTTTATTTAGTTGTTTTTTAATGGTTTTTTTTTTTTGGTTTTTTTTTTGGGAAGAAATTTACTGATGGTGGATGTGAATGTTCAGTTTTTGTGTTCAGTTATTCGTGTACTGTTGTATTTATATCCTTTGTGCAATCTACCTGGATCTAGTGTCACCGTGGAGACTAGATGTGCTCATTTTCTGCTGTACTGCTGTTTTTAGCTCAGTGTTGTGAAGGATATCCAAAACCAAAGAACAGTAAATAGGGAGGTGCATAAAGACAATGGCTCGATTTCGATTCTACTGATACCCGACTTTATTTGAAGCTTCAGGTGTAGCTGTAGTGTTGGCTGACAATAAAATACAAAAATGTTAACTTCAGGAAACATGGACTAGTCAAGGTTTAGATTTGCATAATGGAGGGGTTCTCTACTTTTATTATTTGAATTTTTTAAACGCTGTACAGAAGTTGCCAATTTGGCGCACTTCTCCTTTTGGCATCCACGAAAGCATGTGAAAGCAGTAGGTCACCATTTAAAGCACCAAGTTTATTTTTGTTACAAACGAAAAAAGAAAAATCTACAGCGAAACTAAAGACGAGAAGAAGCGATAGCTGGATTGGCTGTTTTGTACTGTTGACAATAAAGAGTATGTTTAAAAACCAACTTATGTCTGAGGGTTTCTGTCAATAGTCTACATAAAGGTGCCAAACGAACAAAGAGGGGGAAGTAAGGTCACTCATGGTGGAGACACTGCCCACGCGAAGCAGGAAACGAGTGACACAGGAAGAGTGGGAAGCTCTAGAAATATAAAGGTCAAGACTGGTAGCACTGTTCCGCAATCAGGAGACAGGAGAACTATGACACGTTGACAGTCTTGTGATGATTCACTGTTCTCATGGGAAACATCTGGACCTGGCGTTCATTCGTATGGATGTTACTTAGACAAGACCAGGCACCCCACCACATGGCAATGACACTCATCGATTGCAAAAGGATGCAGCCTGACACAGACACACACTCTAAAACAGTTTAGAAACAACTCAAAAAATCATGAAGAACAGCAAAAGGTGTTGACCTGGCCTCTATATTCACTAGATCCCAAACTGAAGTGTCTGTGGGATTCACACAAGGACCAACCCATAGGACCCAAAGGCCCCCACAGGACACCCTCAGAAGGCCCATGTCCATTCTCTGATGAGTCATAACTGTTTTGGAGGGACAAGGGAGACTTACACAATATTAGGAAGGTGGTCATAATGTTATGACTCATCTGTTTATGAACTACTTGAAACCACCATGGCAGGATTTCTAGACAGGCAGCCTTAAATTCATTTGGTTTCCTTTCCATCTGCCAGACTAACATTCTTCTCTCCAAACTGGAAATCCAGCAACACCACTAAAAGAAAACGTAGTGTTTATATAATAACACGATTACCAATTATAGAAGCATACAGTGGCATGCATCCACTATAAAGTCGTTCATAATGCTCCAAATGGAAACTGTGCACGTAATATCTTGCAGTCATTACGGAGAAAAACAGTTTCCAGATTCCAGCTTATGGAGTGCGGCGGTTTTGACTTCCCCTGTACTTACAGTGCAGGCGAAGGAGCACAATGGTCTCACAGTTTAAACACAGTTTGTTCACCTCTGTTGGCTACACACGCCACAGTTTAACAACGGGGAGAAGTATAATTGCGACAGAGCCATCAAGTGACTCCAACCACCTTCAAACATGTGAGGAATCCTGGTAGCCACATGATGACTGCAGCTGTGGAGGAGACGCCGCGACTGCAGACGGGCTGGTCTGCACAACAGGTTCACTCCTGTTGTTGCAATGCTTGAGACGCAGGCACAACTGACCGACTTTAGGCATGACCATTATCTACAAGTATTTAACACTTTCCGCTGTCCACAGGACGTAATCGTCTAAGGACAAAGCAGGGACTAGAGGGCGTGCATGCAGAATAGATGCATTCACAGATCTGCTTCCTGCAGATAAAGTTTTTTTATTATAAACTGGCCGCAGTAGTCGGTGGAAACAGGCGAAGTGAGTGCTGAAAAGTGGTGAAACTGGATTTGGAAAGAGGAAATTGTGGAGACTGACTCCCCCTGCTGGTTGGGAATAAAATCGACCCGTATTACTGGATGCTCCTATTGGCTGAAAAGAGTTGATGACTTGTCAAAAATGATAAATAAAGTAACTGGTAGCCTATACAAGCCAACTCTGGGACATACAGGAGAATCTGAAAGCCGGAGGCCAACCTCTCGCAGGATATTTTCAGCCACATCCACCTGGTAGCAGACACTTGCACACAGAATAAACAGTCTAACAAAAAGAAAAAGAAAAACACTCACACACGAGGATGAAAATGTTCAGAGACGGCAGAATCCCTGGGCAGCTGCAGCTGAGGCAGGTGCTAGTTGCACTGAAGATTGATTTAGACTCAACTAAGCAAACGTGCAAACCCAACAAATCTGAAAGGCACAGAGACCTGCAGGTGAGTTCAATCAGCCATGGGAGAAGGGTGAAGAGAGAGAGAGAAAGAGAGAGAGGGAGCCGCCCAGGGATCAGCTGAAAGAGAAAACATGAATGGGGAGCAGAACACAGTAAACCCAGAGCCTCATCAGCAGCGTACAGCTCTGTGTCCTGCCTCCTCTACCCACAGAAACACCTCATCTAATTCTAACTTTAGCTACGACGTTATTAGATGCTGAGTCATCATTTCTCAAAGCTGTTTCTAAATAGCGCTTTTCCCTAAGGCTACTGGTAGAGTATAGCTCCTGAGTCTGAAACCACAAAGAAAAGGAGGAGATTCAGGAAACACAACCAATTAGATAGTTTAACTGGAAGCACAGCGCATGCTTTGACATGCGAGAAAGTATTTTAGCCTGAAGGAAGGCAAAACACGGCTTGTGTTGTTACGGCTCTTCCCACACTCTGAGACTGCAGGTCACACATTTATTTAGTTCTATTCCCGTTTTGTTCTGCCCTGTGGGATCTTACAGCCGCAGCCATTTGTCATTTTAATACGGCCTCTTACAGGATATTTGCAAGACAAGTTCATTCATATCCCGTGGGATAAATGTTTGCCTCATGTATGTTTGTTTTTTCGTTGGACTACTACCAAGTTGGTGGAGTTGTGTGTGGGTGCACGGTCACACTGGATTGAAGCGGTTTGTGTTGTTTTGCAGATGATGTTGCCGTGAAGGAGACCTTTGACCTTTTGCATATAAAATGTAATCATTTCAACACCTTGTGCAGTTTGACATTTGCATGGAAATGATATAAATTATTTAGAGCTCTCCGCAAAGCCCGCTACTTCCATCCTGTGATGCATCCTGAAACCTTTACACGGGCAGCTGAGTGGTCTTTCCATCCAGGATGGGTCCTATTTGGAGCGGGTGTTTGCCTCTGTCTTTTGGACACAGAGTGTCAGAGGACATCTGAGAGTCTGGTAGCAGAAGAGGAAATGGAAAAAGATGGACAAGAGGAAGCAGGGAGCAAAGAGTGGAATAAATCTGGGGGGACAGCTGCACTCTCCGTTCTACCACAATGGCTGATTGTACTCTGGAGGTCGTTTTACTTCAAAGTGGTCATTAACAAGCTTTGGGATTTCGTCTCCGGCTGTGAAAAAAAAAGGCTTATAGCTTAGGATAAAAATATTTTCACATTAATTAAATAGTCCAAATTCAGAACACTGCCCACATCTTCCCTGAACTCCTTCTTTCTATCTTTGTTCGCTTTGCCCCCATTTTAGAAAGAACAAGCAAATGTCCCCACTGAGCTCTCACCAGTGGGAGGGATGGATGTGGGAGGACAACTGAGGACAACAGTCAGAAAGGAGCCTGAGGTAAGCAGTTTGTTCAAGGGAGTATTAGGACAGTGAGAGCTCAAATGAAAAGGCTGGAAACGAATCCTGTTTCCCAAGTAACACGCATGAATGTCTCTCTCTTTGTCCAACATCTCAGCTACTGTCTGCAGAGACACCAGGACGGCATGGGGGCATCACCAGACGACATCAGCTACAGGTTTAAAATCTACGTAGATATACTGTACTTAAAGGTATACAGAGCTAATTTACTTGCTTCTTAAATGTAGTTAAAAGAAAGTGCTGGAAACGGAGCAGGCGTCACGAAGTAAACAGTCACAGCAAGACTCCCAAGGATTTCATGGCAGAGGCAGAGAACATCAGCAAATAAATGTTAAAGTGCACAATCAATATTACAAACACACATGTAAAAAGGTCAAATGTCACCCTTTATTGGATACAAAAAGACAAAAATAAAGAAAGCTGCTGTGACTTTTAAAAGTGGGCTGACTCCCAAAAATCAAAACCTTCACAGTTCAAAGCAAGTCCACATTTGCCTTGTCACCACGGAAGGATAAAACTGTCACGTTAAAAAAGGACAAACACATTTAAATAAACTCTAACACACAAACAAAGACAAACATTAGTCTCCGTCTCTAATTAAAATTAATCAAGTATTAGCATCCTTTGCTCTTCCACATCACCAGCACCTTTACCTCTGCCTCCGATGCGTCTGAAGAAGGATATAAATCCAGAGGTGCTCACTTGGCTGTCTGCACGATTCTCCGCCTCGCTGTCAAGCAATGAGGAGACCGTGGTTCCATCATCTCTCATTTTTTCTGTCCTTGATCCAGAGGAGTATGACCTTTGAGATGTACCTCTCTGGAACAAGTCTCCAAGCCGGAAGGCGGTTGCAGGAGATCGGCTGGTTTCATCCATGGAAATAGACCTGACGACCGGGCCCTGGGCCAAAGCTCTCTGGGTGGGGCACTCAGGAAGAGACGCAGAACCCGCAGATGGAGAAGCTGCACGATCCTGATCAGAGGAGTTGGGAACATTATTGGCCTTTTCTCGTTCCCAGACTCCATCGTCGAGCTCGTCTCCAGGTGGCAGTGATAGTCTGTGTTTGTGTGCTTGTCTGTTTCTCTGGGAGCAAGTCAAAGGGCTCAGGATAGTCCATGGGGAGCCCACGTCCCCATTGTTGGCAAAAAAGAAGTCTCTAGTTCTGGGCTGAGGGGTACTTGGGGTAGCAGGTTTGTCTTGTTCTCTCTCTGAACGACGAGGAGTTCCGTCAACACAACTTTTGTTCTTTTGGTAGTGAAGCACCTTCCGAGTTACCTCGCGCATCCTCTCAGCCTCTTCGTTTTCCAGCTTTGCTACTTGTCCGTCCTCCTTCTGTAGCTTTAGTTGTTTCTTCTCTGGACTTTCTTGGCTAGTACGCGGTGTTTTATTATTTTTTTGTACAGCAGAGGGCGATCCTTCGATGGTGGGCAGTATGTTTTTCCTGCATCTGGAAAGACCCCCTGGCACGGTGGAGAGAAAGTTGGTCAGGGCCGACTCCAGGCACGAGGGGTCACCGGCGGGCTCGGGTCCCGGCCCCGATACTGTGGAGCGGCGTTTAGCTGCTATGCGCATGCTCTCCTTCCGCTTACGCCTCTCCTCCGCTTCTTCTCGCTCTTTGTTCTCCTACAGCCAAGTAAAGAAAGGACATTCAACACTGCAGAATAAAGACAGAGCACTTTAAGACGTAGCCACGTTCTCAACATTAAAACAGTGCATTTGAGAACAACAATAACGATCTAGTTCTAAATGAGTTTCTATTCTTACCCGTACAGCTGTGTCAAACCTCTTGCAGAATGAGTGAAAGATGGCGCAGCACTCATCTAGTTTGAAGGTAGCTGGGTCTTCACAGAAGTACTCAGCAACAGCATTGCTCACGGCAGATAGCTCCTGGAGCGACGACTCCAGGTGTGCAAGCTTGGCGTCAGCCCTCTGACAGAAGAGAAACACACAAGAAGACGGATTGCAAAACTGGACAAAGCATCCACGAGCTCAGTTTGTGCTTTGACCTTCGCTTCGCAAAAGCACAAAGGGGAGACTTTACCAGAAAAAATGTCTCCATTTGTTGTAAGACGCCAGGCTGTCTGCTGCTGTACAGTTTCACTTCCTTGACCTTTTTGACTTCCTTCTCAAAGTCTGCGATTACCTCCTCTTTACAGATTCTGTAACATTTACACATTTGTCAGTAAAAAATTGTGTATCACACCAAAAACGTTCAGCATCAAAACCCTTGGTGAACAAAAACCTGCTCTATTAAATAACCAAAGAGACTCGTCAGTGTAGTAATATTAGTCACCTGGATGCCATGCCAATGTGATCGAGCTGGCTATGAAATGTCAGCAACTCAGCATCGATGTCCTCTGCTTGCTGTCAAGAAGAAATAATAAAGCGTGAGTGATACATACAGAGCTGGAGAATAAGTCAGTGGGTCTACTAGTGTGGAGTTTTGCCCTTTTGGACAAATAGTGAAAAACAACTCCTCAACTCTGACTCCAGCTGTCTTAGTTTAGCTGATTTCACAGATCCCCAGCGAGCTACCGTCCACCCCAAGGCTCCTCCTCACCTTTGCGACGTAGTGCATGAGGTTCATGCCGGGTTTGTTGGCCTTGGTGTCCGCCAGCTTGAGCAGAGAGGTCATCCTGAAGCCGATGGCATTGGCGCTGTAACCACCCTGAAGAACGAATCACTTGAATTACTTTTTCCATTCATCAGTATAGTGAATGCTGCCCTTAATGCCTGTAAAGGAATCAAGTTCCTCAAATGCATCATATATAATACATTCGTGCAAGTGATAGCAAAACATGATTCTAAAAGAAAAATACCAACAGCGTTCATGTAATTCCCGGCCTTCAATACGAGCCGAATGACCGAGTGGAGGTCGTCACATTCCAGTAGCTCTAAATGGAAAGAAGACAAAGAAAATGAATGTAAACATCAAATGAGTTGGTATTGTTACCAAATGGATCAATGAATGAGTGTGAAGTGTTACCATTAGCTGCTTTGGTCAAGACAGCAATAGAGTTCTTCACCTCCTCCATAAGAGGAAAGAATTCCTCCCTCAGCACCATCGTTTTCAGGAGCTCCTCATAGCTAAGACGCAGCAACAAACAACAGCTAAGCACTGCATCAGCTGTAGCCTCTAGAGATGTCTGCGTAAGGCGACATTTCTACAGAACATTTCTTTACCAACAGTATATAAAAGTTTGAGCAACTTTTGGAAAACTCACCCCGGCACTTTGACCAGCTGCACCATAAACTGGTCAGCCTCAGGCAACAGAGAGAGGTTCCCGCTGAATGAAAGCAGCTGTTTCACCTGCACATTGGCAAGAGTATGTTTCAACAACCAGTGACTACATTTATATTTTCTCTTCTACATATTAGGATAAATGTTGTTACTGGGTCATGTAGCCTGTTTGCAGGAATCAACATTACTGAACTTAAGTAAATTATTGGACATACTTATTTAGAAGGTAAAGCAAGTTTCATTTCAAACTGAGAAAAACACAACATGTAACTATAAAGTATTTTAAGAGGAAAGATAATAGAGGTAGTTCTTAGTCCAAAAGCCAAACAATAAGAAGCAAAGAACAGTTACCTCCCTTTCCTCTGGAAGCAGTTTACAAAGCTCTTTGAGTTTGCCCGTTCCAAATCTGAGCCAGTTTCCTTGACGGATGTCCTGCACCATTTCTGTCACCGGCCTGCAGAGGGAGACAAAGAGCAACAGTAACAAAGAGGTACCAGGGGTGTATATATCATTAGCCTTGTTAAGTCATTGTCGTTACATTTTTGCTTTTTCCAAGCTGCCACTGGTTTCCATTCTTTCCAAAACATTGTCAAAAACCTTGCTTAAGGCATGTTTTTTTGTTTTTTTTGCTGCTGCAGAACATTGCAAGAGTTGATCACAGCAGGTTGTAAACCACCGACTAAGGCACAAGAGGTGGCAGCTAAACAGTATAGCCTATTTACAAACTCAAGAATTTAGTAGCTTATAGTTGTTAAACAGCTGCAGCTTGACAAGTAGTTTATTTTTATTTTTTGATGTCTAAGCTACGATGACCTCTGCTGCAAATGTTGACACACGGAAAGAAACTGTTTCTGTTTTTATTCATAACTTTATGCATCAACTTCCTCCGAAAAACTGTGTCAGTCTGTCTACAGACAGAAATAATGTCAAACACGTCAAAATGTGACGTCAAAATGCATTTACACAAGCATTATGAATCCAACAGAATACTGAAAGCTATACAATTTCAATTTGACTAAAGCAGACACCATTACAGTACTTAGCTGCTGACAGAGAGAATTTGGTATTCAAAGTGAGAGCTGAGTGAACATCATCTTGATACTGTGCAGACACAGGAACTGGCTGTAGCGTGACTATGGGTTAATACACTTTATAATATACAATAAAACATTAGAATTTCCCTTTTTTATCACTACCATTATCGTTGTAAAAAAAAAGACTATTCAACCATATTATAAAGCCATTGAGAACCACTGACCTGACCTATTCTCCACATTTATATCTGTAAACAGACACCTGCATATACTGTAAATATGCAGACGCTCCCAACCAGTGTAGCATTTCACTACCAGAAGCTTTCTGGATTCTAAACATGTAGTATTGACCACCCATGTTGGAGCGTGCCTTGTTGCGTGCAGTTGTGTGAGAGCGAGTTGCGTTTGTCAAACAAAGGCATTGTAGTAGTTTTCAAGTGTTAAGTGAGTGTAAACTGTGCCATCGTAGAGGTTGTCTCTTAACCTAATGCTGCTTCTTGTTTACCACCAGAGAGTGGTAAACAAGAAGATGATAAAGATGATGATGATGATGTCAAATGACGGAGAATTATAGCAACCAGTCGCAAATGTAAGACACAAAATAGCCAAAATCATGGCACCAGTGGAAATCTGAATTTTATAAGGAAACAACTCACTTGCAGGACACCTAATAGGCATAACATTATGACCACTGACAAGTGAATAACATTGACCATCTTGTGACAATTCGGTGCTCTGCTGGGAAACTTTTGGACCTGGCATTCGTGTGGATGCTGTACCACCCACCTAGACCAGACTAGGCGCCCCCACCCCATAGCAATGACACTCCTTGATGGCAGCAGCCATCGGCAGCAGGATGCAGCCTGACACAGACACACACACAAAAATGGTTTGGGAACAATCCAGAAAACTCGGAAAACAGCACAAGGTGTTTACCTGGCCTCCAAATTCCCTAGATCCCAAACTGATCAAGTATCTGTGGGATGATCCACAGAGGCCCCTCCCCTCAACTCCCAAGACCCAAAGCCCCCCACTGACAGCATCCTGTTGCCAGACACCACAGGACACCCTCAGAAGGCCCCTGCCATTTTCTGATGAGTCACAACTGTTTCAGAGGCACAAGGGAGACCTACAGGAATGTGGTCATAATGTTATGCCTGCTCAATGTATGTTCACATTAATACATTAAGTCATAACTGTTAAAAAAAATGTCATGCTCTCAATGCTCCGACTACTGACATTTTGAAATGATGAAGACATTTCCATTTATTTGCATATGGTCGACTGAGATAAAGCGCCCGCTGGTTGGGTAATGATTAACACAGTGGAAGTGAGTCGCAAATCAAGATGCATACTTCTGCTCGTCATCAGAGCTCTGTTCTGACATCTGCTCACTGTAGTCATTTCTCTTGGAGTTCACGTAGCCCTCATTGTGTGTCCTATGACTACCATGTTATTTCACATTATCGCACTAATTTCTTTACACAATTTTAGATTTTACTTCCGCGGCATCATTACCTCTTGAAATGTCTCAGGAAGATCCCAATATTCATGCTCCTTTTGGAGTCAAGAACTGTAACCTAAAGAAAAGAGAAATAAGGACTGTTAATACCTCTACAGTGAATATTCAGACCAAGAGACAAGTCCATATTCAGCATTTGGGGAAGCTAAAATTCTCTCTTTCACTTCAGCAGTTCCTCACTGATTGCATGATAAGCATGGAACCTTTTAAACAAAATAAATCACTTCCTACCTGTGTGTTCATTACTTCCCTTACTTGTGCATTCTGTGTTAACATGTCTAACGTCTGCATCAGTTACTGGAATTTTTTACATAGTTTTTTTATGCTAGCTATTTACCTGAGGCTCCTGTGAAAAGAGGTCCACGCCATCACACTTCTTCATGATCCTAGGCAGCGAGGCCTGTTTGTCTACATGACTGAACAACTCCTCCATGCTCCTAATGTCCAGTACCAGGTCCCTCTGAGGCCGCTTGGACGTCCACACGTTCAGTTTGCCCAGGACACGCTGGCTGGGAAGGGTGTCCCAGTTCAGCTTTTTCATGGAACGTCTTTGGAAATTACGAGAACCAAAAGGAGGGGGAGGAAGATGTGGAGGAGGAGGAGGAGGTGGTGGTGGTGGAGGAGGAGGTGGAGGAGGAGGAGGAGGAGGGGGCGGTGGTGGCCCAGCTGTAACGTGCATAGCCGGAGGTACAGGAGATGCTTCGAGATCCGAATCTTCCCGAGCATCCAAAGGAGGAGGAGAGTCTTGAGGTGAAGCTGATTTTAAAATCAGCACTCCCTCCATCTGCAACTCTCAAATACACAAGATGATGGGCGGAATAATCCTGCTGCTTACCAGTCAGATCTAAGAGACAGAGAAACAGAAAAAAAGCATTTTGTATTATTTCACAGGCTGGAAAAAAAAGATACTGGGGAGGAAGCAAAATATCACAAAGAAGACTCATAAAACTGCATTTATCAAGTTCATGTTTTAGTCATTTAAATTGTTAAATTATATAAACAGAAACTAGCTTGTCAACATGGTGCCATTAGACAGTTTTACTTCCCGGAACCATAGAATATCATAACCTTTGTTTCACAAATAGAACAATTAAGGTTCCTCCACATTACACCAGACTTCATTCAAAAAACTCGCTATTTAAGGAAAAAACATATTATCATGTCACTTAAAGAATATTAAATTGAAATTACATTCGGCAAAGATGTCAGCCACCATTACTACTAATACTTTACTGTCTTATTCGTTTCTAAACCGTTTACAGTCATTAAACACAATTTCTTGTCGAAGAAGCTGTAGATTTAACTGGCAACTTGACGGGAATTAAATGTGGTTACACAATGAAGTAGGGGACAATTCATCCGCCGAATGTTAATACTGCCACAAACGACTATGGAAAAGTACTCACTGTTGTTATTTTAAGTCTGTCCGACTCTCAACACACGCGGCATCCCTAATTTCAGTTTTTGAACAGATACTAGCTGTCACTTCTCACAGCCATACAAACCGCTCCTAGCTTGACAAATCATTCAGCCCATACAGTGGAGCACACACAGGTGTTTATTTAAAGACGAAAAACACACTACTCATTAATTTCAGGCTACTCACCGTGCTTTTAAAATGTAGCTGTCAAATAAATTAAATCCTCTCTGCGGTGTGGCCTCGTGCTTCTGTAGACTACAACTGTGAGTCTGAGCCACAAACAGCAGTCGCAGGTGCAGGGAGCGTCTCCACCAATCAAATTCAAGTCAGTCCAGGTAAGGGAACGCCCACTTTTTTTGGAGAAGGGGTGTGCAATGTAGGGCAAGCCAAATCATTACGAATGCTGAAAAATGATTGTAAATAGCCAAAACATACACACATTGTATAATTCATGTACACAGAACAGGCATAACATTATGACCACCTTCCTAATATCGTGTAGGTCTCCCTCTTATGCCTCCAAAAGTGGTGTCTGGCAACAGTATGGCCTCTGTGGATCAGGCTTGTTCTTGATCAGTTTGGGATCTAGTGAATTTGGAGGCCAGGTCACTTTGTGCTGTTCTTCATCTTCTTTTGAGTTGTTGCTAAACTGTGTGTGTGTGTGTGTCTGTGTCAGGCTGCATCCTGCTGGTGATGGCTGCTGTCATCACAGAGTGTCATTGCTGTATGGGGTGAGGGGGTCTGGTCTGGTCTAGTTGGGTGGTACATGTCTAAGTAACATCCAGATGAACGCCAGGTCCAAAAGTTTCCCCGAACACTGTATTGTCAATGTTATTTACTTCTCCTGTCAGTGGATCAATAAACTAGTCTCCCTGCAACACACTACATGCTGGGCGCGGTAGAAAAGAGAAAACACAGCCGTATCATTTGAAAATGTGTACTTTTAATTTCGTTCCCTTGGGATGGGGAGAGGGACTTTTCAGGTCTGAGTGAGGAATGAAGGCAGAGTATCACATCAATCCATGACACGACTTCATTTATCATCATAAATACCTTGTGCGCAATCATCCATTCAGTACAATACACAAACTCAGCCTAGAAAAACATTGATTGTACACAGATAAAATATATCATTTTATAAATCTCGGTTCTCTCTTGGCAACAAGCTAAAGACTGCTAGTAGGAGTGACGTCAAATGCTTGTCACACTTTCCTTTAACTTACTTAAGGTTTCACAAATGGAACAAATAAACAAACAAACAAAAAAACCCACACACACATCCTATTTCCATTCATTTTGGTGTTGGGATTAGGAAATTTAAAAGGTCAGGTTTTGGAAAAGAGGAGTCACATTTCATTGATATTGCTTTGTGGTGGTCAAACAGACCAAGAACTGGCCAGTGAGATTATTATTATTATTATTATAGTATCCACAAGTGAGGTTGTACAGTTACTTGTCAGCCAAACTTAATACACCAATTTATCACACTAAGATATAAAAATTCAGGAAATAGATATTCAGGAATATTAGAATTGTGATATTTTTCATTGATCATAATTACACGTTCTTACAAGTGCAGCAGTAAAAGTAAACCCAACCTTTTCTGGTTCTGCTTCAGCCAGTTCCCTAAGTAAAATCAACAACTGTGAGCATGGCATTAGGCCGGTCCATGCGAGCTAGCGCGCAGAAGGCCGAGAGTAGAGCATCGGTGCAAGCACACGTATCTGCACCTTTACTTTGGATCGCTGCCAGCCATGCAAATACAGAGGAGACGAGAAGCTGGAGGACTCACCCATTAACTGATGGGGGCGGTTTCGTAGAGCACTCCTTTCTGCTGCTGGAGGCTCTCATGAGTTAAATGCAGCATGGTTTAACATTCAGTATCTTCACTTCAGATATTGAACACATTTTTTTTTATCAATTCTTATCAATTTGGTTTGGCCTGAGTCATGTTTTCCTCTCAGTAAAATGCACCATGTCATACCCATAAACTGAATAATTATCAATGTACAGAGGGTCGATTTCAACATTTTTAACATTTTAACATGTGACCATAATAAATACAGTGATGCATTGAAAACAAAACAACATATGTACTACCATGCCAACATTTCATCTTTTAATTGTCAACGATTCATGATTGCTTACTACAACATGGATGAATCATTAGTGTTACCACGCTCCTCGACTACTAAATTAGATACATTAGGTAGGTAATCTTCAGTGTGAAGAAAGGTAACTGTGGATAAATATATCCTGCTTTAGGAGGACTGAAAGATGACTCTCGATGGTAATGACATGCCTTTTAAAAGACAAAAAAACACATCTCAGTGTACCACATATAAATGTGAAAAACAAAATGTAATGATTTCTTTTTCAGTACAGCTCATTATCAGTTAAATAACAAGGGGAATCCAGTCATAATTGCTGATATGTAACTGACCCATCCTACATGGGTACATTCAACACTGAGAATGAACCAATCAATGATTATTTAAGAAGCCGTGCAAACACAGCAAGAGTCTTTTAAACATGTATCGTTCCTCTTTGGGCGATGAAATGCGATTAGTAAAGACCCGAACCAGTTTAACTTTGGGACGTTGTGGCAGTGTTCCTTGAATGATTGTTGCATATGTGAATCGAGGACTTCAAAGAATTTTCAAGTGATATCGGTGGCGTTTCTGATGATTACCGACAAATAACTGTGGTGCTTGCAGTCCAAAACACCAGAACATATGACCCAAACAGCATGCTGTCCTCAAACAAAGGAGCGAGCACAGAAGAGCCGACTAAAATAATTAGAAAATAAAAGGACGACGACATTAATCAAAAACTTAACACAGTATTCGTTAATCATTGGCTACAAACGATCATGTGATGTGTATTTCAAAAGCGAAACAGTCCTTAATTTGAAAAGTACATTGATTTGTAACTGTTCCAGTGTAGCAAACAAGTGTTTTTCAAATGTAGGTGGAGATCTTTATTTTTCTTCCTGCAGGCCATATGTTCGTTTAATACACTGGCTAATGTATATGGAGGCACACTAGGAGAATGATAAGGTCTGAATGTTTTGGAGTAGTGTTTTGTTAGCGTCTTAATGGTTTTTACCATTTATTCCATCTTCATCGTTATTAAGATGGTGTGGGGTTGAAGTTTAACTCAGAGCATCGGGAGCACTTGATGAGTACAATAATATAACTAACACGAGCTCACGCAGCAAAATAGTGTTGAGATGGGAGAGAGGAGGGTACAGACAAGAAGAAGAGAGGGGAAGGGAGAGGTGGTACGTTTCTCTGGGAACAAAGCACAAACAGGTTAAAGTGGGAAAAAGAAGTTTGGAAGAGAGACAGAAAAAGCCCCCTGACTGAAACTGGCCACTTTGTTTCCGTCTTCATTCAACCTACTTATTGATAAAACCCTGCAATCCATCAGTCCCATCCTCCCTCATCTGTCCAGTCAGTCAGGCACACACTCATCTCTTCATCCACCAAAGTATCTGTACGGGTTTTTCCTCTGTAGTGGTCCTCTGTAAGTTTGGGGTTTCAACAGGTAACAGGTGGAGGTGGTTGAGAAGCAGGCTGCATGAGGCTGAGCAGGGCCTCTCATTGCTCCTCTAACCAGGAGGGCTTGTCTGCCCCTGGGGGCCTTAACTTTATGTTAAACTGCTTCAGCGTTTGCTCCAGCTGCTGCTGGTTGCCAGCAAAGTACGCCGAGATGGCATTATGGAAGAGGAGGAGCTGCTTGTGCATCACCTTGACCTGGGAGACAGACGCAGACAGACTTTGGTTTGTGCACATCACAAAGAATTGATGATATTTTTCATTACAAGAAGACACTCCATAAAAACTAACCTTATTCTCCTCCAGAAACTTGAGTTTAATGGTCACATCTGAGCGAAGACGTTCATACTTATCCTTTTGGACTTGGTAATGTTGCTGAGCAGCATCTATACGGGCCATGGTTACAGCATCCTTGGGCCCCATACTCAGTTCCTCAAGGTCTGTTCGGTAGGCATCAAACTCCAGTCTGGACACACACAAAAGAGGAGAGGATACAGAGATTGAAGAAAACAGGGAGGCACCTTTTCATTGTCATAATAGAGGAACTTGGAACAGAAGCACTTGGCATGGGAATGAAATATCATAGTTCTTGTATGTGCTCAGATCAATCAGAATCATAATCAAAGTCGATCAGATGACGCAAGAATTTCCCGGCGCAAACCCAGAACGGACTAAAGCTTCAGACATTTTGTAATGTCTTGGCTGCTGGACCAGAGCTGCAGAACGTAGCGGGCCTGTGTCTCTGGAGAAAGAACCACAAACCAGCTCCTTGCATGCTACGTGTGCTGGCGTCAGCAGCCAAGCATCATCCCTCAAAGTGGACAGCCGCTTACTTTTTTTCTTTTGTAGACAGCTGTTCTTTTTGTTTGTTTGTTTCTTCTGGTAGCTTACTGGGATTGATTTTTGTGGCTTTAGTATAATTTAATTTATTTTCACAGCTACTTTTTCTTCTTGTTTTCTTAAACTTACACATATTGTTTTTTTTATTTACTCCACACGAAAGCGGATATATTTGTTCTGCTTGTATGTGTTACATTTTTATGATTAATACTTTCTATCAACCATCCAGGATCAGTATTCCTAAGTAAGTATAAAAAAAAAAACACATCATAGTGATTTATTTATTTTTAACCCCTTTAACCCCCAAAACCACTCCGTTCATATAAATGAGTCAAAATAAATGTTTTTGAAAAGACCCTGTGACTGCATGGGACAGTAGCACTTTTTGGCCATTTGGGGGCAGTGGAAACAAGCGTGAAAACACCACTGGCATCATCATCATCTCTTCTGTGGGTTCGTATGGTGAACTTGTTCGCAAACATTCATTCATTCATCTTCTGTAACTGCTTGTTCCTGTTAAGGGTTGTGGGGGGACTGGAGTCTATACTAGCTGTCACTGGGCGAGAGGCGGGGTACACCCTGGACAGGTCACCAGTCTATCAAAGTCAAATATTACCTCTCTATTAGCTATATTCTAAATTCCTGAAAACAACACCATGACAGCAACGAGTGAACAAGTCTCTGGCCAGACAGCTTTAAACTGAGACTCACTATAAGGGCTGCAAATTGATGCAATTGCCACACTGATTACACATGTATTATCCAGCCTCTTAGATTGGAAACATATATATGTAACAGTGCTCACCTTGCATTTTCATACAGCTTGATCGTCATCAGGGTGTCTTCCATTGTCTTGTTAACTAATGTGTTGATGCTGGATACAAAGAAGTTAATGGCACCAAGTAAAGTCTCCCCATTCTTACACAGCAGCTTCTGAGTCTCCGCATTGTAGCCGAACTCATCCTGTTAACAAGAACAGCTTTTAGATTTTGTCTAAAATATATGAAACATGCGTAGAGTGGCATTTAAAAAAAAAAATATTTCATGAATAAAACAAAGTCTCACCCTTAGCTCTGGAGATTTCTGACTGAGGTCAGCAAAGGTGTCACCCAGAGCGTGCTGCGTCTGCACCATGTTGTAGAAATGGTTGGTCAGCGCTCTGGCCAATCGCAGCACATTCTCGTATTTCCTTTTGGTGTCTCTCAAAACCTCAATCTGAGCCTCCAGCTCCAGGTCCACAGTCCGGGAGCCCCGACCGAAGCGCTCCGAGATCATTTGCTTTGTACACTGAGCCGTTAAAAGAGACATCACACACACACACATCACTAACGCGATATAGTTCGTTTCTGGCCATTGAACACAGAGTATCTAGGTGAGAAATAGAATAAAAGCTATTTTCTAGCCGCAGTTTATCAACTTTATGGAGCCTCACGCACCTTGTAAGTGTTGAGACCCCATTTCCTCACTGTTTCTAGTTTTTCCACGGCGACACCACGGGTCGTTTCTTCTGCCGTCATTGACGAGCTGCTGCTGCTGTGGTGCATGTTGGAACCTAAGAGACACGTAGTAACACAAGAACATAGTAAATGACAAACACCAGCAACACTTTCAGGTAGACGAAGATTAACCCCCAGGTAAGATTAGACCAAAGAGGAGTGTTAAACTACTAAAAGTGTCCTGCACTGACAAAGACAAAGCTGTGGACAAAACTGCTTTGTAAAATCTAAGTGTTAGCCTCAAACCACTGTAATACATGAATAAGAGACAGTTAGAGTGAGAGTAAATAGCAGGAAAAGTAAAAGAAAACGCAGGTAATGTGACTGGAAGGAAACAGAAGCTGCAATAACAGATGAAAACTAAAATCTGATTAATCAATGTAGAGGCCTCCCTCGGTCCTTTTCATCCTCCACAGTACCTTGGCGTTCATGTGACTGGCTTGCTATGTGGCAGATGGCAGAACTGCTTGGGGGAAGGCTACTTCGCCTGGCCTTCATACGCAGGTCTGTGACAGTGAATGGGTGGCGGGCAAGGGAGGGTATGGATTTCAAGTGAATATGGATGAATTAGGGTAGAGTGTGGGAGAGGGATTTAGATATATATTTTTTTTAATTTATGGGAACGGGATCAGGATTTAAAGTGATGGTTTTAGATTTTAACATTAATTGAAGTGAGCCAAAAATGTAATGACATGGAAAGAAGATGTGGGGGGAGACAGACAATAGGGAGAGAGGCAGAAGAGGAGGGGATCGTGAAAGGACGGTGGAGGACAAACATAGGCGAGATGAAAAGACAACATTTAGTGCATGACAAGCAGTGAACAATGCAGACAAATGAGCAAAGAAGATGACGACGAGGACAGTCTGAATTGTCGGAGTCTTAAACACTGTGATACGAAATAAACTGTTTGGAGAAGTTTTACATAAAATAACAATAAGCTGAAATATATATTTATTTTAATATCTTTGTTGTGACTTTTGTGAAGACAGTTTGTTTTCCAAGAGAGAATTGGAAATAACAATTAAAGCTAAAGGAGTGAACACCCATTAAAAGTTGATTTTAGAGGAGAACCCAACCACAAAGCAGAGGAGCAACCGTGTGACAGAGAAACACTGTGACAGAAAAGAGTCGCAAGGAGAAAGTGTGCTGCCCTCCGCTCTAGTAAAAAAAGAAAAGAAAGTAAAGACGGTTTCCAGCCATCTAAGAAATCAGACACTCGGTATAAAGAGCTACTTTCCAAAATGAGATTTCCATCACGTAAGGATCATCAACCCTATTACTGATAAACGTCCTGATTTCCTATCCTTAGAAACAGCATTTAGACGCTGGAGCAAAGAACCACGACATCTCATTTTGGATAGAAGCTCTCCATTATTAATAAAAATTGGGTCTCAGCAACCTAAAGATGCAACTGGGATCCTTTTGTTAAACTCGGCATTGTAGCGCACCGCAGGGCCTGAGAGAGAGAGTGGGAGAAAGATGTAGAAACTTTAGTATTAAATAAGCACCGGAGAGTGAAACTGTATACACAGTATCACATGGAATATGAATAAAGTCCCAGACACAGGTCTATTTATCTTACAGCTCTGCTGTAACAAAAGGAGGCAACGCAAAATATTCCACATGACTGTAATAGCTGCAAATTTAAGAACTATTTCTGTAGGGAATTGCAGTCGGCACAAATTGTTTTAAACGGCGGTTGACAGAAAATGTTTTGTGGGTTTGAAACGTGGTCAGTGTCTGGCTCCTCCTATATCCCAGTTCATTAAAACATGGGCAAAGGATAGCTAGCAGCCTGAGACAGCACCCACCTGGCACTCAAAGCATCTCCTACCCTTAGTCGTGTGTTACTTTAATCACTTATCATTTAAACAAGTGAGTTACATAAAAATGCTTCATGCTGCAAATACGTTTTTTCTGCTGTTGAGCATTTTTACATGAAGATCTACAGGGTACTGACACGCTTTAATCAACGTTTCACTTCAAGTATTTTCAAACTGGTGACAATGCTAATCCTCCAGCTACCTGCACACCTAACTAGTGCTTAACCTCACGTTACTGCAGATACATGGCAGACGTATCAGATCTCTTATACAAATACATGAGCAGTAGATCAGGTATCGCACTGATCCCCCGACACGGACATCAGCGCATCCTGTGAAAAAGTCAGAAATGAGACGGAGAGAGAAAAAGTGAAGTAGGACTGTACCTTTGATTGAGCTGGTGGGGATAATACCCTCTGCTGTTCCTCCATAGCCCCCAGATACAATGCTGGTCTCGTTGAGATTGGGACCTGATACCATCACCTGCTGTAGGTCCTACAAAGTGTGCAAATAAAAACAGCACGACGAAAAAGGGAAGGATAGAAGGTATGGAGGGTTTGGAGTGGGTTGGGGTGGGGTGGGGGTATGTAGACAGGAGATTATGACTTGAGTGTTAAATTCAGACAAAAGACCGCATGTTAAAAACCTATTCACGGTAGGAAGGTTAGGAAATCTTGTGGGAAAGACAGAAAACACATGAATAAAGCGTCAATAATTAACCCGGGCCGAGCCAAATCTCCAGCCATTTTGTTCCTGACAGTGAGCAGGAGGACATTTACTCAAAGTTGACACAGACTTGGATTGTAACCAAGTAGTGACTCCAATGAACTATGCACAAGGAAATGCACAAATAACCCATTTTCTCCGTCTAAAATAATCACTATCGACGGCTGAAGCTTTGGATCGTGGGATGAGATCATTTCTTTTGTTTGCCTTCCTGCTATGAACTAGTGAAGAAAAGTAAGCAGGAAATGACAAACAAGGAATATTTTTCACTTTGCAAAACAATAAATGTGCCTTAGATCCTACAGCAAACATTTATAAATGTTACTTTGAGTTGTAAGAAAGGCTCTCCTGCATCACGTCAACTTCAAGTCTGTCAGACAATCTTAAGTGCGTACGATAACGCGTAAAGCACTATCGGAAATCTCCAAGGAGGAAGCTGCAGAGGAATGCTCTTGAAGGGAAGCAGCTATTTCCTTTCCGTAAGCATTCACAAACAGTATGTTTGTGTATAAGAGGACGTCAAAAATTACAACTCCTGAGGATTGCGCTGTCGGAGGCCAGACGTATCAAGTCTCTGCCTCAGGCGTCATCTGTTGTCGATACAGATCCGATCGCAGAGCCTCTCGACTTACTCAGCAGAGCACAAGCGCATTTCTAGTTTTTAACTAAAACATTAGAACAGAAGTCACACATCTATACATCCACAATACAGCATTAGTAAGACATGATGATTATTAATATGGCACAAGGTTTTATTTTGTCAACCAACACCCGCCACCAAAGAACACACACACACAGGCCTAAGCTACATTAGCCCACTCAAGACGACACACACTACGGCTCTGAATCTAATAATCTCATGGAATCATTTTGTTATGTTGAGTGTTAGCTCTGAACTATTTATTAATCTCTCAAAGCATGTCACATCTGAGAGACTTCTTCTAGCTACAGTTAGTAGGGAGGGAGGTTAACAAGCTACACGGTGAGTTGCAATGAAAATTACATATATTAAATGTTTTGTGAAACAAACCAACATGGCAATACAAGGCAATTTAATACCCCTTAAAGTCAAACCTCTGAGTGGTACTACACACCAACCACATACACGCAAATGCACAAATGGCCTGCTCACCCTGGTGCCTCTGGAGCTCCCTACCTTCTCATCTAAGCTCCACTGCAGCTTTGCAGCCTGCACAGACATGGAGGAGGAGGGGGGGAGGAGGAACGGGAGGGTTGGGAGGGGGTTCGACAAACACAACAAGAACATAAAAAGAAACAAACACAAAAGGAAAGGAGACAAAAAAAGAAAAATCCATGACTGAAATCATCAAACAAGATAAAACGATGAAAAAGAAATCCCAGAAAAATCATCGTAATGTCCACAGACAGCAGTGATGCAGGATGGAGAGCAGTGATGAGGGATTTAACAGCGGGTCAGGGTTCATCATTTGGTTTCAGTTAAAATTTAGAGTGGATCATCTCGTCCACCGGGCATGCGTTTCATTTCCAATGTGTTGCAACAGCTTTGCCCTTTCTGGATTCACTGGCAGAAGAAAGGGCTGATTCAGAAATCAACATATTTATTTGAAAGATCTGGACATTAATGGTCATTCAACATTAAGGGGAAACAATCAAGAGGGAAGTGTGAACACACACAAACATCCAAACTCAATCCAAAGGTAGCACATTTTGAAGTTAAGACAGTCCTCTACTGTATCACAGTAGACTACCATGTCTGGTTATTTATTGTCTTGAAAAGGCGGCCATGTTAACTGCAGGCACCGAACCAACAGCAGTTTATAAAAGTCTGTTTTATCTACATCTCCTCTTTCATTCTGTCAGTGTGTCTCTTTATTTTAAAGGCCTGCCTTGTGTTGTGGCATCTGTTCGATGTGGGAGGAAGCTGACGCAGACGCTGATCCCTCCCTGGACGCTTTGTTTACACAGCGTTTGTTTTCTGGAGATGAAGGAAACTACAGGGAGACCTGCTATGGCGTTAAAGATTAAGAAAGGGTAACAGACCCTCTTCCAAAGTCTCTAAATAGTTTAAAAAACTACAACTAAAAAACACTTAGGACATGCATCTTATATTTATATATAGATTAGGACAAGTAAATCACCATTGGGAAATTGCTGTACAGGCTTCTTTAAGTAAACAGCACTGAGCCACTCTGATGCATTAGAGCCATTTGCCAGGATACTGCTGGCAGTCAGTCCTTTCTCAGTCACAGTCAAGCTGCCAGTCACCATCCCTGTTCTGACGCTACGACAACTGAAAGCAGACTTCTGCTCTCTCTCTCTTAACCTGCCAATCTTCATCTCTCCGAGCGCGGGCTATGCATGCTGCTGCGGCTTTAAACCCAGTGCTGCACAGCAGATATCAATCTGATTTCAGAAGGCTTTCCACCCAAGGACAAAGCACTGCCAGTTTCAGATTAATTGCGGAGTTGCTATGACAACTGGTTAATATCCAGTACTAAACATTGCAGCTGAACACTTCTCATACATAAACACGTTCAGCTGTGCTATCCACGCCACACGGTTGAAGAGTTGTTTCACCGGGCGAGCTTGCCGAGAAGGAAGGATGTACTTTTAGTGCTTTAGCAAATAAAACCACCAACTCCCAGCGCCTCCACCAGGATCTTCAGTCTGTTTGCCCAACAAGGTGTGTCTTCAGTTGCAGGAAAATGAGCAACCTGTTTTAACTTACTCTGGAGCTCCACTGTTATTACAATCTAACTGAATCTAACTAAAGCACACAAAATGATAGGGTGAGAAGTGCTGGTGCTCAACCCTCGCACAGAATAATAGCGGATTTTGGCTTCAAAAGAACCCACCAGTGCCTATCTGGTGTTAAGGTTAGCCAAATAAAACAGAGATGCGTCTGTAACCCTATATGTGAGGCCACGAGTGGTGTTAGTAGGAACAACTGGTTCCCAAGGAGACAGCTGGAGTCCAACAACTGATTTCCCACTAGGATTGTCTTCCACAGTTGTAGCTATGACACAGCGGCAGCACGTGACAAGCAAAGCAAAAACGAATAAAAACAATGCAATCCAGACAGAAAATAACAGTACGTAGTTCACAGTAAGACTGGGAGTGATCATTTATTCAGAAGCTGAATGAAGGCACATCAATGCAAACTGAGAAAAAGGCAAAAAGGTGAGTGACTGACTCTGTGTTTACATCTAGCACTTAAGAGTAACACATGTGGCCAAAGACAAGTGCCACGTTGTGAGTGGTATGAAGGGAACAAGCGTACCTGGCTAATCTCGTGATAGCTGGGAACAATGACCATGAGGTCAGCTTCAAACAACTAGAGTTTTACTAGCACATGATCACACTAGCAGTAATACCACTAATTAACATCCAGTGGCCTAAGTAGGCAGGTATGAGTTCCTTTGTATGCTTAAAAGTGAAGGACATAAACTCTCTTGCCAGTTCATTGGGTACACTAGTGAAGACAAACGCATTTTAATATAATAGTCCTGCACTAAATCTGAGCTTCAAGAAGGTTATGGCGTTTGACATTAGTTTAAAATAACAGAACTGTTGACTCAACTGTGTTTTCCTTTCGGAGGCTGTGGCTTGTAGTGCTATTGTTGTACCGACACATGTTTCTATTATTATGACAAGCCCATTTTGCTCCGTGGGCTAGACTAAGTAAAAGAAACATGTTTAATTCAATCCACATCCACTCTGAAATGGTCATACAGCTGAAGTGCCAGCTTTCTGACGCTGTTTCAATGCAAACAGAACATCATAATAGTCATGGATGGGCAGTAAACACACTGTATATTACTGAATCATTGAATCCACTAACTGAAAAACATCAATCACTGTTAGAACTACAAAGTACAAAATATGCTTAAAAACTAATGTATTTGATTATTAGTTAGAGAAAAATAATATGATTAATTACTGGCGAGTAAATGAACAACTCCTATAATATCCTATCATGCACTCCCATCTGTTTGCTGAAGCTTGGTTTTGAGAATGCAAATAAAGTTTTGTTGGCTTGGGACTGCAAGTGGGTAAACAGAAAGGGTTTGTGCGCTTGTTATCTTTTGTAACAGCTTCAAGTAGGTAAAACTAAAAAGAAATACAGGCATTTACACAGGCTGGTCAAAAATGTAGGCTGTGAGCTGATCAGCAGTAGCTGTGACCTACTTGTTCAAGGCTGTCGTCTTCTGGTAGCGTCCCTGTGTCGCCATTACTGTTGATGGGAATCTCCATGGTGGCAGCTTTGCTCATAATGCTGTCTGTCATAATGCACAATGTCTGTGAGACAAAAGAAACACACGAAAGGACAGAAAAATAAAGCGTGAAGACCACAAACTACTGAGTGTAAATAAAGTAAAAAAGGCAGCCGTGGAAAAACTGCGAGGCCGAAACCGCTGCTTTGAAGGGGAGAAGACCAAAGCGCTTAGTCAAAACAACCAAAATCATTAGACAGATGGGAATATAATTACCGCAAACAAGTGGGTAGGTGGTTTTCAAAGAGCAAGGCTGCCTACTGCTCAGCATAAAATAAATAAAAAACAACACGCATGAAAGCCCCGCACACAGGAGCCGCCACTACAATGAGCCGTCTTGCTGAAGTGGCCACTCAGACAGTGCGCTACCTGCGCCCACTCCCTCAAAAAAAACACGACGAATAGTTTACATCCAACACCGTCTCGTGATACGAATAGGTCAAAGTGATTCATCCTGCTACGCCTCGCACATTTAGGTACATCCACAGAGGCATAATGATATTTAAAAAGAAAAGGAAATGCTGCACAAGCTGTAATTTAGCCCCTATTTTTGGCTTGGATGGGAGTAATGAATTCACAGTTTAATGAGTTCCCTCCATAATGAAGGATCCGTGTGTGTACTCAAATGATGGTGCAAAACTGAGGCCAACCTGAATGCCTACGTAAGTGAAAGACACTCATGGTGGTTTTCACATTGCAGAGATGGATGACGGTTAAATAACATTAAAGTAGGAGATTAATTATGGATGTGTGGGTAACTTGTGGCTCTTTACGCCAATGGAGAAGTCCTTTAAAGCTGAGAATAATCAAACGGTGGCGAACAAAGTCTGGCGTGTTGTGTACTGATTACCATGGGAGTTTAACCATATATTTAAATGTAAATATATGGTTACAATTGATGCCGATTTACTGATGTGTTACCTGACAGGACGTAATGCAGCATACTAATGCAGCTACTACTGAATGAATGGTAAATGTGTATTATGTGATTTAACAAAACAGCTTCTTTGTGAGATTTGCTACTACCAGGTGTTATTATGGCAGTTAAATCACACACTGGCATCAGTGTCACAGATGTTGTTTGAAGGCAGGTACCAGGACTGCTTGTTTACATTTACTCTGACCTCGCCTAAGTACCTTTTCCCATTATAAATGCGCTCTCTATTGCCGTGCCCAGTCCGTTTCTTAAAGGCATGACACGTCACTGTTGACTTTACTCATTAGATGAGAAGTTGTGCTTCTCCTCTCACCAAAGGTACTCAACAGTCGACACTATGACATCAGCGTTCAGCACCTGTGTCTGAGTTTTTTGTGGAACACATCTTCCTATAAAATAATTCCTAAGCGTGACCCAAACCAACTAGGGCTGGCGGCCTGTCCAGGGTGCGCCTCGCCTCTCGCTCTCGGTTAGAGAACATGAATGAATGAATGAATGAATGAATGAATGAATCTAAACCAACTCAATTTGTATGTCATATGAAGACAGAAAACTCTACTTGGCGAAATGCAAGTTTAAACTTTGTGTCATGAAACTCTGAGCGACGATATTCTGGAAGAGACCTTGCATAACATCTGCGCTCACTTGCCAGCTCATTAGGTAAACTAGTTAAAATGAATGCCTTCTCTTATAACAGTCCTGCAGTAAATCTTAAAACAGGGGTTTATGGTATTCGGCATTTGTTCAAAAATAACAGAGCCGTTGATTCAACTGTGTTTTCATTTTGGATGCTGTGATTTGTAGTATTAATGAATAGTATTGTACCGACACATGTTTCTGTTGTCTGTGGGCTTGGTTTAATAACAGAACACTTTTGTGTTTAATTAAAACCAGTTTAAACTAAATCCTCCACAATGATCACCCTGTTGATTTACTGCCTTTCTTACGCTTACTGCTTCAACATAAATTAACCATCATTACAGTCATGATGGGGCATGTAGTTCTGGAGAATCGTTTTAGTGTATAGTGCAATTAGTGTCCTCAGGCCATTGACAAACAGCAACCAGACGATCAAGACTTTAAATCAAATAGGTTGCCAAGTTATAGAAATGAACAGCTCCCAAAATTAGAGCTCTACATGTGCTACATTAGAGACAAGGTACTTTATTTGTCTTCTAATTATTGGCAAAAGGGAGTAAATCGGAGGTTAGCAATTAACCTCCGATTTAGTTATAGTTAATTTAATAAAATCCAATTGATTTCTCACAAAAACATTATAAGTCTAAAAGGTACAGAGCAGGGAGGAGGCTGACAGGCAAACATATGCTGACTGGGAGCTAACAGGTGCACCAGCACAGGTGTACAGTCATCTCTCTCTCTCTCTCTCTCTCTCTCAAGCAGGTAATGCTAGATTCAGGCATCCACTGGCTTCTGTTCAAGACAGGAGGGCTTTACAGAAATATTAAAAATAACTAAATATATGCTGGCTATTTCACTATGGGAATAACATAGAAGGAGTATTTATGGCTGGAAATTAATTTCCAGAAAAGGCCTCCATCTCACACATATACAGCTATTAGGAAGAACCTGCTTACACGGTAAACAGAGCGACCTTGGACAAACGCAGAATGATAAAATTTCACACGCAGATAAAAAAGCCAGAAGGCCAGATGGCCGGACTTACGGAGTGCTTGGTCCCGTCGTAAAAACAGAGCTCTTCGGGGAAGCTAACGCGCAAAGCTAATGACAGGCTAACGGCGGTGCATCCCAGTTCATGCGCGGCTTTAGAGGAGAGACTGCTGTGCCTTTTGTCAGTCCGGAGGAAATGCTGCCCGTAGGGAAACAACGCACTGTTCCTGGTTAAGAATATTTCACTGACATCTCCGGGTATAGTCTTGTTTTGGCTGCGCTGCTGCTCGGACTCGTCGTAAATAATTCTCAATGTTCTGTTTAATGAAGCCGGGAGGAGCGAGGCTTTACGGAACTGACGACACCGAGGAATTCATTTTACAGACGCGCTCCCTCCTCCGAGACGAAGAGCGTCTATTTATGAGAAGATGGATCACTCGCCGCAACTGCCAGAATGCTATCTGCCGCTAACGTCACCACGTTTCCTATTGCTATTTGAGCGAAAGGAAACAACAACCTTAAAATGTTATAATCCTTTACTACCAGCGGACGCTAGTGCTAATACCAGTGCTGTGAACTATAACCTGGATTTACTTTCAAAACACACCCCTTAAATATATTGTCATTGTCGCTGAGTTTCAAATTGAGCACAGTGCGTTTATGTTATTGACCGGATGGTGACTTTAATTAAAAGAAATTTTATATATATATATATATATATATATATATATATATATATATATATATATATATATGCAGAAACCATATATATATATATATATATATATATAGAGAGAGAGAGAGAGAGAGAGAGAGAGAGAGAGAGAGAGAGAGAGAGAAGTCAATTTGCTCATTGCTCATTGAACGTCGAAGTTCGTGCCTGGAAATTTTGAACCACGTGAGAGTTCTTGATTTTTCCTCGTTACGCCTGCAACCCATCTTTGGCAGCATCTTGCAGGTGGCGCATGGGTTCAAGCCTCAAGCAAGCTGCTGGTTGCTGAATATTAACTCGCCTTAGTGTAAATCGTAGCTAATTTTACCCTCTGCTGACACTTTGACCTGTCACAGTGGGGAACCTCAAATGGATTAGGATAAATATTATCTCATCTCATTTTATTAATTGTCCCTTAAAACAATGACAGTGAAAGCACATAAGCAGAACACAGTGGCGAACCGTGAGTACTACAGCTGGGCCTTCACCGCCAAGAAAAGAAATCATCACGGAAAAAAGCAACAGTGCGATGACTTGAAAGGGTTTAACAACTGCAGTCATTTAATTAACGATGACAAGGATGTAAACAAATAGACCATAACATCAATAACATTCTCCGGAACAAGAAACATTCTCAACATTAACAACCCTAAATGGTCCCCAGTTAGGAAACAGGAGACCATTTAGGCTACATAGACCATTTAGGCTACAAAGTACATAGAAATTAAATAAACATAGCCTACTCTAAAGACAAAATCTGAAAATATAAAATGAGGTCACCCAGAATGTCACCCCGTGTCGCTGCTGACACGGACACCGAGGCTCATTTCATCACCATGGACAGCGCTATTAAATCACGCAATTTGCGCTGGGATTTTTACAGACAACCTCCGCAATAAATACAAATTCCTGAATGTCCACTTGGCCAGTAATATTAATCCCTTGAAATAATAATCAAGGTGGCTTATAACATAGGCCTTCCTTACATGAAAAGCAAAGTCGGTCTTTTTTTGTGAAGTGGGCTATGGCAGCATCATAAAGTTTGTCTTTTGATTTGAAAAAAGAAGTCCTTTCTCTATGGACATCAGTGCCAGGACCTAATGAGCCAGCCAGCTAACCGGGCCTTGACAGAGACGGACGATTCTGATTGGATAACATGTTTTCAGGACAGTAACCCTTTCATTGCTGATGTGAACTTGACAGTAAACTTTAGAACATAGATGAAGGAAAATTTATTAAATGTATTGTATTAAATTAAATGAGATAGAAATTATTAAAAAATAGGCTATATATTATTTTTAATTTAATACTCCTATTTTTTGGTCCAATTTTTTTAGGCCTTTTTTTAGGCGTAGAAGGCCCTGAAGGTTCCCCACTGATGCACAGTAAAAAAGAATCATAAGAATTTAAGAGCACAAATAAATATTAAAGACGAATGAATTAACGTGGATCTTTGACCAGATAATTAAAATCATATAGAAGTTATTTAGTATAGCACATGTCCAGCTAGAAGCACCACGACCAGGAAGGGGTGACTCTATCAATTTACCCAAACATGTTGAACGTGGGAGAAAGCCAGAAGCGTCTATTAATAAGAGGGTTACCCACTTCTGGGGATACCTTCTCTTCTGGTTTCTGCTGGACGGAAATCGGAGGAGAGGGTTACCTACTTCTGGGGATACCTTCTCTTCTGGTTTCTGCTGGACAGAAATCATTGGAGGAGAGGGTTACCTACTTTTGGTAATACCTCTTCTTTCACACGTTGCTGCAATGCAGAGAGCTGTGGAAGAGGGGTTGGTAGGTAACTTCTCTTTTTCTAGTTCCTGCTGGACAGAGATCATTGGAGGAGGGGGTCACCCACTTTTAGGAAAACCTCTTCTTTCCCATGTTGCTGCAATGCAGAGAGCAGTGGAAGAGGGGTTGATGGGGTGGGTTACCCACTTCTGGGGATACCTTCTCTTCTGGTTTCTACTGGACAGAAATCATCGGAGGAGAGGGTTACCCAGGGGGTTACCTTCTTTTATACACGTTGCTGCAATGCAGACAGCTGTGGAAGAGGGGTTGGTAGGGTGGGTTACCCACTTCTGGGGATACCTTCTCTTTGGTTTCTGCTGGACGGAAATCATTGGAGGAGAGGGTTACCCACTTCTGGGGATACCTTCTCTTCTGGTTTCTGCTGGACGGAAATCATTGGAGGAGAGGGTTACCCACTTCTGGGCATACCTTCTCTTCTGGTTTCTGCTGGACAGAAATCATTGGAAGAGAGGGTTACCCACTTTTGGTAATACCTCTTCTTTCACACGTTGCTGCAATGCAGAGAGCTGTGGAAGAGGGGTTGGTAGGTAACTTCTCTTTTTCTAGTTCCTGCTGGACAGAGATCAATGGAGGAGGGGGTTACCCAGTTTTGGGGATACCTCTTCTTTCCCATGTTGCTGCAATGCAGAGAACAGTGAAAGAGGGATTGGTTGAAACGCAATAATAAAAAAAAAATAAAAAAAATAAAAATATACATGTATATACTGTTATTTAAATCAAATGCAGTCTTTAATCAAAGTCCATAGGGCAGTGTGTGGTTGCAGAAACAACAGCCTGAAAGATAAGCATGTAAGTAAAAGTGATAACATTACATGTCACAGTACAGTCCAGGAGTAGATAATACAGTACATATTATGCAGTAAAAAAAGATTAAAATGGCCCTATTAAGCAGTTCCTGCACAACTGTTCAGTATATTCTTATCTGCATTTGAAACAAACAAGACTTTCCGTAGGGCATGTATTTTGGTGACTATGGTGGCATAATTCATTTAAATATAGTAGTTTATAAACTCTGAAGTGTACAGCAATGTACTGACTACTGCTTTTGGCCTCTAGAAGCCTATAGCTTCCAAACCAAAAGGCGTGTTCAAACAAAATAGAGCCATACTGTTGTTGTTATAGCTGTGAGGAAGAGAATACCTATTGTATGGAAACAAAGTTGTAAGTGCCCCCATCCCACCCTAAACATCCTTTCATTAACATACAGTAGCTCAACACAGTGAGGTGACAAGTGTAGGGAGGGTATACAGAAGAAATACCTTGCATGTATGGGATATTAGTTTTAAATGATAGCATAGAGCAACGGTGCAAAAACATGAAACCCAGGACTTCCAGTCAGAGCTTTATTCAGATTTTTTGTTTGTTTGTTCTTTTTCTCTGCCCTCCTCCATTTTACATGTCTTTTGCAAGTTCTTCAGGTGTCTCATTTTCATTCCTAGTGTTGTGTGGTAACTCTGCTTATCTTACTTGTAATTTCCATATCTGTGTTTCAGGAGCACAGCATAGCTTCAACACTGTCCTCTGTGTATGTGTTTCAGCATGTGATTTCCTGAGATTTATAAAGATCTAAACGTTTGATATGCTTGTTTTCCAGTAGTTTCATATATATGCAAAGTAAATTCAGTTTATTTTTATTTTCACTGCAATCAGGTGGTCTGGTCATCAAGGGGAATAAAAATAAACTGATGAAGTTTGAATCAAAGGATGTTAGACATGCTCTGGTACATGCTCAATGACAGATCCACTCCTAGTGGAGTATTAAAACTAACTATATAAAGATATAAATAGTAAATTATGTCACACCAGTATTGTTTAAATGTTGCAGTTCAAACCCACTAAGTTCCCCCGAGTTCCCGATGGGCTGCAGAGTTTTAAACTTCTGCAGTCATTCAGGGTGTGAGCAAAAAGACGGGACGTGAAAGCAAGGAAAAGAGTGAGCACTGTATTAATGAACAGAAGGGAAGTTGAAAGAAGCCTGAAGCCAAGAGAAACTTTTGTGGTATTTTTTGGAAGGGGGTGTGAAATGTCATATGGGAACATTTTACTAATGGAAGTGTGCTTGAATACATTATGAGTTTTCAAGCTCTCTCTCTGTGTGTGTCGCTGGTTTTTAATCACATTTTGTGCCAGTCTCTATTACTGTCTGCACTTACGGTGTGTCTTAGTACAGTTCCCTCTCTTCTTCTTTTTTATTTAAAACCTTCAATAACTTAAAAAGCTGCAAAAAATGTTTTACAGCTTGCGGACATGTTAACAATATAATCACACACAGAGTAATTAGCTACAGCTGCTGCTACTGCAAAAGTGTGTGTGTGTGTGTGTGTGTACACTTCTGTCCACCCAGATTATAGCCTACAGCCGTCACACTCCCACTCCACACTGGCCAGTTACGATCAATTTCTCCTAATTGTGATAATGATTCACTTTTACTGTGTAGTGAATCTTGATTTTTCGAATCAAGGCGATTTACCGGTTCTTCTAGTTATGCTGCAATTATGTTAGCACCATGTGTTTTACACGTAGGGTTGGGCAGTATTTTAAAGGCAGGCAAGAAAATCCGACTTTTTACTATTTTTTACTATTCAGACATTAAAATAAATGATCGCAGAAAACACACAAACCTTCATTGTTAGGGAAGCTCAATGAAAAATCTATTCATTTATTATAAATGCGCTGAAAAGTTATTATTTTTTAGTTGTTCCTAAACCATTTTTGTGTGTGTCTGTGTCAGGCTGCATCCTGCTGTCATTGCTATGGGTGGGGGTGTCTGGTCTGCTCTGGGTGGGTGGTACATGTATAAGTAACATCCACACAAATGGCAGGTTAATTTTGGTTAGTTCGTTACTGAACTGTTTGCGTCTGACAAACTAAATGTAGGGGCTAAAAGGAGAAACTGAAGGACTGAACAAATCGAACGGCTAGTAAAATGAAAGGGGAGTTTTCTCTCCTTCTTAGCTTCTTCACTCTTCATCTTGAAGTCACTCCATATACTTGTGTATCAAGGATTGCTTTCTCTCGTTTCGTCCGTTTCGTTATGAGACATTCATCACTGGTTTGACTATTTAGTCACCTTCGTATTTAGTCACCTTCGTATTTAGACACCGCAGCGTCCTAGCCATGGCGTTTGCTGAAGGGAGTAGAGGCATCTACAGTCCCATCAGGGTAAGGCCCGGCTCACTTGTCTTCAGTTTCATTCTTAACATTTCCAGATGTAGTTAATAAAAAATGAGAGGAAACTGATGTAATGAACAATCTGACCTTATTTCCACAGGTGTTCTTTGACACCATGGTCTATGAGCGGCCTCTTGAGAACTGCTGGCATCCCAGCTCCTACAAGTGCTATGTAAGATCCTGGTTTCAAGTCTGCTATATAATATATGTGTAAAAGCTAATATATCTGAATTGTGTCCTTGTTTTGTGTTAACCCATCTGGTCTTGTGTGTTTTATTAGATTGCACTTATTGCTGAACTTCTGAGGCTTCAGAAGAACAAACAGCTCCAATGCAACGAATCTGTTGAAGACGTGATTGAGCTGCTGATGGAGGACAGTAAGAAGAAGAAGAAGAATCCAGTGAGTACCTGAGAAACACATGCAGAAACATACACAACGCACAACACTTGACTCTTACTCTGCTCATAAAGAGGAACTGTAAAGATTAAACTCTTGTTTTTTTTTTCTGTGTTTGAAGGATGTGGGAATTCGAAATGGATGGCTTCCCCAAGACCCATGCCAGACCTCTTGCCCAGCTGGTAAGGACACTGCACACTAGTTTCAATTGATACATATCACTTCACTTTCTCCTATAAATATGTTCAATCTGCTCAACACCTCTTTTCTTTTCCTGTTTCAGATGTAGGAGGTGATGAACCACATGAGGAATGGAGATGTGGAGTTTGAAGCCAGAAGGCTCCTCAACTGTTCAGAGCCTGTTCCTCCCAACTTTCAGTAAGTGTCTTCTCATTTCTTCTCAGTTATATTCTCTGGTTATGATGTTTGTGTAATTTCCATAATTGTTTTAAAGGGTTGCATCAGTGTCTTGGTTTTATTTTATTCTCATTTGTTTTCATTTTTATTTCACTGTTAATTTATATTGGTCGTTTTCACCGGTGCATTTAGCATCTTTTCCATTTTTGTTCACTTTTTTGTTCATTTTAACCAGTTTCATTTAATTTTTGTTCTATTCAGTTTTATTTCATTTTTAATTTCCTCAGTTTTATTTGAATTTCATTTCCATGTACAGTTTTGGTCTCTGTTCCACCTCCAGGCCACCATATTCACTTTCATTGGTTTTATTTCAATATTTTTTATTTTTCCCTGAACCATGTTGATGATTCTGAATTGGTTGATTGTGTAATTGTGAATAGTAATTGGTTTTTCTGTGTTAGTGTCTTTTCTTGTAAAAGACTTGCTTTCACAACCTCATAATGAAGGACCTACACTGCTTTTAAAACCACTTTTTACTACCACCTTAACTTCAAATCAAGGATCCTAAAATCCACAGCTTTGTACTTTCCCTGCTCAGTTTTATGTCTTTCACGTGCAGGCGTAGGAGTTTCACTGCACAGTCACGTAGAATAAATGCTTCGATCCAATTCCCACTTTCTGCAAAATCACCGAAAATTGTGCGCACTTGTGACGAACGTTATCCAAACACTTGGGAATCATTAAGTATAGCATGATCGTGCACCATTGCTAGGGAACCAGCTGCGTGTGACCACCGCATTACTACTTTGGAAAAATTGCAGACTCAGCAGCATCAGTGTCAAACACAGAGGAGGTAAGTGCATGTTTTTCTGTTGGATGGCAGCTTGTAGAAAGTGACGGAGAAAGTGTTTGATCCACGTATTAGTCAGAGACCACATGAAGGCCCACTTTGGCCGTTGAAGTCTTAGTACTTACTGGAATCAGGGGATGTTACTGCTTACTCAGTCATTAGCGTGCAGACTCACCTGTTGACTCACATTAAGAGTCATATAAATTCAACAAAAGTCACATGTAGACACATTTTTTCCATTAACCTTGAACATAACAAAGAATAAATCATTGTTTTTCACATTTTAAGACACAAGAAGAAAAACTCATAAGTCAGCTGTCTCCTATTACTCAACCACTTAATTACAAAATAATTTAATACCTGAGATGACCTCATGGTGGCACCAAATCCCAAACTTACCCCGCATAAGAATCATGTCCATGTCACATAAATATACAAAAAGCAGACGCCTTTGCTCTCATCATCAGAAAGGCAACTCTTCAAAAGCTTCTCAGATCATCTTTGATACCATCTCTGTAGAGAAAAACGGCGAGGCCTCGGGATTGTAACTACATCAGCTTTAATGACCGTTTCATCATCTGTTGGACGACTGAACGCCCTTTCAGAGCCTCTTAGAGATGTCGGCTGTCTTCACATGTGGGCTTATTGTAAACAGGCCACTTAATGAATACGCCAGTCACAGCCAAACCCTGAGCAAATGATACTGATGTATATTCTCTCAGACCGAGCCAGCCTTGATTGCTTTTGTTCATCGGCTAATCAGAAACGCCACTAATAGACTGATGCGCTCTCTGAAGTGTTTACATAGTAGAGAGACGCCGCGCCCTCTCTTCAAACAGTGTTTGACCTCAAAGTGGTTGCTTAACACTGAAGCTGTGGGTGCTTGTGCTCAGATACTTTGACTAATTTATACAAATGCCAGTGAAGAAGCCACACGTGTACACATTGTCCGTATGCGCTTTAAGGTTATATGAGTGTTTAAACATTTTGACAGACCACAGAGCTACTAAATGTGTGAGTGCTTAATCTTAAGTAGCAACCAAAATTTCCAAGAAGTCGCTTTCATCTGTTCTGCGTCAGGAGCAACAAAAACACTGGATTCTGCCCTGAGGTGTTGTGCAGACATCCCTGTAGCTGCGAGTGAGCCATGTTGGAGTCATTGTACGGGAATATTACAGATCGTTGCTGTTGGGGGGTTTTCTGTCTCCTCTCAGGGTGTTACTGTTTCTGTGAAGTGTGTGTTGAGCTAGAATAGCACGAGAGCTTTAAGATCTCGGTAGTGTAGATATTCCCGTTAAACAAAACAGTCACTCAAAATATGTATCCAGGAGAATTTCCATGTTTGTTGTTGCATTTGGTTTACAAAATGGCATCTTGTGGGGTCTTGTGGTTAATGAAATAGTTTAGTTTCATAGGTTTAGTGTTGTATGAGGTATTTTGTATGAGGCATATGGTGGTCGGCATGACCTAATTTTGCATGAACATCATCTCCCATGTTCAGAGAGGTAGAATTTCAGCTTTTCTCAATGGAGTCTGGTCTCCTTGACATAAGGCATTAAGGTGGTTAAAATACATTTTGCCGTTGACCTGGTCCACATTGCTTGCTATCTATGCATTCACCCCTCCCTGCTTCTCCAAATGACCAAACTGTGAGGGGGTACTGTTCACCGTCTACTGTAGATATCACACTGACTGATGAATAAGCTCAGTATACAACTCCACTTCAGAATGATTTCTTTAAAATGGAGACACAGCAGCTCAACTGTCATCACATGACCTACAGTAAAAATGACAAACTGAAGAAACTTGAGTAATAAGAGGAAAGCAATTAAAAGCTCAGATAAGGGATGTAAGACTTGAGTTAAAGGGAAACTACTGTTTTTTACAACCTGGACCTTATTTCTGGCATAAAACACGATCGTTTACTCACCCATATAACTTTTGTGTAATTTGTAGTCCTTCGGGAGATATTTAGATTGTGCATCTGCGATGGTCGTCTTGTTCACCTGTAATCTGCTACTGCTAGTTTTTTGCAACATGGCTGAATATTTTTCCGATTCTGAGGTTGTGGACGAACCATAGCAGTATCAAATTACAGGTAAACAAGGAGACCATCACGGCTGTGTGCAGCTCTCAGAGATGACATCATTAAAGGACCAACAGGGAATGGCACTAGCGTATTATAAAATATTCGTGAAATGAAAGAGTTTCGCGGCAAATAATGTGTTATTTAGAGGCTGCGTTTCGGTGCCCCAGTCACTCCCACTATATGGATATACGCAAATCTAAATATCTCTGGAAGGACTACAAATTACACAAAAGTTATATGGGTGAGTAAATGATTGTGTTTTACACCAGAAATAAGGTACAGCTTGTAAAAAAACAGTAGTTTCCTTTCAGTATTTCAGAACACTATGCATAGTGATTGTATGAATTACAATAACAAATATCCTTCAGTTGCTGGCGGAGTATTTTGCATTTTTACAAAGCAACTAGCATGGGCTCATACCCAAAGTTTAGTTCTACCTTTAAACCTCAAGTGACAGTCTCATAGTAATACCTCTTATCAACACTGATACATTAAAACACATGATAAGTATCAGTGCTGATGCACGTTAACATGATATTGCTTTAGCTGTCTCTCCCACAGAAGAATTAGCAATTACAATGGAGGCTTTTGCAACTTTGGAAGCGTTCAGATCTCCAGCATGTGCCAGATATGTTATTAATGTTTCCTGAGTTTATTTTGCTTTTGAAATCAGCTACCTGTACTTGGCAGGACACACTGTAGCTTGTTAAAACATCACACTAATGTACAGGGTACACGCGCATAATGGAGTACGAACGCGCACAGATGTGGCCAAATGAGCGAGCTGTGATCATGAGTTGCCAAGGTTGGCGTTTTACAGCTGCACGTGTTCCTGGATCTGCGGGTTTATGGTGCATTCTACATCCAAACACTGCCAGAGTAGAAAGGGGGGTCTTGCATGTGCCCCTTCACCTCAGGCCTGCCACACACACACATACACACACACAGAGGAATAAGAGGCCTGCCCACACACACACACATACACACACACCAAGCAAAAGACACAGCCCACATCAAAGTCACTAAACACACTAATCCAGTCAGGAAGCAGGGGATCTATAGGTCTAATGATGAAAGGAGAAAAAATGCATATGGGATAAAAATAAACAAGAGATATCTCCTTAACATTTACACCATCTGTAGTTAATCAGTTCATGATTCTTTTCTTGAACTTTATTTTTCTTGAGGTGAATTTGTCTTTCCAGAGACTGTTGGGTTAGTGAGTTCATGTCAGAATCACCTCTAGTGACTTTTGACATGAGCTCTGGCTACAGTCTCATCATACGAGAATCACAAAACACAAGATGTGGCCGTTGGAAGTAAAAAAGATCTGTAAAGCCGATTCGACCAGGGCCATTACAGCAAACCTTGCAAAACGATATGTCAAAGCAGTGTTTGGGAGCACAGAGGACCTCCAACAAATTGTGTATTCCTTTTACAAATCAAAGAGCCGATTTTGTATTTATTTATTTATTTATTTTTGTATGCACTAATGTTCTTTGCAATGGACCCACAATTTTTTTTGCAGAGAGCCCAAAAGCCCCTAAACTTACCTCGGAGAGCTTTCAGGACTGTAAGGACCACAGTGGGTGAGAGCCAAGCAGCCACCTGGTGGGGCTGTGGGAGAGGAGGAAATGGTCCATAATCAAACTAGCTGCCACAGAAACACCAAGAGCTCACTTGGTTTATGAGCCATTCATATCGAGTCGACCGCTAACAATGAAAGAGGAAACACCTTTTTTCTCTCTCTCTCTCTCTCTCTCTGACATTCCACGCTGCTCTTTGTCTTAAAATGAGCTTTACTGTCGGTGCCCTGTTATAAAATTTTAGCTTGCGTCTCTCACTGGTGACAGAAAATTACAAAACAACCAATAAAAAATTAATTCCAGTGTATGCATGAGTTAAATCTATTTTTTTTTTTCTTCAATGGGCGAGGCATCAAAAACTGCACACACTGTAGTCCTGCACCTCTTTGACATAATCCTTTCGCACGCTGGCCCTCTTGGTTTTGTCTGTGGTCTGTGTTTGAGCTACTTGGTGACATGTAAGTTATTTAGCCATATGAGACTCATTAGGCGAACTGCACTGTGCATTGAGTCCGACGTGGCTCGGTACTGAGCTTTCCGTTTACACTGGTCAGCCCAAGAAGAGAGAAAAAAACTAAAAAGACAAGAGGGCCCAAATAGGACACATGAGGGACTTTTTTACTTGGGTTAAACGGGTTTAGATGCTACATCACAGAGATGAATAAGTGTAGAAATAATTTGGCAACTTAACTTAAAGGTAAATATATACTTCTGTGCAAACGATATACTCCCGCTGTTGCCACACTTAATGTTAAATCCAAACCAGCATTAAGTAATATGCCCAAGAAGCCAAGAACATGTCAGTTTACCAGGCAGCAGCACCATATGAGCCTCACTGGAGGATTTGTCTAAAAGAATGACATCCAAATTTATGTCAACAAACCACTGACAGGCCTAATGTAATCACAGGCACAGGAGGCACAAGAGCAGTCTTGAAGGCAAGGATGTAACTGCAAATAAATAATCGCAGACAGACAGAATAAACCGCATAATCAACTAAATGTTCACAAATTTATTAGAACTCTGGAAATTCGTCTGCGAAAAAGCAAGAAACCGCAGCGCAGACCTCATCCCTCGCGCCACAGCGCGCCGTTTCAGCCTCTCCTCACCTCTGTTACCCTTTTGTACCCCCAGCCATAACAGCAGCGCAGTAGGCCAGATGTGCGAGACACAGAGGTGCAGAAAGATTCTATCCAGCAACCCCCCTCTACACAGCCCACCCCCCACTCCCAACCCCACCCCTTCCCAACCCCGCCAAGATCCCCAGGTCCATTTGGTCCTCATGTATCAGGCTGAGCTGTCAACCCCAGTGCCAGGCTCCACGTGACAGAGGCCCGGCAGACAGACTGCTGTCACTGGTCATGCTCAGTAGCAGCTTGTGTAAACGATTTAGAGGTTGATTTGTGTCCATGCATTCATGTGACCTACTTCTGTTTTTGTTATTTATTTCTGTATTTATTTTTCTTTTCTTTTTTCTTGTTGTAGCCATATATGCATATAAAGAGTTCAATCTACAGTAAAGCTCCGTCTGCAGACATTGTCCTATATAATGTGAAAATATTTTTTTTAGTGCAAGTGCCAAATTAAGGGTTTTAGGTTCTATTAAAACACAAAATCCATTATCCTGAACTTTTGATGAGTGCATTAAAATAAAAACTGGTTTCGTGGGACTTTATTAATATTGAGCGTATCCCATGTTGATGTCAGCTTAATGGAAATTCCATTGTGATATTTACTTTAATAATGGTATTTTTCCATGTGTGCAGGGGCATATCTGTTGGACTTTGTGCAATCAGTCACGGGGCCCTATTGGTCCACTCCTCCCGGGCTTTCCCTCCCCCTTGAAACGCGCAGAGAGAAAGATAGATGCTTCCAGTCGTTTTAAGCCATTAAGAGGGTGTGCAAACATCCCCTCGAAACCCTTTAAAATGACAAGACCATCTCCCCCACTGCAAAAAAAAAAAAGCAAATAACCTGTCCCGGTCTTCCTTGGTTTCCTCATCTTTCGTCCACTCCTGGTCCTCCCCCTGATTTCAGCTACAAAGTCTTGGAGACGGTAACACGTAAAGTAAAACTTGACCTCTGCCTTTAAGCTGCTGTTGAAGTGATTGCACTGACATTCATCCGCAGACACAGGATGCTGTATGTTTTGAAATCATCGCGAATCAACAGTGAACCCCAAAGACAAAAAAAAAAAAAGATCACTTTCCTAGACAAATATTACAAATGTCTGGGAATTTGGCATCTGTGCTACACTGGTGTATAGAAACTGACAGAGCTCATTCAGATGTCTGCGATGCTGGCGGCAAAACCTCCCAAAACATTTTTTAACAAGACTGGGTGATGCACAAGTTCATCTGAGAGCGAATTCCTTAAGGGGGTTAATTTATAGAGCTTACAAGCGTTTTGGTATGCAGGGGGCTGCAGCCACCCAAAGAGCCACTTCCTAAGCTTCTCTCCTGTGGGTAAGACTACTCATCAAAATGAACTTACCTGTCAAATCTGTTAAAACACGAGGCCAAAAAAAGGGCAGCCTGAGGTCAGCTAATAGGGGCATTATAGAGATCCACCTCCAACGTGCCCCCTGCACATAATGTCTGAGCCAGAGTCTCTTTCACTTTCAGATTAAAATTCAGACGCAGTTTATTTGCGAACCATCCACTGACAACTCAACATCAATATGTGTAAGTGAATACGGTTTGGCACAGTTGGCCACTATTATCCTGAAGCGAGTTTTACAGCAAACAGCAGATACTACACTTTCTCAGTTTTCTTCATTCTTGTGTTCCCTCCAAACCCAGTCCATGTTTTATCCCTGGGCTCATTTAACAAACACCGTGTGTGTACAGGATCCAGAAAAGCTTCTAGTGGATGAGAAATTGCTGCTTTTTTTTGTGATACCTCAAAATGGAGAAATTAGACTGCACTGTCACTTTTAATTGAGCTCTTTCAGGGCATGGGTTCTTTAGGCTGTGTTGTATTTGGGAAAGCAACTCAACATTGCTAATGGTAGAAACAATTTAAATAAAATGGACATTTTACCGTATGTGGTGAAACTTGAGAACACACAGCATACAGTACTGCAGTCTCAGCCAAATGGCCTAAAGGTTACTATCATTACGTGTACAAATTACTGTACAATTTCACAAAAACTCCCAAGGACACTGTCCAACATATTGCATTCCCTGTTAAATTGGCATGTCCTCACTGTAACCCATGCAAAACATCCCATTTCGAACGTTAACCTTGTCTTAACCCTGAAACTTTTATATGTATATATATATATATATGTATAAATGTTAGGTGAAAAAAAAAATGTCCTCGCTTTCTAAAATGTTCCTCGAGGTTTAAAACCTTGCACTTACAAAGTGCAAGTGCACTCACACACATGCTCGCACACAGCTGCGTTTGAGATTGTAGATCAGGAGACGTGATGCCCTTTTATGGTCATGGTGTAATTTTTCTCACTGGGCTGCTGGCTGGACCAAATCTCAGTGTGTTTGGAGAGTTTATGAAAATCTGTGAACCTGGGTTAACTGAAGACTCCGAGGAGCAAAAAAAGAGCAAAGGGGCCTCTTTCAAGTGATTACTTCCGATAACGGCAAACCTGTGAGGATCTCCTTCAGAACTCCTCGTGAAATTTTTTTGATCAAAATTTAAAAAAAGGTTTGGAGCGTTGAGTGCAAACTCAGAGCCAACTGATTTTATAGGTTGGCTGAGTTGTTTCCTGTGGGTTTATCAGAGATAACTAGAAAACTTCTCTTGGTTTTGAGGCTTTTAGTTGTTTAAAGGGTATTTAGATCCAGCAGAGCGCCACATATATCCATATAGTGGGAGTGACTGGGGCACCGAAACGCAGCCTCTAAATAATGCATTATCTATCGCGAAACTCGTTCATTTCACCAGCTACCAAAGTTTCTCCCTGAACTGCCTTGTCTTTTCTAGCAATTTCTTGTGGTAAAGTTGTTCTTTTACAATCTTTTCAGCACTTTACACCCTCTGAAGATATGTTCATCGAATCAACTGGAGAGAATAAACCAATCAAAACTTGGCGTAAAACCAAAGCACATTCTCTTACAAATCCCACAGAAGGAAAAAAAAAAAAAAAGTTAAAGAAAGCAGCTTCAACTTTATTCTGGGTGAGCGCAGCTTATAACACTGTTCATCATGGCTTCACAGAGCCTTTCATTGTGGCTTACTGTTAAAGCTGCTCACGTTAGTCCCACTCATACCCTACATACTGTACGTCCTTCACACTTAAGACATGCTGTATGCTGCTCACTCACGTCCACCTCATCTAGAAACTACACACAGCATATCTGGGGTAAAACACCAAAGGGTCTTACCATTGTATATCTCTGTGTGGAAGCTTAAAAACTACTTTAATACCTGGATAGAGAGCCTGAAGCTCAGCTAGGTTTAGCCAGCCAGTGTGGAGAGTTTGTTTTTATCCTGAATTATAACCAGGAAGTGCAAAGTAAACTTTAATGTCTTTTTTTCAAACGCCCTCTATGAACTCTGTCTCACTCCTGTTTCATTCTCACATGAAAAATATGCACGATTGACTATGCATGACCATTAGCTGTTGATGGTGATGAGAGCAGATGAAAGCTTGTTGACTGTGAAAGCTGCCATGTTTACTAGGCCGTGTCATGATCCTTTCAGTGAATCTCTGGTTTTTCCACTTATGCAAGTTATAAATTGGAGTACATCTGAGAGGTTTATCAATACTAAATCCTCTGTGTTTTTGCCTCGGAGCTTGATGAATGTTTCATGTGGGTGGGACACGAGGGCAGGCACGAATATTTTTGCAGACTAATAACCAGCCAGTGCCAAGTTTTCGTTTCCAAACTAAAATATCATGAAAACCTGGTTGTGCTTTGAGGCCTGTGCATCTCACCAATGCACAATTCAGCTGAGAGGTTTTGCCATTTATGTTTGTGACCATCTTACACTTGTTGGCAAGAAGTGCATTCACAGCCATACCACACACCAGGAGCATACTCAACATACTTTAGTGTAGCCCTGATTTTTACCTCTGTGTAATTGTACTGTATTTATGTATATCAGTACTTCTTCCTGCCCAGCTGTTATTTTCTTGCTTGTTCTAAAAAAAAAATAAAAAAAATGTTTTCCTGCAAATGTGTTTTGTTGCTTGGCGTTGCGCGCATGATTGGATCTCATGACAAGAGGGCCAGCAAATGTTTAGTCACATAGCAACAAAGCATGGTAAGACTCAAAAGGACAGTAAAACGAAGTAGATCAGGTTTTTAAATCATCTCTGCTAATACGATTATGCTACATTTTCTGACACAGCCTCAATATAGGAATGTTTATATCTCGTATGGCTTAGCCTACTTGGTAGAATCAGAATCTGTATTCAGGGGATAATATGTATATATGTGCATGTGATTTTAAGAAATGATACCAGTTATACTAGTAGCATCAATATCTCTGTAGTTACTACATATATGTCTTATTTTCACTTTAAAGTGGACGACGAGGCTTTTTTTTTTGACATCCTGCACTTTTTCACATAAATTAGTTCCAAGAGGCGTCAGGTTACCAGTTTAGTTTGTTTTCCCTTCTCTCATAGTCAATCATCCCTGAAGCCTTTCTCACCCGTCTTAAGCACTTTTTGTTTTGACCTTTCACCTCCAGACCCACATCATGCGGATCTTGTTCTCTGGGGGTCGAACCCTGAAATATAAAACACAGAACGACAAACAGCTCAGTGGAGCGGTGCCTCTGTGAACGTGCGGAACCAAAACTAGTCAGCATCTTTGTAATTAAAGATTCATGTTGATCGTTCATGAGCTCATTGTAAACTTTTTCAAAGGGGATACATTTTTTCCCCCACTCGATTTCATCTCGCCTGGCCGGGGCTTCGCTCTCTGGAGCCAAATGAGAGTCCCGCAGAGAAATAACCTTCCTTCACGTGGGTCTAACACACAAACAAGTGAATCAATAGATGAATAAATTGCCCTCTTCACCACAAGAGGACCCAAAGGAGGACTAGACAATGGTCAAGTAAAAGGGCAAATGTGCATCTTTTAAAAGATAACTGGCCCTTAAGCAAGGAAGCAAAAGCTAGTTTTGCTTTAATGAAGAGGGCACCCCTATGAATTTAAATGAGCACGAAGCAAGGAGAAAGAAGGCGATGGCGATGAAAAGGATGAGCATCACCTCAGACAGAAAGATGTCTGTACTTCATGACTTATTCATATGCCCTGTGTAGCTGGTTAGAGTCCCATGGGAGGAATTAGGTAGATGGGAGGAAGGGCACTTGGCCTGTTGATGTCTCCAGGGCCATGAAGTCACGTGACCTCGCCACTCAGCGTAAGCTATCTGAGCCGGGTTGTCGTTCCTCTGAATAAGGGCTGTGACACGGCAAGCAGTTGATGGAAAGTGGGGTAAGCGTCTGTGACCTTAGGTTTTGAGGTGTGTCCCACACTCTTGCCACTGGTTATGAGTGACTTTTCAGACATATCAGCATGTTGAATTAGCAACGAAATGCATCGGCCGGCTGTTCAGCTCAGCAAACCTGAGCCTGAGAAGAGGAATGAATGTGATGAAAGTAAGTGAAAGACACAGTCATGAAGACACACGGGCTCTTCTCATTTGTCCATCTTCATCTTGAACCTTCCATTACATAAATATTTGCAATATTATCAAAAGACATCAACATCTGGAATTAATAAAGTGTAGAGACCATCTGATCAGCGTGGTTCAGGAGAGGCCAGCTCTGGCTGCCTTCACAGTTTGTAGCTCTTTCTAGCTACCTGGCCTTCTAGCTAATCCTGGCTCTTCCTGTTTCCACTTTTAAATGAGGAATGCAGACTGGGCGTTCTGCCACCTGCTGGTATGGAGAGTCATTTCCTTTCACACAGACACAGAACGTTTGGTTGGCAGTCTTTGTGATGTGTTCAAGTGCAGATTTTTGGTCCAGAGCAACAGGCGGCATTTGTCGTGACTAGTTCTTTGACGTAGGTTTCGGTGTGTCCAGCCGATCTTAAGTAGACATAGATACCTCCACATAAATGTACAGCAACTGTCTGTTTGTGTTAATCCACAAATTCATCACACATCTCAGCAGATGCCTTTCCAGATCCCCGTGAAGCTTCATTTTATGAATTATTTGTCTGGATGAAGAAGTCTTTGTTCAAAACCCAACAACCCCAATCCCTCCTTCTGGTGACTGTTATTTGAAACCCGGAGAAACGTAACATCAAAAAATGGACAGTGTTTGTTTAGACAAACAAAAACATGGCCTCCGTCGGCTAGGGGCTGCAGCTCATGCCTGGGAGTTAGACCGGTGATTGCATTGGCTGCAGAGTGTGACAATCCAAACCATACCACGCGGGGAGAGGCAGGGGAAGGCAGCCGGCTGGAATGACATTAGCAGATGGATATAATTCACCGTGTAGGAGCTCCCTCAGTCAGCGCTGAACACACAGACACTTAAACATGGATTCAAATAGCTCTTGGTCTGCCTCCAACAGCACGAGAGCTGCAGTGCCTTTCCCATTGTGAATTTAATAGGACGGACTCAAAGTTGCGGTGTTGACTCAGATAGGCGGCTTTGGTTTAGCATGGCAACTATTCATTATGGTGGGACCCTGGGAGCCCAGTCTGCACTCAACAGTTCAGTTTGTTGGATTGATCGGGGGGGTATTTAATGCTGCTGTGCTACTCTGTGCCTGTTTGCGCTGCTGGGAAGAGCACAAAGTTAAAAAAACAAAAAAACAAAGATGTGTTTGATTAATGCCGTCTTGTCCTCGGAGACGAGCGTTTATGATGCATCCTCAGCCAAAAGTGAAGAGACTTACAACTAATGAAATTATGATCTTCAAGGCACGCAAATGAAGGGGTGTTAAATCATGCCTTTGTTGCAGAAAGCATGTTTGCTTTGTTCCCCGCAGCTCAGACATCATAAAAAAATATTACGTTGTCCTTATGGCATCTGTCTTTTAGCATATCCCTCCGCTGTCTCCTGTTTTTTTTCCAAATGTCACATTTATCAAGTATTCAGAGGAGACCCATAGGCCAAGGTTGAAAGAGTAAAACACACTGAAGGGCTGTTAAGAATGTGTTATGAATGGCAGCAGGATGAAACGAGAGACGTGATGCAATTACATTTTCGGGGGATTTTTATAGGTGTGTGTTTAGTTAGTTGACATAATTGTGCTGGCTAAGCCTTGTAGGTGAAGCCACAGTATTCCTGATCTCCTGTGGAGCATCAGTAATGCATATGTCATATTTTATAGTTACAGAACTGCCACATCCACTGCACCAAAGATTCAGCCAGAAATACAGAAGGTGTCCTTCAATAGGTGATAAGATATGCACCTAAAATAACAAGAAAGGAGGGACAACATTTGAGACGTGGACAAAATCACTTCAGTACGCATCAGTAAAAAACAAAACCCAAGTGTTGCACACAAGATCTGGCCTTCAGCAGGAGCATTTTAACTCATATCACCGCAGGACAGTTTTATTCGCAACCAGAGGAAAGGGGGAGTAAACGCAACCTGCTCACATTCGAGTCACCTCTCTAAAGCTCACACATAGAAACAATAAAGAGAATCAGCGCTAGGAGTAGTGGATACGGTGAAAAGAGTACGACAGGGAGAAGGATGGATAGAAAGAGAAGGGCAATAAAAGTGTTCAGGAGGGATCTTTATTTAGTTTAGACTCAGACTCCAAAGTGAAAGCAGATGGGACTTAAATCTGGAATAGTTTCCACTTGAAGTCTTGGACTCGTGTTTGCTCTGCTCGCTGTATCTGAGCTTGTTCCAGTTTTCTTCAACCTGTGTTCTGGGCCTTTAACAAGAGGTTTTAAACCACAGAGAGGAACACAAACGCGAACCTCACATGCACTTACAAGAACGTAGATGTACACATTTGGATAAAGACATTTGCTGCAATGAGCACAAAGGCATGCAGAGAGCGTGACCCCTTACAACCAAACCCAAAAGCTGGCTGAGTGATCTTGAGAGACCCCTCACAATGACAGGATGGGAGCAGGAGAAACGCCAAACGCAAAAACAATTAGCTGCACACGAGGTTCTTGAGATGTCAGCTGACAGCGTAGCTGAACTGGTAACAGCTTACAATGCTGAGCTTATTATGTCCCATTCAGAATGATGTTTGCAACATGTGTAATGTGAACCCCTGCAAGCACAATCAGGCAAGTACTCAACCATAGCATCATATGACTGCACGGTGACATAACTGCACTCTCGCTCCAACTTTCATTGCACTCTCTGTGAACCGAGCTGCAGCCGATCGCTCGCTCCGAGATCAAAAGTCACAGAAAACAAGTGACATGTGCTACATCTGTCTCCTCCATCAGACAGGAAGGCCTTAAACTGTTCATTCAACAGGGCTGAGATCGTAGAGGGCGTGGATGTCTTCGGCATACGCCCGACTGTACAAAGATTTGCACACAGTTCACTTTTATGGCCAACTGTAAATAAATATGCAATCAGCGCCTGTTCCCCCAAACATACATGGGCCACAGTCTGCCTCCTTGAAACACACTAACCGTATCCATGGCCAGATGCTCACCCAGACAGTCGCACACACACACACATAAAGTAGGAAGTGATTAAGCTGTTTTCACCATCTCTGGCTGTTTCTCTCTGGAGAGTCACCGCTTTGGTCACCTTCTCCATCACTTAGAGCCGTGCTCTTGCACGTTTTATTTTTAGCCGGTGATTAATGACACAAGCTTCTTTTGGGAACAGTCTCGCATGCACTCATTATTCAGTGGAAAAGAGGAGCATAAAAAAAACAGTGTGATTTTGCTGCTGTAAATCTGAATTTCAGACTATTTTCACGTTTTTAGTTAGCTACCTGTAGCTCTAGCATCCTTCTAGGGCATGCAATACCTCACAGTCTGCTCCCTGAGGCCTCCCTCCATTCTTGTGATTATATTGACTTTATTTATTACTTTGACTTATATAATATATATAATATTTGATGATTTGTGCATTTTATGTTTATGAACAAAATTTATTGTTTGAGCTAAGGTGGTTCGCACTGATGCCTCATAGCGAGAAGGTCCCGGGTGTCCGGGCTGGAGGGCAGAGTTTGCATGTTCTCCCTGTGTCTGCTTGGGTTCTCTCCGGGTACTCCGGCTTCCTCCCACCATCCAAAATATTAGGTGTGAATGTAAGTGTGAATGGTTGTCTGTCTCTCTGTGTTAGCCCTGCGATGGACTGGAGACCTGTCCAGAGTGTACCCCGCCTCTCGCCCAGTGACAGCTGGGACAGGCTCCCCGCGACCGAATGAATTTATTGTTTGAACTTGAACCTACATGTACAGTGCCGCTTGAAAGTATTTGTACCTCTCAGAATTTCCTGACAGTAGAACCGAATTAAACAAGTGAAACAGAAATATTACGCTTGTGTATTTGTTGATTGAATGAATGATTTGTGAATATTAATCTTTTGTACATATATGTGAGGCGCAAAAGTAAGTGAACTCTTGTTTTCAGTGTCTGGTGTTACTCCCTTGTCCAGCAATAACAGCAACGATTCATTTCCGGTAACTGCTGATCAGTCATCTACAGTGGCTACCAGAGATTTTCACCTGTTCCTCGCAAAATCGCTTCCGTTCTGAGATGTTGGTGCGTTTCCTCACATGAACTGTTGGCTTCAGGTCCTTCGACAACATTTCTGTTGGATTAGGTTCATGACTTGGCCTTTCACATTCATTTTGTTCTTCTTTAACCATCAATTTGTAGAACGACTTGTGTTCTTAGGGTCGCTGTTTTGCTGCAGGACCCAGTTTCTCCTAAGATCCAGCTCACAGACAGATGTCCTGACATTTTCTTTTAGAATTTGCTGGTATAATTCAGATTTCATTCCTCTATAAATGCCGACAAGCCGTCCTGGCCCGGAGGCAGCAAAACAAAGACATTACCACTCCCATGTTTCATGGATGGGATGAGGTTCTGATGCTGGAATGCAGAGTTGTTTAGTCTCCAAACATGAGCCTCTCATTTAAACCAAATAATTCTACTTTGGTCTTACTTATCCACAAAACATTTTCCCAATAGTCTTTTGGCTTGTTCACACAATGCTCAGAAAACAGATTTCTAGCAGAGGGGCTAGAAATGTTCTTTTTGGAGGGCAGTGGCTTTGTCCTTGTCACTTTGCCACTCTGCCATGCACACCATGGTTGTTTAGTGTTCTCCTGACGGTGGACTCATGAACTTTAACATCAGTCAATGTGAGAGAGGCCTTTAGTTGCTTAGAAGCTACCCTCAGACTCTCAGACTATTATGTGTCGTGCTTTTGGAGTGATCTTAGTTGGTCGACCACTCCTGTGGATGATAACAGTCGAACTTAAATCTCCTCCATTTGCTCATAATTTGCCTGACTGTGGATTTTGGGATTTCCAAGTCTTCCTCAGAAAGCTTCCTTTGTCCGTGCCGTCATCCACTTTCACAGACATGTGTTATGAAGATCAGACTGCGATAAATTTCATTTTTTTTTTTTAAACAAAATGGGGCACGCCCTGAGTCCGATCACATTGACTGGAAACACTTCTGGATGTACGGATTCTAATTTAGCCATGAAATTAGCATGTAAGTGTAGTGAAGCAATTACTTTTGTGACTCATAATATGTAATGTTGAGTCATTTTCCTGAATAATCAAATATCTAAACATAAGATTTCTGTTTCAGTTGTTTAATAAGGTTCTTGTTGTTGGACTTGTGTGAAGATCTGCTGATGTTATAACCCTCGTGCTACTTTTGGGGTCTCTGGGACCCCAAGTGAATGGACAGACAGATAAAGATCATGCAAGAGGGTGGCACGAGGGTTAAATCATCTTTATGCAGAAATGTCAAAAATTCTCATATTTTTAATATAATATAATAAAGTATATTCAGGCATTTAAACCTTTGCTGACCTTCATCTTTGTCCATATTCTGTACTTTTCTATCAATCCCTAAACAATCCACATTGAAAAGTGGGCTGGGGCAGCTAAGTAGACAGCTGTATATTGTACAATACCTCTCTGTGTCAGTCGATTAAAACAGTGAAATCAACATATAGTGAATCACAGCTGTATATTTTGACCATCAGACGTATACAGATTTGTTAAAGAACTCCTTGTAAGCAGAAAATCCTTCATGCAGGTCTACTCTGACCGGCTTCTGTAATGAAATGGAATTCTCACCTCATCCATCTTATTCCAGCACACAATCTCTTGGGCTCATTTTTTCCCTCCCTTTCTTCATTCATGGCTCGCTGGCCTTGACATCTTACTGTTCCTCCGAGCGACATGCCACGCTGCCAGGAATTCAGTTCATCTGAGCTATGTCCAACCACAAACCGTATCCTTTACCACCGGGGTGACTCGCGCAGCGGGGGCCGAGAGAAGCGTGAGAAGGAGGTGGACGGAACCTGTCAAAGCTGAACTCGCCTCCTGTCAGAGTTGGCCCTTGTAGAGGCTCTGAAATGTGAGGGCCAATGGTGTATATTTACAAATAGCAGCCTCGCATGCAGAGTGTTGGAGTTCTGGCTACTGCTTAGCAAAGAAAGCTGGGAAGAAATCCCCCGAAGCTGATGGAGTAATCTGGCGTTTAAATGATCTGGGAACACTCTGAGGTTGAGTTCACCGTGACGATTAATTTTACTGAATAAGGGGCAGGTGGCCATTGGAAAATGTGCATCTTCTAGTCCACAAGTGTCTGGGATTCAAATCTCGTTTTCTTTCTTTCTATTTTTTCCCTCACAAATCTTGAACGTAATTTTATTTTTTTATTCCCCAGCTGATGACAAAATTTGGGCAATTTTAAACAATTGGCGTTTAATTTATTGTCACTGGACTGCAACAATAACTTAATATCCTGGATCCTTTTTTGAATAAATGCCTGGGTAAGGTATTTTGGGAAAAGGAAGTTAACACTCTTAAGCAAGAGTTCAGGTTTTCTTCTAATTCTCTCAATGTCAGCCTGACCTACAAAATGGTCTAATCAGGTATCAAATACATACAAAGAACGCTGTGTTCTGTGTGCATGCTCCCCTGCTACTAAGTCATGTTTATGCTTTACTATTAATTTTTTAGCCAAATCTCCCATGTCTTTCCATGGAAAGGGCCGACTGTGCAGCCATCTTTCACGCTGACACAGCTGGAATACAAAGCTTGAAGCGCTGACCAGAGCTGTGTTTCACTGAGAAGATAAACTATGAGTGAGAAGGAACCAACCAGCGTCAAGCGACTGTTTCCCTTCTGTATCAGGAGGAGATAATAATGGATCAAAACATGCTCAGATAGTCTAACAGCTACTTGGATAAATACCATAATTTTTCTTGTTAATTTTTTCCCCTCCTTTTTTTTTTGCCTCCAGATTCAGCCAGCACTTAAGCCAGTGTTTTTCCACTATGGATATAATTCAAAATGACAGTGCACTGTAAGTATGATAGAGAGGGGCTTTGGAAAGGTGCAACACCCTGATGTATCTATCTAAATCTCTGTAAGTATCTGAGTCAGGGGAGAGAGGAGGTAAAGGGAGTTAGCAGGAGAGGACACGGTTGGGGAGGTGGCAGTGATGAGAGTGAACTCTTACACTGAGGTTAGGATGGGAGTCTACTTTCTGGACATGACAGGAAGTGTGGGCGCCACGGGGGACACCTCGAAGCTGTCCACAGCGCCACCGTAAATCTTAATCGTCCACAGCTCCCTGTGCCTGATATCTCTATTATGTGGTCAGTGGCTGTCATCGGTTAAGAAGCCAAACCAATTCTTCCAGAGTCCAACCATTCATTATAAGACAACATTCTCATTTAAACGTGACTCATTTCATCTGCACCACCCACTTTGACCGGGACAATCCATATGAAATTTGTGACTTTCCGAGCACGCAAATGTTCTCAGAATAGGCATTACGCAGAGTTTAACGCTGTGATAAATCAGCGAAAGTAATCCAGATTTTTTATCAGCCAGAAAACAAAATTTTTGGAAGTAGCAAAACCAAAACCTTGTAAATTTATATGATTTCACGTCCCTGCAGAACCACAGTACTTCTTTCTTTTTCTCCTTTCCGTGCGAGAGAGAAGAAAAGTGGTTTCATTACTCACGCTGGCCAAAACAGATTGTCTCTTTTTTTCTTGTTTTCTTCACAGGAACAGCCTATGGGAGACAACCTGGGAGACATGTGGAGCCCCACGACTCAGGGATATAATCAAACACAGGAGCCACAGTATCCTGACTCAGCTACTACTACTACTGACAGCTGCTGTGACTCAGGCCTTTCAAAGAAACACTAAGCTGTCATTTACAGTAATGATTTATTATATAATGAACATCCTGGATTGCTCAGTTTCCCTCCTGATTTTCTTAAGGTTGGAGCCGCATTTCACTGTCATCAGCATAACCTGCTTGAAAATTAGGACACAGAAACAATATGTCCAAACTGTTTTTGATAATTCACTGATGCAGAGACAAGCGAGAAATACAGCCACAGCAATGACAACATGTTGCCTTGTCTGCTATAATGTAAAACTATAATACACAATGGAGTGTTTTAAAATGAGTGATTTGCTATTTTGAAAATGATAATGATGTCTTCACACTTCCTCGCCATCAGTTTAAAGGACCAGTGTTTAGGATTAAGTGACACCTAGTGGTGAGGTGGCAGATTACAAATGACTCAGCATCATTCCTTTTTAGCGGAGGTGAACCAAGCGGCAACCTCCAAGGCTAAAAAAAAAATGCTCCAAAAATTGTCAAATATGGAGGTGACAAAAACACCAGTTCCTCAAAAGGCTAATTGAGGCTGCCTCCAAAAGTCCATACCCATACTCCACCATATTTAAAGTACAAATAAACATGTTTACAGCATATTTCCTCATTCATTACAATTGGATGGGGATGGAAGTTTTAGATAAACTAAAGGGAGTCAAGGCTTAAAATTATGCATAACCAAAGGAGTAACTGCCTTCTCAGGGTAGCTAGCTGTCTGCTTTTCACCACTAGTTAGGAGGAATCAGGCACTCGCAAGATGGTGACAGCCACACTGAGCTTCAAAACTGATTCGTAGGGATATTATGGGTGATGTCATGGAGAGGATTCATTCAAAGCTAAGAAACACAACGATTCACATCTACAGTTGAATAAACACAAGCGACAAAATAATTATGAATGCTATTAAACATTTCTGCCTGTTAATCCCCTAAATCCTAAACACTAGACATTTAATATTGACCATGGATACGCAATGACGGCAGTAAAGCATCATGCCAATCTATATACAATGGTTTTGAATAGTGCAACACAGTACTTTTGAACTAAGGAATGCAAATGTGTTATTTTTGAGCCAGATGTCCCACTTGGTGTCTCTCATGCTGCTGCATGTAGGTGTCTGTTAAAAAACTTGCATTTACTTGTGGAAATTGTGTGAATATAAGGCATACTTTTCCCCCTTCAACTTAATCTATACAAAAGTGTTGAACAAATTTCTCTGTGCCTAGAGTACTTAAGCAGTCCAGCGCTTTGAGCTGAAATGACAAGCACTTGGCTTGTCTCAGCGATAAGCCTGATCCACGTCACTTCTTGGCCAAAAAAAAGCGGCGTACAGATGATCTCCCTCTTACTGTAATACGCGTCTTAATTTTTTTTACTCCTCCAGACTCATCCGAAGACGGTGAGGTGGAGCAGTTCTTCCCCATTCAGCTACAGGACCGTGCCAGCTCCAGTGACAAGCTGCAGAAGACAGATGATGAGGATGTTTGGAAACACATTGAGATGAAATGAGTGAAAAGTGCAGTTTTGTTATGTCTGAATATACAATTCATCTGAAATTAGCCATTTAGTTTTAAATCAAACCGTTTTATTTTCATACATAATACTCTTGTTATGTTTGGATTTCATGTGGAGGAAAGATGAGAGGATCAGTCCACCTACATAACAGCCTAGATCACCCAACGTAACTTGCCATTCTTTCTTGCTTTTCATTTTATGATCATCACGCTGTTTCCTTTCACAACTGCTGCGGAATAGCTATGTGAAAATGTAATTACAGGAGACAATGGTTTGGAGAAAAACCGAGAAGTCAGGGAGAGAGATCATAAAGTGCAAAAAAACAGGAATATGAAAAAGTAAGGGAAAGAAAACATCTGCTCAGATGAAGACCTGGTCAACTTAGCTGTCATTTTAAAGTGAATGCAACTCGTTACAAGCAGCAGCTCCGTGGCTACACCGACTGATTTTAAATGATTGGAAAGTCAAAGTTGATAAAAGCAAAGAACAGTGCAGCGTTTGCACCATGCATATAGTTATTATTGTTAAAGCTGCCTTCCCAGTCTGCCCATTATGTTCTGTTATCAAAGAAAATTTATTAGGCTTGGGAATTATGACTGCGGGGTGAAATACTGGCTGCTTCTCTATCTGAGCTTCATAATCCAGGTCGTGTAAAAAAACTCCGAACAGCCTCTGGGCTGGTGGGTACGAGCTGGCCAGGCAGTAAATTTACAGTCTCAGAAAGACAGATGTTGTTTACAAATGCCAACGAATAAATCAACCCTTACAGAAGAATAGGACTCAGTGAACAGAAGTTGACACAACAGAGCACTGAAAGCTGGTTCTCAGCGCGGGAAACTAATTATTCACGGCTCTCAGAATAAATTCTTGTCGGATAATCGCCACGGGAGATGAAAATGAAATGGGAAATTAATTACAAGGGAACTTACAGAGAACTCTGTGACTCTAGAAAACATCAACTTTTTGTTTTCACTGTGTATCACCAAAATGCAAAACAGCAAAGTAGATGCACTCTGCTGATTTACTCTGCTATTACTGAATCCATTATGGAGGTTTACATACATGAGATTTTGGTCTACAGTTAGTATCAGACAAGTAATCTGGAGGGAATGGCTGTTTTAAAGCAAGTCAAGCTTAGCGTTTTTATTTGAAAAATCTGCGGCGAATAATGCCTGACGTTTCCTTGATAGCGAGAGGTCACTGACCTACACCTCCTTGCAGAGCTGTGGGATATGATTCACACACAGTAGAAAAACATCAGGTGTACACGTGACATGCGGAGCCATGGGGAGATGAATGGGCAAGCGTGGTGTTTTAAAATGCTGAAAATGTTGAGTGCAGCTTTAGAGATTTTTTCCATCTAAGAAAAAACTTTACTTACAGTCCATCAATCTATCAATCATAAATCAGTATAATAGCTTGTAATGTGAAACATAGTTGGCCTCCACAGCCATCAGCAATCTTTCCCTTTTAAAGGCTTGGTGCGAGCTGTTTTCTGTTTGCAAAAAGAAGTACTTTTGTTGTCCTGTTGCTTTCCCCTCCCCTGACTTCGATGTTGCTTTAACCTTCCTGATTGAGGGCCAAGAGTGTTTTCTTAAGTTCTGTATCTCTGCGAGACCTTTGGCTCACATCTTGCGCGCAAATAAAGAGGGCAGAGAATGGATGGGGCCGGGACAGAAAACGAGAGGTTAAAAATGTACCGAGACACGGGAACAGATAGAAGGGAACGCAGGTTGGGAAATGGCGAGGCTTCGTAACTGCCACAGGAGGGGAAAAAAATGCATGAAATGTATAAAAAGGTTGGGAGTCTGAACTTTACTTTATTGTGAACACAGAGTAAGCTGCTGCTGACATTATGACAGTCCTAACAGGCTGACAGGCAGTTGTACCAAGACCAGCTCTCCTGCTGTACCGTAGAAATATGCATCAAGGGAGAGAGAGTGAATAGATGAAGTAGAGAGAAATATGGAGTCCATTAGGATTTTTGCAGAGTGGAGAAGACTGAATAATCCTGGCAATCGCTCACGCTCAGCTTCCCTCCCTTTTCCTCCGTGCTTTCCAACTGGTTGCCATCCACATGACCTTTGAACCCTATTTTAGTAACTATAGCCCATAATTCATGCAAATAAAGAATTACTAACCTAAAAGGTACCCCACCCTAGAATGTGTTGGCAGGCATCTCCATAACCTGTGTTGTGCTGAATGGCCCATTCAGGCTCATAGTATGAGATCACGAACAAATGTGTTGCTGCTCTTCATTCTTCGTAATCTGTTAAAGCAGCGCTTGGCCTCGGCGCGGGGTAATGTCAGAAGATAGATATATTTGCGGTTCTTTGCTCATTGACTTTATACCAGTGATCTACTGCAATTTACATCACACATAAGGTGGGAAACCTCTGCCTTTAACAACAGGGTCAGCAACACTGAATCATTTCGAATGTCGGGAAGAGTAATGAAAGTCAGGTAATCAGCAGAGCATGAAGGCTTAGCGTGGCCGCGAAAAGCTAATAATTTATTTAGGTTTATTATCTCAACATTACAAAGTAATTATCTTGTCGCCTTAAAAGAAATGGAGCTCAGATTTACCTTAATCAGCTCAGTGTTTGTTCAGGACGTTTCCATCAGAGCGTTCATTCAGAACAAATAAGTGAAAGTACTCTATGTACTGAACTGTATGTTCCTGCTTACTGTAATTTGAAGATAACAGGATATTATTCTTCCCTTAGCCTACAGTCTAAAAAAATAAATTGATGAACACGCCCCAAAATTACACCCTATCTATGAAAATAAGTCCAAAGCTCTACCGCCCACACAATTTTAGCGTGGGGAATTTCACTCTGGACTTCTTCCTTTCCTTTTGGCTGTTCCCTTCAGGGGTTGCCACAGCAAATCATCTGCCACTCATCCCTTCACTCCATCCATAAACCTCCTCTTTGGTCTTCCTCTAGACCTCCTGCCTGGCAGCTCAATACCTCAGCATCCTTCGACCAATACATTCTTTGTCCCTCCTCTGAACACGTCCAAACTATCTCAAGCTGGCCATTCCTGAGCCTACGCATCCTGGTCACACCCAGAGAAATCTTCAGCTCTGCTACCTCCAGCTTCTTCCTCAAAGCTACCGTCTCAAAACATTGCTGGTGTCACCACTGTCATGTAAACCTTTCCTTTTGGACACCGTTATAAATTCTTTACGCAGATCAAAGTTCAAATAATTTGAGTGGGCTTGTGGTGATGAAGAGAAGAGTAACTTGGTCTCACATGTCACTTGAGCGCCGTTGAGTTAATTTTGTTGACAACAAGGATGTTTAGGTTCTGCTTTCTCGTCTGCTTGAGTTTCCTGAGTTACAAGAAGCTTATCTCACATTATTTGTCACTCTGATTGGTGTAAGACTATCCAGTTGTCTCCAAGGTACCTTTTTTTTTTTTTTTTACTCTGCATCGATTGAAACCTTCCCCGTAGCGGAATCCAAGACCTTAGTCTGGCCAAACCAGGCTAGAAAATGCATCTTATAAGTCAGATCAATTTTGTTGTCAAGATAGCTTGACTTAAAACACAACAGGAAAAGCTGGAACATGTTTGCCTGAGCCACACAGGAAGACGTTCGGCTGCTGCAGCCTCATTATGCTAGTGAGACGTATCCTAGCTCTCTAATGTGGAAAATAATGGCAAGCTTTAGATAAAGACTGACTCACATTATTTAATCACTTTGGTGGCTATTCTCTGTGTGTCACGAGGAAGTGGTTGAGGAGGACGCAGAGGGAGGCAGAACCAGGAAGGAAAATTATTTTGATAGAAACTCAAAATCCAGGGAACGAGAGGCGCTGCAGCTGCGAGGCAGGGTAATCCAAAAACACTACTCCAAGAACAAGTAGAAGGGCCGAGACGGAAACACGGGAACGCGAGGAAGTGTGAGACAAACACTACAGAACAGGGGAAACACAGCAGATGACTTGATAGAGAACAAAGGGAAAGGCAGGACTATATATATATACACACACACACACACGTGGGCAGAGGGGTTAACGAGACAAAGGTGACACTAATGTGGGTGGAACACACAAGGAGAAGCCAATCTGGCAATTAAAGTGGGGAAAAAACAGGAAGTAACAAGAAACACCAAGGAAGAACTTTACAACAGAAGAACAGGAAACACATGGAAAAACCAAACAGTGTCACAGAGAACGCTCCAAATTCCAAAACATGACACTAGTAATAAGATGAATGGTAAATGTAATTGTCTACTGTCTTGGTAAATTTAATAGTCTAAACTTCTGATCCATTTTCGGGATATGTTGTTCAATTAGAAATGTTATTATTCTGTAAATGTGTATATGATTTCTGTAAACGTATCCTGGAACGGGAGGTAAAGAAACTAACAAAATGTTGGCCGCTAGTCTCGGCGTAAACTTAAGAGACTTAACAGTTCTTGGAAGAGCTTACTTCATAATTCGTGTTTTGTCCTTGGTGCTTACAGCCTTCGGAAAGCCAACAGATTGATGGACCGACCATAAACTGAAACGTTTGGGCCCTCGCGGGAATCTCTGACACCTGCACACGCTCGCGAGGAAACATCAGGGGTTGTGGGGAGATGAGAAACTTTTTTTTATTATTATTTATTTTATTTTTTAAATAGCACATTGAATCTTTTTTATCCTTTCATTCTTTTCTTCGCTGACTGATTGCTCCGCACCGCGGTCCAGAGAACAGTTTATTTTTTTAACATTTAACAAATCTGATTAATGGGGCTATTTTTAATAATGTACAAACAAAGTGCATGAAACACTCACTCAAAATGGAGTTTAAAAACGGCCCCAAAGTCTCCGAGGGGTTATTCCTTACGTTTCTTGTAATTTCTCACTAATTAACAGTGCAGCAGAGTTCAAGCATCTTGGCTCGGTAACACATAGTCTGACTCCGTTTCTGCGTCCAGGCAGGTACTGCGGTGCTTTGTTTTCCTCTTGACAGTCTCACTTGTCATCTCTCTCCTCCCTTTCCTCCTCTGCATCTCACTCTCCTCTCCCCTGCAGTGCGAAGTGTGAGTGACACTAGTGAGGGAGTCCTGTAACACGAGGTCAGCACAAATGAGAACCAGGCTCGCACTGACTCAGCTGGCTCCTTTCTCCTGTCATTTTTCCTCCACTTGACGCCACACACACAAAAAAAGTGGAAACTCACTATAAATAGCAATTCTCGAGGCCAAGAGCCAAATAGCCCCAGTGACTGTTTTTCCTCTGCAAACCCTGTTAGTCATGCAAGTGGCACAGCGTAAAATGGAGGCAGAAATTAACTCTGTTAGTACTTAAAGTAACTTTTTGGTAATTTGGTTGTTGCCCTTTACACTGTGAGAAAACACATACGGTATGTGCAGAACACATAAATACGCATTTCCCAAGCAGCGGAGAGAAGCTTTTCCTTTGCCTACAGAGCAAACAACTGATAAACAGCTTGAAGCTGATTCTCAGCACACTGGGTTTTCCTGAGAACCTTTTGAATGTCACGGCATGAAAGGATGTATGCGTTCGTGGTGATTTCCTGGGAGCAAGACGCCAGAGAACAAGAGAAGATTCACTGGGGCTGACCTGAGCTCGGAGCAAACGATGACTTAGCCAACTTCCACAATTCATCTTTGCTGTTCTGGGAATCCGTTCAAAGAGATTTCGGGGCAAATTGATTGGAGTTATTTGTCTGACCTCACGTGGAAATGTCCGTACTTGACTGAAGCGAAATGCAAAATGATGAACAATCTCCTGATGTTGTTGTGAATGAAGCCTTTTCAGGCCAGGATATTAAGACGCTTACTTGGACCAGGCAGCAGTAGTATTTCAAATAACACACCTCCACTTGTGCTTTGCTTCAGCTCCTGATTGTTTTAAAATTACATTTATTTTTAATCACATTTAAAATTTGAAATAGTTGTCTGTTATCCAAGCGGACAAGTCCTGCACCAGGTCTTTTCCACATCTCCAGATGAGACAGAATATTTTTAAAGTATACTGAACTTCAAGTGAAACAATCTGAGCCCCTTCAAATATTTTGCCGCCCAACATGTAGCCCGATTGTCGTGCGGAAATAAAAAATACATCAGATGTTAATGCTGGCGATATCCTCAAACATTCCACTTTTATTCACGTCATACCGAGATGTATCAATAACAATGTTTATGAAATAGAAATCAGTGGGCTACGAAAAGGCAAGGCAAAATCATTAATATCTTTCTGTTTTTTTACACTGCAATCTAACACTGTAAGGCTACATTTATTTCTTCATGAATACGTCTTTATGGAATCTTTTACAGTTTGAAATCCCTGCAGCACCTCAAGCTCCGTTAAAAGATCCTTTTGTGGCTCATTACTCTCAGAGCTCCTATTGCTGCGCTCCTTTTTTTCCATGTTGTTTTCTGTCTGCACTGACCTACATTCACGACTACTGTATCAACCGGTGGAGAGCAGCGATGTGTTTCTTTGGTGGTACACAATACTTCAAGCTTAACAGACACATGCACATGTCGTCTTTTAAGCGGCTGCACATTCATGTACGCGTACTGATTCATTGTTTAATAAAGCTGAACTGATCAAAGCCAGAATGAAAAAGCACCTGGACGCTAACTGCGGCGTGGGCCAAGTCTAATACGATGTTCGCAGGCCTCGTTCCCGGAGAGTGCAGCTGCTGGAAAGAAAATAGTCTTTAACAGGGTGTACTTTCTTGGAATGCAGCGTTTGAGGAGACTAAGATTTATCAAAGTGCCTTTTCTCCAAAGACTTCACTTCGCTTCCAAACACTTGCGGTGCATTTTCTGGCAATTACAATTAAATTCCAAAAGCTGTCACTGAAAATAACACTTTCTCAACAATTGAGAGTTACATTTATGCGCAGATTTTCAGTCATCCAGTTCACGCTAATCCTAAGCACTTGAACAAAAAACAACTGAACTTATATTTATTTCTTGGAGACGTTTCACCTTTCTTCTAAAAGGCTGTTTCAGTACTAACCGGGTAGACAGTGAGAAATTAAAATGAAACTCATGGGTTATAAGAACTACTAAAAGCTGTTATTTGATATTAACTTGTCTTTAATGTGTTGCATCTCAAGCATTTCATGCAAAATTAAATCAGATAAAATTGTATTTGTAAATCATTCAGCTCTGGATAGTCTTTGAGAGCGTTTAGTCAAGTTGAAGAGCAAATAAACAAGAGTGAGTGCAGAGGAGCAAGTGGATATTCAGGAGTTTTGGCTGCACTTGTTTTGTTAAATTAATATTCATTCAGTAAGACATGGGCTTTTAGTTGTGGATGACTGATACTTCAAGAATGAGTGGGGTGAATGGGGCTTTAGTGTGCCTTTCTGGTATCACCACTCTTTCTCGGACCGTATGCTTCATAACAAAACACAGACACAAATATCACAGTGCACCAAGGATTTTATACCGGGCTTACATCTTCTCCAGGGGATATACTTCTGTTCCAGACAGATTTCTCCCAGATTTTAAAACTCCTGCAAAGTATGTGCCTGCAGGAGCTGGATCTAGGCCAGTATCAGCTGGGGAGATTGTTGTGGGCCATGTGTGTCACTGTGTAGTAGCCTCCGTTAGTGAAGGGGTAGGCTGCAAAAGCAGTTGTGGGACAGCAGGCTGTAAACACAGCTGTGTGTGGAGGTAAATGTGAAAACCAGGGCAGCAGGATGGTTCGTGCACAGTCAAGTCTATAGTTTCGGTAATATGTTTTCGCTATATGGTTGTCTGTATAATATAGGATGAATGTATGGACCATCCCTGTGACGAGTACACTTAATCATAAAATGGTTAAAAATAGAAGATTGTTTGTGCAATTCATCATCACCTCTTATTTCATGAGAGAAAACAACCTAATTTACGCTACAGGCGCTTCTGTCTCTGCGTCTTTCTCTTGCACCTTGTCAAAACGGCTATACGTGATGACCAAATGAGGCAGAAATACCCAGCAGCTATGCAAACATGTCTATCCACATGAAATAAACATTTTATAATTATTCAGCTATATCAACATCATATGCCTTTATATGAGCTGGAATAACTGACTGGAGTTTGGCTAGAGCTTCTGTGACTATTTCAGGGTGGCGTTAAGTTGTATGTGCACGGTTCAAGATGTTTCCGACCTCCCCGCTCTTCAAAGTTAATATTCGCAGCCCAGATCACTTGGAACACGGTTAAACTTTAATTACTTCTCAACTGTTCTCATGAAGTCTTGGTTTGAAATCAAAAAAAGATGAAGTCTGAATCCAGTTTGTCAAAAGAGATCAGTAGGAATTTATTATTTGCTTTAAATACATGTACAGCTCCTTTTTTTTTTCTTCCCGCCATCCACTGATCAGTCACTGGCAGACAAGTCAAGGTTCTCCGACACAGAAATGTTTCTGAGACAGCATGTTGTGCTGGAGTTTGGCTCATGGCATGAGTAGCTTTTAGCTGAACCAGTGCCAGCCTTGCATGAGGCGGTTTGTATGGTAATGTTGAACTAAGAACAGAGGTAGCAGCCATTTCTTGAAAACAAGAGGACATCCAATCACTGAAGTTTAGAAGATTAAAAACAGGCCCGCATGATAAATACACCAAAGAACAAGAAAGACGCTCGTAAAGCCGTTGGCCTCTCGCTGCAATAATGTGTTGGTAAAAGTGATTCTAGACAGTGAGAGGAAATAAAGAAGGTGCAGATGAGTTAGACATATGCAACCTGAAAACACCTCATCATGTCACTGGAAATATTGATGCATGAATCACAGAAATCCAACAGTACATATAAATACTGCACTGGTTGCTAAATCCTTGTACATTCATCAATCATGCATATAGGCTTTTGCTTCCCACTTGTCTGGCTCATGTGCTACAATTGTCAAAGTTAAGCCGCTTTCCAATGCGGATCTCAGCCTGGACCTTGCGTCTCATTTCCATTGTGCTGAGAGGAACAACTTCACAGTAAAAATGCAAGTGAACGACGGATGTAACTGACTTTAGGAAGCACTTTCTTTCAAAGACACAGAGGTGATCAGCAAATTGAGTTGTCCCTGAATAACAAAGGGAATGTGCTGTCTATGTGTACACCACAACAGAGTGCTGAGCTGCTGCAGAAGCAGGCTTTTAGATTAAGAAATCAGATCCAGTTGCCTGTTTTGGATTTGGGTTGATCAACAATTTGACAAAAAAAAAAAAAAAAAAAAAAAAATCTTAACGTAGCAACACAGCACAGAGTGAGCTGCGTTTGGTTTCCTACTGTCAAACTGTGGCAGAAAGTCCTCTTTTCATATAAATAATAGTAAAAACACAAACGTCTCCCTCTCACTCACATCCGAACTGTCACAAGAGTCTCTAAAAGCCTAGGAGACACGCACAGTATACATAGCATAACCTGCATACATACAAATATACATATACGCAATACACACAAAAACCTCTCAATGTGGAATAATGGATCTGAAATCATAAATTTATATAAAAATATAAAAATAAAAGTAAAATCAAAACAAGAGTCATCTGAATTGTGAGAAAAAAACATTAATCCCCATTGCTCCGCCGTCTTGTGATGCATTGGCAATTCAATGAATCTGTCTTCGTGAACGCACATTGTTTATCTGTCCATGGGATTCACGACGTGTCCAGAGGCTGTTTCAAAAACAGGAGTTTAATACTGAAGTGTAAAAATGTCCACAGACACAAAGAGAGGGACGAGGTCCTTTGCTCTCTGGCCAGCCAGCGAGGTAACACGAAAACTACACATCTATCTACACACTAAGGGATCTCTGACTGAAGGGCATGGTAAGTGCACATTCCCATGAAGAGGTCAGTTCACCTCTTACCCCTGATCAGTTCATGAAGACCTGCGTCACTGTGAAAATGGAAGGGTGGGCAGCTCCTGTTACATCAGGCACACACACTTCTGTGTTTTCTTGCAACCCCGCCGACCAGTGGGAGTAAGAATTCAAATATTCTACACAGAGTACATTAAGTAGGTTTTTGTGGGTGTTTATTGCCCATAATTCACATGGTTGAGGTTTTGAAACAAGTGCCTCTATCTGGGCATTTGTAACACCTTCCTTCTTATGATTAAGACCATGATTTCTGAGAATGACAGAACAATTGACTCCCAATTGACTTCCTTTGTTCCATGCCAGAGAACATCAAAAAGGATGGTCTATCATGCTCTGTTTGAGATGTCAGTCTTAGTTCCTCCTTAAATATTTTTATCATTTTCAATCATATTCTCATCTCATGATCCGGACTCTGGTCCAGTGAGGGCTCCCTGGTGCTGATCATGGACGCTGAGGGCCCTTGATTGACTCCAAATGGGGAAACAGCTGGAGATCGAGCTGCCAAAGGGGACAGAGAAGGGGAGAAGCTTGGCGACATTGCTGCTGATGAAATGGACCCCTCGTGACTGATAGGGGACCTGCGGAGCGAAGCCAAGTGAGGGAATGTCCGCCCAATCACTGGGACCTTTGGGGGAACTGACATGGCCCCTGGATGGGCCACTGATGTGATGAGTGGTGGAGGGTCAATTCTAGGCTTGGGATCAATTTTGGGCTTGGGGTGGAAGGGCTGGCGAGGGTTCTGGCTCTGCTGAGCAGTTTCATCTTTCAGCCTGGCAATCTCTGTGAAGACATTAGCGAGAGGTTGGAACTGAGGGCACCAGTTGAGTAGGTAATCCCAGTTATAGCTACCACGAAGCTCCTCATCACTGGCAACAATAGCTGTGAGGGAACCATCCACAGAAGGTTTACCATCCTCAGGGAAGGCATAATCCTTGGGGAGGGAAATGTTGAGACCACGGCCTACTCCCAGGTAACCACCTGCCTCGTCCCTATAGACCGGGAGTTGCCCAGAGAGCAAGGTCCCACTGAGACTTCCTCCCAGTTTCTTCCCTTTGAACCAGGTGCTGCCCTCCAAAGCAGCAGGCTCACAGGAAATATCAGAGAGCTGGTCAGCATCCTGTTGGATTCCAGAGTCTGGTCCTCTGGCTGAGATGTGCTCCTGCATGGAAGAGGTGATGGAGGCGACACGGGGGTACTCGTTTATCATCCTGATCTCATCATCCTCAGCTGCCTCCGCTGATCCCCTTCCACTGGAGTGAGAAGGATCCAGTGAGCCTCCTCTTGTGTAGGGACCACCACCAGCCCCACCCTGATCGCCAGCATAGCCTGGTAGAGCCTGGTGGTAGATCCTGTCGCCTCCTGGTCCTGAGTTGCAATCATCCAGTTTCTGCAAGGCAGTTCCTGAGGTAACAGTTCTATTTCCTGTATCTTGGGCCTTCTTCCTCCTGCGCGACTTGACCAGGAACACCACAACGGCCATTACCACAAGCAATACGATAAAACCAAGAGACACTGCAATTATGCTAACAAGCAGGATGTTGACATCAGCAGCGAGGCCAAAGTTGGTGTTTGAGACATCAATGGATACTTGGGCTGTAGTAGTACGGGATGTATCTAGAGGACTGTGAGCTTTCACATCAAGGGTCATTAACCTGGTTTCTCGTTTATTCCGTCCTGAACCACTGCTACTACTACTGCTGCTACCTGAACTGTCCAACTTGAGGAAAATCACCCCAGTGGTTTTGTTGACATCAAAATATGGAGAGCTGGCGGTAAGAGAATAGAGAATAATACCATCGACCCCTCCATCCTCATCGTTTGCTTGGACTTGGCCGATGCTCTGGCCTTTCTTGGCTCCCTCTGGGACTTCAAAGGAAAAATCAGAGGATGTGAAGAGTGGGTCATATTCATCCTCACCTGTGACAAACACCTGTACAGTCACAGTAGCTGAATGGTTTCCTGAATCGACTGCCATGGCTACAAAATTGAAGGAGTTGATCTTCTCAAAGTCAAATGGGATTTTACTTCTGATTTCTCCTGAATTGTGGTCCACAGCAAAGTTATCTTTTCCTGTCCCAGACCGCTCCACCATGAAATACTTCAGCTGGCCGAAAACCCCTGTGTCGTGGTCTATGGCATGCAGAACAGTCACAGCTGAGTTTGCTGGTTGGTTTTCTCTGATGCTGGCGGTCAAGACTTCGACAGGAAAGAATGGATGATTATCATTTACATCTTTGACCTCGACGATGACAGGAGCTAGCGCGAAGTGACCCTGTCCATCTGTGGCTTGAATAATGATAATATGGGTGGACTGGTGCTCCCGATCAAGTGCTCGCTGGAGTCGCAAAGCTCCAGTCCACTGGTCCATGGTAAAAAGGTTCACCTCATCACCAGAGCTGATAGTATACTGGACTTCAGCATTGGGAGTTGAGTCAGAGTCTGTGGGAAAAAAAGATGACAATGAAGTACATTGGATTAAATGTAAGACATAGTTAGAATTTACAGATAAATAAGAAGATATTTGCTCACCTGTAGCAGTCAGTCGTATGATCTCAGTCCCAGCAGCAGCTCCCTCACTTAATGACACAGTATATTCCGCCCTGCTGAACACTGGAGGGTTATCGTTCACATCGGCAATGGTTATTACTGCAGCAACACTAGAGCTTCTCTGGGGCACACCACGGTCTGACACCACCACGGTAAGGTTGTACAGTGGCTTGGTTTCAAAGTCAAGCCCCTCGGCCAACAGCAGAGTCCCAACTGTCTGGAAGCCCCGTCCCTCCAGGAACCTCACACTGCTTTCAATCTGGAAAGCGTTTCCTTCATTCCCGTTGGCGATAGCAAAGTCAAAGCCACAGTTTTCTCGAGAGAGGTCGCTGTCAAACGCCTCAAAAGTCAAAACTGTTGACCCTGGGATGGTGTCCTCAGAAACTGTAGCCCTGCAAGACAGAACAGTAGACGTATAAGGACAGCTGTTGAAGTTACACTGAAATACATAAAAAAAACTCTATTAACTGACCTGTAATCTGATTGGTGAAACACGGGAGCGTTGTCATTGACATCAGAGATTTGAACCTGCACTGTAGTAAGAGAGGAGAGCGAAGGCGAGCCTCCATCGCGGGCTTCAATGACAATGCTGACTGACGGACGTTCTGGGTCAAACTCAACTCTGTGATTGATGAACAGTGTTCCTGGATACAGAGGGCAATGACACGGATCAGTCAAAATGTCTCTTTCAACATGTGATGAATCTTGCTTTCATTTAAAACTGTCTGTCAGGAAATGTGATATGAATAAAATATTTCAAGAAGAAGCCAAGTGTTATCTACCATTGGTGGGATCAATGTAGAAACCCTCCTGCGTTGATGAAATCACCCTGTAGGTGAGCCTTCCATTCTCTCCAGAGTCCCTGTCAGTTGCTGTTACTGTGATAACCGCACTTCCTGGTGGCGTGTGTTCCGGCAGAGTAATCTGGAGGGAAAAATACCGAGCATAAGGACAAAAGAAACAAAACAGGCATCAAGTGGTCACATAAAATGTGTGATAAAATTCCCAAACTTGCGGCAAGGAGGTCAGGACTCACTGCACTCTGAGGGGAGGTTGCATTTTATAATGTAGTTCCTGTTTTTCCTATGTGAGTGAATGTTGAGGTCATTTCCCGAGACGTAGCAGTAAATATTATATACGCTCATCTCCACAACTTCTCCCCAGTCAATGTTAGGTAGTTAACTTTTATCACCCTCACTATCCACAAGTTGGGAATGTACTTGTGTGTTTTTACAGTGTATGTCACATCCAAGCGTGCATTTTCAAAACAGTCTGCTGGAGAGGAACAATCTCTGAAGTAAATTTATTTTGCTATTAAACTTTACAAGGTGTGAATATGCCAGAAATTTAAACCCAAATTCTGTGTTTCCTCAAGCGTATGGGGGAAATATGTGCTTTCTTTCACTACTGTATTTATAGTGAACATTAAGACAAAGTAACACAAATAACACAATAAAAATGATGGTACAGTATATGCCACCCTACCTGATAGAGATCCTGGGTAAATGCAGGTGCATTGTCATTAATATCCTCCACCACTATTGTGATGTTAGCCTCAGTTTGGTGCTGGCTGTCTGTGGCTCTGACGGTCACGGTGTACCACGTCTTCTCCTCAAAGTCTAAAGGAGCCGTGAGTGACACGCCCCCGCTGTAGCGGTGAATCCCAAACTTGCCTACGGCTGTTGGGTCCAGCTGCAATGAGTAGGACAGGGCAGGACTGGAGTCGACATCGTTTCCTGTCACCAGAGTGATCTCTGAGCCAATCAAAGTATCTGACAGAGAAAGAATTTGGACAAAAACCTGTTAGTTTCATTTTATATTGGAACTTGTACGGTCATGAAGCCTAACTGTGCAGGATTTATTATGTAAATACATTTAATTTGCTGTGGAGTGACATATGTAAGACACAACCAGAATTCCCTTTAAAGTAAATTCTTACTCTCTGGGATGCGGACTTCTTTGGGTAAAGGAATTGTGGGGCTGTTGTCATTCTGGTCAACAATGATCACAGTCAGTGTGGCTGAGCCAGCCAATCGTGGACTTCCTCTATCAGTTGCTGTAACTACGAGCCTGTGGGGGGGCAGAAAAATAGGATGTTTCTCTTATTACATTTGTAGTTGCAGAGAAAATTATGTGCATCTACTTAGTATACTTTACTTTAGTAACTCTACACATTTATTTAAGCAACATGCAAGTAAAAATGTTTTGGTGAACAAGAGTCCTTTTATAGAATTTGAAAATGCAGCTTTGATACATCTGGCATGCAGATATCGGTTTGCACTGATGCTTACAACTTAAACAGACTATGTCAGTTTCCTAACCAGCTATCTAAACACAACGTAGCTGAGTGAATATTAGTCATAATATGCCACGTCTAATTTGTTCCTTATGTTTACGTCTATGTAAACATAATGGACTTTTTGCACACCACATTTCAAGAACACTTATTGCACATGAAAAATAGATATCAAGTCTCTAAACATGCACGTGAAACGGTGATAAAGAACAGATCTGTCCTCACTTGGTCTGCGTAAAGATCTCACGGTCCATGATGGCTGCAGTGGTGATGCTCCCTGTCACAGGATCAATCTTAAAAAGGCCGCTCATGCTTGATGATTGGATGGAATAGGTCACCTGACCATTCTGGCCCTGATCCACGTCCTCAGCGACCACCTGGGAGAAGGAGAGGAAGGAGAGGAAGAGGAAAAAGGTAGAATTAATTTATTTTTACCCTGAGTGGAACCAGCCAACCAAACACCTGCATGACTTTGCAATTTAGAGCAGTTTTTCTGCTCGCAGGCACCTGTATGATTGGCATTTCATATCCTTGTGCTTCTTTCATGTAGGCCACATAATTCTGCAGCTGGAAGCGGGGAAGGTTGTCATTGACATCCTGCAGGATCAAGTTAATAGCCATGTAAGATGTGGAGGACATGGTATCAGCCTTCACGACTAGACGGAGTCTGGGAGTGTCTTCAAAGTCTAAGCCGTTGGAGCTCTGAACCCAGATTTCACCTGCAGGACATACATATAAAAGAAGATTAAAAACAGAAGATATACGGTCTATACAGTATTTTTGAGAATCAACATCTCATTAACACATCCAATGGAAGATATTCTTTAAAAACGAGAATTTAACCTGTTGAGGAGCTGATGGTGAAGGCCTTCTTTCTGTTCCCGCTGAAGAGGCTGTAGCTGATATCATTACGTGTGCCGTCTGGATGTTGAGCCTGAGCCTGAGCCACAGCCGTGCCTGCATTTTTTTCAAATTTAAAATAGATATTTGAAAAAGATTTAATTGTGAAAGCAGATGAATTGGCAAAGGGATACACATAAGTAATATCGTATCACAACATTGTCCAACCTTTTGCTGCATTCTCCTGTATGCTGACGTCCCTAGCATTCCTAGAGAAGCGAATTCCATTGTACACCTCCTCCTTCACGTAAATCACCACCACCCCCTGTGCAGACTGAGCCGGGCTGCCCTGGTCCATGGCCTCCACTATCAAGGTTCTCTGAGCCTGGGTCAGCTCTCCCAGAGGCACAGTGGCCTGGATCTCCCCGGTCAGGGAGTTGATATTGAAGCCCTTCACTGGGGCGGCGAAACGATAAAACACAGAACCGTTGGCTCCGAAGTCTTTGTCCTCGGCCTTCATGGTGGCTAAAACTCGATGGGAACGCCTGCTGGACACTTCGATGACCAACGGGTCTTGGATGAAGAAGGGAGTGTTGTCGTTGACGTCTAGGATGGTGACCGTTACCTACACCGTGAAAATATATTGCTATAAATCAGCACAAAGTAACAACCTCCTAAATCAGACACAAGTCATAAATTCAAGGGATTACTGCAACAATGAGAAAACTTTGATGCCTTCACTTGCCTGAGCAGAAGTGTTCCTTGGTGCAGCCGGTGAAAGGTCAACAGCAAAGACCTGGAAGCTGTATGACGCCCGTTTCTCTCGGTCCAGGGGGGCTGATGTGGTGATACGACCAGTTTTGTCATCCACGGTGAACGCTCCATGTGCCTCCCGGCTGAGAAAGTACAGAACTCTCCCATTTAGTTCGTCATCAGCATCTGTGGCTGTCACCTGGAAATTGAAAAATGAGTATGTGAGATGTCTGAAAAAGACAAACACGTATTTTGAATCACCGTAATATTTATTTCTACTTACCTCCAGAACTTGGGATCCCTGTTCAGCATCCTCCGACACATCCACCAAGTAGCTGCTTTTACTGAAGACAGGGCTGTTGTCATTGACGTCCATCACTCTGACTTCCACCGTGACAGTGGCGCTGAGAGCGGGGCTGCCTCGATCCGTGGCCACCACCTCCAGAGTGTATTCTGCCCTTGTCTCCCTGTCGAGCCCGCGTGATGTGGACAAGGCTCCTGTGCTAGGGTGGAGCTGGAAATCTCCATCGGGGTCTCCTGCTGCAGGGAAGAGGACGAGGAGAAATCATTACAGATTCATGAGGAAGACAAGAGAGGGTGGATATTTGTGCAAACTGTGCGCTTAAGCCAAGGTATGCCTCGCTTTTAATAAGACAATGTCAAAAACTATCATGTGCAGAACTTTGAGACAAGCCAAAAGCAATAGGCTACTTCAGCAAGAATAAACCCTGCACACTGTCAGTGCAACTTCAGATAGCACTAAAAATGTTTCCAGGTGTCCGTTACAGTTATCTGTCACCACTCTCTAAATTTAAAGTTGGCCATTTTCAGCTCAGAAAACAACAAAAATGAAGGAAATTTAACATTTCCCTCAGGATATTGTTAATTTCACAGTGGACGCGCCCCGGAACAGCAATTACAGCAATTGTGGTGAGCTAAATGACTCTTTAAATCCAGCCTAATAAAATACTGGGGTTAGACACACAAAAGCTGTTTCTCACCAGTGATTCTGTACTCCAGCTCTCCACCAGGACCAGAGTCAGGGTCTGTGGCTTTGAGGAAGCAAAGCTCCACAGGGGCCTGGTTCTCCGGCACTTCGAGTCCGTACCACGACTTTGCAAAGACCGGGGCGTTGTCATTCACATCCTGCACCTCTACGCGGACGACAGCCTTTGCAAAGTTAGGAGGCAGCCCTCCATCACGGGCATATACTACGAAGAAAAGAAGAAACTATTAACACTGTTGAAATGTTCTCAAAAGATGTTTTTAAACTGATAGACAAAGCAGTACCTGTGAGCGTGTATTGATTCTGCAGCTCTGCGTCCAGCTCCCTTGTGGTGGTGATGGCTCCCGTGACAGGGTTGATGACGAAGCCTTCCTCTGTCACGCCTCCGTATGTTATTAGGCCATTAGACCCTGAATTGAGACACAAGAAAAAATAAATAAATAAATAAAAAAATCAGTCTGGGCACACTATGAAATTGGCAACGAGGCGGCATTAAATAGCAATGATATTAATGAATCCAAGGCCGCATGGGTCTGGTAGCAAATCCTAATGAAAGCTCCAGAAATACAGAAATGGCTCTGGATGATGACTGTAACCACACATTTTCATTACCATGTGCATGTGGTTTGGTTTAAAGAGATTTGGTTTCTCAAAACCATTTATGTCTCTCCATTGTTTAGTCACATTGCCTTCTAATTGGCTCTGCTTTTTTACCGTTTCTCTCCGCGTAGAAATTCAGAACCTTTTCTATTTGTGCTCATATCTTGATTCTTCCTTTCCTCTTTCTGTCTCTAATTTCCTCTCTTTGCACTTACGTTGTGTATATTAAATGAAATCTTTTAAACCAACCTTGGTCCCTGTCAGTAGCTGTTACTGTCAACACTGTGGTTCCTGGGCCCCGGTTTTCCATCACCTGGGCCTCGAACTCTGCCCGCTGGAACACGGGAGCTTCATCGTTCACATCAATCACCTGCACGCACAACACCTGAGAGGTGGAAAGCTGAGGTACCCCTTGATCCTCCGCCACAATTGTCAGATTGAAGACTTCCTGCTCTTCCCGGTCAAGCGCTTTAAGGATGGACAGAGAGCCTGCAAGACAAATGTGAGCAGTGAATAAGAACTCTCTAAAACTTTCCCAGATCACTCCACGTTGTTTTATGTATTTTTTTTGTATTTAACTGTGTATCTAGCTGTTTTGGAGCCTGAGTAGGTGTTTATTTCTGTGAACATCCAATTTTCTGTACCTGAAAAAGGCAGCATTTGTATGCCTGGAGGCCTAGTAAAAACAAAACTCTCTACAGCTTTTCTTTATGAGATTTTCCACAGTAGGAGCATTGACCAGGAGGACCACTTCGTTATTCACTTCCAGTACTTTAAACTTTCATTCAACGATCAGCGTACTGCAGCGCTATATCAGATAGCATGTATGATTATTGCAAAGCAGGCAAACACACAGAAGCCACACTACTACGCCGACCCCTGTAGCTCCCAAGCCGACTCCTGACCTTATCACTGGATGTTGTTTTTACCCGCTCCCTGTGTAACACTGGAGTATCTGCTTACCTTTAAATCTGCAGGGCATTAGCTAGTATGCGTGCATGTGTATTTTATGTAAATCACGCTGGTTTAGATAGGCTCTGTGAATCAGACCTCCACTGCACAGACTCTGGCTTCACTTACTCTCCTACCTTTTATGTCTATATCCCACAGCCCTGTCATCACCCTGGCTACAAGGAGGGTCAGCCAAAGTCGGAGGAAATATGAAATGTGCGTGTGTAATTTTCACAGCAGTGTACAAGTTTAGCTGACATGCAGTGCCTGAGAGACATGCGTAATTTATAAATGCCACTGCATGCCAAACATTCATTGTGTGTTGACTGTTTTGTGAGGCTGGATGTCTCTGTGAGGTCTGGCTTGCTCCTCCTGTCTGCTCTATCTGTGTTCTACCGTTTTGTTGTACTGATACAAAGTATGAAATATTTGCATAATAAATGTTCATTTGCAGTGTTTCAGTCATAAAAAATGACTAGAAATTAAGTCTGATAGTCCTAAAACAAGCAGATATAGACTATAATATACAGTTAATTAAATGTAGGTTTATTTTTTTACTTCAACAAGTTTTCAAGCGGTTCTTGCGACTAACAGTAAAGCAACACTACTGTGAAATAATGGAAAGTTGGCAAGGCAGGCATATCATTTATAAGTGGTAATCAGTCTAATGATACCCCCAACATTAGCCAGGCAGCGTGGTAAACGTCTCCACAATACGTGGTAATGCGCTATTACAGCCATTATTAACCGCAAGCTTAACACCACGCAGTCCAAGAAACAAACCAGAAGTGAAATCAACTCCAGTTAATGCACACTTGACAGTAATGACGTAAAGATTTTTCTTCCATCTGGAAGCTGCATTAAGTGTCTGTCTAACGGTTCTTGATCCCATCCCAGCTAAAGCTGAGCACGCCTACACCACCCAGCTCCAGCGATGAAGAGATTACTCATAAACATATATCTAAGATATCAAGGGCTGTCCACAGCCCTAGCCCAAATAAAGCTCAGTTCCCATGAACAAATCCGTCCAAAAAAGAACACCAAAGCATTATTCAAGTGAAATATTGCTGTAAAGGCAGGGATGTCCAAATCTTTTTTCGCTGAGGGCCACGTATGGAACGAAATTCAAAGGGCTGGGCCTCACCACCTCTGGTGAGGTATTTCGGCAAATGAATTCAGGAAAATAATGTTTGGGAAAGGTGCATAGTTCAAGCTAGTTATGCAAATAAGTAATTTGACTTATTAACACCTGAATACTGTGGGATATATATTTTTAACTCATTGTTACTTACACCGATCAGGCATATCATTATGACCTATGTCCTAATACTGTGTGGGTCTCCCTTGTGCCTCCATAACAGTTGACTCATCAGAGAATGGACATGAGCCCTCTGAGGGTGTCCTGTGGTGTCTGGCAACATATTGTTGTTAGTGGGGGCCTTTGGGTCCTATGGGTTGAGGGGAGGGGCCTCTGTGGATCATCCCACAGATACTTGATCAGTTTGGGATCTAGGGAACTTGGACGTTCCAGGTGAAGTCATCGCCTGAGAAGGGTTTCCCATGTTCGACAATTGTCACGATTGTAGCGCTTGCAGTCTAGCTGCCATTTGCTTAACTTTTGTTTGTTCGTTTCGTCAGGTTCGGCACCAGTTTAGGTCTGACGTTTGGTTTCATTGCATCATTGTATATTATTATCATAGCAGCATCATTGCATATCAAACAAACACACTTTCCATTGTTTCCAGTGGAGCAATATTCATTTTCCCATTTCATTGCCTGAAATGTTCTTCACTCCCTTCCTATCTTACGTTTCTACCATTATTCGTTACCTGTGGCAAAAACCTTCTTTGGTTAATCTTGTTTTGTAGAGAAGCAGCATGAGTTTGAACACCCCTGCTCAAAGGCACTGATAGATCCTCCAGTGAAGGTTATGAGTGTTAAAGCAGTTAAGACATCGTAGACACAGCAATTCGGTGCGTAATTATGATCTTCTGGAAAGTTTTGTTCATCCAGACAGCTTTCATGGGTGGGATGCTCATTACCTATCAATCATCAGATCCCACGGAAAAAAAGGTCATATCCTAATCCTGCAGTGCTAAATCATTCAACACGAGATTGTAAATACAAGACATTATGTGATAAATTTTACTTAAATTGTCCCTTGCTGCTGTGTAAATTTAATATTTATGGGGAATTCCATTGCTCCTGATATATAACCATTAACATATCCAATATTTTTAGATATTATGTCTTACTCTTAAGATTAGCTTACCAGTGTTGGAGTTCAGGTTAAAACGACCAGCACTGTTGCCTGCCTGGATCCTGTAAGAGACTCTGCCATTTTCTCCTTCATCTTCATCTCGAGCCATCACGTACAGAATCACAAACCTGTCAGTGAAGACGCAAGCAAAGTGTTATGTTACAACAAACTCAAGACCAGGACCATGAAAGCAAATTTAATATTTAAAAGGTTTCCTGGATGTCATAGCTGAGCTGCAGCTGAAGGTATTCGGAAACAGACACTCACCCTACAGGCTGATCCTCCATGACGCTGACCGCAGACGGAGAGGTGAAGGCCGGAGCGTTGTCATTTTCGTCTGTCACAAACACTCGAGCAGTGACTGAACCCCAGCGCCTCTGAGAAGGATCCACTGCCTGGTCCGTGGCTCGCACCACAAGGTAGAGGGAGGGCGTGGCCTCACGGTCTAACTTCTGCCCCAGGGTCAGGACTCCGGTGGAGGGGTCGAGGGTCAGGAGGTCGGGGGAATCGGGCCAGCAGTGCTCGATGGAATAATGTAGCTCACTGTTGGGTCCACTGCCATCCTGTATAAAAAAATACAATTTTGAACAATGTTGATCATGTCGTTGGTCTGTTTTGGGTGGTTGGTTTAGTTGGTTGAGTTTTTCTCACCTGATCCACAGCCTGGAACGTATATATGGAAGCCCCTGACTCTGTGCTCTCTGGGGTTACAATAGTAACAGGGTCTTCTGTGAACTGGGGGGCATGATCATTGCTGTCCTGCACGTTGATGTCCAGTTTCACCATGTGGCTGCTGGGAAACGCCTGCGAGAAGTCAGACACCTCTACGTGCAGCGTGTACCTCGACCCCTTCTCGTAGTCCAGCTCCCGTACCAGGTACACGTCACCCTTTAACCGGTCCACCATGAAAGTCCCATCCTGGTCTGTCCCTCCCACTACCAGATAGGTCACCTGGCCTTCCAGTATATCAAGTTCCTGCTGGTCAGGAGGGCGGACTGAACCGATGATGGAGCCCGGAGCCACTCCTTCAACGGTGTTCAGGGTCATAGAGAGAACGTTGGGTTTTGGGGCAGACCTTGAGGAGCTGAGAACCTGGAGGACAGGAAACTAGGGTCAACTGTTTGTTGTTCTTCACAGAATAATGGTGAGTCTGATTGCAGTCTCACATAGTTTTCCACCATCCATGGATGTGTTCCCGAACTGAGAAAAACAAACTTTCAGATGTATTATATCAATACAAAATAGAAATGCATCAAGGCAAGTGGTGTGCTTTATGTTTTACTGGCATTTTTTGATGTTTTGCAGATTGTGCAGTATATGGCTCCAACACCAGCCCATCCCTAAACACAGCCTTGAGCTGTAGTCTGTTTCTGTTTTGTTGTTATTGCTATAATAACCCTCACAGGCATTCTCATTATACATGAAGTCATTATATGCAACAAATCCAACCAACAAATATCTTGACACTGCAGCACTCTGGTTTCAACGGGAGAGTCAAGCTTTGTGACCTGTGACAAAGCAATGAAAGGTGGGAAAGCAGGGAAAACTGTAAGCAAACACCACATATCCCACAGTCGAGTTTAAATGGGGGAAAATAAGGAAGAAAGTGCCAGAGGGCCTTTGACACTTTGAACCACCGCAGGGTTTGACACTTCTGGAGCAGATCAAAGTGCTGTGGAGACAGCAAACATGAGCAGATTTCAACAAGCTCTGGTTTCATCATCAAAAAAACACCCATATATAAAAATATTTGTTACAACGATGAGTTGCATAGAATTGCGTTTTTCTAGTGTCTCTATTGAACAGGAATGAAAAGTATGAAGCTAGAAAATGACAAGAGTGATTTGGATAATCTGCATAATTCAGACTCTATGACTGCCCCTGTGTGTATTTGCAGATAATATATGTACATACGCGCACACAATCTTCTTTTTTGTTACATTACAGGGCTGCAGCAACTAATAACTGAATGCAAGCTGTGTTTAAGTTACAAATATTTGCAAGGGCTGACACGATAGTAGAATAAATCTTAAATTATTTCAGTTACCTCGCAGTTCTAGCAACTGTACTGAACCTTTTCAACATTTTTCTCTCCAGTGCTTATATTCTTTTTAAGCAAGCCCATGTGTGCATTGTAATACTTTGTGTACAACAATATCCCGGAGTCTGATTTTACCCGCAGTTTTGTGAAATGTTATCTCAAAATCATTACTCGGAAATGTGACCTCATGCGGGCGCTTGAACGTGTCATTACAATGAGCGTGCATGCGTGCGTGTATGTACAGTACTGCTGCCTGCTACCGTACAGCGGTGTATTCCCTTTCTCTCCCTGTGTGATTTGATGCAGCTGGCTCTCATCAAATCTCATCTGGGAGCATTTGATTCAAAGGTGCCTGTTTCCCCCCCTGTCTAATCTCAGTGTCGCACAAGCGGCGCACAGGGCGAAATCTAAGGCAAGCACTCCCGCAGTAATTAGCATCCTTTTCCTCTCTGAAATCACATCTCACAAAAACACAGAGCTCAAAGCTCCACAGTCAAAGCAAACCACCACCCTCTCTCTGGCTAAATGCCTCAGTGGCAGACATTCCTTCTTCCTGCTGTTGAATTCACGATATCGTATGTTGATATGCAGGACTGACCCCCCTACAGAAAGTTCAGGACATTAACTCACTCCAAACCGTCTGCCTCCTGCGGCTCTGTCTTTCTCACCATGGGTTTTGGTTACCCCAATAACCTTTGGATCAGGAAACACACACTAGATTGGATAGATTCTTTTGTTTATAAAAGCACGGGTTTGGTTTCCCTCCGTCTCATATTTACCCCCTTTTCCAATTCCTTTGACAGTTATACTGCTCATTTTCCACACAGATTGAGGAAATTAATCACAGGAAGTAATGTGAAAGAACTGAGGTAAAGTGTAATGTGACAGATTTCAGTTTGGTCACCAGATTGGCATTTTGTCCGACCCCCTCCGGCGCCTTTAAAAGGTTTTGAAAATACAACAAATGGGAAGGTTAAAGGAGGAGGAGAATATTGAAAATGTGGAGATCATGCTTACCTGTATCCGTAGCTGGCAGGTGGAGCTGAGGCCTGGCGTACCGTGGTCAGCAGCAATCACAGTGAAGGCGTACTCGGCTCGCTCCGCCCATCTCAGAGGGGAAGCGGTTCTAAGCTCGCCGCTGTTTGGGTGGAGGGAGAAACGTTCTGCTCTAGGGCCTGAGTATGTGGAGATAAAGGGTTATCAGTGTACAGCTCTGTGAATACAACAGCAGGTACAACAGTCTGTAAATATGTAGGAGGGCAATTATGATGCTCACCGGACAAAGAGTAGTATATGGTCCCATTCTCTCCCTCGTCTGGGTCTTTAGCTGTCACTGTCCCCAGGACTGTCCCAGATGGAAGACCTTCCACCACCTATAACAAAGAAGTGTTACTCATTTCAGTGTCTCTTGAATTGATAATTTTCATTGAGATATAATACTTATGTCCCAGAGCAGTTGGAAATCTCTACTATATCTATCTAATTTCCCTTCATTCTCACCTGAAAAAGCAGCTCCCTGTCCGGCCTGGTATGAGTGAAACTGGGGGCGTGGTCATTCTCATCCAGCACGGTGATATGAGCAGTACCAGTGGCGCTGCGAGGAGGCGTACCTCCATCCTGTACGACAACAACAAGCTGATAGCTGGACTGCTGCTCTCTGTCCAGGGCAAGGCGGGTGCTGATCTCGCCTAAAGTATAAAAAAAGAGGGAAGGGAAGGGAGAATTAGTGAGTAATTCAAATCAGAAAGCGCAAATTCCTCAACAGAAATGATGCCGTCTATTAGTGCTTATCCTCATTTCATCCAGTGTACCTGTTTGTGAGTTGATCTGGAAGTGCCTGTCAGTGTGGAGCAGCCTGTAGGTCAGTCGAGCATTTAGTCCTGCATCTCTGTCCGTAGCAGACACCCGGCCAAAGCCTGTTCCCGCCAGGAGATTCTCTCTGACAGCCAGGAACACCCTCTCCTGGCTCAGTCGTGGGGAATTATCGTTCTCATCTGTGACTGTCACCCGGACAGCGGCACTGCCAGTTCTCCCTATCCCTCCGGGGCCTGACGTGGCCAGGACAGTCAAGAGGTACATGTCTTTGACCTCCCGGTCCAGAGAGTTACGGACAAAAAGCCAGCCGCTATCTGGCATGATGCCAAAACCGGCAGCATCTCCATCAGGCCTGAGGCGATAGGAAATAGAGGAGGAGGAAGATGAGGAGGAGGAGGAGCTTCCACCATTCCCAGAAGACTCTCTGTTGAGTGCTCGAACTTGAAGGAATCGTGTGTTGAGAGGTGTATTTTCTCGTAGCTCCACACGATAAGTCATGGTGTCAAAGTTGGGGCCTTGTGCATCTTGTGCCTGGATGTGCACAACAAGGGTGAAGGTGGAGCTGAGCTGGGGAGCTCCACCATCCTTGGCAACCACCTGAAGGTCATAGCGCGGGACACTTTCATACGACAGACTCCCAATCAGACGTACCTCCCCACTGCCCCGGTCGACACCAAACGTCCTCTGGCCACCACTGCCTGCGGCCCCAGCAGAGACTAGGTCAAAGCTGAGCTGACCATTATGACCAGAGTCTTTGTCAGAGGCCTGAATGCGGTAGATGACAGTCCCCATTTTGGTGATCTCAGGTAAAAGCAGAGACTCTGACGAGGAAGGGAGGAAGGTAGGGGCGTTGTCATTGACGTCTGAAATGGTGATGCGCACTCGACTGGTTCCGTACGCTGGAGGAGAACCAAAGCGTGCTTGGATCTCCAGGTCAAGACTGGAGCAGGTCTCATGGTCCAGAGGGAGGGCTGTGCGAATGGTTCCAGAGGCACTGTCCACTGTAAAGTAACCATCAGGGTCTCCAGAAGAGATGGAGTAGAAGATACCCTTGGAGACACCTGAATATAGAAGATAGAGAGAAAGGGCAAGAAAAACGTACAATTACAAAGCGTGTAGCAACAAAATGACAGGAAACAGTGAAGAAAGCATGACAAAGATTTCCTCCTATTCCTCCAAATGCTTGGTTTTTCACATACAATAACATAAAACACAAAAAAGCAGCAAAAATGAACTTCACATCAAATATTTGGAATTTGGACACTAAAAGGTCCTGAAAAACTATAAATTCAGTCCATATGAATGCTACCCTTTCCATTGCCAAATACATTATTTACAGGTATACATATATCCTTTTAGGAGGTTGAGATATGTTGTGCGTACTCAGAGTGGGTCTTGATTCACAGTCAGCCTCGTACGGCAACACAAGCACAAGTTAAATGTGCATCTGTCCACTACACCACCGATCATTCTGACTCCCCCTCACAATCACATCCCCATCCAAATCCATGTCTCCATCATCAACAGTGAGAGAAAGGAAAAGTCTGGCAGCAGTGAAAATAATCCCCGGGAAAGCCCACGCTGTGTGATGGATGTGATTTCTTCATGGAGTGTGGGTTCTTGTTGCTACAGTATATGTTCAAATGCTGCGAGGTAAGGTATCATGCACTCTCAGCCCATTAGAACATTTCTGTCCTGGAACTTGTCAGTAAGATGGAAATACGCAGGTCACATGAAACCGTTTCTCCACGTTGAGTCATGTCAGCGTTAAAGGCAAGCCCGAAATGGCAAAACACGGAACAGACTCAGGACGACGAGGAAACATTTAATTGGAGGACAGGCAGATGTCTTTACCTGTTTTGGTGGCAGCACGCACTACTCCCACTGCCGTCCCCCTGAGAACATCCTCGGGGACGGTGAAAAAATACTGCGCCTGTTCGAACACGGGGGACGCCACCGAGCCTCCCACAACGCTCACGTTCACCCTGGCGTTGACTGGCGCCGTCAGACCACCGCCGTCCTCAGCCGATATCACCATGGAGATTACCGTGTTGGCTTTGCCGTGGAGCGAGCGGGAGAGAGAAATCACACCTGCAGCGAAACAGAAAAACAGAAAAGACAAATTACTACAAATTGAGTTCTTTGGTTTCACGTTACCCCTTATACAAATCATTTAGCAACACTGAAATGCAAAGGCAAAGAGAAAGAATTTGTGAAACTAATAAAAAGTTGTACGTTTGAACAAAGGTATATAAAAAAATGGTTTAAAAAGTGTTCCTTTTAGCTATACCATCAGTTTATTAATCTAATGATGCTCCTGACTCAGTTTTGACCAAATGTGTAGTTAATTTTGATAACGCACTACAACATACCTGTGTCCTTGTTGAGGGTGAAGAAGTTGGAGCCTCCTCCCGGCACCGTGCGGTAGGTCACCCTGCCATTTTCTCCGAAATCTGGATCATTAGCCGTTACCTTAACGACAGAGGTTCCCGGGGCACTGTGGGTGCTGAGACTGACTGTGTACATAACAGGGTAGAAGGTAGGACGGTTGTCATTGATGTCCACCACCGAGACCCTCACTCGGGCGACTGAGCTCAGACCCCCCTGTAAAAAAACAGAAAAGAATAGATCCTGTGAGAAGGCATCGAAGATGTAACGACACCGCAGACCTTTGCGGACAAGTCCATCGAGATGAATTAATGCTAAATTAAAATAAGCCTATCTGTTGTAGTTAAATCACATCCCTCACGGTGTATCCACAGAGACAATTAGTTTTTTATCCCTTGGTGAAAAGTGACAGTCCAGGACTTTCATGTTGATAATCCGTGGCAGTAGATTTATGTCACATTGTAAAGATGAACAGATGTAAAGGAAGACAGAAGGATGACTTGTCTGCTGAAGATCCCTAAAATATGGAGCCAATCAACTGTTGTACGCGTCTGTCAGTGAGGAGCAGGGTTTGCACTCATTACACTGTATCTGCGAGCTTAGTTTTATGAGACCATTAAAATCGGGGACAAAGGGAACAGACACCAGCTGGACTGAGCTGGGAATGTGGGAATGTGCCGCGGATACTACTGTGACTAATAACATATGGTTGTGTGTCTGTTATTTTATTATGAAACTCAATGATACTCAAGAGAACGGATGCTTAATTGATACTTATTTTTAGTTTTCAGCTCCTATTTCAATGCATCCATGGTGATTTATTGATGCTTTCAATGTATATGGGACTACTGGGATGATCCTAGAGTGGAGAGTGGTCAGGTGAGGCATCATGTTCAGCTAAAATAGTATCAACATCTAGTAAAAGTTTATTCAAACAGAAACATTTTAACTGGATCAGTTTTTCTACTTTTTTTTTTTTTTTTACCTCCCAGCATTCCCATAGTCTTCTCTGATTACATTGCCATGCTGTTTCTGTTGCTGAGACACTGAGCAAGCACAGGATGCTGCCGTCTTCCTAAAACATGTCCTGGATGTCACTTTGATCGGATTCATTTGAGTTTTGGGGCTTTGATCAGAAGGAGTACTACATATGACATGAAATGAAATACTGTGCAGCATTCCTCCTCAGGCAACAGAACTAGTGGTTTGACTTTAACAGTTTAACTTGTTGGTCTCCTATCGCCGCTATTGATGAAAACAGATGAAAAGATCGACATCACTTACATGTCTAAAAAGTTGAACAAATGAGAAGTCAACGTGGAAGTGATCCAAACTGCAGTTCCAAGACTGTCCACTTAAGACAAAGTCCTAATCAACCCGTGTAAACGTCCAGGTTAAATTACTCAACTTTACAGCAGAAATAAACCTGTTTAAAGATCATTTTCTTACATATCTCAATTATTTAAACTACATAAAGATTATACATAAGCTGCTGTGTCATCTCTTGTCCTTTCCATCTCTTTGAACATTTTTAAATCTGGGAGTTAGTAGAAGTCAGACACTGACAAGATGGTGACAACTGTTGCCACTGACACTGAGCTTCAAAACCGTTCTACTTGAACCCTGTTACTGCTCTGTGTTGATGATTTGTCCATCTTTGTCCACAATGAATGGTTATTTAAAACACAAATCTAATGTCTTTGTTCTAAGCTAAGCTAATTTGCTGGGGGTTTCATACTTATCACACAGACACAAGTGAGTGTATTTCCCAAATAATGCTTTGATTTGTCTGATAAAGTTACTAATTATTATTATACTATTGTGCAGATGAAATGTTTTCTTACTCCATCAGTTGCAGTTACAGTCAGGTCAAACTTGTCCAGTCCCTCGTCCCGGTCCAGAGTTGTGCTGGTGCAGAGCTGCCCCGTCTCCTTGTCTATGGTAAAGTGGGTCGGTACAGCACTCCAGAGCCTGAACCCAGCGTGTAGACTATCGTGCCGAAGGAACCACGGTCTTCATCTGTGGCTGAGACCTGAGGGAGAAGAGACATGTGTTTAGACGGTCCACAGTCCAACGGCCCGAGAGACGTTTCAAAACGCACCGTAGCGGGTCCCAAAATCTGCATGAAAGAAAACCTACACGTGTCATGATTATTATATACGAGCTAAGGGCCTTTCTGTTATCACAATAATGTTCCGTAATACAGTCACCTCACAGGCTCACACATCTGCTCTTGTCCAAATATCACACACCATAGCACGACTTGTTATGATTTCCAGAGTACTATAAAAACGAGCATCTGTGAGAGCGATTCACTTTGATAAATCACAGTTATATGGTATGTTAAAAGAAATGGACAGATGTACCCCATGGTGTGGTTGAATACACTGGCAAGGAGATGGATGGTGCCGTGTAACCATGGCTACAGAGGGAAGGAACCGAGGGAGAAGAGAAGAGAAGAGAAGAGTAGAGAAGAGAAGAGAAGGAGTGTCTCAGGGTCAGGGGTCAACATAGGCACTTAAATGCATGTTAGGAGGTCAAGTGACATGAACTGGTTTTTAAAACAGCATTTAGATGTAACACAGACCGACATAAACACACCACTTAAACACACACCTCAGACATTAATCCTTACTCCATTCTTCCTCCTACAAACACCCGTCCTGACCCGACCTTTCACCCATTTGCTCTCATTTACATGCTTCGTTCTGCCAGACAAACACAGAAGCACCCCCGTACAAATAAATGCTGCACGCTGCGACAAAATCTATTAAAACACTGAGAAATCCCATAACACTACAAAGACGTCCTTGCAAACACAAAAGGGAAATGTCCCGTGTGCTCTGAGGTAATGCGTCCGACTTGAGCTTTACACGTTGTTTGTTGGCGTTTATGGTGCTTGTTACGGAGTTTATGGAGCATTCTTGCTCAGATGCTGAAGCCTTGAAGGCAAGCCAAGAACAGGGAGGCATTGTGACGTCACTTCCTGTCTGCCGTTAGGTCTCAGAAGGCAAAAGCAACGTATAGTATGAACTGTGGGGTTTCCAAGAAACTTTTTCTGCTTTGATGTAAACACTGAATCATTTCTTTGACAAAGGAAGAATGAATGATATGCGATGCAAAACGCTAAAATTACTTCACAATGTTTTACGTGCTAAATATGCAAAAGAGGGTTAATTATGAGTTAATACTCTGCACATACAAGGAAGCCAAGTTTAAAAACTTGAAAGATAATCAATTTTTGTATTAAACTAAATAATCATGTTGAAATGCTCATGAAGTACAACGGGTAAAAGACACTTTGGCCCTTATTGATATTGCAAAATCCTATTCATTTTTGTTAGAGACCTTCTAAATTGTCCCAGTCAATTAGTAGTAATATTGTAGTAATATAACTTTACATCGCTTATCGTATTAGTTGTTTTTCTGTAAATAAGTGTCAAACTTGCGGTGCCATCAGAGTTTTCCACTCTCTAAAAAAATGTCTGAAATAGAAAAAGACAGGTGTAAAAGACACATTTCTTCTGCTTGTCCTTGTTGCTTAATGAGTCCATCACACGTCTGATTTCTACATTCAAACCTGCCCCGGCCCTGAACCCCGCAGAGGACGAGACCACCATAGCAGACATCCGGTCGGCAAACAGCCTCCCTCCCGTCCCACCGACACATGTCTTCATCATTACACTCACCTATTGGCTATAGACACACAGAAACACTACCACCCTGACTCATACTGTTGCTCCTATAGGAAATTAAAACATGGGAATATTAGAACGGGTCCTTCTGGGATTTAAGTCAAAGCCTTGCCACAGCTAGACGGTTGTGGTTTTTCCAAGGGGTCACACTGTACTTCCCTTCCTTTGGTCAGTGTTTACACCTGGGGGTTTTAGATCACCGCCTGGACTTCCTACAGAGTACAGTGTTGAGACTATCTTTGGGATCTAGGCTCAGGGCTCAGTGTCCATCGTATCTTCCGGGCTGTCTGTGGTGGATTAGCCACCTGTGGCGATGAGAACTGGACAGTTGTGAACATGCTCATGAGTATATGATGACCCCATCTTTTTCACAAAATCTAATTAAGGAGGATTTAAACACCCATGACCGCCCACCTGGCCACAGGGTGACTTCATCGTCACCTCTATCTATACCCCATAACACATATAACTGTGAGAGTTTTCCAGACTGGATAAGGCCGCAAGAGAAACTCTGATTGTTAGCTTTGTATAAAAACTCAGCATCTGGACAGTATACATGAAAATGCTTTTTAAAATGAAGCTTAGACTGGAAAGGCTGGAGAGGACTTGCATAGAGGCTGGGAACAAGAGTAAGCAGGACATCGATTCTCCACAGCCTGTAAAATTTAAAAACCCCAAGCAGTGTGGTATGGATTCTTCATGCTGGAAGAGCAACGCTAGACAAACATAAGGTTGGACTCGAAAATGGCTATGCGTGGATACCGTGGGAGCTGTAAAATAAAAAGATGTAACGCTTACACATTATATAGAAGACAGTGGTTATGTGGTCCAAGAGTTGAAATTACAGCATGACAAGCATCGTCCATGCCGTCGCAACATTTTCCTCACTAGTGTTCAGTTTATACGACCCGACCCACAAGGTTGGATGTAATCACATACCAAAAACTACTCTTCTGGGTTGCTCCTGCATTTACAGCATCTCCACCTCTATCTCTGCCCCAAATGGTAGCACAGTTTTAAAGCCGATAAAGCAATCTAGTAAACACGCACCCTCGACATGTCTTCCTAAATCAAGAGATCTGCTGGGCCAGGCGAGGGAGGAATCCCTCCCACACCGGAGCCAGTTGTCTGATCCATGACCGGCCAGCCAGCCTCGGCTCCGCACCACTATTCCTCATCGTACTCTCCCGCGTTGTCCAGTTGTGATAAACACACTTACGCACATAGCAACACAAATACAAACACCAGCTCATACCTTTCAACATCTAAATTTATTTAGCGGTTGAGTAAGGTCTGTTTGCATAGCGCTTGTCTCCGTGATATTTCTGGTTAAAGTGCAACATGAATCTTCCACATTTATACAGACTTTTGGAAGGAGGGGTGTATATTGTGAATAGCAGGGCAGTCTAGTCATTAGAGAGCATATTTGAAAATATACCTGAAATATTCCTGTGAACCCAGACATTGAAGCTTTTCTGTATCCCATTACTTGCTGTTCCGGATGAAGCAACATTTTCAGATATACATGAGTATACTCTATGGTGGCCCCCTTATTATATCATAGCACACTAATGGGGGTTTTGGAATTTGATTTTCATACTTTGTCGGGCTCAAAGTAAAACTAACGGCTGCCTGGAAGGTGGTAAATGTCTGGTCTGTGGTCTCCAGCAATGCTAAGTGCAGCATACACAATTTACAGTTAATGGGCTAAATCTTGCGGAACCACCAGTGTGGTGCCCTGATATCTGATGTAAGGAAATGTTTTCAGAGAAAATATTTGAAAAACAAGCCCAGGAACTCACTCATGACAGCATGTTAAGATAACAAAAATCAAAGCTATTGCATGAAAAAACGCCGTGTGTGTGTGTGTAGGTCTGGAAATTTATATTGTAATGATATAATATGATGACAAGTTGTTTCTTTGTGCAAGATCCAGAGTTATGATAGGAAAATTAGTTTGTCTTAATGACAACTGACATTCAGATCCTGCATTTAAAGTGCAGGATCACTTCTAGCATTATCTGAGATACTAGCAGTACAGCATCCTTTTTGATTTTTAGGATACATAGTAGAGTAGTGGAAAAAAAAACCCCATCAGAACTCAAACTGAACCATCTGCCAGCCATCTAAACTTGTAATACATGAACCGTAACTTTGATTTGCTTACTGCGCCGTACACTGACTGACTACTATACATCTGTTCAAAGACAGGACCTAAGCTTGGTGAGAACTATGTGAAAAACAGTCGGGAAGAGCGTGCCGAGTATCAGATTCAGCCAGGACTCAGGCCTGGAGCTTTTCCTCCATAGAGGGCCATTCATCCCCGGCTGGGACAGAAGAGGAGCCATCAGTCACTGGAGCATTAGCAAAGATCCAAACCTCATCACTCATATGCTTCACTCTTCTTCTCAACCCCCGCTTTCTTCTTTCTGTCTATTTGCGTGTCTACCTTTCCATTGAGCTTTCCTCTTATGCTCCCATGTCACTCTTGTTCGCTTTCAGACAGGGTGGATGTCTCGCCACGGGTCCACTTAGTACTCAGACACACACCTCAATGCACATTACCTAGATTCATCTGTCAGTGCTAATTCATGATGCAAAGAAGGAGTGGTCTTCTGTCTGGAAGGTGGAGCAGATGATACCAGTGAGCCAAGATCTTCTCTTTTGTTCTGCCCACGACGTATCAAAACCTCAAGAGGACACATGAGCTGATGTGTTCCAGGTTTTATTTGCGTTCACTCCTAAACTGGAATACGTTTTCATCTTCTCACCCCTTTCCGTCCTTCTTTCACTACGCTCACAGCTCTGTCCCTGTTGCCATACTCCATCTCTGCTCTCTTTTCCACTCCTCTATTCTCATCTTCTCCAGATGTGGGCTCGGGTCCAGGCTGATCCTGCAGTTCTCTGCAGTTTGTCTCTGTAAAACATCAGTTAGTGTCAGGAGGAGTCTGCGCGCGGCTACTTTGGACTCAGCTGCAGCTCAGGACTTTTACAGGTTCTTGGGAAAGAGAGGGAAAGAGAGTTTCTATAGGCTTCGTAGTAAAAACCTATAAAACCCAGAGATCTAATCTGGCTCTTTCTTCTGACTGGTGCCAGGCCTGAATGTTTACAAGGCCGTCACCAGATCAAATAGACCAAGAGCAAGGCCAATGCAAATGTTGTACACTGAAATAGTATTGTATAAGTATGATACCAGTAAATTGCAATTTGGGTATTACTTAGTAGAAATCATTTCTGTCTGCCCGGGCTACACCCAATCGCAGAGGTAGGAGGAGACAGGGACTGCCAAGGTGGTGATAACCGGTGCCTCCCACACTGAGCTTCAAAAACCCTTTTCATTAAGCCAGTGGGTGACGTCACTGAGGGCTTATCAACCTTTAAATATCTATTCTAGGGATGTCACTACATCCTCTGACGTCAAAAGTGAACTTAGTGTACTACTGTCAATGTAAAAACTATAGCAGCAGCAATGACCATAACAAATCTGCTCTCCCGGTCTGGAGCTTGTGAACTGAATGCATATTTGCACCCAAGCTCAAGTTATTTACAACCAAATGAAACAAGAGTCCGGGTTTGAAAGCTATAGGTAGTGATGCAGCGTCGGAAGCAGCTAAAGCATTCATTTAACTTCAGTGCACTCGTTTCCACTGGCACATTCCTCTGCTCCCCAGTGAGCCGCATTCCTCATTTTAGGCATTTTCAAGTCTCCAAATCAATTTCTGCCTCTCGGTTGCCGATGAGAGGAGGCACTACAGGTACAATTAAGATGTATGGCAAGGAAGGAGAGAGGCAGAGAGGGGAGGGGAAGGTGGGAGAGGTAATGAAGGGGTGGAAATAGTCTGGCAGAGGAACAAAAGGAAGGGCTAATGATAACATGAGACCTTGAAAGGGGAATGAGGAGGACGGAGGCCTCATCTCCCTTCTCGTTCAGTCTCCATTCCTCCCTTGACCTCCCCTTTTCTTATATAGTGTCTCGCCTCTCCTCTGTCCTCTCTCTCACTCTTTCTTTCAGCACCCTATTACGGCAAGTGCTTGTTGTCTTTCATGTGGAGTTCACGGCTGGAAATAATTAGGAACATCAAACCAGCGAAGGGAAGAGAAGGGGAGGGAGGTGAGAGAGAGCGAGCGAGACAGAATGATTTCTATATTTGGTAGAAAGAATGCTAATAGTATTAATGAACATAACAAGGGATGATGGCAAGCAAAACTCCCTCTGCCTCAGTCGCTCAGAAATGTGCATATTTGTATACACACTCACACGCAGCAAGCCAAATGGTAAACTACGCTGCAGAGTTACAGCTTTGGCCCGCTGAGTTTAACATGCAGACATGTGGTGTGTATTAGGAAGTTTATCTTCGGGCTGCATCTCATGTTAAAGGACGCAAGGCACAGTTTACCCATGCTGGTTTAACAACATGCTGTCAGTGCGTATGCCTGGTTATGCTCAGAACTCAAAAGCAACAAACATAAAGATAGGCAGGAATCTGATGCCTTGATTAGGAAGTACGTATCGTTTAGAATCAAAAATAACTACAAGACCTGGGTCAATGCAACGTAGTGTACTTTAGCATGCACCAAAGAGAAGTAAGCTCAACTAAAACAACATTACAGGTGCATGAAAGCAGCTATTTCTGCATTTTCACAAACTGGAACCACTGACTGTTTAGCACAACACCATCAATTATCAGAAATACTGGCGCTTTAGTTTTCAGCTGACTGATTAACTGACTGACCATAACTAAACAATATCATAACAATATTTTAACACTTTACATCGATCAGGCATAACATTATGACCATCTTCCTAATATTGTGTAGGTCTCCCTTGTGCCTCCAAAACAATTGTGACTCATCAGAAAAAGGATATGGGCCTTGTGAGGGTGTCCTGTGGTGTCTGGCAACAAATTGTTGTTAGTGGGGTCCTGTGGCTTGAGGGGAGGGGCCTCTGGGGATCAGGATTTAGTGAATTTGCTGTTTTTCATGTTTTTCCAGTTGTTCCCGAACAACTTTTTTTGTGTCTCCCACTTGGGACGGTTGCTGCCATCAAGGAGTGTCATTGCTATAGGGTGGAGGTGCCTGGTCTGGTCTAGGTGGGTGGTACATGTCTAAGTAACATCCATGGTCCAAAAGTTTCCCAGCCGAACATTGTATTGTCACAAGATGGTCATGTTATTCACTTCTCCTGTCAGTGGTCATAATGTTATGCCTGACTGGTGTACGTTTCATCCTTCATCCATCCAGTCTTGGCCAGGACTTCCTGGGAGAAGAGTTACTGTAACTCAATGGGACTTTTCCTGGTTAAATAAAGTTTTTTTTTTTTTTTTGCGGCAATTAGACCAAGCCTCTCGCCAAAAGCTCTGCTGATCAGGAACAAGCTGCCATCGCTTTTCTAAAATTGTGTTGAAAAAGAAAGGAGACTGAACGCGGGTTAAAAGCGAGGTCAGAGGGAGATAAGAAGCTGGTTACAGGGATGGGCAGTGAGATTAAGGGGAGCACAATGACGGATGACATCACTTCACTGGACTCTCTGGAGTGATAAGGGACGCGGGAGATTTAGATGGCAGCGGCCCTATCTTGTGCAAAGCCCTGCATTATGGCTACTCTTGTGCAATTTAGCATGCGCCCGCCTGTACTGTGCTCTGTGTGTGTGTGTGTGTGTGTGTCGGAGGCAGTTTTCAGTGCCGATCCTCTAGGCCCTGACTGACAGCTGTATCACAGAAAAAATAATCATCCCTATTTGTTTTAACTTATTCTTAAATATTAATAGCCATTTAAACCCTGTGTCTCTGTCTGTGACCGAAGCCTCAGCGAGACTCTGGCTAGTGCAGCAGCTGCTAGCAACAGTTCTGCACATCCGTGAAATGCCAGAGGTCTTATTTTTGCTATCTTCTAACAGGGAGGCTAACAAGAAACAAGAGGTCAATGCTGAAGGAGGACGTGCAGGAGAGACGGTTACTTCAAATGAATGATTTTCGTTACTGAATTGCCTTAAGTCTGCACACAACGGAAGGAAACACGGCGACCGATCAATAACATTCTTCGGCATCAGTGTTGCTTTTTAAAGCATAATTAGGGAAATCAACATTGCGACCTCGTCAATGATCCTTGGTCAGCAATCAAATTTAGATATTTTTGAGCGTAATGAGGCTCAGCGCTGTTACTGTGCTGATGAACGGTGCGACTGCTCTGCTTTATGTATCCTCAAAATATCAAATTACGGCGAAAGCAAAGCGAAGCTGCTAAAAGACGAAACACACAACGCATGAGAGTCGCAAGTTACTCTCCAAGTCGTCTGCTTTGATTTACAGAGCGACATCCATGATATAAAGTGAGCAGTGATTATCACTTATTGTCCTCCAGTTGTAATTTCGCTCCAGAGATGAAGAGAAAACAATAATTAAGGAGCACAAACATGGACCGAAGTTGGACCTCAGACTGGGGACTGCTGTCTCAGACCGTCTGAGCTGCTGGGTTTGTGGATGAATGAGAGGAGGAATGATTGAGAGTGAGCGGCCCACAGCTGCCTCGGGGACACCACTCTGGGTAATTTCACGTCTTCAGCTCGCTAAAACAGCAGTATGTGTTTAAGAAGATGCGTCTGTGTTTCTGCTACAGCACGTCTCCCAGAATGGGAGCAAGACGTGTGTGTGCGTATATATAAATTTGGGGCATTTCAGTGGTTTGTGCAATAAAAACATGACAAAGAGATGGAGGGAATGTGGAATCTTTTTTTTTTCTTTTTTTCCTCAACTGGCACACCGCAGGATTTTATTTTCTCTTCGACGAATGTGTGGGACTTTCAGACCACTGTTAAAAGAGTATATCATCGGGAGCGGGCGCTTGGAATTTGAGGGTTAGCATCTTGTTGTTGGTTATTGTTTCCAGTTAGTGCTTTATGTTTAAAGCAGCCTGTCTGCATGGAGAGAGGGAAAGGGAATGAGGCGTAGCACGGAAAATCTGGGCTCCATACATCCATGAATGTGCATGTTAACATTTAGCGCCCATTAACTTTTTCCATGTCAAACAATTTATACAGCCGAAAGTGAAAATTATGCGGGCCCTTCAAATTTTTGTACCCTCGCTACAACTCAGAGTCCCTGGACACTGAGAAAGGTGTGGAGATTGTTCATCAGTGCTGTTGGCCAATTCTTGAGCTTGTGTGGGCTTTGCAAATTTGGGACACCTAATCAATGTGTGTTTGTGCGTGTGGGCAGACACAGTGAGTAGTTCTGATTATGGCTATTGATCAGTCCATCTGGGAAAGCAAAAAGCACAGAAAGGGGGAAATCAATAGGTGTGATTTTAACAATCCATCACAAAGACAGCTGTTGTGGGGGAAGAGAAAGTCAATGTCAGCCTTCTACATATCTAAGATGTTCCATAAGATTCTGCCGTTACTAGTATTTTCAAAGTAGAGAAAAAAATGTTTGATCCAAGCTTTGATGTGGTCAAGCATGTGCTCCCGAGAACCCCCCTGTTATCTTTGCGTTTACATTCTTCAGCTGAGTTTTTCCCGATAAAGTTGGCGGTTTAAAATAAACTTTATTAATCCTAAAACAAACTTTCCTAATCTGGACCCAGAGGGGAACCCTCCTGTGCTCGCAATAATATGGTTCAAGTTGATTCACAAATAGATGCGCTCACAATACCTTCTAAACGTGCCACACAAAGGGCTTATCCCCGTTGATTGCACAGCTTCGCTCCGCTAAACCAAAATAGTGTCTCTAAGCCCGCGCAACCCTCCGCCCATTTAGTCATGCTTCCTGGATGAGATCCCTGAGGCCTTTATGACCTCAGCGGCCGCCATGTCAACAGGGCGCTTCGGCACTAAGGACAGTCAAAGGTAAACTGATTAACACCAGATGACAGTCAAATAGCGTACCTTTTTGGTTGTGAGTAATGGATTTTTCTAACAACCACAAGCAGTGTGTTACCGTCAGTATTTAAGCAGAAATTAGAGGTGGGCAATAATTCCAATATGTCCAACCAACTTTTAGCGCCGCCACATGGCTGTATTATCATTTTATTGTGTTATTATTGAATGATCAGTGCAGTTTAGTCGGATCAGAAGCAGTTTTTGCGCTGCACTCAACTCCAGTTGGTTTCTTGATGTATGACTTTGTCCACAGATGACTGATTTTTAAACACAAAAAGCCCAAAAGTTATAATTGCCCAGTCAGTACGCCGATTTATTCAGAAATTTTAGCTGCCTGGTTAAAAACAGTTGGGAATTTCTAAACGAATCAAATGAATAAAAAATTGTTTTGTTTACCCAAACATGACAGACCGAAAAGCCACAAAAGTCTCTCCGCTACTCCCCGCCCTCCACCAAAAGCTCAAAACAAAGCAGATTAAAAATGGCTGACTTCATCCAAACATGGAGGTAAACTCCAGAAATCATTTGTCATTGCCACAATGATTCCTTGCATCACGCGGCGCTGACTGGGTCGAGGCTTTGTCGTACGCCGCCAGATGGAAGCCTTTAACTCAAAGACATTATTTATCTTCTATTATCTCTGCCCGGGGGCTAAGAATACAATAAATCTAACCAAACTTGAGTTAAAGGATTCTACACTGACATGTTTCCAATTCAAACTAAATCACGGGTGTATAAAGTAAATGTGATTGAAACCGAGCCCCCCCTCTCTGTAGAGCAGGAGTCTTCCAGGCTAGCTCGATTTTCTTCATATAAACATTTATGTTTCAGCGTCATTTTATTTCTCAATCTGTAAACCAACACCGAGCTATGTGGGAGGTTGACGCTAATAAGGCAGAGTGTGTTTATCGTTATAAGTAAGCTAGGCTTTATTGGGGACAGACTAAACTAGCTTTGAGTGTCCCTCATTGACAATATTAGTTTCAGGGATGCGTGTGCGTGTGCGCGACATGTGGGTCTGCGTATGATCAAATGAGCGCGAGTCTCAGGGGTCAAAGGTCAGCCAAACTTCCAGCTGCACCTCTCTTTCCTTGACCCCCCCCCCCCAGAGACGAGTCTGAGCGCACGTGTCAACCGTGATGGAGCACGGATGTGTCACTGGCAAGAAAAAGGCAGAGCAACACCTGTTATCTTTGTTGAAAATAATGCAGCTTTGATTACAGGGAATCAATCTGGTCACAATGAGGAAATCCAAAACGGGGGTTTGCGAGGTTTCGAAACTGTCAGGGTTCATTTGCTTTTGTTTTCTTAAAGAACGGCAGGTCAACTGATTCAGTCAGCTGTGAGCGTGTGTTTTCCCTCCCTGAAGCCCTCGTCTACGTCTGTAGTTTCTCCATCTCGCTCCTTCTTTCTCTTGTTCTTCCTGAGGTCAGGCAGTTAGTGACCTGCACCTCGGGGAGGTGATAATAGTAAAAGATAGCAGGAGCACCCCTGAGCCTTGAGCCTACATCTGGTGTTGGGTTACTCTGCTGGTTGTTGACTGCAGTGGGGAACAGCATCTCCGAACCAGAGGGTCCGTGCGTGTTTGTGTGTCTTTGTACACAGTTTCTGACCGAGCCAGCAGTCTACAAACACACAAGTAGAAAATAAAACAGCTTTCTTTAAAGGTAATCAAATCTTCGGTGAGAATACGCGCTGTGTTTAGCATTATAAACGTACCTCTTCTAAACAAGGGTAGCTCATTCTCTCTCAGTTTCTGTCCCACACACACAGCATACGGTAGGACACAACCACAAGCATATTCTGATACAAATACTGTCATTCTCAGACAAATTGGGAGGTCATAAATAAAAAATAAAATGGGTAAAAAAAACATTTTGGCCAGTTTTGTCCTCGTCTGACACTTTTCATCTACATATATAAAAGCTACAGTCCTCATTACAGCTGCCTCCTTATAGATGTTTCTATTCTGAATAAATGCTGACATCCGTTACTTCCATCCATCATCTGTAACTGTTTATCATGTGGAGGGGTGAGGGAGAATTGAGCCTAAGCCAGCTGGCATTTGACGAGAGGCGGCGTACACCCCGAGCAGGCTCCCAGTCCATCACGGGGCAGAGATAACCACCCACACTCGCATTTTTCACCTACTGAGAATCACTAATTAGCATAGCATGCCTGTCTTTAGACTGTGAGAGGAAGCCGGAGCACCTGGAGAAAACCCTAACAGGCAGAGGCGTGATATTTATAGAAGACAAGCTCTTCACCACCAGCGGTAAAAGTGTAAAACCAGAATTCATGCACATCCATGCATGTCTGATTGTTTGCGGCCATGACCTGGTGCAGCTTCTGCAGTCATGTGCAACTTAAGGGTCACACAACAAGCAGCAAAGGGAGCCTGACATCAGTCGACAATGGAACTAAGTTGATTGTGCAGTTAGGAATAACGGGCAGCTATGGTAACTGGATTAGCGTCTCATTGACCCGGGCCTGAACCACAGCCAGAGTCAGAGATGGGTCACCCGTAAGTGACTGTTGAGAGAATCGTATAAAGGTTCTTCTGTCTGTGTTAATGCTCATTAGCCTGGGTTAAGGGCAAAAAGAAACTAAACGCGGTTAGAAAACTTAATGTTGATAAGGTTAAACTATTTGCGTCCCATGCAAGACCCTAAAGGTCACGAACTCCAGCTACGGCACACGATGTGTGATTTAAAAACTGATCAACGCTGTTCAAAAAAGAAAAAACCCTCATTACGCTACACATGCAAAGATCCACTCATGCACCCGTACACACAAACTGCTGAATGGTCAGCGTTCAGTCAGGGCTATTACATCTTAATGAATTCTATTGATTAACTTTATTCAGCTGACGGTTCAGGCGCCTACCTTCAATACGCACGCACACACGCATTTCAAAGGTATAACCAAGTTCTGCTTAATTGACCTGCAGAGACACAAGGAGCCTCCACGCGCACGGGTGAAGTGAGGATATTAGACACTGCAATTACATATTCATACACAGCCAGAGGGGAGAAAAAAAGTAGCTTACCCCTCTTAAAATAATTTCCTGACTCGGCACATGAGCGGTGAATATGAGGAAGCGGTGAGAATTCAATCATTGTCCTGATTCCTAAAGCACCTGTTAAATCACAGTTCGTGCAGGACCAAAGCCTGATCCCCAGAATTTAGACCGAGCTCAGAAGAGGCAGCCAAGTTGTTCTCAGAATAAACTGTTCATTTTTAAGGTGCTTTAGCTGCCTAAATCCTCTTTGTCGTTTTTCCCTTTATTTGGTCTTTGCGCTTTTCATCAGTTTTCATCAGTTTTCATCAGTTTCACGACACGGGATTAAAGCTAATTGCTCCTTTGGGTCGGCAACTTTCTCTTCCATTTGTTTTTCTGTCCCTCTGTTTTCTGTGCTAACAAAAGACATTCACTAGAGACGGCGATGCCTCAGACAAACAGCAGGGAACCCAGCAGATTAAAGCAAGCACCGGAGGCCTCATAAACCTCAAAACACACTCGGTAAACTGGGCTGTCAGTGATGTAGAGCACCTATTAAAGATGCATTCATGTCCGCAGAGGTATACAAGCGCATATGTGCACACTCCTCCCCACCGCTGTCGTCCCATCCTCCACGGCGAGCTCAGCCAACTGGAATTTCCAAGAAAAACAGGTTGGCTATGCATGATGCAGCCCTGGGGTCAGAGATACAGCCAACTCCTGCATGCAGCGAATCAGGCAGGGATAAAGAAAAGGAGTGAAAGAGGGAGAATGTGAGAGAAAAAAAAAAAAGAGGAAAGAGAAGGAGGGTTAGCAACACACACCAACGGCCTTGTGGAAAGAAGGACTTAAATCAGCCGCACGTCCGCACTTCATCAGTCAGATCACTGGGAAATGACTTCTCAGCACAAAGACCAACTTGAAGCACACTACAGAAAAGTAGTAGCTTCAAACACTGCAGGCACGAACTGGGCAGACAGAGCCTGAGCCACAGATTACTCCATTGTCTCCAATAAAAACCTATAAAAGCCGACCACAGGTATTTTAAGGAATGTTGAACGCTTAGACAGTTATTTTATCTGAGTGTTGGGGAACCGAAAATCTTAATTGCATGAGCAGACGCGTAGAGGCAGAGATAAGCTGGAATGAAGATTAATTTAGAGCTGAGTAGCCTCAATATAGAGAGACGCTGGATTCAAGGCAAAGAAATAATGAGACTCCAGCGTCTGATTAATTAAGGGGCCCTTTCTGTCTTCATCGCTCCATCTTCCCTGTTATTTGTATCTCCGCCGCTTTCATTCACCGTGCTGAATCATTTCCACAGCGCCTCTGACGTCATTGCAGCCCATTACCTCATCTTTAATGCAGAAAGTTTGAGCACATTCGCCCCCACAGGAGATAGAACAAAGCCTTCCTCACACTTCTGCCTTTGGTGAAAGTCGGAAAGAGTGTGCAAAGTCTCTGGCAGAGTGAAAAACAGAGGGCCCAGCAGCACAAGACGCCACACGCCAACATTTATAACGGGGGTCCAACCAGAAATGTTGGACACGATCACTTGCACTCGGCTGTGTGAATTATAACGCACCCATCACTCGTGTCCAAGACAGGAAGAGAGACGGAGGTGTAAACAGAAGTTGGGAGTTAAAGGGATGAAAGAGAGATTACACTAATGGTATGGTACTGAGAGATGAGGCGAAAGTGTCGGGTAAAGTGTGTGAACGGAGGAGTGGAAATTGTGGGGAAAGGTGCGTAGCGAGGGCGGGAGAGAGGGAGCTGAACTAATGTGGTGTTCTGGAGATGTGACAGAGGGTTAAGAAAGACAAAGCAGAAGAGGACAGAGAGAAAGCCAAGAGGAACACAGAAGAACGCTTTGCGGGAACAAACAAGAAGACCATTTCGACTTTCCTTTAGTTGTCTTTTTCGGCACCACGTGCAGCCACGGAGGAGGGGAGGACAGGCGACGAAGTTTGAGCGGTTTAGCCGAGAGTTAGAGGAGAGATTAGCCCAGAGTCACGGGGTAAACAGACCTCCAACACAGTAAGCCGAGGGGTTCAAAGAAGAAGGCGCTGACTAAGATGCACTAAGCCACACAGTAATGTGAAATGATGAGGTCCCAGCTATCACATGGCTGGTCACACCAATGCTGCCGGGGCGTGGGATGAGTGAGAGGGGGCGGAGGACTGAGGGTGGCGCAGGTTATTACCCAGATCAAAGCCACGTTAGAGGAGATTTGCGTTTCAGAGACTGTGAGCCGAATGGAGGGTGGAGATGTAAAGATACACCTAACAGTATTTTAAAGAGGTTAAAGTGGCCCTGTTAACTCATACCCCAATCTTATTTTATAAAATTGCCTGCAGCCTTTACTCATTCCAAGCCCGTGTTACTAAGACAAATTAGGTTAATGTACTTTTCACCCCTTAATATATACGGCACTCACCATTTCTTCCAACATGCACCTGCTATGACAGATTTGCATCCCACTGCCTCCCCAACCCCCACTATAGCGCTGCCAGAAACAGCTTGTGCCCGTGCCCATCCTCTCTGTTTGCTTACCCTTTCGCGTATTTACTTGACCTCCAAAAGGGAGCCACATGATGATATTCTTCTCACCCCCCTAAACTCCCCCCCTCGCAGCTCGGATAGCAGTGTGGTACCTTAGCCAGCAAAGTTCACCCTCACCGGGGTCACATTTAGCTTGGCTCAGCACTTACGCGGGAGAAAGACAGGGGGACAACCGATACAACTGCAGAAGAAAGACAGCGCCGGGAGTGGGATAAGATACAGAAGACGGTGGAACGAAAAGAGGTCCCTGCTGCCTTTAAAGTGTGATTGGTTTTCTCTTTTATTACACCGCATCGACTCTGCACTCTGCTTCCCTCTGTAGATTAACGCCTTGACCCACACGTACATATAAGAGGAAGGAAGCACTAACCTGAAGCATGCATGGCTGTATTATGCACCCCTCTTTAACATCGTAACACAGTGATTTACCTTCCATTTAATATATAATGGCTGTTATTAAGGATGTGAATGCGATGTTTGACTCTGCAGCAAACCTCCAGCATGCAGAGCTACGCCTCCATGTGACAAAAGGCTGTCTCTTGCAGTATGAGTGAAGCGTGAAAGGAGACCAGTGACGGAAACGGCAGCAGCCGCTTAAACGATGTAGAAACAACACGGCCCTGTAAATTTCTATCTCAAACACATTGCTCCCTGAGGTGCTTGTCAAAACAGGCCTGTCAAACCCGGTTAGCTAGCAACTATAGGCGCACAATGGCGCCTTGTGTGCGGGGGCCAACCAAAACCTCTCCGAGGTCCCCCCCTTGTTGGCCTGTCTTTGCACTGACAGGATATTTTCCTTAAATGTGTTTCTCTTTTATACCTCCATTTCATTCTTATCTCATCCTCCTCTACTCTTTTTTTGTCTACCCATGCTGTCTCCTGACTGTTTTATTGACAATTTGTCCCACTGGGCTTAGCGCTAAAGGCGACGCGTGCAATATTGTTTGCTGAGAGCAGAACCCAGAAAGCCTGGTTAATTGCCTTTTTTAAGCCGCCATTTTCCATTTTATTTAATCTGAACACAGTCCGTCTCTGCATTGGAATTTGAATCCCTCTATCCAACTCTGTCTTCGTACGCGCTGTTGTATTTTCAATGTGCATTTATTTTCTGTTATGGTTACAGTTTACCGTCCGTCACTTCACAGACAGGGTGTGTCACATGCATTTCAGGATGTTTTTTGCCACAGTCCACTCTCATTTTGGTTTTGACCAGAGAAAAGTACCAAAATATATTTATGGTTGATTTTTATTTTATACCGCGGGCGTGCGGCGATTCCTCCGCTGCACCATCCATCCAGCGGTGGCGGAACCGCAGTGCAAAAACATGTAAGAAAATCCGACAGGTAAGACACCAGTCATCATCATGTCCGCTGTCATTGTCCTACCAGAAAAATTCAAACTTTTCTCTCATTAAACATTTAAGGTTATGAACTGCAACACAGGAAATGGGATTGTGATGTGGTTTGAAAACGGACCACAGGCTAAAACTGATTCGGAAAAAAAAGAGAAGAAGAAAAAACACACCACACACACACACACACAGTGTAAACAATGTGATGAATTCCTCATGCGATGGTGGAAATATTCTGTTTGTTTGGTATTTTTCTACATATTTCGGGTTTATTTTGATGTCTTCTTCACAAAATTAGGAGTTGGACAAACATTCAGTAGCTGCAGTAATAGCTGAGGGCTAAAGATTGAACTCCTTAAATCAGTTGAGTCCTTTGTTTCTTACGATGACATTGTTTTAATCTATGTGACATTAACCGCACAGTGAAAAGTCAACGAAACCATGAAGCCAACACTAACATGAATATTTGAATGCGACATCAAAAAAGACCCTTTGAGGCAGGAAACATCAGTCCTTTCTCAGCCCTATCCCTGCCAGCTCTTTTTATCCCTATGTTTTTAATCTTTGTTTTCTTCTCTTTTGTCTTCTTGCTTCCCACTCTCCTCCTCCTCCTCCTCCTCCTCCTCCTCCTCCATGCTCCAGTCAGTGCCAGCCTCCGCTCCCTTTGTTCTCCACTAGGTGTGGCCGATGACAGAAGGCTAGGGGGCAGCACTGCGAACTCAGGCATCGCTCTAACGCCGCTTCACTGATTCGCCCGCTTTGATGCTCTCGATAATCTCCAGCACCCGTGGCCGTGGCACACACTGGCACAGGGCTACACAGTCCGTGATTACACGCATGCACGCAGGCTTGCCCGCTGCTGAGAACAGGTTCGACACCCAGACGTCTGCAAACCCGCGTCAGACCAATTTCTGCGCAAAGCGACGAAGCAAAATCTGATATTTGCAATTGGCACAACGCGCAGGGAGAGCTCAGATTTAGGCTTACAATAGCAGAACAACAGCTGCAATGCGCCATCCATCAAAGAACTGGGTCCATGATTAGACAATGTGTTTCAATTGCTCTGTGTTGCACCAGAACAGCAAAGAGAGCAGTGTCAGGTTCAGACAACAAAGAATGAAGAAAGGCTGAGTGGGGATGCACACACCCAGACACAGCTGATTGCTTCGCCTAAAGTTACTCATCATCATCATTTTCCCTGAATAGGTCATGCAACAGTGTATAAAGGTATAACTATAACTCCTGCATTGAACAAATAACAAACAAGGTTGCTAAGTTTAGCGACAAGAATAACCGATAACACTTTTACTGAACTATGAAAAACCATACGCCATTATTTTAGCACCACAGAACGTGTCACTTCAACATAAATCCAACTCTTGACTCGAGGCTCTGATGTGCTCACTGGCACAAAGCTGCATGTGTATATTAAGTTCCACAATCATAGCAACAGCACAGTGTAAATCCTGTTTTTGGATGGGTTGTACCTTTAAACTGAATCCCTTAAAGTCAAAAGAGTCCTCAGGCCTTTGCTTACAAAACTGTCACACTTCATTAGTCTGAGCCGTTTTGGTATCAGATCTTTCACTTGATTCTGATGAACACATTCACAGTCAGGCCAAGTGATCTTAATACAGTGAAGTAATTCCACATTCACGTTGCGCCAAAATTCGTAATTACATACGATGGTAGATAAAATGAACTGGGAAGATTGCAGAGCATCGTCGCCAAAATAGGAGAATGTTTCCATTAGATACGTTCTTTAAGCTAAATGAAAAGAAAGTTCAGCACAGTAATAACCCATTCTAGTGTATCATGAAAGTCTGTGTCATTACCCATGGGTTCAGTTTGATTCCATACTCCTGGCATTGGAGTGAGTGAAAGAGAAGGTCTAGATTGACCTGTCAGCGACGTGTTAGTTCGGCCTGTCTTATTCCGACCTGCCTGCATCGTGTCCCACAGCACGGTCCTTGCAGCCCTCATCACAGCCTGCAGCTGCTGTAAACAAGGCCCTGCGCCAGGTGTATCAGGTGACTTCCCAGTCAAACCCTAAAGAGGGATTCAGTCTTACTGGCATGACTTAATTCAACGATGATGAATAACACAGCTAAGTGGAGCACCAGGATTTTGTCATTGCTGAATATTCCTGACCGCTGGCCTTACATGGGCTTTGAAATAAAACCACAGATGACAGAGAGAGACGTAAGCTGTTAAGAGATTACTGTGCTGCTGTGGACAAACTAGACCACCTACTCCAGGGGTGTCCAAATAGTTTTCAGTGAGGGGCACATAAGGAAAAATATACAAAGGGTTGGGTCACTCAGGTGAGGTAACTCGGCAAGTAAATCTTTTTTAATTTATGCTTGATATATAACAATGCTTTTTAGTGAAGTCATCATCTGAGGAAGGTTTCCTTTGTCGGCAATGAGTTGAGTAGCCTGGAACTGGATATTGAAGTGTTTTCTTGTGTTTTGTTAGCATGGGACCACCAGTGTTGGTCAGATGTTTGGTTTCGTAGTATCTCATCATGCATTACACACACCCAGCTTCGTTTTCTGTGGAGAAATATTCATTGTGTCACCATGTCCTAAATTTTCTGCACTCACTTGCTATCTTACGTTTTTTTGGTTCCACCATTTTTGGTTACCTGTAGCAAAAGCCTTCTTTGATTGAGCTTGCAACTGCAGCGTTCAAGAAGCTAGCGCCACCTACTTTGTAGCAATGTAGTTTGTACCCCGACCTCTCGCCTGAGGACAACTGGGATAGGCTCCAACAGACCCTGCAACCCTTCACAGGAACAAGCGGTTACATAAGATGAATGAATGACTATTACAATACACAATATTACATTATGTGCAAGTTTCACCTGTGGACCATATTCCATTACAGGTTTATAATTTGCTGCATGGCAAGTAAAAATGGACCGAACCCACACAAACACTCATACTGAATATACAGCAGAATACATAAACAAGCACAATGCACTAAAGAGCAACCTCACCTTACCATTTGAAGCAGATTATTGTTACAAATGGGAGGATGAATCAGTCTCTCACACAAGAAATTGAGTATTTGGGCATTGATAGAAACTCGATCGGGTCGCAGGAGTCTGGTGGAGCCTATCCCAGCCGTCATCGGATGACAGGCAGGGGTACACCCTGGACAGGTCGCCAGTCTATTGTAGGACAGACAACCATTCACACTCACATGCACACCTACAGCTATTTTAGAATGAACCTAACCAGCATGTCTTTGAACAGTGGGAGGAAGCTGGAGTACCCGGAGAGAATCCACGCAGACACAGGGAGAACATGCAATCTCCACATAGAAAGGCCCAGTCGGCCTCCGGCTCAGTTTGCTATGTTAAATTTAGAGGTGAGATTGCTGCAGAATAAGTATTTGAATTTGGAAGTTAACGGCATAAAGATGACCAGATATGCCTCCGAAAACCGAAAGACTGATCATGCTGAACATAACCAGGAGAAGAACATAAGTCACATGTTCCATAGCCCTGGTGAGTGAAAGAGAAGGTCTAAATTAACCTGTCCTGCTTTTAGATGAAATAAAAAACCTCCCTGCAAATTTCATTTATAAAATCAAATTAACTCTCCCTTATCCTCAACTTTTAACCTGTCCCTGACTGCTTGCTCGGTAAGGAGTGGATTTCCATGTCTCTTGGACCGGACACCACGGTGTGCGACTGGATTAGAACTGAGACAGGAAATGATGCGATCAACCAGGAAGCTGCCGCTATTGTTGGGACCTAAAAAACGGAAGCTCTGCTCTGGACGATATGCTCGAGAGCTGGACTCCTGTGAAAAAAAGACTCACACCAGAAAGTGCACGGAAATACGAAACAAAAACAGCACACACACACACACACACACTCTGTTTCTGAACATAAGGCCAAGCTATTAATGAGAATTCCTCAAGGAAGTTGACCCAAGAACTTCAACTGCATATCTTTCCATTTACATCGACACAGTCTGTGTATTTGACTAAATAGTGAAAGTATGTGCAGATTTATTTCTTGAAATCCTTCTTCCTTGTTATAAAACAATTTGAAATACCAGTGAAGGAGGAGGGAGCTCTGTTATTGCAGACTATAGCTTAACAAAAATTACAAACTGATCCGTCAAGGTAGCAAAGACAGTGAAATGCGAATAAGAAAAGGAACAAGTCTATTACCAAATTAGATTCCTCACATTTTCAATCCACCAGATAATTCTTAGATGTATGCGGCCCCCGTGGGGGCTTGTTCGCTTTTAACCCCAGCAGTAATTCTGGTCTGACTCAACGTTTGCAGTTTGCTGACATGCATTTCACACATCTCAACCACAGATTCAATTAAAACCTTTTTACAGCGTCGCCCCAGGAGAAACACACTCGCATCCCCCGTGCTCAGATTTGAAGCACATACCTCCGGCTCTTGTCACTCCTCGTACACACATAAAACAAACTCTGGTGACAGAATTCTTTTCTTGTCAGCGTCCAAGTCTTGATGTTGCGCGGCATTGATTTACACATCTAGGCGTGAACTACTTATCAACATCCAAAATTCTCTCAGACCGGCAGAGAGAGAGGGGGAGAGACGTGCAGAAAATAGAACTGACATAAACAGTGCAGAGCTTCCAAATGGCTCGGAGCGAGCCGATGTTTAGCTGCGTCGAACATGCGTCTCTTTGTGTGTCTTTCTCTGCCGTGTCTATTTACCATGAAAACCTACAAAAAGATGATTGTCGATCTGAATGACGATTAAATAGGATTTTTACATGCTATCAACAGCTACAGACAAACTGTGTGCCTACATGTGTGCGAACGCAGAAAAAGCACGCACATGACTCCAACGGTGACAGCCAGACTGTCACCAAATCAGGGATTTGGTGTGAAAATCAATCTCGACCAGCCATGAGCAAAGCTCTGTGAAATAATAAAGAAGAAAAGCGTCGCAGACAGAGGCTTAGATGAAATGGACCTTTCATCGCTTCATTGTAGGGGCCGACTCACAAGACGACACATCTGGATTACTCATACGGCCCTAATCAAACAGCTAGCCGCGGGTGCGACTTGCTCAGAGGGAGAGCAGCAGGTTAATAGACTGTATGCCAGCGCGAGCGTTTGCATGTGTGCCGATGTGCACCTCCTGTTTACAGTTAGCTTCATGCTATAATGTGGTTAACTGTGTGAGAAATTCAACCTAGAGATGGATCACATCTGGCACAGTTTAAATAGCCTTGGTGTGGTAAACAAAATATGTCTTTCAATATTAATAACAACAAATACGCATCCCTCTCCCAGCGTGAGAGTGAATCTTTCCATCAGCATCAGTTGTGCAGTTGTTTTTCAATCTCCTGTTCCCTCTTAGTAGATGTAGTAGATAATATAAACCAAACTTGTTGTTTTCCTGCATCCCTGCCTCTCTGTGAGCTCCACATCCCCGTACTAAAATGATTTGATCCTTCTGTCGATACGGCACAGCATAATACACGCCAGCCTCTTGCTTCATGTGATATTCTCGGGCTCCTCTGTCATTTATTCAGAGGAACGAAAAGGTTGTTTTAGGACTGATCCTCCGCAGCTACGAATCAAAGTGGATTGATCAGCAGGGGGCTTACAAGTGGAGGAATGAGACACTGAAAACGGAAATGCAACACGACTTTGGTTTCATCACATGCTGTGGAATTTCGGAACAAACGACCCTGCCCAGGTAAAGCCTGCGCTCTGTTTCCGTGCCGTCAGTCTCTCAGAGCACAGCGGGGACGCTTCTTGACAGCAAACATCTCGGTTGTACTTTCTCCTGTCGGTTCAGGCAATATACAGCCTGGAACAACCAAACTAGCTGACTTGTCGACAGAGTTTGAGAGGGAGTAAAGTCTTTAAAGGAAGGGTAGTTCCAGGTACCAGTTTCCAGAGTTTTTGAGGCAGGGTCTGGTACTTGGTACTTGCCACACTGTGATGTACATGAGCTCTGAGTAGCACAGGAAGAACCTCCACCAAATGTAGATATAGCACATATATCCTGGGTTGGTGCTTTTACGCCTTCTGTCTGGTTTTGAGAGGGTGGTCTTCTAGACAGCCCCTTCATACCTGCACATGATCAATAGGCCCGTAAATGTTTTAGCAGTGGAGCTACAAGGGGCATAAAATATTAAAGGGACAGGATGAAACACAACCTTATGGGGACATGGGAGGGATTGTATGTGCCTGCCTGTGTGTGTGTGTGTGTGTGTGTGTGTGTGGAGGAAGAGGAGGAGGAGGAGGAGGAGGAGGAAGAGGAGTGACGCTTGAGAGCCAGGCAGCGTTTTAAAGTACCGCATCAGTCACTCTACACCATTGTTTGTAAGACGAAAGGAAGAGGGGCTGAAACCCAAATTCTTCATTCTGCAAGCAACTAGTTCCTTGATAAGAGTGTAAACCGCATCCCAGTTTCTCATCAGTAATACTTGTTTCTGTCGTGGGCAATCGGTGGCAAAGTTATCTGTCCTCGGAGGAGAAATGCACATAAACAGACTCAAGGAGATTACGTATAATTTGTTTACGTCTAAACCACCGCATAGCTCAAACTCTGGCTTCCAATTCAACAAACCGCAGACATGAGGGATTACCTTTAACCAGTCCTGTTCCACTCTCCCGCACACTTACAAACGCCCCACTCACCTCAGGCTCCACATGATTCACTTGAATGTATATACAGCAAATGAAGTCCAGCCCAAACACGCCCGCTCATGCGTTTGTGCGGAAGCAGAGCTGACCTCCCCGTTACTATGGGTGTTAAATGACAACTGGGCACGAGGGAGTGGAAGTTGGGCCTGAATGGGTCTTTATGACAAGAGTAACATGATAGCTTGTATTTATGATTAAGGAAATGGAGCACAGTAGAAAGGCAGGCGTGGTATTTTGTTGGTTTATTAAAAGCTCAATCTCGATCTCATGATATGTTGCATGAACATGGCAACATTAGAACAACACAAAGGCAAAAACGTAATGCGTTAGACGGGTCAGCTCATTTATTCTCAATTAAACCACACTAGCAGTACTTTTTAACCAGAAGAGTTGACAACTGTTTTTTACCGACTATGCCCAAATCCTACATTTCCCAGTCTGTGAACTTTGCAATGACCCCGTCACGACCTCCAGCGGGGACAAAGAAGCACATGTTCATCTTCTCAAAAACTAGCATTTTAGAATCTCAGTTCTAGTTGTGGGACTGCTTTTTACCTTTTTGCTTAATTTTTACCTTTTTTTTGTCCTCTGTTAGGAGCTCTCCACAAAAGCACTGCATGTGCTGCATTTTCATCTCATGCCTTCTCACACTGACGACGGTTGAAAGACACAATGGGGCTGTTTAGACCTTGCATTAACATCCGATTTGGGTGGTCGGATCACGTAAAAGACAGGTGTGAACTTCCCCAGGACGCATTGAGACACATTTGAGACATCAGATCTCTGACCACATTTGGAGGTGGTCTGGGTCATGTGTGCCCATTCCTTTGGTAGTGTCAACGCAATACGTCCTAAATTACATTAAAGCTCGCCTCAATCATTCAGAAAAAAACATCGCCTGAAAAGGAAAAAGCACCGCAAGTGATGTGCACACACACAAAACAATGCTGTTCTTGGATCTGGAGCAGCGGTAGAGATCCATTAGAGACAAAATGTTCCACTGCCCACCACACAGTGTAAGGGTTTATATTCACACCAAAACTGAGATCGGATTTGGATACAGATTTGGAGACGCATGTCTGAACACAAGTACCTAAAAGTCACTTGGGTTCAGATCGCCCAGATCGGATCTTAAATGCAGGGTCCAATCGGGTCCAATGGAGTACCTGAAAGTACAGATTCCATTGATGCCAATGCATGACATTCTCTACAAAATCGGTTTACACGGGCATTTTGGTCATGAAACCTATGCAGTACATAAATTACTATGTAATGTTTCAATCCAAGTAATAGATCAATCTTGAGATGCAACCTTTTTTTCTTCTTTTTTCAGCCGCATTATGTAACAGGAGTTTAAACACAGGCTTGAGTTACCTCCACTTTCCTTGTGCATTATTGTGTGTACATTATGTGAGAGAGACAGGGCTGACAGATGGCTTGAGGTCCCGACTCACCACCTCGCGTGCGTAGTGGGCCTCAGACCCAGATCCTACCCCTTGTCTATGCCCGAGGCCCAGGCCTTAACCCAATCAGAGAGATGGATAAACCAGACACACACATGTGAATGTTTACATTCATCTGCTAAATATATACCTTAGGGGAGAGAAGATTGAGCGGATGAAACAGACGGGCAAACAGACTGTTGTATGGGGGTGTAACAAAAACTAAAGGAACAGGGAGAATTTTAATAATCACAATCTGTAAGCTCAGGTTTTATCACATCGAGCCTTTTCCTCTCATCTCCTCCTCCTTGTCCCTTCCCCAGGTCACTGCAGCAGTTGGTCGATGTAAATTCAGACCAGCTATTAGACTAATTTCCTCACAGCTGACTCACCCTGGAGACGGTCAGTAATAAACTCTGTGCCAGATGGAGAATACAGTGCTGTGGCGCTGAGATCACTGTTGATAATTCACTTTTTCCCACCATTCAACACACGAGGGGTAAGGCTGGACGAGGGAACATGTGGGAGCGCTCGTGTGGCCGCGTGTGATTGCTTCCAAGTGTGAATAGGAAAAGATGGTAAAAATTTAAAAATCACAATTTTTTTTTTTTCTTAAAAGGAAAAAAAAAATTCCCGGAAAACAAATCACTGAAAAGGACTATAATTCAAATTGTGGCAAGTGGAAAAATATGTGTCGCGTATGGAAATAATGAGCCGAAGAGTGAAACACCAGCCTTACAAAAGCAGTGCCACTGCAGATATGCTGCACCATTAGTTGATATGCAGCCAGCGTTCAACCTCGCTCCTGTCCAGGTCCTTCATCACAGGGAAATTAGGCAAACAACTGAGCTCCTGCCAACTTTACCGTGACTAAAACGGTTTGAGGAGATGAGGTGAGAAGGGAACGTGAGGGTGTTGAGAAAAAGGGGGCACCTCGCAATTATAGTAGCTGTAACCGATCAGGACGCTGGAGCAAGGATGGAGGAGCAGTGAAGTTAAAACCAGGGAGGGGCGGTTACACGAGATCCTGACCTTAACCCCGGCGACCCTTAGGGGAAATACTACAGAAACCCATGGGTGCACACATAAACTCTGAGGTTTACTGCATGTATAAACACACCGCATACTAAATGGTGGTCTCGTGCATGTCTATGTCTGGCTCGGTGCACAAAAGACAAAGTGAAGAAGACCAAAAAGTGGAAAAAGAACAGACCCAGACAGAGAGTGCGGACTATTTGAGAGCCGTCCACAGTAAATCACAGTAATAGTTCTCTTTGAAAATTCCTATAAGTGAGGTCCAGCAGAGGGACGCCGCTGGCCAACTTAATAGTGCAGATTAAATCTCTATAGCTGGACTATAAACGGGCGTCTCTTTGTTTCCATAGGTCTTCTATAGCCTGCATCTCACATTACCTCTGTCCTGACTCTGTGGTCTTATGGCTAACCAACCCTGACTCCTAACTCCTAAACCTGACTCCCGTCTCCTTCAGGTGCCATTAAGCCTAGAGCAGTGGTTCCCAAACTGGGGGCCAGACACCATTACATGGCCTAAGGGGGCTCTAGGGGGTCTAAACTCAAATGAGAGTAGTTTGTCACTTATACAAGCACTGTGAATTACAGTTAATGATTTAATACAGAATATAATTGAACAGGCATCCATATTTGGTGTCCACAAAGCTAAAGCAAGAAACAAAGTGATCACCATTCAATATCATATCTGGTGACATTCCAAGCAAATTCTATACCCATCTGACATCAACATGATATTTTATACGCTGCACGCTATGTGTCATAACCAATACAGGGAAAGTTCTTCACTCCCCTGCAGTCGATCTGGCAGCTCCTGCATGTCAGATCTTTGCTCTGCAAGCCTTCACATACAGTAGTCCTATAGAAAGTCCTTGCTGGTCTAACATGAATATGAATATGGGTGGAAGTTGGGAAAAAGCCCCAAGGATGGAACTGTCAGCTGTGATTCAGGTTGTAGGAGTTGAGATTAAAAGTACCTTTGTCTCACACACCTGAGAGACCCCAGTGCATCTGACACAGTCACCCTGTTTTGAACAGCTGAGCCCAACATCAGGCTTTAATGTAGGATGCAAGAGAACCCCACCCTTCTTCTATTGTAGGTTTTTCCAGGAGTGGGAGAGACTGATCACTAAACCAGGCAGCGTGTTATACCCTTAATCCAGGGGTCTCAGGTACCTGCCCCCTCATTATTCCACTCCAGAGTTGAATCCACAGAGTTTCTTCTTGGGCTGGGGACAACCCATGGCGACGAAGGAGTACGAACGGTGGAATTTCGGTGTCACTGTTAAGTCACTCCATAAGCCAGCTGTCAGCCATGAAATAAGTGTGTGTTTGTTTTATTGGCACGCTCTCCAGCCAACGTAACCTCTGAATGATCCTGATTATACCGACCCTGTGCGCCCGCATTTGTAATGCGTGTATACATTCGTGCATAAAGGTCAGCACTGACTGGGGCAGGGGACAGGGAGCGCAGTGAGAGCGTACACACAAAAACTGAGTGAATGACTGATTTATTAGGTGTATAATGGCCACGGCTTTCCTCTATCTTGGCCGTGGATCCCTGCTGGATGTCCAGTTTGTGTGCGGGTGTGCTGCTGTGTGCGCCGGAGCAGGCAGTGTGCGACAGAGTCGGATTAATGGAACACTCAGCACGCACCTCCGTGCCGACCACCAGCACTGCATTAACCTTGTATACGGAGATATTGAAAAAGAAAGGCCGTGAAATCATGTGTATGGCTGAATGTGGGTGTGTTTGGCAGGTCAGCTGCACGCCTGTCCATCTCATTTTCATCTCTCGGTTTTCTCTTTGTCTGTTTTTCTGTGTAAGAATAGGCTTAAATATTTGAAAACCTTGAAGAAGCAGGTTGTAAAATGGTCGGGTACCTTTCTCTCAATGCAACCACTGTTGTTTCCTGGACAACGTGATACTGGAGCCACTTATATGATGATGTGCTGTGCTATGATGTATACATATTTGTGTTAAAATGTTGACTTAAAGGTGATATTGGATGCCCAATTCCACAAGCGTATTAGCAGAGTAAGGCTCAATTGTATGACACTAGCAAATAATAGCATGGCAACGATATCTAAAGCTAGCTGAGGGGGATCCAGATCCTAAAGCTTGATATTTTTGTTTCATAGTCTGACCTTTCATTTCTATGGCTTATGGACATCTGAGCATCCGGTGTGTGTGGTCTGCCAAATAAGCTACGTGCCTGTTGCATAGAGGCCTCGGACAGTGGAACGGCTCTTTAAAAGTGAAGGCAAAGCAGGTAGAGCTCCCCCTAGTGGCTGGCTGCAGTATAGCTAATATAGAAATAGGATGTGCAATCATGATGACTACCAGCTCCAGTTACCATGCCAACCACTCCCTGAAGCGGTCCTCAGCAGGAATAAAAAAATAAATAAATGAGTATAATCCCCAAATTTTTTGTAACTGGTAGAGGTAGAGCAGAGGAGAGGATTAATCGAAAATGTGAGTGAGTCTAGAGGAAGTGTGTGCGGGTTATTGATAACTTGGCACCACTCTCGGCCACACTGTGCAGACTCTGGCTCCAAATTTGCAAGATGGCGCTGCCCCTATCCCTGTAATTCTACCATCAGTTCGACCAATGCGAGGAGGTGGAGACGTGTTGTCCATATTTTATACAGTCTATGTGCTGGAGTCAGAAAATCATAAATAAAAAAAAAAACTGTGTGAGTGTAGAAAGTGAACCCTCATCACTATCATTATTGTTTTATGTTTTAAACATTATTTCCTCCAATCTAAAAAAAAATGCATTTTTAAAGTTACTATTTGTAGTGGAGTAGGATTCCAGCCCTGATTTGGCATCTCCTTTTTGACTCCTGGAGACACTCTGCTACATCTGTTACTCTGGTGACTCTGTGTATTTCATTTAGGATTTCAGCCAAATGCTTTCTGGTGATACGTCAAGTCTTGGTAATGTTAAGTCAAAAGAGAGAAAAGCTAACACACATGCACACGTCCAGAGAGCTGCGCCAGAAGAAATCTTATTCATCAAAACTGACCTTGTGAAAATGAAGACCCGTGTACTGTCCCCTAAATCACGAGGATGAAATAGCAGGGGTGAAATGGAGTCAAATCACTTCATCACTAAGTGCACAGGCTGGAGCCATGACTGAAAACAAGAAGCGATGATCGGAAAAAGAGTAGTTCAGGACGTGGAAGGCTTTCCTCCAAAAATAGGAGAACATGTTTTGTTTTTTTAGTATAAATGTTGATCTAACTAAAGGGTACAGACTGAACTCATTTGTTACGGACAAATTTCCTTTGCCAGATTATATGATTCATTTGTGTATTTTAACTCGTGATTGTCTTTAAGTCCTGCAGAATCTTTCCCACTGAGAACCTGTTTCAGAAATACTAAATGAGCCACTGATTGGACTTAAAGCCAAGGTTCAGATCCTTTGAATGGTGAGCCGCCGAAGACAGCTCTGGATTCTGAGCCTTAATTATGTGTCTTCAGGGCCGTGCAGCAGGGGGACATTAATTAAGCTAAATGATCCTTCCTCTACAAAACACTTTGCAGCATTCATCGAGGAACAAGCAGGAGAATTGCTCCCGTGGCGTGAAATATAGGTGGGCATTGTACGGAGCCGTGGGCAGCCCGGACAACGCTACAGGGTTCACATCCACTCCACTGTGAAAGAGAGGCAGCTGGAAGAAAAGGCCGGGCTAACGGGCAAAATGGAGGACATGTGATTGGACTGGGAACAGGACGTCTGCTGCTCAAATAAATATAAAAGAATAATCACCCAGAAAAAAAGAAGAAAGAAAGAAAGAAAGAAAGAAAGAAAGATTTCATGTTGTAGTTTTCCATTTTGGAAGCTGGTCCCTCCCTCCTCCTCCTTCATATTTTACACACATGGCTGGGATGGATGGGGCTGCCGAGTGGCACTCTGGGATTAGAGGCGCACACATAAACACATACAGATACACGTGCATCCTCACATTAATGCGTTCACAAGTCCTGTACATGCTCACACACACACACACACACACACACTAGATATTGAGGAAGCCTGTGAGGTGATTGTTACCAGATGAGGAGGTCGTCCATCCAGTTTCACTCTGTGACAGACAAAAGATTGCACCGACTTTCCCTCATCCTTTCCTCAATGTGTGCGTGTGTGTGTGTTTGTGTGCGAGAGAGAAAGGGAGAGAGATTTTTCAAGCATGTTCAAGTAGTTTGGGAAGGGGGAGGGGGCTTGTGTCTTTAATGAATGAGGGGTGAACCCCCCTTTTTCATTGGATGAGCTGGCAGCTGGCATATGTGTGTCCCATTCAAACAGAGTGACATGTTTAATTTGACAATTAAGAAAACAAAGGACTGCAGAGAGCCACAGTTGGAGGCTGTGTATACTGCATGTGTGTGGGTGCCACACTCAAGATTCATTACTGGAGTGAAAGAGGCAGAAGGGGAAGTATTGTGGATGCGGGGTCCTAAAAAGCTGAAGGAAACCTGGACTGTCAGCTCGGATAAGCGGGAAAAGAAAAGAAGCCGTGAGCGAAGGCAAGGCAAGAAGAGAACAAACTTTAACGGGAATTTACTTTTCTGCTAATTCAAACCACCGGCCCTAAGCTCCTGCCAGTCAATCTGGCTCACGCGTGGAGTATTTACAGTTGGGGAAAGCATTACTTCAGTTTACCTCAAAGCAGCAGCAGCAGCAGACCACAGGGATTTAAAGGTGATGCAAATAAATCCGGCGCGCTGTGTTTCTTTTCAGCTGGCTGAGGATCGTTAACCTCACATTATGTCACACTTCAGGTGTTGTAAAAGCAAGCCGAGGGCTTACTCATGCACACACGGTGTCTGTCTTGTAAGTGCGCATGAAATCGCGATACATGAAATCGCATCCATACAAAAACACAGCTCGCGTTCTGCACAGGGAGCGGCGTGCCAAATTAAAGCCGATTTCCTCAGAGGTAAAGAAAGAAATTTTATATTTTTTGGCCTAAAGAATACAGCATTGTAACAAGGAACTAAGGGGGGCTGTTAAAGGAGTTTTACAATTTCTGAAATGACTGCTTTTAATGCTATGTATAGTTAAAAAGATATTTTATTCTTCTCTATTTAAAGTGCACATTTTTGCGAGTTCGAGGATGTGAAGAACCGCCAAGTTATCTCCTATATGTGTGTGCTACATTTGACCACAACCCATAAATCATCCTGAGACACTTTTACCTCAGCCTTTGAGCAAAGTCTCCTGAAATTTTCATTTTTATTTTGATTTAAACGTACCCTGATTCACCACATGGCAAACTCTGCCAGAAATAAATCACTCATTCTCCATTTTGGCTGAAAGAGGCCCAAATTTCCATCGCCGCTTATCATAAGATACAGACGCTAACCCCGCTCCCCATAATTCCTTCTGTCTCCCCCTCTTCCCGCCCCCCCCCGCCCCGTCCTCCTCCCCTTGCTTTATTCCCTGTGGTCCTGAGAGTCCTGTTACCATGGTTACCGCTGAACGATGGCTCCAGCCCTTTAGAAAACCATCATGCTTCCCCCCACCACACACACACACACACGCATGCACATGCTATCTGTATGAAGTAATGACGACCATCCTTCACGTGTGTGAGTGTTCATGTGAAGACTGTCTGCTTGCTCCTCTCTGTGCCCAGTTACAATAACATGACCCCACTCTCCCCGTGACAGCACTGAAAAACACCTTTCTGTGGACGATTCCTCCCTTCACATAGACACGCACACACACACAATCCAATCTACGCTCATTCTCATCTGGCTGGTCTAATTTGCAAAGACAGATAGAGTCCCCTCACTGCAGCTATTATCATCTAATCAATAGCATCTAGTGCAACCTTGTGGCATTTCTCGTAGCGTTCTCGGTCTGCGCGTAGTCGACACGGGGGGACGTGATAGAGCGCTTTAAAAATAAATTACATCTAGAAGGACTCTCTTTACTCCGTTTCCATAAAACGCCTTGTTAGATGACCTGCATGGCTGCCGTGCCCACAACCAGTCTGCTCCACATCCAATTCTCCTCTGCACTGCTCTACTTTAGTAATAAATATGTGTTTAAATGTGTGTGTGTGTGTGTGTGTGTGTGTGAGCCAAGCAGGGCGGGAGAGGAATAGCCCGTTTCAAGGGCGTACTCAGACAGACAGAGGTGAAGTCACGCACGTAAACACTCACACACACACACACTTACACACACGAGTAACGGTGATGAATTGGCCCGGCCCCACCTCCCCTGTCCTCCTTCCACGTCCCTCATTGTCATGGTAACCATCAGCACCTCGGCTGCATCCCGCATTCAGGCTTTCACACCAGCCATCCTTTTCGTCTGGCTTTTTTTTTTTTTTTTTCTTCTTTTGGAGCCTCGTTCGCTGAGTTGCGGTCTTTCCAGAGCCACTTCATTTCATTACTCTGAACCATCAACAGCTTTAGCTCTTCATTATTAAAAGCGTTCAATTCCTTGCACGTTTCATACCGCAGAGTCTGCAGTGGGTTTTATAACATGGTTATGGATATTTCCACGTCCTGAAACCTGCGTTTTTAACGGACCTCAGTGCCTCTGCCCTCATGCAGCATCAGCCGCTATTCAACGTGAATGAGCTGCGATTGTGACCAATTATTTGCGTTACCTCCTAATTTGCCTCATCATGTTAGTATTATGAAGTCGTTAAGGCTCACATGTTGGTTCACTTTAGCATCTACTATGTCATCCAAACCAGTGGAGAATCTGTGAAGTAAAAGCATTGTTTCGTGGTTCGCTAATCTAAATGTGCTTGTTCTCGCTCCCATTTTAAGCACGGGTAACGTCATATCATTACACTCATTAATATGATTGGTACCAAATAGTCGTGATTTTGACTGCAACCTATTACCACCATTGGAAACTTCAGTACAAAAGTACATTGTGTTACATTTCATTCACAGCGTACGAAGCATCTGCTGTGCACTTCCTGTCATCTTAGTTTCTCCATCTGCTTGACTTGAAAGAACCCTTCTTTAGATAAGAAACAAAGGCTCGGGAGGAGAAAATACCCTTCGACGGAGTCACATTAGCCCGTGTATCCGGTGTTGAAGCAGCTGATCTGGAGAACCGAGATCCTTGCAATCAAGCAGCTCCTCTGTAATCGCGCCCCGGAGCAGGGCACAGAGTACTCTATGGAGCTTGCCAGCAGCGTGGGTGTTTACCAGTATGCATGTGTCTGTGGGGGAAGCATGTGCGCAAGGGTATAGATAAGTGTGCGTTCGCGTGTGTGTGTGTGAACACCACTTGACAGCGTCAGAAATCACTTTCGGCTTACCAAATTGATATTCCCCTACAGAGAGTGGGACGCAGGCCAACGTCTGCGCCTGCCAGAGAGTCAGGGAGGGCCAGACCAGTCTAAAGGAGATCGGTTTGTACAATCATGAATAGACACAAACACCTCCAAGATATTGTCTATACTGACTTGCAAGTTCATTAGGTACACTAATGGAAACGAATGCATGCCAGCTGAACGGTTTTGAAAGAATTCTTAGCTTCATGAAGGTTTTAGAGACTGTGGGTGGTAGTACTGTTGAATTGTATTGTGTTGTGCTGACACATGTTCATTTTATTTTGACAACCCCATTTTATTCAATACAGTTTCACAGCACCACAAACTATGTCCTCCAAAGGGATCATAGGTTTGAATTACCACCCTTCTTACGCTGTTTCAACATAAACTGAACATTATAACAATCAAGACTCACGGCAGGACTGTTATATATTAGAATACATTCATTTACTAGTGTACTTAATGAACTAACAAGTCAGTGTACACCAATCAGCCACAACATTATGACCGGAGAAGACAATAACACAGACAATCTTGTGGCAATACTGCTGGGAAACTTTTGGACCTGGCATTCATGTGGATGTTACTTAGAACATCTGTACTTGTACCCCCCACCTAGAACACATCAGGCACCCTCACCCCGTAGCAATGATACTCCTTGATGGCAGCAGCCACAGAGGCCCCTCGCCTCAACCCATAAGGACCAAAGACCCCCCTAATAACATTATTTCGCCAGACACCACAGGACACCCTCACAAGGCCCATGTCCTTTCTCTGATGAGTCACAACTGTTTTGGAGACACAAGGGAGACCTGCATGGTAAATAAATACGAGAGGTATAGCAGAAGTACACTTTTCTCATCATCCGGAAACTAAGAACCAAAATCACTTTTCTGTATCATCTGTAGGGAAACGCATGAACGGGACATTAGATTCAATAAGAAAATGTATCTCTTTTCATCTTCCAAGCACAACCAACTGCTCCCGCTTGCCACAACAGTCCCGCTCTGCTGAGCCGTGACGGGAAAACATTAGGCTGTGGTGAGTGACAGCAGCTAGGACACCAGATGTTGACATTTAACGATGGCTGGTGCAGCTCCCTGCTACTTTTCCTGTTGTCAGTTCCTTTGATCCGTTTTGTAGGAACAGAGCTGCGTACGGCATTCACGAAATGACAGCTTGTGTAGTTTATTTATTTATTTATTTTCTTCTCTCACAAGTGTTAGAAGAGTGCTCATCGGTTCATAGTAATGTACACGTCTACTGCCTTTATTCTCTTAGGATTGTGCACCTTGGCTTGAAAACATCATCTAGTAGCACTTTTCCTGCTAACTTCTGCGGGATGGACATGTTATTTCAAAACCAAGAGATTTATTCCAAGCAGTATAAAGAGCTTCCTAAACTGCACACTGCACACTAGGGTGTGTTAGCCCGCAGTAAATCTGCTCCAAAACCACAGAACTGAATTTGGGCCACGTGCACCAGAAATGTTGGTTCTCCTAAATTGACATTAAATCTGACACATCCTTACTCTAAAAGTTAAATCACTTACAGCAGGAAGACACGACGCAGGCCAAATCAGAGGATTTACCTTACCTCAGCCAACACCTACCACCCCAGCCAAATGCCTGCAAATGTATTCAGTACGAGGTTAAAACATCACATAGCAACTACTGTTTAATGTCAGAAAGAGTCATCTCGGAGTAGTTACACAACTCCAACACAAACACCTTATGCGTGAGCAGGCTTCGGTCATCGACCTTGCCCAGTTTTCAGGATGGAGATACTGAAAGGTACAGTGACAGAAGAGATAAAGAATCCCTTTTCCCTAATAACAATTTACAGGACGCGAGGTTCGACAAGAGGATAGACCACCCTGAAGCAGCAGACATGTGGATTAATGCTCTATTTGGGATGAAGCCTTGTCAGAGATGCTTAATATCAAGTTTTTAGAGAAATAATCAAAACCATAATTATATAATAAAAAGTTTACCAATGGCAAAAAGCCACGATGTTCAAGTGTATCAGTACTGATACTTTAAACACTAATCGATTCATGGCTTTAATAAAAATAAAAGATCTGTTGTTAATCTAAAAAGGAAAAACAGACACTTATCTCCACGCTGCTTTTTAAATTAGTGCTTTGCTCGATTGGTTTACAGAGTCCAAAGCATCACATCGTACAGTACAGGGGAGCTTCAAGGCCGAGTCTGAAAATGGGACTTTGTTTGCTTTTGGGAAAGTAATTGATATGGGGAAATAATAATTAATAATAAAATGTATGAATCTGAATCTCATGTGATTCTACGTTCCAACCTTTTTATCCTTCTCTGATCTTTTCTCTGTTAGCTGTCATCGCTTGTTCGGTCGCTTCCGTCCCGCCGCTTCCGTCCCGCCGCTCTTGCAGTTGAGATTTTTTACAGTTGAAAACAAACACGGTGAAGCTATTTCCACTCCTGTAGCCCTTCCAGCCGTGTCTGACAGACAGCAGCCAGCAACCACAAAATACACACGCACACGTTGGCGTGCACGGAGCCCCACGGTGGAAATAAGACTACTACCTACTCTGGATGCCGTCCTTCAAGGTTGAAGCTCTGGTACAAGCATTTATTTAAATCTGGACATCAAAATCTGACGTTTTCTCATCACAAATGCACCACGTGTGCAGTTATACAGTGTATGCATAATGAAGTGTCGTAGACAGGAATCACAAAGAGGGAGAGAAGGGCACTAGTGGAGGTTAGTGGTGGCAGGTGAGAAGTAATAAAAGACCTCTTGTAAAAAAAAAAATTCCACTATGGGGGAATGGAAACTTTCTTTCACTTTTTCTGATGTTGCTCTAACCTTTAATAGACATTTCACGGTGAGAACTATCCTTATAAAAGCTGAAGTCCAAAGAAAAGGCAATATGAGGTGCACACATGACAGAAATGCATCTGGGAGATGTAAAGGAAGCGAAAGAGACGTGATGTGGACCATATTGAATATAAAACACCTCTCTGTGATCTCATATGGACAAGGCAAAAAAAAAAAAAAAAAGGCTGCTGTGTCTTTTGGCACTATTAACGCATCAGAAGGACTACTAATCTTCCTCTCTCTACTTCTCTCCGTATCTCCTGAGGTGAGAAGGAAGGAGGAGAGGACAAGTCAGATTATTAAATTGATGATTCATTTGAGAAAACAAATATCTGTAGCTACACTGTCTTTGACCCGCGAAGGGAAAATAAATAGCGTGGAGAGAGCTGGGACACAGACACAACACCAGAGGAGCGGGGCCGGCCAGACAACCGCTCCGAGGCTGCTACGCCAACACACACAAACACCCACACGCAAACAACAAGTCATGCCCGACTAGCGCAACAGCTTAAATCATTCACATTTTTTACCACAAAAGCTCAAACCCTGAAACGAGAGAGAGAGAGTGATCCTGGTCACACCCAAATGTGACTTCAAATCTAAAATTGATCGGCCTGTTAAGCCGAAAAGACAGTAATTGATACGCTGGGAAACACACGCTCACACGGCCCTTCACCCCTAAGTTTTTGACCACCTGCTGCCCCACACCGCAGAACCCCTCCCAAAGCAAATACAGCACGGGGAAACACAGGAAGCATGCTAATTTACACCAACTTAACTCGGTGTGTCGTGTAATTAGATTAGAGCGACCTAATGAACTGCAGAGCAACACAAGAATCACCTGCTGCTGGCATGCGGCGTGTATGTGTGTGTGCGCCCTTTTTTTGTGTGTGCGGCTGTGATTTTGTTCCTTTGACTTTCCTTCCTTTGACAAATCCTCCACCTCTCAAACGGCAGAGAGCCGGAGAGGTGGAGGATTTGAGCAACAAGAGATGAGACGGTGGCAAAATGGATGCTCGGGCAGAGACAGAGACGATGTCCGGACAGCTGATAACGCCTGAAGGGGAACACAAAGCAAAAGCAGCCCAGCAGGAGAGCTGCAACAGTGAGATAGGCCGGAGGGAGAGGGAAAGTGTGAATGCGCGGCTACAGTTTTGTCTGGGTTCTTTACGGGGGATCCTGCGTCTGTGGCTGTTTGATATCGGCGCGTTCCACAGACAAGGGAAGCTATCGCGACTGGTTTCTTGCTAAAGCTGAACGCGTTCACCTTATCAGCTTCAGACCGGCGATAGGAAACCTCTGAACAAAAGACAGAGTTTTGTACTGTCGGTACACATTTATCCATTTCTTAGGGTCTTCAAGATGAGCCCAGAGAACCAAATACTGTTTCTTGAAGGTCCACTGTGTAGGAATTATATGGTTTTAGTGTCAGAAATGTATCATGTTAATGTAAAAAAATCTGAATTTGTGTTTCTTGAGGCCTTTATATAAACATATGAAGCAGGTCCTCATCCACAGTGGCTGCCACACTGCTCTGCCATTATTCTACTGATTCTACTCTTCATTTTTAGCAGCAGGACAGTTATCAGTTTAGATGTTATCTGCAACCCCGTGACCAGATGAAACTACAAACTGGCATTTGAGTCAATTCGCTGACCCACAATTTGATTACACCATCAAGTTACTCAGATTTCTGCTCCAATCCACTTTATTTTTATTGCAAATTAAATACATTTGATCTAACCACAGTATGTCCGAAAGCATTTTGAATGCATGCTCTGTGATGATCAATAATCTACACAGCCGATCAGAGTGGAGCGTTGCTTGAATACATGCAGATAAAAACGAAACATCGCCGTTTTGAAAAAAAAAAAAAGACACGCACTTTTTGATTTTTCCTTACATCTTTTAGCTTTTGGGATGTCTCCTTTTATGACCCCACTGTGTGTCACTGCACAACGGAAAGAGAATAAAAAGGATGTTTTGGTCTTTAAAGCTCCAGTGCTTGGCAACACCAAGCATCCCTGTACAAAGAAATAAGTATTTTCCATTCTTGATAGAGAAAGCCATGAGGATAAAAGCCAACGAGACATGAGGTAAAGAAGAAGAAGAAAAAAAGGAAAGAAAAAAGAATGCAAAGCGAGATACTCACTACCAGATGAGATGAAGAAATGGAAGAGAAAGCAGTCAGACTGGAGAGGGACTGAAAAAAAGAGGGAGTGAGAGAAGAAAAGCCCTTACTGCCATATGGTACAGAGTATTGGGCTTAATGAGGCGTGAGGCCATCCCGTCCGCAGAGGCATCAGGCAGTCAGATCACACATGAATGAACACTCTGATAGGTTTAGAACGCAGCATGTGCCAACAACTTTTGATATGGAACCAAAACACTGCCAGAGCAAGCTGAAAGATCTGAAAAATGTCCTAGCGAAATGAAAGCTGTCTGATAAGAAGTTTAAAACTTTGAAGCTCATTAAAACTACTGAAAATATTCAGTAGCGGCGATGTTGTCAGGATCGGGGGGCAATCTGGGCTCTGAAGTGATACCTCTACCCCAAAAAAACCATAAATACTTCAAAAAATGATTTGCACCATTAGGTTATCTAGTTCCAACCAGTAGATTTGGCAACACCTGCAGTCACTCTACATAACTGCATTTTTAGCAGCCAGAGGGGGCAGCAAGTAGGCCTTGAAGGACTTATCAGTAATTAAATGCAGGAGAAAAAGTGTAATGGTTGTACGTGTTTGGAGACCAGTCTATCAACTTCATAGTGCTTTGTGTAGAATAATTTCCCCCCTCAATTTAATTTAATTCTCCCAAATTACAAAAAGCTACAAATACTGCATAAACGTATGGTAATAAAACCAAAATTAAAATGATCTGGCTTCTCCTCGGTGGTATCTGGCTCATAGTTTGATTTGAGACATCTGATTCTGAAATATTTCTTTGTGGTAATGTAACAAAGTTCAGCTGCACATTGTTCTGAACTTACAGTTTTCACTGAAACCCCTTTCTCCCGAAGAAGAAACACTCCATATGAAAACTGTTCGCACTTGTGTTTTCAGACCTCACTGGACTGGAGGGCTTTTCATCTTAAATTCAACCACAGCACATGTTTGCACTGCTGGCCCTGCCATGTTCCCACTCAACCTTCTGCATTATGATGGGCTCACAAAGTTATAAATTTACAGAGCACATACACAAGTGTCACTGCTACGGGGTGGGGGTGCCTGGTCTGGTCTAGGTGGGTGGTACATGTCTCAGTAACATCCACAGGAATGCCGGCGCCGAACGTTTCCCAGCAGAACATTGGATTGTCACAAGACGATCAATGTTATTCACTTTTGGCTGTCAGTGGTCATAATGTTATGCCTGATTGGCGTAAGTCTGCACTAAATCTAAAGTGTTAGGCTTACTCAGACAACCAAGGGGTGGGCTTTGCCATCACTGCCAACTTTGCAAGAATCAAGACTAAAAATGGAAGTTCCTATAAAGATATAAAACATTTTTAAAAACACTAGATACCACCATTGTCAATTTCACAAACCAAGCCCATTTCATTACGTATAAGGTTTATGCCCTCAAGTGAAAACCCCAAAATGAATTTCATTCATGGCATCTGAGTCTCCAGTAGCAAACAGGTGATGAATTCATTGAGTGTTGATGGATGTTATGAGAATAGCTCACATAGCAGACACACCATCCTGATCCTTCGTCACACACATCCTGTCAACATCGCCAGCAGCTGAGAAACGTCTGGGCTGGTGAGCGAGAGCACGGGAAAGAGACAGAAATACTGTACCGGAGTGAAAGAGAAAGAGTAAGCATGTCAGAACAGGGGCCAGCTGTTAACAGCATGAAACGATTCACCAAGTTGTGGATCACACCGGTGTCTGTTGGTGTGTGGACTTGTTATCGGTTACCACCTGTTAGATACCTCCTAGCATGTGGTGACAGGGATTGCTGCAACCTATAGCCTCGCTTCACTCAGCTATCGGCCCAAGCAAATTAAACACACTGACAGATTAATTAAAACACACAAGACGGAGTTTCAACAGCACCAGGCCATTTTAAAGCGCAGCTGCCACTGGCGAGTCCAGCGAGCAGGATGGAAGACATCAAGCGGTCAATAAATTTCATCTTCCTCCCTCTATTTCAAGCTTAATAAAAGCTCAAGTGTGTGTGTGTGTGTGTGTGTTGTGAGTCTGGGCCGGAGAAGAGTGTGTGAGCTCCAAGTGGAAGCTGTGGTTTGTTCTGGCTCCGGTTTCCAAGGGGTTCAGATTGAGCACAACACCAGCAGGAGACTGGTTTCGGTGTTCCAGGAAGTTTAAGCCGAAGACCTTCCTGCGTTCGGGGTGTCACCATATATCTCTGGCTCTATTGCTATTGGTTTAACAAATGCGATTAGTCTCAGTGTGGGTGCGTGTGTGTGTTTTAAATATGATTAGAGTTTCCCCATATAGACTTTAGCCACGGGGTCGCTAATGTTGGACTTCACACCAAAAGGGCTGATTGCTCTGACAGACAGACGTGCTGTGTTTGTCTAAGTGGTTTTGTGGGAGGTTCAGGAGGACCAGCTCCACCTGTCAAAAGAAACCAGTCTCCTTCCTATGTGCTTTTGCTCTATTTCAACCACCTCCACGGCGTGCTTACTTATGTGCCATTCTCAAATGTTTTTATCAGACTACCAGCGAGGCTTGTGCGGTTGGTGAGACAGCCTGTCAGATAAGAGTTGTGCTGCACAGAAAGATATCACCACCTGAAATAACCATCAGGTCTAAATTTCCCCATGGCCAGCAGGTTGGTGAACGTCAAAGCATATTTCTGTTTAAATTTTTCCAAATGAACAGATATAATAGTTAATATATGATAACAAACAGCAGACATGAGTTCTAGGCTGTATTCAGGTTTAACTTGTTTTCCCTACAATATTTCACTTTTTGATTCTCAAAAGGACTATGGCTACGTACAGCGCTCAGAGACTTGGCAGCGCTGATGTGCTGCAGTGTCAACAAGTCATTCCCCCTCTCTTTGTACATGTCCCAGATGAGCACATCTGCGTGTCTGTCCACATGATTGAGTGTTGTTTAACAGGCTTGACCAGGAAACCACATGCTGAACATCACAGGGGAGATGCATCACCTGCTGAAAGTGAGGTCTTGGCTTCAAAAGTGTACACAAGTACACATACACAGATGTAGGACACGCAGGCGTGCACATACAGTCACGCATGCTTTCCTCTTTGAGGCCTTGAACTCAACTGTCCAAACTAAGTTAGGGTCCTTTTATTTAGCTTTTTCTCTTGTTTCATTTGGATGGTTTTTGCCCTAGTGCTCATCACAGTTGGTGCTGCATTTGAGCCTTTACCAGAGGGTGACCCCTGTGACATTAGTTTTTTCCAGCAGTGAGGTTTTGCTAGATGTCATCATCTCATTAGTTCTGACAGAAACTTAAGGCACAAGGAAGAAAATGCTTGGAAAAGGCACAAATTATGACCAAGATCTAAAAATAACCATCGATTACTCAGATCACATGAGTAGATTTTAGCGAACTCCAATGCGAATTGGAGTTTAAGCAAAGACCAAGCACCGCTCTTAATACACCACTTTTTACCACCAGCAACAGTTTGTGCAGTTCTCATGACCTCTACCTTCTCAGGTTATGAACCTGGTTCCGATGGATGTTCATGCCCTTCATGCAAACACACACACACACACAGAGGCACTACAACCTCTCATGCCTGGGAAATACTTTAAGGAAGCGGGGGAAGAGGAAAGTAGGGAAACCGAGAAATAAATAACTCCTTTGTGCCGGCGCTACATAAACAGTACAGCACATTACAGATTACTACAGTGGCCAAACTGATAAGAGGCTTCCTACACACTGCATATGTGTGTGTGTGTGTGTGTGTGTGTGAAACTGCTTTAGAGCAAATAAGGGGAAAAAACAGAGAGAAATGGGTAAAAAAGGAAACCCGGAACTTAGTCTTAGCAAAACAAGAGAGAGAAACGTATATGTCCTTCATATACTTCTTCTGATAACACATTTCCTTGTTTAGATATTAACATTGGCTGATTTCCCTTCATTTTTATACAAGTGTGGAAAATCAAAACTTAGCCAGCCAGGCTGCTATAATAATTCCAAAATACAAATAGTGATTGCGATCTATTGTAAATATTGGTACAATTCTGAGAACATTCTGCCTGCGTCTCGACTCCGTTAGGAACGTGACAAAATCTCACAATAGCATTGTCGGAGCCAAACGGCATCAGACAAAAATGTAAACGACTGGACCAGATGACCCAGTTCTTCACTTTGTCAATATCTGACCAGTGTCTCAGTAGCTGGTAAGGAGTCAAATGGAGAAAAAAATCTGGGAATAGACTCATTTTGCTGTGTTGTCAGGTCTAATATCGTTTGTGCGTGTGTCCTGTCTGAGTGGCCACATATTCCATTAACCAGGGAAAAAAAACAGCAACTGCCATTACACTGCAAATTGTTGCCCTTGTGAAGTAGACTTTAGCTTGTAGAATCTTGGCTCGGCTACAGCAAGCCTAAAGGAACGTGTTGGAATAAGCAAATAAAACCTTATTCACTCGCTCTGGCATCCTGGAAAACCACCCGTGATGTCTGGCATGGGACTACGCCTGCGCCTAGTGCCAGAATAACTGCCGGCAAGGATTGGAAAAAGGAGTAACAGTTGATAGCAACAACTGGAATGGAGGTCTAGAGGGTTCATTTAGTTACTTGAGGGACAGAATAATTCAACGGAGCAGGGAGCAAATTACAGGGTTCAGACAGGCAGCAGAGTAGATTGTATTCGAATGCAATGACACTTGGGGCTTCTACTTTCTCAATCCTTCCAGGTCGATCAAGTGATAGGAGATGCAGATTCATTTGCATCTCATCTCACTACTCCTCATTACCTTCTGTTACTTCCCTCGTCTCATGTCTTCCCTAAGGAGCAGGTCCATATGCCATGTGGTATTTCCACGGAATACCAACCAGCAATCCTTTCCAAATGCATATCTGCGAGTCAAACCCCATATCAACCCTGCAAGTCAATTAGAACCGAAGGAGCCATTTGGATAAATGGTGAAATGTCTTCAAGAAAACTCAAAACCAGTCTAGTCACTTTTGTTTTTAGATATTTGCGTGTTCAGTGAACCCGCATCTATGTGAAATTCTACTTTTAATCTTCTTTAAAAAATACTGAGAAAAGCCTCTTTCTCTCTGTGTTCCTCCACTTCACATTAGAGGGGTAAAACCATCCTGTGAAAGCAGTTGGTCTAAACGGTGCAAGATGCCAGTTTAAGACCTTGCTAGATGACAAATAGGCCAGGCATGCTTTTTCATTTTTCGGGAGAGGTCCTCCTTTTATACGAGTGCCGCTGGAGTCGAGATAAAAACAAAACAGCCGAGATGCAGCAAGATAACGTGCCGATATGCAGGGCAACTCCTGGTTACTTCAGCAACTCTATGGGGTGAGACAGAGGACATACCAGAACAGAAAATCTGCTCAAGGTACCTTCGAGAAGTCTCACTCTCTGCCTTTCTCTCTCCGTTTTCTTTTCTCTCTCTAAATGAACACACTAAATGGTTGCACTCCTCTCATCTCAGAGCTCAGCCTTTATGAATCACATCACAATGTATCAGTGCTTCCAAGGGCGCTGTCCTTTTCTAAAATAAAACTTTTGCTTTTGACTTCTGACATGACTTTCATTTCCAGATGGGTTCGTATTGATGTATAAATCAGGTTTTGCCAGGGGAGTAATCAGAGAGGTCTTGAAGGGAGGGCGTGAGTGAAATGAGAGTGAATAAAGAGATGAGAAGACAAGCGAGACAGTGAATACTTAGTTTTGGCTGTATAAGTAGGACAAGCCGGCACACGGCAAGATTGAATATCAGGAGAATTAAAAATGGCTGTTACAAACTAAATGGTCTTGTATTTATAAAGCACTTTTCTACCCCATAGGTACTCAAAGTGCTTTACAGTCACAGTGATACATTTACTTATTCACTCACACATCCACACACCAGTGGACTGGGAGTAAGGGAGGGTCCTGTGTCTTGCTCAAGGACACTTCAGCATGTGGCATGTTATAGGGATCGAACTGCTAACCCTCCAGTTTGTGGACAACCCATTCTACATACAGAGCCACAGCTGACAAATAAGAGATGAGTAGAGTGAAAACAGAGAAAAAGAGACAGATGAAAGAAAACAGAGTGGGAAGGAGAGGCAGAAAGCTGGAGAGAAAACTCTCTTTGTCAACGTTCCTCTTACCTCTAAGAAGCAGGTCCCAGCTGGGGTGTTCTCCTTGATGGAGGCATTGTAGAAGCTGCTGGAAAACACAGGTGTGTTATCGTTGACATCCTGCAGGACAATGTCCACTTTCGCCGTGGACGACAGAGGCGGCCGGCCGCTATCCGTCGCAACAACAGTCACACTAGGGGCTGGCTCCGATTCAAAGTCCAGAGCAGTTGCGGTGGTAATGATTCCTGTAACTGGGTCGATCGAAAACCAATCAGAGTGAGAGTTTTTGCCCTTTAGCAGGCTGTACCGGATGTCCCCGTTGGGGCCCTGGTCCTTGTCCCTGGCAGTGACTTGAAGAACAAAGGATCCAGGATACACAACCTCAGGAATAGTTTGTCGGTAGGCCTGCTGGTCAAACAGAGGGGGGTTGTCATTGACATCGGTCACCTGGATGGTAAAAGAGGACTCCGCCCTGAGGGGAGGTGTGCCAGAGTCTGTGGCCATCACCCTGAGGTCGTACGAATCACGCTCTTCTCTGTCCAAAACCTGGTCGACATATATCAGGTAAATAATGCTGTCCTTGGTTGTTAAAGCAAACTTCCCATCTCCCCCTTCGAGGGACACGTTAACGTTGGCATACTCTCCATAGTCTGGGTCGGTAACCGATATCCGAGCTACGTACTGGCCCGGTTGGGCTCCTTCTGAGATTCTCGGAGAGCCGTCCTCACTGAGGAAGATGATGGTCATGGTAGGCTGGTTGTCATTGTAGTCACGGACATGAATAGTCACAAAGGCATTGGTCACCTGGGAAAAGATAATGGTGTAAGACTTTTATGCTCTACTAATGTGCTCTACTTTAAAAAACATCATACACTGAGCTTAACGCTCAGAAATAATTAGACATTATGCAATTACCTCAGGGTGGCTGGCATTGTCCCTGGCCTGCACCACCAGTTCATGGACCCTCTTCAACTCATAGTCCAAAGGTCTATTCAAAGTGATGACCCCTGACTTTATATCAATGACAAAGTAGCGCTCAGGATCACTCTGACGCCGGTTGATTTCGTAAAGCACCAGACCATTGTCGCCTTCATCCTCATCTGTTGCAAACACCTGCAGAAATTTGTCAAATATAAAATTAACCCGGTGAACCTGGAAAGATTACTGTTGTTTTGTTAATAAGGCAAAAGCAGATTTGAACTAACCTGCAGGATGCTACTTCCTTGTGGGAGACTTTCGGAGATAATAGCATGGTATCTGCTCTGATTGAAGACTGGCGCATGATCATTGATGTCAGTCACTGTCACTTCCAGGGTCATGGATCCCATTCTTCTCGGTGAACCCCCATCATACGCCTCCAGGACAAGGGTGTACGATGAACGTTTCTCCCTGTCCAGCTGTCCACTGACCACCAGGTCTAGATACAACACCTTGTTAGCAGCTCTCTTTGTCTCAAGTTTGAATGTCTGGCCTACATTTCCCTCTCGAATAACATAGCCTTGGGTGGTCAGCTGGTCCTTGTCAGCATCAGTAGCAGGCTCCAGGGAAAATCTTGTCCCCACTGCCGTGTGCTCAGGGATTTTGAGAGCAGCTTTCTTTTTGGGGAACACTGGTGCGTGGTCATTGATGTCATTGACAGTGATTGACACCTCAATAGTGATACCCGTCATTGTCACGGCGATAAAGCTATAGTGGTCCCTCTGCTCACGATCCAGACGGCGTGCAGTGGTAATGATGCCTGTGTTCTCGTCGATGTTGAGGTCGTTGCCAACACCTGTGCCCTCATGGTCTGAGATGAAGTAAAGACTGGCAGTTTCACCAGGCGGTAACCCAGCGCTGATGTCTCCGACAATGGTACCCGCCGGTTGCTCTTCATCCAGCTGGAGCTCCAGGGCTCCGAGAACAGATTGTGACTGAACTAGAACAAAGATGAAGCAAAAATAAAAAAGTGGTTTCTGTTGCCACAGACTTGAATACACACAGGGTCGGCTGACCCAAGCCCTCCGTCTTGACCCTTTACTTGTTATCGGCATGGCTGGGCTCTGCTACGCCTGGAAGAGAATAACAAGAGAGAGAGAAAGACAAAGATCAGAAAAGACAAATTCACTAAATGCTCTTAGCACAAAAAGGAAAACAAAAAGTTCTTTAATTTCAAAGTCAAGTACGTATCTTAAATCCTTGCATGACAATGTGCTAACACTTTAACAGTCCAGAACTGATATTAAAGACACTGCCTGATGAATTTCAGATTTTTTCCCCCATAAAATGGATATACATACTGTATAACGTTTTGGAAAGAACTACTCAGCTGGATCAGGAACCTTTGAAATAGCAATGGAAATGGAAGTCTAAATCGGTCCAGAATCCACATTGGCTTTAACCACACCGAGGACAGAATCATAAACTATATTTATCTCAAGGATAACATTTTTTATTCACTGGGTGAGAACATCTTAAAGTGTCCAGAACATCACACACTTAAATCCCAAGGGAAAACCCATTAAAGTCACTAAATCCATTAAAGAGCAAAATCCTTTGTAAGGGTTTTTATATCCAACACAGATGACAACAGTTAATGCTTACATACAGTACACACATGTACAAACACATGGAATGCATGGGAAAGTAAGTATAAGGCAGCTTCACCAGGGCCTTCACCGGGTAAAGAAGTCATTTAAGACTGTGAGCTACGCCTCTACGCACCACAAACACTGAATCGTGCACACATCCAAAAGGATAATGTCATCCTCATGCTAATGCTAAATCTAATCATGAGCAGATATAAATACTGCAACTGTCCACAAGGGTCTGCATCAAACTCCAAAGTTTGATTGTGGTCTGCTTGGTGTGCCTAATCACAAGAGTTTGAAAGTCTTTCCAAAACTCACCTGTCACAGTCTGAGCTACCCTGCAGCAAAGCCACCATCTGGCACTTCCAGCAAGTTAAAACAAACACCAATAATTATTTGCAAATGGTAATTGACCCAGCTTTGACACACATAGTTTCGCATACTACCATAAAATCCTGGAAACGCACCCATAACTGTTCTGGCGAGTTTAGGCGAACAAGTTTAACTGCACTCTCACGAGATAGATGCACATTTTACCCCTTGATGAGGTCTGCAAATATTTAGATTGCGTTCAAATTGAGACCAATTGTTTATGCATGTTCCTCTCGTATTTATAAGGGAGATTTATTGAGCGTGTAACTCTTCAAAACATCCTGCAATGAGGAAAGCAATCCAGCCCTGACATAAATCATCCATCACACTTTCAGACCAGAGGCTCGAAGATGATGCTTTAACAATCCTCCACACTGGTCCGAACATTAATACCTAAACTCTCTGGAATGCGAATGAGCTTTTACTAGCTAATATTTGGTCAATAAAAAAAAAAGAAGAAAAAAAAAAGAAACTCAAATGTGTAATGCAGGCAGAATGCCAGTAGCGGACGGGAGGCAAGTTGTCGGTGCCGGGTGTTGGCCCTTGCTGGTCAGCCATATTCACCCAGACAATCGCTCCCACAGTGCATGTATAATCTGGACAGTTAACTTTAGGAATGTATTCCATCTCTAGAGAAAAAGCCAACCTGCGACCGGCTGCAGGATTTGCACATACGTTGAAGTGAAGCATTCATACCCAGACATGCCAAAACACTACAGAGTGAACTTCTGGAAGCAAGCGGAGAAACTGGCTGCCGTCCCATGTAAATATGAAAACCTATGTCTTTCTAATGGATAACATTTAAGGAGTAGGACAGCACTCATTAGTGAGGACACATTCACTCTATCAGTTACAAAAATGGCAAAATATTTCCGCCTTTGGGCTTAACTTACTAATTCATAGCTAGTTTCATTTTGATTTTACATCTAATGTCTTGCAGCAGGAGAAACCCAAAGCAATGCTCCTTGAAGACTTCTTTGAGCACAACCACAAATAAAACACAATTATTTTACATCTCTTGAATACTCCTGTTTTCATCCACCTCGCCAGAGTCTAGTGACCTTGACCTCCTGCGGTAGTTTATAAGGCCTCTGAGGAGGAAAGATTAATAAAGGCTATAGCTCCAGTGGGACACGGAAAGGGACACCGATACTGGCCCCTCTGCTGCGGTCGCTGACCTCTACATCTGGTCCAGGCGGCTGCTCTGGACAGTTGCTGCACTCCTCCACAAAGGGGGGGGGGGGGGGGGGTAAGCCTGAGCGCATGTCTGCAATACACACCCTTCCTTTGTTGTGTTTGATGCTCATCAAAGTCAGACTTTGTTTTTGTTTTTTCCCTACTGGACTCTCCTCCTTAAACAGGAGTGGGAAGAAAAGAGAGAAGGGATTGAAGCTGAAGGCTGAGGTCTGAGGGAGACAATTAGGGGCGTGATGATGAAACGTAGTCTTTCTGCTGCCGAGAGGGAAACTCGGAGTCAGAGCCTGGGCCTTTTGAGACCTAGCTATGATGAAATTAACCCACAATATTATAATGGAGCCATTGAGGAGACCAGGGAGAGCAAAACAGTGAAAAAAAAAGAAGAACAAAGCAGAGAAATGGAAAGAGTGGATTCAGGACACAATAGAAAAAGTGATTACAGTTGCCTGGGCAGCCTTATTGTCTTTAGGGAGCACTGAACTGTGTAGGCAAAACTTTAAACAAGGTCAGAAAGGGTGTTTTCCAAAGTGTGTCGTTTTACGTCCTCTTTCCTCTGCTGCTTCAGCCGAGTGTCAGTAAGAGGTTATACCGATGAACCGATCTCATGGCTGCCATCTGTCACTGTCAATGAGCAGTCGGTCCATGACATCATCTCCCCTTTGGCGTGTGCTGTAATACACTAGTGTTTAACCTGGAAAACGCAAGCTGATGAGGAATGGGGAGAGCAAAGGCTTAAATGTACCTCATGCTGAAATAATACTGGCTTTCGCAGATGGTCAGTGGAGTACAAGATTGCTACCTGATTCACTCCCTCTAGTGGCATTCTGTGTAACACTAAGTGAAACTACTTCCTGTTAAATAAACAAGACAGAATGAGCAATTAAGAAGTTGTTTAACCAACCTGAGTGGTTACACAGGTTTTTACGTGTTCGAGGCATGTGTGCGCTAACGGTGACATCATCTCTGTGCGACCACACTGACAGACGGGGCAGACCCCGAGGGCTCCATGCAGTCTCAGCCACATTATATCTGGCATTGCATCCCCATAATCTGCCTCTGCTGTGTGCAAGCCTCAAAGCCTCAAATACATGGGCCTCCACTTTTAAGTGCTGCTACCAAATAATAGAGACCCACGGCGTTTTCTATATGTGACCAGTTAAAGAAGCGCAGCATGTGTACGGGGGATGTGTGCGAGTGTGTTTATGCTGCTGAATATCAGTTGGGAGGAATAACTTTTCCTCATGCAGTGCCATCTCTCTATCCCATGTATGTTCTCTCCTCCTCCCTCCCTCCTTCCCTCCCTCCTTTCCCTCCCTCTGTCCATCCCCTCTAATGGATTTAGCAGATCAGGTTGGGCACGCCATGGATACCCGCAGCCAAGCTAAACAGGACCCAGAGTCACGAACTTCCAACTAAGAAAAAATGGCCATTCCTTACCACCTCTATCTCTGCCATGTTGCTTCGATGGAACAGCGCAGAGTTGAATTCAACCTCAGCGGTTGAGAGGTCTGGCATGGAGTGCACATTTTTGGCAGCCACCCGTTTGGTCCTGCTACGGCTTCTGTGTCACCCAGAACAAACATTGGCCAGACCTTCTGGTTGACAGCAAAGTCGGACAGGGTAAAAGGCACTGGATGTTACCTCTATCAACATCTGCAGAAATCTGATTGGTGTTGAAATTTTACTTGAAATTTTACAACAGTTTACTTGAAATCCGTGGCACTAAGATAGACTCCTCATAGTTTTAACGTCATTATAAAAAAAAAAAAACTGTTTCTCAGCAAGTGTATAATTACATTTAAATGGCTGGAGAATGAAGGGTTAGGTCAGGTTGTGGCGAACACACTGCAGTGATAAAAAAGCTTTGTGAGAAGAGGGAGGTCCAGTCTGGTGGGGGGTAGAGGATGGAGGAATGCTTTGCATCTCAGTTTTCATGTCGTTTGGGTTGCGAGTGTTTAGGGGAGGGGGGCGACAAATATGACCCCTGTCTCCCCTTGAGTTGCCTTTCCCTGTATATCTGGATATAGACATCCCATTTCTAACCCCAGCTGTCACCAGCTCTACAGGCATGTGTGTGTTGTATGTTGTATGAGTTGCCTTTTAAAGTCTATAATAAAGGAGGATACCAGTTTTAATTACGTTCCAAAACTGGCTCAGTTAAAGTAGAATCAACCCCAATCCAGCGATTTTTAAGTATTACAGCTCAAGTAACCCAGACAGCCAGACGACAACTGTCTGGACACTTACACGAGCACTGAAATATACATGCAGGCGCTCCATCAAGGCTCAATCAATATTAATACTACTACTCATAGAGAGAGTTCATCGCTGTGTCAAACAGTTAGGGCACTTCATCCCGCGGGATGCACACAGCCGTAAAAGCTCTCACAACCTGCGAAACACGACCTATCTGGTTTGTGTAGACCGGGCGAGACTAAGTAAGTACGTTTGAATTAATTATGATCAAGTGAGTTCCTTGGCAGTTCCCCACTGTTGCTCAAGTGGTTGACGTGGCACTGAGGGATGAGTAAACCATTCACAAATATTTACTTTAAATGAGAAAGCGCAAGACTACAACAGTGATTATTAACTCTGGTTCCAACAAACCAGTTGTTGCATTCTTCCCAGTTTACCTCAACTCTGTAAAGACTTTTGTTTTTAATTCCATCCATGAAATGTTGCTCTGGAGTTTGGTTTTATTACTTATTTCCTGCATAAATGTCCATGTCAGTGACATCAGTGAGGCTGAAGCAAGAGAGGCTGGGAGTGGGGGAGGATGGGGGGGGCGCTTGAGACTAGTCGGTTCACAGCTAGAGCCACCCTTTCTGCCAACAGCCCACTGAGACTGGAGCTTTGAAGTTCAAGTCTACATCGTGTGTTCATATTGCAGCTTTTGTAACACTGTGCGGCACAAATCAGAATAAAGCAGAAGACACCAAATTCTTTTTTTTTTTTTTTGTTCCACTCCAAAGATACTTGGAAAGTGAGATATTATTTTATGGTTTGGCTCCACACTCTCGTTTGGACGTTAATAAACCATGCGATGAAAATGAGATTTAAGCGGTGATCTGTTGTTTAAGTTTTGTTTTATTCTCAGCCACGATTGTACATTATGTGGCCTCATATTTGGTTTGGTGTTATTAAAGATAATATTAAATAAAATCACATATGGTTGCTGCATCCCAGTCTTTGCAGACAAGAAAACCACCAAAGCGCTCTTTTCGTTCATCTGTGGATTAAACCTTGGACTTCATTTTGTAGTGGAGCACCATTACAAGTTATGACAGGCTGAGGTTATCAAATCAGCCTCTGTTGACTGTACAGCTGCGGAATAAGCTTGTTACGCTTCAATTTTTGTGTCTCTTCACTCAAATTCTTCCTTGATTCCACGGGGATATTAGCTGGGGAACTGCAGACTCAGAAACTCTACGGCCGCAGCATGACAACTCAGAGCTGGCGTGATGACTCAGATTTGTTTATTTACTCTCACAGAGGCTGTCAAGCGGGAAACACAGACACACACAGTTACAAACTGCACCAGGTCCCCTGCGACAAAACGTCCTAGATTTTACTGCCCGGCAGATACTGCAGCGATAGGAGGAGCGCAGGAAGAATGGGGACTAGGGATGCAGAAGAAAAGTTTGATTGTGAACAAGAAAATTATTGCCGCGGTGACAGAAAGAGGAGCGAGAAGAAGTTGGACCGAGTGAGTGCACGAAAGCAGACTCACAATCATAAATAATGGAGCATCGCTGAAGCCATGGAGCAAGTGAAAACACAGCCGGAGGAGCTTCACTTGCCTCTTAACCTTCAGGGCCATACTGCCAAGTGAATGTGCAGCCAGCTTTGCTCTTCTGATGAATTTCACTAGGGCCATGTTTTTTTAAGAAACAAGACAAAGGGTAGAAGATTAGAACGGTTGAAAAAGCAAAAAAGGGTGGGAAGATGTCCATAAAGGTAAAGCGGCAGCTGCCATATACCATCACTCATCGCCCCTCCCCATCAGAGCATGTTTAATATCCCACAAGGGCAAGCTGTCGTGCTCAACCATATCCATGGCTCTGTCAAACATTATTACATCAGGGTTGAAACGGAGATAAATACCCTCATAGTAGATTAGCAAACAGTTTCTCTACTTACAATCTGGTCTGTGAGGTTGAACACCAATCCTGTCCTCTGCTGTGAAAAGCAGTACTGGAAACAATTAAGCTTCAGGAAATATTCTTAGTGAACGTGGAAGACATTAAAATGTACAAATAACTGCTTAATGACTCCACTTGGTCCCATATTAATCTAAAACACGCTGCAGGTTTTATGCTAGCATTTTGGTGTCTGCATTAGCAAACATCGTTCATGTGTGAGCGTGTAGCTTGTGTGTGTTGTTATGAACCATTGTATCTTGATGTTAAATCTAATGCAAATAATGACCAATCGCTCTGCAGTTGATTATAGTGCAATTAAAATTTCAATTGCAATTTCAACAAAATCACTTGAGTTGTGTGCGTGAGTGTGTATGACTACATACACATGTAGGAACGGTGCATTGTCTTACTTTCATTCCCCAGAGGCTTGTCCTAACCTTAAATGCCGAACCCTAACCTTTCCCCCAACCTTAACCCTGTCATAATTCTGAACCTAAAACTCTAAAACAAATGTTTAACCTCGTGAGGGGAGTAGGAGTGTTCATCACACGCGTCCCCACGTGTGATGAACACTTTAAACTGAGGAAAGGTTCAAAGACAAAACACTCAGCTGACAGTCAAAACAGGGACCGGAGGAGGGAAACCTTCGATCCGTCTTGTAACCTGAAGACACAATCTCACACATGTGCAGGAAAACACCCACTTTAATCTCCTTCTTGCATTCCTTCCAATGAAATAATCAGCTACATGGCCTAACAGCAAACAAGGCACAGAGTAATGTTATTGTTTCCGAAAACACATAAATATTAATCAAAGTGATAAAAATGCTTTGTTGAAGAGTTTGCCAGGTTTTGGTTCTTCTTTGGCTGATCAATCTGGGAAACTATCACAATATGTAATTATTCATCTGTAGCTCAGAATATGGGCCAGTGACTTGGTTTATTAGTTATTATATTCTCCATCAGCTCTCGAGTTAGTGGCGCGCCAACAGCTGTTCTCCAAGAAAATGCCTTTGTATCATGTTACTCCATTATATTTCTTGTGGTAAGTCTGGGAATTAAGTGCGTCTGTCTTTGTTTTTATTGTGTTCTACAGTGTTGAACAGACATCAGTACATATCAGTTAGTAATGACTAAATAAAAGCATGATAAAAAAAAAAAAAGATGCGTGATAGAAGGTTTGAGGCTTCAATATAAAAATCCATTTTAGAATAGATCAATGGTGCTTTGTTCCAAGTCAGATAAATCAACAACAAGCAACTTGGTTTGCAGTCTCCCGGTCAACTGAGTCGATAACGTCTAGTCCAATCAAATTCTCATTGGTCAGACAATCACTGGTGTGACTATGATAATGAGAAAGGTGCTACATCAGTATAGCTGTCCCTGGTGAATCCATAGTTTGGCCATGGGAGACATCTCAGAGGTGCCAAAAATTGCGGTTCATCTACACGGGGTAACTTTTTATTTAAATCTCTTGTTGGAATTATATTAAGACTTGACAGTTGCGAGTTACAGATGGTTTACACTACTGGGTTAAGTAAGTTAGGTAAGTTAAGCAGAAATTATGGCGACAGCACAGACCCTGCAGAGGACCTAGTGCCTTAGCTGATGTGCACCTCCTCAGAAATGTAACTACGTGCCACAGTGACACAAACCACAAGAGCTGTGATTGGTCTGCTTGGTAGTAGCGTTAGTATTTTTTGGCTGCTTCTTCATCTTCGCAAATTTCGAATTGATTGTTTTGGATCAATAACGAACACATCGAGAAAAGGTTAACTGAGGAGGTTTGGAGATACAACACTGAACATTTGTATTACTCCTCTTCATGGAAATGGCATTGCTGAAAGTGAAGCAGGAAGTAAAACCAAAACTTAATCCGACTCGCAAAAAGACACAGCGTTGACCAGCGTACGGGTGGCATTTTTACGGAGTGAGCCAGACTGACGAGCGCGTACTCTGCAGTACCCTAAAGAGGAGCAGTCAGGCCCTCAAGACGGCAACTGCCTGATTTTCAAAACTCCTCTTCTTGAAATCTATGGGAGGATTCTCTAAAAGTTTGTCAATCATTATCTGTAGTCACTGGGTTTACTCTGCAAATGGTAAGCTAACTTGCCTCAATTGCAATGCCCCACCAATTTTTGTGCCTAACACTCGAGGCTTTGAGGGTGGACATCAAAAAAGTTAATATTTGTCATCTTTAAATCTGTTTTTCCTTCAGTATAAAGTAATGAGGTTAAAATGATTACATATGCCCTACTAGCATTTATTTTATTTTACTTTTATTTATGCTAGAAATGATACAAGTTAGTGTGCAGAAAGTTTTTGTTTGGTTGTCTACAGCCCTACAAACTGCACATAAAAGCATTTTTGATTTTCCAAAAGGTCACAGCGCTCCCACTTCAAGAAACCCAAAAGTTTCTACCAGTTTTTTCCTCTTCTCTTGTTTTGTTCCACTCCACCCACCCACACACACACCCAGTCTCCGAGTCCCTTGACTTGCATAACGCATTGCTTTACCTGAGCTACAATGCCTAGTGCCTGTGTTTGAAGTAACCAGAAGCTCAGATCATCTCACTGACTTCATTAAAAACACATGAGACGCTACGCGGGCAGGGCTCCCTCTTCGGCTTTCTGCTCGCCTCAGAGCTCAGACTCTTCTCATCCGTCAAGCACCCAGATGGGCAGCGGTTACCACATTTCATTCATCTTTGTTCAGAGCTATTCCCACATTTATCCCTTCATGTGACTCATGAAATTAATACATCACTTCATTCAGATACATGTGGGCAAAAGCAGTGCACAGGCCTGAACTGAGCATCCCCACAAAGGGTGGGAAAAAAAATCAATCTTTCTGCTAGAATCTGGGAGGATTCAGCACTGAGACAACTAATCAATTAATCGATTAGGGGATAGACAGAAACTAGTCAGCAATAATTAAAGCATTTAACAAGCAAAAAAATGGCAAATGATTTAATGTACAGGGAACGAGTTGGAGTTTTTCGACATTTTAAACAGGTTTATGACATTCAAGAGACTAACTCTGCTCATGAAAATAATAACCGAGAGATTAATTGCTGATGGAAATGGTCGTCATTTGCAGCCCTAATGAGACGTCTTCATCTTCAAAGGCGCCACATTTCCCTCGTGCGGACACAGAAACAGCCGTTCTTGCTCCGTCCATCTATAGCGACGAGAAGGAAACCATAACTCTGATGATCTAGCCAGACTTTGGCGCTCGGAAGCCAGTGTCACAGGTCCAACCGAGACAACACCAAGCTTAGACAAATTCCATCTGCAGCTTCGTCCAGGAATATATAACAACTCATTTCCAGCAGTCATTATCCTAGCTCTTAATCTTGAGCCAGCTGAAGGCCTGGCCAGCAGCTTCACTGACCAGCTTGGATTAATGTCCAAATTAGACATTTCACAAGTTGAGGCATTAGGAATTTGGGGGTTTTAGAGGGGCAGTCCCAAAGCAGAGAGCCTGTTGCCTTTCTGACAGCAACCATTGTTCTGTAAAGATTATTTTGAGTATTTCTTTGAATTTGTCCATTGTCTGTACCTGTCAACCGATAGTTATGCTAAAAACGTTGTGTGCAGCCTGGACAAAGACCATGAATAATGATGATGACAGTTACATCACAAGTGGGCCTCAGAACAAACAAAAAAAGGAATTGGACCATCTCAGAGCTCCGGCCAGTCAATCACTCTGCGTCCGACAGGAGCGTCGTTTGCTTTGATTGACTGAGTAATATCTTCTCCAGAGCCACAGATAAATTGGCTTTCAAAGCATACGTAGGGAGGTAAGGTCCGTATTTCCCAAGGGGAAAGACAAGAGTGCACTTTCGGAAAATAGGTTTTAGTCTGAGCTAAAGGATGAACTCGTTTGCTAACATGGACTTAACATAAACGCATTCCTACGGCCACAGGCTGAAAAGTACAGCATCCTGTACCTCATAATTCAATTACTATCTCTCAAAGCGGCAACAGGAATTAAAAAGATATAATTCACATCAATTGTTTATCAGTGCAAAGGAGACCAGACAAAATACAATTGCGAAAATATAACCTAATTTAGAGACTTTAATGAAATTCTACAAATGCCACCAATACATTCAAAGCCGTGCCACACAGGGTATTGAAACCAATGGGGCCCAATATTTTAGGTACCACATGGACTGGCCTTAAATTTAACAATGGTCTAATTAAATTTCACAATTACACTCACAGCAAGATGCGGTGATTGTAGCTGCCATGGCAACCAAGTACGGCCCGGGGGCACAATTAGAGAGATCTGGAGCAATCAGCAAAGAGAATTCCTTATCAATGGGAATCAGATTTTCTTACTCTACTACTAAAGCTATTAATAACCGCCTGAATTTCCCGTGGATGGATGATGCAAACAAAAAGTGGCTTTCCAGGAAACCGAAGCTGCTCCGTCACACGTTGCGGGAGCACAACCCTGGCTACGGTCCGCGTGCTGCTTGATAAATTAGGATGCCATTGAACTCCTTCAATGTTGAGTCTCTGCTTTGTGTTATGTCTAAGACAATGGTCTGAGGAGTAAATAAAAACACGAACACAGACCTCTGGCATCGGCAGCGTGCACAGGGTGAAAGATGGAAGGTAAATATTTCCTCTAGCTACTTGTGGAGCCAGAAAGCAGAGAAACAATCCTTTTTGTTTATGCTTAATTTTTTTTATTTTGGGGTTGGCTGTCATCTTCTGTCCATTCGACATGGTGGTGAAAGCATTAATCAGTTTAACATTTGCAGGACTTGATGTTTGAGGTTATCGCCGGGGACGGGACGCTGTTGGGAATATAACTAAATGAGGTAATGTTCGGCTTGTGGATGTGATGTGTTTACGCTCGTGCGTGTGAGAGCGACGGAGAAAGAGGGAGGGGGAGTCTCTGAGTCACTTTCCGATATTTGTGCTCAGATGCTGATTTCCCATGCTTGAAGAACAAAACCCAGGAAGAAACAGTGCTGGGATACAATTAGACAGATTTTAGCTTGAGCTGCAACATTTGGATGGGAAGATGCCCCCGTATCTTTCTCTTACTGGCAGTGCTCCGTGACTGGAGACGATGAGCTGAAACAGACATTGCACAAAAACCTTCGCTCAGCAATGTAGCATCTTGGTATTCTCAAGTCTGAATTCGCAATTCAGGAAACTTACTTTGTGAGAGAGGGGATATAGGAACAAATGTGGCATGTAAAGAAACCTGGCTGCACTAGACATATTGTTCTTCTTATGTGGGTTCTGTAGGGGCTACAAAAAAGGACAACATGTATACAGCACAAGCAGGATTTCAGCTTCAATGTGGGTGGCAAGTTCGCAGTTTGATTACACTGTGTATCTTTAGAGTAAATTCTCCAAATTGCTTTTCATTTGTAAAAGAATAAAGTCTCGGCATTGGGGCATTCCCTAAAAGTAATGCCGTAAGAATCGACAAAAAAAAAAATATCCTTAAAGACTGTGGACTGTATTGTATTTCATCTTGAAGCAAGGCGAACCTGATGACAGCTTCAAAGAGAAATGTAAAAATATTTTGCCTGTATGTCAAGTGTAAGATTTCACGATTCAAGTAAGTGGCGGCCAACATTCGCCCAAAAATAATCTGATATAAAACAAAGGGAATGTGGATTTTTTTTGTGATGTGGGTATCATTCAGCCACCTCCCCCTTAAGACTGTAATATGAAGTCATTCCACAGATGCTGTTGTTTAAGAAGCGTGTGTGTTTTGGGCCCTGGTGAGAATCAAGCCCCTGACCCTGTCGGAGTCTGTATCATGCTCGCCCATTGGGCTACACAGAGCCACATGAAGTGCAGGGTAAACAGCGCACTGTTTACATGGTTGATAAGCCCCAAAAAGACTTGACAGAGAACTGAATAAATAGATCTCTCTGCCTTGACAAGCTTGTTAAAGACGGCATTAAAACCACAGGTTGTAACATTTGCTATCACAGCCTTGTTTGACAAGGCCCAAATGAAGATGAATGAAACCATCTTCTACAAGGAACTCGGGGGGTCAAGGTGGACACCTCAGCTGCCCACACTCCAAAATTGACCGCCCAAAGTCACATTAAAATGTGATCTAGGCTGAAAAATATTTAGATTTTCCCAAATCTCCAGCATGTGTATCAAATTGATCCAAAATGTGACTGTGGAAATGTTTTTCTTATGTTAGTATCCTGCTCCCGTAGCGAAGGATCTCTCGTTCAGCAACTGATGTAATTATAAGTTGTTTGCGCAAACATAAGCTCCGACGAGAGGTCCATATGGTTCCCGTTAGAAAAAGTCTTGCTGCACACCTCATCACAGACCAAGAGGCCGAGGCTGCGGCCAGCGTACTGCAAAGCTGGAGAACACACTCACCATGTAAGTGGAGAGCGGAATAATGCAAAGATTCTGATTCCCTCCTTGCAGCAGAAAGCCGGGAGCTGTGGATGCCAGCAGACACCAGAAAAAGACTAGAATAACTATTGTGGTCAAGAGCTTGAATATGCCCCGGGATTCCCACTTTTAGCTTTTGGCCATGTAAACACATACTGGCAGAAGTTTCTGCTATAAATACACTTTGGAAAACACGTTAGAAAAAGAAAAATCAATTTGTTGGATAACAAAAGTGCCTCTTGGACTTCATGCTTTTGTATGTTTAAGGCATTATGCGGTCTACGAGATGGTTCCTCTGCGATCTTTGCTTCTGTTTTCACAATCATACTAGAAAAGAGGAGATCTCAGCACAGCAGGGCCTGCAACTCCTCTAAGTGCCTTGCTCGGTGGCACACAGGAGCACTCCAGATTCTCTCCACCAGTGATGCCTTGCAGTCAGCCCTGCACTGTCACATCAGTTGGTCCCTCCAGGAAATACTTCAAAAAATGCTGGCCCACTTTGTGCACAGAATGGTGTTTCCCATTAAGTGGTTCTGTCCTCCATCCAAAACAAAAAGTGCAGTTGCTCTAAGCTGCCAGCCCTGTGGAACAAACCACTGACTAACTGTTATTAAATAGTTCCATAAGGAATAATACGCTTATGTGGTATCCTACTAGAATGACCCTTTTTTATGTTGGATATTTATTTTAAATGGGGAGTCATTCTTTTTTTTTTTTTTTTCGCTTCCAACCAGGCTGCTTGGCAGGCTCGGCTCTGAATGGTGATCAATAATTAACATAAAAGGCTACACTGCATCTCCATGATCCACTGTGCTACTTTTGTATAGTCACCCACATCCCGGCAGTCTGAGCAGCTACTAGCTCATGCATGCAAGGTGCAGATGCAGGGTGCACCCCCCCTCTGTAAAACCAGAAGCCTCCACCCAAGAAAGAGCTAATTTCTCTACCTTTATCCATTGCTTGTCAGTGATAGAGAGCACACATATACACACTGCATATGAGAATAAAGAAGCTGTCACTTACATTCATTGGACCCACTCAGTTGCTCTGGATGTGCGCTCTGGATATCCCCTCCAAAAACCTGATTAGTATGCAAACTGGTTTCCAATCCACCCCCAAAAGACAGACAATCCTCCGGGACAAAATCGTGAATGGAGCCGTGCTGGTCAGCCGGACTGTGCTTTTTTTTTTCCTTCTTTCTTTTTCTTTTTACATAATATCCACAAAATGACAGCTGTGCCAATTCCACGGATTTCTTTTTTTGATCAGGCTGACCGGCAGGTTTTGTTACTCCACCGGTGAAGGGTCTTTTTGCGTCTCCGTCGCCCTGTCAGGTGAGCGCGTTTGGATCAGCTGAGGAGCCGAGTACTACGGCTTTCTTCGCTGTGTGCAGCAGAAAAGGAGCCGCCGGTGGTGCTGTGCGCGGTCCCTGGCTTATCCTAAATGATTCTCTCCTCTCTGTGCTCTCTCAGCATCCAGCCACTCGTACGCGGTGTGCGTGTGCCGAGACAGACGCTTCAGGGCACCGTGCACCTCACTAACTGAAAGCCGACTCCTCCGCCACAAGGCCCAGCCCCCCTACTCTTCTCCATAGCCTCTCCTCCGCCTCTCCCCTCCCTCCTTCGCCGAGTTGGATTGCTAATTTATTCGGGTAGCTACACAAAAGGGGGGACACTGGAGAGGGAGGCTGTGGAATACAGTAGGAGAGAGGGGAGAGAGACCGGAGAGCAGACTTTGGTGCCCCCCAGCTCCGTTCAGTGGAAGTACCCAGACTTTGAGACAAAGGAGCGCACCATGCGCAATCAACACATTATCCAAGTCCCTATTTTATTAGTGAGCAATCAGAAATAAGACTCAAATGCCTGGGGTTCGTATACTTGTTTTTAACTAATTAGTAACTAGTAACTATTTTTTTAATGGCATTCAAATGGTTAGAGAAACTGGTTCTTAAAATTCAGAATAAGACTACATGTTGCAATGATAAAACTCTAGACACATGTAAGCCAAACCTTTGTTACTTGCACACTATACATGAACAATTTTTAGATTTATTAGAAAAAAAATGAACCCGACTGATTATGTTGCATTCAAGGTATGTGGTTTCAAAAAGGTTTCAGATGTCTGGATAAAAGCACAAGACTGTAAAAGAAGGAAGCAGATCAGGGCTGGGCTGAATTTCAGACACATAAACACACACACACACACCATCGGACTGCTAGCATCAGCAAAGATGGAAGTCGTTCATCACCCCAGATTTTAGGTCAACCTCCACCTGCATCACTGGAGCAGAGCGAGGAAGGAGATGTGGAGGAGGGAGGGATGGCGTGGAGGCGGGAGGTGCGAACACGAGGAGTGGACAAGGACAGCGATCAATCCCTCCTGCTTTGGGATTGCCATTCCGCCGCCGCCGTGTGCTGTGTTTACCTACGTCGGCCGTGACATAATGACCAGACACCACGTACTCGGGGCCCCTTTAACTCTACAGGAGACCCATTTTTACATCAGAAAGTGTTTGGTTAGCAGCAAACACAGGAAGCAGTGATCTATGAAACACAAACAAACATAATGTCCTGCTTCGCCATACTGTGACAGTGGTCACTTGGGGGTTGAACTATCAGTCATGGTAGTATTAATACGGTGTGCTGCTGTTAAAGTATAAAACTGTGTCCCAGAAGAGCAACAAGTAAGAAGTGGAAACGTAAAGGCACTAGTGGGAAGTAGATTTACACAGTTTGAAATCACCTTCAGATTACTACGACCTCTGATACATTCCACTTCTTACTCCACAAATCAGGGCCAACTTCAGCTAACTTAAGGAAATGATCACTGTTCAGAAATAATCAATATGCTCAATGTAAACAGGCAAAAAAGCACGAGTGTCCTCCTACTTTTGGTTCATTGCAGTACTATAAGCAACCTATAGTCTTGATTTCCGTTTGTAAATTCCGTAGGTGTGAGTGTGAATAATAGTCTGTCTTTCTGTGCTAGCCCTGCGATGACAGCCAAGATAGGCTCCGGACCCCGTGACCCTTCACAGGACTTCAGAAGCGGAATGAATATGTGGAGCCCGTAAAGCACTTCACTGGTTTTACCAGTTGAAGTCGCGTTCCTTACTGAGTATAAAACATGCTTGTTTTTGCCATAAACTGGGCAACTGTGGAATCATTCAGCATCAAGAATAATAGTCTGAAAACTGTTTATCTGATAACATTTGTAATTCCAGGACTATTGAAAGGCTTAAAAATGTTACTTATAGAAGTTAATTTTAGATTTTCTGGCATATACCCATCATTCATTCAGCCTTCAAAAGTTTTAGTTGTTTTTTTTATTCCTGTATAAGTTAGATAAGTGTACCAGTTCCTCCAATACGAAATCTCTTCCCTGTCCTCACCCTTTCACTCATAATTCCTGACTCGAGCTGAGGCCTTGAGTGCACATGCATTTCTAACATGGCAAAGGGATAACATGAAAAGATCCAATTTATAGCCAAGATAGTAAATGATTTACCAGTTGTGGGCGGCCTGTCTCCGTTGGATTTGATTTATGGGGGCAGTGTTTTACATGATATTTGCTGTATTTTAAAAAGAAGAACCACTCAGCAGGGGGAAAAAAATGGAAAGTTTAAAAGGCAGAAATGTTCTGATTGGTTTGGACAGAGATGTGTTTTTCAAGACAGTGAAATGAACAATCCGCCTTTTAAAATTGGACAATATCTTTGTCTCAGCAATAAATGTTTTAATTTCCCCGGAGAGACATCTTAATTTTAATCGAAGTGTCCTCGCAGAGTGGCCAGTTGTGCATGTGTGGTTGTGTAAATCTACTGCACGTGTTTGTAAGTGAATTTACTCAGCATCGATTTTGTTGTGTGAACACTTGCCACAGAGTTGCAATTACACAACTTTAACCGAGAGCAGATGGCTAAGGAGTGACACTCTTGGTGGGGCTCCCCACGTCGGAGGAGATCAGTGGAAGATTTATATCAGTGCCACACACGTTCATAAATGCAAAATGTCTTCCTCCCAAATACAGGCACACGCATAAAAACGGAGACACATACAGACGTACAGTATATCATGACTACGGAGCACCGCGAGAGGATTTATTTGGCTCCTGTGTCTATCCTGTTTGTCAGTTCCTCCCTCTAACCTCAAAATTCACAGTCTGACCATGATAACCCAACTCTACATTTCAAAATCTGTAGATTTACAGCATGTCAAGTCTTAGATAAGCTTTGTATTTATTCCAACTCCATGCATCTTAAACCAGCAGTGAGTGGACACTCCCAGAGACCCTTCAGAAATCAATTAATCGTACCTCCAGAGCATCATCCGTTGTTTTAGACAAGTTTTTAGTTCTGAATAATAATCACAGCGTAGAAAAAAGTGTGCCATGGCAGTTAGCGTACAGCTAGTGGCTCTGAAGTCATCTGGAAATGCATCGTTAGGAGCTAATGGAGGGGCTTGTCTATATTGGCTGTACATTTGCGCTTGTTGGCCGGGTCGCTCTCTCTTTCCTACACTAACACTCACACGCAGTTGACTGCAGCACCGTGACGCCTCCGGTGTGAAATCAAAGCATTGGATCGGACATATTAGCATACTTGAGCATTCAGTGGACTGAAATTGATTTTTAAATTTTATCACTTAAAAGAGAAAAAAAAAGGTGAAGCGTAATTCTCTGGAAGGAACAATGCTTTGACTGGCAAACAGCAAAATACCTTAGCTCCATAAATCCTGCTCCATCCAGGCATTAGAAACGAACACAAACTAAGGCGATATCCAGTTTCTTTCAAAGATATCCCCACATGGAGTTAATGAAGAGTTGGGAAAAGCTAATGGCTGAGGAATAAGAAGACACTTTAGACGCATTATTTCATTCAACTTCCTTATTTCGGCCGAATTGTGTACAGGTAAACTTTCTTTTTCTTGCCACGTCTCTGCGTCTCTCTCTCAGCCATCTAGTTTCACCCTGCGTCTATGCAGGTGTCGGCCACAGATATCTGATCCGCACCTTTCCTGTGCAGCAGGATGAGATGAGGTCAGAACTGTGACCGTGCCAAAAGAGGAAAGAGGGGTGGTTTAGTCATACCTTCCTTTCCCAGGGCCAAAATATAACGGCATACTCTTGATGAGTATAGGGAAAAGTACTTTACTTAGTACTCTATCTTAACAAGCGATCATAAAATGTGGGATGCCCCAAGGATCAACTCTAGGACCACTTGCTAATCATGTCACTTGCTGATTATGTCATCAGACACGTTACAGCCCTTTTTATAGCTAAAGAGATGAACAAATACCAACTTATGTTCTTTAAAATGTGATTTAGACATGGATATTACAAAACCTCTCACAGCTAATCCAGAATAAAAACACACACTAATACAATTTATCATTTAAAATTTAGCCAGTTGTTACTGTTGGGAAAGTATACTTTTGAAATCCTGGAAGTTGAAAAAAATTACAACAAAATGATCCCCTCTGTTCCCTATAGGCACATTCACATTTTTCTGTTTTTCCCAAGTCTTCCAATGCCACTGGCCACAAATACAGTTGCATTTGTCCTCATCTGTGCATGCAGGGTATTCTCGGAGAGATTTTTTTATAGCTTACTTTGCTCCGAGGCCAGTCTGCGTACCGCACAACCACACACCGGACCAGTGACTTTGGCTGTTCTTTCAAAGCTACTGCATTGTGCATTTCTGCAGATGTCACTGAAGGGGGACCAACAGTTGAGTATATTGTACTGAATGTAACCCTATGAGAGATGTGTTTTGTTCACCCAGCAAACAAGCGTTTTCATTTTGTTAGGTGTTGGCACCACGGTTCCTGTTGGTTACGTGTGGTTTCCTCTAGACCATTTTAGCTGTTTCAGTGATTTTTACTAGAGGATTGTTTATGGGAGTTTTCCGTGAGGATGTGTGCAGGTTTTGGACTATTTTGGGGAGAGACGGTGAGGATAAATAGAACGATGAATGGCAGAGCAGGAAAGGAGCATTGTTATTAGGAGCTCAGAGTGATAGTGCTTCCCCAGGGTTAAAATGTTTCAAGTTGTGAAATAACCGTGACAGCTACTCACGCTTAAAATACCTGCCTTATTCAGCAGAGTGCCTTCCAAAATCCAGCATTAAGTCCTCTTGTCACTCTGCTAAATCCTAGCTTCATATTTTAGCCTTTATCTCAAATTACGTCACCTCAATGCTGTGCTTATAGTTGAAAGAAATGTTAAAACTTGTCTTTTTCTGGCTGAACTGTTATAACTTTAGCGTCTGGCCCGTTTCCACTTGGCGAGGTTAAGGCCTCCTAGCATTAGCTAAATGTTTGCCGAGAAACTTATCTTAAGCATTCAAGCCTGACGGTCATAACTTTGCAGTGATCTTGAGAAAGGAGTGAAAACAGGAAAGCAGCAGTTCAGGTTTTATACAGCAGTTGTTGTGCCCCTTACACTCTCTCTCTATCTGTACATGCAGGCTGATATCAGAGCAGTTCCTCTGACGAGCTTCCAGGTTTTGTGCAATGAATAAAATTAATGGGTCAAAAATCAATCTCTAGAGTTATGGCGAGTTTATTGCATTCACTTCTCTCATATCTCGCTCAGGGGCTCATGAGTTCTCCTTTTCAGCTCATTATCTTCTGTTCTTATCATTAGCCTCATCTAACTTTAGATGACTTGGACATCACATCTACACAATAGCAGCAGACTGCATCCTCCTCTCCTGCACTCTTGTCTCCCGCTCTTCACTAATTTATCTCTCCAGGACACCTCTCTTCCTCCTGCTTCCTCCCGCTATCAGAATGTTTTATTGTTACAAAGCAAATGCACTGAGCAGATACTAAATCAGGACGGCCTAAGATCTGGCCTGAAATTGTTCAGGCGGTGGGGAAACTGTTTAGCTCCTGGATAAGAGACGTTCTGTAAAACACTGGCGACTACAAAACACGTCGTATTATGTGCTGGTTTAATTGATGTTACACTCATGAACATTCAGCCTACTGTATGCAGGATAGCTACAGATTTGTGCAGCCGCAGGAAACTAAATAAAATGGTCTGAAATGTCATGGGTGACAAAAGTAGACAAGCCACAGTTTCGAGAATACTCCCTGCTAAAATTCTCATTCTGGTTCATTACACTTAGTGAATAGCTGCTGAAAAGTTTCCACAATGTGCTTCTAATACAAGCATCTAGCAAACAGGAAGTAGCCAGTGCTGAGAACTTCCTGTATGAGCCCATCTACGGGCCAGCCTCCGTGCTATGGGCAAAGGAGGTTCCTGAATGCGTCCTGATTGTGTCTTTGTAGGTAAGCGTGTGTGTGTGTACACTTGCCATTCAGCATTCCACCCCCTCAGCTTCCTTCCCCCAACCCCGACCCAGCTGATGCACGGCATCGTGGGAAAGAGAGAGTCGCACCTCCACGCACCACACTGGCTCTCTCACCACACGCATAAAACGGCAGAGAGGGGGACAGATTTAGTGGGTGTTGTGGGCCAGATGTGATGTCGTGTTGCACTGCTGTGACTTTTTGCTGTTAATGTGCCACCGTGATTCCATATTTAGCGGCAATGACAGACGAGCCTGTGTGGCGGAGGCTGAGAAAGCTCATTTGTTACGTGGTGCGTTTTAACCCAACCGGCCTTTCTTTGCAAGGAGATAATTTATGTTCTGGATCAGATTTATACCTTTAGAATAAACATAACACGCACACACAATTAGACAAGCTGTATTTTCCTTTTTTCTCTCAGCCGTAGTCCCCCAAGACAAAATTTGCAGCTTTATGTGACAACTTTTAGAGTTTTGTTTATGTGTGTACGTGTGTGGCGCATGTGTTGTGGGACGCCTGAACCTTGGCTCAGCCCGCAAAGTGTGTGTCAGAGTCTTCAGAGGAAGAGGAAGATGAGAAGGTCAAGTGCGTCGGGGGAGATAAGTTGTCGCTCACGCTGGCCTTCTGGATCACCTGCTTCCTGTTTACTGCCGCACTAAAATGTTGTCCTGCGGAGATAACAAGGCTTTGAACTTTGACCTCCATCGGAACAGGAGCACATCCTGCGACGGATGCCATATTGTTCAGGGCCCGGTCACACCTCGTCACATGATCGCCGTGACCCTCCGTCTACTCATGTTTGCACAGTTTGTACGTCATAGTGGATCATAGTGCAGCATTATGATTGAGCGTTTTTTTTATTTGAAGTAGGCGTTTACCGTGACATTATCACCACTATTAATTCAATTTTTCCTTGGATTGTTGTGCCGCAACACTAACTGAATGCAGCCAAAAATGTTATGTATTATTATTTTGTTGGCATAATTTAGTTTAAAATATATTCTTGAACTTTCCTGTGTTTCTAGATAACAAACCCATTTTGCCCATCTACTAAAACAGACTTAAAGGGGAACTACTGTTTTTTTACAACCTGGGCCTTATTTCTGGCATAAAGTACGATCATTTACTCACCCATACAACTTTGGTGTTATTCTGAGTCCTTTGGAAGATATTTATCTGCCGCGAAACTCCTTCATTTCACCAATATTTTGTTATGATACGCTAGTGTTATTCCCTGTTGAGTCCAGAGTGACCTGCTATCATCACCCAGGGTCTATAGATTTACCTACTAACTTCTGACCTGGATGATGTCATCTCTGAGCGTCACGTGGATGTTCTTACCATTTTGAGCCATAGTATATGGATGAAGAGATCATTGAGAGGAGGATGTGGAGGCAGAGAGAGGAACAGCTGGCCAAAGAACAATAAACCACTGCACATCAGTGAATAGACAACAGGTAACTTCAGACCCAATGGGGAATAGCATTAGTGTATCATTACAAAATATTGGTGAAATGAAATGAGTTTCGCGGCAGATAATTCGTTATTTAGAGGCTACATTTCGGTGCCCCGGTCACTCCCACTGTATGGGTATACACAGCGCTCCGCTGGATCTAAATATCTTCCAAAAGACCAACCAAAGTTATATGGGTAAGTAAACGATCGTATTTTATGCCAGAAATAAGGTCCAGGCTGTAAAAGAACAGTAGTTCCCCTTTAACACGTTCATACACATTTTTCTGTCGTCAAATTTCCAGTCCTTCACACACAAAAGCAAAACCAACAGACATGAACAACACAAAACTGTACCTCATGCACATTCAAAGTTCAGGGTATGACTTTTACCTCAAGACATCGCCGATGATAGATTGTATTCATGGTTTTACCTATCTTCTTGGAATAAAAAGCACAAACCCAAGGCAACTTTGTGTCTGGATAATTGTCAAGAAAAATTCCGACATCAGCTCTGTAACTCTCACAGCTGTCTGCGGCTGGAGCCAGGGCAGGAGCAGGAGAATATTTTTTTGTGTCTATCCCAGAGCGTGATTTACATCCAGTGCAGTCTTCTCCCACCACTCTAACTTTCCTTGATTGTTTGTTTTTTTGGGAGAGTTTGGATTTCTTTCCCAATTAATAGCTTTCTACAGAAGGACAATAATCAAGATAGGGTAATGCTGGTCTCCCAGCCACTGCCGCACACAGTTCAGGCCACAATGTGTTTACATTACGGAAGGCTGTCGGAGCTTTTAGAGGGATTAGAGCCAAGGGATGGAAAGGCTCCAGCAAAGTTCGTATTTGGATGCTGGGGTTAGTTTGGCAAAGTGACAAAAATATACGGAGGCTTGGAGAAAGATGGAGAGCTACAAGTTGGGGCCACAGTTTACAGGACACCCCAGAGTAGTTAAGGTTCTGTACGTGAGTTTTGTAAGAAAAGCTTAGTACAAAAGCGTTTTATTTCTATTGGACTGCTTTTACGGAGAAAGGACACTCTGCTCTTTCAATTCATACAGCCACTAACATTCGCCTGAGGACGCAGAGGAAAAGGTTGTTCTAGCAATATAAATAACAATCTGAGACTGATTTACTTTTGGTTCCGAGCACGGCAGGATTTCTCTATTAGATCTTCTTTGGAGCATTCAAGGCATGTCAACTGCACAGGGGGATTACTGCTATCTACATCATCAAGTACATGCCCTAACGATGTAGTGACCTCTGTGTGTCCCTCAACATGTGACCTGAGGCATTGACCATGAAGTCTGCATCCTCTACAGTCTCCTTTAAGGAAAAAGTTCACAGATGGCATGCAAACAGAGACAGACGAATAAAATGCCGTAAATACATTTAGGCGGGCCATAGTAGACACGGTAGACAAGGTTAAGTCTAGACTACACGCTGATAGGAGTTAGAGACAGTTGATGTTGCTGATGATGTGGTGTGTAACAGAGATTCCAGTGACTGCAGCGCTTCTTCCCAAAACTGACTTGCAAAACTCAATTTGGAATGTCCTTAGTGTTATCGTGTCTTAGTCTCAGTTGAGATAGAGGGCAGGCAACGTGAAACCTGATGTTTTCGGTTTAGTAAAGTCCATTATTGCTTTGCAAATTAACGAAGAAACAGATGAGATGACAGAAAGAAAAAATAGTCAGAAGCGGATGCTGCTAATCAAAGAAATCGAAGAAAGAAAAAAAAAGAAAGCTGTTTTTAACTGGCCCAGTCTCCAGGTACGTCCACAAGTGTTTGAGTACATTAGACAAAACCTGAGGTCCAAACCACCACTGGTAAGAAGCTACTGAACAGGAAAGGACAATTGCTGCCTTCAAATGCTGTCCTTTTTACCATGTTCACAAGAGGAGTCGATATGGACAGCCCTCTGTTATGGAGGTAGACACGATTTTAGAAGGTCAGAGTTTACACGTTTACTGAGGGTTTTAGAAACGACAGAAGAGAGTGGAAGTTACTGTATGAGTAACATAAAAGAAATCTGTTTGCCACATCTTTAGATTTCCCTCATAGGGTGGCATTAGATCCCCCAGTGTCTTCGAAATGCTAACGGTTGATTAGCAGCAAGCCTTCCAGTCGGCATTAGCATGCGAAGGCCAAACATTTTTTGTGCACAACATCACGTCGCGATGAAAAGTTCAGTAGTTCCGTTTGAAGGCACCGAATGGTTAACCACTAAAGGGCAGATGGAGATGTATGTATATACAGGTGGCTACTAGCAAGTGTTTCCTTTTGAAACCGATGCCAATACTGCAGCCGCTTGATTGTAGCATGGCAGCGGGCAGCGGTCCAGTCGGTCACTGTGGCCGGTGTGACGAGAAACAAGGACAGGAGAGCACAATTAATCAGGGTGACCAGCGACATTGCTAAGGAGCTTAAACATAACACTTGTTGAGCTTTGCCAACAAATCTCTTTTCATTTAATGTAGCTGTACATCGGTATGTATCAGGTACACAGTGGCTCCAAAAAGGATGATACCCATCACTCTGCGATATCACGACACGGTTGCTGAATAGCACCGAGCTCATGTTGTGTTTTGACCAGTGAGTCCGCCCTCGGAGGTTTTAACTCTCTTCTCCCTTTGCAGCTCGGCAGTCTGTGAGACCCAAATATTTAAAGTGCCTTGTCCGTCATCTAAACACCCTTTCTGCGCTGACATATTTATTCAATTATGCTTCATTTTGCAGAGACAAAAAGAGGACCACGGCTCCCAGCCAAGCCGAGCGTATTTTCCACCAACAACTGTATAGTCCCAGTGGCTTTGATTCAAAACAGACCGGCAGAACCTTTGGATGCATGTATGACATTTGTTAAATTCTCTCTGTAAACCATTTTGACTGGTGAGGAAATCATAAACATTACTTTTGCACGATTCAAGCTCCAGGTATAAGCCGCTTGGAGCTGACAGTGTGGTGAGGTGTTTTTTGGAAGCAGGCCTTTGGCTTAACAAAGAAAACTGCATGAGCTACTTGTGATTACCTACCACAAGGGAGGTATTCTCCAGTTTACAACCATATTTCTCGTCTATTAAACATTTGTTTTTTAACATGCGGGGCCTCCTCAAGTTCAGCCCACATGTACTGGGCTTTCCAACGAGCAGCACACGTATTTGCGAATGCTCCAGCGTGTTTATTTATAACCATTGACTGCAAGAACAGATCGGGGTCTGTTCTGCAGTAATTTAAATATACGCGACAGCTATTATTTTTCTAACACTTCTCCTAAATGACAGAAAATGAGAGCGACCGCAATGAATGTCCAAAGAAGCCAGCAGTGGCAGCTAATTCTTCATGTTTTTCCCCCATCATGCCCACTTCCACATGAGCTTGGAATATAATACGTGTGGTTACGCGGTTCAGCAAATGTGAAATATTGCTTTTAAAGATCACTCTGACATCCTGACAGAGGCACACTTTGATCAAATTTCTGTTGTAGGATAAGAAGAGGGATTTCCATCTCCATGTGTCCATTATGTATTTATATCTCTACAGCGCATACAAACAGTTCGTTAGACTTGGAAGGGTTATGAATATCATTGCACAGTGACTACTGAGCACAGCAGGATGAAGCTGCCACCTCTACCGTTGGTGGAAAGGAAAGCAGTTGATTCTTTTTTTCGTAAGTGTTGCAATCTGCAAACTTCTCATTCTTCCTCCCGTGTGCGATCTCTAATGCTGCTTACTTTGTGAACTACCACATTATGTTTATTTAAAGCGCTTTGGGTACAATCCAGCCATGTCCCAGTCCCTACCATGAAACATAATGAGGCAGTCTTCATTTCTCCCTTCTCTGATTTGCAATAACGGAGCCTATCAGGCAGACAGTGAGGTGCCAGGCATCTTTGAGAACTAGGTTAATGCCCTAACAACTTAATTTTGCTTCTTTTTTTTTGTTTGTTTGTTTTTCCATCGATAATCAGAGGGATCTGTATACCTGGATGTCAAGGCATGCTGACATTTCTTACACAACCCATGTGACTCAAGCTGGCATCCTTCTCTGTTTGTTTTGCTCTTTCAGTGTCCTCAGTTTTTCCCTCGGTGCCACTCCTCTTCTTTCTTAACCTAATTGCTACTTTTCTCTCTGAGTTTGCCTCGGAGGCACAACTTAATACTTTCTTCTGAAATATCACTGTGCTCTGCAGAGGCAGCCTATTTCATGTTGGTGAAGTGTGTCGGGTGCAGGGATTTGGGGATACTGAGGTTGTGGTTTTGTGAGGGAGGGGGTTGTCGCCCTCCTGGGCGACCACTGTTTTATTCCCAAATTTTCCATGCATTAGGCCGTTATTATTTAACTACTGCAGCTTTCGTACAGTCAAACGCACCATGCACACCATCATGGCCATGCCATAGTGGCAGGACTTACCCAGGGAGAGAATGGTCACTGTGTTTCCCATCATTCTCTACACACACAGATAGCCCTAAATGGAAAAGCAAGGTGGTGTGCGCCACCACAACCAGAAAATCTGCTACACTGCTTAGGATCCCCACCGGCTGCCCACATCACAGTGACCACTGATTTCTGCGCTCTGTAATCACGGTACACAGGACTATTTTGGTGCAATCTGACTATGGATTAGACAGCAAATTGCCAGGGATAGTGGACGTTTCCATGGAGAGGGTGGAAGTTGCTTGTAAGAAATAATAAACAGAGTGAAATCCAGATTAGACATGACGGCCTGAGAGCGGCGGCAGCTGGAGAAGTATGTTGTTTATCTGCGCCTATGATGTTCACTTATTCAAAAGCAGAAAAAGAGAGATTTTACACGAGAAAAAACATAAAGAAACTAAGCAAATACATTTTCTTTTATTTCATCCTCACACTTAATCCCCTCCATTTGTGCGTGTCTAACTTATGACTGCTTCCTCATACACTATTAATCAGCTGGGTGTAATGACAAGCTGACATAGCCATAAATGTTTATACTCCGTCAAGCTCACACATATGTGTTGGAGGCCCACAAGCTTGTCCCGAGTCTTCCCAAAGTTGAATTCATTACAGACCTTGCGGTTGCAACTGTCATGAAAGTCAACTCAACCCAACAATTATCTCCTTTAATGAATAAAAATATGAGAACTCAGTCAATATCCCTCCAGTCTTTGCCTCACAGCCATGTGTTTAATAAACGCGACTCCCATCAGCTGGCAGACTGCTGAGATGTTGGCGCACAGTATGCCTCAGCCACATATGCAAACGCGCTGCAGAGGGAGATATAGATTGCACGTGGGCCATCTTTCACGGCATCAGGAAAATAAACTATGAAAACACTGACTGGAAAAGTCAGCGATGATTTGAATTGGGAACCTCAGCGTGCATTCTTTGACATTGCCACATCTTCTGTCTGTTGCTTCCTATCCACCGCAGCAAAAATATGCGAGCTCTTCTCTCGCAAATCAGCGCGAAAACTTTAAGCGATAAAAAGTGAAGAAGATGCACGGAGACAAAGAGTCCCGAGCGCTGGTGAAAGCACAAAGGCTTTATGCAGATGGCATGTAAATCATGCCAAATAGAAAGAATCTACCTTGGCTCTGTCGGTGATAGTGGTGTAAATTACTGAAAGAATAACATCACTGTGCGATAAATCATCTCAGCAGCAACTGGGTCAATGCTGAAAGAGTAGGTACATCAAGCTGCTCTCATGAAGTCATCCAGAAAGTTTTTTTTTTTTTTTTGTTACTGATTGAATTCCAGAAAAAAAAAAAAATCTTTCATTACTCATAAAGAAACTTTTTTTTATCAAATGAAACACAAAGTTCATTCCTCTTTTATTGACTTTTGGAAATTGGAGAGAAACTTTGACAATGAAAGCAACTTTCAGCAAAAACAAATCCCCTTACAATTCTCCCAGGTTGGTCTTGAAATCCAAAGCTACGCGTTAATAGATTCGACCATTGCCTTAGGTGATTAATGAGTGTTGCTATTAGCTTAACCACATTTCACTTCTAAAGCGGGGCGGCAAGACTCACCTGTTCCCCAAATGGTTAATTTCCTGAACATCAGAGGCGGTCGGCTACAAAGACAGGAAAGAGTTTATACAAACGTAAGGCTTTGATAGTTATGAGCTTATTGTGCCGCGCTGAACACTCTCTCTGTGTGTGCATGAGTGTGTGTGGAAGGGGAAATATGGGTGCCATGTGGGGTGGAAGGTGTGAGAGGAAGCGTAGCAGGCCTTCTCATTTGTCCACAGCAATAGGGCCCCGCTCTGAAACTACTTTGATGGCTGTTCGGGAACCTCGCGGCGTTCGCCAGGTGTTCGGCGTGACCATAAAAAAGAAACTGAACACAGCAGTTCTTGTTCACACTCTAAGAATAATGCAATAATATTCCAATCCGCATTCTGTCCATCAGTTTGAATAATACGAAACACTTTTCCGAGCGCCGCGAATCTCCTGTGAAGATTTAACAGGCGACCATTCTTTCGCTCAGCTGCTGCGGCGATCGCAGTCCAATAGAGATGGCAGGGAGCTGTGATTTTTATGGGACCCTTCATATGGCTTGTGGCTCCTCTTGTTCTTTGTTTCATTCTGTCCATCTGTCACACACTGATGAGCGTGCCAGTTATTATTCGAATTCTGGGTAATGCCAAAAGGCTCATAGCCCTGTGATGTGGTAGTTCTCTGAGGGAGACTTCAGCTGTGATGCAACCGGATGAGTTGGAAGAGATGAACAAGTGAGGAAATTTCAGTTTGTACTTGACAAGAGGAAACTGTGTGTGGAGAAAACTTTAAACGTACCAAAATACAGAGCGTACTTGTCTGTGCATGCATGCAGGATTTGCCTGTGTGAATGTGAATGTTCGCTAGTTTCATTTTTAGAAGGAGAGTCCGATCTGGAGCTAATTCTGCAGAGCTGAACCCACCCAGGGACGATGTGATCAGTCCCAGGCTACATGGAAGATTTCGAGTCGCTTCGTTTTTTTTTTTATTTCCAGGTGGTTTTCATTTTAGTGACAGTATCATCTTTGGATTCTCGTCCTCCTCAGCCGTCTGGCCCCTGCACCCGAACCCACCCTCTTTTTCGGTGTAACCCAACTCTCGTGTCCCGGCTTGCCCTCTCCAAACGTCTGTTTCTCCTCCGTTACTTTGTTTCTGACATGCTGCAAAAGAAGGCACGCTTTTAAAGTAGAAACACATTCAAGAGCTTTGTCACCCGACGGATATAAAACGTAGAAGTACGTTGACTTTCCCTTTTTTTTTTAAAATGTGTCTATAATTTCTGCAGGCAGTGATTCTGGTGACACATTCGCGGCACGTACCAGTCATTTAGGTCTGAGCTTGCTAAATCTGTCGGCGTTGTTCGGACCTCGTTAAAAGCACGGCTTCGACTCAAAAAGTGGGAGCAACTAAAAGCTCTGTTCCCAAACATTGTATTTTTGGTATATTTACACATGGTGTCACTGGACTCTCTTGTCGTCTTTACCCAACTGCATCCTCTTGAATGGTTCATATCATTTTTTGTTTTCTCAGATCCAACATACTGACAACCGTGTCCATTTTGTCATTTGTTCATGACGGAGTCACATTTCCATTAATATTTAGGAAAAAAGATACTTCAGTTCGGAGACGACGCAACCTTAAACCTAAACACATCAGCATCAAAGTGCCTCTCAGTCCTTCCTTAAACACAATCCGCATCCTTACATCAGCAGGACATCCTACACCAACACAGCTGACCTCAGTAGACCTCCATCCACAGCCCATACAGCCGACATGTGTGGATAAGATGATGTGTGCCTGCACTCCATTAAAACACATCAGAGAAAGTGTGAGTTTTTTAAAAGGCTCTAAGCATAGGCTGTAATTTGCTAAATCTGTGTTTAGAGTCCACGCAGCGCATGTGCTGGTTGACTGTTTGGCACCGGGTTTTTTTTTTCCCCCCCTAAAATACAGTGGGCAGTAGCAGACCTCATCAAAGCCGCTCCACCGTTTAAGACTCTTGCTGCCTGCAAAACGTAGTCCCCGGAGTATTTCAAAGGTCACGTAGACTCCTCTATAAACACACACACATGCACAGGGCGATCCAGTGCGCAGAGATGCATTAAGCTGAAGTCTGTAGCCGTACACAGATTTTTCATATGACTTTGTCATATGAAACCGAACCTGGCATTTCAGTTTAGTGCCTGTGTACATTTGGACACAGCTAGCTAGGTCAAATGTTTCCTTTTGTTTCATCTATGCTAAGGGTCCTGTTTTTATTTAGCCCTTTTCTACTCAAAACACTTAACAGTCACAATGACACTTCTACTTGCAATCACATACCAGCGCCAAACATAGGTCCGGTGTCTTGTTCAAAGAAGCTTTGGCATGTGGTGCATGTGCCAGGGACTGAACTGCTAACAATCTCGTTTGGGAGCAATTCGGCATGGTTACAGTTTTAGGCAACGGGGCTCGTTTAGTGAAACACATTTGATTAACAGAAGTTCCTAGTGGGAAAGGTCACTCAGGACATTAAGTGGAAGGAACTATTTCATCAAGTCTGATGACAGTTTGCCCATAAATAATGTACAGAACAATGGAGTGGGTGACTGGAATGGAAACCAAAAGCACTCCAAAAGATTTCATGAGCTTTTCTTTGTAATGACTGGGAATGCTGATTTTAGGAGGCTTTAACTGTTGTAGAGTGTAAGGAACGGAAAAACCAATGGCATGAAACACTTTTCTTTTCTACTGCTTAACTGATCCCTTCCTTCCCTTCAAGAGAGTTTGGCACGATAAATAGATCCACTGATTAAAAGGGCTGGTCGGTGTTTTACATAGCATTTAATAGTAGTTCTCTTCCCTCTTAAATGTGACTTATGTTTTGCTGAAATATCAGGATTTATTTTACTGCCATTGTCTTCTACCATACTTCTTACAGTCAAGTTTTACCACTTTATACCTGGGCAGTTGTTTCACACTATCAAGATCAGCCCCCTGGAGTTCAAGAGAGCTATAACTGCAGTTTAAATGGTCCCTATCCCCAGTCAAATCTGATAAAAATACGCTCATAAGGATCTGGGACTTTGCATCATAATAAGGTTTTTAAAAGCCCGTTTCCCCCCACTGATTATTTCTGCACCTCTACTGCAAGATTTCACAACACCGACTTCATTTACGGCTCAGTCTAGAGTGCCGTGATGTGAAAGCTTTTTGGGAGAGGCGCCAGGACATGTGTTGTACAACCACCATCTTTGGCGTTATCAACATTTCCCATAGTATGTTATTCAGGATTCCCTGCGTGGTTTCTGTGTCTTGTGTAACGTCCCTGCAAAAATGCCTGGCAGATATGAGCAGGGCAGGCTGATAAAGACATAATCAATAAGGTCAAATGAAGGTTAACTACCCCTCTCTGCCTCATTTGCTAAACATCTCAGTCAGCACCGGGCCAGCTATATCGCAAAAAACCTCCATCTGGTGCTGGTAAAACAACGGAGTCCGTGGCCAGATAATTTGGGTCACATAAGTTCACTCTTCAAAATGGCAACACATGTAAAGTCTAAAGCTGTCGAGTAGCCAGCTTCTTGTCAGGCAAAATATTTCATGGTAAATGGAGGAAACCAAAACAGATTGAGTTTTAAAAAAAAAGTTTATATCTTGCGCATTTATTAGGATTTTCAAGTACGGCTTGTTGTTAAAGGCTCTTGACTTTGTGCAGTGGGTTAATTTTCCATTAGATCAGTGGGGGTGTTTTAAAGAAATTGATTAAATTGTCCTGGTTAAAGCATCTGGTCCACATACTAAACAGCTCCCTGGTGTGGCGGTTAGCATGTAGCAGCTGTAATACAGGAAACATCTTGGCAGAGTTTGTTCATTTCCAGGTGCATGGAAGTCAAAAGCAACCATAACTCTAACTTTTCTTTTTTACACATAGGGAAAGAAAAGAAATATATTGTCCTCATGTACAACATTAATGACCGCAATAATGTGTGAGGAAGAGGAATGTGGAAAAAAAGTGTAAATGTGTTTGGATGCGATCTTTGTGAGGCTTGTTTGTGCGAGTGTGTCCACGCTGGTTTATTCTTAAAGTCATGGCCCTGAACCGTACTTTCAGAGCTGGAAGGCCGACATAGATTGGTGTTTGACCAGTGGTTTCCTCTCAGTAAAATACCAGCTGTCATCTCTGTAGCTTGGCACAATTTAGACAAACTAAATATATACATACACATCAGACTTCTGCATTGCTACAGCTTGAATGAACTGTGAACTATGTGGGCACTTGAGGAAAATACCAACTGCTTATTTTTAGACTCACTGAAAACATGATTGTGAGTGGCCTGGGGATGCCAAGTAGACTAAGCCTTAATTTCAAGATTTGACAAAGATATCAAGCCATAAAATGGACATTAAAAGAAGGCCTTTGACATTATCTTGCTAAAATCTCAAGTTTCCTTGTTGTAATATAACAACCTGCCATTGTGCACAATTTTAATACAAACAGTTGGTGTGGCCGTGACCAGACTAGGCACCCCCACCCTTCGATGGCAGCAGCCATCCCCAGCAGGGTGCCGCCTGACGCAGACACACCCACAAAAACAGTTTAGGCACAACTCAAAAAACATGAAGAACAGCACAAGGTCTTGACCTGGCCTCCAAATGTACTAGATCCCAAACTGATCTGTGGGATGATCCACAGAGGCCCTTCCTCTCAACCCATAGGACCCAAAGGCCCCCACTAACAACATCCAACCAGACACCACAGGACACCCTCAGAAGACCCATGTCCATTCTCTGATGACTCAAAACTGTTTCAGACAAGGGAGACCTACACAATATTAGGAAGGCTGTCATAATATTATGTCAGACTTTTTTGATTAGACAACTTCAGCAACCTTATTAAAGGTCTAGAGGTTGAGGTTAGTGCTTTGTTTGGTCAAATAAAACAGTGAAAGTAATTTGAAATAATTCAAGAGTCTCCGGGTTTCAGGGCAGGAGAAGAATAAACTCAATGCACTTTAAACAAATGTTATTTCAGATAGATTTTTTTCTCTTTGTAACACGTATCGGCGGCGGCCTATCATGTTCTCACTGAATCCTTTGTGGAGCACGACTTCCTTTACCTCTGCTCTTGCGATTCTTAGTACTGCACGGCACAGACAAGGAGCTTACTTGGACACATACGCCCAACCCACACACAAAACATCACCACCGCCACACCATCACACCTGTGTCTCATTTGTTAGAAGAGAGAGTTTTGAGAGTCTTGGAATTTGGTTTGCAGTGAATAAGAAAACACTAGAAAACTGCCAAACATATACATTGCCTTCTCATTATAGTCACCCCACTACACAGAAATAAAGATAGAACAAAAAAAAGAAAATTAAAAGAGCCAACTGTTGGGTGGTAGCCAACTAAGCTATCATGTGCACATGTCTGGTTGTCAGTTGCATATGCATGCATGTGAGCAGATGTGATTTCTGTGCTCCAAATCCACATGTTCATGTTCGTATATGTTTGGGGTATGCTGATATCACTCACATCAATCTCTTGCAGACACAGCACAGATGTTAGCAGTGTTCCAGCAGACACAAATGCGACTGGAATAACAGCTGGAAGAAGAGAGCTCTGAAAAAAAAATGATAAGGTCAAAACAGGCCTTGGGATGCTATCTGCGTCCTGGGGCTTTCCATGCTGGTGGGGAGCATATATGCCTCTGCAAATGCACTCCAGGAGGTTTCTGTCCCAGTCTCTCCCGGCTGCAGATGACAGTCGGAACAAAGAAAGGCTCAAGGACTTTTCAGTAGTTTCACTCCAGCTGCAAGTCTTCCCTCATTGTTGGAGAGGAAGAGAGGATAGAGGGAGGATGCCCTTGGGGCTTCATGGACAATAAATTCTCCATTATATCCTGGTATCCCCTTCATCTCAACTCCAAAACATGCTATCATCTACTACTGTACCGAATGGGACATGGACTTCCTCCCTCATGTTTGGGTTCACAGCAGAGGCCTGTTAGACAAAATACAGGCCAGCTCAGATATCTGCCTTCATTAAAACCTTGGTCCAGATGAGTCATTTGACTCCACTGTTGGGCATCAAGGGAATTTGCTAATTCAGACAGATGAAAACACAATAGTAGTTTATGGCAGACACTTGAAACACGAAAATTGGGTGAGGAGGATTCAAATGCATGACTAAAGACAACAGTGGTGGACTGAAAGTCTTTACTTAAAAAAAAGGCAAGGATGAATTCCAATAAATCATTAGGAACAGAAAAGAGCACGCTTGAAACATTTCTGACATGAAGTACAACGACAAACAGGCCAAGCAGGAAGGAAACACAGAGACTAAATACAATGAGATACAGGTCAGACAACCATTCACACTCACACCTGCGGCCAATTTAGAGTCACCAATTAACCTAACGAGCATGTCATCCACGTGGATGTCACTTAGACATGTACCACCCCTAGACCAGACCAGACACCCCCACCCCATAGCAATGACACTCCTTGATGGCAGTAGTCATCCCCAGTAGGATGCAGCCTGGCACAGGCACACACACACAAAAACGCTTTAGAGACAGCTCAAAAACATGAAAAAAATTGTGAGTGGCTGGGGATGCCAAGTAGATAGCCTTATTTTCAAGCTTTGACAAAGATATCAAGCTTAAAAATGGCACATTAAAAGAAAGCCTTTGATATTATCCTGATAAAATCTCAAGTTTCCTTGTTGTAATAGAACATTTACCTGGCATTGGGCACAATTAAAATACAAACCGTTAGTGTGGCCGAGATCAGACCAGGCAGCCCCACCCCATAGCAATGATACTCTTAAATGGCAGCAGCTATCCCCAGCAGGATGCAGCCTGACACAAGCACACACGCACAACGCTTTAGTAACAATTAAAAAAAACATGAAGAACAGCACATGGTGTTGACCTGGCCTTCAAATTCACTAGATCCCAAATTGATCAAGTATCTGAGGAATGATCTACAGAGGCTTGATGTTATGCCTGATCAGTGTATTTGAAGCGTAGACTATGGAGAAAAGACTAAATAAGACTAATCCTTTATTTGAACTTTTGTTATTTATTTTATAACAGCTGTATCATATCATAATTTTTGCTAACAATTTCCACTCTTAGGCCATTTTCCTTATATTATAAACCAAGCTAATGTAAACTGAAATAAAAAGCACCTATTAATAGACCGGCGAAAAGCCGACGTAGCCAACTGGAGGCTGTAAAAAAAAATGAGCTCACTGTAAGGAACAGGAGCAGGGGTGGGGTTTGAGTAAATCTGATAAATACAGATGTGCCTGTGTGGCTCTAACATCGCTCCACGGCATGCTGGCTTAACCATTCGCCAGTGAGGCTAAAGAGAAGGTTTACTGGCTCTGTGGTTTGGGTAATGTTAGAGTGAAACTGGACAGCTTCTGATTTGACCAGAGATACTGTTCCTGTCTCTGTCCGCTTGTGTGCTCACGTCTGTGTGTGTTTAAGAGCACGCCCCGACCAAATGCAATTAGTGTGAACCCACTTAAGACACACGCTGCCGTTAATATACCCAAAGAGACAATAAAACCTCGAGAGGGAAAATTGAGACCAGAGGAAAAAGAGACCAGATTAATCAACTGAGCACAAGATGATGACGACGGCAAAAAGGAATAATGACAAGGATAATGATGACGAAAATGTCAGGAGGACCATTAATGACACTCTGAAATTACAGATACTGAAAGGCCTCCACGTATCGCTGTTACTAAGCTTTCTTCTTTCCATTCTTCTCTGATTATCAGGTCCTGACATCTCCACGAATCCGGGCAGCAGGCTGATTAGTCCGACGCACTGGAGCAGAACAGGCAGAGTATTGATTGTCACAGTGACCTTTCCTCTGCCACCGTTCCAGAGATGTGGGGGGATGCCGTTCTTTAAGACTGCGGCTCACCAGCAGGCTACGCAGCTAAAGATAGGAACAGTGCTCTGCACAAATGACATTCATAGCTTTCAGGCGGTAAACTGTAATCATGGTGTTCTCAGCAGGGTGGCAGCACATCTTCAGCTCGGTCCTCCCACGCAGGGTCAGGAGGAAAATCAATTTAACTCCCAGTGTTTAAAGGAGCCCGTCTTAATGCAAGAACTAAAGCTTTTAACATGGAAGCATTGAGAAGTCACCAATAAGACAAATCAACTTTTGTTTTATTGAGACCTATGAAAACGATGCAATACAGCTGCTTCCAATCAGTCAAAAGTGTCAGGGTGGAGGCTTGATTTTTCTTTTTATCTAACATTGCTTAAGTATTCAATCCATATATCAAATTGTTATCTTTTCATGTCACTCATCACATCGCTTTAGGTGTGGATGTCTGCAATTAAAGCAACGCAAGTCATGGATAAACACATTCAGGAGATGTGCAGGCCGTGTTTCTAATCCCAATTCGTTTATCTTAAATGTGAGGTGGAGATGGGAAAAGAAATGTGGAGATGAGGGCGGCTGGGGCCACATGTCAGCAACGGTGGTTAAACACCTTTGCTTGAAACGATGTTATAATAAAAGCTGGTCAATTCTCTCAAGTGGAGTAGTGCAGAGAAAATAAGGAGGACGTGACGGGGGGAGGTAACAGGACCCATAGGGGAACACAGGAAATAGACATTATTGGCAGTTACGACGGGGAATAGACATCTGTGGAAGGAGTGGTAACCACATGAAGCCATGGGATCCAGATGAGGCAGAGATGGGGTGGGCACATGGGATTGTCTCAGTGATATGAACAGATAAATCAGGAAAGACAACAACCTTGGGGAAAGTAGAAACGCCAAAATAAGTGTTTTTTTTTTTTTTGATTGTTTCATCTAAAAGTGTTTAGAACCCTTCACTGAAAATGCACAAGAGGGAATTGGAGTAATTGGGGCATAACTCAAACAAACACTTGGCTAAGAGAGGACACAAACAACAGACAATTAAAAAGCACATGGGGAGAACTGGATGATCGGAGCAATCAGAGAAATGTCATGCGCGCCATCGACGGCGAATAGCAGGCCCTGCCAGCAGGAGAGAAGCAGCACAGCAGTGTGACCTTTGTGGATAAAAAAAGGGGTGGAGGAGGACTTAACAGATGAGTCACCTCCAAGCGGTGGTTTAGATGACAATAGCAGACGAGATGTGCTTGCTTATTGTCCACTCCCATTCTGGTACATACACAAACAAGGCGCCAGCATCAGGAGTAAAAATGTAGCGTGAAAAAGTTGAGCGTGTCTTTTAATTTCCTGTGCATCTGAGAGTGTAGACTAAGAATTAAAATAAACGTTCAGGGGATCCTGGTGTGAGCAAATCATCCTCAGATGATCTCCGTTTGCCCCATCGCTTCAGTCACATAAACCACCTCAAATGTTTTTTTTTTATATTATAGTGAATTATCTCCTCACAGGGAGCACGAGAGTGAGATAAAGAGAGGTCTGTTAACTTCCTGGATCAACATCAGAGGTTGGGCCTTTGGTGATGTGGTGTGGTGCAGATGATCGTACTGCTGACTCAGCGAGTTTGGAAACCAGAAACCAAAGACCCCTCGGTCCCCTGCCTCCACGCTCAACCATACGCTGTCAAACCTCCCTTTAATCCTCATCGACCCCATGCGTGCCAGACGCACACAAGCCACCACCAAGACCGTCTCCCGCCCGAGCTCCCTACCCCTGGGAAAACAGTGCAGACTATCGTCACTGCTCACCACACCTCCATCTAATTTAACCCGAAAAACCTCACGCTTGGTGCCAAGCAAGCCCCCTCCCCCCACAAAACTTGGTTGCAGTGTGACCTCAGGCTTTGCACTTCATTCAAACTCGGCGTCAAAATTACCTTACAATCAAGCTGCAGTCACGGATCTTAAGATTTGAGGATGGAAATGGAGTAACTGCACTCTATGATCAGACGTCATCTCAGTTTCCACAAATTAACATCAGGCTGACACGTAATGTATGGCCAGGGTTTTCAAAAAGACGGGGAGAGGAAATTGCACACACTTTCACTGCCGTGTTAAGTTTTTATTTCTCTTAAGTGCAAGGTAGCCTGAAATATCAATTTTTCTCACTGAGCCTGTTCATGTTTGCTGTGTCTTTGTGTTCTTGTGGTTTCCCATAACAAGTCCAATTTAAAGCCAAACTGATACCTTGTGATGCATCACGTGCAGGTCTTATTCGATTTTAATCATAGTCAGAGCAGATTCACGCGAGGGAATTTCTATTACATCTCCTCAGTCTCATTCATCTTTTGTGGTGGCCCACATTGGTTACATACTTCTTTGTTTCCACACTAACCCACTGGTCCAGTAACTAAGCAGCCATGCAATCTGACGGGGTTCCCGCCAGGATGTCTGATGTCCATTTATCATCCATACGACACACCATTTGCATGCTTACACGGTTTCCTTGAATCTCACTTTTGTCCCAGTGAAAGGGCAAGCACATTAGAAAAATAGGTTTGCATTTGCGCATGTGCACACACTAAGGACATTTGTAGGTAGAGGACAAAGACAGAGGGGCAGTAACTTTTAGAAAATCAGAACAGAATTCAGAACAAAAAAATGATATATAAAGAATAATATTTTCTGATTTTAACATAATTTCATTACACGTTTATTTAATTGTGCCCAAAAGAGGAGCTTTTCTTTTGCTGGAGACCATGACTTTACATGCAAACAGCTCTCAACTGGCCATCAGATCATTAAATTCAACCGTGACTGCACTCTCCACATAATAAATTTTGTTATGGTTGAATACGGAGTCATCAATACCCCCTTTGTTGCCTTTGTAAAAAACAGAAACACTACAGAGTAGCTCTGCTTGATGCTTAGTCTTTTTTCATTAAAATTCTGTCCCTCAGCCTGGACTCTTCAGAAAGTAAAATGAATATGACTTTTCTAAGACAAAATTATGGATGATTAATCTAAAATAAAAGAGTAGAAGAACTGGGTAGGTGTAGGATTGTAATTATGAAAATTCTATATAGTAATTATGTGCGACTGTGTGCCTGGAACAAGAGTGACACCTAGTGGTCAATATAAGAAAGACAGCACCGATCCAACCTGCTTGTCGTATGACCCATAATTTATATTCAAACAAGAGTCAAGCCCAAAACACCAACAAGTAAGCACAAATTGGTGCCAAATTGTTTATTGCATTACATACATATATTATACTGTGTTATTAACAGGTCAGGTTGCAACTGAAAGTTTGAATGTGTCCAATATGTGAAACTGAATCATCTATATGATGGTGTCCCTGGAAACTTAAGATGTGTCTCCAGCCTTTATAAACCACTTTTTAAGGTTCCGTCAAATGTTCTGGATTCAAAGATTTGTTTAATATCAGGCAGACTTGTCGCCCTCTACTGGTTTGCATTTGTGTGTGCATTTTGGCGGTTCCTTTGTTTTTCATTAAAATTCTGTCCCTCAGCCTGAACTCTTGAGACCCGCACCTGGGTTCTTTCCTTCAAGTTGTCCACAACATGACAGACAGATGCCTTAATTTGCCAGTAGCTGAGTCCAATTAGTGAGACAGATTTCCAATAAGACAAAGTCCTCCATAAAAGTGTAAGAAACAGCACAATATGTGGTGGTTTTAAGAGAGCAACAGGAAGACTTGTCCATACAGACCATACAGTGTATTTTGAGTCTTCTTCATAGATTTATGCTCTTCCCATTTAATATTATTTAGGTCTTTACTTCATTATCATGTCTATGAAAATAAACAATGACATTGGAGAACAACCAGGAACATTTTAGCTGAATAGACATCTAAAAAAACAAAGTTTTCAGTTAGTTCCTCTTAAAACCCCTTCCTAAATCTGTGGTTGACTTGCGTCACAGATTTGGGTGGTGCAATTTATGCCAGGATTCCATTATTTTATTTTTTTTTTCTTACTCACTTCTATATTACATGGGCAAAATCAAACTTCTACTTTTGTGTGAAAGCCTTAAGCAGATTTATATAGTAAACGCTGCATATTGGTGCACGACATGAAATGTCTTCACAAAATGTTAAAGAGGTCATTTCAACTACACCAGAGAAACAAAGATACAAAATATTAAATCTCACAATAAACATGTAATAAAACAAAATACTCACAATCCCTTTGTAACGTCAGAGTTAGACCATTTTGAGGTATGTATAAATCATGTCTGAGGATGCTCACACACTATTCCTTATCAAGACCCGTCAATATTTCTTCATGTTACTATCTTGGCAAAAAAACAGAAAAAACAAAAACAAATTGATGTAACTGTCTGAAGACAAGTCACATGAGATATTTTTGGAAAAGGGTGAGCAAATTAGAAAAGTGCTGGTGAGGGTTTGTCCAAGTGGCTCAGCCAAGAAGAGGACTGTTCTCGTTCTGATCTTCAGAATTCTCTTCACCTGAGCAGACAGGCTCTTGCCCTTTGACCTCTTTGGGAACATCCACTCCTACTAGAGCCACCACACTGAAATGTGAAAAAAAAACACAGTGATATGTTGCAAACTCTTAGCAGATCTTTCCCTGTATCACCTGGTGTGAACAGTACAGTAAAAAATTGAGATTGTTGAAGCATAGACGTTGTTATTCTGTAACTACCCACCATGTAACAGTAGAAGCAGGGCATGTGACAGAGTTGGACTCATTTAAGGAGTTTTATGTTTCACGCTACGCCCTCAAGACTGACTAAGCAGCACTACTTTGTCAACTCATTGGAACAAAACCAGAGTGAGAACACAATGTGCAACGGGTAAGTATCTGCTTATAGCCTTGACTCATGGTATAGTTTTCACATACACACAATGTGCATGTCACAGGAAAGCTGTAGCTGGATAAGAAATGAGGAACTTCTTGCTTTCTGAAGTAAAGAAAATAATTTCTCTATTTTTTGGAAACCGGGAGTGTGCAGAAAAAAAAAGAAATGTGTTACGCAACCGAATCTGTGGAGGGGAGCCCTACACCTGCCACCTACCGCTCCTTAAATCTGTCCTGTAGGACCATGAGTGTTGTAAAAAATACATAATAATAAAAAGTACAGTTTATAATCCAACATGTCCTTCTGACTGGTGGAGGTAGAGCAGAGGGTAGCATTAATTAAACGAAAACATGAGTGAGTCTGGCGGAAGCGTGGCTCTGTGTGGTTGGTCATTTAAGGGTGAGGTAAATACCAAATGATTAACTTACCCCAGGACAGACAAAGGAATGACACAGAGTCCTGCGGATAACTGGAAGACAAACCCAGGATGCCAGGTCACCGTAGCAGCATAAATACTGTTGAATACTGCGGACGCCACGTTGTTGGTTAAACTCTCCAGAAAGGAGAGACAGGCGAACAGGGCTCCTGCAATAACAGGACATAAAAAAAAGAAGTGAGAGAGAGACTAACAACAGGTGAAGCCTAAAATCAGATGTTCACTTTCATGGTTATCTTTGCTACAAGGAACAGAAACTCGTGACTGTTACGTTTTCAAGTGCACCCTGAAGTTGCTTTTAGAGGCACCTCTTTAGTGCACTATGGTGTACTCTGACTCTACAAACACAGACAGAGACACGGTTCTATGGTTCATGCAAAGCCCTAAATCCACTCACCCTGCTCAGACTTTGAGATGATCTTTGACATCATGGAGCGCAGGACAGGGAAAGGCATGATAGACAGAAGCATCGGCACCCTCGCTGTGGTAAACACATGAAAATTGAAATTGTATATCACATTGCTGCAGTTAGGATCAGTCACAATCAATGCAGTGTATTTAGGGTAAATTAATATTTCTGTTTCATAAGAGTTGATATAAACATTTATGACATGACTAAAAAAACAAAGCATTGATAATATGTATAGCTATGGCCAATTATCTTACAAACTCACAATGCAACAATAAAAGACAGTCCAAGTACCATTTCTGCACCTAGTGAATTGCTGTAAAGGTAGGTTCTGTTAATCAGTAACCCTTTTAAAAATGTCCTGCTGCTTTTTTATATGCACTGCTGTGTATTTTTACAACTCCCCTATCTGTTTTATATACAACATTAAAATATCAAATTTATTACCAATTCCTTCCTAAAACATAAAAGAAAATCAATTTAAACGTCTAGTACCGCTACTAAAAGTCTTTAGTAGACTGACTCGAATGAAAGAGACATTTTCCAAAGGAGTTGCAGTATTTTGGTTTCTTTGATACACTTTTTATGTGTTTGTACATAATAAAGACTTTGGATTTTGTTCGCTGAAGATGCTTTGGGTGCCTGTTTTTTATCATTGCTTACCTACAAACATCAATAAAGTGGTCGTAGCAAATGACACAAGGACCATGCCGGTTGTGACAGAGAGGATCCCGAGCAGGACTATGAAGAGCTGTGGTACACCGCAATATGTCAATGCCATTACTCCCACAAAACTGATCAGGAACACTGTAGTGGACAGCGCCGAGCCATAGCCAATCAAAATCTCAGTCCAGCACAGTGGCTCATTTAGCTCGTATAGTGTGACCATGCTGATTGCACCCACATAGGTGAAGGAGAAGCTGACAAAGATGAGTATCAGGAGGAACAAAACTGTTTTACTCCTGGAGCTGGCCTTTGCAAACATGTGATAGACCCCAAAGACCATCTGTTTCATGGCTGAGGGCTGAAGAGAGCCATCTAAAATGTCGCCACCTGGGGGGGGCTTCTTCACAGTCTCTTCCAGGACGAAAATTGCATAGAGTATGATCAAACACTGTCCCAGTGCAGAGGTTAGGAAAGGCCAGTTAAAGCCTGCAGCTCTCACAAAGTAGCCTGTTGATATTGAAGCTACCCCCGACAACAGGCCGATCATCATGTCCAGTCCAGCCATGCGCAACGTCTTCTGACGGCCGTCCTCGCACAAGTCTGATACATAGGCGAAACAGCCCCCCAGAAAAGTGCCCAGGCCGCCAAAAAGCGAGCTGAGAAGTGAGGAACCAATAAGTAAGTAAACGTTGAGCTCAAAGTATGACACAGTCAGGAAGCTCAACGTGTAGAGCAACGTGCCGATCAAAGGCATAATGATGGGGGTCTTGCGTCCTCCCCGGTCACTATAAGCCACCAACATAAGAGTGACAACCAGAGATGGGATCGTGGAGAGGAGCTCTGAATAAAGGGAGAACAGAGACGCTTGCCTCTGCACCTGGAAACGCAGACAGAGAGAACATAGTTTAGTCTAAAAATCACTAATAGGCTGTTACACAATAGTCTGAATTTAACTACTACATGAGAAGGCAAAAAACTTCGACCTTAGCATACATGTCATGTGAGGTCTGGTTCATAGCTAAAGGGAACAAAGCCTTCTTCCGGGCAGGTGCACAGGTGACTATTTCTGGACCGGTTTTTCCAGTATGAGTTTTTTAACTTCTCTGTTACACTTAATTATTGTATGATACATATCAAGGGTTAAATGGTACAAATTCCTCAAGAAGGGTAGTTTTCCTGAATCCTTCTTATAATTTGCTTAATTAAATGAATAAGTGACGTTGGGCTATCTGAAATAACAATTGATTTAAGAAGATTATCACTCTTTAGTCACTAGCCATGATCTTGCTGCCGCAGTACATGAGTGACTAGTTTAGGAGTAAATAGAAGTCACAAGACTCCCTTAGCGGGCAGCAGCTAAATCTGTACTCAAGTTGTGAGGCAAGATGGAATCGTTTAAGGCCATGATAAAAAATTATGCTGTGTCATGACAGAAAAGTCTGAAAACAAACATGGAAAGTTGCTGACCAAGGTTCAGTCTGCAGCAGAACATAATTGCGTCTTCAGCTTATATTTTATCTTCTTTTCCTGAAGTTAAAATAGCAACAACATGCAACGCTGATACAAAGTGTTAGTACTTATTACAGTCATAATTGTAAAGTAATTTTGGAAACTTTCATATAGAAAACAATAACTTTAGGTCTGTTTTCCATCGCTGCATTAATATAGGCAACTGATCAGTCCCACGTGCTTTCTGCAAGGCATGAAAAGTGACTCCAGACATGCAGTCTGACTCATCAAAAGGTGACCCTACACGCTGATCACAACATCATCAAATCAATATACAGTACAATAGGAATCTTGTGATACTAAATTCACTGAGTAACTGTAGTGACTCAGATGCTTGGAATAACCTTCCAAAAAGTACCTTACAATCATCAGTGCTGTTTGAAAGGGTTGCCTCACCACATATTGTGTTGGTTTAGGTTGTGATGTGTTTACTGCACAAATATTGGTATTTCGGAATATTGCTCCGGGCTTCAGTAACTCATTAATGGATGCTTCTTAGTGTCCAAAAACTTTTGACTAACCTCATTAAAGTCTGTCTGGTTGCTGCTGTTGTGTGGTGCACATCTGGAGGTGTTGTCAGAGATGGGGTAGGTGGTGTTGGTCAGCTCCTGCCAGAGCCTCCGGTACACATACTGTTGCACAAGCGGATAGATGAGAAAACTGCAAAAGGCGTACAGAGCCACCACCGGCTCCACCAAAAAAAGACCCATTATGAGGGGCTAAAAACGTCTATGAAAAAGAAAAGAGAAGAGAAGAGAAGACGTTTAGACACAGACTTCACAGAAGTTAACTGCACACACCTGGTCACAAATTATTTCAAAACATCGGACATCAGCGTCCACAGCAAACAGTATTGCTCTCAACACCCTGGATCTTAAACTATTGCTTGTTTGTTTTGTTTTTGTCTTTACTTGATCACCGAGGAGACAATATGCAATACATCAACGATCTAGTTTCACAAGCACATACGACACATAATAAAAATACCGAGTTGCTCTTGTGCCACAGTGTGCTGCTAGATGAGCTGGGACCGGTCAAAATAAGATAAGCCACCGGAAGATAACAACGTTCCTTATTTACACCTGCGACGTTAGCGAGAGAATACACAGTAACATGTACCTTTCAAATTGTCGTCTGGGACATTGTCTCCTCTATTTGCTCAGCACCGGGCAGTATCATTATGAAATACATGTCACCACTCTAGTTATTTAACGAAAGACAGGAGGTTGACATTAAACACATAGACCCGCCTCTTACTACATGCGATTGGACAATAGCCTCTTAAGGCTGTTTTTATTGGATGGGAGGAACTGTCAATCATAAGTAAAAGTGGACGAGAACATTTTGTGATTTCTGCATAAGGAAATCCATTACTTCACTTTAATCTGTATTTGAAATGCATCCAAGCTGCGTCAGTTGGATATAGCTTGCAAAATGTTTAATTTGTGTACTTTAAAATGTCTTCTTAAGAAAGTCTACGCTTAAGCTTTATTCGGTTTTACGGCAACGTGAGGTAGCTGTGCTTTGCGTCGGAATGTACCATTTTGCCAACACACCGGGAAGGATTTTGTTGTGACAGCGGAGTAACAACCCGGCGGGGAAGACGGTAAGACGAGATACGTTGTCCTTCCTTGGCGTAATTTAAATAAAGCTGTCCGTTGTAGGGCATAATAGAATGTAAATGTATGTATAGATTTAAATGTTTACAAATGCAATTGACAGTTTATCTTCCCGGGCGTGCAGATAAATAGTGTAAGCTAGCGAGTCATAGCTGCCCCTGTGATTAATCTAGCTAACTTGGCTAACGTTACCAGCTAGCGTTAGATAGGTGAACGGCAGCAAGCTGCTTTCGTCCTCTTATCTTATCTCTCTCGTTTGACTTGTGTGGCTCCCGTCGCTTAAAACCCTGCCTTTAAGCTAGCCGCTGGGTTAGCCTTAGCCCTGTGCAGTTTGCATTTTGTAGTCGTGACTGTCCGTGTCAGGATGGATGATATTTCACTTCCCTGGCCTAACTGTTAATCAACGTTAACGGCCGCCGTGATCCAACTGCCCCATACTCTTCAGTTAAATCTGCAATATTCAGTTTAAATTAAGATTAGTTTATCATAGGCCTTGGCAATAACCACAGCTCATGTGGATGTTCGGATTTCGCAATGTAATCACGGATAACGCAATGTATTTCCTAAGATTTGCTTAACACGTCCTTTTAGCAGATTCACTAGCAATTAGAAACCTTAAAAGATATATAACCTGCAGTGCTTAATATGTTGTGTTTTTATTCGTTTAAGTCACGATGTGAAGTATTCAATATATAATAACTGATACAGATTTTAGATCACCTCTCCATCAGCCCTAAACAGGTTATTGACAGTGTAGTCATCACCCAATTGCAGATGTGGTATCTGACTGAGATTATGTATTGTTTGATCAGCTGTCATTCGTTGCTTTTGGTTTCCGCCCAGGTCATAGTATAGGTTTTCCCATCTTGGACCAACAATGGCCTTCAGCAAGGGATATCGCATCTACCACAAGCTGGATCCACCACCTTACAGTGTCATAGTGGAAACTCGGACCAGAGAGGAATGCCTCATGTTTGAATCTGGGGCTGTTGCTGTTCTGTGTAAGGCGTCTTGTTTGATTACACTTCAATAAGATATGACTCAGATTGTGTTTAAACCTTTACCCCTAATAAGGACACAGCAAGGGGAAATGCTTGATTTATTTGTGACTGCTATAATTTTTAATCACGGGCTACATTTAGCTCAAAGTTTAAGGGAGAGCCGGACCAATCTCTTCCTTACAGTTTGTTACTTTGTTTGTATTCTAGCGGCAGCGGAGAAGGAGGCCATTAAAAATACATACACCAAGATTGTTGATGCATATGGGATTCTGGGTGTCCTTCGCCTAAATCTGGGTAAGAATACTGAAGTATAAAATTTTTTGGTTATTGCTCATTGATTCCCAGGTGCATGTGTGACAGTGAACGCTCCCTGATTTGTGACTCTGTTGCTGGTTACTTATAAGCTGCTTTCTCCAGCCTGTGGCCTTGACTGTTCTTGTCATCACAACAAGGAAAAAGCAGTTTAAAAGATTAAATCTCATAGATGGCTGAGATTTGACTGCTTGGGGATTTTGCAGGAGTGACATCAATGCCTTTTAATGTGTGATATTTTTGTGTCTTATTTTCTTCCATTCCTTCTTAAAAATGCCAACTCCCACCTTTTTTCCCCGCAGGTGACTCCATGCTTCACAGTCTTGTGGTTGTGACAGGATGCAGCTCTGTGGGCAAGGTACAGGATTCAGAGGTTTTCAGGGTCACACAGACAGACTTTATATCCCTGAAGAATGACCCAGCAGATGAGGACCGGATCGCTGAGGTCCGAAAAGTCCTCAACTCAGGACACTTCTACTTTGCTTGGTCTTCCACTGGAGTCAGCATGGACTTAAGTCTCAATGCACATCGCAGGATCCTTGAAGACACTACAGATAACCGTTTCTTTTGGTAAGGGGATTAAACAGTTACTGTTTGAGGTTGATATAGAAACAAGTAAGCCGTTATTGGGCTTTAAAATATTTCAGAGAATTAAGGGGAGTAGTTATGAACTTATGATTTGCTTTTTTATTCTCAGTGTCTAATTTGCAGCAAAGCTTTGTGTATTTACTGTTGTTTCTGCCTTACTCTAACAACAGGAACCAGTCTCTGCACCTGCACCTAAAACATTACGGAGTAAACTGTGATGACTGGCTGCTCAGGCTGATGTGTGGCGGCGTGGAGGTCAGGACCATCTATGCAGGGCACAAACAGGCCAAGGCTTGCATCTTCTCCCGCCTCAGCTCAGAGCGAGCCGGCACGCGGTTCAATGTGCGAGGAACAAATGATGATGGACAGGTGGCGAACTTTGTGGAGACCGAACAGGTGAATCACATCTTTTGCACTTTTATTGGGACGTTCTGTCTGAAAAACGTGATGGTGAAAATCTTTTTAGTGCTGTTGTTTGTTTTGTCTGTATGTTCTGTGCATCTTTTCAGATGACACATTATTCCACATACAGAAAAATTATGGTGATATGTTTCAGTACATTCATCAGGGGTGAAGCTCCCGTCTGATACACTTCATATTCTTTAATAAATGACATGCACGTCAGTATTTTTTTTATTGCTGACTCAGCACATTGTCAATAGACACATGTTTATTTGAATATGAAATTAACTTCTTGGTCCTTCATTGTTAAAAACAGTGTGGTAACCTGTCTGGGTTTTTATCCTTTTTATAGTTCCTGTTTGAGAAAATAAACTGTTACGGGAACGGCACAAAAAAGTGAACTACTACAATAACAATATAAAATGATAAAAATATGTGGTTGGCACAGCACAGCAACTTGTAATCTCACGCACTGTCATTGATATTTTTATGTTTAGGAATGACGTTTGGCACAATGAATGAACATGACTAAATTTTAATTTTGTTTTCGACAGGTTATTTTCCTGGATGACAAAGTCTCATCCTTCATACAGATCCGTGGGTCCATTCCTCTTTTCTGGGAGCAGCCAGGAATCCAGGTAATGGATTAAAACGGTTAGAAACAAGCCCTCACGTTTCTGCGTTCCTGCCCTTTTCATTAATGCTGCATTTAGCGTTGGGGCTCACTATTAAACATTGAACCGTGGTGAACTTTCGCAAAGAACAAGAAAAATCGTTTGGATTTCCCTGTCAAGACAATGTCAAGGGAATAAACAGCTTCCTTGTTATTTCAAAAGAACATCTTAATCCTAGTTTTAACGCATTTTGTCGCTGTGTTCAGAAAAAGTCCATTAAGGGTGTTTTGTTGCACCTGAATGAAAACCGTCACCATATTGGACTGGATGAGAACCCCCACCTGGTATAATCTTTTTTGTTTTTTGGGCTCTGCTGGTGTTGGTGCTTTTATACTGCAGATAAGTGTTTCACTGTGCAATGCCAAAGGCCATGGGTGAAACCACCCAAATCCCCTTAAGGAGTTTTACTCTGGGCCCTGATACGGAAACTGTTTGGGAAATATCATTTTGGCTAATTGAACCAATAACTAGACCCTTTGTCCTGACATTGCACAGGCTGGTAGATTAGATCAGATGTGGGGAAGGTTAATGATAGTAACAGTGGTTGGTAAAGGGCATTTTTCTGTTTTCCTCAGCTCCCAGACTTCTTTGGTCAGGTGAGAGCCTGGTCTGAAAACAACCCCGATCAACTTCACATCATTTAGTCTGCTGAAATTCCCCAGGCAACTGGATAGGTGTTAATTGATAATATGGAAAATTGATCTGTTAAATCTAAATCTGCAAGAGGCCCAAGGCAAGCCAAGGCCATATTAGTCACCTATTCAGTCCAAACACAGGATAGTGGGCTCAGGGTTGTTTTCAGACGCAAATGTAGTCCTCCTGCTTTTAAAGCGCCATTTTAGCTCTTAGTCACCTCTACCAGTTGTGGCTTGTAGGCTCTCCTCCCCATACATTCCCTGAGCAGGATGTGTAATATTGGTTTCATCCAGGACAAGGGTTTTTAGAGTACATGAGCAATAGTTTGTGATTAGTATCTCAATCATAAGTGTAGTGTAGTATCATGAAAGCTTTCAAGTTAAGACCTAAGTTTTTAGTGGTAGGGCAGCATCCTTCTAGTGAAATAGTTGTTACTACACAAAGACAACATTGTCACTACTTATGGTTGTCATCGTAGTGTAATATGAGCATTACCTTACTATATACAATATTGTCCCATCTTTAACAAACACTATATTTGTTTAGCTAATCAGTCGCACGATTTATTCAACATTGACATATGTGGTGAAAAATAAATGCTTCCAAAAGGGGAGCAAGCAATATTTGGTGTTGTCTGGCTGTAGAGCTATAATCCAAGTAGTTTCAGATGGCATCTCAGAAACTTATTAAATATTCATAGCCTAGATCTGCACAGCAGTAGAGAAAGGAGCGTATGACAAATGACAGGAGCACGGGGCAATATTCACACGCAAGCCTAACCAAAATAGGCATGCACAAACAAACTAAGCAAATGTATACAAAGCAGAGAAGGGGATTAGTGGACAGTCCAAATGAAAGGGAACCCAAGAGTCTTAAGGAAGGATAATGATGACAAGAGTACAGTGGAAGTGCATTCAGTAGGTCTCAGTACTATCCCCAGAGAAAATGCAGTCGTGATGATGAATGGCTGGTTTGGACCCAGAATGTGTGCTGTTCGCAAGCTGAAGTGAGGGCAAGAGGCATGTCACATTTGATGATATTTTTAACAACTGATGACACACTGTTACTGACAGTGTGGTTTTGAAAAGCAAGAAAGAGGAAGTGAAAGTATTTAATGTTGGTCCTCAGGTAGGGGTCTGTGCAGAACAAAAAGGGACAAGTTGACACTTGCTGTGCAGAGTCAGCATATTCCCATGTAAGCTATTGTCTTGCTGAGCCTGTCCAGGTCTCCTTGTATTGTAATGTGTGCTGAAAACATTCTGTGGTGTTTCTCATGATTCAAATCATAGTCTCTGTGAATATAGGAGAAAGAAATAGGCAAATGATGTGTCAGAAAATCTGTTTTTCTACAAAAGGGTGTTAGTCAGATGACAGACGACAAGATGTCTGTGCTGCTCAGTGTCTTTGTATGAACAGTTCTCCTCCTATTACCCCTGTGTCACTGTTGCTCTTTGCTGTTCTTTCATATGTTCTGTTCATTTTCTGTCCCGAATCCTTTCTTCATCAGGTTTTCTGGCCATCTCCAGAATGCGTGTGTGTGTGTATGTTTGTGCAAGTTTCTTAGTTTGATCATTACCAAAAAAAGGACAATATGGCTTATGTCTCTGCAGGTTGGTTCACACCGTGTCAAACTCTCAAGAGGATTCGAGGCAAATGCGCCGGCTTTCGAAAGGTAATTAAAATGTAATGTGCAGACGGTGTGTCTATGTGTGTAGTAGTTTCTAGCTGCTTTAGATGGTCTCCAGCAGATTAACACTCCTCTGAACAGCAGAGGAGACACGATAATTTTATGTCTCCTGCACCTACTGTCTGCGCTTGGAGAATAAGGCTCAGGATCCGGAAAAAGAAGATGTTAACTGAAGTACGTCATCATAGGCTGATTTACTGTAGAGCAAGGGACATTAAAGACACAGCAGCCCTTGATCAGCTCTTCCTCCTAATCTGTAGTTTGCAGTTTGCACATCTCTTTTGGAAGTTGATTTATAATTTGCATGTGTGTGACTTTAAGCTGTAGTATTACAGAGTAAAAAGTATTCTTAAATGAGTTATTTTCACTATACACACTGCAGAGTTAAGAAACCGAGCCGAATCCTTTAGAAGTGCTAGTGTGCTTCAGGACACTTAAGCCAGACATATTGTCAGTGAGACCTATGTTCACGACCATCTAGAGGAAAGATGATCGTACCATCAGTACGTATCACTGCGCCACACCTTGATAATAGCGGCTCCGTTCTTATCAGCCTTCAGCAGCCGCCCTATCAGTCTTAAAGTAGCCATGCTCGTGTTCACTTGGTTCAGAATGAAATGTACAGCTATCAAGACTATGGGTGTTTCTTGATATCAGACATCTTGGTGTAAGCCAGGCTCAGTATTTCTGCAAGTTATTGGTATGACTTCATGGAGACAAGGAAATCAGACTCTACACCTTTTGTCATGTAACACGCCCCACTACACTAGGTAGTTGGCAGGCGTACTAGATCTGCAATGATGTGTCATCCTTGCCTTGTTTTACATGTTGCCAAGTATATCTCTGGTGACGTTGCTTGGATGGTACAAGGCCAAAAACTATACCTAGTTTGCTGCCCATATCTCCATTTATCTGTTATACTCCCTTTATGCCTTGTAATTTTGAACGAGTTTGATTTAATAACCCTGTATTAAGCTTCTTTGCTTGAGCTTGTCCATTCTTTTGTCCCTCCAGACTCTACTGCTTTGCAATATCACAAATGCACCTGGGAATGTTTTATCACTACATCCATAACACAATGCCACAAAAACAAAATCAAACTAGTTATATTTAGTGTTGGTCAATCTAATTATGTGAATGTGTGTTTGCTCCCCAGACACTTCACTGCACTGCGGAGGTTGTATGGTAAGCAGGTGATCATAAACCTGCTTGGAAGTAAGGAAGGAGAACACATGCTCAGCAAGGCGTTTCAGGTGAGAGGAACTGTTCCGTACCAAACAAAGACATGCACTGTATCGGATGTCAATAACTAGAGAGACAGTCCACAATACACTGACAGCAAGTCATGTGTTTTAGTTCAGATTTTTACTTTAATCATATTGTAAAAAGCCACATTTTATTGATCTGCCTCACTAGAGACTACGTTATTAGAAAAAAAAAAAAAAATGGCCTTCAGGTGAAAAGACTTGGCCAGCTATGTTGAAGGAATTTGATCTATATGATAAGGTTGTAAAACCAGACCTGCACGTTCACAGATTACTATCAAAGATCTCTTTGGAATTCAGTCTACTAATTTTTCATTATAAAGGGCAAACTGGTTTGCTTTGCACAACGTTTTTGGTTTGAATTTCAGGAAGTAAGTTTTCTTGTTCTCTAATCAACCTCAGAGTCACTTGAAGGCATCCGAGCATGCCGCAGCTGTGAAAATGGTGAACTTTGACTACCACCAAAATGTGAAGGGTGGCAAGGCGGACAAACTCCACAGTGTCCTCAAACCACAACTCGGCAAATTCATTGAAGAGTGTGGGTTCTTCTACTATTCTGGAGAAACAGGCATTGTGAGGTGAGAAATGAATAAAAATGTGTATGAAGATGGAGTATAAGATATAATCTTTGTTATTGTTTCCATCCACTTACATCTTCCATTCTCTAAACTTTCAAAATAAAGTGTTCCAGGGTGATACAGCAGCCCTTAAATGAAAATACCACTCAAATCGTCCTTTATCATGTCTATTTAGGACTCAGGGAGGGACCATCAGGACGAACTGCCTTGACTGCCTGGATAGAACCAACAGTGTCCAAGCCTTTTTTGCTCTTGAGGTAGGACTGTGTAGTTGTTTTTGTCATCTTTATTGTCTTCATGTGATGCTTTCAGCCTAACGCCCTCTTCTGTCACCATGTAGATGCTGCCTAAGCAGCTGGAGGAAATGGGTCTGACAGAGAAACCGCAGCTGGTGGCCAGGTTCCAGGAAGTTTTTAGAACCATGTGGTCCGCCAATGGTGACTCCGTCAGTAAGATCTACGCAGGCACTGGTGCTCTGGATGGCAAGGCTAAGGTATGGACAGTAAACACATACAGATATATTCAAGGTCTCAGAAATTGAACAGTTGAACCATTTATTGTCGTTGTATTGCACAGCAGGTTGTCAGATCTGTGTGTTGTGTGTAGAGGAGTGGCACTGTGAATAATGTTTGACTTAATTAAGAATTTAGAAATTAATCAATCCTCAGTTTTACAGAAAAGGGCCTTTACAAATAAAAATAGCACATAGCACATGCACACATGTCGTGCATGTTTGCAGAATTCAGGGAATTTACTTTGAACCTTGACAGTTAGACATAAATAGCACTGTTTAATGAATGTCTCATGGATCCTCTTGCAGTGTGCATTCAGTGACATATTTCTGCATGTCGATCCTCTCTGTGTGTAGAACTGTGTGTTTCTGTTTCTAAATTCTTGTGTGCTGTCTCTTTCGGCTGTCCTCTGGACCTCTCTACCTGTGTGGTAAGTGAACAAGACGGTCGATGTTGTTTTGAGCTGTCGGTCTATTTCTGGTGAATTATTGATTTCAGTGTCTGGGGGTTAAATGAGGATGATGATGATTGAGGAAAATGGCATTAGTGGGACCTTTTTATCTATTTGTTGTTGTTTTTTTAACTTGCAATACGTACTGTCTTGACGACTCCATGGAGATCTCACTGCTGATCTATAGAAAACATTTAAAAAGAGAAAGCAGCTGTTGTTAAGTGGTCACTTTCTTACTACAGATTCATTGCCTAAATTACCTGTCAACACATGTCTTTCTTGCAACATGGAGGAATCAGTTCAAATTATCACCACGTGGCCATAAATCAAATCATGCCAAAATTTTTAAGTTGCACCTTGATGAGCAATTTTGATCCTTCTTTCAGCTCAAAGATGAGTGTTCATTGGATCTCTATGAAGTGTTGCTTCTTTCTTCTCTTCCGTTGCTGGAGTGGGACGCCCTGACTATTTTCACACCAGATGAGAGTGTAGCTTAGTATTGTTATCTAACTGTTTTTATATTGTGTGTGTGTGTGTTTATTGTAGGGGGGGAAGCTTAAAGACGGAGCTCGCTCTGTGACACGGACCATCCAGAACAACTTCTTTGACAGCTCCAAACAAGAAGCCATAGACATCCTGAGGCTGGGCTCCACACTCAACAGTGATCTGGCTGACAAAGCTCGGGCCTTGCTCACCACTTCCAGTCTTTATGGTAATCCCTTACAACATGGGCAGTCTGCCACATGATGACATGCATAAAGTTTTCTGAACAAATCAAAGTTTTGCTGCATATTACACATTGCAACTTTTCTATTTTGTGCTTTTAGGAACGCATTCTTATTTTTCTGCTCAATCAGTGAGAAATACTTCACATGTTTTGACACGTGTCTGTTGTAGCCCCAAGCTATTTTGCACAATAAGGGTTTGTCTGGCCTGTGTCAAGTAGGCAGCGTAATCTCCATGCGTCAGCTCTCCGTCCCAGTTAGATTAACACTGACCAACTGCTCTGCTGGCATTATCTGTGAAAGCACTGGTTAACCCTCACTTCTCTCCCTTCTCTTCCTCTTGCTCTGGCACACAATCTTAGTCACTGAGCCTGTCTTACAATCAGGTATAGTAACTGACAGACTGCCACCACTGAATGGATATTTTTCTCCTTTGCCCCATAGTTGTCCTATCATTTGAGTTTGTTGTTCATTCATTCACAATCCAGTGTTGGTAGTGGTTTAATCCTGTCTGTTGCATGTCACCAGGCTTCTACTACAGTGATAAAAAGGACAAGGATCATTTGAATTTTGCAATAATATTTGACACTCAAATCTACAGACTGAAAAGAGCCATTACCAAGGTTGATTGTTGAATGTTTTGTGTATTTCAACAAGCGTTCTGGTTTACATCCTCCCATGCCCCATGTTTTCAGACATTGTTGTGGACTTCCTTCATTGTGTTTGGATTCTGTCCCATTTAGCTTTTTCCCATTTTTGTTTCATTACCCTGTATGCAACCCTTTATACGTAGCCATTTTCCACTCTAACCCTGCTCGTTTCCTCCCTGCAGCCTCCCCAAGAGTTTTGCTGGGAATGTGTCAGAACTATCATAAATACACGAGGCCCAAGCAGATCCGAGTGTGCGTCGGCACCTGGAATGTTAACGGCGGTAAACAGTTTCGCAGCATTGCTTTCCGCAATCAGACACTGAACGACTGGCTGTTGGATGCTCCAAAGAAGGCAGGACACCCTGAGTTCCAGGGTATGTTGGTTTGATTTATCTGCAGCCACTGTGGAAAATGTTGTGTTTGGTAAATACGTTTTCAGGGGGCTGCTCTTATTTATTAGCTTGCAGGAGAAGTTTGGTATTTGCTTTATGCTTTTCAATGAGGAAATGGATATCACTGTCATGTCTGTCACTGTCAATATCGTAAAACAAAACCTTGAAATGGGAAAATTACGCTCTCATTTTTTTACATTTTACATCCAATTTGTAAGTTTGAAAATAATCATTTGCTGTTTAGGCGACACTGGTTGCCTCGCTTCAATGACAAAATATCAGGAAGTGACTGATAAAGGGGATGGAAAAGATTTAGTTGGGAAAATTGCACAGAGGCACTTAAGTCAACTTAACCCCTACAATTTTATACTTTCATATTTGTAGTCGAAGAAATTTAATTGTCAAGCGAAGATGATTCTGTATTACTGTCATAATTTTACATTCAACTACAGGTTAATGGAACATTACATAGTGTTTCTGCTGTTCTACATTCAGTTCAATTGATTAGACACTTACATTGAAAATTAACATCACTTTTTTTATTTTTTACAGACAGCAAAGCCAACCCCATAGATATCTTTGCCATCGGTTTTGAGGAAATGGTTGAACTGAATGCCGGAAACATCGTCAGTGCCAGGTACGTGGACCTGGAAGTTGAGATACCAGAGCTTTGTCACACAAAAGAGATTACAAAATAGCAAAGATTTTTCATGCTAAAATGCTTCTTTGTTTCTTGTTGTTTTTGTTTCTGCGCTTTAACCCTCTGTTCTTGTTTCAGCACTACTAACCAGAAACTGTGGGCAGCTGAGCTCCAAAAAAACATCTCACGAGACCACAAGTATGTTCTGCTTGCTTCAGAGCAGCTGGTGGGAGTGTGTCTGTTCGTTTTCATCCGTCCACAGCACGCACCCTTCATCAGGTGAGATGCACAGATTCTTATTAGAAACATTTTCTTACTTGCTTTTATGATCGTGTGGTGACAGATCTTGTAATTATTCATGTTTCAGGGATGTAGCTGTAGATACAGTAAAAACTGGAATGGGTGGGGCCACAGGTAATAAAGGTGGAGTGGCCATCCGCCTGTTGTTCCACACCACCAGCATCTGCTTCGTCTGCTCCCACTTTGCTGCTGGCCAATCACAGGTCAAGGAGAGGAACGATGACTACAATGAAATCACACGCAGACTCACCTTCCCTATGGTAATAATCATAACATTAACAAATCTGTTTCAAATCCCCTTTATGCTCATATTGCTGCATAACGACCTTTATCTCATCCTCTAGGGTCGTTTGCTGTACTCGCATGACTATGTATTCTGGTGCGGAGACTTTAATTATCGTATCAGCCTGCCCAATGAAGAAGTAAAGGAACTCATCAAACAGCAGAACTGGGATGCCCTGACAGCCGGAGACCAGTTGGTGGACCAGAAAAATGCTGGTTTGGTAAGATCTGCAGCACACATGAATACTTGTGGCATAAAGGACTGTTCATGAGGTTTTGCTCGCATTTCTAATAGAAGTAAACCAACAACAACTAAATGTGATGACACATTATCTGTATATTAATTGTATTTGCATGTATGCATGTGTGGAAAAATTAAAAATAATATTCTCTTAAAATGTCTTCCGCAGGTCTTCAGAGGTTTTATTGAGGGAAAATTGGATTTTGCCCCTACCTACAAGTATGACCTCTTCTCAGAAGATTATGACACCAGTGAGAAGTGCCGCACGCCAGCCTGGACTGACCGCATACTTTGGAAGAGGAGAAAGTGGAACTTTGACAAAACAGGTTGGGTGCACATCCACGGCAGACAAGTCTTGATAAAGCAAATAATTAGACCCCTTTCTGTGTCACACATCTTACCTGAAGGTATCATAATAAGACTGACAGGAAATATGTTTTAGGATTATTTGTGCTGCTGTAATGTAATCCCGCTTGTATTTGTGTCTGACAAAATAAATTTTGCATGTTTTACAGCTGAGGAGATGAATGTTGTCGGCGCAACTTCTGCATCTGCTGAGAGTGAGGATGATCCAGACTACCCCTGGAGCTCTGGCATCTTGAAGTACTATGGCAGAGCTGAACTTAAGACCTCAGACCACAGGTAATCACACCATAAGATATGTCTTTAAGAGTGAATGACTCCGTTTTACATCTGGAACATCAAGTGAAACTGTATAATAGACAAGTATCAATATTGTTATATCGATGTCCTCAACATCTCCTGCCTCCTCTCTTGTCTGCTTTTAGGCCTGTGGTGGCAGTTATAGATGTGGACATCCTGGAGGTCGACCCTGAGGCTCGGCACCAGGTCTACAAAGACGTCATCGCCCTCCAGGGTCCTCCAGATGGCACCATCCTGGTGTCTCTCTGCTCCTCAGGCCCTGAGGACTACTTTGGCGATGCACTCATTGACGAGCTGCTGGACAAGTTTTCCCAGTTTGGAGAAGTCATCCTCATCAGGTGAGCCTGGCATCACAACACAGAGAGTGAGACAGAAGTGCACCATTGTCAGACACTTGCTCTGACAATGTTATTTATTTTTTTGTGCAGGTTTGTTGAGGAGAAGATGTGGGTGACCTTCCTGGAAGGTTACTCTGCTCTGGCTGCTCTGTCTCTCAGTGCTTCCACTGTAAGTCCTTACTGATTGTATAAGCATCATGTAAATCTTAACATTATTAAGATAAATACGTTCTTTATCTTCTTTGTCTTTAATTTAATAATCCAAGGGCTAATTGTTCTATTTTTGATGATACAGAAATAATCTGTATCCGTTTTTACCAGTATAAGCAGGAACTAATGCCTGGTTTACATTGTAGGTTCTTGGCAAGATCATTGACATCCGTCTGAAGAGTCCAGGCTGGATCAGGAGTCTGGAGGAGGAAATGAGTGTGGAGAGGATCTGTGGAAGCATTCCCACTTCAGCCAGCTCCACCCTTCTTGCTGAGGACACAGACATGGGGGACGATGATTACGAAATGGAAGGTGAGGAGCGTCAGCCATGCAAACCCAATTCTTATCCACAAAAATGCTGTTTGATGTTTTGTTTTCTTGTACTGCTAGTACCAGGGAGGCTGTAGAGTTTATTTCCCAGGCATGAATTCCTCCCTTCTTATCTCCTGTATCAGGCGATGTTGACGATGAGGTGGAGGAGATCCTTCCCCAGCACCTTCAGCCAGGAGCAGGCTCTGGCCCTGGATCCTCCCCCCTTCCTTCTCCCCGCAGTAGTCCCTGCCCCTCCCCCACCCATGGAGAACCTGCTGCCCCCAGCAGGCCGAGTCGTGGAGCACAACCCTCCCGACCATCACAAGGTAAATGCACACTACAGAATGATTCACAGATGGAATACGGCTGCCACTAGCACAGTTAAACCTCTATTTAGGAAGCAGTCTGCCTGCTGGAATATAAACTGTAATTTTGTTGTGTTTGTAATGTGTGGAAGCAGATTTAAGTCCATCATCACTGAGGAGAGAATTTCCAGGTAACGCAGTGTGTGATGATATAGTTTGTTTAGTCTTTTGAGACACGTTTGTAGTGCAGTGTTAAATTGTGTGCAGTGTTAGCTTCCCCTTTTCTTTGGCCAAAATAGAATCGCGCCTCTGCAGAGGGACCAAGGATGTGTCTGCGTATGGTATTAGAGTTTCTGAAATGGGGCACATGGCTGGATGTTTGACCACTGTGTGTAGAAAAGATTCACATTCTTGCAATAGCCCATACATTTTGTGAAATTTTGCATGCTCTCACTGAGTTTTCTGGACAGTCACACATTTTCTGAAAAGAATTGTCATAGCAACCACTCGTTTTTACTTGGCTACATTTGTTATATATATATATACATGTTATATTTTCCTTCCAGGGCCCCCTGTTGACTTCCAGCCTGGTGCCCCCACATCTCAAGGCCTGGAGCCCAAACGCCCACCTCCCCCTCGGCCCAATGCCCCTCCAGCCAGACCTGCACCCCCTCAGCGTCCACCACCACCTTCAGGTAAAATACCACGCTTTAGTAAGCTTAGTTAGAGGAGCTAAATAAAATCCAACATTCACAGTTTGGATATTGAATTCCTCATCATGGGTGTGATATTATAGGCGGATGTTAACATTTTCACCTTTATTCCACTGCTTCACCTCACTCCTGAAGGAGGCATGAGCCCTCTACCAGTTAGAAAGGACTCTGCAGGTAATGTGGTTACTATAGTGTTTGTGTGCTTACATTGCTAAAGCATTTGATGGAGCTGCTGCTATTTTCAGTCTTAGCTACACGCAGAGAAGCAGCCACTGAGGTAGTGATGAGTAAGACAACATTCATAATTCATCACTGATGCCAGTAATGTCCTTGTGTCATTATAAATGAGGAGTTTTTATTGCACAATGAATCCCCATAGCAAAGATACAATATGGATCCATGTAAATCCAGACTTTGGGCTTGATAATGACATGAGAGTGCTGCCAGTTAATGAGAGTACTTTTAATTTTTTAACTTTTGGCTCTTCCTTTTATGATTACCAGACCTCCTGTCCTGCAGTTGCTTTAACTGCTACACAAAGATTGCAGTTAATTTCAGCATCACTCTATATGACTATATGTGACATACACCTTATCTTTGGATGTTGGAGCTTAAAGTGGGAACAGACGAACTCTTCTTGTCCAGATTGACAAAGGAGTTAGCAGCAGCAACATGGCCATACATGTCATCCTAGTATCATGGAGTTTAAATTTTGTTTATAACAAACAGTGTTTTTCTTACACCCGCCATAATGAAATGTTAATGGTGTGTGAGCAAACTAATATTCTGTGAAGAACTGAGGCTACTGCTTGTGCATCGTCACTTCAGAGGGCATATCTAGTACTCTAATGGTGTAGTCGTAAACCTAACCCGGACCTAGCCTTGTTACACGTCATTCACATCAAGTCTTACGTGCCAATCCCTTCTCTGTGTTATGATTGTGAGTACTGTAAGACCACTCTTTGTCTTAGACACTACTGTCCCTATTTGTGTTATACCACGAATGCAGTTTGCAGCTACCTGTTCTCAAGTTATTTTAATTATTGTTTATTTATATCTACGGCTGTAATTTATCTTGAAAATGCTGTTTCCCCTTTTTGGCTTAAAGACTGTGGTGAATGTCCCAGCCCACTGCTTGGTAGGAGAGGCAGTGAAGGTAACTGGCCAGGCGTTGTGTTCTTAAATGTCTTGCTTCCTGTAGTCTTACATGGCCATCAATGTTATTGATACTTTTTCCGACATTGATGGTTTACCTTTGGCAAATACTCCTACACTGTGGGCCACTTCAGTCTTGTGTATGTGAAAGAGAGATGTGTTTGGTAGCCTGTTAGTTTATGTGAATGCAAAGGTTTGAGAGTCAGATAATCCAACTACACTCAAACTTACTGCCTCTCTGGAAACAAATTTAGAGTTTACTATTTATTACAATATTTGTATTTATTACAACTTCTGCGACAGGCAGAAAGGTAATGTGCTGAGGAGGACATGTTTCACATAACATGTCTTCTGTAATTATTGACTAAGTAAGTATTGATCTAGTTACTGTAGACTTTTTCAGTTTGCATAATGTAATCTATTGCAGTTAGTGGGGAAATCCTCCTTCGAGAGATCGATATTCAGAGACCTGCTTCCTGTCACTAGCATACCACTTTGTCTTTAACAATTATGTGGTTTGGTTTCCTTTGTGCTGCAAAGGACCAAAAAGCCCCGCTCTGCCTCGGACAGATGCTGCTGCAGGTGAGTGCCACAAAGCATGAGGTAGCCTCACATAGCATTAATGATTAATGACAAAGGATTGTATCTTTGCAAGGAGTTTCCTGGTACTTCTCGTGGTATGGTTTTCCCCTCTCTGTCACCTATAATCTAGTCATATGTGTTAATGCCCTGACATAAAATATGCCTGTCATGTTGGAGATAGGATTTGGTTGCATAGCCCAACGGTGACTTGACCTGTCTTCACCTGACTTGTTTGTATGGTGAACATGGTTTGCCAAGTCTGTCTGTTCGACAGAATCAGGGTGTGTGTGGTCAGCAGGGTTGACTTACATTTGATGATTGCACAGAGACGTATTACACAGAAGCAGACATCAAAGTGCCGTGGGAAAATGTTTGAGAGGGGCTCGGCAAGAGAGTAGTGAAAGAAGAGGAGTATGCTTGCTGTGTGGTAAACAGTTGGCTCAGAGAACAAAGCCAGTCTCTCTTCCAGACCTCCTGCTGTCCCAGAATGACTAAGTCATCATTAATAATGAAGTCAGCCTTAGGGAATTAGTTCTGTCATAGGCTGAGGTGGGTTTGCAGTGTTCTCTTACGTAATTTAGTACAGTACCTGCATTTCTTCTGACAAGGGACGAGCTCTCATAATTAACATGGATTAGGATAAAATACTTCTGTCTGTCTTATCCATTCAGGTCGAGGCCAGGTAGCTGCAGGAGCACCTGGACCTGCAGGTGCTTCCAGACCGGTAAGTCAAAAAAGTTGTGACTTATTAAAGAGTTATATATATGTGTGATTTTAGTTTTTGATTTCAATACTGTATATGCCCGTCCTCCAGAATATCCCTCCTCGAGCCGGGGTGATCAGTATGCCCCCTCAGTCTCGTCCACCACCACTCTCACACCCCGGAGCACCCAGGCCCATTCCAGAGGTCCATCCTGGAGCCCCTCGACCTATCCCGGACACTCACCCTGGAGCTCCACGACCTGTGCCCAGTGGCCTGACCAAACCAACCGACCTGCCTCTGGGTAAAGAGATATGTTTTTATGGAGAGCAATATAATAGATGAATGACTGTAGAATATTAGTATGGGGACAAACCCAGCTTTTTTTCCCATGTTGCCTTTAAGCGTTGTATTAGAACCAGGGAATGTGAAAAAAGGCAGGAGTAAGACATATATTAAGGTACAGATGGGGATTTTTCCAGAATTTATATAAGGTTATGCAGTTGTTGCTATGGTTGTGAAGCCCATTGTTCTCCACTTTTAAATTTGATCTTGAACCAGCGCCAGACATTGACATTTTGAATAATGTAAAAGAAAAAGATGTGAAACTCCTCACAATGGCAGCTTCCTGATGTTGGCCAGTCAGAACAAAGTACGCACATTGAAAGGAATGTCTTAAAGAGACAGGTGCAGAGGCAAAACACAGTGGTGGTTAAATCATGTGAAGATATGCTAGTAGAGCCTGGAGTAAAATCTAAATTAAAAAAAACATAGAATGACTTGACTCTGTTCTCTTTCCTCGCTCAGGTCCTCCACTCTCAGGACCACCTCCTGCAGCCCCCCCTGCAGTGAAACCCCAGGTCCCGTCATCCATGCAGCCACCCATGCAGCCTCAGCCAGCTGCACCTTCAGTTCAGTCTCAGCTCCCACCGCCGATGCAACCCACCTTTCCAGCTCCTCTCCAGCCGCAACAAGCCGCAGGACCATCAGCTGCAGCCGCTGCCGCCCCTGCTGGGCCTCAGCAAGGTCTAGCGTCTCCCAAACCCCCACCACGTTCCCGCTCCTCTCATGCTCTGCCGCCTGATGCTGCCAAGTCTGAGACAGCCCCAGCTGCACAGGTTGGTGCCAATTTCATTACATTGTTGGAATTTCAGCAACACCAACATTATTATTTATTGAGTATACTGAGATCTTTCTGCTTGCACTATTAAGTTCTGTTGCTTGAATTCAGCTGATGAGTCAAGCTATTGCATGCTAGGTTATGACAGGTGTAGAAGATGAAGACTGCAACAACAGTAAAGAAAAAAAGGCCTTTCTGCTTCTTTGCTTCACATTAGATGAGCTCAGCTGTCTGTGTCATTCTTCTTGCTTTTGTCTCTGATACATTTGTCTCTTTCTCACAAGCTGGAGAAGCCCTCAGGGTGACAGGTACTTGATATTAAACCACCTTTTTGTCTCATCCTCCATAGAAAAAGAGTCCTCTGCTCTGATGTTATTACCTCTCATACATTACACCCAGTAACCGCCTTCTCCCTTGTTATCTCAGTTGATTTTTATTACCTTTTACATCGAGTTATTTTACCTGGATGTTTTCAGTCTACTGCAAGGCCTTGCATTTGTTTGTCTTAGGCTCATAAAATGGAGCGTTATTCGTTTTCACTCCTTTTTGTCAGTCAACATATCAAACCATTGGAAACAAATGATGATGAAAATGTGATGTTTGTTGTTCGCCATTTCCCCCCACTTGTCTTTGCCCATGTGCTCACTGTGCTACAGATGTTAAGAGTGAGCACATATGCAGAGGCCTCATGGTTTGATTTGACATTTTGTTTAATTTTATATTCCTTCACTCATTTGTATTAGATTGTGGACTGTGATACATGCATCAGTTGCCGGAACTAGTCAGTGTAGTAAATTAAACACGTTTTTAGATCTGTCATATTAAAGATACCCTATGGAGAGCAGTTATGTAGCTGTGTAGTGCATTTAAGCCACAAAGCACAAAGAAGAAGAACACAAACAGATTACATGTCAGATGTTCTTCAATATAGGAATTGACCGTATTTTACTGACTGTGGTTTAATAGGGTCAAGGTGCATTCAGTATATTTATTAAGGATAAAAGAAAGGAAATAAATCAAAGTTGTTTAGAAGAAGTCTCCAAAGGGTATCTTTAAACTGTGTTTTTTTTTAATGTGTCATCCATTAGTCGGTTAAATACTACACTAATATTAGACCCTTGTTTATATTTATTATCACAGCATCTGTTGAGACAGCTGAATATCATTTTTCTTTGTTTTGTCCCTCCTCAGACCAATGGACTGAATGGAATCCAAAGAGAAGCACAATGGAAGCCTGACCCCTTTGACACACTTGCATCTGACTTCCTGTCCTCCTCTTCATCTACCTGGCACGCCACCCAGTCACTTACCAGAGGCTCCTCTCTGCGGTCTCCACCCTCTGTTCCTCCATCTACGTTTTCTTCCGCCACTCTCCCTCCCTCCTTCTCCGTCGAGTCCTCCGCACTGTCCGACCTGCAGTTCCTCAACACGTCCTCCTCCTCGTCACTCTCCACCCCGTCGCCTTTCGCCTCCTCCCTGCTGCCTCCTCCTCCGGTCCCGTCCCGCAGTCGCTCTCAGGAGACGCTGCGTGCCTCCCCGGGCCTCTTCCCCGCTGAGCCGCTCCCTGCCCGACCCAACAGCACCAATCCGTTCACGGGCCCCCTGGTACAGCAGCAGCAGCAGCATCAGCAGCGGCGCTCGCTGACCCCAGACTTCAGCTTCCAGCAGCCAGCGGCAACAGCAAACCTTCAGAGAACCATGTCTGCTCTTTCCCAGCCACTGATCCCCACTCCTGCAGCTGCCACTGCTACTGCACCCACCTCCCAGCTCCAAAGGACAACGTTTGGACCATCCAGTCTTAATCCTTCACCTGCTCCTCTGCTCCCTCTTGCCTCTAACCCTGTCCCTGCTTTGCCCCTGGCTCCGCCCTCTAGCCTTCCATCTGCTCTCGCGCCACGTCGCCAGCCACCTCCAACTCAGCAGTGGGTCACGTTTGATGATGATTTTCCAACTCCAGCCAAAACACAACAGAACCCTGTCTTCCCTTCCAGTTCCCTATTGCCCCAAACCCAGACTCAGCCTTCTCTCTCGGTGTTTGATTCAGAGCCAGACTGGTTATCCTCTGGCCCTTCAGTATTCCAAACCATGCCTCCTGCCATCCCAACTAGAACTGCAACCAATAACCCAAACTTCCCACAGGGACCCAGTGACAACAGCTTCTTCCCCAGGGAGTCAACAGAACGATAAGATCACCCCCACGTGTTAAAGGGCATATCAGATATGTATAGATCTATGATAAATGTGTATATGTGTGTGTATGTACAAAAGAGACAGTATTTAAGAAGTATAGACCAATAGACCCCTTCTGAATCACAGGAAAGAATTTATATCTCGACCAGAAACGTGAGAAGTGTATGAGCCCAAATGTGTAACTTTACAACTGAGGTGTTTGCTTGTTCTCTGATATTAACACTTATTTTAATATGAATCCTTCTGATGTAATTTATGGCAGCAAACATGTGCCTGTGTCTACAGTATATTGTTATATAAAATATGTCTAAACGCGCACATCATGTTTGTAATCACCTGTGCAATATTGAGACATATCTTTGTGGTGCACTACATTTGCCTGCGACGTTTCATCTAGATCCGTGTACTCCCACTGACACGCTGCGGCTCATATCTCTGATTCTGACTGATCTGGTCATCAGTGTGGTATTCTTTAAAGTAATCGTCACGTTGTAGAAGGCTATGCACTGCAGGGTTTACATTTGTGTCCAAATTTGCTGCCGTCTTCAGCGATCCGGTTGCTTCTCTGAGGGAAAAGTTACACGGCGTTCTTGCTTTTGTCATGAATGTACTTTCATTTTGCACTGGGTTTTGCTATGGTCTCTTTGCTGACACCACAGTGTGAAAAAGTCAGAGTCAGTGAAACCCTTCACGGCCAATATCATCTCATCATAAAGCAATTTTATTTTTCGCACTTTTCAAGTCAGCATTGTTCGTCTATGGGTCACTTAGTTTAAGAAGTTTTTTGTAGCTCTATATCAAAACCTATACATAGCGATTATGTATAAATGTATAATTTCAATATGGAAACCTAAATGTAAATGTGTTTGTGAAGACCATGCCAGGGGTTTTGCACAACTTCACTGATATGCACTGAGACGCCACATGTGCTGGTTGTATTGTTGTGTAAATGGGGATCTCACAGATCAGGTCAGACGCAAGATGACATTTCCCCTGCTCTTTATTGTTTGGAACCTTTTGATTTATCCAAAGCATCGAATCATACTATTGTAAAGTCAGAGAATGTCACATGCGCATTTGTGTACCGTTACTCAAGAGTAAGATGATGATGTATGATTTTGCGGCCGCAAGCACATTCCACCCTGAACAATAAGAGGGCACCTTTTTCTTTTTTCTTTTTAACTTTTGTTTCCTGACGCTTATCATTTCTAGTAATATTTACTCTAAATATTCTAATATTGTTACAGTGGTGAGAAGTGATGTGTTGTGTTTGAGGTGCATATCGTCCGTTGTGTTTGTGTTTGGATGTGAGTGCGTGTACAGAGTTAAGAGTGGAATACTGAAGCTTTTCCCCTTACGAAGCGGTATATTTCCTTAATGGTTCTGAACTTACAGCCGCTGTATTCACTTGCTCTTGGCTGTAATTGTATTTCAGCTCTAACTCGCCTATGGCTGTGGAAAGGCGTCACTGTACTGTACTGTACTATAAGGACTTTTTCCTCTCAAAGCACCCGCCACCAACATGAGAACTCCCCCTGTAGCACCAGATTATTCAGCACCTTAACTGAATATGCAGACTGACTTACATGGTGTGCTCGGACCCAGGTGACTGTTGTGTCCTTCTCAGGCGCAGTGTGGCCCACATTCCAGACATTAGTGTCATTTGAGCGTTGCACTCTTCTCAGTGTTTGCAGACCCACCTGTGATATCAAACCCGTCGAAGGTGCCCACTGATATCTTTATTCTTGAGGTGTGTGCGGTGTTGTGTCAGTATTTCGTCCAGTACTTCACTCTTTCACTGCTGTTGGTCAAGATAAATGTTGACAGTGATGACAAGCAATAGATTTTCCAAAGGAACGTTGAGATTAAGATCCGCCGTAACACGACACATGCCAGCCGTTGTAGTCACGTTGTTTCCCCCCAACCTCAAGAATTATGTAACTGATGTATCAAAAAGAGTTTTGATGGTTCATGGAAGATAATATATCAGACTTAAGAAGGTACCGGCTAACTAATGCTTCTGCGCTCTGTATAAAAAGATGTAAAATAAGCAAAAATGACTTTCATTCACTGCAGCGAACGCAGTAGCTCTCTATGTAAGCAAGTGTATCGGGCTGCCTTTGCTTACATGTCGGTGTCATCTCTAAAATGCATTTATTGTGTTATCCAAATGTGTGCAGTAGATGCCGTAACAGTAGGTGACTAGCCAGCGCTTTGTGTCATGTCACAGTTCCAGGCGAGATTTTATAGGAAACAAATTGCTCCCCTTGTGAAGTCGGTGTCCCTTTTTATGGCTATAATCCATAGTAAACAAGAGTCTGTGTTGTGGAACATATTCTGTACGTATTCAAGTGAAAACATGAAACTGTAATTCATGTTAATATCCAGCGTTCCATATTTTAAGTGCACAGCAGATGGCACATTTATGTATGAAGCAGTTTATGTTGTATGTATGCAAAAATAAATGTACGTTGACTTGAGTGTTTGTCATTTTTGGACTGTTGAATGCACGTTACACTAATACACATAGTTAAGGTCTTTTTCTGAGGTGTTTGTTTCTGCACCACTATTAGGTGTGCATGTACTCACTCTGACATTAAATATTTTATTTTTGATTCTATCAGGATACAACAAATCTTGACCAGATGTGTTTTTGTATGAATATATGAAGGCAATGATAGAAGTTGCATTACTTTGTCTATATCTGCTATTTTTTTATCAGCAGGTGTTCAACTCATTGACCCCTTAGGGTGAACACATTTGCATTAAAATAGCTAAATCAATGGATTTGAGTTTAAAAAGTAACGCTTTCCTCGTTGAAAATTTGCACTTACTCATAGGTTGCACTCCTGGGACAAATAAAGTTTTTTGATTTTGAATCTGAATCTTAATATTGGACAAAATACGTCGTTACCATCATTTACCATTAGGGGGCAGTAACGATGCGTACAGTAATGTAACCTATACAATATCACCTGAAGAAGTATCCGGTCTGGCCAATGCTCATGTACCTTATGTGAAGTTGGTATGTCGCCGGTTGTAAACAAAGCGTGAGTGCACTCTGAACAGCGCAGGGGCTGCGTTGTGCTTGTCGTTTTACACCACAGGTAAATGTCACAGTAGATAAATGACCGTTTATCAGTCCGAGGTAGCGGTCAATGCGTTATCTGTTAGCTAGCTAGCAAGCTAAGAGCTAACGTTAGGTGGGAGGTTTCTGGAAGCGTCCGCGCACCGTAACACTGTTGCTATGGTTACACTGTTTTCCCAAAGTACCCCCGGGACACTTGTGCTGCTTCTTCCGTTGCGGGTTTAATTCGGGAAGAATTTTTATTTTATTTTTCTTCGCTTTTAGGAAGGAGGTGAACAGGTGCGTAAGATGGTGCAGCTACACGTGAAGCGTGGAGATGAAAGCCAGTTTCTATTCGACACCACAGTGGAGGCGCCTCTGGAGACGCTGATCCAGCAAATAACAGCCATTCACAACGGGAGGCTAAAAGTGGACAGAATATGTTCAGGTAAAAACACACCCTTACTTCTATACAGTAATATATACTCACATTGTACTAATAGTTGGACCGCTTTAACAGCAAAGTGCTACAACTTCTGTTTTATTATGAATGAGAGACAGAGAAGTAGCTGAGCTGTAGTTGATAATTTAGCATTGACGTAAACTCTTGTTCCTCTGTGCACCCTCAGAGATCCCTGAGCTTGCAGACCACGGCATCACTCTCCCACCCAACATGCAGGGGCTGACAGAGGAACAGATTGTGGAGCTGAACCTGACGGATGAATGGGAAGACAGGTGCATTCCCAGTGGAGGCCCTGTACTTAGGAAGGATGAGATCGGAAGGAGGAACGGACAGGGTGAGTCCCCAGCTCATGCAACATTAAAAAAATGTTGTGTTATACTTCTGGCAGCAAATCTCTTCTTTCGTAAAGAGTTTTATTCAAACTCTCTTTACTCTTTACTGTCCACCAGCTCCCAATGATAAGATGAAAGAGGTGTTGATGCGAACAGTGGATGAGGCCAAAGCACTCATCTCCAAAGTGAGTATTCGCATGTAAAATACAGATCACCATTTGTAGCTTTTTTCACCAAACTGACCAACATTTTCTTCGTCTTCTTTCAGAAACAAGTTCAAGCGAATGTTTGTGTTACTATGGAGATGGTGAAAGAAGCACTGGACCAGCTGAGGGGTGCGGTCATGATCGTGTACCCTATGGGGCTGCCTCCTCATGACCCCATCAGGATGGAGTTTGAGGATAAGGAAGACCTCTCAGGGACACAGGTGACACAGCTGCTCTAGTCAGCTACGAAGACTTCAGTTATTTATGTTATAGTTGTTCTTAAATAGGCAGTTTATGTTTAGCCAGTACGGTTGTTGCATGAGACTTAACTTCAACTTTCCCCTCAGGCATCTCTGCAGGTGATCACGGAGGATGAATGCCAGCTGTGGTGGGCTGCCAAAGAGATGCAGAGGGGCAAGAAGCTGCAGGACTATGTTGGCAAAAATGAAAAGACGAAGCTTATAGTCAAAATCCAAAAGGTAAGAGTCAATCAGACAACGTTTTTGTTGTTTTACTGTCTGTTTTTGAGAATAATTTTATCCCTTTGTTGTTATTAACTTAAGAAAGGACAGGGGGCACCAGCTAGAGAGCCTCTGATTACAGATGAGCAGCAGAAACAGATGATGCTGCATTACCACAGACGGCAGGAGGAGCTCAAGGTAAACACAGGAAAAGCACATTTCTATGTTCCTCTTGGTACTGAATATACTTTCTGACCTTATAATTCTAACATTTTCAGAAACTGGAGGAAACAGATGACGATAGCTACATGGACTCAGAGTGGTCAGACAGACAGGCTCTCAAGAAACAGTTTCAAGGCCTCACAAATATCAAATGGGGGCCGAGATAAAGACGACTGGATACCTGCCTTAGAGCTTCTGCTCTGACCTGGTTTTTCTAACAGCTCTAGGTGAAGCTGACGACGCCTTATTCTGAAATCAATTTCCTGTTGTTGTTGTTTAAGGTCTTCCAGATAATACTATATGTTCAGTTTGGACTGTGCTGACATTTGAAGAAGGCATTTGGACACATATGAGCGGATGTTATGATCAACCTGATTTATTTAAAACATAACTGTGATCCCTGCGTTCCCTTACACATTTACAGCTCCACATTTTTACTGTGTATAAAAAATAAAAATGAAACAAAAGGTTTCCAGTGTTTCCTGCTTATACACAATGTTCTTGCGTGTTGTACTATAACTGAGATAAGTCTCAGACATAATGTTCCAGCTCGAACAAAGTTTTCCATCCCTTGGAGGACACGGACAAGGATACACCTTTCCTCTCTTTGTCTCACACATACACACCTCAAAAAATTGGTGCCGCGTTGAGGCGGGAAGTTGCCACGTATCTGCTGGCTCATCCCCAGAGTTTAGACTGTTAAAAAAAATCAACTGAGACGGTGCAGTGATAGTGAAATAGGTACGGCTAGTTTCAAGAAAACTGAATATATATGGACATCTACGTGTAAGGTGTGGATTTAAAGGGCAATTCCACATTTTGTACATTCAAATCAGAGGTGTCTTAGTAATCAGTTATGCAAATGATCATATTAGTCAATGGTACAGTTATGAATAGCTGTTCTTCTATTTTTCCGTGACATAATAAATAAAATGACTGCTGACATTATGACGCGATTTCAAAAACGTTCCTGATTGTGTACTGGTGTTAAAGGGGAGTTAAGATAAGAGATTAAACTGTTTCATGGTCCCATTAGATGACAGGCCACATAGCCTGACATGTTCTTTGGTTTGTATCATTAATCCAGCTGTAATGAGACCGTTTGATGATAAATCAGTACAATAATCTACCTGCATAAACAGGCAACTTTAGATTCTGACTAATATTTTTTGAAACAACAGTGTTTCAACCTGAAGTATTAACTTCATTTAGTGGTGAACGTGAATAAATAAAACACCCCTTTTTACTGGTACTGCACGTTTACATGTGGATTTTTAAAAACTGAAAAGCAAAACACACAAAAAATGTATTACAATGTAAAAAACAAAAAGATAATTCCTGAACAGCATCCACTGATCATTCAACACGAGTTGCCGTTCAGGTAGGAGTTCATCCAGATCTCCTGTATGATCATCTCTCTGCGCTCAATCCTCTCCGCCCTCTCCGCCGCCTCGCTCACGTACGTCACCTCCTCCCAGTCGTATGTCGCCTTCCTTTCTGCCACTGAGATCAAAGAGCTTTCTGTTCCCTCGTCATCGTCGTCATCATCTTCCTCCTCATCCTTATCCTCCCCCTGACAGTTAGTAGTCTGACTGCCGGGCTTCCGTGCTAGTCTGTGGTCTTTGACCCGCCGCCATCTGCAGGTCACTCGGACGGACACGGCCAGCAGTGTGAGCAGGAGGCCGATGCACACGCTGGAGGTGAACAACAGCGCCGCCGTTTCCGGGTGCTCTGCGTGGGAATGAAACGGACGAGTCGTAATAAAACATGGATTTAGGTGTGAATTCATGACTGTGCACATTTACCTCTGATGTAGGCATAGGTCAGGAGGGAGTTACTCATCATAGCCCCTGAGTTTGGCGGCTTCTGGAGCCATTGGGAAACGGCTCCTCCATATCTGCAGGAAAAGCCGCTGTTAAAATGTGAAACCAAAGACATTAAAAGCTAAAAACTTGCTCTGGTGTTTCTACCTTTTTCTGTATCCGTGGTAGGGGGTGAGGTGGAGCTCAAAATGTTTGGGTTGGCCTCCCTCAGTAAGGTCTGCGGCACTGTTGGAAGGAAGACAGAGGAGTCTTTGTATCGCTGTGAACAAATTGATACAATAACTTTGCATTGCCGACTGTGTCTGTACACTAGGGCCGCCGCTTGTCGACAAGCTACGCCCCACATCCAAACTGAGCCCACAGTGGACACTTCCACTCTCAAATCATAAACGCTTTGTTCAGTTGTATTAATAACCAGCCAATTAGATCGACACGCAATGTTTTGCTGTAGATGGAGCCAGTCAGAAGAATTCAGCACCACACTGAAGTCACAACTCCAAATTACGATGCATGAACAATGTCGCTGGATGACCTAATTCGGCATTTATGGCAATAGCAGGAAGTTTGCCAGGATGTTAAATCCAGCTTCACGGTTTATTATTCCCTGCCACTTTGTTGCTGGGCATGATGGGATAAGAGCAGCTGATGGCTGGGATCAGTTGATAAGCAACAAACTAATGTTCACTCTAGGAACTCTAATGAATGAGCCCTAAAACAAACACATAACATAACATCCGTGATATCATGTGAAGCGCTCGGCTCCTGTTTGGAAACCCTCTCTGGTTTATCAGCCTGTGATTGTATTTTGTGAATGAGGAAGCAGAAGGAGTTTTACCACAAGAATAGCCCACGCTGAGGTACTTCCTGGTTCCTGGAAAGCAGGGGTCCTTGAAGGTCTGGTTGCCGACAGCAACAGCACACTTCTGTTTGTTGTAGCAGGACTTGGATACCAAGTGTACGGCCTCATGGTTCAGGCACTCTGCAGGGAGACAACAGTTTAGACAGCCTCGCCCATTAAGAAGCAGTACGTTTGTGTATTCAATGATCGATGCAGCAGCAACAGCCGGAAGTGTGAGGACTGTGTTTGTAGCAGTTTATTTCTTTATCCAGCAAAGCAAATACTCCATCAACAGTAGATTTGGTAGACTAAAATAAACCATGACCATCAATGGTGTTGTCACTGTGGGCCGTTTGTTTCCTTCCGTGGCAAAATAAAGTCCTGTATTTGACTTGTGTTTTTCTTCAATGAAGACCACATTGCCCGCAGATCCTCATTGTTTTGTATCTTAAAGCTAATTTGTGATTTTAGTGTCTTCCAGATGCCAGATGTTTTTCAGCGTGTCTCCGTAGGAAAAGAGGAGTTGAACATAATAAACTTAACAACGGCTGAATCCCATTTAGCTGCTTTGGTTTTAGGGTCTAGCAGCGTCACATGAGGCCAGCAGATGCTGCCAATCAAAAATATTAATGGTCTTGTTTGTGCAAAGTTTCAAACTGCTTTATTATATGTTACATTAAATCCAAGCCGTTTTACTGTTTGAAAATCATCTGTTAGCAAGAAGCTCACATCGACTCACCGAATGGGGGTGGTCTCGTCAGGTGAGAGGGGCAAGTGTCAGCCTGACCCAGACTCCTCCCGTAGACAGCTGCATAGATGTTCAGCACCCTGGGGGGCTTGCAGCGCAGCACCATGGTCTCTCCCTCACACACCACATGTCTTTTGTGTTCAGCTGAGTGAGGGCAAAAAAAGAAACCGTAAAAACGATGAGGTGGAGGGGTGAATATTTTCTTTTGAGTAGCTGCACAGATTTTCCATGCTAAGAGAGAATGTGTGTCAGGAGAAAGAGACGCTGGGACAAGTCAGATCTGAGCTGCCGAACTCACTGGGTTTGCACTTGTAGTCCACGTGGAGGTATTTGGTAGTTCCCGGGCATGGATCCTTTCCAAAGAGCAGGTGATTGACAGGCAGCTGGCAGTCTCTGTTGCTCTGACACTCTGACAGCAGCTTCTGCTCAGTCAGCAAATGCAGCACATGGGACGGAGGACGGAGGAAAAAAAAAGAACCAAATCACATGCGAAACACAAATGAAATTTAAAGAGAGTCAGCTGAGCTTTTACTGTGTGACAGCACTCACTAGCCAGCTAACTTAAGGGTGGTGCATTTATCTGAAAACTAAAAAAACACACAGGGACAAAACCATTCTTACAAAGCTGGTGACCACCCACCAATTAACGACCAGCAAAGCAAAAGTGAAAAGGGGCAGCACATCCCATACGTCCAGTAAAACACACCTGTAGGGCGGTAAAAGCTGAACAGCTGTGGTTGTGGGCCCTGAGAGGAAGGTCAGGGTCGGCCGTGCACAGCCGCACCTCGCCGCTCCCGTAGAAGGCCGACTGGATGGAGATGGTGGAGTGACGGGGACAGTGGAGTCGCAGGGGCTGTCCGTCGCAGGCGTGAGCGGAGTGGCTGGTGATGATCCTGGAGAGGTAGTCTGAGACAGACAAAGGGGTCACGGGTTAGGTTGCAGAGCTTAAAACGTGTCCCCTCTAGACTGGACTCCCACTACCGCCTCTGTATTTTCAAGATCAGATTGTTTGTCCTGTGGTAAGAGTCTCACGTTGCATTAAACACCATTACAGCGCTGCCCGACTGCCTGTCCTGCTTCCTGTGCGGCAAAGCACGCCAACTGGCATTCAACCAATACGACTGACCTTTTTTGTTGCGCGGTGTACAAACATGATCAGTTTACATCATGCATCTAAAATAAAAGAGCTCTAGTAAGAATTAGAAGTGAGAAACAGAAACAGATATGTCAGATAAGACACCAGAACGCCACTCTATAAATAAAACAATGCAGAAAATGGCTTGAACTATATTGTGTTAAGAGATGGATGCAGAGCCCCAGTGCTTATGTTTGTCTGCCAGTGGAATGGATGCAGTTTAAAGTCATTTTGTCATTTGTTCCCCACATTTGTTCTACGCAATTATCGCATCCAATTACATACTTGGAAGCAGTGAACATATTTGCATGGTGCAGTTTGGAGGGTTTAGATGCTCACTCAAAGCACCTTAGTTGTGGACTTGGAAGGGATTCAAACCAATGACCCTATGCTCCGATATATGGGCCAAATATGCAGTATACAAGAATCAGCCATAACATTATGGCCTAATATTGTGTAGGTCTCCCTTGTGCCTCCAAAACAGTTGTGACTCATCAGAGAATGGACATGGGTCTTCTGAGGGTGTCCTGTGGTGTCTGGCAACAGGATGTTGTTAGTGGGGGCCTTTGGGTGCTATGGGTTGAGGGGAGGGGGCTCTGTGGATCATCCTACAGGTACTTGATCAGTTTTGGGAATACCTTGTGCTGTTTTTCATCTTTTTTAAGTTGTTCCTGAACCATATTTGTGTGTTTGTCCCTGGGGATGTCTACTGCCATCAAGGAGTGTCATTGCTATGGGGTGAGAGAGTGCCTGGTCTGGTCTAGGTGGGTGATAGATCTAAGCAAGATCCACACGGATGCCAGGTCCAAAGGTTTCCCAGCAGAACATTGCATTGTAACAAGATGGTCATTTATGTTATTTACTTCTACTTCGGTTTTAATCTTGTGGCTGATTGGTGTATATATTGTTTTTCAGATTACAAATCAGATCTTGGATATTTTATGAAAACTGTCAAGAGCCACCTCCTCTTTATACATCAACATGGCAAACATAAGATACCCTCCCACCCCCACGTATACTGTAGCTATTATTACAGCAGCTATCAGCAATGCCTTCCTTTATTATAATTATTATTATTACTGGGGCAAAACCATCATCATCATCATCATCATCTTACTAGAAAAGTCAGCCAGTCCAGTCATGCGTCTGGTCCACAGGAGTAAAGTCAGATAGAAGAGGCTGTGGCTCCAGTCCAGTCCGTGGCAAGGACGCGTCCAGCTCATGACCCGCATCCCCTGTCCCTTTGACCATGCTGCATTAAAGAGACTCAAGAAATTCACTGCAAGACTTCATACGGGAAGGTGATCCACGAGGCCGCGGCGTGACGCTTCATCTCCTTAGCGCACAGAAACAACAGTCCCTGAGAGAAAGTCCCTTCTTCATCCCACCTGCCTTCCCTCTGCGGACAAAACGCCGATAAAACTGCGGCTGTTTGCTGCCGAACGGGAGCAGCCGCTGCCTCGGCGCGCAGTGAAGGACCACGGAGGAGGTTAGAAATAGCAGCTGCGCAACAAGTTGTAGAAGCACACAGACGGACGAGGCGCGATCAGAGCGACGCGTGGTTGTTCTCCCAGCAGCTCCCAGTCTCCTTCAACAGATCTGTGAAAGGATGCGTGGGGGAAACTGAAAGCGACTTACTGGAACAGCTGAGTGGGAAATCGTGATGTGGGCGTGGCAGATAAAACTATTTTAAATGGAAGAGGGGACACACACACACACACCCACACCCCCCCTCACACACACACACACACACACACACACACACACACACACACACGCTGGAATGACGCACTGGCACGGGTTGGATTTTTTTCTCTCTCCATGAGGAACTTGTTTACTTTTAGGATTAAAAGTCTTTATCTTTATTCTGTTGGAAAGAAAAAGTATTTTACTTTCCTACTATCATACATTCACAGTGTGAAGGACCAAACAGACCTTAGTGGCAGCGGCAAGGGCCTTGGTGGTCAGATGAACTCAGGGGCAGGGGTGCTCGTTACGTCGATCGCGATCGACCGGCACATCGCGTAGGCAGTGCTAGTAGATCGCGTGCCACGGTGCTACTTAAAACTTTTTTTAGATGTTAGTCTAAAACATTTATCTGTTGCAACTCCAAAACAAACAGCAAGACAAACCTTCAACTTTAACCTATTTATTTTTACTTTATATTTGCAACATGCCCTCAGTTCAGCAGCACACATCCACATTCACGCACAACTTCAACAACAACTCAAGACTACCGTCTTTCTTAAAAGAGACAGCGCTATTTTTCTAAAGGTGCAGTGCACCAATTTTTCCTCGATAAAAATAAAAACAAAGCTGGCTAGAGCTTTTAACACTGTAGCACCAGTTACTATAACTATATATGCACTGTTACCATGTTATCAGTGTGTAATGCATAATGCTTATAGCAGCCAGGAAGTACTTGCTGTTGGGTGGAAAACTTGTTTAAAACCATTCCTTTGTTATTGTAATTATTGGTGAAAATACTTTCTTTTTTTCTTTTAACTGAAATTGACTAAAACTAGACTAAAACCATATAGGAATGACAAAAATCGTCAGGTCTACACAGATTATGAGGAACGATGTTTTTTGACTGGCAAGGAATCAGAAAGATGAGCATGGCAAATAACATTTAGATATAATATATTATTAATAATTATGTTTTGTGATAATGATTTCAACAAATAATTAGATTATATATTATAATAATGGTTAAAAATAAATCTATTTTATTTCCATTTTTCAATTTTTTCTGATCTTACATCCAGTTGTCTGAGCCCCCTAGCGCCCCCTGGCGGTCTCCCAGGGACCGCGGCCCGCACTTTGAAAACCACTGACTCAAAACATTCTCACACGAGAGCTGACAGTAGACAAAGAGAACCCAATAAAACAAAGCAAACTTATATATATTATATTTCTGTATTTATTTATTCAAGAAAATTAATCATTTGTATATAGGCTATTTGTGTGCGTTGCTACAGTATGTGAGGTTTTGTCATCAGTATCACGTGTTGTGCAGCTGTAACAGCAACTAAGCGTATCCGGTTATTGATGGAGCGGCTGGGAGGGGATTTTAGTGAATTAAAAGAAAAAGAAATCGTATTTTGTTTGATAATTATTTGATTTTCATCATAATCTTCATCGTCATCTTCATCATCCTCAGTCACTGACGTCATCACGTCAGAGCGGAACGAGAACGTGACATCAAAGGGAACCTTTTTGTCTTTGAAGTTCTTTGATGTGTTATGATGACGTCATATCCAAAACCTTTAGGGTCAGCTCAGAGCAGAAGTTTCTCAACAATTAGCTACGATCAGCATCGATCAACGCACACAGACAACCGTCAACCGACTCACGTCCGTCAGACACCGTCAGAAACTCCGAACAACCCGTTCACACACATCAGGCATCGTTAACCACAGTCAACGAGCGCCAACTCAAGGATTTAACTGTTTCCTACAACTGATAAATCCGGATCATAAATGCCTTCACAACAGGCATCCAGAAGAGATCAGGCTCGCACCCACCAGGGTAACTTCCAACGTGCAGGAGTGCCCCCCAGCTCGGATATGCACTCACATCAGACATCGCGCAGAGCTCCAGCTCGCGCCCCCCAGCATCGCCAGCACCAGGGTAACATGCAACCTGCAGGAGTGCCCCCCAGCTCAGATATGGGCCCACAACAGGGATCACAAAGAGCACAGACTCACACCTCCCAGCATCCCCGGCCAAGGCAGGACATACAACCTAGAGAGATGTCCCAAAGCTCCGATGTGCTCACAGACAGAAAGGAACTTCATATTGCCAAATACCAAATTGAGGGGATGAAATCTGCATTGAACACAATGACAGGTCTTACGACCCAACAGGAGTTTGCAAATGCGCGGATGGAAAAGAACAATCGCCGCTTACAGAGCAACCTGGGGAGACAGGTGTATATGGCCAACGAGAAGATCAGCCAGTTGGACAGAGCTTTAAGCATCGCAAGGAAAGAAGAGGAGCAGAGCCTGAAGAGAGAAGAAGAAATCCACTCGCTCCGTGATGAACTAGAGTCATTAGAGAAACGCAAAGTCATCTGGATGAACAATGCAGAGCAACTGAAGGCTACCTATGAGACTGAACTGACAAAGCTCAAGTCGACATACGACGCCCGGCGCAGCTTTTACCTGCAGCAAATGGAAATTGAATGTCAGAAGAAGGTGAACCCGCTGCAGGAGCAGGTCACCGAGAAAGACAACCTGATCGACACCGTCAAGAATGAGCTATCGGCCATTTCATCTGAGCTCAGCCTCAAACAAACTGAACTGGACCAGAGCATCAACAAGTGTCGGGCTCTGGAGGAGAAGTTTAAGGAGAGGCTGGCTGAGGAGCGCAAAAGAAGTGAGGAAATGATTCTGGAGAAAGACCGGGAAATCTCCTCTATTCAAGAAAATATTCACGCTCAGAAGACGGGGACACAAACAGTCACAGATGCATTGATGAAAACCTGTGACCAGATGAAGACTGACTTTGACAATGAGCTGAAAAAGCTCAAATCCACATATGACGTCCAGCGCAGCTCTGACCTGCAGCAAATGGAAAGTGAACGTCAGAAGAAGGTGAACCAGCTGAAGGAGCAGGTCACAGAGAAAGACAACCTGATCGACACTGTAAGAAGTGACCATTTGGTCATTTCATCTGAACTCAGCCTCAAACAAGCTGAACTGGACCAGAGCATCAACAAGTGCCAGGCTCTGGAGGAGAAGTTCAAGGAGGAGCTGGCTGAGAGAGAGGAGAGAGAGGAGAGCAGACTGAAAGAGATGGAGAAGGTGTGGCTGGAGAAAGAAGAGGCCCTGAAGGAGGAAGCCAGCAAAGCCGAAGAAGACCTGAAGCTTGCGATCGCCCAAAACGTCCGCCTTCAAGAACCTGCCCTCCAGAACAAGAATACAAAGGAGGAGAAGAAGAGGAGCAGCATTGAAGAGGATGAAGCCACAGCGTCTCCACCGCAAGACGACATACAAGACAAGAGACACAGCTTCCCTAGAAAACAACCAAAGACCAGTGACGATGAAGCTGCTGTATCTCCGTCTCAGGATGAACAGGAAGACGAGACGAGAAAGAAGAAACGTCACGGCTTGTGGTGCAGATTTCGCAAGATCATGAGTCGCCGCCACAGCGACACTACACCGGACTAGACACCTAGTCCCTTACCCTTACGCTTACCCTTACCCCATCCCCATCCCCCTCCCCCTTTGTGAAGTTTCTCAGTCATCCAGATCATGGGTCGTATCCAAATTACACTAAAGTTTTTAATTCGTTCATTTAAAATTTTAAAATTGAACCTAACCTACCTACATTCTCTAATTCCAAACTCTAAATTCTCTATATTCCTCCAAATTCTACATCTGACATTTAAAGCTTAAGATTTAAAATGTTGCTCCATGCTTGGGGCTTCTCACCCAAGATTGGGTGCAACCTGTCCAGTTATTGTTCTACACCTGATCTGAGCCTAATTCTCAATGTCAAACTCTTTAATTTAAATTCCTGCCTTTACAGACAACGAATTTTATAGCTTTACATCATTTAAAATGTTGTCCATCTTGCTGGGCTTCTCAGCCCTAAATTGAGTGGTGAACTGCTTGGATTGGTCATACACATGATTGGCCAGCTCTAATGCCAAATCTAAATTATAATTCTATTCCTCCAAAGTCTAAGACAATGGCATTTAAAAGTGTTGCTCCAATCATTCTTGCTCTTAGCCCTGTCCAGTTGTATTTGTTCATACGCCATGATCTGAGTGACTGACAGTCTTCACAAACATTACTACCCCAAAAATAAATAAACAAACAAAAAAAAAAAATCAGCATTAACTTCTGTGAGTGTGTATTAGCTTTAACGTAACATATAACTTAAACTGTGTACATAAATCACTCATCTTTAATAATCATGACGTGAGTGTCAAGTTGAAGTTTTAAAGAATGATTCAGGTTTAAATATTTATTCACAGGATATTAAGGTTTCTGTGTGTTTCACTCTGTGTCACATTAACATGTTGCACTGTATTCTTTCTTTACCCACCACATAATTCATATTTTCTTTAGAAACATTATAAACCATTACAACAATGGATTTCTTGCTTGGCTGCAGAAGAGTAAACCCAAATCTGTGTTTCAGTTTAAATAAACTCAAATCTGAAAAAAAAAAAATGCACAAACCTTTGAGACGGTAGTAATTTATGTATTTATTTTCTGTCATATGAATTATAGTTACAAGTAAACCACATAGAGTATTCAAGTTATTGCATTTAAATCTCAATAAGCTGTTTGGAAGACGCCACAGATTATTGACATGAAACGCAGCATCAGGAAAATAAAATCCTGAAGATTATTCCCAACGACACCGTTTTTTTTTTGTTTTTTTTTAAATAGGATCTTTAAAGAGAGAGGCAGTGACATGTTTGTAACAGTACAGGTGTATTGTGCTAATTTATTAACAATAAGGTACAAACGTATATTAAAAAAAAAAAAAAAGCGCTGCCAATTTAATTTTAAACACGTACCCTCAGAGTTTTTTGTGTTTCTGCATGAGTATCCAGTATCTGTGGGATGATACACAGAGGCCCCACCCCTCAACCCATAGGACCCAAAGGCCCCCACTAACAACATCCTGTTGCCAGACACCACAGGACACCCTCAGAACAACAACAGCACTGGGTTGCACACAATACTGAAACGTGCTTGCATCTTAGAGATACTGCATGTGTTAGGCTATCAACATGTTTTATGTTATTCTGGTTGAAGCAATGTTCTTTCTTCTCTCTATATCAATTAATTATATTACTGACTTCCATGGCCTGCCTAATTTGTCAATTTGTCAATGATGTGGTACCTGACCAAAGCTAAATTAATAAAAGATTGTGATCCTTCGGTCACAAACTCATCCATGATGCGTCTTCACTTCTGAACTGAAAAAGGCCACCTGGATGAGTGGCAAAATGTTCTAAAAAAAACCTCAAAAAGTCCATTTGCCTTTGCTTCAGCTTTAGTTATACCACGTCTTGGATGACTAAGAAGCAGCTCATCAGCAGCATGTACCCAATGATCAGAGCACAAAGATAAAATACATTAGTGTCGAGTGCTTGTGAAGGACAAGTGACTGATATTTAGATTCTGTTTCTTTTCATAAACCGCAGATACCCCCATCGCTTCGCCTTTCAATGAAGCTGGGGGCCTACTGGGTAAATTGCCCACATCCGTGACCCACTCCATGGTAACCGGTCAATCTCCAAGTCAGACTGCGGCGCAGACCTACAACAATCAAGCCGGCAGAGACCGTTGGGGTATTTTGCATCCAAACAAGACAAGTTGGTTCCATTCTCTGAGCCTTAGCTTTAGGCACCAAGGGAGTGGCTCCAAGACCCCTTTCATGTGCCGTTATCCCTCTAAAGTCTGTGGAATTCTGTTGTTTCCTGCACTTTGCCTTTAAGACATAGATCACTCATGACAGCCAGACAGCAAAAAAACAAACTGCATGGGAGGAAAAAATTGTTATTGGTAATATATTCATGTTCTGGGGGTTGGAAACTGTGCAGAAATGTATAGGCTCTTTAAAAAACATAGAAATAACAAATAATAAATCAATTATATTGTTTTTTTCCCCAACACAGGATGAGACCATGTTAAAAAAAAAACATATTGTTATTGATTTGTTTACTTAACATTTACAACACATCAAAATGAATCGGGCGGACAAATGTGATCAAACAAAAACTCTCACGACATGTTGTTTTAACTTGTTCAGACCGGGAGCACAGCCCTTCGATTAGACCGCAGCAAGGAGAAAATAAAGACAAAACATTTGATTGGTGTTGACGATGTTTGCGACAAACAGGAAAGATGGAGGAGATGCCGAGAACAGAAACGAGAAAGAGTGATTATGATTTCCATCCCCTTCTGATGACGTCGTGGGATTAGTCTGAGGTGGTCACCAATGAACTGAAGTACTTCATGTTAAAGAAGAAACTTTAAAGCAGTTATCAGAAACACTCGAAATATAAAATTTGCAGCATGCATCAGTCAGTGTTTGGTTTTTAATAATAATAAGAAAAGATACTGGGTTTTTATTTTCAAAGGTAAGTCGACACTCTGATGGTTCCCCCCAAAAACAACAACAAGACACGTCACCAGGAATGGAAAGAGCTACTTTATTATTTTACAAACGTGGGAAAATTAAAGCTTTAAACACATCTTTATTTAAAATCAGTCTTCATCTCAAGTTGGGAATCCAGAGCGGCCTGCAATCGGGCAAACAACACAGCATTAGAATAAAAAAAAGTAAGCAAATATACCTCATCCTTTATCAAACAAACTGGCACCACTCACCAGTTCTCTTTTCGCCTCTTCTATTTTCACTTGGGCGAGGGACGGGTTCTGTCGGGATTTATAAGAGTCAATAAGTCATTCCCAAAAGTCTAACCGCAGTTCAACCCTTTCTGTCAAGTTAATTGATTAAAATTTACACACACAAATAATAATGTGTAACTTTCGGTTGGCGCAGAGACCGAGTGAACAGTCACTAGCAAACATACCGGGCTTAGGTCCATGTAAGGCTCCAGTTTCTTTTTCAAGGGCATGATTTCTTTTTTCAGCGCGGTGACTTCCTGTTGAGAGAAAAATAAGATGTCACATTTCAAGCCCTGAACGCAGGCGGTGTTACGTGATCATTCCCATGGTGATGAAAAGGGGGAAAAGCTGTAATACCTCGGAGAGCTGCACAATGGCCTGGTGCGTAATAGACTTGTCCATGTTCCTGGAGCCGAGTTGAGCCTGTAGGATTGAACGAGCAGAATAAAAAAACGACCGCTAAAACGTTCTGAATGTTCAGACCGTCCTCTCAAAGGCCTGTTGACTGTTGGACCGGCCTGAATCACACATTTTCTCTAAGCCTAAGGCTCTAAGATGATGCAGACATTACACCAATGTGGCTTTTTTTTTTTGCAGCATGGTGGTTTCCAAGACCATCCCCTGCATCGTTCCATCCTCCAAATTAGTTGTTTTTTTTTTATCATTAAACTGTGATGATCATTAAATTCTAGCTGACAATTAACTGTCATATAATTTATAGAGTTCAACGAATCAGTCGTCTTCGTTTTCCAACCGTATCGAACAGCTGCCTCTCTTTGGCTATGTACTGCGCTACACTATTAGCATGTGCCATCTGCTACTGTCACATTTATATTTACACTCGCTAGAAAAGCTTCTGCAATAGCCAGTTGCTGGGATGGAACTGCTGCTGCGCTCGTCTCGCCAAGTTTGAAAATTGGGTATTTGGTGTAATGCATCTTTGACCCCAGCGTCTAAGCTGAACATCTGACAGATCCTCATATAAACCATGAACAGCCTGAGATAATCAACCTGCTGTTAAAACAAAGCTGAAGAGGATGCAACCAGCTGACAACATTAAAGGAGTGTCACTCAAACGTGACATTTCTGTTCATTTCATCCAGCTGCATTTTTAACAATTATGCAAAAATAAAGAAATCACAGTCGGCTCAAATAGCTGAGATCAGGCATTGATGTAGTGATTGTGGCAGGCCTTAACGTTGGTAAATCTTTTTAGGTTAGTGCTGACTGGCATTTTCTGTGATTGGAGCTTTAAGGCACACATTACGCAAGATGTCATTGGTAAAGTTATGTTTTCTCCTTGACCGAACCTCCCACTCAGATATAAATATTAAAACAGAAACTGAGTAAAGAGCAAAGGACAATGCCACCACTACGTCTTCTTTCTGTTTGACTCTGGCTTTAACCCCGACTAAGAAGATCGTTGTGGATTGCAGGAAGAAGAAAACAGCCGTTACTGATAGGCCGAAGACTTGCGCTTCCCGGGAGTCCACATCACAGAGGGCCTAAGCTGGGGTGCAAAGAGGACAATAATCCAGGGGGTCATAATGGCCGTCCAGAGAATCATACAACGCAGCTCATGTTGCCTCAGGAAAGTCCAAAAAGTCATCACATCCAGGTCAAAAACTTTTCAAACTGCTGCCATCAGGCAGACGATACAGGCTGATGATAACCAGAGCTAACAGAAGGAAAAATAGTTTCTATCTGACAGCTATTAAAGTATTAAATTCTTATGTCTTAAGGAAATTTGCAATAACTGTTAGACATAGATGCATGTGTGCGTTTCTCTACCATGTCTTAGCGTTAATTTTATATTACATTTTATTATTTAACTTTTTACACTGATTGGACTGCATTTAATTTCCTTGTACATGTTACAATGACGGTAAATATATTCTATTCTATTCTATACTGCAGTAATATGTATATGTAAATGTATGTGAAGATGGTTTTCCTTTCCTAAGCTAAGTTATTATTACAGGATGAGGTAACCAAAAGTGAGTCGGCACAAACACAGCTTAGTAATGAGAAGACCTCTCACGATTAGTGCTCGCTTCTCTGCCTTCTCGTCAATAATTCAATCCTAACTGTGTCTATAGAGATAATCTCATCAGAGATCAGTAGTTTTGGAATTATTGTCGGTGCAACCAACTCGACAGCAATTATTAGAGCACTATTTACTTAAACTGGGTTGTTAAAGTGTTTACACTGCTGTCATCTATGCAGCAGATGTATTGCTGGTGTGATAGCTGTGAGGACACTATTGCAGATATACTACACGCGTAACACCACAACATACCTCTGACCTCTCCCGTCTGTTACTGAGCTCCTTAGCCTTTGCCGTCACAAAATCCATGTTGAGCAGCCTCTCCTCTGCTTTGGCGCTCTCCACTGCCTGAAATTTGGCCGTTTTGTTGATATCCCTAAAAAAACAAAACAATGAACACCAGTTACAGATGTTACAGCAGATGTTACAGCAAATGGTTCATTTACATTGTTGACAGAGTTTCATACAGATGTGCAGCAAGTGGTGTTACAAATCCTTCCCCCAAAGTCATGCTCTTACTCTTGTAAGTTGCCTCGCAGCACCAGAGTAGCGCCGATTCTCTTTCTGAGAGCCCGAAGTTCTTTCTCAAGTCTTCTGCTGGACTTCTCTGCCTCCAGAAGTTCATTGGTGAGGTTGTTGACTGCTGGCATGAAGCTACTCATAAAAAACAAAATCCACATCATGACACCTTTCAAGGAATCTGGGAAACTACTTAAAAAAGAATAATGACTGTATACCTGCCAAGTGATGTATCTCTCACTCCAAGCACCATAGCATTGTCCACTAAAGCAGACAAGTAGTCAGCAGTGGGCTTTGGCAAGCTTGCACAGGACAGACCAACACTGTGCAGAAGCACATCCTGGAGATGAGCACCTAGGTGAAGAAAACATAGCTGTGAATACTTAATAGAGCAAGTAAATAAACCACCATGTTTTCTTACATTTGGCTGAACACCACACAAAATACAAATGTTTCTTTAAACAGAGCCATGGGTTAACACTCAGCTTTTAATCCATCATTATTTTACTTTTCACTGCATATACAGTAGCTCTGTTTTCTGTCAGCTACTCACCCTCTGCCTCATACTCTGATGATTTCTGCTTCAGGTCTTCTATGAGGAGAGCTGTATCGCTGCACCGGGCTTCACTGGACAGCGCTAGCTGGTACAGTATGTCCACCGTCCTTGTGTTGACTTCAAAGTGTGGCACCGGCTGATCGCCAAACACTGTGCTGAGCCAGCTGTTCACCTGAGAAACCGACATTAACACAGGAGGATGTGAACACAGATGATTGGCACCGAATGCATTCGTGAAGTTTTGTCAGCGAAACGCCAGATCTTTACCTTCTTAATCTTTTCACACATGACGGAAAGGCGACGACAACTGCCTTCGTAACAGTTTAAGATGCGCTACCAACTAGCCATAAGAAAAACTGTTTTCGCGCCGCCCAAATACATTTTGATAACTTCCGGGTTATGAGCCAATGGGCTGTGTGCTAGCTGCGTTTGGCGACAGCAACAATTTATTTTATTTTTTTTAATAAAATTGAGAAAGGTGAAAATTGTCAGTGAGACAAATGCATTGAAAAAAAGCTCATGAAAACTTATAAAATAAATAAACACGAGAAAAAAAATATATCAGCTTTACGTCGCTTCCGGGCTCTAAAGTTCCGACGTGAACGTAAGTCAAGATAGTTCACGTCGGTCCACTGAGTCTAGCCTCTTTGATTAAACTGGAAAGGGATGAAATAACGACCGAATAACAAAAAGAATATATAAAAATCGAACTTTTGTGGTAAAAAGTTTAATTATTACCAGAATATGTGAGTGAAAAGTCAGGGAACATGACAAAACTTGACAAAAGATTGGAATGACTTGTCAAATATGAAATTCCTTTTATTGGCAAAGTGGTGTATATAGCGTCTATAAGAGCCACGTAAAACATTTAAGCATACTGTTTAGTATAAACAAATTAAATCACGTACAAACATGTTTGATTAAAAAACAAAAAAAACAAAAAACAAGACGGGGTTGGAAGCCGGAAGTACGTAAAGGTCAATATCTTGTGTGGTCGTTTTCGTTAATCTAACCGTGTCCTGCCCTCCCCAGTCCAGTAGGTGGCGGTAATGCGCATATAAGCTGGTTCCCATCCACCAATAGTCTGCGGATCTTCACTTCAACGTCAACAACCCGCCTTTTCCAAAGCAGCTTGGTTTAGAAAACTCATCAGAAATGGCGACTTGCGACAAACCATTAAAGCTGCCACGGAAAAATGCGAATAGCACGTTCGCAGTGTCCAGTATTACAGACTCGAGTATAATAGAATCCACCACCGTCGAGGAAAAGTATTTTGGGGAGAGGGACGAGGACAGCGACGACGGGCCCGTGGTCTTCATCTGCGGGAAGTGCAAGTTGCCCATTGGAGATTCAACAGCCTGGGAAGGAAGTGAAGATGAACAAAATCAAATCAGACTGAAGCGTGAGTCAGGGTTTTGGATTGTTTGCCGGAGCTTCAACTTGATTTAGTGTCGAGACTGAATATTCAGGGAGGAAAAAATAATACAAAGGGTGTCCAGTAATACCTGATGTATGATACATTTTAGTTCATTGTTATAAATGTGCTGGCTCAGCCTGTATTATAAACATGTAACCATAGCAACTGCCTACAAACCTGTGTTAGCATCGGCATCAGCTGACTGCCCTAACAGTAGAACAGCATTTTAAAAGTCTTAATGTCTTATTTAGGCTTAGTGCCTCGTCCTCTGGATGTCACAGGTTGGTGAGTGTATCAAACAAGCCGGAAGAAGTCCAAACTTGGTAGTCTAGTTAAACCTGCCAACTCAAATATACACTAACCAGCCACAACATTAAAACCAAGCAATAAATAACCTTGACCACCTTGTGACAATGCAATGTTCTGCTGGGAAATATGTGGCTCCCACATTTGTATGGATGCCGTGACACCCCCACCCCATAGCAATGATACTCCTTGATGGCAGCAGTCTGACACAGCTACACACACAAAAACAGTTTAGGGACAACTAAAAACAAAAAAAATTAAAATAGCTCAAGGTGTTGACCTGGCCTCCAAATTCACTAGATCCCAAACTGATCAAGTATCTGTGGGATGATCCACAGAGGCCCCTCCCCTCAACCCATAGGACCCAAAGGCCCCCACTAACAACATTCTGTTACCAGACACCACAGGACACCCTCAGAAGGACCATGTCCATTCTCTGATAAGTCACAGCTGTTTTGGAGGCACAAGGGAGACCTACACAATATTAGGAATGTGGTCATAATGTTATGCCTGATCGGTGTAAGCCTTGTCCTGTTTACAGTTATAAGGAACAATATTTTATTGCACTCAAAGGCTCTGGAATAGTAATGATTGTTCCAGATATTAATCAAACCTTTGTGTTACAAATGACACTGAGTTATGGTTTGTGAAAATCTTTCATATAAAACAAAAATTAAAATAAACGGTTGTAACTTATATTTTTTGGCGAGTGACAGTCAAGAGCTAAAGAATTATGTGCCCTATAAATTAAAGTCTGGCACAGGTATGAATAATGCTAAGCTTAATGTATAAGGTGTTGCGTGTAATGTAACATCATACTTCAGCTTATATCTGTAGTGAGAATCAAGCTGCTTCTCTAGAGTTAGCGCAAGTACTTTTTAGATTGAAAAGCAAAATGAAAAGGGTGCATTACATGTTTCACATGTGGAAGTTATCTTGTGAATAAAGTGCTCTACTGTACAGCACACATATTTGCGATGTTTTGGTCTCAGGCGTCACCGACAACGTTGTGATCGGAAAGGACTGTCACCTGTACGAAATGAGCAAACGTAATATCTGGTAAGATTCTTTACTGAAGTAAACATGCCAAGACAACATTGTGAAAGTCCAATTTATAAATAACTCTGGTTTCTTTGTGATTTCCCCTCACAGTGTGATTGTGGATCTCTTCTGTCGAGGCTGCAGCTCTGTGCTCGGCATGGTTTACACATCCACACCAAAGAACATGGACCACAAAAGAGCTACGTTCTGGTTCAGAGTAGCTGACATCGACAGGTATGTTCAGGCCTTGGATTGTTGGAGGCATAGGTTTGATTTTGCTTTATGCGTACAGAGGAAAAATAAGAACATTTTATTAAGGCCAAAGTCATTATTGATTCTGCTTATTGGGACGATTTGTTATTCATCATAATTACAATATTGTGTCGACACTCCGGTTCACAAATATACAGTGAATACTAGCAACAGCGCATGTTTCCCCCCATACTTAACAAGTGCTATATCAAGATTCAACACTACACGTTTATTATTCTGTAAATTCAATGATTGCAATAGAGGTAAAATAAAGCTCTCACATGACTCCAATTACTAAATGTAAACACTGAGCTGCACCTCTGGAAGTTATTCAAAACATTGACCTAATTTCCAGTGAAGGAGGGTGTGGGAGGCCATTTGTGTAGGTCACAGCGCAAGCTTTGCTTAGATCCACAGGTGTATAGACCAGGCCTTAATCACTGTCCGAAACTAAGCACGTTGCAGGGCAGCGCTTGCCACCGAGATTCTCAGAAACAAGCCTAAGCCCTTGACCTGGCCTCCAAATCCTAATCCGCACGAGTGTTGGCAGGACTTGTTAAACCAAGCCCAGTCCATAAACGTCCCACGTCATAATACGCATGACAGAAACAAATTGCTTCCAACGTGCCGTTGCAAGTCACCGCATTATACCCCCGGAGGTCCTGTGGCCGCAGTAGGACCTACACAATAACTGGCAACAGGTTGAGGTGTACACCCTCGGCAACAGACGTGGTGGGAAGCAGTGGCTCCAAACGTACAGCATTCCAGGAATGTACGCCCATGCAGCATAAAAAAACAAAAACATTTCAGTATTTTGCTGTTGACGTGATCACAGTAGAGATACTATTACTGCCACCGTCGTAATCGTCCTTCATCAAATGAAGCCACGGCTCTGACCGTTTCTTTTTCTCCGTCACGTTGTTACAAGTTTGATCTCAGCGTTTTTGCAATGCATGAATGCCAGAAAAGAGAGGCTGCCTTCAACAAAGGGATTTGAAAAGCTCAGACAGCTTGGAACCAGTTTTCACAACCGAAACTGTATTTCAATACTTGAGGCGTGCTCATTTTGACATGCATGTGATCAGTTCGATGCGTACAAAACGTGACTGCACAGAGAACACCTTGCCTTGTTCCTCTCAATTAGTTTTGGTACTTTACAGTGAATTATCATTAAAGCAGGCAGGTGCGGCTGTACTATGCACACGGTTGGTATTGGAGTGTCACCATGATCTGAGAGGAACTGAAAGGAAGATGAGCAGCATGTACATCTTTTTTGGTTTAAACAAGCTATTAACAAATTCCGCAAAACCTCACGATCAATTAGAATACAGTAGAAATAAAAGACAAAACAAAAGTCCTTAAAATGATGAACCGGTGAGTTTAATTTTCAAACTAGCACAGAAAATGTGGCTGTCACTAATGTTATCCCAAGATGGACACGGGTGGTGTTTGTAGTCCATGCATTGACAGACAAATCCACCGTTTACCGGTTTACTCAGCACCTTATTGTTTCAATCTAAATCTTTTTCAGCTATGTGCTCGGCTCTGCAAGCCAGAGTTTGGCAGCAGAGGGCTCCGAAGAGCAGCCAGTCACCCTGGAGTACAGAGGCATTGTTGAAGAACAGATAACAGAGGTAAATTGCTGCTGCTGCTTTTCTTTGTCTGGTAGTCTTGTTTTCTTGCTGTTTGATTAAGCGTTTCATTCAATGAATGCACGCTAATCCAAACAATCGTTAGTTAATTGTAATGCTTAAAATTGTATTGTGTAAAATAATTTTTAAAAAAAAGAAGAGGAGAACAGAAACTAGGGATTTGATCTACTCTGTCGGCTGTAGCAGGAGTTGCTGTGTTCTGCAGAAAGACAGTCCTCTCTCATTACTTAAGATCAGCTCATTCATTGATTATCAATGCACAGGTCGTAGTGAGGATGACATCAGCTTTGTTCTGGGAACCCCTTGCTGCTATAACGGGCAGACTGTTGAATCAGACATTACCTCATCTGTCTGTGTCATGTCCTGCAAACAGTTCAATTTTCTGTCCTGTTTCATAGAAGGGATTAAAAAAAAAAAAAAGGAAATTAATTATTTTTGGGATGTGGTTTTAATATTTCAATTTATTTATATTTAGTTGTTTGTATATTTTAACTCTAATTTCTTGTCATGCTTTATTATTATACTAGTACATTGTGTATTTTTTTTTTCGTAATTTTCCTATAATGCTGTAGTGGTTTCAAAGTTATTCTTAATCACCCTTTGTTTAAAACAACAAAATGTCTGTAAAACCTCAAATTGAGCAGTAGGGGGCGATAGCGCGCAGGAGTTACCCTGCAGCCCTCCCACACTCTTGCACCAGGGACAATAGATGTGATGGGGAGCATGTTGAGGAATCTTTGTTGGAGGGAAAACATGTTTTGATTCTGTAGCGCCTTTGTCACCGTAGCTTCACGCACGCATGGAATTTAGTTTTACTTGGCGGCGGCTGCCTCCGCATCATCCTTCATGTTACAGTCAACCTTTCATTTTAAACAGGTTACTCAGCTTCCAAGACTAAAAAAAACACATCTGTGTACGCACTGGAACATAAGGTGTGATTTTAATTCTTTTGTGTGAGCCATAACCATGAAATGAATGGATTAAAATAGTTCTGTTCATCTTACGCAATGACACCGATAATGTGTCCTCAAACAAAGGGGCGTGTAAGAAAAACCCTCACCTTTTATAGGCCTTGTTTGATATATATATATATTTAGGTTACTACTTGAATCTAGCCCGAGTGGCATGAAGATTAATCGGACTTGCACATTGATCGTATTCATTTTTGATGATATACAGCCATCATTCATTGTTAGTCGTTGGTGACGACATCATAAAAGCCTTTGATTGGGTCAGGAATTGGAATCTGTCATCACGTCTGTCGACATAAATCACTAAATCTGTCAGATGTTAGACTTTAACTGCTTGAAGCTAAATTAAGTGATGCGTGACAGACTTTTGATCTAGGTTTGTATGCAAATTCAGTAACTTTTTGGTGCCCCGGAAGATGTTTCCGTGGCAACAATTATCATAAACTGTCGCAGCAGTTTGTGACTAAAGTCGGTGCCTGTTTTAAACTGTATTTTATTTTGTTACCTACCTGAGCATGAATGAGTATGGCTTTCTTTTTCTGGTAGCTGTTGATTGAGTAAAGGTAAACCCGGAAGTTGCGATGGGTACATTCACCACTTTCTGACATGTTACGGACGACAGGATTAACTGATTATATTAGTTACGATACCAAACACATTCTTTTGGAAGTTAAACTTGTGTATTGTCACTTCCCTGTTTTATTGGGAGACTTTGTCCTCAACTGTACCACATACAATGATGATCCTCATCAGCTCTACTGCCGTATCAGTGTATTCTGTCCGTCTGACTTGTAGATACTTTTTTAGGTTGGTCATTTTGGACACTCACTAACCTGTCTCCTCCACCCCCTCCCACTCTTCCACCAATGCTTCATACCCATCCATCCCTGACCACTTCCTCTCTGGGTTTTGTCATTCTTCCTCCCTGTCTCCCCTTTCCAATTACGTCTCCTCCTCCTCCTCCTCCTCCTCCTCCTCCTCCTCTCTTTCCTCCTCACTGCTTCCTGCTGCTCCCTTCATTTCCCACCTGTCCATTTTCTCCTTTTGTTTCTTCCCTGTTCTGACTGCCTCCATTCTCTCCGCTCTCCAATTTTCCTTATTGCTGCTCATATTTACAACTCTGCACAATCTCAACCCCCCCCCCCCCCCCTTCTCTCCTGCCCGACCCCTGTCCTTTCCAGATGAAAATGCTGGTCATGACCATGGTGGAGAGGCTGGAAATTATCGAGGCTGACCTTCAGGCGGGGTGCGATAAGGTGTGCAAATGATGGACGCCAACTTGTCTGAATGTGAGGATTTAATATCCACACTCCTCCTCTTGCCTTTCCATTAATGGTTCCTCCTTTAAGTTGCATCTCGGCCGCATTCCTTCAGTCACACACTGTTCTACACACCTAGACACACTCACACTCACACACTCACACACACAGCTTCCACTCTGCTTTGTCCTGATTACCAATGGTGAAACAAAGACTGCCTGCACTTGTAATCAATCATGTTGCCAGCTCGGCTCCCGCGGCTCATGGCACCGTCTTCTCTGTAGGTCTGAGCGCCGAGTGAATGTGTGCTATGCGCAGAATGTTTATTTGTCCGGGATTTCATCAGGCAGGCTGCACACTCAGCACAATGATGTATTGATCGGGTCATTCGAAGCCACACACACACACACGCACACACACACACACACACACACACACACACTTTTTCTTTGTTCTCTTTCTATGTGTTCTCAAGTGTGGAGCCTTGAAGCCGGACAGGACTGCTGGTTATAAGCTTTTAACTTCAAGAATATGTATTGAGACATGGTTTTCATTTATGCAAAAAAAGAAAAAGGGGACTATCACCAATAATTTGTGACTGTCTCCCAAATTATTGGACAATTCTTCAGTGGACTTACCTAAAAACTTTTTTTTTTGCCAACACCTACAGGAAATTGCATCCCTTCATTTGTTGTTATTGTTCATATTTACTCATTATTGTTTTGTTTATTCTGTTTGTTGAGTTCATTGTTTTAAAGATATATGTAATAAAAACATACAAATGTTTAACAACTTTAAACTGTGAGGATAATCTTTTTCTTAAAATGTTGGGGCTCATCCTGCTTTGTCTGTGATTAGAAGTATCAAATTTGGATTTAAGAGTCAAACAGCAGCTTTTAGCAGCAGGGTTTTGAGGGTGAGGAGGTTGATCATATATATTAAAGCCTGGGTGTTTGTTTACCAACTGACCTCTAATGTGCCTAGCAACACTTTCTACCGAGGCAGGAAAGCAGCTCCATGCTGTACCGCTTGCCCTCCCTCACCCACGAGGTTTCATCAGCCTCACAGAACAACAACCGTTAGAAACGGCCAACCAGCACGCTGTATCCAAGGGCAGGTTGCGATGGCAACTGAGAGCACGTGCTATGCTGAGTGCCTGTTGCCATCTCGTCATCGCGCTCACTGCCGGAGGAACAGCCAGCCAGCTCGCTGGCCGGCATGCCTGTCAACAGACGTTATCCCCCCCGCTCATGCACACACACATGCATAGGGGAGGAGTCTTGAATGGAGTCCTCCACCCCACCCCAGCCTTAATCTCTGTGTGATGTTTTTCTCTCTTTCTAACCCCACCCTCGCGTCTCTGCCTCCCTCCCCCTCCGTCTAATTCTCCCCACCCTCAACTGTTGGTGGGGTGGGAAAGTAAAAACAACAACAAACAAACCGCATGGTTTTTTTGTTGTTGTTTCTGCTGGTGTTGTTGTCTTCATCCAGCTCTCGCTAAGGATGAGGCGCCTGCATGCATGCGTGCTGCGAGTGGATGGTGCATGCCAGCCGGCCGGTTGGCTGTCCAGAACAGAGGTGTGCTGTTGCACCTCATCACAGACTCATTTTGGAGAATATGTCCCAGTTTGCTCGTTGTTCTGTTCAGAGGCTAGAAGCTGAGTTTGAAGTCACTCATCTCTGAATGGCTTCAGAACTCGTGTAGCTGTTTTATATATAGACTTAGTGTTGCCGGATGCATTGCACCGCCGAGTGCAATTATTGCACGGGTTTCACCTCGTTCACCCCTTATGTCTCAGCCAATCATTTACCACCCAAACCAAGACCAACATGGAAACACACACGCGCAGACATCCGTCAGTACGTAAACACTCATTCTAAAAGCACTCGGGGACAAAGGATGAATAATGCAGAGGTAGTGTCTGAGAGAAAGTCGCCTCCCCTCTTTCCCTCCTTTTCACCTTCCCCAAGCAATAAGGAAGCAATGTTGCCATGGAGGCAATGAAGCCTCGGCTCGCTAACAGCCAATTACAGCCTTCCCTGTGTGAACCAGCGGACCAATGGCAGCTCAGGCTGATGCTGCTTTTACCACAGACACTGAGATCCCATTGGCTGTTCGCTGCTCTTTGATTGAATTTCTGATCTTGTTTTGGGGAGGAAAAAATATCTCAAGGAGTGCCACCTGTGTGCCAACTTAAAAATACGCTTGTTTGTTTTTTCCAATGGAGTGAAAAAGGGTTATTTAATGAGAAGAAAAGCGGGTTTCATTGGTTTGTGAGACATAATTTAATACCATTCTTGGTTTTGTAATGAAGTGAGGATAGTGACAATAAGATGCATGTGTCAGTGGTTTTGTAAACTAAAAGGCAAAAAAACCCAAAAACAAGATTATTTCAACTGTGACAAATGTAATCTTTCCTTCATGTAATCCACCTTTCCCAACATATTATTTGGTTTTCCCCTGACAAAGAGCCACACCCCACCAGTTGCTGCTTTTTGACCAATTCCTGGTTTAACTCTTGATCCTCCACGGCACTGCAAAGTACATGTCACGCTGTTCCCTAACAGTCCATGCTTGTGAAATTAAATTTGTTGCTGTACATTTATTTACATGGTGCTCATTGCTTATGTAATATGTAATAATGTATATGTAATAATGTATATATTATATATCTATATCTTGTATATGAATATGATAAGAAATAAAATGAATAATCTACTTGTGTGTACAGAACCCAACCGATCTTTTGACTTGATCAGTCGTTGCTGCTTTTCCATACATAGTTGGTCATCCTACATAATCTTAACCAAAGTCTCCTAAAGTCATTAAGACAGTCTGGTGTCATCTTTGTCTTTGTGTCGCACTGACTGCTTAGATGGCTTGTCACTTAGTAAACCTCTTTCTCTGGGGTGTTACATTTCCCAAATTAATCTTGAGCCTTTGTGAAACTTAACCCAGTTTTGCGATACCAACAGTACCTCTGTGGCGAAACCGAAAAAAGTCAGAGATAAGCCACACAGCCTTCTCTCGCACATTAATCACCATCATCTGTGTCCGTGATCGAACAGCATAGCCGGCCAGTCAGTGGCTCGTCTGACGGAATAACCCAAATCCCCTGTGAGTGCGCAAAGCCTCCTACTTCATTAGAAACATCTGCTTGTTTATTTCCCCCTGCGTCTTTGTGTACAGCAGTGTCTGCCAGGTAGTCTTGACCGCCTCTCACTCTCTCTCCAGCTCATCCTCTGCCGGTGTAAGAGTTGCTGATGGAGGCAGTTACTGCTGGGCTGATGTTCAGGTTGTGTGCGTGTGTGTGTGAGAACATCCGCTGTGTTCGTCACTGTGTAGCAGGTTAATCGTCTGTTTTTCTCAGACACAAAGGCTCGTCCGATTCCCCGAGACACCCCGGTGTGAGTGTGTGCGCGCCTATATGTGACGGAGGAGGGGGCTGAAAACAGGATTAGTGTCATCAGGATCTAAGCCTGAACAGATTGACAGGAATAAGTCAGTCCTGCTGGACAGTAAGTGGTCAGTTTGGCCACACATTGAAAGGGAATACAAGTGATTCAAATTTATTTATTTTTTTTGTTGTTTGATCCAAAGACAGTTTCTGTTGTGACGTAGTGTCAGTGTCATTAACCTGGGTATCCATTTATAATATACAGCAAAGGCATAACTTTTTGCCAAAAACTGTTAGGAAATCATTAATTATATTAAAGATGTGACCAGATATACAGTATAGCTTGGTGGTATGGACAGAAAAAAAGTATCTTTCAGTACTAGAATCTCAAAATATTTGTCCTTTGTATTTAATGTATGAAGTGCCTTAAAAATTAACTTTATTTTCCAAGAAAACAAAATGGCATGTCACGATCTTTATCATTAACATAAAAAACTGATTATGATGGGGGGTAAAAACCTGGATGGAGAGATTTGTTTATCGCAGACTTTACACAAGGATTAATTTTAAAATAATCTGTGTGATTGACAAAGCTTTGTTCCTCCTTTATCTCATCAGTATGGATTTCTTGCGTTAAAGCTAAGGCTGCACTCAGATTAATAAGGCTCTACTTCTGTCAACTATTTAATAAGTTGTTTGACCTATAAAATGTGTTAAAAATGACTTACAATCCCCTTTATAATCTTCCAAAGGTATTCATTTTGTTCAAAGAATTATCTTAAACCAAAATACATGAGCTTTCTCTTAATATTAAGCAGAAAATCCTCAGGTTTGACTAGTGGAGCTGTGTTTTTTTTTTTTTTTTTTTTTGTTATTTTTTATTATATAACGACTCCATATGAAATGCTTATCATCCTTTCTTCCTTATCTCTCACCTCTGTGATGTGTTTCCAAAACGTCGTCTGCCAATAACTACAAGTGGAACCGGTTTGGTAGCATTGCGTGCTATCTGTCATTGAACTTGCACAGGTGTCCCCTGAGGTGAGCTGAACACTGGCGTTACCTGTCCATGTGCTGTAATACTCTTTCAGCGTGGTTAAGCCGCAGTATTCATGACCGCGGCCTGTTTGTCTCACCAGACCGCCCAGGGATTTCGGTTAAATGTCCGTCTATCTTTGATAAACAAATGGCTCTGGGGTTTAATGCATTTTAGGGCCGCGCTTGTCCCTCCGTTTTTATCAGCTTAGCCACGCCGATTAATCGGACATCCCTGTTTGTGTCGTCCACCGCGTGCGTCTGTGTGTTTGTCTGGTGATCCCCCTTCTTTGTCTCGACAAGCCAGTGTCACCCAAAGAGGTTTATTATGGGGACCCACAGCTGAGTAGATTAGTGTCTACAGTGTGTTTTAGTGTAGAGGGAGGGGTCGTACTGAGTGTGTGAGTGTGTGTGTGTCAATCCTGAGGATACTTCAGCTGTTGCAAGGGAGTGGGTTTTTTTTTTTTTCACCCGTCACAGGTGCCCCATGGGAAATGTGTGGCATGTCAGACAAGTGGCATATTGAGGTTGTAAAGTAACACGGATCCTCCCATAGCAAAGGGGCCAATCTTCATTAAGTCCTTGAAGAACTAAGAGCTTGAGGAAATTATAAATTATAGATCACGCGCTTTGTTTAGATTATACATAAATGGGCATGAATGTGAATGTTGAATTATGCAGATTTTAGTACCTAATTACTGTAATTTAAGAGTATTTATTTGATGCGTTTTCTGCCATTCAGTTGCATATTGCCATGTGTGCACAGAGTACAAGATGTGCAAGGAATGAGCCAGACAGGTGCAATTTGAAAGACCAGACAGACACATTAAGGATTCAGTATAAATATTTAAAATACTTTATACAGCATAGAAATCTCTTGACACTCAAAACAAAACCATCCGTTACAAAATCTTACAAAAGATCCCCCGAGTCCGCGTCAATCTCAGCATCAACCGGAAAAAAGTTACAAAGACATAATTCCAAATCTCGACAGTACGCTTTGAATCATGCAGCTTTTCAATTGAGCAGGAAGAGATTCTACGGTATTTTAACAGCGAGCGGCCTCGTGTGCCGGTGGAAGCCTTTTTGTTTCCCGTATAGAGTCAACTAATTACGTTATGATGTCGGTTCAATAAACATAGAATTTTCATTTGTACGAAGCAGCGCACGCAACAGGAACACGGGAGTGGTACTTTTTTTTTTTTAATTATTTATTTACAGGAACGGTTTTCACATCACTCTGAGAGCTCTTGGCAAATACTCATCATTGCAGTTAACACTTAAGACTATTGCACAAACTACAGCATTAAGACAAAAGGAAGTGAATTATTTTCATGGATCCTAGTAGCAATTCTTTCCACTTTCATAGCCTCAGCCTTAGGCGAGGTTAATCAGTTTTATAAGGCTTTCGATGCTCTATTTTTATTCATTTTTTTCAATCAACTATGAACAGTGTATTCTGCAGTGAGGAAGTTGTAATCCAGACCTTTACGGTCCCGGTTGGTGTTAAAGATAAGACTTGTGTATAAAAAGTTAGAACTGTGAGTTATCAGTGCCGAGTGATCGTATACGAGAGTTCTATAAAAAGTGAGTATGATCCTACTCTTGGTACCTACGTCTATTTCATTGTGTTGATTCTAATGGCAACACTAAGACACTGCAACGCTGTGGCACAGTCCACACAATAAGCATGTCACAAGTGACTGCTGTTATACATTGACGTATGAATAATGCAGTGAGGTAAAAGATGGTAAAACACCGTTACTATAGGTTTTGGTTTTCAAGAATAGTGCAGTGAGCTTCTTCATCCAGACAGCATTTAGGATACAGTGCCTGCTGTCTGGAAGTCGGTGGCAATCAGAGATTTTTATTTATTTTTTTTACAGAGAGACAAAACATTTATACATGTAATCAAGGTCAGGGGAAGAGTTGGGGTCTGTTAGCTGGTGTGAATCAGTTTGTGGTTCAATTAGTAACCAGTTACAGCAATATTACATAAGAGAGTATCTCTAACTTGGTCTATAATACAGTATTGTGTGTGTACATTTCTTGCCAAAGCCCATTTTACATTAAGTCCCATGTCCACTCTGTATCTAGGACACTGCGGGGTTCCGTCATTGCCCAGGGATTCGCTTCACATCTTATCATCTCTGCGTCACCACTTCTTGTTACATAATAAGAGTGGTAACAAGAGATGGAAAACTTTGTTCACATCCCTTTTCTTTTTCTTTTGTAAATACTCAAATCCGTCATGAAAAGTGGCTCAGTAGCAGTAAAGGGACAGTTCACAGTTCAAAAGGCCGCTCCGGGAAGACCTCTCCAACTTAAAATGTTGAGAGGGTCCTTGAGTTCATTCTGTCTTTCTTTCCTTTTTGTTTTTTTCTTGTATCCCTCAGCAGAGGGTCTTTAGTGCACCTGAAGCACAGAGGAGAGTCTGCATGGGGTAGGGAGGTGGGGACACCACTTCTTCTACAACTTGTTCTGGTCGAAATGTAAATGGCTGCAGCTGGACTTTCTTCTTTAGAATCTGTCCGATTCCCATATAGGGGAACTTGCTGCGGTGAGTTGGGCTCTCAGGATCACTGCTACTGCTGTTGGAAGGAGGACTGAATGCTGAGGTGGGGTTAAGTGGGCTGAAAGCGGACTTAGGAGGGCTGAAAGCTGAGCTACCTGGGGGGCTTCCTATGGTGCTGGGGGGGCTGCCACTGGTGTCAGAAGAACCGCACCAATCGGATGAGATGCTCTTCTTGGGCTGCGGGTTGACAATGAGGACGGGGGGACTGGGAATTGTGGCCTTTTTCAAGTAAGAGGAGTCAGGTTGGAAGGCAGAGACGTGGCGGGGTGGGGACAGAGTCCCGTTGGTCAGCTTGTACCAGGGTGAAGATGGGGTGTCTTCTATTTGTTCAGCTTTGGATAGAGACCCAAAGGAGTGCATGCCGATCGGAGACGGTGCTGGTGGAGCAGGAATGTTGTGTTCCGGACTCGTGTTTACTGGCGGGAGAGTGGCCAAGCGCCTCCGTTGCTGTGGTGTGTTGGGAAAGAGAGGGTGGATCTCCAGGTACTCCATGGAGGAGGAAGCAACAGTGCCGGGTGGTGCCAGGGGTGAGTTACGATGTCCACCAGTTATGGCTCGCAAAATACCTGAGGAAAAAATTAGAAATATTCATTCAATAACGTATGTTGTTTGTCAGTGATAATATGAAATGTACAACTTTTTGTTGCAGATAGAACTGCATTGAAGCTCGAGAATAGCAGCTTCTCTCATGGCCTGGCCTGTGTGTCATGTCAAGACCCTCACACACATAATCATTTGAGAGAATGTTACAGTGAAGTCACAGGACCCACTAGCGTTCAGTTCTGACTTTGACCTCGTTCAGACCGGCCATTTTGACATGAACAGCCTGTGGGCTTTCTCATTAAGCACTTAGAGGTAAATGAGAGGAGAGAAAGGAGCTTAGGATTCAACTTTGCCCTTGGTGCTTGTCTGTCACTCGTAAACTCCTCTTTGAAGGAGCGTGACAAGGCACATTTTATTAAAAACACCCAGGCCTAGTTTGAGAGACTTAAATATTGCTTTGTGCATTTTAGTTTATTCCAAAAAAAGAACATACTTACTTCTGTACTATGCTTTTACTTGCTTTTCATTTAAATGTCAACAGGTAAATTTAATTAAGAGAAAAAGTGTTTGTGTCTGGACTGGACTGGAGGGTTGTCCTTGATGTTTCCTCAGAAGGATGGGTGGGTGGGTGGATGGATGGATGGACAAACAAACAAGAGATGGATGGATGGACGGATGGACGGATGGAGGGATGACTGGGTAACTACGTATGTGTGACACAGGTCGCTGATGTATGAGAACATGCATGCTCAGTCAACCTACCCTGTATGAATAAAGGTGAATAAAATGGACACAATAAATACACAGGCACTTTTCAAAACAAACGTACTAGAACTTTTGTTTTGTTCAAGTATTTTGCACTAAACTATACAAATCCTCACCGGTTTTGGTTTTCTTCTCCTTGCTGGGCCCCTTGCTGACAGCCAGGTAGACGGGCGTCTGCTTCGGAGGGATGGTGAGCTTATCCACATGCTTTCTCCACTGGGTCTGGAAGTATTCATTTTTCTGCTTTTCTGCTTTCTTCTTTTCCTGGAACTGCATCTCCTGAGCAAACACAACAAAATTTTATTTTAAAACAGGTCTTGCTTGTTGTCTGATTTTATTTCCTTATATTTCTGTTGGTCTTGCAATCATCTATGCACAAAAACTGAAATGAAGAATTGAGTAACGCTGCGAAGATCTGAAACGGGAACTGTCAAAGAAAATATGCTGCAAGAGTTCCGAGAGCTCCTTACCCTGTACTCTTTGGAGAGTCTCTTCATTTTCTTGTTGAGGAGGAAATAGACGGCAAGAGTGTGACATGCACGATTAGTGAGGACGGCGCTCAGCACCTCACTGTGCTTGTAGTCCATCTTCTCCGTCATGTGCAGCAACACTGTGTGGTTAATTTCTTCAATGTGGATCCTTGAAACAAAAAAAAATGCAAATGTGAAGTGGGACAGTTAATACTTTGTGAAAATGATTTCTGTTTCCACAAAAATAAGAGTCAAAATCCTAAAGGTTCTCTACCTGTTGAGGTATGGTGCACCCGTGTTCTTGTTGGCCAGTTGTAGCCAGGAGTCAGCCATCACCTGATGTATATTTGGGCGCTTGCTGGGGTCGGGCTCGAGGAGCTTCTTCAGCAGACAGATTGCCGCTGAGACAAGAGAGGCGTAGAATAAATATCCATGCCCTCAAAACAACACCACATTAGAAAGACTACCAAGGAATACAGAGGCATGTTTCTACAGGTTTCACAATAGCGTTGTCGTGAGAGAGTGCTCCTACCCACATACTTGGCACTCATCCCATTGACCATAAACTTGGCTCTCATCCTGCTCATCCTTATTCATAGCCCTGCCCCAACCTTCATTCTGATAAGATGGCATCTATGCTATTAGCTCAAGTAATAGCTACTTAATCCAAGTAGGTTAAGCCAGCTTTTAATTTGCATATTACGAAGTAAAACTGTTGTGACACGTTGAGGAGGGACTCAGATATGATCGTTACAGCATCCAGTGAAGCGTGTCAAACACCTGTTCTACTTGTCTTAGCGTGACGCCAATAAATAAAGAAGCCGATTAGTAATTGCTTCTTTCAGTGCCGACAACAACCGCAGTGAGTAGCCTTCTCAGGAATTCTGACTAAAAAATTACCGCTGCCTCCGAGTCAGGTTAGTGCAGTGCCTGGGGCTACTCGCCAAAATTAACAAGTCCTTTTGTTCATAAATCTCAAAACCAAAATAGCAGTATTGATTCCACATACCTTTGTATAATTTTAACACGAGACTATTCCTGGGAAACGCTCCTGTTAATGCTTTCCGTTGTATTTGTGCAGGACTGCACTGATCAGCGGTCTAACGCCTCAGTAAATTTGGCATGATGTCAAAAGATTTAAAATAACTGACACATGAATTCTTTAGACTTATGCTTTTAATTTTGTTGTTGTTTAGATTTGCATTGAAAGGCATTTAAAAAACACTTTCTACCACATATTTTGTTTGCAAACAAGGGACACCTTGTCATTTATGATTTATCTACACACACAACGCTTGTGTATTTACCAGTGGAGAGTGAGGGAGGTAGAGGGTTCATCTCCTTGTCCACCATCTTCTGGTGCAGAGCTCGAAGGCTGAAGGGCTCCACGGTGAACGGGAGCGTCCCGGTTAGCATCGCATACATGTTCACGCCACTGGAGGAGCAAAAAGCGCATGTTAGCTCTCGAATGCACACGTGCAATTGTTTTATTTTTGTGTAACTTAAAAGGAAGGTAGACTCACATGGACCAGACGTCCACCTTTGGCCCATACTTCTTCCTTGAGAGCAGCTCTGGGGCAGCGTAGGCCGGACTTCCGCATTGTGTGCTGAAGGGGTCAGAGTATCCCAAAATGCCAGCACAGTTACTGAGTCCAAAATCTGACAAACAGAAGAGGTGAGGTAAGTGCTGTCTCTTGGTTTATTACATTTATTTTGGGTCACATGTAGTTTCTGTATCGACTTTTATTCAGAGGTAATTGAAGGAAACAAATGTAGATACCTATTAGCTTGATGTTGTCCTGCTCATCCAACAGGAGGTTTTCTATCTTCAGATCCCTGTAAGACAAAGAGGGACACGGTCAGTGTTTACCGCAGATAACTTATCTGAGCCACCGCCGCCGCTGCCGTCATCATACAATGTAAAGGAGAGGTCAGTGAGAATTGAACCCCCCCTTCACCTCCCCACAAACCCGACGCTTACACACACAACCCTCCTAATGTGGGTCATGCTGGTTGATTTTCACGGTCTATTGTGTTCCTCTTCAATCTCAAAAATCCTGTTATACAGTTATCCACATTATCCATCTCGCTGTGATAGAAATTAAGTTCCCAGGCTTCAAGAAACAATAAACTGAAAATTCTCAGGAAGAGGACTGAGAATTACTTATCTTCTAAAATATTTATATTTGTGCAGTTATTGAGCAGACGGCCTTGTTTTTGTGGATTAATAATAATTTGTACAAGAAGGACAAGAAGGATTTAACCTACACTTCAAAAAGAGAATCCTGTCTGACTCAGTGGGCTTAAGCTCAGCTGTAACCCATAAACAAACAGAAGCCGTTTGAATAGTTGGATGACTGGCCTGTCAACATATCTGGAGGAATTTGCAGAAAATATTTTTGTTGTTTTTACCTGTGCACCACGCCAGCCCTGTGCAGGTGCTCGACGGCAAGCACCAACTGCCGGATGTACTTCTGAGTCTCCCTTTCGTCCAGGCGCTTCTTGTCGTAGATGCGGTTCATCAGGTTCCCGCCGGGGCACAGCTCCATCACCAGGTAGTAGCTGTTCTCCGTCTCCAAGATGTCCAGGAGCTGCGTGATGTTGGGGTGGCGGATCATCTGCTGGATGTGGCCCTCCCTCCGCAGGTTCTTGGTGACATACGAGTCCTTCTTGGCCTTTCGTTTGTCAATCACCTTCACCGCCACCTGGAGAAATACGGGAACGTTGTGTGTAAGAGGGTGAGGTTACAACCCACTTGGCAGCTGAAGTTCCACTCCAAAGCATTGCTTTACCATATGATATTGTAAATAATACCCATGGCTTTGCACTGCTGTGTTTGGACAGATTTTCAGGGAGTTGTAGTGTAACAGGTGATCAGTCTCTATTGCAGGGCCGACAACTGACACTGACCTCTCCCTCGCAGCTGCTCCCTAGTGTGGGGCAACCCAGGCGCTATAGGGCCCTGAGGCTGGAGGAGGGGGACGTGTGTGTGTGAGAGCGGCAGGGGTTACTGAACCATCATAAACTAGGGGAAAAAACAAATGTTACCCTATATATTGAGAAGGTGGCAGGGCCAAATGGACAGTTAATATTCCTCCATTTGCCTCAAAGCTGTTGCAGCTGAACATACGTTCGAAGCCAAATGCAGAACCAACACGGAGGCCGAATCAATTAGAGCTGCTAATTATTCTAAAACAGATTCAAGAAGCTAAAGACTGTTTAATTCTTCATCCCAAACACTTCATCTGTGTTCCTCTATGTGTCATCCTCGTGCTGGAGTAGAAACTTCCAGAATGTCCTCATAAAAACCGAAGAACATGTCCTTTGGTTCAATGACAAACACATCCATTTGTAGATAATTACATTCAGTAACATGCTCTATTTCATCTTTTGCTCGTGTCTCCTTGTATACTGTCTAGACTGAGTTCAAGAGCATGGCTACCATGCACCGCAAATCATCTCAAGGAGAGTCCACAGACGTGGAAAGCCATGAAACTAATCACCATATCCATTAAAGAAATGGTGAGGCCCGAAGTGGCCGTGCGTCTCTTTCTTCTGCCCTTCAGCTCGTCTTTCGTTTTTACTTTCGTCCTTCGATAATTGATTCACCTTTTTTTTTTTTATGGCTGCTAATTAAACCTGGCTGAACGTGTGGAGTGCTGCCACAATGAATGATGGCCCGTGTTTACAGCGTGGATAAGAGATGGGGTGAAGAGTGTGTATGGGGGGATGGGACGTAGTATTTACAGTAGGCTAGTCTATATGAGGAGGGGTGGGGTATAGGGGGGAGGGGTGCCTCATGCCAGGGGGCTTGTGGGGTGAGTTGTTTATCAGGCACCCCTCACAGACAGAAAAGGTGGGGGTTGCGAGGGGTGTATGGAGGGGAAAGTGGGTTACAGACATTGAAAACACATGGGTATGACCTCCCCTACCCCCTGGACCATAAGAGCATGAGAGCATCTCTCACCTCTCCTCACTTTCATGCCCCCCCTGCCTGCCTGCCTTTAAACGCCCGCTCATCCCTGCATCCACACTGACTTTCTAGTGATGCTAAAAAAAGGACCCAGTATTTCCTTTCCCCCTGAATACCCTTTTGCTTGAATAAACTCGCTGCCCTCCTCTCCCTCCCAGCCCCTGTTGGACGCCTTTATTCAAATGAATGAGAGAGAGAGAGCTCGGTTGTGAGATTGCCAGTGTTTGCATCATCCTCAACAAAGACAGTGAGGGAAGCGGGGGGTGGGGGGGGAAGGAGAGGAGCGTTTTATTATTTTCACACGGCAACACGGCAAGTGGAGGGTGTTGCCACAGACGTATACTGAAGCTGTATGCCCGTTGTACATATCATACAGACATGTTAGGAATGGCTTTGCGGGACTATACAGGGGAAAAAAGGAGGCGCTTGTTTTTCTAATATGCAAATATCTTGGCCGCTTCTCAAAAACGCCTGACGAGACAAAGGCAACCAGTGGCCAATGGCTGCCCATATCAAAGCCCTGCGCTGGCGGAATCGTAATGAGCCTGGAGCCCATTTATCAACGACATGATTTCATATGCAAGTAGCAGCTCCTCTCTCTCATAGGCCGGGCAATTTCCCCTCTGTCCCTATCAGGGTCCTGCGCGCCCACAGCGCTGGTACGGTGAGCTCACCACCTCCAGCAAACAAAGGTTCAGAAAAAAGCCACAGAGCGCACAACTAGTTATCCACCTTGTTAGGAGGGAAAAGGATTTCCAGTCTTTCTTTCTCTCTTTCACACACACACAATAAGTAAATATTGCCACTAGGGCAGCCCCGCTGTGTGTATACTGTGGTTCAACAGCTGGCGGTGCCAAATGAGCTCATTAACACAAGCTCCCATTGCAAACAAGGCTGATCGCTTTCTCTAAGGAAGAACTGATGATCAGTGAGACTGACACTTAGAAATGGTAAATTGTAAATATAAATGATGAATATTTATATATATTTCTTGATGGACATGCAGCAAAAATGAAAGCATTGGCAAGCATGCATGAACGAAGTGACAGCTGACACTGTCCACTGAAATTTAAAATCATACCTTGAAGTGATTTATTTATTTATTATTATTAGGCTATTATTTACACATTAAACAGTCTGTAAACTCATAAAATACTTTAACCATACTGAATACTTAAACCACATTTCATCTCCGCTTACCTTCTCTCCAGTTAACGCATGCAGACCTTCTCTAACTTTGGCGAACGATCCTTCTCCCAGTTTCCTCCCGATCAGATAGTTCCCGACCCGTTTGGTGTGATAAAAGTTCTTGAGGATGTCCGCTGCGGGACTGCATAGAGAAGCCGGGAGGACGTTCTCGTTCCCGGCACTATTTGGGGTTTTACCCTCCGCGAACCCGTGGCTGTTGTCCACTACCATGTCGCTGTCGGCAACTGGCATCACAGCTCCAGAGTCTCCTTTCAGCAAGGGAGAAAGGGAACTGCAGCTCGACTCTCACCCACCTTAAAGGCAGGTATTAAATGCTTAGCGTCCGGTAATGTGCGTTAACACCGCTCAGTGTGCGTCTCGCCCCTAATTACAAATTAAGGGAACCGGAGCTGGCGCCACCTGTTCACCCAAATCATCCGGTCCGCACTCAGCAGTTTCCGAGCTTGGATTAAAATGACACATAAAAAAAGGCCCGACTCAGTATTGGAAAGTTAATAGCGGCACTGACGCAACCTGTCCTAATACTCGCAAGGGTTTTTAAAAAAAAACAGTGGCTCAGCCAGAGGTAGGCTATACGCGCTGCGTCTCCAAACATGCATGAATGTCTGTATGCGGGCAGCGTGTTTTCCAGTTTGAAGTGACTTTCCCGGTCCTGTGGGTGGGCGTTTCTTAGTGTGAAGATGAGAAATAAAAAAAACACAGTGGCAGTAGAAGGGGCACTTTTCAATCCAATCAGCGCAGGCGGGCGGAGCGCATGTGAGAACAAGGGGGACAACTCCACCCGGTACCACCTCCCCGTTCCGTTGAGTGCGTTTCGCGGTGCGATCAGATAGTACATGGGCATGAACAAAGAATACACTTGTAGCCGTAAAGCAGGCATATGAGCACAGCTACTGTTGACATTTTGGAATAATTTTCCGGGTGCTTAAGGATTGTGCGTAAAGTACGCAAAATGTTCACGTCGTGTGCTGTGCACCACACATAAACCTGATCATTCAGTTATTGACACATTTCTAGTGGCAAACATGATCACATTTAAACCTAGATGACTGACACGACCATCATTTAGCTCAGCTGTTTTTGCGTTTCAGTGACTGTGTTGAACTTGGACTTGGACAACAATAGAAAGTTGCAGACAAAGACTGATTTTCCTCCTCACTGGCTGAGGTGTTCACTGGCCTAATTAAGGTGGTTTTCATCAATCAAAGGAGGACACCTGCAGGGAGGGGCATCGCTTTGAGGCACGTTTTGTTTCTTTCTTCCTGTAAATGCATTCAGCTCAGATTAATCTGCCCTTATATGACTTTATTCATCAGCATGTTTTGTTGTGTAGCTTACACTAAACCTGCAATGTCTGAAATAAACAAATAAACACATGACGATTAATTTAAATCCATTAAATCAATAAAAAACCTAATAATAAAGATTATGTGTTTTTTACCCCGCGTCAGAGTGATGTTGATTCAAGTCTGTGGTATTTTGTGACGATCTTGTGTTACTCTCTTGTTCATTCGTTGTATGGATCCCTGGAAGGAGAGAGGAAAACATGTACCCATGCGGTTAAACTTGCCTGCTGGACCATGCTTTCCAAGACACCAGACATACGATCAAAGGTGTAAGTGCACCATCTATTGGAGTGTTTTGGTACCACATGAACATGCAGCCAAATATGTAAGACACTAGTGAGTCCTGCAGTATTAGCAGGAAACTGAAGTTAAAGTATTGAAGTAAAAGCACTGGTTTGATCCATATGGCTCATATATTAGTATATCTGACATCATAGATTAATAATGCTGAAAGATCATTGTGTAATCAACATACTTAATGCACAGGTTTAAATACAAGGACACCAGAAATCTCTGAGAAGTCATGAGATGATTACCTTTCATGTCAAAACATATTTGAAACTAAATTTTAAATATTAGCTGTATTTTAATTACATGTTATATCATATAATCTTCATCTTAAAAGCAAGTCAAATAAGTGTAGTGGAGATGAATGTACAACATTTCACTCTCAATATCAGTGGAGTGGAAGTTTATTGTAGAAATAGAAATAATCAAGTATAAGAACGTCAAATTCTTGCTTAAATAGCTACAGTGTTTGAATAAATGCTTGGTTATTTCCCAACACTGTTTATCACAGTATTTGAGGCTGGCTGCGTGATGACACTGGTGTAGTCCAGGGTATACGCAAGTATACGGAGTATACCTACTTATTTCACTCAGCATTGTGTATATCCACTTCTAAATTTTCATTGTTGGTTTTCAGTAAGTATATAAACGACCCAGTTCATAGGAATGTCACACTAGACTGTAACGTTAGATGAAACTGTGATAAATGCCCAGAGATTCTGTCAATGTCCATGAGGCTCGTTTGTTATTGTAAAGGTCTAAAAGCATAACGTTAGCCAAGTTAGTTCACCTGACTGACTGACTCACCTGATCTAGTTTAAGTTTATAATAGTTAGACTGGTAGTTGATTTTAAAGTAAGTTAAAGTACAAGAATGAAATAAAGTGGTTAAACTTTACTCTTAATCTGTGTCTTTTCTTTTGTTGCCATGGCTTACGAGCCGTCATGACAAAAGGCAAAACTGAGAGTATACCCACTTGTCCATCGACCACTACACACAGAGATGATAAGGTAAACCTAAATTCTTGACAAAATACAGCATTTGTTGGCTGCCGTGAAATGCACATTAGTTCTTTAAGATTACAAGGTAAGAAACCAGTGCAGAAAATTCCCCAAAACTAATGTCTGTACATATGGGAGATGAATGTGAAATTGTCCCCATCTGAAAGGACACACTGGACACTTGTGCAGTCTGGTGTGCATTTTCAATCTCTGCAGTACTCCGCCATCTAGTGGACAAACCGTAGAACAACAACATTGAATCCCATCATGCTTTGCTGTGCCCGCCGACCCGAAAGCTACCAATGCGAGGCTAACTGGCGTTAGCTACCGGGAGCGGACATGTTGTGCGGACCCTTCCTTGAATAAACATCGCTGAGAGCGGGGAATCGGGAATAACGGGGAAGGCCCGGAGCGTCTGGCAATCATGGACGCCGTTAACGCCTTTAACCAGGAGGTAAGCTGCACTGAGGGCTAGCCGAGACTCTGTACTCACCGAGGTGCTGGTCATGGTGGTGGTGGTGCTGCTGCTGCACCGGAGCTAACCGAGGAGGTCGGATCAGTGGGCCTGCTCGGCTAGCTAGCTAACTGGACATCTTATGCCTAACTGAGCTAGCGTGTGTTTTGTACACCTGCAATGAAAGTAACGTTACTGAAACAAATGGCAGCGTTTTCTACCGCCTAGCAAGCTAACGAGGCTAATGTGTACTCGGCAGTGGTTTGAGCAGCAGCCGTTATGTTAGCTTGTGGGAGTAAGTTGGGTTGCCAAGAGTGGTAACAATGCTACTAGCAAAGCTTGGAGCAAACATTCAACACAGGCATGTTTCTGTTGTTAATGGCTCCGTGCAGGTTCACCTAAACGCCCACTACTGCGTTATTAATATGCACAACTTGTGATGAATGTGTCAGCCTAAGTTAGTGTAAGGCCTGCTAGCACCGTTCATTCACAACCACAACACAGGTCAAGTCTTGTTGGTGTTGGTTGTTCCTCTTGTTCCTGCCTTTGGTATATTAAACCTTTTGACATAACAGTGGCTGCACCCACATATTTCATTCGCCAATAAGTGGCAAACTCAAATGAAAAAGTGCCCGTCTTGTTTACTGCCCCCTAAGCTGTATAACCCCGTGGTTTTGAGCAGTTTCACATGATTATTGAGACATATCTTGAAAGTTTCAGTGGCTGTTTCAGTTTGACACATCGGTGGAGAAAGTAGGTGTTAGTAATGGATGGAGGTTAATGCGTTGTGGTGTAATACACAAGAACCAGCAGCAATCACTTTAATCAGCGTGATCAACATTTGTGTCCATTGTGAAGTTGGCGAGTGTAGTATTTACAATCAAGAATGATCAAAAACAAATACTATATTGGAACCGCAAGTCCTAAAGTGTTGGTTCTTAAAGTGCATTGTTACCATAGTGACAACTGAAACAAAACTGAGTTTAAAATAGTTAGCCAGCTTGGATCAGAATGGTAAAAAAACATATTCAACATGTTTTGAACCTACAGGCTATGTCTTGTCTGATAGATAGATAGATAGATAGATACTTTATTAATCCCGGGGGAAATTCAAGCATCGTGGCCCCACATGCAAAAGAATAGAGGAAATAAATCTGCCTGTGAGACCTCATGAAGATCTGTGACCAAGTAAAAATAATTTGAAACAGTAAAAGCGTCAGTTGTGCGAAAGTGATCTCATGGACAGTGCCCTATAATTGCACAATCAAGCCACAACAAGCAGACGCACAAGTACTTCAGACCTGGCACAGCGGCGGCATTTCTTTTACAACCCAGACGGCGCGAATGACATTACATAAAGTCAACATCTCCAGGCAGCATCAAAAACATAAAACCTTGCTTGCTCTTTTGAAGACTAGCCTTTGCTAAAGAACACGAAGACTCAAATGTATATTGAATTAGTTTCGCTCAGATGAGGTCCAGCATGTTTGGGGTGGACCTGGACAGAACTGCTATAGCACATGCATAGTGCTGACAGCAAAACACAGAGGTGGAAGTGGCAGGATATGGCGGTGCACAAGTGTGAAAGGTGCTAAAGAGATTACGTTTATAGATGGCTCTGAGAATGCTTGTGTACATATCAAAATGCTGCCTGGTAAGATGTCTCAAGAAGATTAACGCTAGAGGAATATTCATCGTGATAATGTTCAAGATCAAACTGACAAGACCACTGAAGAGTTTATAAGGAAGACTGCACTGAAAACTTTGACATAGCCAAGTATAGCACATGACTTGAATCTAATAGAAAACCTTTAGGGTGTTCTAAATGCATAATTCAGTTTCTTTGAAATGGGATTGTAAGCGGTAGGATATTATCACTGCTTTACCTTGTCACACAGCCTCCAGCGAGTGACTTGAGACGATATATTGATCTGTCCTCTCTTCAAAGCCACAAGACTCTATTGACCAAAGCAGTCATTTTACATCAGAGGACATGGGGGGTGAGCGTGTGTCCTTGTGTAACAAGTCTGTATTTTGTCTACATGGCATGAATTTTGCAGCTGCGCGTCTTGGTTCCAGTCTTTCTCAGAGCTGTGGAGAACTTGAGCTCATATATTCAGTTGCTATTCTGAGGTGTCTGTTGTACATGTGAAGGAATTACAGCGGGGAAATAACACACTTCAATGCATTATCAGGGCTGTCAGAGTGTGACGAACCACACCGCAAGCAGTGGTCAGCCAAGTAATTGTTCAGTTTTGGAAATCATATAATCGTTAAACAAGGCCAGCTTGTTTGAGTTTGGAATATCATTTCAATTTACCAGTTGTTGAGTTTGTCTTTTAAATGTGTGTGTCTTATGTCATGATGTTGAACCTTATAATCAATGGAATAGAAATGATTTTATCACCTCTGAAGTGACTCCAGCGTTGCCATGTCTCTGTTCTCTTGTCTAGTTATTCTCTTTGATGGACTCCAAGCCCCCAATATCTCGGGCAAAGATGATCTCCATCACCAAATCAGCCATCAAAGCTATGAAAGTAAGACATTTGCCACCAGATACTTGCTTGTGTATCTATTTAATCCGCGTTCTTTATGTCTAGATGATGACGTGCCCACTTGCTTTTCTCTTTCTCAGCTCTACAAACACGTGGTCCAGATTGTGGAAAAGTTTATCAAAAAGGTGAGCCAGACCTTTCAGGTTTTAGTTACTTTCTTATCATCGCCAAACATTAGTAAACTTGACTCATTTACTCGTCTTTCTCTCTCTCTTGCAGTGTAAGCCTGAGTATAAGGTAGCCGGCTTGTACGTAGTGGATTCCATCGTTAGGCAGTCCAGACATCAGTTTGGACCGGACAAGGACGTGTTTGGTCCAAGGTTCACCAAAAACATTACAGGGACCTTTGAAAACCTCTGCCTTTGCCCCGTGGAGGACAGGGTAAAAACACAAAGAGATTCTGGACATTTAATTGCAATGCACGTTGTCTAGTATATTGTAGATCATGTTTTCTTCTTCATCTATTTCCTTATTTTCATTGTAGAGTAAGATTGTACGGGTGCTGAACCTGTGGCAGAAAAACGGGGTGTTCAAGATCGAGGTTATTCAGCCCCTCTTGGACATGGCGGCAGGTTCTGGCAGTGGTGCTGCCCCGTACGCAGGCGCGGACGAGCCAGGTAACGTTTGTGATTACTGTAGAGCCATGATTTTGTTCAGAAGTGCTTGCTAGAAACAATCTAACATTGAATTACGTTTACATGAATATTTCTATTATATTAGATAATGATTCTAAACGATGCTGAAATTTGAAAGTATCTGCACACACATGTTCATGCTGTCTCTCCTCAGGTTCATCTCCACCTCCAGCCAAAGAGCCAGTTACTGTGGCAACGGCAAACTCCTCCATGACATCTGCTGCTCTGCACAACTCTGATGCCTTTGCTGCGGTGGCACAGCTCTTCCAGGGTCAGCAGGTGCGTTTGTACTAATCCAGACCTCACCCTCATTCATTTCCTTCCATTGTTGTTATTGCTTTCTCGTGTCTCGGTGTTTAACGACTGATTCTTGTTTCACTTGTAGCTTCAACAGATGCTCCAGAACTTTCAGCAACAGCCAGTGCAGCCTGAGACCACCACTCAGCCTTCTCTCCATAACATTCAAACACACGCCCAAAATGTCTCCACCGGCTTGGGCATGGTCGCCCCACAACCTCTGCTGCCCTCCCAGCAGAGCCAGCAGTCACTCCAACAAAAAGCAGCCTTTGATAAGGTGACGGTCCATTTTGTTTATTTGCATGTGCCAAATTGCAAATACAAATTGTATTATTTGCGTATTCTCACGTTCATTATTTGCCTCTTCCTTAGAAACTGCTGGACCGCTTTGACTATGATGACGAACCAGAAATTGGAGAAGAAACAAAGAAGGATGAAATCTCGTCACAGCCCTCCTTGTAAGCCCTTGATTTATTACATGCACCACAGCACGTCTGTGATGCCAAGAAGTGGGAAGCTTTGATTGATTTTTAGAAATCACATAAAAGCTGCAACGCTGACGGTGTGTTTTTATCATCACAGTATGCAGCAGCCTCCAGCCTTCCCACAGCACATGGAGCACTTTAAACTGCAGATGGGTAACATGTCACAAGACCACTCACAACAGGTACAACAGAGCTACAAGTTTTTTGTTCTTGTTGAAAATGAACTCCTCTATTTAATTCTTTGACCCTTTTTTCCTGTTTTCCCTTTTCCATTTTCCTTGTTGAATTTCTGTTAAAGCTTCTATATATGATGCAGTACACTGATCAGCCACAACATCAAAACCACTGACTGGAGAAGTTAATAACATTGACCATCATGTGACAATACAATGTTCTGCTGGGAAACTTTTGGACCTGGTATTTGTGTTGATGTTACTTAGACACGTACCACCCACCTAGACCAGACCAAGCACCTGACAGCCATAACACTCCTTCATGGCAGCAACCCCAGCAGGATGCAGCCTGACACAGACACACACACAAACGGTTTAGGAAGAACAAAACATGAAAGACAACAGAAGGTGTTGACCTGGGCTCCAAATTCACAAGATCCCAAACTGATCAAGTATCTGTGGGATGATGCTCAGAGGCCCCTCCCCTCAACCCATAGGACCCAAACGCCCGCACTAACAACACCCCACTATGGGATGTCTCCACAAGGCCTATGTCCATTCTCTGATGAGTCACAACTGTTTTGGAGACACAAGAGAGACCTACACAATATCAGGAAGGTGGTCATAATGTTATGCCTGATCAGTGTATGGGCTATTTTTATGTATAAGGAATCTCTTGATTTAAAAAAGGAAATTATTATGTGTTTCTGATTAACTGTCCTGTTGTAGATGCACATTACTTAATACAATCATCTTTTTCAGCTTCCCGTCCCTCCTAATGGTCAGATCCAGACCTGTGGTTTATTGCCAGGACAAAGCTTCCCAGTAACAATGCCTCCTATGGGGCATCCTCTACCAGGACAGCCACTGGGCTCCACTGGGCTTCAGGGCTTCCCAGGGATATACCCTCCCCACAGTGCAGCCCAGCAACAACAACAGGTAGACTTGACAGTAGTATAAAGAATACATAAAATAGTAGCACCTAACAAGCTAGGAATCTTTTTTATATAATTTAATTTAATTCTGCTTGTTGTATGACACTGTGAATACTTGTGGAACAAAGTATGTCTTGTCAACATTTCAGGATATGTCAATGGATATGGACCATTCATCCATGAGGGATGGCAGACACGTCCAAAGGTCACACTCAGGCTCAAGGTGAGCATCTAAAATGAGATTTGTGGTGTAAAACTAGGTTTCCATATCCAAACTACAGTTTCTTCCTTTCATTTTATTTGCCCATCGGTCGAACGTCAGTGTTTGAACGAGTTGTAATGGTGTCTTGTTTGTTTAACCTCCAGATCACCAAAGCGGAGGAGGTCGCGGTCTAATTCCCGTACGCGGCGGTCCAGGCACAGGCGGTCCCGCTCGCGCTCCAGAGACCGCCGTCACCACTCGCCGCGCTCACGCTCTCAGGAGCGCAGAGAGAGAGAGAAAGAGAGAGAGCGACGGCAGAAAGGCCTTCCGCCACCCAAGAGCGAGACACTAAGCAGTGAGTCACTATCCATTTATTCAAGTAAATTGACCTGGAAGATTGGAGTGATCTGTCACAATGGCTGACAATTCTATTTTATTTTTATTTCATATATTGCACATCAGTTTCTAAATTTCCTCTTCAGTTTGCAGTACAACTCTGTGGGTGGGCCAGTTGGACAAGAGAACACAACAACAAGACGTTGCCTGTATCCTAGAAGAGTTTGGGCAGATAGAGTCCATCAATGTAAGTCGACACTCAGAGATCAGTTACATTGATCCGGCTGCGGCCTCATCCTCTAACACTGGCATTTGCATTAAATCCTCCTAAGATTTAAATTACACATTTTTTGTCTAGTGTTCGTGATACAGTGACATTGTCTTTTATATTTAGTGTTTTAAATTTATGTAACTGCTTCTTTTGTTTGATTTGTAAAATACTGATTAAAAAGGATTTAGGGATAAAACCACGCTAAATACCTAACGCTGCACGTGTTAATGAAAAGATCTCCGTTCAGTCACGACACAGCCTCTTTTATTTTTTTCGTTTCCTCGTCTCCCTCTTTTCTTCAGATGATCCCGCCGCGTGGCTGCGCTTATATCGTCATGATCCATAGGCAAGATGCCTTCAGGGCTCTGCAGAAGCTTAGTAGAGGGCCGTACAAAGTAAACCAGAAAACCATCAAGGTAATGTAGGAAACAAGCGATTTGACAACACAAAACTAAACCAGTAGTTTTCTAATAGAATCAATAGCCATTTGTTTTTCCCCCCAGATTGCATGGGCTTTGAACAAGGGCATAAAGTCTGAGTTCAAACAGTATTGGGATGTAGAGTTGGGTGTCACCTACATACCCTGGTCCAAAATCCGAGAGGACCAGTTGGAGGAGCTGAAAGAGGGAGGAATGCTGGATGTCGACACCTTATCACCAGGTACAAACCCTTTTGAGTATACACTCAGATTATGGCATAAAATGTAATCACACATAGTCCCAGTTCACATCTGGCATTAATACGTGTCCTGATCAAATCACAGCAGCACAGCATTAGTGACCACTTGTGATCGGATCTCACTTTCCCCAGCTGTATTAGAATAAACCTCAGTAGGAAGCAGCAATGGACATCCCTTCCCCAGTCTGTCAGAAAGTAAAGGAGAATAAGCAATTAATAACATTACAAACTGTAACCCATTCATTGGTGTGTTCCAAATCTTGCAAATTAATTTGGACAAGATGTATGAGTGATTGAATCTCTGTGCGCCTTGCATTCACATTTGTACATTGCTCTGTCCACTAGTATTTGGATCTTCTTGGATGTTTGTTAGTATCTTTGCCTTGGCTTTATTCGTTTGAAATAAGTTTCTATTGAAATCGGTGTCTTTCCAGAGTGGAGTGCAGTGAGGAACACTCTTGAGAACTCAGAAGAACTCACCCACAACGGCCGTTCAGACCAACAGCAGCTTGAGGAGACAAAAGTATTGCCTGTAGTGTCTTCAGCAGCTCTTCCCACACAGGTAAACAACAGCTAGAAAGTTGTTGTCTGGTTGAGGTTTTTGATTTGCTGTTTCTTCTTTGCCAGAGCTCAGTGCAATAACTTCTTACAAATATCCTCAGGTTCCTCCAATGCAGCAGCCGATGGTTGGTGTGGGTTCTCTCCAGCCGCCTGTCTTTCCTGGTCCAATTGGCATGCCTCCGCCGTCCTTCCCTCCAGGTGTCCCTCCTCCTCCTTTCATCAGGCCGGGCTTTAACCCCTTGCAGATGCCTCCAGGTAGGATTCCTACAACCACATCTGGCATTCAGACTAGGGCTGGGCGATAAAACAATAACGATATATATCGATAATCGATATCGAGCAGCAGTTATGAGTCGGTAAAGTTTCGTTTCTCTTCGTATTGTTTGCTGGTCAAGTCGGGTAGTACGTTTTGTTTCTCTGCCGAGTGAGATGTAAGATGTTTGAATGGTGCCGTTTATTGATTATCAATCAAACATGGTAGGACTCAGCTTAGCTGGTTAAATAGACTCTAGACTTATTTGCGTCGTCCTTCATAGTCGGTTGTATGAACCAAATCTTTTTTTCCACCTCTACTGAATTAATTAAAAATGAATGAAATTGAATGCTATTGAATATGTCATTGTTATAATTTTTTTAAAAATTAAAATGAATGAAAAAGTCATCAAAGCGATGTAAAGAAATAACGGATGCAGCTTAGCACAGTTGAGAAGTCTGGGTAGAATAAGTTAAAAAAGTGAATCAGTAATTATCAATATCGACGGATATGAAACACTTATATCGTGATACATTTTTCAGCCATATCACCCAGCCCTAATTCAGTGTCCATAATGCTGCTGCCATTAATGTAACAATTCGCCTGTCTGTGTTTTTGTAAGAAATCTTTATAAGCACACAGAGTCTTTCTCACTCTTCAAGAAAAATCCCATCACACACAAGCTGCCATGGACGCGTATTTTGCTTGCACAATCAAAAAGGCAAATCCATTGTTGTTTTGACTGAATTCTGTCATGTCTCCTCTTTTAGGTTTTCCTCCTCCAGGTGCCATGCCCTTAGGTCCCCCACCTGCTGCCAAAGGTGGAGCTGAAGACCCGGCTTTGGACCCAGCAGGTCTGGGCAACAGTAGAGATGACGAGGGTCCTAGCATATTTAACAGCCAAATGGGACCTATGGGTCAGTTTATTTTTCTCTCTTGAGTTTTATTCAGTCAGTGCTTTTGCCTGGCCCTCGTGGTGCACAGCTTTTTTTATTTTGTTTAATGCTTTTCAAAAATATTACACGTCCTTTGAGAGTAATATGAAGCTGAGTTCAAATTAAAGCTCTATTTTGTATTTGTTTCTCCATCAGGTAACCAGGTGGGTGGTCCTCCAGGCTTACCTCCAGGCGGACCTCTCGGTGGACTTCCGGGTGGTCCTCTAGGTGGACCTCCAGGTTCACTTCCAGGGGGACCTCCTGGGGCACTTCCAGGTGGTCTTCCGGGTGGACCTCCTGGAAATATCCAACCTGCTTCTGGAGGTCTGCTGGGTGCACGCCCTGGTATAATCCCACTCCAACGTCCTCCCGCTCCTCCACCATCGCACATGCAACGTTTCCCTCCACCCCACGGTCCAAGACCACCTCACCCCAGTCTTCCTCCAATGCCCCCACAGATGATACCCAGGGGACCACACCCTCAGATGGTGCCCCATGAGCCCCCTCTGTCCAAAGGAGCCTTTGGAATGCCTCCTCCACACAATGTGAGGGCTCCTTTCCCTCATGGGCATGGCCCTCCTCCTCCACAAGGTCCTCCTCCACCTTTTATCAGGCCTGGGGTGCCTCGTGCCTTGGAGAGGCCAGAAGAAATGGACAGCAGGCCGTTCAGAGGAGACAGGCCTGGATTCAGAGACAGAGAGCCTGAGAGGGAGCGAGACTGGGACCGAGACAGGGATAGAGAGAGGGACCGAGGCTTTGGGAGTGGAAGGCGTCCATTTGGTGACGGAGGAAGGGGAGGTGACAAAATGGATGGGAGGGAAAGGCTCGGAGGCTGGCAGGAAGATGGAGGCAATCAGCGTGGAGGAGGATGGGAGAGAGATAGAGATCGGGACAGAGACAGAGATCGGGACCGAGACAGAGACCGCGATCGAGACCGAGACCGAGACAGACGAGAGTGGAGAGAGAGGCGAAGCAGCCAGGATAGAGACAGGGATCGCGGGAGAGGTGATGACGGGGAAAAGGACCGAGAAAGGGCAAGAGGCGAAGGAGGGAGTCGAGAAAGTGGCAGAGGAGCTGAAGGTAAAGGGGACAGGCCAAGGCGGTCAGAACGGCGAGAGAGGACCACGCGGTGGGACAAGGATGACCGATTGGCTGAACTGGAAAACATGGACAAATTTAGGACCTCTAATAGCTCAGAACAACCTTCAGTGACTGCTGTTACCGTGGAAACCAGTAAAGAACCAGCTGTGGAAGCTTCTCATAAGGACGCATCTGAATCTGAACTTTTACCTCCGCCACCAGAGGTAACTCCCGCAGGAGATCCAGCGCCCTCCGAGTCCTTACCTTCAGCTCAAAGTGAGCCTACAGAAACTGAACAGGAAGCAGAATCATAGGCTGTTCACTGAAAGATTAAAAAAAAAAAAAAAAAAAGGTTTTCCAGTTGTCTCAGCTCTTGGCAGATGATTTTGAACTAGTCACCGTTTGTGAGTTGGTAATTGGACAGTTTCTGGGCAAGTAGTTCATTTACTGAAAACAAACTGATCTCCCACACCTGTCAGCTTCATGGGTTATGATACAAATTATAATTTGGCCTTGCATTTACTTCTCAAAACACCTGAAAATGAGTTTGGAAAAACGGCCGTAGTTCAATATTGGCAGTTAACTGTAGTTTTTTTTTTTTTTTACCTTCCTTTAAGTTGCGAGAATGGACGAATTGCATGTTACCTTACATCTGTCCATATCTAGTTTTGTCTCTAGTTGCTTTGCAGATGGAAGACACAATGACAAATTTATTTTTTCCTTCATGCCGTCATCTATGGATAGCAGGAATACATAACATTGTAAATGTATCCTTTTATAAAATAGTTTTTAAATTTGCCAAAATGTCAAACACTGAATATTGTTTCAAGCAACTCTGTGTATAATAGAGGCACCATTATATTTCCTTCATCGTCTTGTCTTTTATGTTGACTCCTCATTGCAGCCAAAAAGAAACAAGATAGGACGACAGTGGCCTTAAAATCTAATCAAGTTACTTGTAGGCATTGACATGAGTTTGGGAGATATTCTTCTGGACATTGGGCTTGTTTGGATTGGCTTGGTACCTTTCTCACTTTTCCTTTGAACCACATCAGGTAGAATAAAGACAAGTATTGTCTCCACTCTACCAGACACTTGGTGCTGTAACTAAAGAGTGACATGCACTTCTATAGTTCAATACTCCGTGTCCTTAATATTCCTCTGTGAATACCTGGTTTTATGTTCTTGTATTTTTGACGTATTCCACTAGTGCTAAGACTCCTCAAAACATAGAACTCCTTAGAATCTAAAATTGTTTTAAAAGATCTCTAACTCGATAGTTACTGATAAGCTGTAAAAGGTCAGTCAACACGTCATGTAATTCTAATGTTTTTACAAAGTAAAGATTATTTCACATGTTTTGATCATGCTTTACTCATCCAGATGTTACTTAATTGCAAAGATGTTTGTGTTAATTTTGTTGTTGGGTCACAAAATGCTAGTCTCTTGTAGCCAGACTTAACTTTTATCAGAATGAGTCTCATAAAAATACAATTATATGCTGTGTTTCAATTCACACAGTGACAATAAATACCCCCTACACGCAATTTGATAGTAATATATCCAAGCAAAGCCACAAGATCATCACCACAGCACTCAGATGTCTATGTCACTGTTACTCTTCTGTCCATCACCATACAAAATCTGCCCACAGGATGTGTTTGGCCATGATGGTTTTCTCTAGGCATAATGAATTCCTGGGAGCTTCTCCAGGCCAACATTTAGTAGCTAAAATTTTTAGGACAAAGAAACTTCGGGATAGCTACAGAGGCAACAGAAATACAGGAGGCTGTCGCAAAGACCAAGAACATGACCTTTTACAGCGGCCAGTCAAATGTATTTGGGCTATGTGACGGGCACAAAAAGTAAGAATGGAAATGAAAAATGGTGAAGAGTGTGAACTGAGTAAAGGGGATATACCCGACTCAAAAATAAAGATCCAGTTATGAATATTTTCTGTGGTATTGCAGGGTTTCATCCATAGTTCATGATCATTTTGATAACTGGCTGCAATATTTTCCAAATTGACATAATAAAAACCTAGTGCACGTGAAATGGTAGGATGTGTATACTTAAGTTTTTGCTGGTCCAAAGTTCTGCACCCCTGCAAAAATGTGTGATTTTATTTTTCAGTTAAATGAAGTAGTGAAGTTTAAAATGCATATTATCAGTTTAACATTCACATACCAAGCTTGATTTTTGAACATTCTGTGTTTTGTTGAGGTTAACAGGCTTATTCTTTAAGCTTTACATTTGTGATGGTCCTTTCTCTCTGAGTTAGGAAGGATAATGATTTGAATCCTATACGAACTGCGTTTTTTTTATTTTAATCACAATGAGTTTTTGGCCACCTAGATATACAAAATGAAATGTCTATGATAAACACAGCTTACAAGTGTCCATTTCATTGAAGAGATACTACGCCGGATATTAAATTTTTAAACTTGACGCCCAGATTATCTTGTTCTCAAATAACTTTACACTGAGGCAATGATGGCAATAGTAAGGTGAAGAAATGAAGAGTATTTCTGTAAATATGCTTGTATCACTGACGATTCTAAAGGCGTCTTGGTAAATGTTGTTAATAATCTGTGGTTTGTTTTTCCCAGAGAAACAAGTTGACTCGGAAAGAGCGACTGAGGCCCTTTGCTTTAACGTTTTTAACTCCTAGTGGTTTGAATATTGACAGATGTTTCTATGATTTGTTAAAAAAGGCAAAAGACATGGACATAAAATCCTCAATATTTCAACCATAGGAAATTGTTTTTAATAAACTATTTTTGTACCAAAGTCTTGCTTCATTTGTGATCAGGTGTAGATGGATGTGGATGTGGACGTGGAAGACGATGACCTTGTACATATTTTATATAAGCTGTTAAATCCTACAGGTCTAATATTTACTATTATATGCTTAAAACCTTTAGAAAGTCTTGGCTGATCTTCATTTGAAAAAGTAAACGAGATCAGTGCCTCAGTGTTCATGGTATTTGTCACTTGATTTAATGATAATACTTTGTTAGATAAATTATTTGATCTGCAATTTGGATTAATACTGGATAAATCCTGAGACAACCAGCACTGTTACATGACAGTAATATATAAAAACTAATATAGATGCCGTTTTACAAATCAACATTGCTTGTTAGAAACAATATAACTTGTTCAGTTGCTTGAAACGCTTAAAGGCTTCCAGTACCCATTGACCAATCAAAATGTAGCTTTTTAACTGTATTTCTAATCTGATTGGTTGTTTCGTAAAACAGGCCCGCCCACTAGCCACAAATATGGTTGGTTGTCACTCTACTAGCAAGAGAGCACGCCACATTAAGTTGGTCGAGCTGTGAAAGTACTGCTGCAAAGATGGTGCTGAAAGCTGTTTGTGTGTTGAAAGGAGCTGGAGAGACCAGCGGGACAGTTTTTTTTGAGCAGGAGGTAAGGCGTGCTACATTGTTTTAGGAGGAGAAACTGTCTAGCTGTTGTTTTAGAGAGAAATACCTAGCGAGTGAGCATGCACAGCGTAGGAAGCGTCGGCGCTCAAATGCTAACCTAGCTAAGATCTTCATTCACAAGCTAGTAGTCAAGGTTTTCGGTTCAATACGAGTTCACTTGCTAGCTAAATGTGACATTTATTCGACAAGGCGTCGAACTTGTGCAGATTTGGCATGCTCCCACTGATTTGCATAGGTTAGCTTATACAGTTTACGTTATTCAATGCAAATTGGCGGTGTCCTGTATGTTGCAAAACATCAGTTAACGTAAAGTACGCAAACAGCCAAGTCTGCTACTTGTCACTTCTTATTCAATGTAGCCTGCTTGTGTAAATGGGCAATTATGTATTTAGTGTTACAACTGAAACCAGTGCCATGGCATTAAACACGTTACCTTTGGACAAGGCCAGGGGTTTGTTAATGATTCAGCGTGGAACCGCCTGTTGCATAAGTTGCACGTTACGTTTCCAATGTCAGTATGTAACAATGCCAGACTGCGGGTGGTTTGCGGGACGAGTAGGTCAACTGTTCTGCTTTAACACGTTTTGGTGAAAACATTGTTGGTGGCCTGTGAAATAAGAGCAAAGACTTGTCTAATAATTCGATTTTTGCTGAGTCACTGCCCACCCAGGCATGTTTGGCCTGGCTGATAAGGATAACAGAGCTGGCCAGTGATGTTCCACTGAGAGTGAACCCCTGGACTGTTTTATTATACACAAAGATCAAATACTAATATTGAACGTCTCATGCAACATGCCGGTTAATGCATGATGATATGTCCATTTTAATGATAAAGAAATACAAAGTGGAGGTAGGCACTCAGTAATTTTCCAGTGTTGGCAAGATATTTTAGGTACCACTTACTACAGAAAATATCTGCCAGGTGCAGGACACGTGATTGTCTGGAAATGATCCTTGTTTTAGCTTCTAGTGCTTCTAGCCATCTGGTTTTGTCAGCCCTTTTTTATGTGTTTGTGGTCGCCTGATACATTGCATTTTCCTGATCTACTAGGATGCCTCTTCCCCTGTGAAGTTGACGGGAGAAATCAAAGGTCTTACCCCTGGTGAGCATGGCTTCCATGTCCATGCCTTTGGGGATAACACAAACGGTGAGCATCGTGCAATGATCTATACGATTTCTGAGAAATGCTTGATATTACTGTGTGTCTGAATGTTCCATGTGTATTTTTTATGCCAGGATGCATCAGTGCAGGCCCTCACTTCAATCCCCACAACAAGAATCACGCTGGCCCCAATGATGCAGAAAGGTGAGTCCACTCTGAGTGAAGAGCAGTATTGTTACAAGCTATATATTGTTCGGGAAACCACTGTTGTGGTTAACGGTTAATGCAAATGGCTGCAAAATACCATTTAGATCTAGCATGAAATTTACGTCCCTCTTAAAAGCAAAATAACAATGTGCTGAATTGTCTTACACATGAACTTACATGTTTGACAAGATCATATTTGATGAATAACAGAAAAAGCTTTAGTGTTTGTATAGCAGGGAGGGACAAAATAAAGCTATGTAATATTCAGTTTAGTCGTGGTTACAAAAGGTTTGTTTGGTCAGTTAAGGCATATTTACTTTGATTTAGTGTCAACTCAGAGGTTTGCATAGTTTTGCATGCTTTGTTTATCACTTGATCCATTGTTTGGTGACAGGTGTTTTCACTAACAGATTAACATCTGACATTGAGTAGATTTATGTGGGTTTTTTCCCTCCAGGGGATGTAACTTGGAGCACAGAGTTTTTTGGGGGAAATGTACAGACTGAAAATATGGTTAGAGAGAAACTGATACTAAATGTGAGAAGGATCAACAGCTGCATTTGAAAAATTCAGGGTTTCAGACGGACTCCTTCTTCCTCATTGTTAGTTTAAGCCCTTACTGAAGCTCTGGTAATTATGAGACTACTGCAGGTTGCCATAATCTAATTACAAGTCTTTTTCACATAAAAATGTAAACTTCACAAAATTCTTTGTCCATTCTTTTTCTATTTTTCCTCATGTCTAAATTATGTCTAAATATTGTCTTTATGCAAACAGACACGTTGGAGACCTGGGCAACGTGACTGCAGGATCCGATAATGTTGCCAAGCTAGACATCACAGACAAGATAATCACCCTCACGGGCCCCGACTCCATCATTGGCAGAACCATGGTGGTAAGAAAAAGTGTCATTTTGCTCCACTTAAAGTTTGAGACCTAATATGGAGTACCTAAGCCATTTTGTTGATGGAAAAACATTTGTCTTGTTTATTAGATCCACGAGAAGGCAGATGACCTTGGAAAAGGAGGAAACGAGGAGAGCCTGAAGACCGGTAATGCAGGTGGACGTCTGGCCTGTGGAGTCATTGGCATCACCCAGTAAAGAAAACGCCAGAGCTCAAAGCACTGAAAACGCTTTTCCCCACAGCACTTAATGAGACCAACATAGCTACTTGATGTGACAGTTTGCCCTTTTTTCAATTCTCTACGCCGTTTTGTCAGAAGAGTAGATGAGCCACTCTTTGCCCTGTCAGTTCCTAATGACAGTTGTATGTAAGAGTTTATATGTCTGCAGATTAGTTTTGTTCCCAAAGAATTGGTAACGCACAAGTAATAACCAGATGTGTAAAAAAGTTACAAGATGAATAAATTGTTTATCTGAATCATGTGAGTAGTATGTCATTTAAAGTGTGTGTGTGTGACGTTAACGGTACAAACAAACCTGGATAAAGTTCAGCATTTCTTTTCTAGGTTGTGACTAAAGTTGGACGTTACTGCAGTTAAATTGTATTTTAGCAGTGCTGTTTAGGGATGCGTGATAGTATGGCTTACTGACACGGGGTGTACCTTTGTTTAATCTTACTAATTAACTAGAATATCAGCTTCTTCAATGGTGTTTGCTTCCCCTACTGTGGCAAATATTATGAATGTGTTGCACCTGCTATGGTGAAAATATGGCAGGTTTGTGGGATGATGTCAACCACTAGTGGTCTTCCTGAGATGATGATCTGTACAGTCCTAGTCCACGTGAAACCTGGTTGAAGGTAAGGTAAAATAACGTAGAAAGACGCAGTTTAAGGTCTGATGGTACCATGAAGAATAACGACATTTTGGTTGTTGATGGATGCACACGGGACAACAAAGACATACATGTGAATTAACCGTTTTTCACGAGATAAAATATTTGAACAAGTACACATTCAGAAGCAGAGAGTCCTTTGTTCAAACAATAGCTTTGATCAACTTCACGCTGTATTAACCCCTATGTTCCTCTAGAGGGCGATGCTACTCCTAATATTTCAAATTGCAACTGATTCTACTCAGTTGCTTCATCACAGGTGGATCAGATCACATTTTATCCTCTTCAAGATTAGGAAGAAAAAGATCTCATGGGGATTTGTAAAAAGTGTAGGTGCGTGACTGAAAACCTTTAGGTTGAAACTGGAATCCTGTCCTCTATTTCCCATCCATCCATTTTTAAACTGAACATCCCTTCCTACAGACAACTGGCATGTGGCTGCTTAAACTGAAGACACTAAAAGCCTTTTTTCTCTCTCTCTCTCTTTTCACATGAATTGTATATATTCCCACGTGTGCTCCTCTCCAGCAGAAATTAGATATCGGATGAGTTAATACGTCAGGGAGCAATCCAGAGGAGGTGTTGTTTGCATTTTGAATTCAAACAGAAAATGTTTAGTTTGCAAGATGTGTGAAGTGATCATATATGTGACAATGCATGTGGAAATGAGTCTGTGAGAGTTTGCCTTTTACTGCTCTCATCAACATTCGTGGTGGCAAAACACTGATTTAAACAGTGCAATATCTGCACTCACTTTGCAGGACAGATCTTTTACAGAATGTGTTAGGTACCATATGCTCATCACTGAATGCTGTGTATATGTGTTTGAACTGTGCTCGTGTAGTTATAGTGACGCCGCTTCAGGCTGAGAACTCAAAGGCGGCCCAAATCTGCAAGTTGAAATGGCTGTATTAGTGTAGACAGATGCATCCGGCAGAGCATAAAGACAGACTGACTGTAAAAGCTGGTATAAATAGCCTGGGAGTGGAGGTGATGAATAATAGAGTCTGCCAATGCAGCTGACGGTGAGGTAGAGAGGGCACGACGGCAGGAGGGTTCAACAAAAGCATAGAACATAGTGAAAATGCTTAGAATATCTCAAATGGAGAAAAAAAGAAGAAGGGATAATCCATTTGATACACACTGCATGGGCAAAAAAAAGTTGCGCAATCAAATATTTCGTTGGACCTCCTTTAGCTTTGATTACGGCACATGTTCTCTGTGGCATTGTTTCGATAAGCTTCTGAAATGTCATCAGATTTATTTCCATCCATTGTTGCATTCATTTTTCACCAAGATCTTGTATTGATGATGGGAGAGTCTGACCACTATGCAAAGCCTTCTCCAGCACATCCCAGAGATTCTCAGTGGGGTTTCATCTGCCACTCTTGATGCGCTGGTTCCCCACTATCCTTCCAGTATTTAATAATGCGTTGGACAGTTCTTAACACAATTTTAGTAGTTTCTACAATCTCCTTAGATGTTTTCTCTGCTTGATGCATGACAGTGATTTGACCCTTCTCAAACAGACTAACATCCTTTCAACGTCCACAGGATGTGTCGACATGGATGTTTAAGAAATGAGAAGCTGCCCATTGCATCATTCATTCATTCTTTCATCTTCTGTAACCGACTGTTCCTGTGAAGGGTTGTGGAGGGTGCTGGAGCCTATCGCAGCTGTCATCAGGCGAAAGGCAGGTACAGGGTCGCCAGTCCATCGCAGGGCTACTCATTGCATCAGTTGGGGTTAAATAACTTGCAGCAGTCATCCTACAGGAGGCTCGTACCTATCTGCTTAGTTAAATCCAGGTGGCGGCTGTTTTTTTGGCAGTGTATTTAGAGTGTGTACATGAAGGCCTCTGTTGGGCTGGATTTTTACATGCAACATGCAAGTTATTGATTCATTCTTAGCTTCACCTTTACAGTTTTTAGTTTCTAAGAATGCAAACCCCACAACAGTAAGAAATGCTCGGAGCCCGACTGTCGTAACGTGTCAACAGAAATATTCCAGTGGAAAGGTGATGCTTAAGGTGTATTGTTCCTTCAGTAGCCATTGCTTCAGGGCTATACGAGTATCTATGCGTGCTCTTCCCAAGAATACACGCAAACCTGTCTTACAGCATTCACGGCTTTTGTTCGTTTTTGTACTCTCAGTGAATGCGTGAGTGTGTGCAATCATATTAAAGAAAAAACGGAAGGGAAAAAGGCTCCACGGTAAACTGATGCCCCACACCCACATCTACGCAATCACGACAGGGAGGTGGTGAGGCTGCCCTGCTGGTGTTCACACAGGAATGACTCAGAGGTGGAGGTTCTTCTTTTTAACCAAGTTACGTAAGTGCACTTTACTGGCATGTGTGTGTTTGAGTGTTTTTGTCTATGTGACTCTGTGAGTAGGTGTACTTAATGAGTGGTCACTGTGTGTTTTTTTAAACCAGCTCTGCGCTCTGAAGCACTGCTGACAAGAACCAGTGCGGACACATTTCTGAGACGGTTTTCCCCCCTGGGCTGCAGTAATAAATGTATGGCCTAGCACTCCAGCTCAACACTCTGGGCAGGCTTTTACTTGTTTAACAGCTGCATGCTGTACACAGAGCTCAGAGGAGCCTAAACATTATGACCCCCACTGCCTCAGATGCAGTGCAGGCAAGAAGACTCATCTGGCTCATCCGTACGTTCCTACCCGTCCTCAGCCTTTCTTCTTTCCTGTTTGTCAGTCAGTTGATCTTAATGGATATGATTCAGGAAGTGTGTCTGATTAGTTCAGGCTTGGAATTAAATTGTAGCCACCGGAGATATATTATTGACCTAAGGTTGTGTGATTTATGACTCAAATGCCATTCAGAATGCACACAGGTGCATGTTTGCAACCTATTCTGCTCTCAAGCCTGAATGCCCCCATTGAGGTATCGGTAGTCACTCCCCTGTGACCTTCCTCTATTCTCTGGGGGTGAAAGTTCACCTTCCGGTACACCTTCTACCGCTGACATTGTGGGGGAATATTTTAGAGACCAGGAGCCATAGGTCAGGGGGTGAGATGCCATAAATGGTGCCCAACCTATGAGACATGGTTGGGTGGTAGACAGACTAATTACAAGGCCCCTGTGACCTAACCTTTGACCCCCGAGCTGTGTGTCATGGGATCATGTGAGCGGAGCCCCAGAACACTTCTTTAGTCTTTTCTCTCTTTCTGTGGATATAATTCTATGCTCTCCACCTCTCAATAGATAGAGATTGTCATGCATGTTTCTGTATTACATGGATGAAAATGATTCAGACAACGCAGCAGGTTGTAGGACAGGGCAACACCGTGTTCAGTCTGCTTAGAAGGGACTCCGGAGGGAGTCAAAGGCCTATTTAACACATTGCAACCCTTTTCTCATCCATGGTCAAACAGCAGTCTAGGGGTTTGACCTTTGAACTCTGTGGACCGCCAGCCCCGCACGACCATAACTCTCACCTCTATTCAAGTAGGTGCTTATTATTCTTCTAGGATCTCTGTTCGCTGGGTTTGAAAGGCAAGGGACACCGACATGATTGGATATTTGGCAAGTGAGCGCATTGCCAGATGCTGACCTTGCATGACATTCCACAGATGCTTCTGTGTCTAACTTCTGAATGGTCAGTGGTAGGAATATCACACTCTATTACCAACCAAATTACATACCTTGCAGACAAACAAACAATATTTGTTTTATGCCTTTTTACAAGGCATTTACCCCATATTACACGTAGACATGACATACACAAAGGCATGAGCGAGGCTTGATAATCCTGCAATATTTTAAGGTCTGGGCAGTTGAACGGATAAGCAATGTTGCTACCTTGGAGTTTGGGAAATGAAAATAAATCAGGAAGCTATAATGTATGATTGTGTTCTGACATTGTTTACCATGGCTGCAGTCTTCGTTCAATGTGTTAGCATGCCAAAATTTCATTAATGGTTCAAAATACGTACATCTGAGCCTGATGGGAGGCCACTAGTTCACACGACATTTCTATGAAAGCGCGTGGGAAATAATCCAGCGATACTTGTGCTCATCTGCATGTTTTATACATATAAATCGAATGAAATGAGTTTGGAATTGCAGCCTTCCCTCCGGCCCCTCCACCCCCCTTTTGTTCCCCGGAGTCCACCCATGCAGATTTCTCCCCTGCAGACAGACTCTGCATTCAGTTATGTAAATTCTTACCCTATTCTACTGTTATCTAAGCAAATATTTAGCCGGTAGTTACAGAAACAGGAAGCGCTGAGCAAGATGAGGAGAATAAGCCAGTTGTCAAACACTGTCAGCTTAAATGGTGAGCAGGAAAATGTGTTTCACTGTCCGGAGGTACTTTCTGTTCAGAGATCTGATCGGAGCGAGAGATTAGTCTTTACTCACACATGCAGAAGCTGAGTCTCGAAAGCTCCCAGTGTGCACTGGTGCACTTGTGTGTGTTGAGTCTTTCCATTTACTCTCATACTGTATGTGCATGTGAGATGTGCTGCACAGGTGTGAAGTGCTCTGCAGTTCCCAGCAGAATAGAGACCACTACACACTTTTGTCAGGGCGAGAGGGAAAAGGCTGGAGAGAAGGAGGGAACGGAGGAATGGGAAAGGGTCACAGAGTCTCCTCGCAGAGACTTAAAACTACATTGTCCGCAGACAGACGAGAGCTGCTTCCCTCACAGGCCTTTTTTCTTCTGCTCCTTCCTTCTCCTTTCTGGCCATTACAGATAATGGAGAGCGCCTCGGCTCTGACCCCGTCGCTCTTTGAGATGAAGGAGGAAATTACTGTGCTAATATGCGCATATTTTGCGTTCTTTTGAAATACCCAGCTTGAAATTATACCCTTCACCCCATGTTTTGCTTAATTATTCATCTACTCGTGAAACGCTTTTGGAAAGTAAAGTATGTTCAACTGTGTGAAGACTAGGGTTTCTCGGCGCTTTCTCTGCCATCAGAAATAAAATCCCTGAACACTAGTAGACTTATTGAGCTTTCTTGTTTTGTATGAAGAACTGTTGAACGTCTAAATGTGTTTAAGTTGATGTACAGCTACACATTTCAGCTGTAGAGAAGACACAGCCTAGCATTTAGACCAGGAACTAACTCTTTTTCTCCTGAGGACTAATTTCATTAGATGGTATTTCTTTTCCTAATTCTAAACCGCTTGTAGTCCCATGACTGTTAAAATGTTCAGTTTATGTTAAAACAAGAAAGGCGGTTAATCAACTGTATGATCACTGGTGTTAAGCTGTATTGTTGTTATTAGCCCTATTTAGCCTTCCCAACTGACTAAAATAGAGTTGTAAAAATAATAGAAACACGTATCATTACCGTTCAATAGCACTACAAGCCACAGGCTCCAAAATGAAAACACACGCCAATCAACCGCTCTCTCGGTTATTTTAAACAAACGCTGAGTAGATTCAGTGCAGGACTGTTGTATTTGAATGTTTTCACTAGTGTGCCTAATGAACTGATAAGCGATTGAGCAAGAGCGCGTTGACCTCTGCTGTGCACCAAGCTTTAATCGAGGGTGGTTATTTAAAATTAGCCAAATATCCTCCACTTTGGGTACACTATAAGCAGGTACATGTTCTTATTACACCAAGTAAGTAACAAACTAAGTAAGTAATAAAATGCTATTATTATGTTTAATATGTAGTTTCCTGTTAACGTACTCCTCGAGCGTGGTGACTATTACTCACGACTGGCCCTGTGCGTGCGTATGTGTGTGTGTGACGGTAAAAATGTGCTCCTGCTGCCGTTTAAAGTTACCGTATTAATTACTTGTGGCGCCCCCAGCCTTGTTAGTCCCGGACAGCAATTAACCTGCCTTAATTAGACTCGTGTTGCCGAAGGAGGCGAGACAACAACTCCTGCAATTACAGAGAGGAGGTTAGAGTGATTATTCTGCTGTGCGTGGCACTGTGCAGCTAGTATCTATTTGTAGCCACCAGCAAAAGAAATAAAATAAAAAAATAATATTGGGATTTCCTCTGATTTCCTCTGAGTACGGCACGTACTTCCTCTGGGAACTGATGTTGACCTTTCTCAGGTGGGAATTTGTTCCTTTCATATAACGAAGTGTAGTCTAAATGCTTGTAAATCCAGTTTCATTCCAACTGTAGGCACTATTTTTACAGTACCTTTGGTCTACATGTACTTATACTCTATTATCTACGTAATTGCTGTAATTATTTCTTTTGTCTGTTACTGTTTTCACAGCGTACCAGTTCCTTGTTCCAACTCGTTCATCAGCAGATTAAGATTAAAATTAGACCGTCATTAGGGTGAAAGTTAAACGTAAGCCTGTGTGGTTAGTCTTGAGCCCTTTATGACACATGGATGCACCAACAGGATCAGTAGCTGCTCTTTAACCGTGACCGTGACGCCGTTATCCTGCCGAAGTTGCGCTCCAAACTTTGTGCTCAGTTAGTCAGCTGAAAACAGCAAGAAGGGGAGAGGTCACGATGGGGGCAGTTTGTCACTTTTCCCCTGAATGTGCTCATCAGTAGTTGACAGTACCATAACAAGAGCCACAAACAGTCTGGAGTTAATGAGATGGGGGAACAGCCTCTTCTGCTTCACCTCACCCATCTAAAGGTCAGCTTCCATTCTTGTCACATGACTGAGAGCAATGGATACCTATGTGTGTGTGTGTGTGTTTGTGTGTGTAGAGAGAGGTCTTATCTGTTTTTATGACGGTGTCTAATTGAGACATATGACCAGTCTTTTCCGTTTAGATCCACTTTCTGAAATCAATCCCCTAATCCACTTACTCATTGTCTGATTGAATGCCACAGTAATCACAGAAAAAAAGCTAATTTGGCAAATGCAAACCCTCAGATCTACAGTTCAATGTATGATCGAATCAAACAATCGAAAACAATAAATTGCAAATTATAGAACACAGAAAAAAACAATGCATTAACTAATGTAAGCCTTATTTGGGAAGAAAATGTAAACCGCGGTTAATGGCAAGAGGCCAATGATTCTTTCATCCTGTTCTGTGGCATACATTAAACACATAAAATGTAATTACACATCAATTTAAAGGACAGTTTTGAAAGTCAGGAAAGCTGCAGTTTGTTGTAAATACAGTAAAATATCATTTTGTTTTTTTCTAGAAAACACTCAGTATATACTCTATATTTTGTCTTGCTCAATTTTCACTGTGACCACCAATGTGGTCATCTCCTTGATGCATTTGAAATATGTTTAAAAGAGGTCAAAAGTCTCTGCCCGTTTGTTTGTCATAGCCTATAGTGAATTAAGTTCTTATCAGAATCAGAATCAGAATCTGCTTTATTGGCCAAGTATGTGCACATACAAGGAATTTTACTCTCTAGTACAACTTAAATAGAGAAATAAGAATAGAATAAAAATAAAATAAAACACAATAAAATAAAATATATCTCACTCTGTAATATAAAATATAGGATAGTATATACACCGGGGTTATTGTACAGTGAATATATACAGTGAAGGGTAATTGTCTAATTGTTCATGTGGGTGGACCCGCACTCTGTGACTGCTCAGAGTTCATCAGAGCGACAGCCCGGGGAAAGAAACTGTCCTTGTGGAGGGTGGTTTTGGCGTACAGTGCTCTGTAGTGCCGGCCTGAGGGGAGGAGTCTAAACAGTTTGTGACCAGGGTGTGAGGGGTCTGTGGATTTTCCTGGCCCGCTTCCTGACCCGGGACCAGTACAAGTCCTGGATGGAGGGAAGATCGGTGCGAATGATCCTCTCTGCAGCCCTGACTGTTCTCTGCAGTCTGTCCCTGTCGTACCTGGTGGAGGATCCAAACCAGACAGTGATGGACGTGGTCAGGACAGACTGGATTATTGCGGTGTAGAAGATGATCAGCAGTTCCTGAGGCAGGTTGAACTTTCTGAGCTGGCGCAGAAAGTACAGCCTCTGCTGGGCCTTCTTCCTCACGGAGTCTATGTGGGAGGTCCACTTCAGGTCCCGTGAAATTGTGGACCCAAGGAACCTGAATGAGTCAACTGTTGGGAATGGCCTGTTGACTTCCTGAAGTCCACTGTCATCTCCACAGTTTTGAGCGGGTTTAGCTCCAGGTGGTTCTGACTGCACCAGAGGACAAAAGGCAAGTTCCCATACCGGACGTCGAACCCGGGCCGCCTGGGTGAAAACCAGGAATCCTAACCGCTAGACCATATGGGACCATGTTTGTATTCATTCTTGGGGGTCACTCCTCACTTCAACAGTGTGATACTTTGACAGTTCTATGATAAAATGTGACTTTCTTCACATATGACAATGTCTTTTAAATTGCCAAATATCCTATGTGTAATTCATGCACGATTAAAACATCAAAAAATATTTGTTTTCTCAACACTAACTACACCGATCAGGCATAACATTATGACCTAATATTGTGTAGGTCTTCCTTGTGCCTCCAAAACAGTTGTGACTCATCAGAGAATGGACATGGGACTTCTGAGGGCGTCCTGTGGTGTCTGTCTACACAATGTTGTTAGTGGGGGCCTTTGGATCCAATGGGTGGATCATCCCACAGAAACTTGATCTGTTTGGGATCTAGTGAGTTTGAAGGCCAGGTCAACACCTTGTGCTGTTCTTCATGTTTTTTGAGTTGTTCCTAAAGCATTTTGATGTGTGTACCTGTGTCAGGCTGTATCCTGATGGGAATAGCTGCTGCCATCAAGGAGTGCCATCGGTCTGGTTGTGGGTGCTAAGTAACATTAAACATGAATGCCAGGTCCAAAGGTTTCCCAGCAGAACATTGTATTGTCACAAGATGGTCAATGTTATTTATTTCACCGATAATGTTGTGGCTGATCTGTGTATATTTCTTGTGGTCCACCAGAAGGCCTCACTAAGCCACGGGCTTTCACGGCTTTTGCTAAGCAAGTAAAACAATCCCGTTCTTATTTCAAATTTCTGTAAGACATTTGTGGACTAAATTAGCATTTATCCAAGACCGAGTAGGGCTCTGATATTTCTTGTTTGTTTATTTCAAGTGTCAAATGGCCAGATGATGTAGCTGTAGTTGTCTTTAGGCTTTTTTTGGGGTTTTGGGCCCCACTCACTAAACTCCCATCTTTCTCTGCCTCCTGTCGTCTGCCTCTTTCTGACTGTTTGAGCTTCTAATTATTCGAGCTTGCCAGCATAAACTCACCACAGCATTGATGTGTTAGCAGCGTCACACTAGTCCAAATTTGCCTCTAGCTCACACGCAATGTAACACACACAGACACACACCGACACACGGTACACAGGAAGACTCTGTCGTGTTTTTTTCTTTCTTTTTTTTCTCGTAGCAGGACACAATGGTCCTTGGTTCTGCTGATGTACACAGAAAGCCTCAGAGTTGGAGGATGCAGTGGGTGTCAGGTGTCCTCACCTGATATCCCAATGCACAATATCTTCCACTTCGGCAGTCTGAGGGATTTTGCCGAGTGTGTGCTTGTGCAAATTTGGATATTTTTGCATTTCAGTTTAAGTATTCAGAAATGCAGGACAACCTGAGAGGGAGTCATTAATTTTTACTGTGTTGTGCAAAAAGACAGGACTTTAATTAATAATACTTACAATAGTTTTTGTGTGTGTTTGTTTAGCCTAAATTATTCCTGGTTTCTTTGTTGCTCTAAATCCACTTAGATCTCCGAGGAAGAAAATGTTGCGCATATACATGTTTGTGCTTCTCGTCTCTGTCTCTGCGTATCTTTCTCAGTGGGTGGTAACTGTTAAACTCTTCCATTTGGCGGGATTACTCCTCCAGTCTGTCCTGTGGGAGCAGCCGTCAGCCCGTCAGAGGAACACTATACCTTCTGATGCTTTAATCCCTTCTTCCCTCTCCTCCCCTCCTTTTCCCACACTCAACCTCTTAACCTCATCTTCCATTTTCTCTCCCCCTCCCTCACTCCTCTTTTTTTTTTTTTTTTTTTTTTGCCAGGGCTGTCAACTTTCAGCTGAGGTGGCTGAAACTCAGTACATGCAGCAGTGGTTGTGTTTAAAGCTGCGATGTTACAGCTCAGTCTGACAAATTCAGTACCAGGAAGCTGCTGTTTGGTTTTTATATTACCACGTTATGTAGCATGTTGAGACTTTGTTATTCATTCTGATTATTTGCCTTGTGCTGAGGGTAATACTAGAATACTAGGACTGGACAGAGCTAGATGATGAGGATTAGGGAGGGCTGTATGTAACACATAGTGAATGATGCAATGAGACAAGCACAACTGCCTGGCCAGAAAAGGTCTAATTCTGTCTCTACTGCTTGACCTGGAAACAACCCATACATGAAGATTTCTTTAATGAATGCGTTTGTGGGTGTGTGTTTGTAATTTGTGTGTGAAAGATGTGACAAAGAGAGAGAGAATTTGAAAACCTTAATAACGCTGGCAGCTTTCCTTGCGTAGTGCTTAGCTGTGCTTTGGGCTAAATGCTAGCAGCTTGCAAAGGGCATGTTAGCGTGGGTCAGTGCGCAAAAAACGTAGTAGTCTGCCAAGTCTGCACAATTTGTGTTTGCACTGCTAGTGAGCAGAGGGCACATGAGTCATGACAATAGCTAGTTTTGTGGCTGTGCTGGGAGATTCACCATTATTCACATCTTTAAAATGAATCATCTCCATCGTCCAACAGTAAACATATGCTGTCTAACTCCTGGCAAGAAATTGTTCCAAATTCTCCAGAAACGATGTGCTACATCCACCCACGGATGGGACGGGAAGTCAACAAACTCCATCTGCATGCCATTTTATGACTCTTGAAACACCTCATCATGAGATGAGAAGCAACACTGATGATCTCATTACTATTTCTTTTGATTTTCTTCTGAGAAAATCCTGGCATTTATGTAAATGTTACTCTGATGTTTATCACCTCTTGAACATTGTTGCAAACCAAGCTCACCCAGTGACAAAGGCAAGGAGGTGGTCCTTGCACCTGGTGAGCGGCGGCTTTGGAGACGCTCTGATCGCCCAACCATTAACATTTGGCCAACATTTTCTCAAGTCGCTCTTTCCACTTGTACATTTTTCCTTCTTCTAACAGACCAACTTTGAGGACAAAATGTTCACCTTGTGCCTCGTATACCCCACCCACAGGCAGGTGCCAAGGTATTCCCTTTCCAAATGTGTGGGAAAGGGACTTGTCACTTCATCGTAGAAACACAAAGGACCCTGTCCTGAGCCAGTGTTTGGTTTGTACATTTTTGGCTGCCATAGAAATGTGCCGCTGCCGGTTCCTGCTCCCTGTGTAAGGAGCTAAATTAAGCTAACAAAAATGCTCCGATAGATAAATAAATCTCACATACCTAGTTCACCAGGTGTAAGCATGTCAAGGGATTCTGTTGGTAACTGTCGACAATCATCAATGAAATACAGGGAAACTCATAGATCTAAAATTCTGTTTGTACTCTTGGATAATGATTAATTATTCTGTTATTACAGAGCCAAGGCGCGATTCTACTGTGTTTGACTTTTTAACCCATATTTCAAGTGTGCTTGTTTGCCGACCAGTCCTATGTGCAGTATTAGATCTCGGGGCTAGTGATTTTTCCAGGATTTCGTGTCAGAATTTATTTCCATCCTCTCCCAAGAATCTCTGATGAGGAGTGAAATCTTTTGATGTTCGACGCCGCGGCCCCAAAAAGGGTTTGAGCTTATGGTGTGTCTGGGACGTGCTTTAATAACAAAAGAGCAGAGGCGATTGTGCGCGTTTGCGGCTGTCCGGGTAATCAAACGAGCCGCGCAGTTTGCCGCTCGTGAGTTTGTGACAAGGTCAGGAGGTTGCGTGGTGCGTGTGCAGCCATCTGAGCTCAGCTACATGCAGCCTTGCCTGTCTCTCACTCTCTGAGTTGACTCCTCACGTCCTACGCACAAACGCACACTTTTTTTTCTTCTTTTGATCGTGTTCCTTTCTTTACAAATGAGAGCAAGAGAGCTGAGGTACACCAGAATAAAAACAAAAGCGATCTATACCGTGTTCCCACCCCTGCCGTGTGTTTGTATCCCAGATAATCATCTTCAAATTCAGCACCCTAATTATCACTGATCTTTGTTTACATTATGATTTGCAAGTATGATACCTCTCTCCCGGGTGATGAGAGATGCCTCTTTCTCTGCCTGTGAAAGTTTTCAATCATCCAGATCACAGTTTATCTAAAAAAACAAAGCTCCTCTCTTCCTCTCTGTCTGTTTTGGGATATCTTTTCATCCTTGACAAAAGCCCAGTTTGAATATCCACATGTTCTGCTGTCTTTTCCTTCCCTTCTGTCTCTGTCTGTGGGTATTGTCTGTGCTCGATGCTGTAGCGTCCTGATGACCTCCAGCTTTGGATTTCAGAGGTTGGTGAGAATCAACCAGCCATTTGCTTCTTGGAGCTACAGATCTTTTAAAAGAATACTTAGTGGAAACTAATGAGTTCTCCGTTAAATGTCAAAATCCATTTGGTTTGTTGGTTCTTGGGGGGTTTTGGACGAAGCCCTTTCAGATATCACTCTGCCAGCTCTTGCAAGATACTTCAAGCATTATTTTTACTACCTGTTTCAGTCTTGATCTTGATCCACGTTGGACACTATAATGTCTTAACCGATTAAAGTAGTGCTGACTGTAGTGCCCTGTCTTGTTTTATTGATCCTTCTGTTTATCTCAGCATAAGATAGACAAAGACTAAGCAATCCATTTTGGTGTAGTAGTATCTATTGTGTCGTGTGTCCAGGGGAAGGTTTTCTAGTGTTTGTGTTGTGTGGAAACAACAGTTTGTTACACTCGCACAGATCATCTCTCATGATAACTCCATTTCTAGCGCTTGTGCTAATTAAGGTAGCCGCAACTTCTTGTTTAGCGTTAAGATGCAAGAGTCTCATTTCACTAGCTTGAACTAACTCTAAACAAGAAATCATTTCATTGATCAAATCGCTCCCAGATTTCAAAACGACCATGTTGATGAGTCGCTGATAAGGTGTTGCTCAACCGCTGAGCGTTGACATTGCTGGTGACATCCTCCATTTGAAAGTTAACTAGTGAAACGAACACATTTGATTGGTTTACACATCATTGGATAATCAAAAAAAGTTAAGGCCAGCTCATCTGATCTCACATTTCATGTGGCAACAAGTGTCGTGTGTCTCTATCAGCCATAGTGAGAACATCAGTCCTGATGCACCTTGTACAGTACAGGCCCACTTACACATTTCAGTTTCCTGTATAGATCGCCTAGAATCCTATGACCTCTTGTCAATCTCATATCGATCTATCCACCTTCAACCTCCAACCTCTAGTTCTATAAAACCGTGTGGTAAGCAGAGTTTGTGCAGGTGCAGTATTTCTCTTGAGTCAGATTTTTTTTATTACAGTGCCATTAAAAAAGCATCACGTGTGCTTTACACAATTTAGTTTTTATTTCTTGTCTGTACTACTGATCTGAGTCACTTTCTCCAGCAGGAAGGCTCAGATTCCTAACCAGTGTGTCAGACTTAATTGCACCGTGACGAGTTTCAGTTAGTCTGTGGTTATCAGATCCAATAAAATTACGCAGTTTTTTTTCCCTTTTGTTTTTCTTTTTTTTATTCCCTTTTCTGAAGGTCATGTTCCTCTACGCTGAAAGAGCATTTTAACAAACAACATGCAGCGTTTTAGGAGCAGCGATGCGAGACTGGCCAAAATAAAATGAACGGTACGCAATGTACCTGTTTAATAACTGCGCTGTAGGTAATGAGCTAACCTCCCCCCCATGAATATTCATTTTATTCATAGCTTTGGGCTAAGGTTGTGCTGCATGACCTTGCAGTATAAGGAAAATATCCCATTACCCCTTTAGCAACATCAGCTTGCTTTTATACCAGATTGTTTATTGTCCGTCTTCTCCTACAGGGGCCATTAGAAGGCTTGTGCACCACAATTTATTCACATCCAACACGTGAAATAAAGGAGTTAATCATTGTGTTTTTGGCATGACTGCGACATAACATTTAATAGCTTGTCAAAAAACGGACCAATCAAAGACAATGCAAACCAAACACCAAGCATGGTGGATGAGAATGAAGCCCTACCTGTACCTCTGTGGTTATATGTTGGGTATAGGATGAGGGGACAATGCTAACCCACTTACGATCGCCTACACTTGACGAGTGAAATAACTGACACCTGACCTATTGCGTCAAGCCCGAGCCGTCCATCACGGCGTCACCCTTGATGCATGACATAGTTTCTTTGTGTTGATCATGGAGGTATGCAGCCTAACACCTGATGCCTGCTTATCCTCCGGTTTGAAGGCCTGTCAGTCACATCTGTCGTCATTATTAATGACTCCGGTTGAGTCCTCCTGTGTACCTGTCCAATTTATTTTTACGTCTGGACCGTATCCGTGTGTCTGTCATACGATGTGTTCTTTGTGCACATGCTACAGTACATGTGCATATATATATATATTTATATATAGTGGCATTCCATGCTAATGGAAAATGTAATAGTGCTAGACAGGGTTTAGCTGATATGACCTCAAGCAGCAGGAAGACCAACTGGTAGCTAATGTGAGCCTAAAAGAAAGGTAGCAAGCCTGATACTATTGTGGCCCGGTGGTATACATTATTCATCAGCTCTACTCGCATGGCTGGTGATGATGATTTTATCAAATCTGGCATGGTGGGTGTCGGCCGGGTGGGGGAAATCCTGACTGACTGTGTATATGTGCATATCTTTTTTTTTTTTTTGTCCCTTTCCCGGTGCAGCGTGTTCATGAAGCAGCAGAGATGGCAGGAGGCATGAAATGGGAAACCAATCTCATCCTGTCAGCTTTTAACTGATATCGCCAACCCCCGCCTACACACATACTGTACGCGCTGTGATAACATCTGAAAGGTGGAGCCTGTTGTGCCGAAAGGCCAGCTCAGGTGTGCAGGAAGACAGGTGAAAAAGAAAACACGAACACACTGTCAGTCCTGCTGCCAAGTAGTAAGTTTATTAGACAGGAAACACAACTGGGGGACGGGTTTTGATATCCATTTACTCCACACTGCTTTACCCGCTAACTGAACAGCTGCACCAACAATGTGTGTTCACATTACAAAAGCAGCACACCAAAATTATGTGTGCAGACAGAACAAAACAAGCAACATCCCCCTCTCCACTTTACATAACATCCTCCACCTTCGGCTGTTGTTATTGCCTCCTCGGCATGCTGCTCGCTCAAACATGCCATCACATCTACTGCTGTAAGTTATCATTAACAAATTTTCTCCCCACTCCTTGGGTAATTTCATTACCGCCCAACAACAGTAGGAGTGTGGGAACTGGTTGCTGTTCCTCCTGCTAGATTGGTTATTTCCTGTTTCAGCTGGATCGCAGCACACCGCAGCCCTCTCCAGCTATATTGTTAGATAACTCAGAGACAACAAACAGAGGCAGAGGGGGAGGGGGCAGCTTGGGGAAGAGGGGGTGGTCTGATGAGCTGACAGTCGGACAGATAGCATAATGTATGTGCACCCACATACACACAATCTTTACACAAAAGAACTGTGATAGGAAAGAGTCACCGCTGTGCCATTGTCTGACAAAGGTGCTGAAATATCACCATGTGCCCAGGGGTAAAAAGCTGGGAGTGTGTGAGCTGTGTGTGTTGTCCGGGCACCGGGGTGTTTGTACGTACACTTGCGACTTTGTGCTGGTGACTGTCTCCCCTTTCTCTCCCCGTGGAGGCCGTGTCAGGTCCTTTTGTTGGGTTGGATCTGTTACCTTCCCCTGCCCTTTGTCCCGACATGTTTGCCTCTATAAATGTTAAACAACCAAGCCCCCGTTATTTCTGTGGCTTCACAGCAGACGGAGACAACGGGGGACCATCACTTTATTATGTAATCGTCTCTGTTTTTCTCATAAATTCCCATGCTCCCGGGCCAAACATTCTGGTGAACGGCAATCTTTAGAGAGAAAGAAAGCCTCTTCTTATCGGAGTTCACTTTATATTTATAGATTTAAAGCTACACCGTGCATATTTGAGAATCACTAAGATGCATAGATACGTTTCTTGTTAAAAACTGCAGGCATATATTTCTTCTGACTGCTCAGCACTTCTTGCCTTTTGATCGTGACATGAACTTAAACTTTCTGAAGTAAATACAAGTAAGTTCGTTCCCCCCCACCCCCCACTGACTGTGAGATTAATTACACAAAATACTTTCTGTTGAAGTCTAGCAAAATCAGCATTTCTCTTTCTCTTCATCAGGATCATCAGAAATGTTTCTTGGACACTCTGCAAAAGTGACGGTGTATTCATAGAACCATTGTTACATCTGTAACTTTGCCTGCCACTGGCTCTGGTCTAATGCTACATGTTTACACTATGGCAACATTGTTAGAAGTTCTCAATGCAAACTTGGCTACATGAATGAAAATGGATGCAAGGATGGAAGGATAGCGCATTGATCTCATTTGACAAGGGCTCGGCTCACACTGTATATAAGTCCCACACTTTATCTTTAACACATTGCAATGTAACATGACCCACTCTTAGCACAAAAACACTTCCAACACAAAGTTACACATCACATTATTTGTATTTCCCCAAGTCATATACACATATGCAAAGCGACAATATAAGGCTCTGAATTTACCCGTACTGTGGAACATGTTGGCAAACAGTGAGCGCTCGCAAGATACCGAGCATACGCAAGAATGGCGGAGTAATGGAGGTCGCTGCAGGTTACCGTGGGAATCCACTGAAACTGCTGTACTGTAAATCTGAGCGGACTGCAACTGCTGTCGGTGAAGGAGGAGGCTACAAACTTTTCAGAGCTGTGTTTGTAGCCTACAGGTGGTGATTTCTTGGTACTCAAAACATCGGAGAAAATAGTAAAACACCACTCGACGGTTCGTTCCTTTTAGCTCAAACTTCTCTTACAAAATGCCTGGTGGGTTATAAAACCGTAAAAGAGAGTGAGGCTGCAGCGTAAGCGCACCAGCAGCAGCTCTCATGGCAGATTTCCAAAAGAGAGATGGTTTCCACTTATTCTCCACCCTTTTTCACCTTTCCATTCAACACCCCTTTCTTTTTTTCAACTTATATGTAAGCTAGCATTCCCTGTACTTCTCTCACTGTGTTCGTTTGGATTATCTTCTCATCTTTTCATGAGGAAATACAGCATATACGTCCTCGCAGGCAAATCCGTTTACGTTGAATGAATGTTTGTGCATGCCCGTGCTTGTCTGCTCTGTCCGTGTGTCTTTGTTTTTGTGTGGAACTCGAGACCAGAGAGCAGCAATTAAAAAGAGGACTGGGACATCTAAAGGCTTAGAGGCACAGACCCAGCACACACGCTGGCAGTCAATTGGCAAGCCAGGGGAGGTGAAATTGGAGCGAGAGAAAGAGAGAGGGAGCCGAGATGAGAGAGGGAGAGGAGGGGGAGGAGGAGGAGGAGGAAGAAGAGCAGGGCTGGGTGAGTGCATATGCGAGAGAAGGGGAAACCAGAGAAAAAGAGGGCGGGCTCAGACTCAGGCAGCGCAAACACACCCTCTACTCAGCCTTCAGTCTGGTCGAGGCATGCAGGAGGCAGCATGTGCGAGTGTGTGCTGTAGTGTGTGTATAGAGTGAAACGCTGCGCATGGAGTGCTGGAGACGTCTCACTGATGCAAGGATTCCCCTCTTTGCTCTCGGGGAGGACACGTGCTGACTTTGTTTTAACCACCACAGGGAATTAACTGTTACACACACAGGAGGCAGTGGGAGCTTAAGTAAAGGTAAAGAGATGTGTTTCATTGTTTTTGGGGATGTTTTGTGGAGCTTTGTGAGGGACAGAGAAAGAAACAGGCAGATAGATTTGTTTGGAAGGATTAAGGTTATTGGATTTAAAAGTGGAGACTGACTTCTTTAAGAGTTTTGTAGTATGTGGTGTGTACACAGTAATGTGCACACGTGCGACTTGTTTCTTTTACTAGCACAGTGTACTACTGCTGGGTGAGTGGCTTTCTTCTCTTCATGGCTCACTCTTTGTGGATATATCTCGCTCTCTTGCACGTGTACTTATATAAAATTGACATTTCTCTAAGATTAAAGGGAGTTGCACAAAAAGCATTGCAAAGATTTTGCTCATATCCTGCACGGGCCATTGTGTGTGTGTGTGTGTGTGTGTTGATGAAAGGAGTTTATCAATCATTAATGCTCTCAACTGGGACACTGCCTAGTTTCCTACGAGAGGTAATTTGGTGATAAAGAAATACCTTAGCAGCCCTGTGGACTGGCGGCACCTGATATTTCCCCCGCCACTGAACAAACTGCCCAGCTCAAAGGGCAAACAGAGCGATGCAGGCATGCATGTAGCAGGGCTTGCACTTGATTGTGTCCTTTTACATAAGTGACGCATGAGATGAAGTGAGATTACTCTCACTCCCAGATCAAAAAAATAAATAAATAAAAAATCAAGTGGTGCTTACAGTGATTATGGCCGGTTAAAAGCTCATGAGAGAGCACTCTGCACTCTGAAGACACTGAAAGCTTGTCCTCAAGATTTCTGGTTGTGTCATCAAAGGTTCCCAGTGCAGAAATGAAGAAAGCGGGATCGGATTTGGATCTGATAAACACATTAGCCTTCTTTGTGTGTGTGTGTGTGTGTGTGTGAGAGAGAAAATATTAATACAGACGAGGACAAGCAGCAAAAACGCAGATCAGAGAGAGTCTAGACCGACAAAGAGCTGGAAGTCTCGAGGGAACAGAAGTTAAATTCAGAGTGATACTGAAGACTTTGCAGAGAGTGACAGCAGCCAAACGAGCTGGAACAAGTTGAAAAAGCAAAACCAAATGTGTCTGACCTCTGCAGACACATTTAACATCTGCAACTCAAACGCGTGTTAAGAGGTTTTTGGTCTCCACTGCGCAAGAGGGTCATCTTCAGGCATCCAGGCGGCCAAAGAGTTATGACAGATCAAAGGGCGCCGTGTCTCCGCTGTCCTTTCTCCACCCACACCTCCTTGTTTTACAAGGGAAGATCGTAATGGTCATCTCTGGAATTTCGTCTGGGCCATTCGGAAAACTTAAACAGACACAAGACAGATTGTTTCTTGAATTCTGCTTCTTACTTCCATACGGGTCAAACGAGAACTCCTTAAGTTTTACCGTCATTTTATCTTTTAGAGAGCCTTTACAATCACGTGATTTAAGTGCATTGCATGACTTATCCAACATTTTGACATGCTAACAGAAATAAGATAAGGCATGTTTTCAACCGGAAAATACCTCAGTGTTTTTAAGGACTTCTAAAAGAATACTGATGCTCAGATCTGGCACAGAACTGTGATAAGACCTAAAAGATAACACCGAGGCAAGACCTCTACAGCAAACCGTGATTTCTCTTCAGTGCCATCACCAAGCTGTAGAATAATGTCCAGTCTTTTAGCGTTTACTGTAAGCCTGATAAACTCCTGTCATTCTCCCGCTCACTCTCTCCCCCTTGTTTTCTTTTCCTTCATGTTATCTTCCCCGCCACAATTGACTGCTTCACTTACTGCCACGAGGAAGTTGAATATTGGCAGCGTTGGTTTGAGGAAGTGATCCGTGAAAGGATTTATAGTGGCAGATAAAAACCCGGTGCGTGTGCGCGCGCGCCCTTTTTTTAAAACTGACAAAGACTTTGCGAAAGCCTGGGGAAATAGGAAGTGGTGGGGGGAAGCCTTTATCTCGTACGCTGTTACACACTGCGCATCCCCGCTTCTTGTGTGTGCACGCGTGTCCATTTACTACGAGCACAAATGTGTGCTCAGGACAAATATGTGTACATCCGTGCGTGCAGCCATGTGCTCTGTGTACAGTAAGCTAATATAGTGTGTGAGCGTGAAGGGGGGGATGGGACTTTGTGAAGTGAGCTCTGTGAGTTTCTTTTTAGTGTGTTTATGTGTGTGTGTGTGTGTATATACTGACCCAGATTGATACTCTGCTTTCATGCTAAGTCAGCTCACCTATAGGGCAGATATACACTTTTACCAGGCTCACATAAATACCCATCCTCAAACACTTAGGAGCCTCTTAGAGGACATTTAACTCACTTACATTCATGCCTTTAACCTTTAAAGGCTATATAAGTACCTTAACATTAACCTATTTAAAAATCTAGTGTTGTTATATTGGATGTGTTTCCCTTAGAGGAACTGATGTCATTGGTCCACATAACAGATTGTTTCCCGACACAGTGAATGCAGTGCTAGATATCCTGCAGTCTTAGTTTAATCTGTGCCATAAATAGAAATAGAAGTCATATTTATTGTTTTGATTGGTCCATCACAGTGCACCGCGTGCATTAAATAATGCATCGTACTAATGTAAATAATAATCATCTTCTCCATGAGCATCACCAACAACACATAACTCCTGCAAATACTCCCACGCTGTTGTACAAGGCTCTCCTGACCTTGCGGTGGAGCAGACAAGCAAGCGATTACAGACGCAGCATAATATATACAGATGTAAGATAGAGTTGGTTTAGCATGTGGAGGGCACGATGGAGCAGTGGTGCAATTAACATGAGAGGGTTGGTCGCTCTCTCTCTCTGTGTCTGTCTCATCTTCGGCCATCCACGCGCTCTCATTTCTAAAGCTTTTTCCGACGCCCCATCCGTCTTCCTCGGTGGTCCACTCATTTCTGCTGCTGAGCAAATACGGGGCTGATGGCGGCCCCCGTCGCCCATCTCCCCGCATGCAATCAAGCTGTTTAAATGTTTGTGTTTGACTGCGCGCCTGTGGGTTCTCTCTGTGTGTCTGTGTGTGTGTGTGTGTCCCCGTCGCTCAGTCTCCCGATTGTCTTCTGCTGTCACTTGGAGCCCAGTGGAAGACAAATACGGCTGAAGTCTGTTTTGGGAAAACCGAGACAAAACTGACAGGCGAGGGTGGGGACGATGTTGTTCCTCTTCTCTGGTTTCAGTGTGTCTAATTAAGGTGCTGGTTCTGTCATGGCTGCGTGCAATAGCAGAGGGAATCCCTTTGCAATTAAGATTACAGAATAAGGCAGCAGCTAGCATTAAAGCCGGGGGTCATGATGGAGGGGTGATAACATAAAGATGTGTTACAGAAAAGGCCGACAAAAATGTGTTGTAGTTTTTCTAACCCAGTTTCTTTTGCGATTTCTTGTGTAGCGGATCCTCTTTAGGTCTATGTAGTAAAGAATATTCAAATGTATCAAGTGTGTGTTTGTTTGTGTGGGAAACTACTGGAGCTTACGCAAGACAAGGGAGGGTTGAGTGATTCAGTGTGAACATTATGTCAGCCTGACGTCTTTGCTTGTGCGCGTCCGTTTGTAATGTCACTGGTCTGGTTGAGCAGGACTGCTAGAGCCTGGGAGCGCGGAGCATCCGGCAAAGAACACTGTGCCGTGACTCCTCGGCATCAGCCCCCCGGTGAGAAGGGAAAGGGAGATGCAAAAGGAGTGGGAGAAGCAGAAGGGATGCCTCTAATTTGTCAAGGGGTCCAGACGGGGGGAGGGGTGTCTCATGGCTGACATGAGCTGGCATGTGCCCTCATTCATTTCCTCCCTTTTGTCTGTTCTGTGTCTGCTGTTGATTTGGGAGTTTCTCCCTTCCTTCCTTCCTTTGCTCCCTCCCTCCCTCTTCTCTCTTTTCTCTACCCCTCTTTCTGCCACTTGCTCCTTCCTTCCTTCCTTCCTTCCTCTCTCTCTCGGCGTGTGACAGCATTACCATCCCTGTCATGTCTGCCCATTATCTCTGATCAGTGTTGCGTTCCAGCCCACACATCAGCTTGGGATGCCAGTCGATGAGAATGAAATGCATGCGTGTGTACGTGTGCCAGTGCATCTACATCTTGTTTCATACGCAGATGTAGATGCAAAAAGAAAGAAAGAGACTGATCAACATATGCAGGATGTCTGCAGATCTGATGGGAGCAGTGAAAGATGCTTTGAGATAAGGGAGATACCTGATAAGGAAGCTGCTTTAAAAGACTTGGGAGTGAGAGAGTGGAAAGACACGCGCGTGTGAAGTGCTGAGTAGGGATTTAAAGGAGGAATTACTGCACGAGTGCCAAGACCGTCTTCAAAGGTTGTGTTTATGCTTTGTTTGCACTGCAGAGATTTGGCCTTCCTGGGATCTCCTTTTATATGTGCTTTATCTCTCCTTGGAAATCTTTACCCTGCCCTTTACTTTTTTGAAAGTCTGGTTTGTTTTTCTTAACCTCCAAAGTGACTGTGTAATTAAAGCAGAGGAAACAGGCCACTTAGCCATTGTCTCACTTCTTCGCTGCTCCTTCACTCCCATCTTTCCCATAAACCCCCCACACGGTTACATAAAGCGCTGCCGACCTAGCTGGCGACTCGGAGCTCATCACATAGTCACACTTCACGTTGCTGCTTGTTGACCTGGAAGTGATGCAGTGGGATATCACAAGGCGCCCTCAAAAGCCTGTGTCTGCATTTGTAAGTGTGCGGCAATATGTATGTGAATATGTCTGCGTGTGCGTGGGAGTCACAAAAGGAGAGATGAAGGCTCGCGGGCAATGCTGCATGCATTTTTTTGTTCTTTAGATTGAGTTTCTTTGGGGACAAAAATCCTGTGGCGAGTGCTGGGTAAGGTTTCTATTTGACTTGGCGTTTTTTGTTTGTGCGTTGGCTTTTAAGCACGTGAATGTGCGAGCACGTGTGTGTGTGTGGTCAAGTTGCCTTTGTCGTCTCCCCTCAGGCCTGCACTCAGATGTCAGCGTGTCATGTGGAGCTTATACAGGTCACTAATGCACCTAGAGGGGAGGCTCCATTCACTGTAGCCACTCAGAGCCCAAACAATAACCCCCAGCTCAAGTCAAGCACACAAGAGATCAACAACCAGGAAATGGACCCATTGACCTAGATCCAACCCCGTCCTCTGAAGCCACGCCACATCACTGACATGCTGTTGACATCCTCGTCTCAGTGATAATGTTGCGTTTGTCACAAGTCATCTAATAATCGCTGGATGAAATCTCCTGGGTAGTGACGTTGGGGGCCTTATTTTTTAGCCACCATTAGTTTGCCAACTTCTATGACGTTTAAATGCATTATTTTTTTAATAATAAGAAACTTGCGCTCTGCTTTCTGGACATACTTTATGTTCACCATGACAATGTGACACAACTTCTTTCCAGGTGTTGTTCTACTAACACTAACACTAATATACACACTGCAGCTTGGTTTCCCTGCAAAGAGTTAAACCTAAATCTAAAGCTTCATTTGAAATGAACTGCAACTTTGATTGAAACAAGCAATTCATGTCCAGGAAAAATAATAAAATAATCATTATTTGCAGACATAGAAGCTTAACTTTTGTGTCTCTGTCAGGGAAGCAGACCTATTGTGTGCAAAGAGCGTGGTTTGCTGTTGTTGAAATTTGCAGAACATCGATGCAACATTTTAGGCCCCCTTTGATTCTGTGAATATGGCACACCTTACTGCACGCAAACAATGTTCATGGTTGCACATTAGATGCACAAAGAAAAGCGGAAAGTTTAGGGTTGTTTTTGTTTTCAAAAAACAATAACAAAAAAAATAGGTGTTGTATTTGTGTGTCCCAGAACTGTACCGCATTGTTTTGGAGGTCTGTGTCCCATGCTGAGCAGAGACCCAGAGACGCAGCACACTGAGCTGATGTTTGTCTGTCAAATTCTTCCTGGAGCATTTCTTACCCCCATCGCTCACTGCACTTCATTGTCTCCTGTGTCTCCTTCAAGGAGGCACTTTGTTTGCGAGCCCCGCTGTTGACTCAGGTGCAGGGACGCACTAAGATTACTTCCATATCCCATTGTCCCCCTTCCCCCACCTCCCTCCAGACTCGGCCCGTGCTGCCCATTCCTCTGCTTCCATCTTTCACCTGCATCATCTCTGAGGGTTTGTTTTGCCCCAGCGTCTCATTCCTTCATCTTTCATTTCTTTCTTCATCTCCTTGGTATATTCTCCACTTACCTGCCTTGTTGTTATGCCAAAGCTCCTACCTTATTGCTCCCTGGCAATGATTAACTTTAGATGATTTTGCAAAGCCTTCTGCAATAATCTTAATTAATAAAGTCTTAGCAGCACTGTTATGCTTTATTAACTGTCTCTGTGTTTCAATTCCATTGAAATAAGACTAATAATTATGACCTTGTTGTAGTTTTTACGTATTAATCTTCGTTGCTTTGTTTTGATTTAGACTTCCTTTCAACACAATGTGAAGTTTGTGATTTTAAGTTCACCTTTATTCTGCACAACTCGGCTAACTCGGCTATTAAAGTGCTCTTGTAACCCTGGATTAATGGGAAATACAGGGTAATGGGTACTATAAATCAAACTGTCAAACTATTAGATTAATATGGATAGTCATACATAGCCTGTGTGCAAATATTAATTTCATTCTTCTATAAAAACATAGCTTGAATGATAATTAAGTTGTTTTTATGATAGATTTTCTCTTCTAAATACAGAAAGCACAGTTTAGCTTTTATTTTAGCACCGTTTCTATTTATGGCCTCTATCTTTCTTACAGACAATCCTGTCATGCCTAGGCACACACTAACAAGGACAATGGCCTCTTCAATGGCTCTCTCCAGATAGTTTTCCAGTCATATCGTTACTGACAACAAATCGGGCTCGTTCACATCTGCCCTACTTTGAACTGACGCGACTATCTATCTCTATCAGCCCCTCAGGACCTATCAGCACCACTCCACCTCTTTACCTCTCATGTCTCCTTCCACCTCAGCACACATCATTCATCTGTCTTACCTGTGGCCCAACACTCGATTCCACCGGCTCCCCGCAGCATTAACAGCCTCTCATCCCCCTTTCAAAGCCATCATCACTTTTTTTTTTTCCCAGACTCTCTTGCGGCTCCCATCCCATCCCCCCGCCTCAACCTCCCACCTCAGTCAGCCTACCTTTGCCTAAAACCCTCTTATCCCTCTCTCTCACCCACTCAGCCGCCCTGTTATTTCGCCGTCCCTTCAGCCTGCGCAGAGCTGAAATAGAAATATTACCTGCCAATTTGGGCCCATTCACACCTTTCCATGTTTGTCTGCGGGTGTGTACATAGCATGTCTAAACGTCTGGCTTTGTGGTGATGCCAAGGTTTAACTGACATAGATATCTGAAGACAGCATTTGGTGCTTGATATGTCAGTTTCCAGCCTTAGGTTCTTCACTTAAAGACTATATTTGTTTTGAAAGCTCACATTATAAAGCATACTGTACAGTTTGTTGCGCTAAGATACTCACGGCTCTTTTTACAGCATGGTCTATCCACACTTCATTACTTTATTGACATGTCAACAACAGGCTCATTTAAGGTACTGAGGGACCCGTGCATGTAGCCAACGCTGGTGAGAGCCATTTATACTTGTGCGTTCTTCAGTGTGACTCACCCAGCTAGTCGGCACTGTGTCTTTTTGCCAATTGGGTTAATTTTTGTTTCTACTTCCTGCTTCACTTTCAACAATAGCAACTGAAACTTTCGCCAACATTTTGCAAAGACGAGTCGAACAAACGTCTGTGTCCAAAGCAGCCAGAAATACTAAAGCAGAAACATGCTACTAACAAGTGGACCAATCACAGCTCTTGTGTAGTCTGCGCCGCAGCGAGGGGAGAGGAGCACTGGCCGTCGCCATCTTGTTATTGACCAACTCTGCCTAACTCATAGGCATATGGGGGATACCCAGGCAGAGAAGTAGTGACCCACGAAGGCACCCTAGTCACTCAGTGCGACCCTTTATCGTGCGTAAATGTACGCCTTGATTTAAATGACTGACTTGTACAATAAGTCACACCATCCAGGTGAGACGAACAAGAAAATTAGTCACCAGGATGTTTATTTCTGCAGCAAAATATTTACATAAACTCCGAGGTGGGTGGTGTAGTGGTTAGCATTGATGCCTCACAGCAAGAGAAGAAGAAGCCGATGTACCCCACCTCTCACCCCGTGACCCTCCAAGCAGTTATGGAAAATGAATGATTAACATTGAGGTTTGGGAGCATTTAGTTGCTTTTGGAGACACCCTCAAGTGGCCATTCGAAGTACTGCAATTTCTGGCACTAAACATATTGGCTTTGGTTTTCACCCCTTCGCGTTGAACTTGGGTTTGCACCTCCTCATTGTTCCAGTTTGTACATTTCATGTTAATCATTTCTTTAAAGGATTTGTCTGAGAATTTTTGACTGACACAGTCATTGTCTAAAGATGACTGACTTGCTCAGGCTACAGTACTTGAGTTCCCTTGTCCACGTATCATTTCACAAAATTCAGCTACACTGCCACGTCCGCCCACTGCTCTCCTTCAAGTTTTTTTTCTGTATACTTCTTCTTATTTTGGCACTCCCAGCTACTCCTCCCCAAGGCTGTGTCCGCCTGGTTTCTGCAGTTTGGAGCACAGCGAGTGCCTCATCCCACTCCTCCTGGATAATTAAACAACACTCCTTTTACTGAATCTCGCATATTCGGAACAGCACATCACCATATGAATATTCACTTGATTGGTTTTGATGAGTGGGAGTCGATTGTCTGCGCAATCACAGGTTCGTCAGGAAGAACGCTGATTGAGGACTGGGAAAAGAGGGAGATGATTTATTAATATTTAACAAACAGTAAACGGTTCTTTTTATTTTTCATTTGCAATTCAACCTGCTGCACTGCATGGTTATGAATGAGAGAATTTCAAGTGGCACATTAGCCTACGACAGAAGTACAGGAAGGATTTAATTAAGGCTAACATGCCTTGATCTTGACCTTGGGAGAATGGAGGGCTCTGATCAAATAATGTAACAGCCTCGCATTAAAATATACATCTTTAAAATATCATAGTGAGAGATTTAAACTACGGGGTTTCCTGTCTTTGAATTCACACAAGGCTCGTTGGGGGTTAGCAGACTGTAGCCGCGGCCCCATGCATTCACTGACTCTTCTGGGCTTCTCACTCAATGTGGTAGCAGAAATTTGCTTTAAAATATGGTAATCCTTGGCTGCACCATGCCGCACAGACAGTCAGCTGAAATCGGAGTTAAGGAGCGCGCGGCGTAAGCTCCGAGAGAGACGGAGGAGCGTATTTAATGAGGTTAGAAACACTTGAGGAGCCAGTTTGAGTGAATTGGTTGTCAGTGGATTCCACTGGCCTATCCTCCCCTGTCACAGTGACCCAAAATCTAAAACCTTTCATACCATCTTCACCCTCTGGCACACATTTTTGTCTTTACAGTAACTGCTAGTAAATTTGTTATTATTATTTCACAATCTTAAACAAATAGAGGAGGCCATAGTACTTGAAGAACAATCATCTCCTTTCCTCCTACTCCCAAGCATCATTTCCCCCCTACCACTTTATAGAAATGAATGTTTGATTTAAGTAGCAGCCGAGACTCATTCTTGCAGGCATGCTGTTTGTGTGTGTGTGTGCGTGCATGTGTGTGTTTAAGTGGGGGGAGGTGGCGCGTGCCTTGTCAGATCCCGAAAGGATGAATAAGAAGCTAATCTCTGTCTTCCAGGGAATTCTGCCGGTGATGTCTCAGACAGTCCCGTCTCAGAGGGACTGTGTGAGTGCAGTGGAGTGTGCACTCCCATCTCAACAATAGGATGTTTTCAGAGCATATCTGGCTCTTGTCTCGGTGACATGCATTTCCTCCTCGAATGTGAACAATGCACACACACCTAAGTGTGGATATACTGATCCTTCATTTTCGGGACCATGAGCCTTCCTGCGCCCAGGCCTGATTCAGTGTGTTTGTTATCTTGAAAAGCTGATTTGCTCAGCGTAAAAATCACAACAAGGAAACCCCAGTGTGCACACCTGCACGCTTGCAGGTGTGTATTTCTGAAGGTGAGTGCAGGTGTGCGTGCATAAGCGGGGAGCATGGAGACACCGATAAAACCATTTGCCAGACTCTCGTGGTAATCTATTTTGACTTGCTTGGTAATGGAGTTTCCTCCCATCCAGAAATTCCTTTGTTTACCCCCCTCAGAGAGCGTAAACCTCAGCGGCTTCACTCCCCTCCGAGCAATCTGAGGAATGTAAAAAGAGATGCGGGAAAAGGCCTGAGGGTAGGGTGATCCCCCTGTGACTGTGTCATGTGTTTTGAAGCTTGACGGGGGGTGGTCATGTTTGAGGGCGCAGGGAAGGTCAGAGAGGCTGGTCGAGGTGAGAGCTTCTCTGGTTACAGCGGTGTCTAGACTGGTCTCTTCTGTTGCCAGTCTGTGTTTCATTTGATAATTTCTTTTAGAGAAGACACCAGATAATAGGGACAAAACACATCTTAAACTATCTTTTAAAACAATGTCTAATAACTAACAGCGGAGACAAACTCCTAATCAAGTTCATAGTAAAACAACGCTTAATTCTACAGTACTGAATGAACACACTGAAGTTCTTTATGAGAGCATAAGACAAACTTTCTTTCTCCGTAGATGGGACGCACAACAGGTTGATCATTGTAGATAAACACCACGGATGATGCAGAGTCTTCTGATCACCTTCACTGCTTTGCATAAGTAGTATACAAACCGATCAGCCACAACATTATGACAGACAGGAGAAGTAAACAGCATTGACCATCTTGTAACATAACAATGTTCTGCTGGGAAACTTTTGGACATGGCATTCATGTGGATGTCACTTAGACATGTACCACTCCTTGATGACACACACACAAAAACGGTTTAGGAAAAACAGCACAAGGTGTTGACCTGGCCTCCAAATTCACTAGCTCTCAAACTGATCAAGTATCTGTGGGATGATACACAGAGGCCCTTCCCTTCAACCCATAGGACCCTAAGGCCCCCACTAACAACATTCTCCTGCCAGACACTTCAGGACATCTTCAGAAGGCCCATGTCCGTTTATCTCTGATGAGTCAGAACTGTTAGGGAGACATACACAGTGTTGGGCAGGTGGTCCTAATGTTGATCTATTGATTGATTTGATTTGATCTGATTGATCTATTGTAAAAATCATGTCTTTGTGTAATGAAGCTGTGTCTTTTGGCAATCATTGAAGGTTTCAACAGCTCCTCCAGACGCAGTCTAGACTATGACAGGCTTCAAAATGAAAAAGCACTGAGATGTTTGAGATGTTTTGTTTGGCTTCATTCACAGTACAGTCAGTGTTGTACAGTGGTGCACATCCACGTCAACTGAGGTTTCGAGTCTGCTGAGCTGAGCTGTGTGTCATGTTGGGTGGAGCTGTGAGACAGGTGCAGAGATAAAAAAGACTGGCAGGAAGAAACAGGGTGTGCCTGCGCCGTGGCTGTTCTGACAGGCCTTTGGTATTTTTCCAAAGAGTTTAAGTGTGTGTGTATGAGTCAGAAAAACCTGCTTCCATTTCTCTTGGGACCATGCAGGTGTGTGTGACTGGAAGCGTGTTTCCCTTCATGCCGCTGTTCTCTACCGTCTACAGTTGCACAGGACTACCTGCTTTGCGTGTCGGTGTGCGTGTGTGACGTGACAGACGCCAGGGCCTATAGGTGTTGAACATCTTTTTAATGCAACCGTCGCATGGTTGCGATATAAGTTTGACAGCTGCGGGGCATAGTTGTCTCTGGCACTGTAGGTAAATGGCACATCCATTCCCAGAACAATGCTCATCCCTGTCATTGTCTCGCTCTGATTTTGTGATTTAAACTCAGCCAGAAGAGCTCTCCACTCCGTGCTCAGAGAACAGCGCACTCGCCATTTAAACATGTCCGCTAAAACATTTAGTAAATAAATATCAAATATTGAGCTTAAAAAGAAGTGAAGAGTTGTGTTCAGTGCATCATTTATGGGATTTTATTTTCTTCGGCGTCGTTCTTTGTCTCCCCTCGGTGTGTGTGTGTGTGTGCTCGAGCTGTGAGTGGGCACGTCTTCATGATAATGATGCTTCGGCTGCTGTTGCGCAGGCCATTGTGTTAATACACTCTCTCAATGTGTTAATATACTGCGAGAACGAGAGGCTGAGAGAAAGAGAGCGAATAATTATGTTTCCCCTTTTGTCTCGGCTCCCTCAATTAAGTCTGAAGAGAGGCAGACAGAGCACATGTCTACTTATCCACTTAAAGCTCAGCAACAATAGGACCCCCCCAATTTTTCTCTCTCCCTCTCTCTCTCATTTTTTTCTCTCACTTTTCCCTACCAAACTTCTATTCATAGCACAGCACCCCAATATTTTCTGCTCCCCCTCTCTCTTTCTGCACCCACCTCAGCCTCCCTCCCTCCCTCCAACCTCGCCTCACCTCCCGGCTCTACGTGGGTTTAGCAGAGAGGTCTCCCTCCTCTCCCTGCTCCCCTTCTCCTTCCTCCGTGCCTTGCTTCAGGGCACAGGCGAGAGGAAAGCAAAAGCGGCGAGACTAAACATTTCAGACGGTGCACTGCCAGAGGAAAGGCAGCGGTTTGATTTCCCCTGTGTTGTATTGGAGGGGATCGTTTGTTTGTTTGGCCTGCGCGTGTTTGTGTGTGTGTTTTCACCTTGCCTTCAGAAACAGACCGAGCTGTGCGTTGTATATCCTCGTGACCTTTTGTCGGTTAAAAAAGGTCATCAGGAAGCATAACACCTGCATTTGTTGTAGATGTTTTTACATGACAAATCTCCCATGCACGATCTATCTTCAAACTGCAGCATTTAGATTTTTGCTCATGTTTGTCCGCAAGTTCCTCTGAAGCCAGGTTTAAAAGGAAAGCAGGGCTAGCAACTTCAAAATAAATACTCAGCATCTGCAAAGCATTGTGTGTGCATCGTGTGTTTCTGTTTGTTTACGGCGGGGGGGCCAAGGGACGGAGGGTGGGCGGACAGCATGTGGGACAGAAGGGATGGAGCAGACAGGAGAAATAAAGGGCGCGGTGAGAGGAGAGAGAGAGAGGAGGAGAGGAGAGGAGAGGAGAAGTATCAGGGTCAAGTTTGACTTACATAACTGCTTCCCACAGCTGGAAAATGTGCCGCAGTGGCTCAACGCATGGACACACAAACAGGCAATGTCAGAGTTGCCCGGTGGAGCGTAACACGCTGAGAAGCCTTCCACTTCTCTTATTGTCCTTATCACTTCTCCTTTTCTGAACTCTCATTTCTTGGTCCTTTCCTAGAAGGGTAGCGCCCTTGGCTTCTTGTATTTCTGCCTGAGGGAATAAGCAAATCAACAGTTTTATCTCTTTTCTGTCAGTAATTACAAAAATAGCAGCTAGCTGTTGAAGTTACATTTCATTTGTACCAGCACTGACCCTAGGGAACAAACCGAGGCTTCTTTTGCATTCTGTCGAAAACAATTCAACAGATGTGAAGCTTCGAAACAGACCCTGTGTTGATGGCCATCTGCTTTGAAGCTGAGAGAGAATGTCTTTTTTTAATACATGACAGTAAGATTATATTCTCTCCCATCTTTTTTTCCTGCTTATTGTCTTTTCAGATTGCAGATTTCAAATTTGACAATCACGCGTGCAACGTGCAGGGCAGCAGGTAGTCAGAGAGAAGGTTGCTCTGGCTTGGGGGAATATTCACACAGACAAACCAGGATCATCAAGGGTATCTGCCTTGTTTTGGTGGAGAACTTAATCTAGATATGCGCTGAAAACACGAGCAGAGCTGCACGCAGGCAAGCACGCTCGCGTTTTCAACACACTGCACGTTTGCTGTACATAGCACATTCTGGAAATCTTGGGTCTACCCTAAGCGGCTCACGGCTGGCATTAGAGAAAATTAGGCCGTGCTGGCATGGATCATTTAATTGAGTCTTAAGCCCAAAATCATACTCCATAGCTTCTTTCATCTCCTGTCATATGTGTGTGTGTGCGTGCTGGCTTTTCTTTGTCTTCAGGGGTGTTTTCCCAAAATGTTTTGTGCACATGCATGCCTGTGCATGTCTGCATGGTTTCGGGTGGGCAACGAGTTCCAGAGACGAGTTCAAAGAAATTGTGGCGGTTTCTGTGAGCCCCTCAAGGCACAGGCAATATATTAGAGCACTGTTTCCGATCACCTGTGTGTATTTGATGAGTGTACTGATTCGTTCTTGTTTATCTGCTGTGTTTTTTTTGGACCACCAAGTCCTTTGCTCTTGAGTCTAAAGCACTTCGTACAGCAGCTTTCCATTCAACTTTACATCACCTGCTTTATGTAACACACCTGACAGGTCCTCCCGCAGTAGTTTCACATGTACCGTCCTCTTCTGGTCTTCTCACCTCTTATCTGTGTGCGTTTGACACATCAGGTCGCTTTGAAGTTGTAAGTGCTCCCCTGAATCACTTCTTCTTCTCTTCTTGTTTCTCTCAGGGCAAACTGACAACACCCTTTGAGGATGGGCGGGGGATCATGCGGTCGGTAAAAGCTGACACCACACAGACGTGGGGAAGCTGGTGATGTGGCTGCTTAACCACAGGTAACGGCTACTTTTACAGACCGGTGTCCATCCAGTGCGCAAATATGGAGAAATAATTTTATTTGAATTTAATCATTAAATCTAAACATAAAAAAAAAAATCTTACTTGTTTTCTGCATTAACTTAAAGTAATTTTAAATGACACTGTCATATGCATGTTCTTCTCCTGTCTACTTCCCCCTTAATTGTGCTGCTTTCTCTGAAAACGCTATTTTTAATCTCAGTGTGATTCTCCTGGCAAAGCAATGTTCATAAACAAAGAAAAATCACTTGTTAAAACAGATTTTTTTTGTCCATCTCTCAGTTTGAGCCCACACTAATGGTGTGGGTTTGATGAGGTGTGACTCAAAGAGGACGAACAGATCCGACAGCAATTGACTCAGCAGTTCCGTGTGCTTATATAACGCCGAGCAAGAGGTGAAGGGAACTGCTGATATAACGTTATGATCAACAGAAATGCAGCTAAAAACAACTTGTTCCTGTGATGGTTTTTAACTCACTCTGGAGTACGGCCAATGCATATCGGAGGGAGAAAAGTGCCGCGCTGCCACTTCTAAGTTGAACATGTTCATCAGTATCTTGCATCAAATGTGCACTGTGCATAACACTTAAAGGGGAATTACCATTTTTTACAACCTGGACCTTATTTCTGGCATAAAATTGTTTACTCACCCATATAACGTTTGTGTCATTTGGAGTCGTTCGGAAGATATTTAGCTCCAGCGGAGCACAGCATATATCCGTATGTTGGGAGTGACTGGGGCACCGAAACGCAGCCTCTAAATAACGCATTATATAATACTCTGTATACGTTGGCTCAAAATCGAAAGGACATCCATCATAAACAAAGTCATCGTCCACAAACCTCAGAATTGGAAAAATATTCAGCCATGTTACAAAAAACTAGCAGAAGCAAATTACAGGTAAACAAGCCGACTATTGTGGGTGCACGTGGCGCTCAGAGATGACATCATCCAGGTCAGAAGTTAGTAGGTCAATCTACTGACCCCGGATGATGATATCAGCTAACACCGGACTCAACAGGGAATAGCACTAGTGTATCTGATTTGTGAAATGAACTAGTTTTGCTGCAGATTTGCTGTGCTCTGCTGGATCTAAATATCTAGAAAAGGACTAAAAATGATGCCAAAGTTATATGGGTGAGTGAACGATCATATTTTATGCCAGAAATAAGGTCTGGGTTGTAAAAAACATTAATGTGTAGGTTAGATTTGCTTGACTAAATATTTAACTGGATTAAAATTTTTAGGTCTTGATACCTAATTTGTGATGTTCAAGTCTGCCAGGCATTCACAGAGATTTGACCTACCATCATCACTCACTCATGCAGCCTGTTGATGGATCTTCTGTCTGGCAATACGTGTGACTCACTAAACAAAGTTGGCATAGTATAAATGTCAAGTACATGCTCTTCAAGACTTTGTTACTGTATAATCCATATTTGTTTAGTTTGCAGGTTTGTGCCTTAAAGGTTTTTGACCATACCATCAATGGATTAATGGCTAGCTGAATATCTCTGAAACAGTAGGTTTTACAGTACAGTACAGAATAAATACGGATCCGACAACTCCCTCAATTAAAACAATAGTAAGAGCAGTATTAAGACAGATTATCTTTTAAAATAACAGTTCATACGTGAGTCTTGTTGAGCTTACCGTAGACGAATAAAGTTAATAAACTGCGTAGAAATCCGTAAATACCTTTAAAACATTCATAAGAATGAGTCGCAGCCTAAATCAAGGGAGAATGTGAACACTGGTTTATCTCTTCTTCACTCCACAGTTGAATCATGGGAAACGTGGAAAGTCAAAATGGGGACAGTGGTTTCCGCAGCGATGTCAGTGGACACATCTCTCGCAAGCACACATCCCGCTCACTTCGCCTCTCTGGCAAGCAGCCCATCGCCCGCCGTTCTAGGCACTCTTCTTCGGTGAAACAGGAACACAGGAACTCTGAAGCCTCGACCCGCTCGTCCAGCACGCCGAGCATCCCACAATCCTTAGCGGAGAATGGACTGGAACTTTTCAACGGAGGAGATGAGTTCGGGGAGTTTGGCATCAACCCACACTGGACACAGCGCGTCGCCATGACGATGAGGCCTGAGTCCTATCAGCAGGATGACGACACCTTGGCCACACCGACTCCCGAAACCTCAGAGGCGGACACCATTGCTCAGGATGGAGGCGAGGACTCAATGGGGGAGGGAGATGGAGAGGGAGATGTTATTGGGGCTGAACGTTACCTCCAGCGAATGACTGAGGGTCCCAGAGAGGGGGGGAGTTTCAAGAAGAAGCGATCGAAATCGGCGGACATGTGGCGAGAAGACAGCCTGGAGTTTTCTCTGTCTGACCTGAGCCAAGAGCATCTCACCAGCACTGAGGAGATAATCGATGGGGGAGAAGAGGAAGAGGAGGAGGAGCGGTTTACATGCCCAAGAGGCAGTGCAGGTGAGGATGGTGTACTCACAAACAGACCAACAGATAGTCAGTGGTCATAATGTTATGTCTTTTCTGATAGAATAGATAATGTCATCTCTAAGAAAGTGTTGGCTGGTGAAAGAAATGTCTTTGCGCATGTGCAGGGCTGTTGATTCGAGTCTGTGTATAGGTGATGAGGGGGCGAGAAGTGGGAAAAATTGCAGGGGCTCACTGAGGAGGGAAAAATGATTTGTGAAAATCTGCTGATTGAAGGTTAGCTGCCATCCCTCAGCCGCTGCAGTTCAGTTGATCACAGAGCTGTTAGCCTAACTGGCACTGTGCAGGAGCTGCAGGAGTTCAGCGAGACAGCGGGCGGCAGCTAGCAACTTTACCGCTGATGGTCTTAGTGCTGCCATACGTGGTCGACTAGCTCGGAATAATGAATACGTTCTTGCTGCAGACTCAAGCACACATGCACACACACACAGATTGACAATCACTGACAAAAAAATCATACAGGAAGAAATCAGTAATCTGAAAGTAGTCCGAACGCACTTAACTCACCTTGCTCTCTCTCTCTCTCTCTCTCTCACGCACACACAAAGACACACACAGCCCTGCAATAACCACCTGTGTATGTTCAGGCTCCGCTGAAAGGGCATCGTCTCTGGACCATCTGTACAGCCAGCAGAGTCCTGGCCTCAGGGGGCAGAGGAGACGCAACGCTAAAAACCGCAGAGAAGCAGAGTGTGATGGAGAAGGGGAGGAGGGGCTGATGTCTCCAACCGAGGAGGATGGCGGCGGGTATGGAGCGTTCACGCTCCCCTGCCGACGTTCACACTGCCTTTCCGAGGGCTTGGCAGGCCTCGGTATTCCAGCTGCACCATGCCCTGCCTTCCAGGGACGACGGGCACAGACTACTCAGGTTTGATCACATTTCACAGCATTATAAATCACATGCATCACATGCAGACAAAACAGCAGTCAGGGTAGAGTGTCTTCGTCCTCTGCTTTAGTCTTCTTTCTGATATACAGAGCCCTGAGCTTGGGATGATAGAATGATAAAGGGCTTTGTTTAGTGTCCAGGAAGTTCAGACAGCGGTCATCAGTCAATACAGTAATTAAGACATTTCCTGTGTGTGATAAGCTGTGCACTCGTGTATATTTGTGTATTTGGGAAGGTTATTACAAGGGCTCATACAGAAAGTCACCATGGGGCTTTGATTTACTCAGGACTCAGCTAAGTCAGTGCTTTTTTTATATCACCAAAAAGCCAGCTAATAGGGGATTCATTGGACAAAATAGAAACTACAATAGTGGAATAAGAAAGTCCACATGCTTTCTGTTATTAGTCATAAGTCATTGATTAGAAAAAAAAAGTTCCCAAATAAGAAGGAAGTACTAAAACAGTGAACCAGGCTTTTCTTTCAACTCATTCCCACAACCCCCAAGCACCCGCGGATAGCAGATCACCCTAAGTGCTTATTATAAATTCATCTAGCCAGGCTGAGGGGGTTGTTAGATATAAATAGACCGACAACACAGCAAAACAAAGAGGAAAAAGAACAGAGGGAGTCTCAGTTTGGTGAGAGGACAGAGAGCCTCCCGCTCAAACGCTTTTCTTTGATCGGATGCACAAAGGCGCCAAGCAGCATGCACATACACACTAAGGTGTACCCAGAAACCTCTTGTGTAGCATAAACTGTCAGGTTGATTTTAGAGAAATAACTTCTTGTGCAGACTGGCAGATTTGTTTTTCCGAGGCAGACTTTCACGTCTTTCTCTGCGCGTCTGTTATGTCACCAGTTTATTTTTTGACTACCCAAATCTAGCAGTTCCTGCACTTACATGAATAATTCCTGAGTAAATCATTTCTGTTTCCATATGACAGGACATCTCCGGTGTTTTGGGCGAGGGAAGTGAGTACGGAGACAGTGGAATTGATGGCGTTGCCGCTGAGATAGACGGGGATGGGGAACTGGTGTCCCGACGGGGTAAGACCATGTCGGCCTCTTTCTCGGTGTACTCGGCCGCTGAGAGCAGCCTCTTCAACGGGAGCGACAGTGGGAGCAGCAGCGCAGGAGGAGGAGAAGGAAGAGGAGGCGAAGGAGGCAGGGGAGGAGTGTATGAAAATTTCCGGAAGGAGCTCGACAATCACGTCTGGGTTAGTAACTTTTTTTGCATGAGTCTGCGGGTGATTCTTTAGACTGTAGATCCACTATGTGTCTAATTTCTATTGTCTCTTTAGACAAATCGGGGTCGAGACTGCACAGAGGAGGCCAGCTCTGCTGTAAGTGATGAGCAGAGCAGCGGCACGCTCAGCAGTGCGTATCCATCCGACACCGTGATAGGCTGCGCTCAAGGCACAGTCAGGAAAGCAGGGACTCTGGCTGTGAAGAACTACCTGGTTCATAAAAAGAACAAGAAGGTGGAATCTGCAACGAAGCGCAAGTGGAAACACTACTGGGTTTCCCTGAAAGGTGTCGCATAGACTTCTTTTATATTTATATTTTTACAAGATTTACTCATTTTTGTCCATGTCCAGTTTCAACCTGAGGACGTTTTGCTTACAGTGCCATTAAGACACTTGTTGTGATCTCCAGAATGAGCACTTAAATACCTGCCGTCGTCGTAGTGATACATCCAGGCTAACCTGACTCCATCCAGTCTAATATCCCCCACTCTCTCTCCCGTTAGAGACAGTAATCACATCAGTCTTCACATCAGTCTTCACACGGTCCGTGCCCTTGGCTGTCACCCCTACTGTCCTCCCTCACCCTTTTCTGTGTGGCCTTACGCTTCCTCCGCTTGGCCTCATCACAATTTAATTTTATGCTGGGATCCGTGCCTAATTCAATCTCGTCCTCTTGAAATGCGTTGAGATACAGCATCTCCAGCTGCATTCCTGTCTGCCTCCAATGTCTGTATCCACCCCCCTAAAAATAAATGTCTCATCCACCTGACCTCATGTCGCAAGTCGGCACAAACTAGGAACAATCTGGTTCTGTAATTTTCATGCGGTTTTATTGAGCTGTTAAAATATAAATTGTGATTTAGACATCGTAAACATTTTTTTTTTCACACACTTGTCTTTCTTTTTCCTTGTTTGCATTAAATGATATTAAATAAAATGGTAAATGCTTTACAGTGACCGCCTTCTTCCATTTGTTCCTCAAGGTTGCACGCTCTTCCTGTACGAATGGTCCGATGGTCGCACAGTCATCGACCATAACAGTGTTCCCAAACATGCACTGTGGGTGGAGAACAGCATTGTGCAAGCCGTGCCTGAACATCCCAAGAAAGACTTTGTCTTCTGCCTCAGCAACTCAGTGGGGGATGCTTTCCTCTTCCAGGTGAGTGAGACACTGGAATTTAAAACATCCGCATGACATAACTGATCTGTTCCTGTCAAAAAACCACACGGGGGAGTGGAAGCATTTTACACAAACACACCAGCTAAGGCTAAGCTACGGTAGTTTTATATATAGTCCCTAGAAAAATAATGGCGGTTCACAGTTTTTCAATCATTTCCTTGTTTTTGAGATAGAGATGGATGGAACTGAGAAGTGAGATAATTTCCCCTGGGTTGTTTGTGTGTGTGTGTGTGTCTTTTGTGTGTGTGCCACACAAGTGCATGACATTTAGCCATGTGTGGGAGATAAGACAGCAGTGTGTCCATGTGTTTGTTTTATGTCTGACATGTTTAAAGGCCACACTGTCATACTGTGACAGTGATCCACCACAGTGACCATTGTGTAGTATTCAAATATGTCTATTTATATTCATGGCAGCTCTCCAGAGTGACATTAAATCTATTAATGGGAAGATCAGTAATAAATTGATGATGAGATTACAGTGACCACCTTCTCCCAGAGGCCAATATTGAAACTCACACTCCAATTTTTCGAGCTGACAGTTTCTTAATTAAATCTCCACGCTGTTGTTTTGTTATGTTTTTAAAAACTCCAAGGACTTCCTCACCCATGTTTCTTCCATTCCTCTTCTCGTCAGACATCAGGCCAGACAGAACTGGAGAACTGGATCACCGCGATCCACTCCGCATGTGCCGCCGCTCTTGCCCGGCAGCACCGCAGGGAAGACACCGTGCGGCTGCTGGGGACCGAAGTCCGCAAGCTGGAGCAGAAGATTGACATGGACGAGAAAATGAAGAAGATGGGCGACATGCAGCTGTCCACCGTCACCGACGCCAAGAAGAGAAAGACCATACTTGAGCAGGTATGGAGGTGAAATAGGCAGGTAGATAGATTAAAGCTGACACAACATTGTATAGCAAAGCAGCATAACATGAATCAGACAGAAGACTAAAGGCTTTTTCATAATAAAACAAATAAAACTTAACATCTATGTTATACTGATATGAACAAGCTTTGAAATCTCATGTGTCGAGAAAACGGCTTATGTCTTTAGCTTCCGGTTACCTTGAATGAAGACACCTAAGGGGCTCCACAGATGCACATCTTTGTACCTTTGAAATGCACTGATGTTCACGCACACTGAGCACTTAGCACTAAATCATCTTTACTGCGTGGCGTCATCCCGATAAAATGTTCTCAAGGAGTCGGCCCGGCCGCAGATGTTCTAAAATATCCCAACAGGTGCTCATTTAGAAACACATGCAAGAGCAGTAAAATGCAGAAATATCCGTAACACATGCCAAAGCACAAGCGGTGCATACATTAGCGGGCAGGTGAACCGGAAACCTCTCGTTAAGCCTTTTAATGTTTAATAGCAGTTTTTGTTCACCCCAAGAGGAGCGCAGCTTTATTTTTTACCTCATGCATGTCTGGAGCTGTTGCAGAAAGCGGGATTACATGTAAACATTGCAGGGGAGCTTAAGAATGTGGTAATTATCAATGTGCCTCTTTGTCTAAGCAAGCAACTATGTTGTCTATGTATGTGTGTGGCAGCAAAGAAAGTTAAGGAAACAAATTATACATGGAAAAGAACCTAGAAATATTTGATCTTAATCATGCAGAGTTTTGACTGCCTACTGAAACGCCACATTAACTAAAACTGTGGCATCACAGGAGCCTCGCATTCATCCGACACGGTAATCAATTATACCATCGTCTGACTTCTTTCGAGATCCCCGTCTGGAACCACATTAATCCACAAATTGAGTTTAGATAAATAAACATCCTGCCTTGGATCTATGGTGAACTTAAAAGACTCAAAAGAAAGAACAGCTCCATTAATTAGATTGAAGCCTTGGAACAAATAGTTGATGGCAGGAAGCGGTGCGAGCGTAGTCTAGTTTGTGTTTCATTGTGAGTCTGTGTGTCCCTGTGTTTCGCCTCCCACGGCCCACCCTGTGATACATTGCACATAGCAGCAGGTCGGCAACTGGTGGGGGTTGTGTTGGTGAGTAATACCTCTCCACAGGGGCTGCAGCACTCCTACATCTCACTCCCCCTGAAAAGACCAAATAATTATCTAACACAAAGGGATGTTTCATGCTTGTTTTATCTTTTTTTTCCCTCTTTATCAGTGTTTTCATTAGTGGACGGAATCCAACAGATAAATCAGCAAAGTTTGTTTGTGTTGCATAAGCAGTGATACACCGTTTCCTTTTTTATTCTCTGTGTTAGATCTTCTTGTGGGAGCAGAACTTGGAGCGGTTCCACATGGATCTCTTCCGCTGTCGCTGCTACCTGGCCAGTCTGCAGGGCGGCGAACCTCCCAACCCCAAACGCCTGCTGGGCTTCGCTTCACGCCCCACCAAACTGGCCATGGGACGACTGGGAATCTTCTCTGTGTCTTCCTTCCACGCGCTGGTATGATTAAAAATGTCAATGCACCCACTTGCGTCGCTGCACACACAGACAGTTAATTCCAGCTGTCTATCCAGCTAATTTGGTTCTTAAACCTAATCAGAGCTCCTTAACCCTAAACTCTGCCCTGCGTGTCTCTGCATGTTCCAGTAGGCATTCCCAACTACCGACCCTCAATAACAGCCCAGCTTGGAGAGTGGGCGTGAGCTTCTTGTCACATACGCCTACTGAAAGCAAGAATGTCTACTTGCCTGACAAATGTTCACACTGGTAGACACTGAATGTAACCTAAGGTTAAAATGCGCCACAACCCAGCAGGAAACTATCGTCTTTGGAGTTTGCACTAGATTCAAGGTTTAATTTAACTGTAAATATTCAACAGTAGATTGTATGGCCCCTTATGTTGCTCCCAAAAAACACAAGTTATACAAGAGTGAATAAATAATCAAGGAATAAATATAAAAAGTAGTTGTGCAAACTCCTCTGTATGTCAGATGGGAGCAGTTCGAGCAGGTTGCGGTTGGGTGTCTCTTAGGCTCTTTTGTGCTCTGTGCAGACGCCTCATCTCACCTCACCAGTACTGCTGATGCTCAGTTGATGGATCATGTTCGGGGCGCCAGTTCAAGACGTGTCCAATTAGAAAGCTTCCCGCCTCTCCTATTTAAAGATTAAGAAGAAGAAGAAACCCCTAACCCGGTGTTACCCAAATCAGAACTAGCCTCAGCGCTGTTCTCACATTGATGCCTCGATAGGTAAACACTGGGATGTACAGCCTTGTGCACATTGTGCTCACTACGCAACATTTCGATCATTCTCGTACAACCTGTCAAAGCCTGAGACGAAAATGAAAACAACAGCGATTTAGTCAGTGGCTGCAGGCCGGTCTAACGCCGTATGTGCTGTCATTCGGGGCGCTCCAGCTATGTATGGAATGAAACACCACCATAGATGGTAGGAAAGAGCAAAGGAAGAGGCGGAAACAGTATCCCTGGAGACCAGTTTCGTACGAGCGGGCCATCAGATATGGCAAACATACACTAACACACATACACTAAGACACACACACAACATCAGGCATTGACAGTGTTTTTTGGTGATTGGTGGATCGATACAAACTCTGTTAGTAAGCTGCCATCCCTGAGGCGCTTTCCCACAAACAGGCTTAACACTCTCTGCCCCTTGCCCCCCCCTTACTGCCTACACCCTCACTTCTTTGTCTGTCTACCTTCTTCAGTCTGTCTTCCTTATCTGCATTACTTTCTGATGTCTGCAATCTTTCATCTTTCCCCTTTCTTCCTGCATTTTACATTTCATTAATGAAATATATTCATTTAAATAGCACTAATCATTAGCATCAACTTATTCCTATTACCTATAGCAGATTTACTGCCCTCTCTCTCAACTCTAAGTCTCTTTTCCTCTGTGTCATTTTTTATTCCTTTCTACATTAATTCCTTCTATTCATGCGACTTGTTTTTATCTATAACCCAAAGAGACGCTGTAATAGAACAAGCAGAATAAAGGCATCTTGCGTGCAGCTTACATAACAACAGTCTTAAGGACAGCTTGACCTATTATGTTTGAAGAGTGTGTCTCAGGAGCAGCGACTGATAACGTGTCAACGCACACTGACACAACTGCAGTATGTGAATTGCGTGTACATACAAACGTCTGTTCTTAGAGGTAACGCACAGTGAGTCTGATCTGATTCTAGTCCAGTAGTTGAGCGTGAATAACCCAGAAATGCCAAGAGCTGTTTCTCTCAGCTTGTGTAGTAGGTCACCAGAGAAGATGAGAGGACCAAAGCATACAGTGTGAGCCATTAGTGTAAACTGGGGTGCTGGAAATGTGTGTTTGTTGTTGTGCTTTCAAGCCTGTGTGTGTGCATTTGTAAGCAAAAAGTGACTCACAGACCAAACACAGACAGCCACTAACGCCAGTGTGCCGCATGCACAGTGCCCCAGTCCCCTTGTTTTTTCTTGTTCCATTCATTTGATGCTCAACACAAAACTGATATTTAATATCAAAGATACAAAAAAAATCCCAGCGGGGAATCAAACAAGCTTTGTAGCCAGTGCAAAGCTGGATGCTGAACGCTTTTCAGAGGCTTGGTGACATACTGTACAGTATATGGAAGATGTGGTTGCTTAAGAGATTACTGTACACTGTGTTTTTGATCACTTTCTCTAAAACATCCAAGCATATTTAAGGTTTAAATACCTTTTCCATTCATGCCGCATTCTCTGTGATCGTCCCCGTCACAGGTGTCCGCCCGTACAGAAAGCAGCATCAGGAGGCGGAACCAGGCCATGCATCGTACCTTCAGTAAACGCAGAAGCCGCTTCTCCTCCCTGTGGGGGCTGGACACCGTCTCCAAGAGAAAAACCAAGGGACATCCTTCAATTGACCAGGTTACCATAGTTACATATACTCACAAAAAGCATTTAATTAACTTCACAGTGTTTATTGACTTAAGAATTGGTGACACTGGATTCTGGCGATGATCCAAGTCAGCTGCTTACAAACCTGACATGCAGTAGATATAATCCATAACAACATTACGCGATTGAGTTTTTTTTTTTTTTAAATAAATGTGGATGTCATAAGTGCATCAAATCTGCTCAGTAGGTGATGTATTTGCATGCATTTGACATATAATGTGTATTCTGTGTATTTGCAGGTGTTTGTGGATGGGATGGAGCCTGCGAGAAAGCCTTTAGAGCGCATGTTTGAAGACTCCGCCAGTGAGAAATCTGTAAGAGCTCTGGCCCTTTTATTAGCCTCTCAGCAAAAGTGCTTCTTTGTATTCAGGACTAACGTGAAGTTGTGTCCTTCTCGACATTTGTCTGTGTGTACTCTTTTGTATTTCACCCCTTTTCCAAGTCAGACTTAAAGTTAGACTTAAAGAGATCGGTGCAACATCTGCTTGAACTTTTAATTTCTATAATTTAAATTCAGGCTCATGCTAAATGGTACTAGATTGGTTGTAATCCCTATCCTGCAGCCAAAGTGAGATGATAAAAGCCCCAACAGATACAGTGGATGTTTATGTTTATGCCTCTTCAGTATTTTATTCACTACTAGAACCAGAGCTCTCGTAGCTGTGAGCTAATTCCTTGTCATTGTTTGTCTTTCTCATAAGCCAAGAGAAAACCACTGGGGCATCTGATAAAAACCTTTGTACTTGCATAATGGTTTACGGGCTCCTTAAAACCCTGAGGCCAGCAGCATTGCAGGATTTTCCTCCTCCTTTCACTTAACTGAGATCCTTTTGGTGCTCTGGCTCTTCATTTAGCGGTTTATCTGGGGGGGCGCACAAAATCCCCGCAACCTTCCGCACCAAGGAGCATTTCTTCGGGGTCATTTTCAAGCTCTTGCTCTAATATTTGCAGGCATCCACTTCTCTCCTCAATGGAGATGGGCTAGAGAAATTCGCTTTAAACTCTAAGAGCTTCAGAATCTTTTGTTTAATGTAGATGATTTTAGATTTTATTCGTGGCGCATAAACAACTTTTCATCTTCCACGGCTGATCCTCCTCCTCCTACAACGAGCCTTTCGGTGTGCTACAAACTTTCTCTTTTTTCCTCACCACTGGCCATTCTGCATGGTTTCCAGAAATACTCGATTATTTTTATTCTTTATTCTGTCTTTGGAGTTTATCAAACAGCATCTCCAGATCAGTGTTGACAGGTTCCCTTTTCTTGTTTCATTTGCTCCAGGCAATTCCAACACAATCAGCATCAAATAGACCATCAGCTGGGGGGGATATTCCTGCCTGCTAATCCCACAGAGACAAATTTGATTTGATATGTTCTGATCGTTAGCTTTCTGATGTTTCAACAGATTATGCCGACATTTGAAAATGTAGGGCCTGGTAGTTTCACACCATCTGCCATTGTACTGACCGCAATTTACGCACAATTGCAGTTAATGAATAACACCATTGGAAAGAAAATAGATACCAAAGGCCACCGTGGGACTGTGGGCTTCCAATAGTACTTTATCACAGCCTGGTAAGTGGTGAATTTATATGAACCGTAAGGAAAAATTGGCCATTTACCCATGGGCTGCGCAGGGACAAGCACAGCAGCTCCATATTTCATGAGAACGGGTAAAAGGCAGCAGAGATGACGGGAAGGAAAGACAGTCCTCTGTCTGAACCCGGCAAAGGAAGCAAACTCTGCAGCAATAACCTGCTCTGGCTGCGGAAGCCTCCTGTGGCAGGATGGGAGATCAGTTTCCTTCCACCCACGCCCAGCTTCACGGATAACCGTAAAGAAATGCGCAAGATGTAAAACGAATGAAATGGAGCATCAGTGACAAAGCCTTTCTAAATGAGCGTTTTACAGAAGGATGAGTTCCAAATGTTCACACCTGATGGAGGCAGCTTTTATTCTCTATTTGTTCGGGGGATTCCCATTGTTGGTATAAGAGGGAGTGAAAGAAAATCACTGTTTAGTATGCCTCCTAGAAAGCCTCCACCCCCGAGCAGAGGCATCCTAGATAGGCCAGGAGGGGAGCCAGATGGTGCAGAGCGAGGCTGGGAGTTTAGGGAGTTGGGGGGAGGTACACATTACAGGCCCCCCAGTCTGTTGTCTGTCTGAAGAAAATGTGTGTGTATCTTTTATTTTAATAACCATGTGTGCCTGTATATTGTTTGTGCATGTGAAAATGTGTGTTTGATAGTAGAAAAACGTGCTATTGCATATCGTTTGCTCGCTCCATTTCCTTCTCTGTCTCTCTATCTGTCTCTCTAACACACAAACACACACACGTACACATGCCTGCACAGACAGATTCAGCCGAGTCTAAGTTCATTTAAACAGGGACCACCGGGCCTGATTGTTAACCGTCAGCAGATTGTGCGGCGTGAACGCTAGACGTGGGGAGGAGGGAGCTGATGGAGTGATGAACAGATAGGGGAAAGGGCACCAGAAGGAGAGGCTTTGATTAATGGGAGAGGGGGGGTTGGAGGAATGGAAAAATAAATGTGGATGTTGTTACTTGATAGGAGCAGATACGTTTCAGGCAGCGTGAGGTCAAACAGAAGAGACGAGGGAGAGAGGCTGACATGGCGGCCAGATTGTCAGAGGTCAGACTGATGAGCTTAAAGGTTACGGGACGCTTTAAATGGAATGCACACACGCCCATGAAAATGCGCGAGCACGCATGTGTAGCACATAATCATGCAGGGATACAGCTGTAGAAAGAGACTCAGATATATTTGGATTTGGAATCAGATGCTTCAGATCACGACCACTTTCAGTTAAATTGTTCTCATGTAAGCAAATCTGGTTTGTTTTGTGTGTACGTGTCATTTTGTTCTTGTCTGCATAAAATGCTTAAACACTTCTTATTTGTACTGTGTCCATGTTCAGAAGGAGAGGGAAGGCTCGGTGAATAGCGTTCCTCAGCAAAACATGGACAGTGATATTTGGGTTCCTGATTACCTGAAGCCCTCCTGGGTGTGCTTACCCAACAATCAGCCTGTCCTGGCCATCGTACAGCCTGGTGAGACAGCACTGGACGTCCTGAGCGCCGTCTGCAAGGTGTGTTTTTACCGGAGCCTATTTATTACTAGCTACTAGCCTGTTTCTAAAGTTGACTAACACATTTTACAGTACACTAGATACCATTTACAGACCAAACATTGTTGCATGTTGTCAATGATTTGAAGTGACAGTTTTCCCATGTTTTTGTTCTTTCAAAGCATGTACCTTTGTTACGCCTGTGCGCGTGTAGATGCCATAACTAAAACTGGTAGCTGTTGAGTTGATAAGAATGCAAATAATTCATTTTAACAGCTCTGACAAATGCGTGCGGTACTGAGGTCTCATAAAGCAGCACACAGCTGTGTCAAGGAGAGTTTAGAATACCATTGTCAGTGACATAAGAACCATAACATCAGATATTTTGACATGCTGTGAAGAACCAATGACGGGGAAACTTTTACAAAAACAAAATTCACTCCCTGGTAACGGGAAAACAACACAGATAATTAAGATGCAGGTTACGAGAGGATCAGAGGCTGTCGGCTTGAGTTTAGATCTCAATACGAATCCGAGAATACTCTCTCTTCTACTTCTAAGGTGGAAAAATAGGGGCTGCCAGTGCTCTCAGACTGACACAGTCGCAGATTTATTTTTTATTTTTATGTCATACACGGTCCTGTCAGTGTTCTTTCCACTTCATCTGTCCTCCCCTCCTTCCTAATTGGTCTCAGTCAGAGACACGCTACGAGTCGTGATGCTACGTATGGGTTCCACTTAAGGACCTGGTGAAACGCATACATAAAACTGATTGACGTTTATGAGCATGTGGGTGTTTGCGTGCGGGCATGCCATAAACATGTCACAAGGAACTGGAGCTTCTAATTCGTGTTATACACAGACAGTATAACATGTACTGTATACATACAGTACAGTATATCGCTGTCCTTTAGCCAAGACATGCTTTAAGCTAGACAGATTCCACTGTTCACACGGGGAACCACAATTGATTATTATTATTATTTCATCCTCTTAAATGTGTACTTTTACTCATTGCCCTCTTGTCTTTTGTCTCTTCAAGACCCACAAGGTCGACCCTTCCAGCCACTACCTGCGCCTGAAGATGTGGGTCGACAACCAGATGCTTTTCTACGTCCCCAAATGTGAAGAGGACATCAGTGATCTGGTGAGGGACTACGCACGCACACACACACACACACACAAACACACGGGCCCCGTGGTGAAATCTTGTCATGTTTTCACAGCAGACATTTTGACACTTTGTTATAGCTGGGAAAGCACAGTTGTGTTAATGATGGCTGAATGCCAGATACGGGAAGCGCACGCTGGTTCACTAAGTCAGTAAGTCGTGGCTTACTGGAACAGCCTAGGGAAATTAGCCTTCACTGTGACAAGTCAAAATGTCTGCGGGGTGAATATCCTCATTTTGGATCGAGGGCTATCACAAAAGGTCGGCGTCAAGTAATCAAATACACAGAGTTCGGTTATATCTCTCTGTGTTTTTATTTTTTTATTTTTGCTATACTGTCCCATTTTATTTGGGGGCTTTCACCTTATTGTTAATTATTTCATGCTGTTTTGATTTGCAATGCATGCAAAATTCCCAAAAGAAGGACCATTGCACACACTATAAATTATGCAAACCGTTATCCCAGTTAGATTGTGTGCACTATGAGCAACCCATTCGTGTCTTTCCTTATTATTCATACAAACAATCACACTCATTGAAACAGACCTCACCTCCGTATTATCCAGCCACTGTAAATGAATTCTCTTTGTGACGGGGCTTTGTAGGTGACACACTGAAATCTTTCTCAAAGCGCCATCGTTGTATAACTCGCTCTTTTCCTCAAGAGCTCTTTTATCTCCCCGCTTTGATCAGTGACTCATTTCGCCCTCTTTCATCCCCAGTCCACGATATTACGTTATTATTTCTCCTCAGTGACGGCTATTGCACACTGCAGACTTCTGTCCCTGCGTGTTTTTTCACACACACAGCTGTGTCTATACTCTGGCCCGCCGTGAGGTCAAACCCTCGTCTGAACGCCCACTCGCTTCTCTGTCTCACCCTGGATTTTGATCCCACAACCTGGACGTACAATTGTTCTGCTGAAGAATTACGCATCAGTCTTTTTATTCTTTATTAGGAGCAATAGCTTGACACTTACCTATTCAACGACATTACAATACTTTTATTTTTTCCCATTTAAATGTAATTTGTGTGTGTGTGTGTGTGTGTTTGCAGCTCTACAAAGAGATTGAGATTTGCCCCAAAGCGACCAAGGTGATCCGGTTTGACAAAGCCGAGTCCAGCACCATCGGGCACGGTATGCTTGCCTCTGACGGCAGTCCTAAGTTACTGACGCGCTCTTAAATTCTGTATCAAATTGATTTAATAATGGGTTTTATTGAGTCATGCTTTGTTAATGACTAAAGGAGGGTGACTCAGTGTGAGCATGTGTGGTCTTAAGTGGATCTAATCGCTCTGTATTTATGCGGCAGCAGGGCACACTGTTACACAAAGATATCTGAGGAGGGCCGAGGATTAACAAGCGAATCTGTCCGTGTCTAATTGTCTGTCGATAGGTTTTTCTGTGGCAGTCATAGACGTGGACGGGGTGCAGCAGCTCCACATCACTGAAGTGAAAGCAGGAGGACTGGCCTCGGATAAAGGTACGCGGGTCTTTTTTTTTTTTATCAACTAAATGTGACATCTAACGTCAGTTATGTAAGGAACAAATACTTCTCTCTTGAGCTGACATTGCACACGTACACCTGAGAAAAACTTGATTCCACATGACATTTTACCGTGTGACTGCATTCCATTAGTTACTGGCATAGCTGAATGTGTTTCGTTTGGGCAGGGAGTATACTGTGGTGGCTTGGGGCAAAGAAGAAGAGCTCGAGGAAAACAAAATGCACATCTTGGCTCGAAAGGTGTGAGAGGAAAAGACGAAAGCTGCACTCTCATAAAAATAATTCATTCATCTTCTGTAACCGCTTATCCTGTAAGGGTCGTGGGGGGCTGGAGCCTATCTCAGGTGTCATCGGGCGAGAGGCGGGGTACACCTTGCACAGGTCGCCAGTCTATCGCAGGGCTAACACAGAGAGACAGACAACCATTCACACTCACATGCACACCTACGGCTAATTTAGAATCACCAGTTAACCTAACCAGCATGTCATTAGACAGTGGGAGGAAGCTGGAGTACCTGGAGAGATGCAGACACAGAGACAACATGCAAACTCCACACAGAAAGGGCCAGTCGGCTTGGATTTGAACTCTGAACCGTCTTGTTGTGAGGCATCATTGCTAACCACCATTCCACTGTGCCACCCTCATATAAATAATGATGTTTTTTATTTAAAATTCTGTGGATTCATCCTTTGGGCATACATAATGGAGGCATAAAAAGCATAGGAGACGTGGATTTCTGCTTCTTTCTGAGAGAAAAAAAAATCCTTTGTCTGCTTTGTGAACAGCTGTGTTACAATATCCACCCCCATTATCTGCTCCCTATCTTTTAACCAAAGCGCAGAGATCTAATGGATTCGAGAAACACGCGGGCGCTCTGTAGATGCAACACTAATGTATAGAAAATAACTCCTGCCCGAGGGTCACAGCAAGGTTGCTCATGTGTGAGATTGTGCCCTCCAGTGTATTAGCAAACTAAAAGCTGCGAGCTTAGCGGGCTTCCAGCAGCCAGAGGACACAGCTGTACTGACCCTCACCTATATGGGCGAGCAGAAACAGAAAAGGCTTGCGGCATCCAGATAACACAGTGCATCTATTTGAAATATTGCTCCATATTTTCGCTGAATCACAGAATTAGAAGTGCGGTTTTTGTGGGTCGGCGTGCACGCTGTGACGAGATGTGAGGAGTATGAATGGGGAGCGAGCGAGATCGCGCTCAGGTTTCTGCAGGGTATACGCAGAAAAACCAGGCCAGCACTGGACAAGGAGCCCCAAAGGGTCTTTTTCACTCTCTCGCTCACTGTAATTCCTGTTCCCCCCTCCCCCTGCAGAAGACACAACACATGCAACCCACACAGTCAAGCACACACAGTCATACACACACACAGCAGCAGTAGATGGCCAGAGGGGCTATCTCTCTCTTGTCCAATAAAGGCTCTGCTAGATCTGACATTTCCCATCCCAGACAACTAGGTCATAACTTACGGCTAAATGTTCCTTGTGTGTCTCTTTCTCTCTCTTTTCTCTCTCTCTCTCTATATATATACATATATAACTGTGTGTGTGTGTTTATGGCAGCAGTCTGGGCTTTATGAAAGATGTGTCACAGAATGTCTGCTTTTCCTATTACAGCAAACAATATCAGATGAGTCTCAAGTCGGGAAAATAGATCTCGTTAACGGGCGACTCAAAACACTTCATATAACTTAATTCAGCACAGAGGGCAGGTGAGACTGCTGTCAGAGCTCCTAAACAGCTGTCACAACCAATCTGCTGTACTGCGGTGAGGTTAGCTGCTAACTGGTGTCCTGATTGAGTGCTAATTCTCAGTTAACAGAACTAGGCACAGGTGGTCGAGGGGAGGGGCAAGAGGAAAAGCCTGAAGCTGAAGCTGTGTTCCTGTGAAGTCAATGGATTGTTTTTCGTACACTGTATAGCACAGTATAGGATGTACACACAATGACAAGACGGGAATAGACAGGTATTGCACACTCCTTCTTAAATCCATCCAGTCTTGTTAGATCAGTTTTGGCCTCGAGCAAGTAAGCAAGTATAGACGGATGCATTTTTAATATAATGGAACACTTTACGTGTCTGATTAGTCACAGAGCTGCTGCTGGATGGTATCAAAGTTAAGTTTGTGTGTATCATCGGTACACATAAGCTCTCTTGAGTGAAAGGTTCAGAGAATGTCCCATGTCTTTTTCTTTCCAAAACAAAGCCACTTTCACTAGCACACCATCTATCCCCCAACATTTAATAGGTGAACTGTACAAGTAAAACATTTCAATTTCTCTTCTGTTAGGTTTGAAAGAGGGGGATGAGATTCTGCTGCTCAACGGTAAAGCTGCGTCTGCCCTCCAAATGGATGACATGAAGGCCGTGTTTGTAAACCAAACACTCACCTTGAACGTCAGCACCCTGCCCCAGCTGGACCCACGGGTGCTTTGCTCCCATCCACCCCGGCGATCCGAAGGGGAGCAGGACAACGCCACGGACATCTTCTCCCAGAGCCAAGGTAAGGCTTCATGTCGTAGGTGCACAAAGCTGTGGATGCTCTGAGAAAGTAATTGGTTTCTTTTCATTTCAAATTATATTTTAGATATGATGATGTCCAACCAGTCAGGTAAAAATGAAGAAGATATTTAAGTGAATTTGCCAGTTTTGAGACGTTTGTTGCCTAGTTTGCCACCAAGGTGCTTTATATATATATTTGTTATGCGACTCTTCCTCCAGATACTCACCAAAAGAACAAATAAATAAAATCCTCTTTTTGTTGTTTTACTCCAGACAGAAAACCCTTTCTTCTCTTCTTCCCTTTTGTCTGTGGAAAAAACTACAGAAAGCAGAAAGTGATGCATTTTTTTTTTTTTTTTTTTTTTTTTTTTAGCAGAAGGTGAACAGGCCAATCTGGTAATTATGCATGGATGCAGTCTGATAACTAACCTGCAGGCAGCCGCCAGCCTTCCTCTGACCTGCTCTTTTTTATTTGTGCAAGGGCACCATTTGTATTCCTTATGAACTGGGGCTTGGAATGCAAAGGCTGACAAGCTGGCATTGTTTATACAGGGACTTGGAGCAGTATGAATATTAATGTGAATCCTTCAGTAGTGTGGAACTGTCATTGTGGCGGATACGCCATATGCACAGGGTCAGACGAGGAGTAAAAACACTTTCGCATCCAGATGGAGGTTATAGATGATGTCATGCTAAAGTATTTTTCAACACGGAGGAGACTTTAAAGGGGACATATGCAAATTCCACTTAGATTTTTCTCCCCAACATAATTACGTTTCCTGAGTGGGTTTATAGAGGTCCTCAAAGTATGAAATGAGACAATCCCCTTGTTTCTTAAAAAAAAAAAAAAAAGCCTTTGCAATGTCACAGAGAAATAAATATTTCACCCGGCTGGTTCCAACACAGACTAGGGTTAGGGTGGGTTAAACTTTTACTACCAGCCATATTGGTTTGGCTGCTTTGTTTTTGCCAGTGCATCCATGATGAAAGGCAGAGCTCTTTTCCAGAAAGAGAAGCATCCGCTCATTTCTATTTAAAGCTACAGACACTAATACTTGACATGGGTATATTAGAGGTGTAAAATATCAGTACACAGACATGGTAGAATGAATAATTTGTGCATTAGACTTAAATATAGTAAATCGTTCAAAGGAGCTGTAACATAGGATCTTATGAACTGAAGATTCGCATGTGGATTAAATAATACATTTGTTGTGTATACAGTCATATCAAACTAAGAACACTGTGGGTTTTAGGGATTTTATTACTATGTCTATTAGTGTAAAATCTGTTAAATCAATTTCCAGACATTAAGGTGGAAGAAAATGTATTCAAGAAAGTAGGGACTCTTAAAGGCAGTTTAGACTTCTACGCCAACAGCCTATTACGTCGTCTAATGTCCTGTAGCACTCTAAACGAGTCTTCAGACAGAGAGAACTTTAATGGATTTTACAAAAAAGGGCAGGACTACTTCCAAATGTGTTATACACGCACCATTTTCTCTGTTTTTAGAAGACATCCTGGATGAGGCGTCGGGTTTGACAGTGGAGAGCCAAGACGAGACTTTAGAGGAAGGACCTCGACTGACCCCTCAGAGCCCTGGAGATCGGGAAGATGAGACCTCCACAAGGACTGGACAAAAGGTAAAAATACGGCAAAGGCTCGTCTCGAATGCTTGCCAAACATCCGCAGACACGTACATGTAACAGATCAGAATATTACCACTCCTATGTCTTATCATATATAGACAGATGGATATTGTTTGCATTTGCAAGTGTGTAATGAAAATGCTGATAGCTGCAGACAAGCTATTGCATTACTGTGGTGTTTTCAAAAACAACATGTTGTGTGTGTGAACCTGTCAGTCCTGAACAGATGTGTGTACAGTACGTACTGGGTGTGTGTGTGTGTGCGCCGGAGCACACAAATGGAGACCGACAGGTGAGCGAAAGAGTGAGTGAACAGCATCACTTTGTAATTAAGATTACGTCTGGTCTGATCAGGGTCGGCACAGTGATTGCTGGGACAGGCCGCGCGCCAGCCAGTCTCCCTTGGATACGGTTGTCATTTCCATTACCATGGCAATGTGTGATAGCCTGTAACCACCGGAAACATTTTTTTTTCTTCCCGTACCTCTGTTGATAACCCCGGCACGAACAAAAGATGAGGAAAGGGATGGGACAGTGCTGTGTTCTTTATCTCGGATGTGTGTCAGTGAGCTTCAGCGCCGAGGGAACGCTAACGGGTGAGGTCAGAGGCTGCTTCACTCTAGAGTCTAGACTCAGTTCTGTTGGACGGCAGCGATTCCGTGACTCCAATGTGCCATGACTAGTTGAAAGCAAAGTACGAGAAGCTGAGAAATGCCGACAGATAGGGCTTGCAACTTGGGCGTCTCGATGGGAAGCCTCGTTTTGCTGCACTTGATGTTGTTGAAGTTTGAACCTTGTCACAGCTTCTGATTAACATTTAAATAACTTAATAGAAGAAATCAGTTCAAATCAACTCAAGCCAACGAAACAGAAAGAAACCACAGAATGCTGCTTTTAATCTTTATATAACACATTTAGTGTTTCACTTGAATATTGAAATGTTTATGAAGTGCCTGAGAATGTTACCACCATCATATAAGTGGGTAAATATGCATTAAGTATTCAGCTGAAGTAAAAACAGTCTGGTATGATTGTTCTGAAGTTAGTCGTTTCATACTACTAGACTGTGAACCTATGTACTCTCTTTGTGGAAACGCTTAAAACATTTTGCAAATCTTACTGTACTGTGTATGATCCCTTTTTATGTTTAATGCTATTCACCGATCAGCCATAACATTAAAACCACTGACAGGAGAGGTAAATAACTCTGACCATCTTGTGACAATGCAATGTTCTGCACGTGGATTTGTTACTTAAACATGTAGCACCCACCTAGACTAGACCAGTCACCCCCACCCCGTAGCAATGACACTCTTTCTGCCACCATCAAGGAGTGTGTGAGCCTGACACAGGCAAACACACACTGAAACGGTTTAGGAACAACTCGCAAAACATGAAGAAACCTGGCCTCCAAATTCACTACATCACAAACTGATCAAGTGTCTGTGGGGTGATCCACAGAGGCCCCTCCCCTCAACCCACTGGACCCAAAGACCCCCACTAACAACATCCTGTTGCCAGACACGACAGGACACCCTCAGAAGGCCCATGTCCATTCCCTGATGAGTTTTTTTTAGAGGCACAAAGGAGACCTACACAATATTAGGAAGGTGGTTGTAATGTGATGCCTGATCGGCGTGTATCATGGGTGGTATAGCCAACATAATATCTGGCATGGAGGATTAGTAGTCAAGTATTTTTTAATTATGGCATTTTATTCCACCACTGGTTCCGTATATATACAGTACACAGTCTAAAGCTAGACTTCTTTCCAGCGTGGTTTCCTTGTCTGAGACCAAGAGACGACTTTTTCTTGTTGAGGATTCACCACACGATACAAAGCAGCGTTAAGCTTTGAGTGGACAGATGAATCAAAAAAATAAATAAATCCCCATCGTCAAAATGATCCAAAGAGGATAATGTGGATGAAAAGGGGGAACAGCTCATTAACCAAAACACGCCACCTCGTCCATCAAACGTGGCAGTGGTTCTGTTGTGGCTCGGGCTGCCAAAGAAGCTGCTACGCTGGCAGTTATTGATGATGTCTGACGGAAGCAGAGATGTAGCTAGAGCAGCCTTCTGTGTGCGCTAAAATTCAGCCGAATGCATCGAGACTGATTGTAGAGCATTTCATCATTCGACAGGATAAGGATTCTAAATGGCAACCGCGTATAAAAAGCCCTGGAAGCCTGTGATCTTCACGTCACCTTACAGTCTCTCACTTCCTGCTCCAGTCCAACATGTGCTGTCTGATTTGTGTCCTCATTTCCATCTGCCGCCTTTTTTTAGACTTCCTTTTCATCTTCCCTTTTTTCTCCCTATTTGATTTACTGTCATATATTTTGTTCCCATAATTGAGAGCAACAATGTGACCGTGTCCTGTCTCAGAAAGGAGTCCATTTTTCTTTCTTCCTGTTTGTCCCTTGTGATCTTCCTTGTCCTTATCTGTCCTTTTGTTTTGAATGCCCTTTCTTCTCTCCTGTCCTTCCAGTTTCCTTCTGATCTCCTTCTCCACCCTCCTCCTCCTCACTAACCCCCCGCTGCTCATTACCATAAACAACATGCGGCTACTCTTGGCTCTTTAACAGTTTTCTCTCCAGCCGGCTGTGAGTCCTGGTCCCTGCCTGAACACTTGGATGCTTCCTTCGTCAACAACTTAAACCTGCCACAGAATCTACGGGAACTACCAAAACAATGCATTTTCTCATTTATTTATTTTTTAACGTGCTTCATCCTGATTGCTCTTTTGTTTCTCAACTTTCCTCTTTGGAAAAGCTCCAAAAGAGCAGAATATTGCGTCTCACCTCATTTCACCCGATGCCTGCGGTCACATGGTGTTGGTAGACTGAGGAGGGGAAAAAAAAACAGGCGAAATGGGACAATTTTAATTATCCCCACATTCTAATTACTCCATTCTCCACAGTGTTTCACATCATTTAGTGCAGATAAATGAGTGTCTGGTTAGCCGCGGGAAACGGGAATGTTCATTATTTTAGACAAAGCATGGAGCCACCTCCCCGGTATGATAAACCAGCCGCAGAATAAAACAACGATTGCCGGGGATAACGGCGATAATGGAGATGACGGTGATTGCTGGTGTTCTCCAAGGTGTAGTCTGCCTCACTGACAAGTGCTGCTTATAATTTACAAACGCCTATCAGTTGGGCTTGGGGGCATTTGAAATGGGAAATGCATTATTCAGTGTCTGAAGGGGTGGCGGACCAGTGTTCATCAAGGTTTGTTTGATTGACTTCTGATTGTATAATCAAAATATTATTCCAGTTAGCTCCTTGCATATAGTTCATTTATTTAATGTAGTTAATTTTAGCTACTGATTTCCATTAATTCATAAATGCTGAATATCTTTAGCCTCTTTTTATGACTGTCCTTTTACCTGCCTCTTGCCTTCACTGTCCCTAATCAGGCCTCAACTGCTTTATCTCAGTTGTTGCTGCCCTTCCACAGCTTTCCACTGGAGGGAGCACTGCACTGATTCATGAAGCCTGCAATAGTGCAATGATGTTTGCAGTGTTGACACTGAGCATGCAAACAGAACCAATTCAACCATGATTAGAATATTCAACCATTTACACTCAACAATACTTACATTTTATAAGTGTGTTTAACATGATTATGTGCAAAATGTAAGTTTATTTAAATACCGAAACCTACATTTTTCTTCTTATTGTTTAATAGTTTTGAAGTAACAAGGAAACCTCGAAGCCCAGCGTTCACTTCATGCCCCTAACTTTGAGTTGTAGGAAGATGCTTGCGGTCGGCAACTCGACTGTTCCTGCGCAGATTTGTGAAGGCTCATGTCGTACCATAATCACCCTGTCGCTTCAGATTAAACGATTAAAGTCGCCCCCTGCATATCCCATCATTCCTCGTAGGGATTTATGGATTTGCATGTTTTCCTGATTTCAGATGAAACTCAACTTCACGGCTCATCCTTCCTTCTCTTCTCCTCTCTGCCTCCTCCCCCCACCTCCTGTTCAGATTGTTCTCTCTGAGAAATGTTCAAGCAGGAGATCTGATATGGGTGCTTCCCATCAGCACTGCAATCAATCAATCTCAATTTACTTCCACACTGTGCACATCAGAATCCGGTCCATGTTCATGTGCATATGCCAAATATGTGGGTATGTGTAAGCTCTGTCGATCCTGGTTCTCAGTGTGCAGGTTCGTGCTTGTCTCAGTGCTCCTCCCTCTTTCTGAAGGGTGTGCTGTGAATGTGGTACATTTAGTAAAAGCATTGTGTCTCTGTGGTTGGGGAATGCGTGGTTTGGACTTACTAGAAAAAAAGGTATAGCTGCTGTACTTTTTTTTAAATTCACTTTATGGCTGACTCTGTTTGTTTATGTGTTTTTGTAACTTGCTGTTTTCACACATTTGAACGGAAGATTAATTGAAGACACTCTTGCATTTCCGTTAAGTTTCCTTCCTGAAGCTTTTACAGCACATGCTTCACATAGATTTTGTTGCCAAACATGTAGATGTTAACTTGAATTCATTTTACCATCTCCTGCATGCTTCTATTTCGGCAAGTGTTACGCAATGCTTGTCTCTGAGGAATTACAAGTGTGAACCAGGTTTGGTGTTGCATCTCCTACCTGAAACTCCACTCAGGACTTTACGTAGATATGTGCCTTTCGATCAGGTGATTGTTTTCCAACTGTTGTCTGCACACAGAGTGGGCGCCTGGAGCATTTCAGAAACCAGTTTTGAAACATGAGAATGCTCAAATAGTGCGCACATTTATCCTGAATGCTGCTCTTCACTTTAGGTGTATGTGAGAGAGAGAGCGAGAGAAGGCAGATGCCTGTTGTCTTTTCCCGTTGAAGTGTTTGGCTCTCACCACCCACCGCTTCCTCACTTCACTTTCTCTCCTCCCTCTTTTCCCCCCTCCCATCTTTTCTTCCATCTCTTGCAAGGATGTGATGTTTGATCTTGTTATTCAATATTGTATTCTACACCGCTGCTGCAGTTGGTGCTCAATTGCCCGGACAGACGAGGGAGAGAGGCAGCAAGGACAGAGGGAGAAGAAATGTGAGTGCAAACAGGCAGATGACAGGCAAACACGCAGAGTCGGGGGATTGAAACAGATAAAGTGATTGGATAGACGCTGTAGGCTAAAGTAGTGACATGAGAGCGCTGTTATTCATTGCAATCTGTTCCATTCAATCTGGGTAATGACCTATTTGTTCTGCTGCAAACGTAATGATTTTAACCGCGGCAGTGTTTTACATAGCAGAGTGAGCGTTGAATAGCAGGCATTTACTTGTACCCTTTTGATCAGCTCTGCTGGAAAAGTTCCACATCCAGACATTCTGCAGAGTTGCGCATTTTGGAAAACAGCCTTGTGACAGTGAGCGCTGCGGAGGAATGGGAGCTACCTGGACTTGAACAGCGGGGCTTCTCCTTCTGAAACCCATTTGACTTGACCAGGATGTCAGCTTTTAGGAGGAGCAAGAATTCCAAACCCTCGACCGAGTCCATCTATGATATGTTACAGCTGGTGAGCCGTGCTGCCTGGCATGTGTGCCAGTGTGTGTGTGTGTGTGTGCCAGTGATGGATTGTGTTGTGGATGTTATTCTGCAGAGGTCAGTGGTTATGTCATGGTACCGTACCAGCAGTGCTGAGCTTGTGCTTCAGTTCATTTCGCAGTATAACAACAAATTTGTGTAATATTTGTCTGTCATCACACACATGATTCCATGAAGTGTGGTGTTGGGCCTCTTTTCAATAATATTTCAACTGAATGAGGGGGAAAAGAAAGCTGCAGGCGCAGTGCTCCATAAAGTGTGTATCTGTTGTATATTTAGACCAGTTAAAATCATCACTAATGGGAGATTATGTAAATATAACCCTTTAAATCAAAGAGTCTTGTGTGTACTATGTTTCAATTGTCAATGAAGTTCACAATTGGAAAGTTTCAGCGGTGCAGTATGGTGTCGCCAACCTTCTCCTCCTTCCTGAGTCCCCATCTCCCGCTGTCATCTGTCTCTGTCACAGCTCCATCTGTCACTTGGCTGTCACTAATTCCTCTGGCTGTTGAGGGCAAGACCCCAATTACGAGTGGCAAGACTGACAGTGTCATTGCTCTTTTTTTTTTTTTATGTGTGTGTGTGTATAGAACAGAGGCATCATTGGAGCTTGGGTCGTTGTTTCCATTTGCACACTGATCCCAGTATTCTGTTCGTTCGCTGATGTGCTTTTGCACACAATCACAAAACCAGTAATGTGCTGTTCGTAAATGTGCGTCCATGAAACGACTGCGTACGTCGCGTGGCGTCGATGGGCCGTGACTCGGTCGGTAGAGCCTGTTGTCCACAATTCAGAGGGTTAATGGCTCGTTACCAGTTACATGGAAGTGTCCTCGTGCAAAACACAGAACCCTGAGTAGCTTCTAGCGCCTGGGACTGTGTGTGCGAACGTGTGTGCTTCTGTGAACAAATGAGGGAGATGTGCCATTCTGACTGTAAAACACTAGGTGCAGAGACTACATGACCTTTTACCAAACCAGTTTTCTAATTGTCAGGTACTACTTTGGGTGTTCAAACATGACTAAGCCTTTTTAGTGGTGTTTACAATGTAGTGAGGGTGCCCTCGGTCAAACACCACGGCTTATTATAATAATAACAATGATAATATTTCACCTGCATGATGTACTTTTGGTTTACTGTGCTGTAATTGTGGTTTTTTTACAAGTCTAGGAAGGTGGTCATGTTGACACCCTGGGAGGAATTTCAATACCAGCATCTTATTTGATGATATTACATTGTGTGCGTGCGTGTTTGGATATCCCAGTGTTGCAGAACTGGTTTGAATACCACAATGGAAAATTGTGTTCGTCATAGTTGCGGCTTGACGGGAGACAAGCCGTGGAACCGGCAAAGACAGGCCACTTTTCTAGTCCGAGCAGCTGTCAGTAGAAACACACACACGCAGGTGCAGCGTGTTATCACCGATTACAATTAATAAACACCCCCCACCCCCCGGCCCCTTGCAGATGAGGGCTATTTCTGTCTGCATCTGCGACAGCGCTTCAATGAATATCAGCTGATTGACTGCAGGAATGAAACGGGAGCATTAATCCCGTCAAAATCAACTGGTGGCTAAAATCCGGATTGCCCCCGCTTTGTGTTTACCGCGTCTTTTTGGCTCAAATCTTCCGATCAGCTGCGCACGAAAGAATTCTGCTTCACCGTGTGATTGTTTTTGTATAACATAGTGCAAATTTACCAAATCATCAATGAACTTCTGTCCTCGTTAAATCATATTGCTTTTTTTTTATTGTGACACGTTTAGGATCATAAAGTAGGAAAAGTTTTGTAAAAGCTAAGAAAGTCTTTCTTCCATAGGACTTCAAAGAAACAAAACATTTTCCTTATTGTGTTTTAATCAAATTATCTGAATAGAGGCCGTAAATTATGTAAATGCACATATTTTTCTTTCATACCTCATCATGACTCACCGGCTTGGCAACAGCACGCCCGGGCTTGCAAAAGCAAATACAAAAAAATATCGCAGATTCACCGATGCTCGGTAAGAACCCAGTGACATTTCCAATCACCGGAAGTAGACTCAGGCTGCACTGTACTGACAGACACTGGGAAGATTAATAACAGTCTTCAGTACATTTGGAAGAAGTGCATCTAGCCTTTCAGTTTGATATCGCTTCCTCTGTATTTTTCAGTCTCTGCCAGTGTTCACCTTTACGTCCTTGGAGCTGTGAAAGAAACAGTTTGACGAGGACGGGACATATTGATCTTGTACTATTTGTGTCCTTGTGTGGGTTGTGGGTATCTGTGTGGGGCTCTTAAACCGCACGTCACTACGTAGGATGGTGCATGTGAGCTTTTTCCAGAAGCGGTTGACCCTCACTTTGCAAAGACATGTTTCTTTATCGTTACTCATCATTACAGAACGAGGATGGCATGACTTCTAGTCTTAAGAGAAGCAACAATATCGCCTTATATCAAAGAAAAAGAACAAGGATGTAGGTAGTGAATATACTGTAGTTGTGTTTAGCCCTGCTCTGCCTTGTGGAACGCTGAACGACCTTTGGCCTAAATATTCCACAAATGCACAGATTATGACATGCTCCGTCTCTTCCTCCTTCTCTGCACAGAGCACGGAGCAGGTCACCGCTTTCTGCCGCAGTCTCCATGACATGAATCCCCTGGAGTGCCCCATGTCATCCTCCTCATCGTCGTCTTCGTCATCGCTCTCGCCGAGCCCCGTGTCCGCCTTGCCGCCCGCCGCCGGCGCTGCCACCCAGAGGCAGCTCTCCCACGCGGACAAACTGCGCAAGGTCATCAGCGAACTGGTGGAGACGGAGAAGACCTACGTCAAAGTGAGAACACGGGGCGTTTCGTTTGCTTTGGATGTGTTTTTAAGCTTTTTGTCTGTAACTAGTGAGTCAGGTGTCTTCTTGCTAAAACCTGTCAGAAGTTCGTTAACGTTATTGGTGATGACTCCTCATTTAATACCCTTTCCATCAACAGACGCCCATGCATGTCTTGCCACATTTCTACGAAAATGTCTGATCACTAGCTTCTTTCTCGTATTTTTCAGGATCTGCAGTGCCTGATAGAGCGCTACTTGACTCCTTTGCAGAAAGAGAGCTTCCTAACACGAGATGAGGTAACTTCCACTTAATCTTTCTTATATCATAAGTGCTTTATATATTTAACTAGACAATGCCGTTACGGTAGGGCTGACTGACTGAATGATCTGTTTGTGTTGCAGCTGGACGTTTTGTTTGGTAACCTTGGAGAGATGGTGGAGTTCCAGGTGGAGTTTCTCCGTACGCTGGAAGACGGGATCGGACTGGTTCCAGATCTGGAGAGACTGGAACGGGTGGAGCAATTCAAGGTGAAGGATTCGTGAAATATGGCTAAGGGATTTGCCACGGCTGTACAAACCCGTGTTTGACCTCCCTCCTCTTGGCCGGGCTCAGCGGGACGCTTGATAAACTGCTGATTAGCTGCATGTGAAAGGAGTCAGGTTGTGATAGCGTGATGTGTTTGTATGTTTCCACAGAAGGTGCTGTTTTCCTTGGGAGGTTCATTCCTGTATTACGCCGACCGCTTTAAGATCTACAGCGCCTTCTGTGCCAGCCACACCAAGGTCCCGAAAGTCCTGGCTAAAGGTGAAAACATGCACACGTTACTGAATAACAACAGACGCACAGTCTCCATTTACTCCTGACTGTAACACAGTGATATATTGCTCATATCTTATCAGGGTATCCGTCTGGTAACATGGCCTCAGGATTTCTTTATGGGGCTTATTTCAATCAATAGATAAAAAAATACTTCTCTTGGCAATTAGGTAGTCTTACAACCAATCAGATGCATTTTGTTGTGAATAGATTTTACTCTTCTGTCCATCCCGGCATGAAGTCCACCCACAAGGAAGATATTTGCCTGGGAATAATGGACTCCATCATTCTGCCCAAAAATATAAATATAAATAGGGAACATTTTATTTTTTTGTCTTTCAGACGCAGTGATGTGTTCATGCCTCTTGTGCAAACTTAATGAACGCTTGTATTTTTGCTCCTCCAGCCAAGACAGACCCGCACTTCAAAGCTTTCCTGGCTGAGAGAAACCCCAGACAACAGCATTCATCCACGCTGGAGTCTTACCTGATCAAGCCCATCCAGAGAGTCCTGAAGTACCCGCTGCTGTTAAAGGAGCTGTACTCTCTCACTGACCCCGACAGCGAGGAACACTACCACCTGGACGGTAAGCCAGTGTATTATTTTTTTATTTTTTTTTCATTCACTCCATCAAATGACACAATACCGCATGTTCCTGACAAACCGAACGGCTATTAATGACGATGTCATCCCGCTGTCCCACTCAGTTGCAATGAAGGCCATGAACAAAGTTGCGAGTCACATCAATGAGATGCAGAAGCTTCACGAGGAGTACGGAGCCGTTTTTGACCAGCTCATCAGTGAGCAGACTGCAGATAAAAAAGAGGTAAAGCCCCTTCTATTCAACCTCATTTAAATGTGACTATTTGATTTCACCTTTTATTCACATCTGTTCTGTTCCCCTCAGGTGGCTGACTTGTCAATGGGGGATCTTCTGCTACATTCTACTGTGACGTGGATGAACCCTCCAGGTTCTTTGGTCAAGAGCAGAAAGGACCCTGATCTAGCTGCTTTTGGTAAGGAGTAATGTGGGATATAGTTTAGGAGTATTTACACAATTATAGCCTCAGTGGTATTCAAATAAATGAAACAGGCTTGTCTAGATCTGGTCTACTTTGCTACTTACTAATGCACAGGACTGATCAAAACATTATATAACTTCGAAAATCCACATGCTGTACTAATATATTCCACATATAGCAGACATACCAGTACACAGTTACAATTGAGCGTATTCTACTTTATGTTTGAATCATTGCATGCTGTATATGAGAGTATTTTAGATATTTTTTAAAGTTTTAACAGTGTCAGGCGTAGTGTACTGCTACATCAGGTGGTGAAGACACACAAGATCTTTGCATTATTTTCTATTTTTACAAAAGTGAATATTAATGGGACGAAATGGAATTCTCACACACTCAGAAGCGCCGAGATGTATTTTAAAATTTAACTCCGCTCAGACACTTTTTGGCAATAAATATTACATTTACACTGGGCTGTGTGTGGAAAGGCGACAGAGGTGGTTGGTTTGTGCACGTGATGTTATGACTATGGTCCGTTTTATCGTTTGTTCTGCTGATAAAGTACATTAGCATCACGTCTTCACTGTAGTATACTGGCTTATGGAATGTGATGAGTGTATGCAGACTCTCCTAATGGTTCCTTTCATTTCATCTCTCCCTTGCTTTTAGTGTTCAAAACAGCAGTCGTGTTTGTGTACAAAGACAGCTCCAAGCACAGGAAAAAAATCGTAAGTACGGTTTTCTCATCAATTTCAGTTTGAGTCACACACAACATTGAGTTATGCATTCTTTGCAAAGGAGTTGTGTGTTTCCTCTGAGGCATTTAATGCACATTTCCACTGTTCCTCTCTGCTACGGTGCAGTAGATAGCTGTGCCTGTGTCGCTGCTCTCTGCTGCTCTCTGCTGTCGTGCTTGTGCAGTGCACTGGCTATGCATCAGATACCAAAACCAGTTTCTTTTTTCCAGGGTGGATCCCATCGCGTGTCTGTGGGCGATGACAAAGACCCCTTCCGTTTCCGTCACATGATTGCAACAGACTCTCTGCAAGTCCGTGCCCTTGCAAGTAGGTTCATTTAAATTTTTGCATACAATAAATTTCCTTCCCTCTTATCTTCCCTGTATCGTCAGCGCTTTGGGGACTGATTTGATCTCTCAGATGACAACTTAGAATTGCAGATAGGGTTAGTGTTGTGTCCATAATGAAAGTTCACTGAGTGGGGAAACTTGTGACTAGGTTTTGGATTTTTGCATGTGCTACAGATTGACGCAACAGTGTGTATTGCATAGATACATTTACCACATATAATTCAGGGGGTAAGTGTTTGAACCACATTGTATTGTATTTTGATTATGCCTAAGCTGTATTTGCTCCTACTCGCAGTAGATCTGATCACCACTTAAAAAAAAAAATAAATAAATAAGTAAAAACTATTAGTATTCTGCATTTTTATGCTGAAGTTGTAGAAAAGATCATTTACATCTCAGAGTCTGTTTCCCAAAATCGCAAGGGTTGCTTTGGAATCAATATTTTCTGCAAGAAGCTTCAAAGGCGGGGGAGTACTGTCAATGTTGCTTCATCTTCTCCCACAGAAAATTAATGATAACCTTTTTTAAACACATCAGATAAATATTCGTTAGTAGGTCTGCATGCAATCTCCCTCTCACCCTGTCCTTATCCCAGAGGAACTTTAAATCACTGTCTGGCAATCAAGTGTGACTGTTTATCTAATGGCTTTATAAAGGAAAAGCACCCGAGCAGAAATTAAAGGAATACTTCTCTCCCTCTTTCAGACTCTGAGGGCACAGCAGTGTGTGAAATAGTCCATACAAAGTCTGAATCTGAAGGAAGACCAGAGAGAACTTTCCAGTTGTGCTGCAGGTATTCTTTTCTTCAAAAACTGCCTATATGTATGCAAAACATGATCCGTCACTAGAATATTAATTTCAAGGTTTTTCATTACATTTCCAGGTCTCCAGATAGTAAGAAGGACTTCCTGAAAGCAGTCCACTCCATCCTTAGGGAGAAGCAACGGAGGCAGCTTCTTAAGACGGAGTCTCTGCCACCCAACCAGCAGTACGTTCCATTTGGTGGCAAACGACTGTGTGCCCTCAAAGGAGCACGTCCCGCCATGAACAGAGCAGGTGACGAGGCTTGAGTAAATATTTTTTTTTTTTGCCAGTCTGGTTTCTAATCTTTTCTTTCCAAATAAATATAATATCCTCCTCCTCTGTGTTAAGCATCAGCTCCATCTCGAACGCTGGCCCGCAGAAAGCAGGTGAGGAACCGCATCACGATCGATACCGACATCATTTTCCATGGCAACAACAACAACAGCAGCTACGATGTCGCCGCCGCCCGCCATCTTTCCTACCCTTCCTCCAACTCACCACTCTCCCAGCATGCCCCGCTTCAGTTGCCCAAACCTCAAGGGGAGGACACAGACCGTTGGGTGGAGGAGCAGTTCAACCTGGGCTGCTATGAAGACCAGTGCGAGGGCATCAGCGTGGGGCAGGTGAAGGAGACGGACATTCTGAGCGACGACGACGAGTACTGCAAGTCTGTCCGAGCCGCCTCAGCGGAACCGGACCCCCTGGAGGGGGAGATGGACGGACTGGACCTACAGGACAAAGAGGGGAACCTGAATGAACAGGGGGAGGAAGCTGATGAAGTTGGGCAACATTCAGGATCAGTAGACTCTTTCGCATCCTGTGGCGTCTCTCTCTCCGGTTGCGCAACCCCAACTCTAACACTCGCCCCCTTGAAGCAGTGTGCCGTGGAGGGGGCCACAAACAAGGACCATGATGTCGTCTGGGTGCGGCGGGATGGCTTTGTGAAGGGGTGCAACAGAGACGTCTTCTGATGGGGCGATAACAGGAGACGAGAAAGTAGAAGTGCAAGAAAATGTGGGAGAAACTGGACACAAGCTTTAAATGTGTAGGTAGAACTCGGAGAGAGTGTATAGGAGACGTTAAACCTCAGCCCGTCCTCCCTGTAACACCACACAATCCTCCTCTTCCACCGCACCTGCAACCTTTCCTGTTCTGACAATCCTAAAGTACTGAAACACACAGTGAATAAAAGCAATGTAAAACGAACTCGCACGCAGGCTTTACACACACACACACAGAGACACACACCCGTGGGACGTTATGCGAACATAAGGCGGCACTGCACGTACACGCAAGCAAAGAAGTAAATGTGTGTGTATATATTGTGAGTGCATACAGTACATAGAGGCACAGCCACAGAGCCAAGGCAGCTACTGTACCACGCACACAATGTACTGAAGAGATGTCGTCACTGAGCCGTGGTGCTCTGGCCAAAATTGTCTATTTTTCAACACAGGAATGTGGGTGTTATATTTTTGTGACTCAGACTATTTGTATTTAACACTCAAGGGCTGTGTGTTACTGAACTTCTCTTCAGGGGCTTTTGGCTTTACGACTGCTGTGTACAAAGATTCAACTAGCTTTACTGTGCTTTTATCGTCGTTTTTAACTTAATATCAGCCGCACATCGGTGTATAGTCAGGAGTGCAACAGAGTGCCGTTAACCTCTTGTATAAAAATATTTTGAAGCTCACTTTGATAAGCTTTTAAGAGTTTGCATAGATAGTATTCTTTATTTAATCATTGTCTTTTTTTAAGAAAAACAAATACTGTAAATGTTAATGTTTACACCACATTCAGTTGACCAGTATTGCATACCGTTTGTGTGTTTGATGCCAGAAAAAGGCTCAAGAGAATTGTCATTTATACCCTGCATATGAATGCTCAGACTTTTTTTTGTTCGAGTTAAATGCCATTTTATTTTCTTAACTGATGGTTTTCATTTAGGTCATTAATATACTGGACTCTCTCCTGCCCCAGAAGCCACGTTGCGGCCACATCCGGGATAAATAATTCCTTCAATCCTGTTTACTTGAATTTCTTTTTTTGTTTGTTTTGAAAGGAGCCATGACAGCGACTGTACTGTGACTTCTTCAAGGAGAAGACCAGTCATGCAGTTGACATGTAATTCTCTAACACATCCTGACAACGCCTTTAATTTGATCACTGTATTTCCGCCTGCGCCCTTCTGCATTTCCTCCTCCATCCACCAGGCCGCGCTGTTTCCCTATGTCATCACAACAACGTGCTCACAGCTGTGCTCAACACAGTCTTGCTTCACCTTAATGGATGTACTGAACATGCACTTAATACCCAACTGTGAGGGGCAGAAATCTGCGAGCTGTGATTCAGAATGAGAGGAGAGTGGCTGGAAATAATAACACTTTGGATGTTGCTGTGTTGTCTTTTTATTGCCATGCTGGTTACTTAGATGTTAGCTTACATGGGTCACGATGCCCAGTAAGGACTTCAGACTGTGAGGTACAATCACTTGGCCTTGGAGGCATATCCTGTGAGAACCCCTTTGACTCCTCCCTTTGTACTTTAAAAAAAAAAACTGTGTTCGTATATATAAAACTGTGGAGCATTATCATTTTTATGTTAAAATAAATTTTCTAAATTTAGTTTTGTGTGAAAGACTTTTTTTTCAATCCATTCTTCTTTAATAGAAAAACAATCTCCCTCATTTTCAGTCTTAAAGTGTTTTGGAGTTAAAGAGAAAAGTGGACAAATTTTTTAAATGTGTTCAAATCCAATACAGAATACAGTCTTCATTTACATGTATGGTATTTAACAGATGCTCTACAGGGAGACTTTTCCACTCAGTATTCATATCAGGCGAGCGTAGTGTTAGGATTTTTGCCCAAGGACTCCTTCTGGAGAGGCTGGGTGGTCATTTTCTGAGTTAATTAAGTTTGTCTATAGGCTGTTTGTCAGAGGTCCAGGTTTGAATTGGCAAGTGTTCTCGGATCACTTGGCTCCCAGCTTTGAGAGACTTCACAAACATTGTGATAAACAAAATGTCAATTATGACGTGATGTGGATTTTTGCTTGAGGAGAGGAAGACTGTGGCGTGGCTGGCTCTGGGAGTCTTTGGCTTTTTCCAAATGTCACAATATCAAGCAACCGTCCAGATTTGACGCACCTCAGAAGGTTTCCAATCCAGTGCTTGATGAATGGCCCCCCGCCCTCATAAATCAATAGATTCCCCAATAACAAGATTTAGAATGAATAATGATTCATTTAGGTTTTAGAGACGAATTATATCAAATGCATTCCCAGTCCTGGAGCTGGATGGAAATACATCCTGTGATCCACTCAGATTAAAAGAAGAAGAAGAAAAAAACATTGCTTTTCTGTAGTGAGAGATAATCTGGCATCTGTAACCTGAAGATTACTCTCTCATCAGGACCGATGGAGAGAATAACTGCCAATCCATCTGCTCCTTAATCCAAACCGACTGTGGCCAAACTATAAGAGATAGCCAGAATGAGACCACTCGTACCTTCAGAGTAAAAGCTGGCAAATCAATTTGGAACTTATTTTAAAGTTTCCAGAGTTATAAAACGTCTCTGTATTTAAATGTGGGCGGCCTATTTGCGTGCGATGCCTGTCACATAGATTCAATTTTCAAACAGCAGAACAATGAATAAAAACGAAATCTATCTTTCTGAAGCGTTTATTCTAACAATATCTCAAAGAAAGTGTGTAGTGCGTTACTTAAATTGGGCTTATTTTGAAAATGCTTACCGGAAGTCACCTAAATTTGGCTTTGCTCGCCTCTTGCGCCCTCGCTCTCTCTATATTCTACCGCCTTGGATGCGCACATCCTAGTGGGTGTGTTTACTCTTGTTGATGGATTTTCCGCTTCCAGTTTTAGGGGACGTGACATAGATTTATTTCGTGAATTAAAGTTGCATCTGTGGGACTTACGGCCATCAATTTCCATTTCTCTTTCGTGACGGAGTGATGCAGAGTGGGGCTGGATCGATCCACATCGCGAGTAAAACTTGGGTTGCGCGCAGCCATGGCACGCCAGTCGAGTTCGCGCTTGGATAGAGGCGATTTCTTCGTGTCATGGTCTCTATGTTCGCGGTGAGTTCGTCCGGAGCGCTATGGAGGACAGAAAGAGACTTTTCTGCTGTATTCTCTTCGCGGCGGAGCTCTGCCTGAGCTCGGCACAAGTGCTCAGAATCGGTAAGCGCAACAGCTGTTTACGCACGGTGTTGTTCGAGTGTCTGAGTTGGTTTGTCGAAACTGATCGCACAGAGATCTTAGTGTGTAAGTCATGGCTGTCTCTTGATAGTACAGCTTCATGAATGTAAGTTTTAACAGTTTCATCCTTGCTCCATGTTCCAGTTCAGTGATATTTTACGCATTTTACGCATTTGTATATTGTCAAAGAGATAATGGAATTGCCTTGGACTTGGAGAGGTTCTGTGAGTGCACAGGAAAATATTATCTGCAACACAAAATATACTCAGGCTTCTTCACTCATTTATTAAGTGTAGAATAAAATTGCCAGTCCTTTTATGAGCCACACATTAAATGTTGGGTTTTCTTCTCTATGCAGAAAGCAGTCTGAAATGAATGATCCTGATTATTTAAACTCTGACCTCTATTAACTCATTCAATTTATTAAGAAGTTTTCATAATAAATACCACAATTCTGACCAAAACCTATGAAGTTTTAGTTCATAGGACAATTTGAGGCTACATGTGCTACACATAAACATCTAATAGATTATTGATTTCTCCCTGTATACTCCTCTGGCTACGGCACACTCCTGTTGGGGGCATTTTCATTCAAAATATGTCACCCAATCATCCTCAGTCCTGTTGTTATCGCCCGAGTGGAGGTAAGAGGAGTCAGAGAGCTGCACCTAGATTTGATTAGACAGGAGGAGGCTGGTGAGCGCTGGGGGCTGGGTTCATTATCCGAGCGACTCACTTTCAGGCTTTGAATCAGGCAAGAGTCGAACAGTAATATGTGGATCTAATTGGCTAAATAAAAAGAGAATTGGTGTCACTGCCACCTGTTCTTAACTTGGAAAGGTAAGCTTTAGAGCTTTAGGCTGCAGTCGGTGCACAGACCGTTCCAGCCCTGGAATGGATCAGCAGCAATTAAAACATCTGATGTTTATGTAGTGTCTGATAAATGAACCAAGTTGCCAGTTTATTATGAAGACAAGGTCTCTTGTACTCATACTGATATTGATTTTGATGTGTGATGATGATTGAATTGACTTGCCGAAATGAATGAATAAAAAATAAATAAACAAACACAGTCTAATACGAATCCTAGCTTCAACTTTTAAATTATATTGCACTGCACTGACACATATTTCCCCCCAATTTTAATCAGTGATGCTAAGCTAAATAACAGAAACAGCTTTGTGTTTAAATCTATAGCCTTCTGTTAAAGCGCGACATCTAAATGGTCCTATAGATGAATCACCACCTGTCTTATAAGGTTCAGCATAAATTGAACATTAAAACAGCTGTGCTGGAGGATTTATTGCAGAGCTGTTCTGTTAGAAACCATGATGTGTACCCAAGGAACTAGCCAGCGAGGGTCTATTTTAAAAAGCACAAATGGAGACTCTCACTTTTAGTAGATTTCTTGCATTTCAAGGTTTTTTCTTAAACATTTTCTTCCCAATATACCAGCATTCCCAATATTGACAATATACCTTACGTTATGCCCCACTTACCACCCTACAGTTATTCTAATATATTGTTTAATTACAGTGCTTTGTAAATCAAAATGAATCTATAATGTTTTTTTCATTTCTTTGCCTAGTTACATATTTTTAAAAATACCCACAGGTAGCACTGCTTGATTGAGTCACTGTGTCTGCTCTGATATCTCCAGTTTTAACAGTGGATTTGATTAAACATTTTTCCATTGTAGCATAGTGATTATACATGTCATCTAAGCCTTCATCAAGCTGTTTGTATGATGATGTTTGCTCTATATCATAAGATTAGCAAACCAGTTTGATCAAGTGTGACCAATATGGCAGTCCATATTGGTTCTGTTGAAACTAATATAATCTATAATTAACTACAATTCTATATCTTTATGTAAACAGATACACATTGAAATACATATTGGCAGCCATTTAGCCTCTAAGAGTTGTATTTATAGTTTGTATTTTTTATGTCATTGTTAAGCTCTTTATATACGCTCTCCTGTGTGTTAGATCCCTTTCTGGCATGGCTAGCATTCGTTCAGTTTATGTGGTGAAGTCCAGCTGCACGCTGGCGTTTTATGATCCGGAGTTTGGCTCTGGGTCACACATTAACATTCAGCACGATTCAAGACCAATATGTTCAGCTTTGGTGCTTCAGCTCGGGCCCCTTGAACAACACAAGTATGGAAATTCACAAGTCCAAAAGATTTACATACACAGACACTTATCAGTGTGTGCTCGGAGAGAGAGAGAGAGAGAGAGAGAGAGTTAGAGAAATTGCAGAAGTGCAAAGTTTGGCTCCAGGTGTTGCTCTTTGTTAAATTTATTTGCCCAAGTCAAGCTGGAGCTGTAACCTACATTCATAATAAGTGCACCTGCCTTATTTAATTCATCAGTTTATTTTTCTCTAACAAATTAGATGAACTATTAGTAATTAATAACTTTTCGGCCAAATTGCCAAGATATTGCCCTCACTTTTGATGAATATATCTATGTATATTCATACACACACAGATATACTCTGGAACTGGCCTCAGTATTGTGATTGCTCATCATGCCGGCAGAGACCCAAAACCTTTTGCTTGGAGAAAGAAGAGGGAGCTGAAGTCTGATATTAAACAACATAACCAACTTTATTTATTTGTACGTATTGATCCTGAGGTCTCATGAGACCTTTTGTTGTGATCTGCAGATTGAGTTCAGGATGATGAGTGAAACAGAGGCAATTCTAGCCCTTTCTTTGTTGATAGCATCATCTTTGTCTGTTCGATTTGTGTGCTCAGACGTTGGAACTTGAAAATACTTGGCATGATTGCAACTGTAACACATGCTGCTTTCATGTTAGACAACCTGTTCTAAAAATGTCAACCCACAACTAATTACTATTTTGCTATCAGTGGTAATGCAACAAAAAGCATCCGATTCTTTGATAACAATTTGTTTTAAATGTGCCACAGTGGATGCTGGATATCTTAACATCTTTGCTGAATTAGTAATCGATTTCTGGACCTAATGCGAGATATGTTTTAACGTTTTCAGTTTTAAAATGCATTCTTTTTGTGCATCCCAAATATGCAAGTGCACTCTTGATGTAGCTCATGATGCTTTTCAGGTACTCCATGTCCTTTTGCTGCCCTTGCAGTCATTTTCAGTTATTAGTGTCTGCCCCTGTTCAGTCTCTACATCCCTGATTGCATTTTTGCCTTGTTTGGCCATTTGTACAGCTCCCTTGATTCGCTGTTGAGAACAAATTGTTTCCTGTGTGTTTTCTCAGCCACAACAACAGGGTGCAGTGAAATGCCTGACACCTGAGACCCCTTTTTTTCTCTCCCAGATGTATTTCCTCCTGCCTGTACCATATCACCTGTCCAAAGTGCATGGCAATCCTTTTTCACAGCAGTTTTTGTCGCCTTGTACGAAAGGGAAGGCTTGTCCGGCTCGGTGTTCTTTCAGGGCTGTTCCACATCTTAGTTGGCAGCTGGATGTGTGTGTAGCTGCTCTCCTCTGTAATGCAGCGCTAAATAAAAGATGACACTGCTATAGTATATATAGTTTGGGTGATGGCCATCTGAAGGTCAAACCAAGCTGTGCGTTTGAAAATATGCAAAATATGCTGGTATGATAATTAGGAATTGAAAAACCTGCAAGCTGATGCACCCTTATCATAAATTAATCATTACATTCTGAATGAGTAATTTTTAAATGCATTTTTTATTTATTTATCTTTATGAATCTGAGACTGATACATAGTCAACACAGCATATTAAAGCTACAGTTAAGAATGTTTGTCTCCCCCTTCTGGCTGCGAAAGAAATTACATGTATGCCAGTCTACAATCTCATGTGCCTTCTCTTGTGTCAGTTCTCCAATGAGTAAAAGCAACACCAATGGTAATCTGTGTTTTTCATTGTTTTGTTTGTAACCCTTCCTTTGGGCACAGTTTTTTTAAAGTTGGAAATGTAAACAACTTTTGTTCAACTCTTCCTGCGTTTATTTTTCCTAACCGTCAGAGATGGCGAATTCATCGTTTCATTTTTGGCTTTTGTTTCTTTGCAGTAGGCTCTGCCATGTCTCTATTTGCTATAGGCACTGTTGTTACGTTTGCACCCTCATTTCTTGCTAAGTTGAAACCAGAATACCATTGTTGAAATGTTGCCATAGCAATGGTGTCCATGCTGTCGATGCTTTCTTTCATGCTTCATCTGAGCACAGAGTTGTTGTTTTTTCTGGTCGCTCTGAAAATAATCTTGGACACCTCCTAGGACGTCAGAGATAGAGAATTCATAGAACCACTGTTACATCCATAACTCTCCCTTTAATACCCTTCTCCTAGTTGCTGTAAGCTATTCCATGTGCACTGTTACATTTGCTCCCCTCTTCAGCTCTGGCAAACAACACCAGATCTAAAACTCTGGTATGCTGCGAAATATAGAGAGATTCACTTAGTGCTGATAAACTTAATAAGCACTGTGTTAATTTGGTTCGTTGGCAAAGCCTCGAATGTCACATACTCGAATTATTAGCCTGGAAGCCACACCAACTTCCCTGCCTACAAATTTGTTGTGGCAAAAAGTTGCTCTGGAACACCTCCGCTTGGAACTGATTAGGCACTGGCAAAGATCTGTCAGGCCAATTAAATCGTCGGTCCAAACTTTATGCGGTTATGACTGATTGAATAAAATCAAGAAAGAGCAAATCTCTAGAGTGTTATTTTTCTTTTTGTATCACAGAGGATCAGAAAACATAGTTAAAAAGCACAAATCTCTGACAAGCCTTAATTACCTCTGAGGTAAATAGATTTTATGTTTACTGTCGTCCTCAATTTAGCCATAATGAGCTGTCCTGTGTTTTAAGCCACCTCTTGACTGTGCTTGTATTTTATGCAGATAAAATCTACCTGCAAAACCCCAGGCACATGTTAATAAGCATTTATGTCCTGCGCGCCCCCTGAAACTTTTCCCATTTTCTATGCCAGATGGATGCGGTGAATTACTCCTCATTATTTGGGGGCTAAGTGAATGCTTTTAGTGTTCTGTGTTACATTAATTCATTTGCGAGGGGAAAAAAAAAATGCCTGCATTTCCATGACTGCAGCAGTCAGCAGGGTTCAAGCTGTTCCGCAAGAAGGCCTGACAAATCGCTAATGCAAAACATAATTATCTGTGATTAAATAGTGAACTCAAGATGGACGGTGTGAGATTCTCCGAGCACAGACACCAACATCTTTATCTCCAAAAGTAGAGATTGATCAGGCTTGCATGGCAGATTGGAGCAAAGCCTCGATTTGTTTGTCAACCTTTTTGTTTTCCTCTCAAAGGAGGGGGATAATGGTTCTAATGTTTTTTCTTCTGCGATGACTAATTGATTACCAGGGAATTTACAGGGATTTATTTGGGACAAGTCGTGACTACCGCTGTGTGAGTTTGAATGTCGCGTGAATGCATGAACATCATTGTAGACAAAATCAATATTCCTCGAGCATGCTTAGACTAGCAAGTCAGATAAGTCATTTTGTGTAATCTGAGGGAGTGGCATGTATCAGTCATTGATCGTGAGCGTCAGGTGTATTTGCATTGTGTCTGAGTTCTGATAACCTTGACACAGGACACAGAGTGTTTCAGGGTACAGTACTTGACCATTTGACTGTTTTCACAGCCCACTAAATCAGGATGCCTCAACTGACTGCCTGGATTTTTATCACTGCCTGTTTGTGGAAGTGAGAAAATGGATTGTACTTCAAAGAACCTCTTTATACAAATCCTCAAACTATGGTGTCACTCTAAGGTGCATAAAACCAGCACAGACCCATTTCACTGGATTTTCCCATCGCTGTGTTGCATTTCTGAAAAAAAGAATGTGTCCACAGCACTGAGTCAGAAGAAGGAATGGTAAAACGCAACCTGTAATCGTTCTTTTTCCCTATAGACATAAACCGATCAGCCACAACATTAAAACCACTAACAGGAGAGAAAAAAAATAACATCTTGTGACAATTCAGTGTTCTGCTGCATTCGTGTGGGTGTTACTAAGACATGTGCCACCCACCTAGACCAGACCAGTCACCCCCACACCAAGGAAGGTACTTTATTCTCCTATTTCCTTTGCACATATTTACTCCACCCTCATGCATTCTTCCTATCAGTCCTGGGATTCAAACTGGTCAACCGCCAGTACCAGGCCCGCATTTACAACCCTAACCGTGGCATTTCCCTCAGCCTCACAAGGCAACAACCAAAAGCAACAAAAAACAGCACCGCAACATAAGAAAAATGACATTTGAGTGTAAATATAAAATAAAAAAAGTAATTGCTTCACATGCTCGGAAGTTAAACCCTAGTCTCAAGGGTGAAAAGACATTGCGTGAGTTAAGCTACAATGCTGCAAGCCGCTTTTTATGGATTAATCAGACAATGCACTTGCCGATCATATGTTTGTAGCAGATTCAGGTTAGGGTTAGTTTATTGTCTGGCTGTTTCAGCATCTCCAATAATTGTACTAAGCTAAGACTATTCTGTACAGACATGGGGCTGATAGCAGGTGTCTGGATGCATGTTTTTCCCCAACTCTTCATTTAATAACTTAGAAGTTTGATTTCCTTTAAAAAAAAAAATAATAAAAAAAAAGTTTTACAGGAAAAATAAATCACTGTCAACATAATGTGCTGTTTTTCTGTTGCTGCCGCACACGACATCAGCATTATTATCAGAAAATGTCCAACAGCAGTCCTACATCTCAACCCTGGTGCCACGTAATTGTTTTGATATGCAGAAGTCGGGTCTGCAAAAGAAATCTGAAAGCGCTCCCTGCATGCACAAACGTTACACAACGCCACACGGTGAGCTGCATTATGAGCCGTGAAAGCCTATTGATTGAAACTAAAGGAATGCTGATGCAGTGTGAATTATTTGCTTGTCACAGTGCAATTTATTTCACAACACGCAGACCTATTTCCCTGCACTTGAGTGACACTACGCTTGTAGAAAAAATAAGTTATCATTCAAAAGTAAGAGAGAATTACAGGTTATGAGACTAAAAGCCTTTGCCATCGTTTGCTCACTGCAAAGCATCAGAGTCTGGAGAAAGAGAAGAAACCTTAATAAACTTCATCCGGACACTCAGGAAACTGCCCCGACAAACTTCACGACTGACAATTAGTCCTCCAATTATTTTTTTTTCTCCTGCCCCTGTCCATTGACTCGTCCTACAAAAGCCTGTTTTGAACCTCAACAAAGAAAACTCTTAAGGCCTCTTTATTTCCTGCTCTTTCGCACTGTGGGAGCAATCCATTTCATCTGCCCTTTGAATCTAGACTTCACATCTTCTGCACCACCGATGACAGGATGTTGATGAGGGGTTTGAAGGCAATTTTCAGAAGTCCGTCTGCACAGCATTGTTTCTTCACAGACTGCTGACAGCTGGTCCATGCAGTTGAGAGTTGCATGTGGCCTTGGGTCCCCTCACTGTAAAAGTGAGAGCAGCAGAGGAGCTACCTTCGCCTCGGAGACGTCATCCCTCTTTGAGAGGCGAAGTGTTTTGAATTTTCATCTTCAAGCAGTTAATATTCATTTGCATGCTTGTCCCTATAAATCTTGAGTTAAAGCAAGGAAACTACAAATGTTATCTTTTATCAAAGGCACAGTGTAATGTATTTATGGCTTTGTTAATGAAAGAGACTTGGTTTGCATAATAACGACAATTAGAAAGGACCCTCATTTACACCACAGCCTGGTGTAAATGAGGTGTCATTTGAGGTTGCTGCAGATTATCTGTCAGTTTCACAAATATACATGAACGTTGCTGTTTGTATAGATTCTGTTAATGAAATAAAATCTATGCTTTATCTTGTGTAATGTGATTTGCATGATGTCAGTTATATAAATGTCTTTTTTTTTAACAATTTGACTTTTGAAGTGTCAGGTTGCAAATCGTTGAAAAGAAATCCCTCCCTAGTTCTCTTATTAATAATAATTGTGTCTAGCAAATAACACAGAACACAAAATATAGCTCCTGCCCATGGCTTTTAACTGATCCATAAAGCATTAAATCACATAATAATAATCAATAAAGTTATTATTGGGAGGTACTTATTATGAAGTGGGTCAAATAATATAAAAAAAATAGATAAATATGTATACATTTGTGACATTTCTGTACTGACTTTAACTTCATCCTGTTCTGTTTCTCCTCCATCCCCATGTTCAGGCGGTATTTTTGAGACGCGGGAGAGTGAGTTGGTGAGCATGGACGAGCTGGCTTTCAAGTTCGCTGTGAATAACATCAACCGCAACAAGACCCTGATGCCCAACATCACTCTCACCTACGACATTCAGAGGATCAACCTCTTTGATGGCTTTGAGGCTTCCAGGAGAGGTAGGAAAATGGCTTCAAGACCTGTTTTTTACTGTAAGTCATGACGACAGAATCACCTATAATTGATGTGACCATGTCAGAAAGTGACCTCAAACCGTTAGCGTGTCCAGAATAGACCAAATAAGAACATACTGACACTCAAGTATTTTACTTACCAGGAATTAATTGCTTGCTGCACTCCATGGTATTCAGGATCCCAATCCATTTTGCTGGTGCCTCATGTCTCTTTGCCTCGGTCCACTTCAGTCTCAGGGTCAGTTTTTCGGTTTGGCAGCTTCTAAGAATTAGTTCTGGGTTCTTTACCCTGTTGGTAATGCATCCCCCCCACTCATTTTTCACTCTTGCTATCCAATATTGCTGACAGGGAGACACCTTCACGCAGTACAAAGTCAATGACAGTGATGATTATGTTATTACGGCATACAAAATCATCGATTTAACCGTAACCCTTCAGTGAGCATGCTTAATTTAGCATACAGTAGCCTCACTACTAGACGGCTGTGATGTGTTAGCATTTAGGTCACGGAGTTAACCACCGATCTTTGGTAAACTGGTGATGGTTGAAAAGCGCAGGATGTCATTTAAAGGACGAGAGCTTCAGACTGTAAGGTTGCAGATTGCGACCAGCAGGATACCAATCCCCCACCCCAAGAGTGCTCCTGCCACTTCAATGTGAAAATACGGAAGGACCAGTAGGGTCAGAGTTTGGTTTGTCTGTTCTTGGCTAATGTTGAAATGTGATCATGCATCATGGAGGACTCTGGAAGAAGAACATGCACTCCATATTTAGATTTGAAGTGCTCATTCTAAGCCAACAGAAAGCATATGAATATTTCTGCTATATCCTGCTAAATCTTATTGGATCTCTGAAACCAAGCTTCTAAATCTATCTTTGTTTTTAATCTGAAACAAAGATAGACAAACATATTGTCAGGAAATAGCTTCAATTCCACCAAACCAAACTGTCCCTTTAAATTATTAAACTTGTTTGAACTGCAAAGTGAAGCAGATTTGCAGCAAGCTGAGACACATTCTAAAAGTCTACTACCCATAATCACCGACCATCTTTCTCACCAGTGTGCGACCAGCTGGCTCTTGGAGTGGTGGCTGTGTTCGGCCCTTCTCACAGCTCCTCGGTTAGCGCCGTTCAGTCCATCTGTAACGCCCTGGAAGTCCCTCACATACAGACTCGCTGGAAACACCCGTCAGTGGACAACAAAGACACCTTCTTCATCAACCTGTATCCCGAGTACACCGCCATCGCCAGGGCCATCCTGGACGTGGTCACGTTCTTCAAATGGAGGAAGCTGACGGTGGTCTACGAGGACAGCACGGGTACGGCCCCTTTGGTTGTATTGTGACTCCAATAGAACAGAGTTAAACGCAGATGATTAGTCAACTTTTGAAAAATGCTGAAATATTCAAAATATGCACAAGCATACAAGTGGTGTAAAATTATAGAAGGATAGTTTTGGATAATATGAACATGGCAAAAAGATTTTGGCCAAATACACTGATCAGCCACAACATTATGACATACAGTAGGTGGGAACCTGGCATTCATGTGGATGTTACTTAGACATGTACCACCCACCTAGACCAGACGAGGCACCCCTACCCCATAATAATGACAGTGGCAACGGCCATCACCAGCAGCATGATATCACCCTTAAAATGCATGACATTTAAAAGTCAAGAACAGAGACTGAAAAGTCAAAAGGGCTGGCTTGTGTGTTTTCTGGACCTTGCGATATATTCATACTGTATGTCATGCCTGTAATTACGAAACACAATTCTAGCTGCCTCAGTCACTTCCTTCATGCCGGCCAGTGAACCCAATCTGTGACAGGGCACCGGGGCCTCATATCAAACAGGTGCCAATATCCTGTTCACACTGCACAGACCCAGACCACACACAAATCACAACACCGATGGCTTCACATCCGGTAGTTTCCCCACACTGAGTCCCTGCCTCACGCTCCAGACAATGTGACATTCTTGCTGTTAAATGTCACACTTTATAGATAGATTATTTAATTTTCAACCAGAAATGTAACATAGACACACCTGCATAATGCCAGACTATTTTGCACACACATACAGTAAGTATATAGGATACAGGAAAGCATAAGGAGTGTACAGCCAGTACACTCGCAGCCTTCCCATTGTGTGTGTGTGTGGATAAATGAAAAGGTGTAATTTTCTTATTTACTCTTTTGTATTTTCCTTTTTTTTTAGGTCTGATGCGAATGCAGGAGTTGATCAAAGCTCCAGCGAAGTTCAACCTGAAGATCAAGATCCGCCAGCTCACCCCGGGTTATCAAGACGCCCGGCCGCTGCTAAAGGAGCTGAAAAAAGACAAGGAGTTTTTTATTATCTTCGACTGCTCCTACCGCATGGCTGGAGAGCTCCTTAAGCAGGTCTGTGGAGAGGCTTATCCGCGTTTCTTTTCAACTGACTTTTCTTCTGTTCAACACATTTATGTGTCCTTTGGGGGCAACACATCTGATGAGACTTCAAAGACAATGTCTTTTTGCGTCCTCGAAAATCATATGAAACCTATTTACTGCGTTTGCTGAGGCTTCTCTTGTGTTTTGAATTATATAATAGCAATTAAAGGATATATAATAAAGAGAGTTGTTGAGTCTTCAGGACGGCAAAACACTTCCCTTGTTATTGTCAGAATTTTAAATGGCCCGTGACTTAATGTCCATCACATGTATGTTTTAATACAAAGCTCATTTAACGCAGATGGCGATGTCGCTGATGATTTCTGAAATTGAAAGTCTTGCAACATTAAAAAACAAACATCATTTTCCGTTCTCCTGGAACTTTCTCAGTATTTGTTCGCGTTGTTTTCGTCTTCATTGCCGCATTCATTCACCAGCTGTGTGTGAAACTTGTAAAAAAAAACTTTTCAGCCACCTCACAGTGGTTAAAAAAAGAGCTACTCATAATGAACTGTTCACTGCAATAAGAGTTTAAGTGCTTATTTTTCTAAAATGACACCCTCAGGTTTGAATTCACTAAGATAAAGTATGACACATTTTATGCATAACGCATCTGGAGAGATGACACTAGCAGCACGGATGGATAACTCCTCATGTTTCAGATAAGCAGTGTGACATTTTCTGATATTAAAATATTTTGTCTTTGACGTTACAGCTTTCATCGATGGGAATGATGACAGAGTACTACCATTTTTTCTTCACGACTTTGGTGAGGCAGAAGAACACACAGCTACACTTGTTTTATTGGAAACAAAGTTAATCTGAGTTTTCTGAGACAGCCTTGGTGCTGATAAAACTGCACCCTGAATGTATCCTAACTTCCCTCCCGCTCCTCCTCTATGTCTGCTCTCCCCTGTTGCAGGACCTGTTCGCTCTGGATTTGGAGCCGTATCGCTACAGCGGGGTCAACATGACGGGTTTCAGGCTGCTGAACATTGACGACCCGTGGGTAGCCTCGACGATGGACAAGTGGGCCATGGAAAGACTTCAGGGTCCCAAACAAGAGAGCGGCTTGATGGATGGAGTCATGACTGTAAGCCACACACAGACCTGCTCTGCTGAAAGCCAGTGATGCACATTTGTATGCTGCATTCATGTAACTCTAAATCATCTGCTGACCTGTAAAAGGGAGCTGTGTTTCACAACAGTAAAAAAATGTAGTTTCATCTTATCACATTTCCATCCGCAAGACATGCTCCCTTGGTTTCTTATTTCAGCTGTTTACAGTCAATGTTTATTTGTGCGTCCCTCGTCTCTCGCTCCCTCCTCCGCAGACAGACGCAGCCTTGCTGTACGACGCAGTGTTCATGGTCGCCGTTGCGTCCCAGCGGGCCACGCAGATGACCGTCAGCTCCCTGCAGTGTCACCGCCACAAACCCTGGCGCTTCGGACCGCGCTTCATGAACATTTTCAAAGAGGTCAGTGTCGTGCAAGGTCTCCACTTGCACAGAACTAAAAACCCTGGAATATCACCAGCGTGACTTGAGAAAATCCTGTTGCCTTCAGCTTGACCAGCATGCATTTTTGATGATGAGCTTTGGTGTGTTTTGGAAGTGCTTAATGAGATCCTTCAAAGTTGCCTCTATCGCAAATCTAAAATGAACCAAAAGTGGATGTGTGATCATGTGATATAATATTTCATAGGTCCCTTCTGACAGGCCACGCTTTGCCTGTGAAACCACACAACATGAAAATACACGGTATTTATGTACTTATAAGTTGAAAGCATGCGGCCCTGCCTGGCTGTCAGACTGGATGCCTACAGACAGAAATGAGGCCTTTGATGCATGAGTGTTTTGATCTCTTAAGTCTTAAATCCACCAGAGGACGGTTGCCTGCCATGGAGAGGGAACATTATCACTCATATTTTCCTCTTCATGCCTCCCTCCGCCCTCCTTCCTCCTCGTTTTCCTTGCATCTAAGTGTCTCTCGTCTATTTCAGCGGTCCGTTTTGTTTGCCGCTGTCCGTCCTTTGAAACATCCGTCCTCCTGCGCTATTCATCACTCGATAATAGCCTCTTTGATAGCAAGAACCAGTCATTTTTATTGCACAACACTCAATTAAAAAACATTTCTGACAAGAGAGTGCAGAATGTGAGGACACATCCTTCCTTTCAGCAGCTGAAATTAAATCCTGGCCAGTATAACCTGCACGTTCTCTCTCTATCCTCTGTCTGCACTGGAATACAATAGCGAGTGATTTTTATTTTGCTTGGGCGGAGACACCTTTGTATTCAACATGTGTCATTTTCTCACAGAAAACTCAGACAATAGGATCAGATCATAGGCTTTAAACATTGACATCTTGAAGTGAACACTTCTCAGGAGTGCATTAGATGTACGTTCCTTATCCAAGTTAAGACTGACTTCACAACAACAACTATGCAGGAGGAAGATGAAGTTTGACAGTCCTTGTGCTGCGGTATGACTGTATTTTGACTTCAAATATAGCATTTAAAAAAATGCTACTTGTTTGGCTGAGGGAAACATTTAGTCAAGTGGAAATGGAGGTCTGTGACCACCATCAGCAGCGGTATGTTTGGAAATAAATGAGCTACACTTGCCGTGCGTACAGTTTGGCTGGGAAAAAGAATTGTGCAGGCTTACTGCAGCACAAAAACAGACAGATTCTGGCTTCCTCCTGCATAGTTTTTGTTGTGAAATCACTTCTACCTTGAATAAGGAATGCATATCTAATGTACATTCGAGAAAAACCTTTCTAGCATCATTAGAAACGTTTCTTGGGGTTGTGTGGCAAAACTCTGACTGTAAATCGCAAGAAGGTGACAGCGAAAAGAGGGCGGCTGAGACGGAGAACGATCCAACGCTGACCTCAAACTCAACTGCGCACTTCTCGAAGAAACACAAGCTGTAGCTTTAGAGCGACTCTCGCAATTTCCTCTTCCCGACGAATGTGTGCCCACGAGACATCCGGAAGTATCCCAGAACTTGATTTCACACGGTGCAATTAAAAAGTTCATGAAATAAAAATGAACGGCATTAACATTTAAAGGCTCGTTTTATTTTATATTTTGCTGCATGTTTGCTGCAGCGGTGGTAGTTTCTTCTTTTCACTTTAAAAGATTTGCCTCGTAAAACTGCACTTACTTGTATATGTAGCGAGTGTGAGGTATCATTCAAAAATATAAAGTATGGATGTAAAAAATGCTAATACATCATTTGAATTAAGTCATTTTGTGCAGGAAAAGTTAACATTATTCCGTATATAACATGCATATGCATTGATATGTATAAATACATCACATACTAATAATTTTACTTCTGCTATAACCAGAGGTGTCAAAAGTATTCACATTCTGTACTTAAGTAAAAGTATGGATACTTGTGTAAAAAAATACTCTCCTAAAACTAAAAGTACTGATTCAACTCCTTTACTCAAGTAAAAGTAAGAAAGTACAGGCTCTGAAATGTACTTAAGTAAAAAGTAAAAAATTTTGCCAGATTTTTCCATTAACAATTCTTCCGTCGATAATTTTGCAAAATGAAAAAGTTCTAGCAGAATAATCTAGACTTAACATGACCAGATGTCCTGCATGAGCATCTGGATCATTTTTAATAATAAACTGAGGGTTATTGGGTTGTTATTTTTAAACCGCTAGCTAGTGTTAGCTATACTATCAAAACGGTGTGTTCCCATAGCATCGCTAATGTTTTAAACTAGCTTCCAAAAAATCCTCAAAAAGCTAATGATAGCAAGAGAAACCACGCCATACCTGAGATTTGTTGCTGTTGTTGTTGTTTGTTTTTTCACATGTGCTTTTTCATATTAGTTCTCAAATAGTGGGGTCAGGTTGACTTTCAGCTAGTGTCTTTATTGATGCTTGAACGATAAACAAGCTTCCAGTCACTAGGTGGCAGCAGAGCTCAAACTGATCAACAGGCTGCCTGTTCAAAACAGTAGAAGAAGAACACAGGACGCACATCGACTTTCCGTCTCTAGTCCGATGCTCTAATCATGTCCGTCTTTTAGCCTACGTCTTGTCATCCGTGGAGGTTAAAAAAGTAACGAGCCTGTTTTTCAAATGTAAGGAGTAGAAAGTACAGATATTTGTGTACAAATGTAGGGAGTAAAAGTAAAAAGTCTTCAGAAAAAGAAATACTCAAGTAAGGTACAGATACCTGAAAAATCTACTTAAGTACAGTAACGAAGTATTTGTACTTCGTTACTTGACACCTCTGGCTATAACCATTTTGCATTTGCATTATACCAACTCAAATGAATATCCCTAAAGACAATATGAGCATTATCCTCCATGCATATTGAGATTGTACCACAGAACAAACTGTAGACATCTTCCAGTATCCACCTGATGTCCTCTGTCAACACAAGCCTCTTCTCGCTCCCTAGACCCCTTCGCTTCTGCTCGCTCTGGGGATTTTGTTCCACAGCTTCAATAAGGCGCTACACACACACACACACTAGAGGAACTCGGATGGTCTCCCACATCTCCTTCCTTCTCTGCACCCCCCCCCCCCCCCTTTTTTTTTGTAGGCACAGTGGGATGGACTGACGGGACACATTGTTCTTAATAAGACAGATGGCCTGAGGAGAGACTTTGATTTGGACATCATCAGCCTCAAAGAGGACGGCACTGCCAGGGTGAGCACAGAGGCCTGGAACAGCCAATTACACCACACTCATGCTGCTTCCACGCTGGCTGATTCATTCCATCAAGGTGTGTGTGTTTGCATGTGTGAAGGACGGGGCGAGCGCGAGTGCGGGAAGTGCTGCAGAGATTCAGTTTTGTATAATCCATCCACCTATTTATTATTTAGTTTAGATTTGTCCAGTCATGAATAAGTATAACGCTGCATTATTTCTTTCCACGCTGTGTGCTTTGCGTTGCCCTCTTCATAACAAGGGTATTGTGGACGGTGGAAGTCGCCTCACGAAAAGGTGGATCAAGGTTTGTGCCAGTGCCCCGTTTGGTGAAAGCCGCTGTTGTTTGCCACCTCCTCCCCTTATTCTCACTCAACATGCTGCACACCTTTCCTGCTCCCTGCCTTGTCAACCCTGTTTCTCTTCACTGGCTTTGTGTACAGCGGTGCCACGTGTTTGACATTTCAGTTTTCAGCCTGTTTGGGTTCAGGCGTTGCTCCGACCCCTGACAGAGGTTTTCCAGCGGCTGCAAAAGGAAAATTATTAAACTCCTTTATTAAACCTGATATAGTTATAGCTCCATTAGAGGCGAAAAGTGAGTCCTACAATTTCACTGTTATGGCATTCAGTTCTCACAGCTGGCGCTGGCAAGTAACAAGAAAGAAAGGAGCAAATATATCCTGCAGATCCTATACTTTTTCATCGGCTTGTCAGTTCGCTACTTAATGTGCCTTCGCTATTGGACTGCCTTTTTAATTTCATGGAACTCATGCGGGCTAGTGGGATTTAATTGCAGTCAAAGGGGATCCAGTTAGCAGAGGGGAAGACAGCTTAAGTCTCGCTTGAAGACTTGCTACATGAGAATTTCCTTCGCTGGTCTTTGCAGATTTGGGCCAGTGCACAATTTAAATCTCCCTCCAGTGCGTTTGTTAGAGATGTGAATGAAATCAGCTTCTTGATATCCAATTTTAGGTGCAAATTTACACAGCTGATAGCTCTGCTCCTCTACGTTTTCTACAGATATTCTAAATAGAAAAGCTGTCTTTACTTTAAACCTTCGCCTATCACCTTGAAAGCGACAATTTGACGAGGGAAAGAACAAATGGTGAATTAATTCATCCCCTTAAACGTAGTTTATTGTCAGGGGCTGGCTAAGTTCTTCCTTCCCGTCTGCCTCAGCTGTCAGACAGACAGGTATGTAGGCAGGCAGCAGCTGTCAAGGTGCAGAAGCAGTGATTTATGCTGTAATTTTAATTCCTTTCAGTACTTTCAGCCCTCAAAAAGCCTCCCCTCAGAGGAAATACCACTATATGGAAAGCACATCACATAAAGCGGGCCGACTTTATGGTCATGAAAAATGAATTATCAGTCCGTTGCAGTCCTGTTAGTTCTTGAGCACTGAAGTGTTATATGCTCTCTGAGGAGGAGGATGAGACTAAACAAAGTAAAAGTCTCCCGAGAAATAAAAATATTTTCTCTTAAAGTTGTTGACTTCTCTGGAAAGAATGTTTTTTTTCCTTTTTCTTTTTTTTTTTTTTTAACCCCCCTCAGCTTTCTCTGCCCGGCTTAGTACGTCTCCACTCTGCGGTAACGGTTTTCCAGAGTGATTTGGTTCTGGATGAGGATGAGCTTTAGGATTCAGAGATAACATTTTACTCGCAGCACATGAGAGAGAATTCCTGTCAGTTTTTATTGCACACTTTGTTGTTGGGAGCTCCTCTGGTATGCAAGATAAATTTGCAAAGCTATACACAGTAAACCCCTGACTTAGGGTTTTAAAAGATGATGACTGTATGCAGCACGCTTGTCCTATGGGCTGTATTTTAGCATTAATTTCATTGGCTCGGTCAGATTGCTTTCTTACCTTAACTCCAGACTGAACTATTTCCAAAAATCCCCCTGTCCAACAGCATCTAACACAAGCTATATTATGTGAAATCACATCTGAGACCAATACGCCCTCCAAAAATATTGTTCTCACTCCGTCCATTCGTCTTTGAGATTGAGGACAATGCAATTAATTAAACCCAACCCAATTCACAGTGCTCTTCATCTGCAGTGTCCAGAGATAAGGCAGATTTATGGACTCCTGTGCAAAGTGGACCCTTGCAAAAGTGCCACGGTGGAGATATAGAGTGCTTCTAGCGAGGTCAGAAGTGAGCACATATTCCATCTGTCTGACTGAGTTAACAGGCTAAGATAGAAGGTAATGAAGAGAGAAGGCATGTTATCTTTTGGAATAGGTAATCCCACACAGCCCCTCACTGAAAAGGCAAATTATGAAAAATAAGACCGTGTCTTCTGTGCGGCTCAGTTAAATAAGGGGTACTGATGCGTTCACTGCTACTCGTCCCCCTGTGCATGAACAGGCTATTGTTTCTGAACAAAAATACCAAAATGCTTTCCTTTTTTTCTGTGAACAAAGGGAGTCACCAGAGGAGGAAGGCTTTTTCTCTGTCACTTGTTTCAGTTCTATTATGAAAGCGAGATAATTTAATACCCTTAACTTTATTGCATCACTATCACGAGCTCCCTTGACCTTTGCTTGGCTTTTGAACAGTGACTGGATTTGAGAGGGTCAAAATCCAGCTGCCAGACGCCTGTTCTAATCTGATAACTGTCTGGATTATACCGCCTGGCCCGATGAGCCAGACACTCTCCGTCACAGTTACATGCTGTCCTCTGTCGTCCTGACTCTCCCTGCTTCATTCATGCTGTCCCCGCTGATGATTTTCCCCTTTCAGCAAGTAGAGCAGTAACTAGTGATTATTTTCATTCATGTTTTAATCTGGGTTTTAATCTGTGGGTTGTTAAAATATGATTTATCATTTAGAAAATGTCAGAAAATGATGTCTTTCTTGCTTGACCTACAGGCGAAGACCTTATAAATTTATTATCATTTAAAAAGCAAATTATATATAAAATTACATATATATACAGTATATCTATAAGCTTTCAGCTCTTACTGTGACTATGCTAAAAAAAAGTTATAAAAAAACTGTTCCAGTGTAAAGTACTAAGTAATCCTGAAGAAATTCCTCATACTTGTTGTGAAAAACAGCTCTTTGATTGAAGGCTGCACGCTATGTTCAGCACCTGCACAACGACAGGCAAAAGATTGGTTTACTCCCGAACAGAACAACTGTAAGCTTTTACTTGACTCGTACAGTCTGTTTGGAGCCGACTGCTTCTATAGTTTCATCTTCGCTGTACATTACGTGAAGTTTTCAGCACTTTGCCCGGAATCATCAGAGCGAAGCTGCAGAAATGCTGCAGAGCAGCGAATGGAGCGGAAGGTTGGAGAAGGAGCCGAGAGTGTCGGGTCTTTTAACCTTTACACTTCTTCTTTTTTTTATTTATTTTTTCTGTTCGCCGAATCAGAAAATATGATTAATATGCGGTGTGCTGGAGCAGGTTGTAGTTTCCTGTTAAGACTCGGAGACCAATTAACCTTCTTTTTTTTAAAAAAAAAAGAGAAAATACATAATGAGCCGATTTCCCTTTCACAGCACAGATGGTAATTGTGACTTATAATACAAACACAGCCTCATTCACTGAATTTAATCAGATTCTCATAATAACTACAAAAGCAGATGTTAAATGTAGCATCCTGTGTTTATTTATTTATTTAATTTTGAGCATTTGTGCTTCAACAAACCAGAATCTCTGTTTGCCTTTCCAGATTGCTGTGTGGAACTCGTACCGGGGGATGAACCTGACGGAGAAGTCCAACCGAGACAAGAATAACAATGTGACAGACTCTCTGGCTAACAGGACTCTTATTGTCACCACAATACTGGTGAGGAGGAAGGTTAAACGGAGGACAGCGTAGGGAAAAGGAGGGGAGAGCATATGAGATGTGGAGAGTGCAGATATGAGGGACAATAGAGGAGAATACAATGAGAAGGGAGAAGGAGACGAGGAGAAGGAGAGTTTGCTAAGCTGAGTTTCATTGCTTTGTCCGGTTATCACAGGCAGCAGAGAACAAAGTAGATTCTCATTCAACTCATACCAGTTCAAAGAGGTCGACTGTTTATGTCACTTCTGATCAGACTGAAACTGTAAATACAACTTCTGTTCACGTAAGAAAACCTGAACACATCTCATGATGTTTTGGTTTTTTTCTTTGCCTGTACAGGAAAATCCATACGTGATGGTAAAAAAGTCAGACAAGGAGCTGGTTGGAAATGATCGCTTCGAGGGCTACTGCTTGGACCTTTTAAAAGAGCTCTCCAACATCTTGGGTTTTACATATGAGGTCAGACTGGTGGGTGATGGGAAGTACGGAGCCCAGAACGACAAGGGAGAGTGGAACGGGATGGTCCGGGAGTTGATCGACCACGTGAGTGAACAGTTACAAGGGTGGTGCCGTTAAAAGGTGCCTACACATCTCCACATGTACATTTACTGAGCTCACGTGAATCAAAAACTACTCATCAGATAACATGCTTGGGGTGCAGAGACCTGGTATAGAAGTAGACAAAATAACTGTTTAACGGTATAGGAGACGTAATTTCTATTGAATAAGACCAAAACCAGAAATGCGGTGCTCATTATTTGACAGTAAGCAAACACCCAAATTATGCACCTAAATTGTTCTACAATTAGAAACCACTAGTAATACCCAAAAACAAATTCTACTTCAGTTAGAAATCAGATGGGAGGCACACAACAAGAAACCATTTTATAAGTTCATTCATTCATTCATTCATCTTCTGTAACTGCTTATTACTGTTAAGGGTTGCGGGGTCTGCTGGAGCCTATCCCTCTTAGACAGGTCGCCAGTCCATCTCAGGGCTAACACAGACAACAACCATTCACACTCACATTCACACCTTAGAATCACAAATTAACCTAATGAGCGTGTCTTTGGACGGTGGGAGGAAGCCGGAGTACCCAGAGAGAACTCACGCAGACACAGGGAGAACATACACACTCCACACAGAAAGGACCCCGACGGTCCACGGATTCCCCCATTTTTAATTTGTTTTAATTTGAAATGAAATACGTCCATATCAGATTCAAACTATGCCACATTTCAATGTTATTCTACCCCCAGAAAAAAAAACAGTACAAAATGTATTAGTGCAATCATGTTCTTTGATTAAATCAGTCAGATGAAGATGCAGCATTAGTTACAGCTGCATCCTCTGGCTTTTTAAACCAGGCTTCTAATAAATAAGAGGTTTGTTACAGTTTTAGCTTTGGTTTGTTTGATGTAGCCTGTTACACATTTTACCAAACTTCCTGGAGGCAGATGTTTACTGAAGTACTACGTATTTTACCTGCAGTATCTTAACCTGTTGGACTTTTCCAGGTTGCAGATCTTGCTGTGGCTCCCTTGACCATCACCTATGTCAGAGAGAAAGTCATCGACTTCTCCAAGCCCTTCATGACCTTGGGCATCAGCATTCTGTACCGGAAACCTAACGGCACCAATCCGGGCGTGTTCTCCTTTCTTAATCCCCTGTCTCCGGACATCTGGATGTATGTGCTGTTAGCCTGCACGGGAGTCAGCTGTGTGCTGTTTGTGATTGCCAGGTAAAAGGGTGGACTGATGTTGTTATGTCGCTGTCCCATCCTGCATCATGTTATGATGTTTGACTGCTTACTGTCCACAGTCCTCGTCAGCTTTGCCAATGCAAGAGCTCCATGTGCAGCCTAGAACAATGCACAGAGGCGTCCAGGGCCTGGTGTATCAAATTCACATGACAATCATAAGTTGGCATGACTGTACTTAAGCCAATTTTTGCATTATCATTTGCATAACTGGGCTAAAATAACAAAAACAAAATAAAAATGCTTTTAGCTGTCAGCCAACTGTTTGGATTTCATTGTGGTTGTTAAGTAGGTGGGAGTAATTGTTAACTCCCTACCTTTCTCTCAGATAGACTGTGAAACTGTTTCCAGCGGCTTTCGCTCAGCAACCACTAAGTGAGAATCAAAATGTGAGAATCAAGATGAAAAGCGCACAAAAGCAATTCAGGCTTCCAGCAGGTTGCACTGGAGTGGAACTGGAATAATGGGCGAATATGAAATGATTTTTGCCTATGCCTCACGATTAGCTACAGTGCATTCCTTCCTGTATAGTTGAATTACTTTCTTTCTTTTATCGTCTTGCAGGTTCACTCCGTACGAGTGGTACAACCCACATCCATGCAACCCTTCCTCGACTCTTGTACAGAACAATTTCACTTTACTCAACAGTTTCTGGTTTGGTGTCGGAGCTCTCATGCGACAAGGTATTTAATGGACTCTTAAAGTGACTGAATTATGTAATTACTACTTCTGTACATGAGTGCTTTGTGAAGACAGGCAACTTTCGTTATTACAGATTATGAGTTTTAAACACAACGTTAGCTGCAATTTGGAAACAAGAGATCGGGAAAACAATGCGTCCTCTGTTAAAGTGGTGTAGGTCTACCTTGTGCCTCCAAAACAGTTGTGACTCATCAGAGAATGGACATGGGTCTTCTGAGGGTGTCCTGTGGTGTCTGGTCACAGGATGTTGTTAGTGGAGGGTCCTTGGGTCCTATGGGTTGAGTGGAGGGGCCTCTGTGGATCATCCCACAGATACTTGATCAGTTTAGGATCTAGTGAATTTAGAGGCCCGGTCAACACCTTGTGCTGTTCTTCATGTTTTTTGAGTTGTTCCTAAACCGTCTTTGTGTATGCGTCTTTGTCAGCCTGCATCCTGCTGGGGATGGCTACTGCCATCAATGAGTGTCATTGCTATGGGGTGGGGGTGCCTGGTCTGGTCTGGGTGCGTGGTACATGTCTAAGTAATATCCACACGAATGAATGCCACGCCCAAAAGTTCCCCAGCAGAACAGAACCATCAAACATGATGGTCAGTGTTATTTACGTCTCCTGTCAGTGGTTTTAATGTTGTGGCTGACCGGTGTATGTCAGTTCGGAGCACTTGGTGAAACGACTGATGCTGTCACAGTTACAAACCTAGAACTGCCCAGCACCAAACAGCTGACAGAAAAGTCAAGAGCGGGTGAACATAAACAGCAAATATTTCCACTTGGGGATGCAGAATAGACCAGATCAGAGATAAATGTAAGTTTAAAAGGCTAGTACTAGCAAAGTCCAATGACCCTTTACTGTAGAGCTGCCTCCCTACACAAGTAGAGACTCTATTGACTCTATAAGCTCTAAGCTCTTTAATTCAAAACATCAATATTCGCCTCCTGTTTTCCCTGAATGCCCTCTCAGCGTGGCCTGAGTCCAGTTCCCATGAATTCCAGCCAAACCTTGTTATAAGAATTACGTCGCACTTCATGTGAGACTTGACCTCCCTCAGGGCAGGAGATTTGGGCAGGATCAGTCTGACGTGCCTGATTGGATGACCGGCAAATCTACTGACAACATCAGCCCATAACAAAGTGCCAACAGCAAGCAAAATCTGTCAGATGTGTTCAGGAAAGATATTCATGCACTAAGAGACGAGGACGTTATGCTATTTATAATTTATTTTATTTTGGTTTGTAATGTGAGAGAAGCTCAGCTGAAACAAGCTTAGACAGGTTTTTATTTTCAGTGTACTTTTCTCAATGCAGTATGTGTGGTATGTGGATATCTGCAGGGTGCATACTGTTTGGTGGTTTACAGTCACTATGATCTTTTTGTGAGATGCTCTTGGAGCACTGTTAACATTCGTTTTCTCCAAACGGATAGGCGCAGATGTATCCAAAGCCGTGTAGAAATGTATTCCTCAGTTGTGTTCATCTTTTTGAATCGTTTATTTCCTCCACTCGGCGAAGGAAAGATTAAACATCACGCTCATTCTGCTTGTCCCTTTAGATCCTTTTAGTTTTAGATTTCATTATATTTTTGCCGTGATGTGTTGCCTTGTTTTGTTTACATTCAGCTTTCAGGCTGAGTTATTCTGATTTGGACTGCTAGGTTTGCTTTTTCACGCTCAGGTAATTTTTTTTGCACCTTTGTGTCAAAAGTAGTCTGTGAAGAAAATAAACACGATGCCTGAAGAGATGCACAATTCATTCAGGACTGGAGTCGAAGTCCAGTTGGAGCTCTGGTGTGGATCCAAATATAACCAGTGTTGGGAACGTTACTTTAAAAAAGTAATTAGATATAGTTACTCACTACTTGTTCCAAAAAGTAACTGAGTTAGAAACTGAATTACTCTATAATAAAAGTAACTGAGTTAGTAACTGAATTACTCTATAGTAAAGGTAACTCATTACCAGGGAAAGTAACTATTTGCGTTACTGTAAAAAAAAAATATATGCATGTCAAAGAATTTGGAATTTTTTGAGCGGTTTTCACAAGTCAGTTGAAACGAGTAAAACAGACAGGTGTTTGTACATAACTTTCGATATATATGTATATATATATACATATATATTTATATTTTGATAGGGTTTTGACGGCGAGCTATCATCGGTGGTGGAGGTATCTGTGTTTTTGGCCACTAGCTTTGTAGATGCGTGTGTTGTTGTGAGATTTCATTAAATTAGACTTGCTTACAACGGATGTCGACAAAGTCTTCGCTCCTGGACATAATGTTCATATTTACACGCACGTTCTTGCCTTTGGCCACACTGAATTTGAAGTAGTGCATATATCTCCACCTTGAAAATGGTAACTATTCATCGGATTGCTCCTGACTCGCTATCTCTGCTGCTTCATCGAATCTCTGTTTAGCTCAGTGGTTCCCAAACTTTTCCTGCTGGGACCCTCTTTGGTACAGAAAATATTCACGCCCTCACCGCATTGCAGCGTCATTTTTAAATTTAATCTCTGGCTGCTCAATCCCAATCCCAATACAGTGTGACTCCCGCAGGAATAAAGTGACTCACGGGAGTCCCGTAAAATTGTGACCCTCTAATTCAATCAATGCATAGTAATGCACTGCAGTTAACGTCCAGTAACGTTAACGATGTTGTAACGACGGGAAAAGTAAAAATTTGTTAATTACCCCGTTACTGAAAAAATAACGTCTTTACCTAACGCCGTTAAACAGCGTTATTCCAAACACTGAATATAACCCCACATGGACCATGTTCTTTCCACCTACACATTATACACGCTCGACCTTCACATATTGCCAATCTAGTTGTATCATACTGATGTTTGCACTTCTATTCCTAATTTGTCAACATTTCTAAACCCGTTCCAATTTTTCAACCCCTTCCAATCCTTCCAGGCTCTGAACTGATGCCTAAGGCTCTGTCCACTCGTATAGTTGGGGGCATCTGGTGGTTCTTTACCTTGATCATCATCTCCTCCTACACGGCCAACTTGGCAGCCTTCCTCACTGTGGAACGAATGGACGCCCCCATCGATTCGGCTGACGACCTCGCCAAACAGACCAGGATTGAATATGGGGCAGTGAGGGATGGATCCACTATGACCTTCTTCAAGGTGAACCTGCCGTGGGTTCCTCTGTGTTCCTCTCAGTAGAACGACACACAGCGCTGTGTCTTTTGAGTAGTTTTTTAAAGATCATCTTGTGCAGACATACACATTACATCTACGTACATCCAGGAAAAACAACACAATGAAACAAGGTGCTTTTTAAACCGCACTTTATGTACCTTAGAGTACATCTTTTTACATTCACAAGGTATAATTCAAATTGAAAATACTGTATTGTAAGTTACTTATTGTATTTATCACCTCGACTTGCCTTGCACAAATCAAAATGGTTCTTCTTTCATTTCTTAATACCTAGTAAGTAATCCTATAGTTATTAATTAGTCTGTCTCATCATTAAAAAAAATACAATTAATGTCAACCACTGGATATTTACAATAACTTATGCTCATCTCTGATGAATTTACAGTTTACCTCTATCTGGTCATCAGAGTAAGTTTGTTTTGTATTCTGTCCAGCCATACTTTAAGATGCGGGCATGAGTCATTCATAGAGCACTTCCACTTTCTAATATCATATGGCTTCCCTCAGCTGCTAACCCCCATCCTCCTGTATTATTGCCAAGCATCTTATGAAAGGATGAAAAAAAAAACCTAATCATACTGAGGTGCTTATTTTGATGACACGCATCACTGCTGCATCAAGAGAGGGGTATATGGGGAAGAAGTAGAGAAGGTGCACATTAAAGCTTACTTGTCCTTTTGTTTTGCGGGTGTTTGCGTTGAAGTTAAATATACAGCATGTTATTTTTTTTTTTGCTCGTATTATGTAACGTATCAATGTACGGTGTCCTCAGGCAGGGCTGTCACTTCCTTGCCTCCCAGCTACTCGCTCCCCTTGCATCCTGTGGCTCAGCGGGGGTGATCCATGCAGGGCTTTATCCTCCCAGATTGCACCCAGTGATTACGACTGCCTGGATAGGAGGAAGCAGGCTGTGTTGATGGCTTGAACAAATTGAATCAGCTGGAGGAGATTTAGAACACAGCTGTCCCATTTTCTCTGACCGAACAAGGAGGAACGCACACGTAGACTCTGACGCGCTCTCGATAAGAGCTGTTAAACGTACACCGTATTGCTAAAAATATTCGCTCACCCAATCCAAATAATTTAATTCAGGTGTTCCAATCACTACCATGGTCACAGGTGTATAAAATCAAGCACCTAAGCATACAGACTGCTTCTACAAACATTTGTGGAAGAATGGGTCACCCGCAGGAGCTTAGTGAATTCCAGCATGGTACTGTGATAGGATGCCACCTGGGCAACAAGTCCAGTTGTGAAATTTCCTTGCTGCTAAATATTCCACAGTCAACTGTCAGTGATATTATAGGGAATTATTGGAAACAACTCAGCCACGAAGTTGCATGTCACGTAAAATGACAGAGCTGGGTCAGTGAATGCTCAGGCGCATAGTGTGCAGAGACCGCCAACTTTCTGCAGAGTCACTACAGACCCCCAAACTGAATGTGGCCTTCACATTAGCTCAATATCAGTGCACAGAGAGCTCCATGGAATGGGTTTCCGTGGCCAAGCAGCTACAACCAAACCATACACCACCAAGTGCAATGCAGAGTGTCAGATGCAGTGGTGTAAAGCACGCTGCGACTGGACTCTAGAGCAGTGGAGACGCGTTCTCTGGAGTCACGAATCATTCTTCTCCATCTGGCAATCTGATGGATGAGTCTGTGTTTGGCAGTTGCCAGGAGAAGGATACTTGTCTGATTGCATTGTGCCAAGTGTGAAGTTTGGTCGAGGGGGGATTATGGCGTTTCAGGAGCTGGGCATGGCCCCTTAGTTCCAGTGAAGGGAACTCTGAATACTTAAGCATACCAAGAGATTTTGGAGGATTCCATGCTCCACCATTAGTGCACACCAGTGCACAAAGCAAGGTCCATAAAGACATGGATGAGAAGGTTTGGTGTGGAAAAACTTGACTGGCCTGCACAGTCCTGACCTCAACTCAACAGGACACCTTGGGATGAATTAGAGCAAAGACTGAGAGCCAGGCCTTCTCATCAAACATCAGCTTTTGACCTCACAAATCCACTTCTGGACACAAATTTCCATAAACACACTATATAACCTTATGGAAAGCCTTCCCAGAAGAGTTGAAGCTGTTATAGCTGCAAAGGGTGGGCAGACATCATATTAAACCCTATGGATTAAGAATGGGATGTCCCTTAAGTTCATATGTGTGTAAAGGCAGATGAGTGAATACTTTTGGTAATATAGCGTATATGGCATATATAGCATTTGAAATCTTGCCTGCAGTTTACACACAGATGCACTGCACCTCTTACACACTTCTGCCTGATTTCCGTCCTCCAGAAATCAAAGATCTCCACCTATGAGAAGATGTGGGCCTTCATGAGCAGCAGGAAGAACACTGCATTAGTGAAGAACAACAAGGAAGGCATCACTCGGGTCTTGACAACAGACTACGCCATGTTGATGGAGTCCACCAGCATCGAATACATCAGCCAGAGGAACTGCAACCTCACACAGATTGGAGGTCTCATAGACTCCAAGGGCTATGGAGTGGGAACACCCATAGGTAAGATATAACTCAGTTAGTGGAAAATGAAAATGCACTTGTACACATCCTTGTTTTGACAAGGCTCGCTTATGATTGAGCAAACTTTCAGGCGCTCCTTCCTCCACAAAATTCATTCCATCCAGATCTATGCCAACTGTTCAGTGCAAATGTTCAGGTTGTAAGCCAGTTTGTTGGGCTGAGAGCTCATACTGGAAGCAAGTCAACCTACTGGCTCATGTTTGCAGTGGATACTGTTGGATATTTACTTCAGCAAAACCCTTTTATCCTGTAATTCTCTTGCATTTTCTAATTTCCCCCTGTGGTTATTCTTAGTCTTTTGTTTTGGTTAATTCGTTTATTTTAACATACAATATACATGCCTTCCATGAAGACATTAGAAGGTCATACAGGAAAGACACTGCCAGTGATCCTTGACACACCTCTACTCCAGTTTCATTCACATTAGCGGGCCATCCTGTTAAGCCCGTTAATTCTGGTGCTGTCAGCTGCGTGGTTGAAAATAATAACAGCCACAGCCGAATGGAAGAACATCTGCAACATAGTGCTGCCGAGATGCCAGATAACCACAGCCTCCCCTGGAAAGTTGGCGCCGATCCCTCTAATGCAGGATAGTGGTGTTACTATTCCAGTCCAGTTTGCCCTGTTGGTGAAAGGAATCTTGAACTTAAAGTGCAGATGTAAAGAGTGAACAAGAAGGGAGACGGATCAATACCTGCACCTGTTAAATCCTGGAGCTGAACACTTGGATGATTTTTAATTTAGGACGTTAAGAATAGCCTGTGTGTTCATGGACGTCAGCCCAGAGCAGGTCAGGTTAAGACCATAATGATAAAAAAATAATTTAAAAAGTGATGTAAAGCAAGAAAATGATGCCAACCTCCTCCTCAGAATCTAGCAGGTAGGCAAGCTGCATTAGATTTTGGATGTGTGTCAGAGCCAGTTCCTTCAATTACTGACTTTTTTGATGTTTGATGTATTCGACAGGAGGATTTTTCACAGCACAGGGGCTTGGCACAAGTTCAGGTTTAGGTTAAAGACCTCTTCTTAAGAACTAAATATGACCACAGAAAACTTTATTTGTCCCCAGGGGGCAATTTAAGGCACAAGTGAGCAGCGTGACGTGCAAGTACAAGACATTTAAGAATATACAAATAACTATGCAATGAATGTTTAACTATCCAAACCATCCGTGATAAGGGCTGGAGGTCCTTCCTCGTCTTAGTCCTGCAGGCGGGGCAGCGGAGCCATTGTCTAGTTTGGAGTCCCTCAAATGCTGAGTGGTTACGGGTCTTTGGTGATCTCGACTACTAAGATGAATGTCTGTTGGTCGTGTATGTGGAGATGAGCTCACGAGTGAGTCGATTCAATTGTTTTCTGACCCGGTTGACAGGTTTTAACGTACTGAATACGCGTGTGCATTGCATTTTAAACACTCAACTGTATTACAACTTCCTGCAGACACATAGGTTCATTTTTCCCTTCTCATATTTCAGACTTAAGCTGTACGGAATAAACATCTTAACACGATTATCTGCCTTAATGTAATCCCTCACCAGGTTCTCCGTACAGGGATAAAGTCACCATTGCCATCCTCCAGCTGCAGGAGGAAGGGAAGCTACACATGATGAAGGAGAAGTGGTGGAGAGGAAACGGTTGTCCAGAGGAGGACAACAAGGAGGCCAACGCCTTGGGTGTGGAAAACATCGGCGGCATCTTCATCGTCCTGGCCGCTGGCCTGGTTCTGTCTGTGTTCGTGGCTATCGGGGAGTTCATCTACAAGGCCCGCAGGAACGCTGACATAGAGGAGGTGAGTGAGGTCGAGAGCTGCTGCCCTGCCGTGTGATGATGACAAATGACTGGCTTAAAAGATACCCTCCGCACAGGGCAGAGTCTAACTTTAAATGAGCTCTTTGTTTGGAAAAATCGTTAAAGGACTGATGCGGTTTAATTGTCTTCTTTCCCACGTTCTCAGAGACAGAGAGTGAGGAATACTGCCTTCAGCTTGTCTTCACTGGTTACTAATGAATCCTTTTGAACAATGATGATGTTTCCATTATATAAATTACTTTACTCAGAGTAATATTTGCGTCTGTTGAACACTGTGGGTGTCTTTTCGAGGAAGCCATCGGACGGATTTATGACTTCACAGTCAACAGTGTGTCAGATAAAGTAATGAAGAGGTGATTTGTTAGCCTCAGATGACAGACACGTAATCCATTCACTTGCTGGTACATTCCCGAAATGTGTTATCAGCACTGGATTATCCCTGAGTTTACTTTGTATTGTTTTTTTAATGACTAATGAAAAAAAAAAGACTAATTATCTGACTTGACGTTGACAGAACTTTCAATTTCACGCTGTTATGCTAAGAAAGATCAACAATAGCATACGCATGATTAGTTTGATTGCTTTCCCTTAGTCTTTTATGTCTGCCGTTCTTTTTTATAGTTTCACATGTTTTCACATTTATTTTTCTGTCAAGTCTGTTTATCTCTTTTGTGTTTTCTTTTCCACCCTCTTTTCTTTGCGTCAGGCCTTTTGTTTCTTTTATGGGGTGCAGTCCCGTCAGTTTCAGCGCCGTGGCTCTACCTCCTCCTCCGGCACCTCCTTATCTACCGATCTGGAGAGCGGCAGGCTGCTTGGGGACGACACAGAGTAGCCACGGCAGCACACATACAACACATACTCACTCTAGACGATAGGTTCGTAGCCAGGTGTCCTTCCCTCCGCCCTTGTCGAACATGTCCCCGTACACCTTCGCCTGTGCCTGCAGCTTCACTCAATCCCAATTACTATTTCCCCTTTTGCTTTCAATACTTGACCCTCGAGACCTCAGCACTTACCTGCAAAGTGTTTGTTTTATCTTGTGGTAATGTTCACCTGTGATGTCAGTGATCCTTTTTGTAAAGTTCTTTGCCCCATTGTTCTATTTCCTGTTTGGTCCTGTGAAGGGGATGAACGTCATCTCTTCATGCAACATCATAAGTGACCACTCACTCTTGTTTGCATACTCTTGTCATACTGTATGGTGGAGGAGCACCTCACTGATTAAAGCCCAGTCTTATAAAAAACATTCAACTAAATGGAGTATATAAAAAAAGTGAACTGCTACCCTGGTGTTGAGCTGTTTTCTTGCATCTTGTTAAACAGCAGTCTCAGCAGACATGTGTGTGCTCTGCCTTTTGGGAAATCAAAAGATAAGGAAAAGTTACTTTAATATTCCCCTTCCTATTAAGCTCGTTGGTAGACGGGTTCGGTTGGCTGAAACTTGGATAACAATGATTGAACAACATGTTGAGGTAAGATGCCCCCTGACACAAGTCCAGGGCCAAAAGTAAAGTTGGAATTTCATAAATAACGTCTGGCGACTGCAGACCATTTCGTCTGAAGTAATGATGCAAGTGATCACAGAGGAATATGTGCTTTCAAGGTCTTTGCTCCTCACCTGGACTGACCTTGTCATCCGGTTACAAGCCCAATCTGTCTATGAGGAGGATTAAAAAGAGAATCTGAGAAAACGTTCAGTTAGTTACAGTAAATATGAACAATAACTGCTACTACTACAATTAACGGACATGTAGTACATTCTCATAGTGTATGTACACCACTAATTGATACCATATTAAAGTGGGTCCAAAGGTTAAATGCACTGAGACTGTCAGGTGGCAAGACTATAACATTTTCTAGAAAATCTAGTCTAGTCTAAAATATAAAATATACCCTCACAAAAAGTTTATTTTTCTTGTCTGTTTTTTAAAGGTCAGAGGTTGTTGCAGTGTTGGTTGACACTGAGTGCTACTTGCATCCGTGGGAAACCCTGCAGGAAGCCATACTTTTTTGAGAAGCCTTGGGCAAAGCCTGGGGATGAAAGAGGAAAGCCTTCTGTGTTCCATGGATGTAAAAGCAACAGACATCAAAAATAAAAAATAAAAAACAGATGACTTGGCGCCACCGCCGATGACGCTTTGCAAAATAAATCTTGCGAAGACATCATCAGTAGCAGAGCGTCACAAAAGGCAAACATGATTGAAGATGAATGTGTTCAATGCAATGAAATAGTCCGCAGATTCAAATAAGCCTGGGGCTTTTAATTTCAGATGGCTTTCTCTTTCATAATTTCAAATAATTACCATATTATAAATTCATAGCTTGCCGCGATGCGATGTTACACAGCAGACACTGTCCTTCATCTCTTAATTGGATTTTGTGATGTGACAACAGAGGTTACGAGTTTTTTAGTATTCTTTTAGATAAATGTACGCTTTATGTGTGTGTGTTATTGCTCGTCAGTTGACGTCTTGACATTGGCTGCCTGTTTATGTTCATCTGTAGTCGAATTCCAAATTGCAGAGCAGCACACACTTTTAACTTGTGGCCAAAGTTCATAAAACATTAATGAATTCATTGGAAATCAGCTTTATTGGTGGCATAACCCAGACTCTTGATTACTTCTCTTTGGCAGTGCGTGTCCTTTGGCGCCATGATGGAGGAGCTGGGTATCTCACTGCAGTGTTACAAAGGCATCCGGAGGAGGTCGAGACCACACAGCGGGGCAAGGTCGACTTGCATCTTCTGTCAACCCAAACGCTCCGCGAAGAGGGAGGGAGCGAGACGAGACTCCAGCACTTGAGACTTGGATCCAGACAGTGATGGAACTTAAATCAAGAGACTGATTGCTTTCCACTTCTTAGATTTGCTTGTGGGTGGCCATCCGGCGTGAAGTTGTTTCCTCATAACCCCCGTCCTTACACTCTCCGTGCAAGCAGTACACTGTAGATGTAGTTTACGGCGTCATAGCCTCGTGTCAACATTAATGATGTTTAAACAGGTGATGACGGCAAGAATGAAATCTCTCTCTAGTATATAAACCATTGCTGTTCCCTCGTGGCTGTAGTTCTGAGCAGTTTGCAGGGTTGAAGCTGCAGACTTTATAGATTCCCCCATTGTGTATGACAACTTCACAGGTTTTCAGAATAAAAGAAGACTTTTGCATTTTTTTAAACGGTTGTATGACTGCCTGCTGTTGTTGTTTCTGGTTGCCAGAGGTGCGTGTGCATGTTTCTTTGTGTACAGCTGCCAAAGGAGCTATATGGAGTGGTCCACTGAGCCAAGCGCGGCCAGCCAAAAGAGATAACGACCTCTAAAGAAAGACAGAACTCACCTGCTGTTTTATGCTCTTGAAGCGCCAACATCGCAGACATCAAACCAAACACACACTCATACAGGTGCCTCGCAACTACTTGTGATCATGAGATACTGCAAAGGATATGCCACAGGCAGAAAGGATGGACAGGGTGATTTTTTTTTTTTTTTTTAATGAGTGAAAATTCTCGGGAGACCGGGGGGGGGGGGGGCACACAATCTTTTTGTTCCCGTGAGAGTAAAAGTCTTATTTTTCAGTAAATCGATTTTTTTTTTTTCTCCTTGAATTTGTTAAATTCAAAAGCCTCAGGGGAGAAAGCCTTGTCTTCCAGCAGAGACAGCGGATCCCTATGGACGCGTGCATTCAAAAAAGCGAATAGCTTTTGCCTGGATGAGCTTTGCCACTTTTTACACTACAAACTTGGCCTATGTGTTTCATAGCTTCACCTACCTGCATGGCATGTTTAGAAGACAATGATCCATAGACAAAACTATAATATTAACATTTATCAACAGATCCCCAAAAGCATTCCTTAAATTCTGACGATGGCCTTGCATAAATTAGACGGCGTCTGTTGTATTTTCAGGACTAAAAATACTCAAGGCAGCTCTGACACCCCTACCCCGCTCTGGCACTCATTGTTGCAGGATATTAACTCTGACACATGAATGAATACACATAAATTAATATCCCAGCACAGCACAGTTTAGACAGTTGTAATTGCCTTATTTTATTGACACATTCTCATTTCCATTGTCTTCATTATTTCATGCTATGCTACCTGTTTACTTCTGTCCTCCCTCGGCTGTCTTTAGGGTGAAAGAAATTAATTAGAAGGAAGAGGAATATAATAGCCCATATTTTCAACTGGTCTAAAAAAAAATGCTCGTATGCAACAGCGCTGAAGCCAACAATTTCAGTTTTCCTGACATTTTGGAAATGCTGCCAGTGGTGTGATTAGAAATTAGAAATAAAACACATTATTCACACTGACAAATGCAGATGAAATTATGCTGACGGTGTCAACATGACCAGATGTTTGGTAAGATACAAACTCAGGAGGGAAAGCGAGGATGCTACTGGAGAACTCCAGGCGCTGAATCTTAACGCAATTCATTATCAATAATGTCACGACTTTCAAAACTGACCTCCAGTTTCCAGATTTTTCCTGCTAATGCAATGACATTTGGAGCGGGAATGAGCCATAAATGATATAAATAGTTTATGAATTACTTGCGGTCCCGTTGTGACATTTCTCTCGGTGGCATGTGCGCGGTGGTTTGTGTGCATCCTAAGAGAATTGGACCAAGCTTTTCTTAATCTCTGCATGTAATGAGTTTTCTCTTTTTTGGTATTCAGATTAATTCTGGGATTGGGCTCCGTCCAATGTAATAGTGTTTGGTTGCGTGTAATCTCCTAACCCTATAATTCTTAATCAAAACCAAAGGCAGTATTTTTTTTATTTTTTTTATCATTATCTAATCCATCATGAACGAGGCCATGGATTACATCTCTGACCTTGGCGTGCCGCTGAGCCGGGCCGGGCTCCTGTCCTCTTCACTAACCTGCCATGACCTCACCTGACAAATGCTCTGCTGCTGTCACATTTCGGGTCCTCACCTGTGTTCGAGTCCTTGTCCGTTTCACCCCGGCAAACTCCTGTGATTCTGAAACTGTGAGACGTCAACCTTGGTGTTGCTTTAGAGGTGAATGAGAAATGGGGAGAGATAAAGGGATCACGACATCTGTCTGTTTGCGCTGTCAGTAAGAAGGTCGGAGATTACACATGCACACCTCTTGCACGGATGAAGAGATAGAGATACAGAAGGGAGAAAAAAAATCCAGAGAATCTGAGGAAGATTCTCTCTCTGAAGAAGCCGTGTTGCTGACGTCTCGAACATGCTCACATGTCCAACATGTTGTATTTGTCTGCCTCATTTTGGAAAAGGTCAACAAAGCACAGACAAACTGTGCAGTGCAAAATATAGCCGAAATAAATCAATTCAGCCACGGCGCTGTATCAAAAACAGATGGCTTATTAAAACACGCCGTAGAGCCTGTTTCTCAAATCCTTCAGACCTGTCAAATCTGGCTCATGTATCACTATATGACGCTTTCAGGTGTACATGTGAGTACAGGAGAGTAAAATCTAAACTATGAGCGCTGCATAAAAGAGTGGCAGACATACGAGTGTGTCCCATCCATCACGATGAAACGAACACTCCCCGGGGCTGATAAGGCAGGTCTGTGTCAACAACCTGTCAATGAAGACAAACGAGGAGGAGGATGACTCTCGGAGCAGTGGAACATCATTCATCTCTCCCTGCGTTTCCCTTTCTCTTCTGCCGTCTGAAGTCCCGCCTTTAAATATTCAGGGCGAATGCTGTCATCTGCTGGCGTGCAGGTGAAGTGGCCTCAGGGAGAAAAAGCTTAAGGTCATCAGATTTCTTTCTTTTTTCTTTTAGCAGCAACCTTAAAACCTTGCAGTCAGTTTGGCATTATGAGAAATGTAATTCATTTTAAGTGTGTGAGGATTTCTAGTAAAATGTCATAATATTAAATATGTTAACTTGTTTTAGTCTGTAGTTAAATGCTAAAGTGTTGCTAATGTGAAAAACCTGCATCGCCAAAGGGCATATTGGATAAAATGCATCTTATGGTGATGATGCATTTTTCAGGCTAATTCAATGGGATTTAAATACATATTCTGTTACAAAGACAGAGAACGTTCTCAGCTCTAAGAGGAAAGTCATTCTGATGTACAGGAGGATGAAACCATGAGTTCAAAGTTAAGTTATTACAACTTCTGGCCTCAATACAGGAAGCCTCACCAGAAGGACATCTCTGCATTTTGTCGAGCTCGTTCCCTGTGACCCCTCTCATGCCTCCAACCTCTATATTGCACATCACTGAAGTTGAGGGACAAGATGTGTGTGGTGTTTGCAGGTGGACTTTTAGCTTAGTCACAATATCTGTCTTCCAAAACACTTAACCTACGCCAACCACATTGTAGATTAGTAAATATATTAAATGTTGACTTCATGGCATCAGGCATAACATTATGACCACCATCCCAACATTGTGTAGGTCTCCCTTGTGCCTCCAAAAGAAGTTCTGACTCATCAGAGAATGGACATGGGCCTTCTGAGGGTGTCCTGTTGTTCCTATGGGTTGAGAGGAGTGGCGTCTGTGGATCATCCCACAGATACTTGATCAGTTTTGATCTAGCAAATTTGGAGGCCAGGTCAACACCTTGCACTGTTCTTCATGTTTTTTGAGTCTGTGTCAGGCTGCATCCTGCTGGGGATGGCTGCTGCCATCAAGGAGTGCCATTGCTATAGGGTGGGGGTGCCCGGTCTGGCCTAGGTGGGGGCTATGACTACGTAACATCCACAGGAATGCCATGTCCAAAAGTTTCCCAGCAACTTGGTCAATGTTCATAATGTTATGGCTGATCCGTGTAGATAACAATTGTCTAGCCCTAATTGTGAGAAACAACCCTAATATAAATCGTTGGCTGTCACCTGCTTTTAGGTGGCCTTGTCCTGCAGACTGCTGCATGTCACAGATCTTCCATCCAAACCATAAACACCCAGCGATGCCTTGTTTTCATCCACATGAGCTATAATAACACGAGATGTTCATTCTGACCAACTGCCTCATTGCACAGCTATTGCAAAGCCAAAGACCATCCCAGCGGTATGACCGTGTCACTCAAAACAGTGCTGGAGCTATGGGCATTTTTGCGGCCTAATGTCATGTCATCTGAGACATTTAATTGGGCCCGGGCCGCCACGGGGGGAACAGCGGACGGCATTCCTCCACTGCCTGCGCCCTGTATTGCTCCTCGCCGCGTGGCTGCAGTCCGTGGTTAACATGCCCATGCCCACCCAGACTTGAGCAGCCGGAGACCTTCTGAGTGAGACGAGTTTAGCAGACATGTTCATGTCGGAAAACGCGCGCTTTACAGAATACAAAAGAATCTAGTCTCAAGATAGACTCGACACTCGGAGTGATAGTTGTGCCATCTTTGCTGGATTTGCGCAAGGGCGCAGCAGCTGAGACGCAACCGTTGGCTACTTCTCCTGAACAGACCTGAAGACTGACAAGGAACGGACAACTATCCTTATCGAGGACGCACGCTACTGCCTGATCTTAAACTTTAACATAAGGCAATTTCTGGCTCGGGTTCGTGCTGTTTCAGGTAACAACGACATGTTGGCACAGTAGGAGTGCTTCCAGCTTTGCAATGCATGCAGGGGATAATTCATAATTATGGAATATGTCCTTCTATGCTCCATCATAATGTGAATAATACTAAAGTCTAAAACATGTGCAGGACTCTACTGTTTCACTTATTCACGTTTAGATATATTTGCTAAATAACATATTTTAATCAGTCATTGCATTTGAATGACCTGCCCTTTCCCAACTGTGAGAGACATTCTATGTTTTTTTAAAGTACGTCTTTGCTGTAGAAGGTCATGCAGGCATGCTGTGTGAGAGAGTTTACTGGGGTTAAAGCAGGCAAATGCCCTGATATAAAAAGCCTGCACCTTCAGAGGAAGGGGGCACGCAAAATCCAGACCTCAGAGTCAGTCTGTCAAAGCCCCCTAATTATTTAATCCCACTGCACCTCTAAATGCATGATGAAACCGGTTGCACACTCTGTGTGCGTGTGTGTGCGTTCACGAGGCTCCACAGGAGTGGCATCATCACAAGCTTTAATCAAAGGGCCTGCAAGCTTTCATTCCCACTCAGCACTACATCTGCTGAGTTCAGGATTTATTTTTTGCTTGCTGCTTGAAACCATATTTTGATTGTAAGAAAAAACATGTCGCCTTACATGGTAAATTGCAAAACAAATACACATTGAGGTGGTTTGTTCATGCTTCTTGCTGTGTCTAAGAAACATTTAATAATCCACATTTAGTTTATTTCAAAGGCAAGAAAATGTTACATGTATGAGACTGGAAACAGTGCTGTTTACGCTTTATACGTCAGATTAAACCTAATTTCTCATTTAACACGTGGTTCTCTGGATTGTACTAACTGTTCTGTTTTGTGCGTGTGACCCGGTGAAGGGATAAATGATCACCTCAACCAGAAGAGTGTCTCCTGATAAATCTGAAGTTAGGATCGCCTTCAGCCTCGACAACACATCAGGTAAACGCACGCTATCGACGCCTTCTCCACATATGCACGAATGCCTGCACACACCTGTGTTCCAAGTATCGCAAAACTGTACTGATCATTTAACACCGGAGGAAGCCTCTACTCTCGCTGCGTTTCCAGTATGCGTGAAACGTGTGCACAGCCTGCCTCCCACCAAAACAGACCAGGCTCAAACAATTTGCCCCGAGCAACACCGTCACACCCTATCACTTGAACTGTGCCCATTCTTATGCTCTCTCACTGGGACAGGTGCTCTCTCTCTCTATTTCTGTAGGATATTAAAACCAAACCGCGTACATGTGTGTGCAGCAGGTGTGTGCGCTTGCAATATGCACACATATGCAACCACACAACAACAATTGCGCACCTGCTATTGCGGCTATTATTCCACTATTAAGTCAAAACATGCACGCCTCATCTCCATCGCCACACACACACACGGAGCTACACTACCTATGCGCTAGGTGCTGTCTGTCAGGATGTTTTACTGCAGTGAGGCCAGGGAATGGGACAGCAGCTGCAGCTATGCAATGACAGAGTCAGGTTTCCTCACTAATACTAACAGTGTCCTGCTGCCTGATTCACTGTTCAGCTTTTAGAACACTGGCCTATATTTATAAGCAGTTAGCACTTCCAGTCCTACTCCGCCCAACTCCGATGCCCCCCTTGTCTTTCTCTTAGGAAGTGAGACGAATGGCTGTGGAAGGAACAACACACACGTATCTGACAGAGAGAGATTTACCAAACTCTGTTCTGTTTGTGATTTAAAGTATGCCCTGTAATGAATTATTATGGTTTTTTTTCCTTAATCATTCATATCATCCTTCATATGACTGGTGTTTTATTCCTTGCCACTTTTTTTCTTTTTCTTCCCTCCGTAGTAACCTCAACCTCAAATGATCTGAGCATGGCCTTGATTTAATTTTAGCTAAAGCTCCAGAGCTATTCAGGCACAATTTGATCCTAACTTCCAAAATCAAAGTCTGGATATTCCCTAGACGATTGTGTTGTTGTCTCTTTGAACTCATGTTTCTCAGCAGGGGGGCCTGGAACTGTGCTCCATCTGGGGATCATCCTTTAGGCCCTTCATGACTTCATGCCTGGCATAGTTATAACCCCACACTGTGTCAATCCGAAGCATGAGAACTGTATTTATTCCACATCATAATTGCCCCCATGGCTGTGGGCCGGCCCGCTAATACTCCTGCTTTTAGAAGGTTGCATCATGCCAGGATTCTCCACATGTGTTCCGCAGCTCCAGCGGGACATTACTATCGAGGCAGAGGCTGGTGCAGACAACCTGTCTGTTTCTGTCTGGCTGCCTGTCTGTCTGAATCCCTCCCTGTCTATGCATCTGGCCTGTCTGTTCGCTCTGCCCACTGTGTTTGTCTGTCTGCTGCATAGTTTTCCCACTGTATTCTTAACCTGCATGTCTTTCAACCTGACAGCTCATTACTGCTGTTCAGTAAGAGGACATGGCTCATTTATAAGTGAAGCACTGTGTTGCTATGCTGTTTTGTCATACAAGCGGCCCCTATAGTGTTTCCTTTTGGGCCATATTATGAGGCAGAGAAAAACATTAGAACATCACTGTACGCAGGACACTGTAGTCACTTGGCACATCGGTGGGATGCAGCCAACAATGTTATGGTTATTACTGTGTGGAAAGACATTATGCGCTATGCTGAGATTAAATAGCGATTGAGGTCACCTGTGATTGTCAAATGAAATAGGAACGCTTTCCTACTTTGCAGTCATCAGCTTAGCTATGAAAATCGACTTGCAGACAGTTAAAGCTTATTGTGATCAATCACAATAAACATTATGACGTTAGTGCTGATTAAAAAACCCAATTAAAAAAGAAAGTAACTAAAAATTGCACAAAAATCCCAAAGGAACACTTCAGTGCAAAAACTAATTTTACTGCAAAAGCGTATAATGTGTGCAACAGATGAAGATCTTGTCACATTTACACCCTTGCCACAGCTGCTCCGCACCAGGTAAATAACTCTATGTAAAAAAAAATAAAAAAAAAACAAATATGAACGTAAAGCAGAAGTTTAACAAATGATGATGTTCCTCAAATGGTCACTCCATGCTGGTGCCGCAGGCTGCCACGTTAAACAGTGTTAGACCACGAATAATCTTCTTCACATGGACAAAAACTTTTTAAAATACTTATTTTCTCCCACACATGGCAACTCAGAAATCAGTTTTAATGGCCACGTACGCACTTACACAGAATTTGTTGTCAGTGTGTAACCCATCAATTTGTACACAAAGAGACCACAGTTGGAGCAGTGGGTCAGCCGTGCAAGGCGCCAGCGGAGCAGGTTGGTGGGTTTTGCTGCTCACTCAAGGCATGCCAGCTTTAGGCATGGGACCGATTTAAAACAGTCACCTTATTTATTTAATGCAGGGGTTTTCATTTTCTTGTACTGTATTAACAAGTATTACTGCATACATCTGTATATTTATTTTAATCAATCATCAAAGAATCAAAATGTGTTTATTTTTTAATTCATGAACCAATACTGAGTTTTAGTTTGAGTAAACATGTTTAGGTATCATTATTCTTATTCGTTTACAATAATCAGCTGTAACTGAACATCCTGTTGTGTTCCTACAGATGTAAAAGATGTGGAGGACCTCTCGCAGACTTTCCCAGATCTTGAACAGCGACTGCAGGTTCACAGCACACACTGCCGCACCCCACTACACTGAATGCAGGATATAACAGAAAGGTCAATGAATCGAAGTTCACAGTGTCGATATAGTTGCATTGCCAATGTCAAGAGGAAAACGTTACTGGAATCACTCACGTGTGGTTCTCTTTTGTTGTGTGTTCTTATTGTGACATCGGATAGCCATGGAATACCAGAACCTACCCTTGCTCATTTGCACCTTAACGCTAAGCCGCTTCTCGGAAAAAGTCACTCTCTTAGTCACTAACATATAAATAGAAACCCCATTCAAAAATAAACGTCATTCACATCACGAGCTTATTGATAAAACAAATAAAAGGTGTGTGAGGATTTAAAGTGTGTAGAGGCTTGAAGCTGACAGCGAGAAGCCTGGCCATAGTTTACCAGCCCGATAAATCAATGTATACACTCTGTGTGCACTCACACTGCTATTAGTGTTGTCATTGAATTATCCTTCAGCAAGTGCCACAGCCAGGGTCACATACATTGCATGTTGGTTTAGAGTATCAAATGAGAACTGTAGTAGCGCGGGCCAGTGAATGACTCTGAACTGTTTGTTGTAGCTTGGATGAGAAGGAGGTTTACAGGTTTCAGTTCCTGTTATTTCCTGAAATTCCTTTGGTTTTTGGACAGATTGTTAAAACTACACAAGATACTCGAATATGTCTTTTTGAACTCTGACCCCACTTTAAAGCTCATTTCACAAACGGTTACTTCTAACAGCATCTTTAAAATAAAGAACACGCTGCAATGTTGTTCGTGCCATATATATAAAACATGCTTTCTTAGTTTTTTGGCTGGAAATGAACCTAAACTGACTCCTTATCTTCGTACCTCTTGCAGCCCGTGCCTCCTTGTGTGTCTCTGAGAGAGAGCGTGCAGGTGTACAAGGAACACTGCAGGATGGCCAGAGAGTTCCACCAGGTCAAACACGAGATCTCTGTGCTTGAGGACCGCAAGTAAGAGTGTGAAGGAACTACTTCCATATTGTTAATACCAGCTCTGTAAACACTTGTTGACGTATAAAGATCATGTCACTGCTTGAACCGGCACAAAACATACGGTACACAGAATATCGGTCTGGTAACTTGCTTTGTAATCAGTATTAAATCATCTTTTAAATATCTAAATGTCCACTTACTGGTACAGTATTAAGGAACACTGATCCAGTTCACTTACACGTACGAAGCTTTAAATTCCCTGCAGCTCCATACTGAAAATGCAAATATTTGTTGAACTGCACAGTTTTGTCCACCAGATGGCGCATGTTCCTTAGCCTGCATACAGAACTGAACATTATCTACTGAGAGCCTTTACCCTCAGGAGCTTGTAACCTGTGACTTTGATTTTTTTTTAATAACTTTTAAATTAGAGACGAGATAAAGTGTGTGTGACTGACATTAAGATATGTGTGGACGTGAAAGACGTGTGCAGTGCACTTGGTTCTCTTGGTTGAATGTTGATCAGATTGGGGAAATCTAACACGTTTTCTGGTTTGAATACGACACTAACAGGTTCAGGTTTAATTAGATTAGGCCTACTGTAGGCTTGAACACACACATGTAGCTTGCATGTAAGTGTATATTACACACACACATTGCGCACCGTCCCTTGTGTCCTCAGCAGCTGTGGCAGTCTTAGCAGTGGGATTTCCAAGGCCCTTGCTGTTATCCCACCCCCCCCCCCCCCCCCCCCAACACACAGAGACACGAACTAACACAACTTGCACCACGCCGCGGCTCCTAAATGAGTAACAGAAGACGAATTCTGATGGGATAAGCGTAGCCTTGAATAAGATAAGAACATGATGAGTCAGGCTGGTAGAAAATCCTCCTCCTTCACGCTGACAGTCGAGCCAAGATTGATTTCTATAAACCGAAACTACGAGGTGCAAGTGAAGGCAACGCCACAGAATGTGCTTTTACAATAAAATCCTACGAAAGCTTTCACTGATTTCTGTACTTTTCACTAATATTAAAGCTGAGTCCTCATGACAGTGGCATTTTTTTTCCACATCCTCTGCTGTTGGTCACCACCATACACAGACCTTTGTTACTTCCCATATGGGGAAGATTACACACAGACATACAGTGAAGTGCTGCAGGGGGGATGACAACACAAATACCTTTAACACACTGAGGAAGGGAATTTCCAAAATTCACTGCCTGTTTTGGTCAGTGTCCATTAAATTCACGCTATGGGAATCATTTATAGTGAATATTTAGGCCTGAGCCTAATACTGATACCATCACAAGACACAGAGATTACACAAGAAGTAACCCCGTTGTGAAACAGTTGTTAAAACATGACAAACGGGTTCCGTGTGTATTTTGGTATACGGGCCAAAGTATTTAAGATAGTTTCATTCCGGTTGATTGAGCATATTTGAAGTCTTTTATTGGCTTTGTATCTTATTTCTCTCCATACACAAAAAAGAGGAACAAATGCGGTGTTGGTTTTTCTAAGAAAGAAAATGTGAGATTTAGTCAGGATTGTCTGGTTTTCAAATGGATTCCACTGAGAACTAAGTCTTCCCCTTTTTGTTTTTGTCAGACTCTCACGGTCATGCATGTAAACGTGTCTCAGCCTGCTTCTGATAGCAGATAGCTGAAAAGAAAGCATCCAGCAAGAAAAGTAATCGTTTACTGTAAATCATCTTTTTGACCTCCTTTGGAAATGTATCGTAAAACATGTGTTGAATTACAGCTGGGAAAACAAATACAGCCAAATAACTGATCAAAGCAGTGCAAGATTATTCCCTTTATTTTCATAGTAGATCATAAAAAAAGCCATACCTTCCCAATTCAGTAAGTAATTAATTGCCCTGGAATTATTTCAGGGACATGTCTAAAAACTAAAAATAGATCATGGACAGACATACGTCATACTTTCCAGGAAACATTTTTATTTTAAACTTGGAGATACTCAGGATAGTAAACGTCTGGTTTCCTGTCTAACCTCTGATTCAAAAGCAGAAGAGAAATACCATCAAATATTTACGCTCATTTGTCCACACTTGTTCTCACTGTAATCGACTGGTGCTGCTAACAAAAACCCCCTTACAGTAACAACTGTGTGTCTCGCGTTTGTATTTCCTAATAACATTGCAAAGCTTTCTCTCATGTATTGTGTCATTAACGCCCCACACACAACCCCTATTGCAGAACACGCAGTAAATTTCCTTTTTGTTGACACTGCTGTTCCGTGACTTGGCACATAGCAGCTGTAATACAGCACCGACATTCACATACCCCCAGGTGGAAGGCCATTACAAACCTCACACAGGCGTGTGCATGCGCGTATCATTACAATGCCTCTCAAAGTCCAAAGGGTGATCATTGTTTGCCAAGAGAAGTCAGGACATTCCGCCTAAACCAGCACTATAGTGTTTCAGTTCACTAGCTTTCCTGGGGAATCTGGCATGGGCAAACGTGTTTAATATGTTATGTATGTTGTCCCAGCCCACACGGACTGAGACACCTTTGCAGTGTAATGTCTGACATTCCATGTTAACACGGTTTTGTGTCTCAAACCTGGTCAAATTTGCATTCAAACTCAAAGTGTAGCCCTCAAACTATCACATAAATGTACATCAATCGTTCATTCATTCATTCATCTTCTGTAATTGCTTATTCCTATTTAGGGTCACGGGGGTCTGCTGGACCCTATCCCAGCTGTCATTGGGCGAGAGTAATCCAGTTTATCGCAGGGCCGACACAGAGACAGACTAAATATACATCATATAAAACAGAAATATTGTATCTTCACACTCATTTAAACCACATATATGAGTTTGTCTTTAGAGAGACCATCAAATCTGCTTCTCTATATAGCTAACAAATGTTCCTGAATGTGACATTTGGTGAAACTGAGGATACATTTGAACCAAACGTCCCCAGCCAGCTATATTTCTATGTATTCATAGGAATATTAAACAGTATTTGGCTTCCCAAAAATGTATTTATTCTGGAAAGATCCACTTTGTTGTTCAACAACACGCAAGATCTCTGTTCTTCCCATTTCAACTCGTCCTATGAGTTTGCATTGTTTCCATGGGTGTTTTGGTTTCCTCCCACGCTCTTGAAACAAAACCGCTGTAGACTGTAAATTGCTCATTTATATGAACATGACTTATCGTTGGGAAATCTGGCTTTCCCCGAACTGGGATCCTGCTGCGGGTGTTTCCCCTGCACCAAAACAAGTGAATACCTTTAGCTCTTCGCAGTAACTAAAAAATGATCAAGTATAATGAGATAAAGACCTTTATCACTCTCTTTTGTTTAGGCGTAAGTTGCTGGCAGAGCTGGTGGAAGATGAGAAGGTTGCCGTGGAGATTGCTCGTCTTGAGGAGGAGTTTCGCCGCCTAACGGAGGAGAACCGCACCTTGGTGACTGTCCACAACGAGCGCGCTCAGCAGCTGGAGAGGCTCTGCCTGACCAATCAGACGAGGCAAGACTCCTTGTGACCTCTGACCTCCACAGAACCTGAGACCACCTGACTTCCAGCTGACGCCAGCGATAAAGGCTCAGCTAGTGCTCACTGTAAACAACTACAGCCTGTGAGTCAGCTAATAACACAGAAAGGTGCTGTGTTTATTCATGTCTGAGTCATTTTCCTGAACCACAGGCGCACAGTTATAACCATTGTGAAGTTGTCTCGGTGATCCCACTTAAGCTGGGAAACACTTTTTTGGGTGCCTGGTCACTGATGCAATAGCTCCCAGTATATATTCACTTAACGTCAGCTGCCGTGAATGTGACCAGATGCTCTGAGATCCGTCTTGTCTCAGGTCCTGTGGCGACTCATCAAACCTTTTACCTGAGGTCTGTGTAGGAAGCCGAAGGTGTCACGATGTGGTCCAAATGCTGTATTTTAAGGATTGTTTAACCTCCCCTCCCTCTTTCCCAACCCAGCACGTGCATGGGTGTTTAACACAGTGTCAGGAATTTGGAAACTGTTAGCCCCATAGCGTAATTGCCATAAGTCAAAAACAAAATTTTTAGCAAGCATTTGTTGATATTGTAACAGCGGCCAAAAGATGACTTGGGCAGTTATGCTATGAGGCTAACAAAATGATAATTGTGAGGAACAGAAAAAAAAAGAAGAAGGGTGATAATCCATTTCACATGACACAACACTGTAAGAGTTGTACATTTTATTTTTTGTCTGATCTAGTGTAGTGTGTTCCTGTAGAAGAGGAAGTGGGCAACAAGATAAACTGTTCCTTATTGTCCTCGTCCAATAATAAAATGCGTTTTATTTTAACACCAGCGTCAGTTCCCGAGTTTCATTTCTCCAAGCCAGTGTTGTGTGTTTGTTGTTACGTCGATACGGCCATCTTACACAGAAAAAGGAACTGTGTTTTTTTTTGTTTGCATTTTCATGATGAGATTAGTTCATCCTGGAATTATGAAACTGTCACCTGATTGGCCAGTTGGACTCTGAAGGGCTTCCTTCTTCCTCAAAATCATGTGACACTGCAAGCAGGGCTTTGCAACGCTAATTATTCCGCTCTGTTTTACTGATAACGTCGATTGTGTGATTTTTGCTTGCACAAAACTAGCATGCAACGACAATAACCGTGGCTGGCGTCTCAACAACCAGCCAAAAAAATGTTTAAATTGGCATTGCAACAGCTGTGCGGTTATGCTAGTAGTTTTTGTTAGCTTCTGTTTTCCTTGCTCCAGCACACCAGAAATGTTTGCTACCTGTAAAAACAACAGGATATAAGATAACAACGACCTACTGGGAAATATCAACCATTAGATTAACACCACACCTCCTTTCTGTCGACCAGTTATTAACATTTGTTTGGGGGTTTTTTTTTGTGCAACCTGTCACAATCCTCTGCGCCTGCAATCAGTTCAGTAAGCCCATTTGATTTTAACAGTATCCTCCTGGTTTACCAGCAGTCACCTTAATCTTTGCACTGTGTCCATGGTGGATCTATAAAGGGGCTTTCTGGGAAAAGCCTCTTAGTTTACCAGACAGATCCAAGGGTGGGATTGGTATGGACGGGAAAACTGCCTGCTCATCCTTTATCAGCAGGAGTGCATGAGTCAGCCCTGCTCTGTTACGCCCAGAGTGGTTGCAACACACACACACACACATGCGCGCACGGACGCGCACACTCCCTCTCTGTCTGCCTCCCTCCCTCCCTCCCTCCCTCCCTCTCACATACTCACACAGGCCATATGACTGAGTCAAGCTCAGTTTTTAGTTTGTAGCCGTGTTGAGATAAGTCTTTCTGGGAATGGTGGCTCGGTTGGACAACATTCCTTTCTGAAATAACCATGTGAGCTCAGCGCCTACGACTTTCTTTCACACCATAAGCAACCTGGAAGTCATTTTTATAAGGTAGGCATGTCTTGTAGTTGTTTTGAAGTTGATTTTTTGTATGTAATATGTTGTGACAGAAAACAACTAGTTAAATTTAAGAGTGTGTCTGTGTTTTGTGTACATACAGATGTCCCTGAGTGCCATGTCTGGCCCCCGGTCGTCTGTGTTTACATTTGAGTCTTCAGTGCATTCCTCCCATGTGCTGCAGTCCCTGGACGAGCAGCGTCGCCGGGACACGTTGTGCGATGTTACAGTGGTGGTGGGGGCTCAGAGCTTCAGAGCCCACCGCTCAGTGCTCGCTTCCTGTAGCGAGTACTTCGCGCAGAGGATCTCTTCCCTCACACAGCATGGAGCTGTTATCACCCTACCGCCAGAGGTGAGGCGTCCCGAGGGGCCACACAGACGGAGAGCTTTTACACGACAAATTGGTTTAAAAGTGAAGTGAGAAAAGTGACTAAAGGGCTCATTTCCTCAACAAGCATTAATGGTGCAGGGGTTGGGGATTTTTTTTTTCTTTAAATGCTATTTACGTCACGAGCTGCCACACTGAAAACAGAGCAGGAAGCACTAACACGAAAATGTCATCTGTCAGCAGAGACACAAATAGAAATAAAAATAAAATTCCAAAACAAGAGTTGAAAAGAAGTGTAAGAACCCCCATACCTTGATGTTTATTAGAACTTATATCAACTACTGTTCTTCTTTTACAAATCTTTCCATTTATATCTTATCTGTAAGTGATTTCAGGAACACCTGACACCCGAGCCTATATTATGATCAGCGTACATAATGTAGATCTTCTCATGTATACCATTCATCTCCTTTCCCAGGTGACAGCTGCTGGCTTTGAACCATTGCTGAAGTTTGCTTACACGTCCAAGCTACTCTTTGGCAAACACGATGTCTTAGAAATACAAAACTCGGCTTCCATTCTGGGTTTCGGAGACCTTGACGAGGCGTGTTTTGAATTCCTCCTCCCCAAGTTCTTATCCAGCAGCGAGGGCTCTTTTCCGAGAAAGCCGTGCTGTGAGAAGAAATGCAAGGCGCGATTAACAGAGGACAACTGCGGCACCGACTCCGACGAGGCTTTGTTGGATGAGAAAGAAGCAAAACCAGTTGCTGACTCATCATCTCAGCAGGAAGTGTTTTGGGACTGTAACAAATCCGTGAACAATAAAATGGGAAGTCTGAGCGGTGCAGACGCTCTTGCACCTGCAGCTGAATGGACAAATGAATGTTTCATGCAGTGTCCAAAGTATCGCAAGTTCCAGCAAGCTTGCGGAAAGGAAACTTGTGTCACAGAAAAAAGTCTGACTAATCCAGCGGCGGTAGATGACTGCAACCGCTCCTGCTCGCCATGCTCCAGTTATACAAACAGTAAGAATGAAACTAAATTCCCTGGAAATTCAACCTCAATTGTGGCCAGACCGAGGAAAGGAGGGGCTGAAGAGCCTTGGAAAACTGAAAAACATGACCTGAATATAAAGGATGAAATGGAAATAGGGGAAACTGATACGGTAAAGAAAGACACAAACAAAAGAGAGGGAAAATGGGATGTGGAGGACAGAAAGAAAGAAATGAAGATGGAGGAAGAGATGCCGCATACTACGGGAATCGGCTATTCAGTCGTGTCCAATGTCAAGGGTGTCTCCTTAGAGTCAAACACAAAGCTAGGTGAGAGGTCATCAGGGTTAATATTGCACCAATGCCCTCTGAGGGCCGCAAATGAGGACCTCACCAGGTCAATAGGCCAGGACGGGTTTGACATTAAAGAAGACAGGAAAGCAAGGGTACTGGAGCAAGTCTCCAACCATCAAAAGGCTGAGGCAACTGAGAGGAAACGGGCAGACAATACCTGTCGAGAAGGACAAAAGGGAGGACAGAGCAGCAGCATGGAAAGAGTAGCCTTGTCATTAAGCAATACCAGAGAGAGAAGCACAATGGAGAAAGAGGTAGCTGAGCACCTGGCCCAGCGGTTGGGTTCAAACACATGTTCCTCTCAGCTGAGCCTCCAGGACCCCGAGGCGGGCAGCTCTGCCGACACAGGGATGATGCAAAACACACCTTTCGAGTGGCTGAAGCTTCACCCCAACCTCGGCTCAACCCGAACCACTTGCAACTTCCTCCAGGATGTGGACCAAAGGAAGTGTTTATGGAAGGCGGCGGGGCTGTCTGAGTGCGAGGGGGCGTCTCAGTCAGGTGTCTCGTCCCTGACTTCTGGGGAGGACGGAGACTCAGAGACAGAGACGGAGGGAGACAGTGAGTCCTACACGAGAGAGAGAGCCAGGCAGGTGAGCAGTTAAACCGTGAATGAAGCCTGCCAAATACTACGTCGCTCAGGTCTATTTATCCTGCTGCCTCCTGACTGTGAAGGTTCACATTGTTCAGAAATTAGCCCGCGTCAGTAAGTGTCACCCTACCTGTAGATTATGTCACGATGTTTGCTTTAGATAAGACTTAAAGGTGCATTTTATCGTACGCAAATGAGCGTTAGTCATTCACGCTAACAGAGAGCAGATTTGCTATGGTGACCGGTTAATCATTCACCCGGAGGAGGTGCTTTGTCATTCTAATTGGTTCAGAGTCCAGTTCAGTTGAAATACAGTTGACTACAAGCCAAACAACAGATATGAGGAATGTCCCGTTTTACTGTCCAGACTGACCATGTGGATTTGAGAGAAAGTACAAACAGTGTAGACAAAGCTAAGGTCGTCTCAAAGCAAAGCATTTCTGTTATTGACCTAAGATAAAACATGGAAAGATTTAGACTGTTCTAATGAAGTGGTGGGTGTACATTTCCCGTCACATATCAGCAGATTTCCGGAGTTAACAATTAACAGCTTGGTAAAAATATAACTGTCTGAACATCTGTATGCATTTGAGCTGAACAGATTTATTTTTTAATTTCTCTCATGACATTTTAATTCATAAAACTAAGACCAGTTTAAATATCTTAAAACCTAAGAAACACATGTTGATAGTGATCTGTTGTTGTTGTGAGTATTTCTTATGTAATTAGACTGTAAAGGAATAAAACTGTTATACTCCATGAGACCCCTTCTCTAAAGCAGGTATACTGTAAGTCCTCTACACTTACAGTAATTTCAGTTCTTTCAGTTTCACTAATGTGATCATTCACAACATATATTTTGATTCATCTCGATGAGTCTGTACTGCCAGTGTTACGTTATCTAAAGCCCCTTCACTGACGATGATCCTCTGCCCTGTGGTCTGTTTAACCTTTGTGTATCTGTCGGGGGGTTTCCTCAGATGCAGTTGCCATTCTCTGTGGACTGGATAGTGGATCTGAGCCGAAATGACTTCCAGCAGCTGCTGAAGCATCACGTCTTTACGCGGGAACAGCTAGAGTTTGTCCATGATATGAGAAGGCGAAGCAAGAACCGCCTCGCTGCTCAGCGCTGCCGCAAGAGAAAGCTGGACTGTATCTACAACCTGCAGTGTGAAATCAACAAGCTGGTAAAACTTTAAATTTGAAGAAGAGGGAATGATTAAAACCCTTCTTTCATACAACCCATGCTAATAAGACGATGTGGTCTGTATGCTCGCTTTGCAGAAGACGGAGAGGGAGAAACTGATGTTGGAGAAGAGCCACTTGAGTCAGCTGAAGCAGAAGACATGTCACAGTGTCTCCTCCTTGTGCCAGAGGGTCTGCAGCGAAGCCAGTCTACAACCGGAGCAGCTGCAGGTGCTCGCCAGATACACCTCCCCTGACTGCCCTCTGTCCTCTCTGCTGCCTCATATAGACGCACTTCTTTCACAGCACGGGATGCTACTCCAGCCCCAGGTGTCGCTCTTGGGCCTCGACATGTATGTGGCACCCGAGGACGCTCCGTCCACCTCCGGCAGGGACACAGTCACAGGACAGCATTGACTTTAGGTGCACATGCTGGTACACGAAGGACTGTGGTGTCTGTGGAGGCCATGACGTAAAACTGGACATTCATGCAGTATAAAAGCACATTACCATGTAGTATGCTCCGATGCATGGTGACAATTTATAATTGTAAAGACGACTGTTAACAGCAGATGATTTAATTGACCTAAATGCTGCCTTACTCATTCAGAAAATGTGTAATAATGGGTCTGGAATCCCTTCCAGGTGTTCATTGAAATGTGTTTCCATCATTTAAATGCCTTACAACGGCTTGGCGTCTGGTCAAAAGGGGAAAACAAACCAGCCCAGTCAGCATGCACGTTAAACTTTACAACTGAAACATTAACAGCTCCAATCACAAATCAAAGGGAACAATGGCCTTTATAACAGTAACATGCTTTACTGCTTAATTACCTCAGGATTACTTCTTCTAACACATTTTTTCTTTGTTTGTTTTTAAAAGCATTTTATACAGTTTGATACAGTCCTGATACTCAGGTGTCCACGGAGTAATTTCACGTACCTCTTGCAGACAAAGCACAACAACACGCCGCTGTATTTTGCGCCAAAAGCCACACAACCCAACCAAAGACTTGACTCAGTGTGCCGTGTTTACCTTCAGGTGCTCCGCCTGGCTCTTGTTGTTTTTTCTGTTTTTTTTTTTCTGGCTGTCACTGCGGTCGCCTCTCCTAAGCTGACCGCGGTGACACGGCTCTTTTGAGTTGCACACACACCTCGCAGAGCTTTGCATGACTCACTGGCACAGAAGACCTCACATATTCACTCAAAAGTTCTGTCTGCAGAAACTGCACTTTGGTTTTTATACATGGGCAGAGCACACGCTTAGGAGGAAAACTGCCTCATGGTCTGTACTGTAGCAGGCACAATCTTTCAGGTTTTATTACATGGAAATATCGCTGTGCCACCCACAGCCTAATCATCTTTAACACAGCTATCTAGATTACTGCCAAAAGGGTCAAGTGATGCATTTATAGATGCAGTACATGCACATATCTGTTTATAGTTTGTGTGTCCTGTTCTGTTATGTGCATTATCCTTCATTATTATGACTTTTTTACTTCTGCTTATTGTAAATATCCGACTCTCAGGGCTCTTCACAGAAATCAAGCTTTGCAGCTTCTCCCGTGATTCCTCTGATCGCCTTTTGCTGTACTATATTTTCACCTATTTATAAAACTATTGTCACTCATAATAATCACCCCAGTGCAGACGTGCTTGAAATGATTTAAGTAAAAATCAAGTATGAAGTTGTTTAGTAACCATGCTGTATTGTTAATGACACAGTGGGATGCCTAGCGATGGTTAATGACAAAAGAATGCTATGTTTTCCCACAGAGCTGACTGCAGACTGCACATTCAGTCCAAGATATGTATTATCATGCTGGTGCCTATCGCCCTCTAGTGGCTGTGCATGCAGTGGCAGTCTACAGAGAGCTGTACAGTTGTGTACTGCAGTGTATATGGCACAAATAAATCTTCCTCTATGCGTGTTATTTGATTTTGACTGTGACAAAATGACTGCATCTTCCCACAAACCTGTCCAAATGGACTGGAATTGATTTTTAGGAATGTTTTTGAGGACAAAAAAAGCAAACAATACCCGTATCAGTAACTGGCATTTTTCCACCACTGAAGATATTAGTAGCCCAACGTTGATCAGAAGTACAATGTGTTCAAAGAGTAATACATAGCTGAGCTTTCAGTGTCTTCTGAGGGCTCATCAGACTGCAACCTGAATAGATATATTAATAATTAAATATTACACTTCATCTTTCATGTCTCTACTTCCCGAATCTTAGTATCGATCTGCCTTTTCTTCACTCTGTCGTCGCTGCTCTTCTCCCTGTTTTCTCTCACTATTCATTTTAATTAGGAAAGATCCTTACTTCACCTATAATTTTATTTATTTATTTTTTATGCAAGCAAATTCATCTTCAGTTGATAACAAAACTACACCACGATTTGTTAACGGGAATAAAGGTGCCCATTCCCACAGGAGAGATCTTAAAAAAAAGATCCAGGGGCGCAAAGGTCGAGCAGGTCAGCTTAATGGACTCGGTGGGAACTGAAACTGGGTGACCCCTGAGGGCTTAAAGACGAGAAAATTGTCCCGATGGAGGATGGATGTCTTTTGCCTGAGTTCACCCGATGTGATTAAGTTTCAGATCCAGTCATTGTCAAGTGGCTGCACTTCACTTTTAACTGCGTGTTTCTTTATGTTTAAATGAAACATCTTGTGAAAACTCATGGCATTGGTCTATTCTGGTCACATTATAAGGCCAAAGAAGTTATGTCAGCCTAATGCAAACATAAAGTTTATAAAATTAGTGCTGAAAGCTGAAGCTGATTCTTCCCCTATAATTGTAACTATAAATTTTATGTTCTTTTTAAGTGGCTCTAACGTCTGCAGTGTGACTAGTTTGACAACAGATGGCTCCACTGGAACACTTCCTGACAGTGCGTACAAGGACAGAGACGCTCTCTTATATAACTTGCAAGACTGTGTATGTCTTAATGTGATTAAGCTGGCTAAATGTGTTCTGATCTAATAGAGGCTTTTTACATGATCCTCTTACATGATCTGAGTGAATTCTGTTTTTTCTTCTTTTTCAAAGGCAGTTGGTGACCATGTGTCCACCTGAACGCACTCCAGACGAGTCGCATCTAACCTTTTGTCGCCACAAGATTTGTAAGATTTAAGCACAGGGTCTCATCTGACACATCTTTTTTCTCTTAATAACATATTCTCTCTCTCCCTCTTTCCCCTTTCACTCTCTCTCTCTCGCTCTCTCTCTCTGAAAATATGAGAGCATTTTCTGGAGGTGGTTCTCTGGCAGAGCCTGAGAGCTACAGAGAGGATGAAATGTTGGGCTGAATATCCCAGTAATGAATAGTTAGATCTGTAGCAGCTGTCGACACACAGTTAATTAATAGAACAAAACTTTGAGAATTTGTTCTGAAAAGGGCTACCAGAGGGAAGTGAAAACGTAATTTTATTGTTTTATTTTTATGGCTTCTCTTGAAATATAATTAATAACGTTAACTACTTAAGTTAGTTGGTTAAACAACTTGCCTCATTCTCCTCGGTCGTCTTTAAGATATTGTTTGATGGATTTCAAATGACAAAATCAATGCAAAGCACATTGGGATCGTTTGACGGGTGATGTCTTAACATGCGGCAAAAGGGAAAAACAGGCAGCCAAATCTAATCCCTCAGGCCGCGCAGTCATGAGGCTAACTAATGAGAACCTGAGAGTCCTGGATCAGCCTCAATCCACACGCAGACACACATTTCTCAGACTAAACTAATAAAACGTGGGTTTGCTGTCTCTTCAAGGGCCGCCGAGCTCACGCGGCGCCGTCACATCATGTGAACATGCTAAGGAAACAGCAAACACAGGTCGGTGCGGTAAAAAGGTTAATTTATTTTTACTGCTTTACAATAAATAACACAAGTATGATCCACAAGTGGTATCCGTGAAATGTGAAACACTGTCCTGGGCCTGACGGTACATGTGAGCGCTCCCTCTCAGTCCAGCTCTGCTCATGAATCTATAATGTGACGCTACACTGATGTCATATGATGCATGATTGTCTCCTAATGAGCCAAACTAATGCAGCGAAACTGAGCTGTGGAGAAGGCATTGTTTTAACCCATCACACCCTCATATACAGGTTGTCATGAACCCATGATACAGCTGCTGCATATGTAGCATGCACTCTGCGAAACGAAGGAACGATGTTATCTACGCCATTAGACAATTACTGTAGATAAATCGCACAATACACTTGATTTTATCCAGATCTGCCACATGTCGCAACCCGAGCAACTGATTCTAGGTTTATGTGAGGTCAGGACTCTCTAATTTTACTGCTGGCAAAAGAGACACATGGATGTTACTACTACCAAGTGCTACGGGGGTGGCGGGTTCCTCTGAAGATCTTTACATATAATCAGAGGGTTTTTGTTGAATAACCAATTAAAACACTGCATCTCCGGGTTTGCAGTGCAGCCTGGCAAGGAATACATAATGCCCCTGAAACACTGAATAGATGAGGATGAGAACAAGGAGAGCTGGAAATATCAATCTATAAGTGTACACGCACCGGTTCTGTGTGTGTGTCAGCATCGTACAGCGAGAAATAGCTTCACGTGGATGTTAGAGGACATCCGTAAAAAAAAAGGACTCCAGTTACCATGGATACTGAGGGTTAGGTTTTGGCAAATGAACTTAAGAGAGTGCCCAGTTTACAAGTAGAAAATCGACAACGCGCACACTCAAGTTCTTGTAAAAATAGAAATCACGTTAGTCAGGTGTAGGAGCCGAACAGTCCAAAAACCCAAACTTGAGACATTAAAGAATCAGCTGGAGCTCCTCCAGCGAACCTGCACAAAAGTGTCTAAGTGTTTAACTCTCTAATTCTCTCTGCGCTGCTTCAACTCTTTGCTATAAATATGTATGTTTTCACCTTGACTGCCTAATAAAACAAAGATTACACAGTAGTCCGTTGTAGGACACGCTTTAAGCAGTTCAACAGAGCACAATGACCAGCGTTACACTCATAAAAGCATCATGTAAATAACTTAAAATCGTTTAAAAAAAACAACAACGTATGTGCAAATTTGACATGATTACACACAAAAGCAAATCTGGAATCGGCTGAGAAGTGTCATACAGCTTTCTTTGAGCTCGTGCGGAATGACATCAAAGGAAAACGGCATGTCTCCCACAGTTTATCAAGTTCACGTGGATATGAAGTAAACAGGGGGAGCACTGGAACACAATTATACATGCTTGAAATGATAGGAAAAAAAAACGGATAGGTCTGAACGCAACAGACAGCAGTGTGACTGTATACTTTCTCCTTCTGTCTAATACTACACATTCACATTACGCTCGAAACTTTGTTAAATAAATGTGCAATGAGTCCACGTGTCTTTAGTTTGCCAGCTTTGGTTTGATCCACCAATGTGTGACAAACTAAAATGTTCAACTCCAGAACGAGCCAAACTGTAGGTACTGCTGAGATCTCCTAGGAAGGCTGTGTGGTGCATCTGTCCCTCATTGTCCAATACTTTTTATTTTTCCTCCTTCCTCCTTTCATTACTTGAAGCAGCCGGAGCAGCTCATCTGCCTGCCGGAGTCGAGCTGCGGTGAGATGGTGTCTGGCACCACAGATTTCAGGATGTCGTTCTCTGTGGCCATGATGTGCTTGACCAGGAAGTTTGCAGCTTCGCTGATGTTGAGGTTGTCCTGAAGGGGACAGATTAACTGCCGTTAGTTATGGCTTGTGAAAAAGTTATTGAAACAATTACCACTGTTCAGCTAACCACATAACGTTCCAGCTTTAGTTGGCCTCCTGTCAGTGCTCGGCAGCTAAAGTAGCGTGCGGTGATTCATTTACTCTAACTTTCATTCAAACAGCGCCTTGTGCACCGTCGGTTTAAAACCACCTCATACAGAAGCGGTAATCATTTTCCTGTCTTCTCCCAAAGAAGGGTGAGTATATCAGTTTGCATCGCCGTGCTCTGACAGCTCTGGCGGACCCCGCGCCTTAAACACTCTGACCTTTCAGAATGTTGAGTCTCGATGCCACAAAGATGGCGGCCTGCTTGCAGTGCTCCCACACCTTAGTGTTAACAGAGGATGTGTAAATGAAGACAGCATTTGCAGAATTTAAAGCTCTGTGTCAACACTACGGAGAGTTTGCAATTCAAACTCTTGTGTTAACACAAAAAATGAACTTAAAGGTATTTCTTTTGGCAGGCAAACAAAGATCCAGACAAACAGAGAATTACACAGAAAATATTGGATCAAACTATTCGAATATTATATTTTAATATACTGTAAAATATCCATGGATATCACATACTCATATACCGTAAATTAGAAATACACCTAAAAGTCTCAGTGTGATTAAACATTATGTCTTGCCTCTTAATGTCGTAATCAATAAACGTCTAATAAAGTTCAATGGTCCATCAGATGCACAGTGTACAGTATATGTGTTTGGATTACAGCCTGAATCTATTGTCTGAACACCAGACAGCAGCTGATAACGATATCTTGTTCTGACCCTGGTTTGTAAATGTTTCTCACAGAGCCACCTTCCACGAGGATATGAAATTCCAGCCAGCTCTGTGGGGATGTTTGCTACCGACTGATGTGATCTGAGTGGGAGAGGATCTCCACCGTGCTTGTCAGGCATTCACTGTAAAAGGCCTACACTCAGTCCCATTCATTACCATGTTGATGATTAAGCAGTGCATTTTTGGGAAGTGTGCTTATTTACATGTGTCGGGTAACTATTAGGCTATAGCTAGCAACCAGTTAGCATATTCTTCAACATTGGATAGATATGGGTTAGCTGCTACTTACCAATTATCAGGCTGAATGTTAAGGTTGGCTAATTGTTTTGAGTCATTAGGTACAAACTGAGTGGTTTCAGTCATCCCTGAGAAGAGGCAAACAAGATCTCCTAACCAAACTCTGATCTCACCTTCGCGGACGTCTCAAACCAACCGGCAAAACCATGGTCTTTGCAGAACTGGTCCATTTTGATGCCGTTGTTGGTCAACTCCCTGCCCTGGTCACACTTGTTAGCCAGCAGCACGGTGGCAATGCTCTGTCCATTATTCAGCATTAGCTTTGAATCCAGGTCCTCCTTCCACTTGATGACGGCCTCAAAGGTTGTCGGCCGCGTCACGTCGAACACGATGAAGGCTCCCATTGCTTCGCGGTAGTACACCCGCGTCATGTTCCCGAAGCGCTCCTGACCTGTGATGAGCAGACACGAGGGAAGTTTATTCATTAATGTGGTAACATTGCTGTCATCCCAAACATCAGTACGGTGACAGGTTTCTGTTGTTTTCCTGCATTTTTTTTTTTCCTGCAGCAAAACAACTAATTCAGCTGGCATTAGGACTGCAGTTAGCCGCTGCATTCCCATGATACAGCACATTCCTGTGGACTTGCTGTCACGTTGCACTTAAACAGACGCTCAATGCAGCTGCTTGTTCTTGCTGATAACAAGCCTACTTAAATGAAACTTGCATTTCAGACTAGGTGCTTGAGGAGCAGGTTAGACGTCAACAGGACATTCCCTCAGGGTGTGTGCTCTGCTGTCTAATGCTAGTACTTGTTGGTCCAGACCTGAGCGTGTAGGTGTGTGCTTTGAGCTCGCTGTGCATGCCGCAATGGTTTACACACAGGTGATGAATATGAATGAATGCCAGGCCACACAAGTGCTCTGACAAGGACAACACACTGCTATCATGAGTAAGAGGAAACGGATAATGTGACTGACGATTGAATAGGCAGCTTCCCCATTTCGATGCAAGGCAGCGTATGAATGATTTCTATGGCTCGCAACGAACCGTCATCTGGGGCGCTGCGGCGTGACAGCTGCGTCAGACAGACACGCGCGTCACAAATGTCACTTGACACACTGTCATTCAATAAGCCAGCGGTCCAGTTTTCAGCCGTGCACGACTTCAAAGTACAACACGATGGCTGAAGTGTACCCTGTAAAACGTAACAAGGCAGAATTCTCCCACTTCCTGTGGATTCTCAGGTAGGAAAATCAGATGGGGCTAATTTAATTTAATGGATCAAAAATTAAACGCTGACAGCACGTGCCTGCATATGTGCGTGTGTGTGTGGGCGGGGGTGACTGAGTGAGGATGTTTTGTTTAGTATTTAGACTACAATGACACTCCTGTGACTGGCCTTTAAATCTCCCTCACATGGGCCTTATCACATGATACAACATCATACCTTAAATGAATGACTGGATAACAGCATGCTGGTCTTCTCCAAGCAATTTGCGTGTGTGTGTTTTAGTGTGTGTGTGTGTGTGTGTACTGTGTGTGTGTGTGTGAGCGAGTGAGAGTGTGTGTGTGAGAGAGAGAGAGCGAGAGAGAGAGAGAGAGAGAGAGAGAGAGTATTTGTGTCAGAAACAAGCTCTCCACAGTGACAGTGCATCTTCAAGTTGTGAATGTTTCATAAGAGCCATGCCTTCCATATCAGTTTGAAGACAGGACTTATCTGTAAAAAACATTAACTTTTGAGGAACTAAGACATCGCTGCTAAACATTTCAGTTTGAAATGTTTCTTTTCTTTCACATTTAAACATAAAAATAAATAGATACTTGAGCCATACGTGGCTTTAAATACAGATCCATCACACCCATCTTTGAGCACTACTTGCAGCTGCAGATGTGTCAGTGAGTTGGTGACTTAATACCCATCAAATATAAGACATGTAGCTTGTTCAAACTTTTCATTGTCCCACCTGCAATGTCCCACAGCTGAAGCCGGACAGTCTCATTATCCCAGTTCAGCACTTTCAAGGCGAAGTCCACTCCGATGGTTGCCCGGTAGTTAGTGGAGTAGGTCTGATGGACGTACCGTCTGATGATGGAAGTCTTCCCGACCCCGAGGTCTCCGATAACCAGCACCTTGTACAGGTGCTCCTTCCGTAGACTCTGCATACCGTTAGAGGAGTGTGATGGGTGATTGGTCATTCCACCTGTCGGGATCTCAGGCGCAGCGGCTCCCAGCGACTGTGACTCGGCGTGAGAGCGGTTTGACTCCCCCGATCCCGTGTGTGTCCCTCTCCGTGTGCGTTTAGGAACCGCCCTCCCTGTGGGGGGAGTGCGTGATCGCTCAGGGGCTGTGCTTGGGAACTTGTGACCTCGACTCGCCGCCTCGGGGCAAGACGTGCGGCGCGCAGGTTAGTGAGAAGGCGCAGGCAGTGAGCGTTTCCTGAGTCTCTACTCAAATATACTTCCCCATAACAAAAGTGTCAGTACAGTTTAACCCTTCACGTGCTGTGGCGGTGCAGTCAACAGCTATCAGTCTGGTATCTGACTTGATTTCAATTTTTTTTATTTATTTTTTTAGTCAGTGGCGATATTCAAGATTTACCCCAGGGAAACAATTCCCCCCACGTGCTGGATCAAAGGTCAGAACACACACCCACACACACGTGAGCATTTGAACCACAAAGGGGGACCAGCATGCCAATATGTTAAATCAAATATTAACTCACAATAGAGAGATCCTCACATTCTGAAGTAGCCTATCTTCTTTGCTCATCTATCATATGACAGCGTGAAGTATTGCTCTTGAAGGGTCTTAAGGGCCACCATCACCTCTTTTTAGTGCCTATAATTAAATGCATATGCATGTCCATTGGGGTCCCGCTTTTCTTGAGGACCCCAAACAGTTGCCGGTTTGCCTCTGCTGAATGCGTACCGCTGATTAAAATGCAACTATAGGCAACCTGCAACCTGACCTCCAAATTCAGTAGATCCCAAACTGATCAAGTATCTGACCTACACAGTACTAGAAAGGTGGTCATAATGTTACGCCTGACTGGTGTATTAAGTTGTAATTAAACAACTTTAACTGTAAATTATACAGAAAACACTTGCTCTACTTTGCCTTAAAATACAGGGATAACTTTTAGCAGAATCACATAAAGTCCCGGACATGGCCTGAGGTTGCTGAATGAAGTTTCAAAAATAAGTGCATCTCCTTGTTTCAACACCTCCCAGCACCACTATTAGCTGAAAAAACCCCCAGCTGGATCAGAATTGAAGGATTTTGTGCCATTTGCGCCACGTTTTTTAAGCCCTTCTTTAGGGTTTATTCTCAACAAGCACTATGATGTCTTGGAGGGGCGGTGATAGGACTATACATTAGCTTGCACAACATACAGTGTATGCCAGTGACGACGACTAAAACTGTGACTACATTGTAAATATGTTCTGCAAACACAAAGGCACATCGTGTTACGCCGTTAATCTAAAGTGTTCTAATGGAGAGAGAGAAATCATCATGTCCTCCCCTTCAAGATGCATTTGCTTTTTATCTGCCAAGAGAAAACAAATTATTTTAACACTTGTCCGTGTACAGATGATCTGTGGTGATGTGCTAAGAGGAATTCGTACATCGTCGACACATTTAGAGATAGGTTGTTGAAATATACTGGAATGTGTTGCTTATATTTTTGTAAATCAAGTGTATGTAACACCACACACCATTGGTCCCTTGAGGTCTTGTACTCTCCCTGGGCTCATCAAAGCCTGTTACTCTCTAACTATGAAGAAACTCTGCCCACCATCTGGTGGATGTTAATTTCACAAAACAATTTTGGACTACAGTATATGGCATAGGATTTTATATCACGTGTTATTTAATAAAGGGTGCCCCAGAAACCCTATTCCCCATTAGGTTTATTAATTATCGCGCAGTAATTTGACATAATTATATTCTTATTTAGAAAAGGTCCATAAGTAACAGGGACTAACAGTGTAAAAATAACATTACATGTGGTCCAGGTCGCAGGATTTAAAACGAACGTGACGCCTTAAAACATCCAAATTTTGAATTTTACCTGTCACTTAAAAATACGTTTTTATAACAGATACTTTACAAAATAGTAGAAACCTTCTACTTGCAATCATAACTGAAATGTTTTAATATTGAAGTCTAACTTCCTATATGTCTTCCTACATTGCTGAATTCCTTCAGTGTAAATAAGAACCATTTAATGTAAATTACAAATGACTGTAAGAAATGTTTAGCATTCTGTATGGCAACCTTTAATGCAGCATAAACGTATATCGTAAATCTGAAAAGCAGATGTAGAGATGAGACAAACATTCTCTAAATTATATAAGTGAATTACTGGCATAAAGCATAATGCAAAACTGGAGCTGGCACAAACCTGCATGCAAATATGGTAATTCTCTCAGAGGGTTTTCACACTGAAAAATTACTGCACCATTTAAAAAACATGAACAGATTCCTGTGCGCGTTAACAGAACACATAATCACGGGGAGAGAGTCAGTTAAAGTCGGGTAGAAGCTGCAAACATGTGAATTCAAACTATTGTTGTATATCTTCAAAGAGGCCAAAATGCAGATACAAAAAGAAGAATAAAAAAGGAATATCGAGTTGAAATATTCAAGTGCATATTCAATGTGACCCAGTTTATAGAAACACAATATAAATTACTGCAAAGAGACATTGGCACATAATGTAAGTAGAAAGCAAGGCCAGGAACGAGCTGTTCTGCAAAAGATATCTAAAAACCCTGGCACACTATCAGTTCACGTCTCTCCTCCTAAAAGTAACCTTAAAAACATCAACATCACTAATAGCATCATTAGTCTGCTACTATTAATTACACGCGGTTCGACATTAAGTTCCTGAAAAGTACTTAATTACAAACATATCTCAGGGAGTGCAAACAAACCTTGACATCATGCAAACTGGAAACACTTTTGAGGCAACGCGCTCGTTCGGGCAGGTAAGAGCAGAAGTCGAAAAGTATTTTGGTTCAGATAAATCCTGAGCTGGGAGATCGTTTTGGTCCACCATGAACTTATCGTACATTCAGCTAAGTCACGTCTAAGTAAAAGATTTAAAGAAGACATCTGTGTTGTCTGTAAGCTCTTTGTGGGTTAAACGCCTGATGTCTGTATCCGCTGAGATGATGTCTAACATTCCCTTGAGCTATAAGGTGTTCCTGGAGGGGTTTCATTCTCAGTGCTCAGTAATTATTTCTTCCGCAGCAAATCGAAGGTCAATCAATGACAACACCATGTGCAGAAAGATCTGATTCTTGTCTGTATGTCTGTCTGTGCATCTGTACACAATTTTCCTAAAAACGCTAAAAGCTCTCCTACAGTCTCTGGCAACGAATTGAGAGGAGCAAGACATATGAGTCATTTCTGACCTTTTGATTTCAGACGAAATTATTTGAGCTGTTTGCCTTCACGCTGACACACTCTGCGTCCAGCTGGGCCTCAAAGTATTCCAGGTGAGGGCTGTTTGTCAGTAACACAAGCGTCACGTCGTGAATAGAAGGTCAACAGCAAGCAATAAAATAAAAAAAACACAATCACACTTTCTATTATTATGGTAAAGGATAATGAAAACTATACAACCCAAATACAACCATCTTTAGTTTGTTTGTAATACCTGCACTTCCTAGATCCCAGAAAACCACATGCCTTACTGAGATTCATCTGCTATTTTAGGATAATCCTAAAAAATATCAAAATAAATAAATACATAAATAAAAATAACAATGCAAGAAGATAATTGGGAAGTTCTTCTACTTATGATTCATTGAATTTCCCTCTCCCCTTACCAATGTTGTCTTTGGATTTTAAGTTTGAAATGTGTCAGAGGAGTTAAGAAGTCTTTAAATTGCCAATATGAGTCCAATTTTCGTTTTAAAGGCATTGCTCAGCACTGGATAATAAATCCTCTCATTTAAATTCTTCTCTCAGTTGTCCCAACATGGGCATGTTTTTTGTGTGCATTCAGTCCCGTCTGAAAATGAACATGTGTTTTTACAAAAATCTGCTTAAACATTCATAATATCCAAGAGTAGAAAGGCATCAAAGAGTTTGGTCCCGTCTGAAGATGTGTCTTAAGGAGTTTAAAATACTCCAAACTACGGACAGACAAAGAGAAAACGCGTCGAGAAGCGGGTTTAAAGGGAGGAGGAGCTCTGGCTGTAGTGTTTCAGCAGCAGCTGGTCATATTCAGCCTCAGAGGCCAGGGACAGGGACGGGGGTGAGCTGCCATTGGAGCTCAGAGACGAGTCTCTAAATGGAGAAGGAGGCGTCAGAGCCATCAGTTCCTCCATGTCCTTGGCGCGTCTGCCGCTCACACAAGTCCCGGCCAGGTGCTCGTAAATCTTGCCGGCTGGCCGATTCTCGCAGAAACTGGAGACCGCGGATACCTCGGCATACGTGGTGACTGTGGAGGGGGCCTGTCTGCTCCTGGGTGTGAGGTACTGAGGTGGACAGGGGGTGGTATCTGCAGCAGCAGCGGGCACGGCATTGGAGGAGGGGGGGCTGACGGTGGCTCCCCCCGGCAGCATCATGGTGTTCAGCTCGCTGATGTTGGCGGTGAAGCGGTTAACCACACAGCTGATTTGGTCCATGATAGTGGTACCCTGAGTTTGGCTGCCAATCATCCCTATGCCGATGTCACCCACACCTATAATGCTGATATCCCCACTATCCACCATACCGACGCCCTGGGGTGTGGGGTTGTTGTCCGCACCTCTTCTTCTGACCCCAGCAGGGTGCTCAGGTACATAGGTAGGTAAGACCTGCACCTGCTCGCCATCCTCGCCTCCCTGGAGACCCCTCGGCTTTGCTGCATGCTGGCTAATGCCGGGAAGGGGTGACCGAGTGGGCGTGCAGGTGAAAGACTGAGACAGCTGTGGCTCCTCTTTGACGACACAGTCCCCAGGTGTATCTCCTTCTTTAGAGAAGGGCTTGATGATGGCCGTCTGATTCACTTCAACTGGGTCCTTTTTCTTGACGTGGAAGGACATCCTTTTCCACAGGTTTGGTCTGTAGCTCTGCTCATTCTGCGTCCAGGTCACAGATTTCCCATTGGAACTGCAAATCACACGAAACGCAGACGTGAAGATACATACAACACATCAACAACATAAAAGAAACATGTACAATTTATACTTTTCCTTATTTTAGCATCATATTAGGTTAACATCTACCATCTACGTTAAAGTCCATGTTCTATTTCTACAATCTCCTGCTCTATCTTTTGCTTTCTGCGTAACATTAAGTCACGATCCGTGTTCTTTCATCTTCCCTAGAAAGAGAAATCCTTAAAGACAGTGAGCGTCCTCTGGGAGTACTTAACCCAAATGAGGTAGCCTTTTCTGAGCTCAGGGAGCAGTTTTTCTTGGCTTCATGTTCAGCCTGTTGCAGCTCGATATAGACAGTGTTCATAGACAGAATGTATCTCAACAGAAGACTTGTGGGCAGAAACGTTGCCTGACAATAAGCCCAGCAGGTAGTTTACAGTTCACTTCCATGTCTGCAGCTGTCTCATTTTAGCTTATTCTCGCTGGAATTTATCCTTTTGTAACCTAACATTACTAATGTGATACTGTGTTTTGTATTTTTTTCTGATTCCATAGTCTTGCAGGTATTTTTATAACGTTAGATGGATACGCTGAATTTATAACACATGCTATTGCACACCGATCAGGCATAACATTATGGCCACATTCCTAACATTGTGCAGGTCTCCCTGCACAATGAAAACAGCTGTGACTCATCAGACAATAGATGTGGGCCTTCTGAGGGGGGCCTGTGGTGTCTGGCAACAGGATGTTGTTAGTGGGGGCCTTTGGGTCCCATGGGTTGAGGGGAGGGGCCTCTGTGCATCAGCCTTGTTCCAGTGCATCCCACAGATACTTGATCAGTTTGCAGTCCAGTGAATTTGGAGGCCTTGTGTAGTTTTCTTTTTTTTTCTTTTAATTTATTCCTGTGTCAGGCTGCATCCTGCCGGGGATGGCTGCTGCCATCAAGAAGTGTCATTGCTATGTGGTAGGGGTGCATGGTCTGGCCTAGATGGGTGGTACATGTCTAAGTAATATCCACACAATTGCCAGGTCCAAAAGTTTCCCAGGAGAACATTGTATTGTCACAAGATGGTCAATGTTATTTATTTCTCCTTTCAGTGGACATAATGTTGTGACCTGTCAGTGGTCATAATGTTGTGGCTGAATAGTATAAGCACATGCAGTCTAAGCACTTGCCTGTAGGAGGGAATGCACAGGGCCATAGGTTTTAATTGTCTAAAAACAATCTTCTACAGTACATGACCTTAGCTGAATTTGTGCAACACTCATGTCTATAGCAACTTGTGAAATACAGATACATTAGATAGCTTAATGCCCACCTAAGTCCCACGTTTACCTAATGTTGCCCTGCGAGGAGCCTCCGCGTCGAAACAAGTTGGCCATGCTGCTCGAGGCTTTGCCAGTCTTGGTGGCTTTCTTGGCATCACCCACGTGCATGCGCACAACTGTGGATGTAGTGAAAGCACTGCGGACATTTTTCTCAGGCTTGGCTAGCATGATGTACACCTGGTCACAGAAACGAGCAACAAATGACTGTCAGTGTAAAAATAGTTCAAGGATATAAAGATCACACCAAAAAAGAGCTTGCGGAATTTCCTTATGGGTGTTTCTTACCTTGGGCACAAACATGCAGCAGAGAGCCACCGTGGCACTGAGGCTGACACTAAAGCACATGGTTATGATCTTGTAGTTGGAGCCGAAGTAAATCGGGACAAAGGCCAACCAGATGATGCACGTAGTGTACATGGTGAAGGCAATATACTTGGCCTCGTTAAAGTTAGCTGGTACGTTACGAGTCTGTAATGAAAGAAGATTGTTTGTGAAGCAGAAAGAATGAAGAAAACTTCTGAAAAGGACTTAAAAAAAAATAACAAGACAACCTTGAATTACAAACTCTGGTTATGCTGAAGTACCTTGAAGGCGTAGAAGGTGCAGCTGAGGATAAGCAGTCCGTTGTAGCCCAGCGGCGCCACCACCCCCAGAGTGGTCAGATTGCAGATCAAGTGCACCTCACGGATGCTGGGGTAATCATAGATAACCTACCAACGGAGATAGGATTAGGTCGCTCTAGTTTGTATAAATAAATGCAAATGAACATCCCCCACACAAATAAAGGACACACACACACATATTGTACCTGTGGTGGCTCTATGATAAGCAGTGCCACAATAATTCCCAGCTGCAGCAGTATGAGTAGGAAGGCGATGACCAATTGTGCGCAGGCGGACATAAAGCGCGGCTTCTTAGTGCAGATCTTCTTCTTGCTGCCTGCCAGGATCCGTGCTATACGGTTGGTCTGGAGCAAAAAATAGACAAAGCGGTTATGCAGGCTTCAATTACATCGACTCTGGATAATACCGCTCACGCTGATTCATGACAATAAGCCCCTTCCCAGATCTCAAACATCAACCTCAGCCCACACACAGATTCAACTTCTGCTGTGCCTCCTTTAGAGTTGGCTATCACCCAAGTTATTTAGCCTTCTCTTGCCTTCATCCTTTGTTGCCTTTTTTTTATATATTTTGTCTGATTAAAACTGGCTGTCCAAAGGTTAAATTATAGCCTGGTGTAGCCAGACTGGGCTCTTATCAGAATTTGAGTCTGGTAACACGCCAGTGGGATTTTATTATTTCAACCAAAACAGAGAAAAAAAAAAGATCTCTGAACACATTTACAACCAATCCAATCGCTGTGAAGAAATTCAACTCAATAGCACTCACATATGACTACGTGGCTGTTACTTTTCTGTCCCTTTCTGCATAAAGTCAGAAACAGAAGACATAATCAACTACCAACAGAGCGACTCCAGGTAAACTTTCCTTTTGCACAGGGGAGGCTCTGGATGACTTCCAGGCCAGTGAAAGGCAATGAAAGTAAATAAAAAATGCTTTCAACAGTAATGTAATGAATAGTTTTCATGCAACAACTTTACCCAATTAACTTAAGTATACGCAAGAATATTTGTTATGACCACTCTTGGCCTTTAAAACTATTTCACATTAGTTCCCATTTTCTTTTTCCTGTGGACTTCTCGGTAACTTCTGTGCATGCAATGCTGCAGAATTTATTTGGAACAAATGTGGTATTTCCCTAATGTTTTTTTTTGTGTTGTGCATTAGAACTCCAACATCAACAACAACAAAGTGAGTAAAACTTCAGGCTGTATCTTTCTCCCTTTGTCCTAAATATTTTGTTAATGATTCTCACAAGGAGAGGAAAGCAAAAGATCTACTAAATCAGCTATTGTGGAAATGTTGTGCAGAAGTAGCAGTTTTATAACAATCAGATATCAAACAAAGTCGGTGAACCGTGCCCGTTAACTCACAGAGTTTCATAGGAAGTGAAACATGGCGCTAAAGTGTAGCGTGCATATTGGTTCCTCTGCCTCCTGGAAACTGAACAGAGAACAAAGTACCTTGGTGACTAGAGCAGAGTAGCTCATGGCAGGGGACAGGCCGATTCCCAGCCGCTGGAGGTAGCAGTAGACTATGTGTGGCTTGGCGATGAGGCTAAAGGTGCACAGGTAGCCCAGACATATTCCAGCCAGAATGATGTAGCACAGCTCGCGACTGGATGACTTGACCACAGGAGTGTCCCAAAACCTAGGGATATATAAAAAAATCTAGATAACAAAACTAGTGAGAAGTAAAGATATTGTTTAAATTGTTAAAAGTTTGGTTATAAAGTGTCGGTGTATGGACAGTGTACAGGCAAAATGCATGTTGTGTGGTTTCTTAGTTTTATTTGTTTCTAATTATGATTTTGAGCTTCAATATAAACATCTTGTTAAGGTGCATAATTCGTCTTGGTAATGAAGTTATAATTACTTGATAAAGACCGAAGTGACAAACAGTGTGGCCAGGAGACCCAGACAGGCGAAGACTACTGCAGCGATGGGCTCTGGATCCCCCCAAAGCACATACTGCACCGGGATTGGCTCACAACCTGAGGGGAAGCGAGAAAGAGCGCAGCATTTTGATCTGTCTGCAAGAGTGACAGTCAAAGGATGAGCAAGTGTGTATTTGCACAGCTTGATGCGAACCCAAACGCACGCGGCGAAAAAATTAATAAAAAATCACTCCTGTTGCACTGTTTACTCCGAGCATCAACAATTCAGCTGCTGCGTGTGAAAACTCCACTTTTTTGAAACAATGGGGTCACGAGAAATGACGCAGATTGATTGTGAAACATTAAAGGGGTCTGTAAGGGAGAAAAGAGGCAGAGAGAAGAAATAAAACGATAACAGAATAAAACTCACAGCTTTTTTATGTTTTACTGTGTAACCTTACACAGGGGTTATGAACTAAACTGGCTTTATGTGGTTTTAGATTTTGAGAGTCAACGTATGTTCACTGAAAAGCAAGAAAATGGTTTCAAACTGATTTTATAACATTTGGTGTTAAGAAATTAGGCTTCAGCCAAATCTTTTATTCTGGCAGGGGTCTAAAGTCACAAATACATGAGTTGATTTCTGAGCAGTGGTGCGTCTTAGTACAGCATGTCAGCCAGTCTGTCTGTGATGTGTGTGTGTGTATCCGGTACATAAGATGTAAGGGGATTTGTGGGTGAGCCATCAGTGTGCGACCCAGATTTGGTGGCTCATCCGGGCTGCGTTGTAAGTGAGAGAGACGTAAACAAAGTGCGTACCAGTGAGGTCATCCGTGGGCCAGGAGCCCAGGATGCAGGCTCGACAAGTGTACTCGTCGAACACAAACTCATTCTCCTTGCAGGGGGTGCAGGTCCAGCAGCAGCTCACCTCTCCTTTGCGGATCACCTGGAGACATGAGCACACACACGAGCAGCGTGAAAGGGCGGGAAGGTCTCAAAGCTCCAATGGCACTTTCCTGTAGCTAATCTTACACTCTGACTGCCCTGTAGGACAAGGAAATGAGAAGCTCTTCATCAGGGGATCAAAAGAAGAAAAGTGTGTAGAAAGTCATTGAGTCTCATTATTAATTATTATTATTTTTTTTGCCTTAGCAGCCCTTAAGTGTAGGAAGAAGTAAAGTACAGGGAAAGTGAACTAAGAAATGTAGACGCATGGTGGCCCAGAGGTTAGTCACAAAATCAAGGAGATGATTCAGGGTAATATTTGATAATTCTATATAATACTTTGGTGTCCCTTTAATCCACAGTAACTAGTGCAATGTAACTAAGTACTACTATTACTGAAGTACTGCATTTAATTAGTAGTCTGAGTGTATAAATGTACTGCTCTTTTACTTACTTACTCCTGCCTGCTGCATTTGTTTGACAGTAGTTACTTCACCAGTTCAAATTTTAAAGTGTTGAATTTTAGTCGCCCCCCTCAGGCAGAAAGCGGAATTACACCAAAATTCAAAAAGTAGTAGTAGAAGCATAATGCAAACTCTAGGTGTACATGGCCTATGTTTACCGGCTATGGCCCCTTCTCTTCTTGCAGTGAAGAAAAGCCACAACAATAGCAATCCATGTTTGTCCTCAATGTCGATTTGTTTGATTATTAGACTGTACTCTTTCCTCTCGCACACATTGTTATATCTGGAGCATCAGAAAAAAAAAAACTTTGGACGCTTCCTGAGCCCAATGTCATGCTTCCTGACATCACCAGTTTTTTCCGTAGCATTCTCTTAGTTGCTGTAGACTGGGAATTGTGTCTATCCAGCCCTGGCAGACGACATCAGATTTACCTGGTGCTGATTAACATCGTCACAGTGGCCTGGGATACGCTTCATGGATGTATAAAAAGAAACTGGTGGAGTCAGCAAAAACAGCCGCTGCGAAATAATATGTGAGGTATTTTGTTTAAATGGATATGCTGGTATTGAGTTCTATGTGTCCTCACTAACAGAAGAGGGAGCGGAGTGGAGGCATTGGCCGGGTCAGCACAAGTTAGAGAGGGCCAAAGATCAGAGCGTGGGCTGGAGTGTGTGAACTTGCAGATCTTCTCAAAAACACGCATGAGTCCAGAGTTTTGAATTCATTACAGACTGCATAAGAAGAGTTTAACAGACTAGGTTTTTGGGATGGTAAAAAGGAGGCAGACTATAGTTTGGTTGGGCTCGAGGGAGCTGAAAAAGTCCAGATGGGAGCTGATTAAAGCTTGAACGCGGCGCTGCGGTAAATCCCCGGTGGGGTATCTGAGGATCTGATCGAGGAGCGGTTTTGGAGGTTGTAAACCTGTGGGATCAATTTAAGGCTGCAGTGTTCAGCTGCTGTCCTCGGTAAAGCTGGGATAAGTACTGTGGTCTATAATGAAGAATAAATCTATGAAACCAATATGCTGACAATATTCTTATAATCTGAGTTTTGAGAATTTAAATCATACATAGCCTAGCAGAGGTTGATATATGCATGCAGGTAAAAGGATAGCTACAACACTTGTTACAAAATAAATCATGTAAATCATGTAAAAAATGTAACGCTTGGAGGGGTCCGTACCTTGATCTGTGCCTTCTGGCAGGGCTCAGAGCAGACTGACGTAATGACGTCACTGTTGTTACTCCAGATTTCCTCATCGTTCATCTTCAAGCCACCCTGATCCCAGCTTCCCACATGGATGTAAGCATACTTTTCGGCACCGATGTGCTTGAAGTTCATGATTTCATACCTGAGGCACATTAACAGTACGCGCACGTGTTTAACCTTTAGTTCTACTCCTTCGCTTCCTTCCTGTGACCCTTAGCATCATACTCTTTACCTGCCAGGTGAGTCTCCATTCTGGTCAAAGAGGATGACCTCCCCAGACACTCCGGTAAAGTTGGTTTTCATCAGGAACTCCAGAAGCTTGCGCCCATCAATGGGCCGCATGTTCTCACACAGGCCCTGAGGAGGAGCAAACACAGTGCTGTCAGTACTGTCTGGTTCAATGTGAAAGCATTCATACGGGGGGCACTGTTGATCATTATACCTTATATCCTGGACAGAGTGTTTGCTGCATGGCATGTAGGCCATAAGCCATGGAATAAATGGCATTTATGACAAAACCCATCTTGGTGTCCTGGGCATATTGATGGCGTAAAGACTCTCTCCCTGTGGATAACAGAAACGTGGTCATGAAGAAGGAACAGGTTTAGGACGTGATTACAGAAGTGACCAGGTTTAGTACTGTAGGTGCATGGAACGTGATCTCCACGCGGTACTAACAGGTGCACGTGCGGTTGAACGCGGTGCTCTCCTGCGGATGTCCCCTCAACCTGCACTGGAAGCGGTGCTGCCAGAACTCGGGGAACCAGGGGTTCCTCAGGTTGTTATCAGGCTTCAGGTTCAGGTAATAATCGTCAAACCACGTCACATATGCAGACTTCAGCTTTATCGTGATTCCACCCGCTGCTTCCTTCTGGTAGCCATCGGTCACGTCGTACCTGTCGGCCCAGCCATCACTGGACAGGATGAGACAAAGGTTGTTAGAGTAAGAATCAGTCCATTAATCAGTTCTTATGACTTTATGGTTATTGGTATGGATGTGTTTGTTCACATTTTAATTTCTACTGCTGAGGTATGCACACACATTCATGCAAAAACATTTAGACTTAGATGGATGCACACACAGTGTTTCTGCAGTAAAACTTTCTAATTTTCATACGGTAACTGCTAAATAAGTATCGTGGGTTACATTGTGTACCAGTTTTAGCATCTCGGTAACTGCTGCTCTGTATTACAGCCCACGCCGTGATTTGACAGTTTAGACAGCACTGTCGACCTCACAATGAGTTGCGGAGAAAAAAGTGTTATTGTCTGCAATCTGCAGGGAACAGCTGGTAATCTTGAGACTTAATGCCAGAGAAACATATGAAAAGAGGATGCATTACAATTTACAGCAGACAGCTGTCTTTAACCGAAGGTATGTCCTCATATTTAACACTAAGTGAGTTTGCATCTGATGGCTTGGGAAGATACGGGTTTGAATGAACCACTGGCCTTTTTTGGGTGAATTTCTCCATGTGGCCACCTGGTCTCCTCCCACAGCCCAAAGACATGTCTTCTATGTTACTGAATTCAATGTAAATCTAAATTGGCAGTTAGTATTTTCTCATATTTTAAAATAAATAAATAAAAAGAGAAATTAAATAACTCTCAATTCTTTATTATGTCCTTCAATCGTGCTGATAACTTCCTCCGGGGATCAAAGGTTGCTGATGGACGGAGGTCTGAGGTAAGCTGAGATAAAGAGACATGGTATGTTGCTGCTCTTCATGTTTTGTGTTACAGGCCTTGATGTGTCATTTGTTTTGCAGTCATGGTCACATTATTATTTTTGCGGAGCGTGTGCCTGACTGCTGATTAATTAGATCTCTATAGGCTCATTATCTGTTAACTCCACTGAGAGATACAAGTAATGCAGAGCGTATAAAAATTGTTGGATTCTAACAACCTCGTGATCAAATATCTGCATTTCAGAAACCTTCTGTACCTGTGAACCAGTCTGTTAATATATTTTAACACCGACTGGGACCCTAAATGTTTCACATAAACATTATGCCAAGTAACCTTTAGATTACAGACGTCTGCAAACACATCTGATATGCCATTTATTAAAAAAAAAAAGGTTCCTACTGCATCTATTACTATCGCTCCCTCAGGATATTTACAATCAGCGATGACAGAAGGTTGATTACACCTCAACCCATGTGCATACATGTAAAAAACACACTCTCCTCTGTCTAACTGACAAAAAAAGCCAAAGACTTGAAAACTTCTCTAACTGAGCTGGAGTTACACAACAGCAGTGTGGGTGGGATTTTTTTCTTTTTTTTTATGATGCCTGGTTCTCTGGGTGAGGTAGGAGATCATTTCATAACACATCCTTAGAGAAGCGAGCACAGAAATGGTACACTGGCATAAAAAAGGGAGGAATGGATATGAAAAGCATGGAGGGCTTTGACTCTGGATAGTTTGAATCACTCTTGAGCGAGAGCTCTGAAACCCACACATCGACCCGGGAGGGCAATATGCTGTATGCAGCATGTTGCTGCACCACCTACAAGCCTGAAGACACACATAAGTGTGCAAATGTGCACTCACACACACATAAATACACTGATATTTCACCTAATACGGAACAATACTTTTACAGCCAGATCTTTTCTGAGTTAACACTTGTTCTCCGTAGTGATATGGACTTGATGCCAGAAAGGCGGCCATTACCAAAGTGAAAAACAGAAAATGGAACGGCTGTCTGCACAGGAGTAGAAACACTCTCCCACAACCCAAGCAATCTTGGTGGTTTGGCTATTTGCAGGTGGGAAGCCAGCAAGAGGTCAAGCTGCTTTACTAACAATAGCAACTCCAAATGGTTGGTTGGAGTACGTGTGAAGAGAACGTCATAGTCTGCTATGTGTCCCAGCCTGAATCCATTTGATAGAGCTTGAGATGCTTCTCAGCAGATATGAAGAATGGTGGAGCCAGAGGAAAACACATGGGTTCAAAACAAGTACTTTGAGTCCACCCTGGAGGTCTCTGCTCCAGAACCGAGCTGCATTTGATTAGATTAGATCAAATTCCTGCTGAATTTATTTATTTATTTTTATTCTCACTGTGACCTTGTGATATGCACGAGGAGGCTTTTTGTATTCAACACTTCTTCCAAGTGCATCTCATTCAAAGAGCCCAAGGTTGTTCATTTTGACCTTACAGTTGGGGTTAGTGACCAAATTCATGAAGGTTTTCTCTGGAGGACGTTTTGGAAAAACAGTTGGTTTTAGGATATTACTTCATGACTTACTGACAGAAAGACCAACACAACTAATGCAGCTAAAAATAGAGACGACTTTACTGTATGTCAAAGAGCAACCCTCACCGATCACGTGAATTCTATGATATATGAAAAATATCCTTTAATTCATTCATCTCTCCAGAAAAAAGCTGAGGAATGACAGTGGTTTGGATATAACAGTTCCGTCTATCCATAAATGTTATCCACGCAGGCAGGCTGCCATGGAAATGGTGTTTTGTACAGGTTAGCAAAAAGAGAAACAGAGATGAATTTGCCACCTCAACAGTACATCTCAAATCAAATCAAAAATAGAACAGCAGGGAGAAAAACATTAACAAACAGAATCTTCCGTAATTCGCGGACAACAACACCGCGACTACCTGCAAGCTCTCTGTGACAATGTGGATGGTAGAGCGTGCTGTTTTGCAATATGTAGTTCAAGGTTATTTTATGTTTCCTGCTGTCAGATTTGAGCGACAGCCTACATATGTGGCTCCTAATGAGGAAAGGCATTTATAGAACACCAGGGACGGGAGCGAGCCAGAGAGCTAAACCTTAAAATAAAACATGTTATTCTCGGAGGGAGAGAAACCTCCTGCCAAATCAACCCCCTCCTTTTTAGCTTGTTTTTCCCCTTGTGATTTTAATTGCTTACTTGTTGCACCGTTTGTCCAATCTTTAACAGTTTTTCTATTTAAATGATCCACTGCATCATTACGTGAACACATGTAAGATTTGAAGTGGGAGTATATTCTGAAAATGAATAAATCTGTAATAACTACCCTTATAAAATGCATATTTCTCCAAAATTATATATTTTTAAAGATGGATTAGGATCTTGTGCATATAATCGGATTAGAAAACATTTAATGTGTTATCAATTCATCCGTCTGTATAGCTACCACTATAATACCACGATAATACTAGCAGCTATGCTATATTTTATTAAGTTGTTGTTTGCTGTTGTGAGCGTAGACTGTAAATAAATATGGACAATACGTCGTAACTTCCTTGCATTGGCCGAACTGACACCATTTTCCCGGGGATACAGGGGCCACCATCTTGCAACTTTGGAGCCAGAGTCTGCACACGGTCTGAGAGAGGAGCCACGCGCAGCCACAACATCAGTGACCCGCCCACACTTCCGCCAGACTCACTTGTATTTTGGTTTCCATGCTACGCTCTGCTCTACCTCCACCAGTTGCAAGAAAATGCTGGATTATACACTGTACTTATTTTTTTACATTTTTTTCCCCCCGGCTCTTATGGTCCCACGGATTGCTGTTGGCATGGAAACTGGTAGTCATCATGACGACACATCCTGTTTCTGCAGTGTCAAATAAGGAACTAAAACGAAACTCATCAGGGCAACTGACATTTGAGCGTGAATCAGCATTATATAACTTCCTAAAACGACTGAAATTATCCTTAAAAAAACATATTTGACGTGTATTTTAGTGTTTTAGTTTGGACCAAGTCCCATCCACTAACATGGTGGGGGTGTCCTTTGGTGAGCTATACTGCAGTCAGCCACCAGGGGGAGCTCTACTTGCTTTGGCTTCACTTTTGAGGAGCTGTTCTGTCGCCCATCTTTATACAGTCTATGTTACTATATTTCTCAATATATATTCTTCAACTGTAACATCACAAAAATAGATGAAAATCGTCTTCCTCTTAAAGGAACAGTGTCAAACTATGCAGCTAAAAATTACTTACTAATACCTTGAGTTTCCTACGACATCAAGACGTTGATGGATGCAATGAAGATGATAATAAAGATGATGATGGGAGGACAGAGATGGTCCGAAAGACAACAAATACATCTTGTTTGTGGATGGTGGACATCAGCAGAAAGTCTAGATTGGAAAGTAATGCAGAAGTCTAAGAAACCCAGAAGCACAAATTGTAAAATTTTGTACAAGCCAGAATTTTCAACTCACCTTCCAACCAGCAGAAACTCTCCCACCAGGCCTTGGCGCCTCATGGCCATCAGTATGCCTCGGACTGTCATTCCTTCGCAGAAGCAGGCCACCACTCTGGCTTTGGGCAGGTGGCCTCGTAGCTTCTGCAGCAGCTTGTCAAAGCTCTGCTCGCCTGCGTTGCTGTATATCTTATCGGAGTGTGCAATGCAGATCCCCTCTTTTGCCGCCATGTCTTTAAACGCCTCCATGCCGCTCTCACCATAATTACCTACGGTGGACCACATGAATGAAGTGGTTTTCATATACACACACACACACCGCTGTGCAAACAAAGCCTGGGGTTTAATTAAAGCTTACAATCTGAACAAATTGACTATAAAAATGTTTGACTCAAGAGGAACTTTCAACAAAGCCTTATGAATATTTTAGTTTTTAATTAAAAATGTTTATTCTAAAATTCCAGACAAATCTTCTTTTTCAATAATCCGCACACAAGTGTATGCATACACAGCGCGCAAGCAAACAAATACACAAGTGTAATGCCAACACAGCACTGGAGAATCTGGTAATTTGGTCCTCATTGTGAAAACTGTCGGGGGTTAGACTTCTCTCTATTTGCTGGAAATTAGGTCACCTAGTTTCTGACGCTTTGCTAGCGTACTCTCACTCTGGGCATGGTACTGATGGAGGCTTCTTTTTCGTCACTACATGTGAGTTTTACTCCAGTGTGTGATATGCCTCCTCGAACATAGTCTGATTTTTCTTAACTCTGTTTTTACCTCGATTCAGTGTTTCCGCTGAAGCTGCCATGTCTGCGTGCATAACAATAATCTCATGCTTTTCTTCAATATTTCTGTCTTTTCTAACTTTCCATCAGGTCTTTCAAACTCATAAGGGGTAACAGATAATGAGTTTTAATCACAATGTAATAGAAAATAGGCTGAGCACAATTCTCGGGTCTGCACTATATATATGGAACTGTCCTTGTGATGTCTTTAAAGCGCTGCACCATTAACCATTGAAAGCTATTTAGTGTCCACTGCAGCTGTGATAAGTGTTTGCTGCATCATAAGCCTTGTCATCATGAGATTATGGAAATGTGATGCGGGGAAGCAAACGAGGCTCACCTGCAACTGACAGTTAGTGAAATGTGAGAATAGACAACAGACAACAACGGATGTGCAATATTTAAAAACCATTCATGGGGATTAGGAAAACCACTGTGTGTCAAATCTTTTGATAGTAATTAAATGTTGAATCACTCAGGACAAAATGCACGGTGTCTGGTAATAGGTAAAATGAAATGAATCAGTTCAATGATCAAAGTCTTCTACCTCATGGGCTTCAGAAACACCACGGAGACTGAGTACAACATAAACTATGGGGTCTTCTTATTATAAGCTTCTCGCTGCATTAGGTTTTACTCTGAAAACAGGCATCCAAAGGACCTTATTTTTAAATCCTCACATACATGGAAAAAAAAAAATGACAATCCTGTCAAGATTTAGCACTTATGTATTTTATAAACATATGACCTAGAGCCAATGTGAGTTCAAAAGTAGCAGTACATTTAGCATTATTACTGTATTCGCAATGTTTTTTTCCCTGAATAAATGGTATTTGTCAGTAAAGGAATAGCTCTCTCTAAGTTGTGAAGTTGTGATTTGCTTTGTAAAATAGCTGAAAATATAAAGTGCAACAACTTCAGTGTTGCAGCATTGTGTCAGCCTGTCCTCACAGGACACAAATAAAGAACTTTTTACAACATATGTTGAAGAGGAGGAGGAAAAAAATGAAATGGCAGATGTTCCATGGTAAGCTTTCATGATTATGATGAACAGGATTACGGTAATCAGAGCTAAAATCATATCAATTTCACATTTGCGCCATAGCTACAATGGCCTTCACTGCACAGTAAGAACGACTGAGATTTAACAGCGGAGTGACTTAGATCTAATAGTCAGAGAGTGGAAGGGAAAAATTGCACTGGTTTGCGTGTGTTTGTGTGCAGGATGCATCTACAGCGTGTGGACGCAGGCTTATTTTAGCTGCAGTATTCCTGCTGCAGGAGGCTATTTGCACTCAAAATGATAAACATGATTGGGCTGAGCTGTTGATAGGAGGTCAAAATGTCAGTAAGTAAATAAGTAAGTAAGTAAAAGTGCAAAGTTTCTCTTCTGCTCCTTCAAGAAAACTAAAAAAGTACTGAAACTCAGAACTGAAACTACAGACTGAGTCAGCCATTGCACCATTTCACCACTTCTGACCTAATGACAAATAAAGGAAGCTTCACAAAGACACAATTTACTGTGGCACTGGTGTAATACAACAGATGTGTGGTTGATAAACTGGAAATTCACTGTAAACATTCGGTACATATGTTTAATCCCTGTGTAATCATAGCTGAACAAACAGTAACCCACATATGGACAGACTTACCCTCTGTGTGTATTGCTGACACGTAGCTCCAGTTGTATTTTTTGACTATGTCCACCATGGCTCTGGCCTGTTGCATATCTGATGGCACCACTCTCATGAAATATTTATAAAGGCTCTGTTGAAAGAGATTTGCATGTTCACAAGTGCAGCAGTGTAACAGCCTGTCAACTAGTTTACATAACCGGCCATTAAATGATTGGCCATACCATTACAAGTCACATTACGGTGCAGTAAAAGGCAAACATGTTTTAACAAAACCTATATAAAGATATATTTTTGCAATTCAGTGTTGATTTTATTTATTTATTTTGCTGTTATTGGATCGTTTACCTTGTCACTGAGATCCATGCTGGTGGCTGAGTATGCTATCTGTGGGATGTTGAAAAGCTGGAGGAGATTTTGCACCTGGATGGCCACGGAGCTAGAACCCGGCCCAATCAGGCCCACGATGGGCTTCTTCCCCGGGACGAGCAAGCTCCCTGCCTCCGCCGTACATTTGCCCTGGCTCTCCTCCTCCTCGGTGGACACTAGTGTGTCCCGGATAAACTCGATACTCTGCTCCAGCGCCACTGCAGAGTGCCAGCATGAGTCCCTGGCACGGAAAGACTGAGTTCACAATCATAGTAGTTTGGCAAGAATCGTGGACGTAAATGCGAGGATGGCACCGTCTACACCTCATGCCAAAGACTCACACAAGACTAAGATTATAGTTTGACTCGTCTCATGTTTTTCCATGCCAGGTAGGAGCTCTTACCCTCTGGCAGATGAGTACCCCCATGTAAACGCAACCGTTTTAAAAACTAATTTGTGCCTGCTTCAATTAAAATTGAAATACTGTTGCTTGACGCTGCAGGGGTTGTGCGAAAGCTTCGTGGTGTTCTTATTGCTTCTTATCACTGGATGTGCAGTTTGTGCATTTTGTGTAATATTACACCAAGTTGCATTGTGCAATATGTGTAATTTGTGACTATGTGCCTACATGCTGGTTTTCCTAATATGTCATTTGTTTTACTTTGTAATGCTCTGGCAGTGGATGCACTTATGCCTCACTTGAGTCCAAGACAAATGTCCTCATTGCACTGTGTTGTATCTTTTAATTTAGGCTGAATATTACATATTTGACCCTGCCTAAGTGAGCTGTTTCTACGTTGTAAAATATCAGGCCATTACAGTTGTATTTTAACAGCTCACTCAAATTCAGCTAATTCTTGCTGATTTGATTCCTGCTTTTCTGATTTATATTTTATGACACTTTTAAACCAAACCTGCAGGTGGTATCCCACACTGAGGGAACCTGTGAGAAGGCTGCTGACCACTTAAACATGTTATTCTGTGTAACACAACGCTGTCTCATTCGTTTACGTGTGCATTCTTCGCTGTGTGAATACACGGTTCACTCACACAGCAAATGTCATTAACAATTTATAATAACAATAACGAGCACATGACATTTCGAGATTGGTTGCTGACCTGATCTCACAGCCCAGAGTGATATTGGGGAGGATATTGGGGTCCGCGTTGATTCGATCCAGGGTGTGCATCATGGCCTCCACTCTCTGGATCCCATACTGCTCACGCACCGCGCCGCACTTGCGCTCGTGGACCTGGATGAAGTGTAACACAAATTGATTGTTCACATTTACCATATAAACGTGGACAGAAATGAGTGCACACTTACACATAAACACATACCTTGTCTGCAGGCGGTTGATGGTGGACAGAGAACAAGGCTCCTATGATGATGTCTCCAGGGATATGTGCAAGGACCCTTCTCTCATTGTTCTGGGCATGGACGCCAAATTGGACTCTCAAGCCAAGCCAGCTCAGATCAGCTCCCAGAAACACGCTCACCGCTAACAGCCCCACGTATAACCTTCTACACGTCCCCGTGGTCCTCCTTACACCTCCTGCCATCCTGTGTCCTCTTAGAGCTGAGCTTCAGATGAACGCGTTCTCTGTGGCATGGTGCTTGCAGTGCCAAGGGCAAGGGTTAGATTCCTGAAGAAACAGACGGGAATGGGAAGTTGTTTCCTGTTCACTGGGAGTTAATCACCTCAAGGCTTCCTCTGTCAGTTTACTATATTCAGGGACAGCGATAAAATATTTCCAATCATGGATAAAACACAAAGTTTCAGCTGTCAAGTAGCAAGCAGCTGCTGTCCATGGTACTGAAATGCTGTTGTCACTTCAGTACCACACCTAAGCTGCTCTGCCGGTGGAGTAGAACTAGATCCTTCTCAAAAATCTCTTCTCTGATCAGAAAAACAAGTCATCAGCATGTGCCCTGTGCGCGCAAACTAAAAGATTCATTCAGCCTACCTCTTGTTCCGCCAGCTGCCGTGCAGATGCCATTCCTTCCCAGATCATCTCCATCACAGAGGAGCAGAAATAAAAGCGCTGCTGCAGTTTTTTTTTTTTTTTTTCTCAAGCTCAGTCTGGTGCCTGGCTACAGCAAACTGCAAATAGCAGCAGATAATACCGCCCGTTATTGGAACATGTTTGACTTACTGACGCACACGACAGCCCCCCTGCTTCTCCCCCTCCCCTTCTGAAACCGTGGAAAGCATGGAGCATCGGCAGTGACTAAATGGGAACAACTGTGGAAAACTCCGGGAGGCGAGTCTCTCAGACGCATGGGTGAAAGAAAGAACCGAAGCAATAAGAAAATATGGATTCAAAGTTACTTGAAAAATAGAAATATATCAATCAACTCTTACTGGAACCTGTAACACACTAGCTTCTGTCATTTTTTAACATAGCACATCCAACTGACTTCTGAAGATTTTTGTGAATATTAAAAACCAAACAATCTCATGCTTCCGATTTGGCAGAATGGTTTTGTTTTTCTGTCTGATCCTCTTGAGTGCAGGGTCGATTTAACCCCCAGCAGCTTTGGGCATCTTTGAAAACACCTTACATGTGCTCAGCTTGACGTTCCATGGCTTTTCATTAAACCTGCCATCTGTGTGCAACAAAAGACACGGTTGTGGTTGGGCTGGTGAAATTGATAATATCCACAACAACGGAATAAATAAAATAAAAAGAGACAAAATTATTCTTTCACGGTCTTCATCTGCAAATCTCTTCCTCTCTAGCCTTGGGTCAGAATGACTCCAAAAGTAATTTAACGCTTTGGAAAATATAAAGGGTTACTTGTCCCCTGCTGTGGTGCATTTCCTTTCGATGAGACCCAATTTCTGAATCATTTAAAAAGCAGCCTGTGTTGCCATGCGAACCAGAACTCTTCGTCGCAAGTTGATCTGATGGAAATAAAAGCATGAATCACAAATTAGGCTCACATCCTCAGTTGAGTAATTTAAGCTGTTAGGGTCATTTTCACACAAAATATAAGTGTGATATTAAATCATTTTGTTTTGTGAGGATTGGCTCCATCTGTATTGGAGGACTAGGGAAGCAAAAAGCAGAATCTGAACCCTGCTAAGCACATAATCTGGGCTTCAGCTTGATGACAACCCATGTGCAGTCTCCTGATTTGAAATCATTAAGAACTGAAGTTGGTACGTGGGTGACAAGTGTTAAGATCCCAAGTCACAGAGACTCAATTACATTTTAGAAGCTTCATCAGAGATTTGTTCACATGCCTCAATGTGTGGAAAGACCCAGTGGCATCTGGTGTTAGAGGCATTCAATCTCAGAATAAATTACACAACAACAATGATCTTTTTAAAGTCTGTTTTGAAAATAGTTGTCAAATGTGTGGTTTGGGGTGTTTATATGACTAATTCATTACTAGGCACCAAATGAATGAATTTCTGAGTGCAACACTGTGGTTTGTCAGTTGCCTGGGGAGACAGAGAGAAGGAGGACATAGAGTCAGCTGTAACAATATAACAGTTACATGGCGCCCTCTAGTGGGGACACATTCGCAGTCATGCACTGAACCTTCTGGCCACATGCAGGTCACATGCAAGAAGCCCCACTGTGAGACTAAAAAAAATAGGTCTGCAGGGTTTGTACAGTTGGCTGAAGAATGCCATGTGAGCGAGCAGTAGTGAGAAAAAAACGTCATTGGTTTCTTGGTAGAAAGAATAGTAAAGTAATCAATTCTTAGCCTGAGGTAAAGCGTTGCCCTGATGTGCTATGACCTCCAAACGATGACATGCAGTGTTTGGTTTGATCATATGACTGGAGTCAGAAATACTAAATTACACAAATGGAATTTTTGTCTGGTTAAACGTCGCAAAATAGTAATTGACAATTTAACTTTAGATTATACATTAAAGCTTTTTCATGCACAGGCTACACCGATGTACCATCCAGCTAGACAAGACCAGGCACCCCCGACCCATAGCAATGACACTCCTTGATGGCTGCACCCATCCCCAGCAGGATGCAGCCTGACACAGGCACACAAACAAAAACGATCGGTGTATGTTTCTTTTCAGTCAGTGAAATGACAATAAGGTTAAAACTCCCTGCTTTTTTATGGTAATCACCGTGTATGTGAAGTCAAAATTACCGTGTGTGTGTATATGTATATATATATATAGATAGATGTCATTCATGACTAAAGAAAACAAACAGTTGATTTGATTCTTCTCTGTGTGTCTCTTTCTGAGTGTGGGGAGTAATCATTACATGCTCATTACTTGGACGGTGGGTAGAATATGAAGCAGAAAATCACTGTAAAATTTGGAATAAGTGTGTCATGTGGTCTTAAATTCTTATTATATGGGTCTTTAAAAGTTTGTAGATATAATTATGTGGTTATATCGATGTGGTGAGGGTCCTCCCAGTGAGTACCATAAATGCTTTCATTTACATGTTATACAGGCATTGTTGTTAAATGATTTATTATCCCCCTGGGAACTATCACGTATATGACTCAGGGTTAATTGCCCCCCTTCAAGAAGTAAGCTCACACAGGAGGCAGCATGTGACTGCTTCCACAAAGAAGTGGGGGTGGTACGGAAAAGAATTTAAAGCCGAGAAAATATCACATTTCCCACTTTCTCAGTTTGCGCATATTCAGTTTGCATCTCTGTGAATGCTTGCCGTATCCACAGAGAAATCTTGCTGTGATGTTTTTACTGGAAATCATCACTCTCTGGTTGTATTTTGTACCCAGCCATCAGCAGTTCCCTCGCTTGTGCGCAACTCGGGAAGCCCTGCGCACCAAGGAGTGCTGTCCGCCTTGGGAGGGCGACGGCTCGGCCTGCGGGGCCAGCTCGGGCCGGGGCTTCTGTGAGGATGTGGAAGTCTCGGATGAACCCGACGGGCCGCAGTACCCCTTCTCCGGGCTGGACGACAGAGAGAAGTGGCCTTTGGTGTTCTACAACCGGACTTGCCAGTGCGCGGGGAACTTCATGGGCTTCAACTGCGCGGACTGTAAGTTTGGCTACTTTGGAGAAAATTGCAACGAGAGAAGGGAGTCTCTCAGGAGGAACATATTCCACCTGTCCCGGGCCGAGAGGACCAGACTCGTGTCTTATCTGAACTTGGCCAAGCAGACAGTGAGTATGGACTATGTGGTGGCCACGGGCACCTACAGGGAGATGGACAACGGCTCCAGCCCGATGTTCGCTGACGTGTCTGTGTACGATGTGTTTGTGTGGATGCACTACTACGTGTCCAGGGACGCGCTGCTGGGGCCAGGGGATGTGTGGTACCAATGTGGACTTCGCCCACTGGGCGCCTGCGTTTCTCCCATGGCACCGCGTGTACTTGTTGCACTGGGAGCACGAGATCAGGAAGCTGACCGGAGACACGAGCTTCTCCATCCCATACTGGGACTGGAGGGACGCCCAGGGCTGTGATGTGTGCACTGATGAGCTGATGGGAGACCGGAGCCCCCAGGATCCCACGCTTATCAGCCCGAGCTCGGTCTTTTCTTCCTGGGAGGTAAACACATATTTTCTTCTCTCCCCTTTATATATTTATGACTAAAATGTGTTTTCCTTCAGTGTGAAGGGTATTTTAAATGATGGGGATAAATATATGGCCTTATTTACACATTCCCACTTACTTACTTGAAAGATCACAGAAATACAGGGCAGTGGGTAGCCTATTTCACTGAGTAAATACACTGTCAACGTTTGCCTTGTGTGCATTAACGAAATGCTGACAAGTCTGATCCATAGAGGCCCCTCTCCTCAGCCCATAGGACCCTAAGACCCCCACTAACATCATTCTGTTGCCAGACACCACAAGACACCCTCAGAAGGCCCATGTCCATTCTCTGATGAGTCACAAATGATTTGGAGGCACGAAGGAGACCTACACAATATTAAGTGGCTTTTATGTAGTGTACGTTCTGCAAAAGTACATTTACGTTAGCTTTTGGTCTTCTTTTGCTGTGTGACAAAATAACTGTAACCAATTTCACGAGTCACTTTTCTTCCACTCACTGCCAGTTGACTTTATCGCTGGTACCTGCATGCTCTGTACCGGTTAACCTTTTTTTTCCTGTCATCTACAGGTCGTGTGTTCTCAAGCTGGGGAGTACAACGAAAGAGGTGTGTTATGCGATGCCACGCAAGAAGGACCACTTCGCCGTAACCCTGGAAACCACAACCGTAACGTGGTTGAGCGTTTACCGACTTCAGCGGAGGTGGAGTTCACTCTCAGCCTGCCCAGCTATGACACCGGAGCAATGGACCGCACTGCCAACATGAGCTTCAGGAACATTTTGGAAGGTCAGATAAGGCTAACCGCACATGTATGCACCTTCTGAAATGTAACTTGCTGCACTGCCGGCCTTCACCGTGAACTCTAATATTCTGAAGTATCTCTTCTTTGTAAACCTGCATTTGTGGAATACATCTGCATTTTTAAGCGTGAAGTGAAAGGGAAACTGTGTGAAACATCAGTTTACAATTGTTCAAAACAGCATGTACTTTGCTAATATTGTGTAACAGCTCACGAGTCTCATTTTACTCGCGCAAGTGATCAGCTGGTATCATCATGGTTTGGCATTAACGTGGAATCAGGATTACAAATTCCGCCCACACCCATCTTATGTCGGCAGGCTAAATGACACATAACCACCAGACATCTTTTCTGATAATAGGTTGAATATCAACACAAGGCTGTCCAAATGAAAAGCTATCTCCAACAAAGCAGTCTTGAAATGGTACTCTGGGATACTGATATCAGATCTGAATGTATTCACGTATCTTATATGTCTTAGAAAAGAAAAGTAGTCCACTGCAGGAGAGTTATTAGGTGGCTGTCATTGTCAGACATATCTTATTTAAAGATGAAATGGGTTCAGTGCCAAAATGCTCTACTCTATTCATTTTGAATGAAAAAATAAGTGAATATGAGTCTTTTTTTTATATATCGTCAGCGAGGTCCCAAATTGTATCAAAAAGCTTTTGATACTCAAACCCTGCATGCTGCCATCTATGTCAGTTCTCATGCAAGTCTTTTCGTGCTGCAGGATTTGGTGACCCTCAGACCGGGTTAGGAAACAGTTCCCGTAGGGGCATGCATGCAGCTCTGCATGTCTTCATGAACGGATCCATGTCCTCGGTGCAGGGCTCCGCAAATGATCCCATATTTCTTCTTCACCACGCTTACGTCGACAGGTGAGACACAATCCGGCATTATGTTCGTAACGAGTGCATTTATAAGGTTGCTCTTAACAGCTGTACGGCATTTGCTTTTTTTCTCTGTGAAAAGCATTTATGAGGAGTGGCTCAGGAGGCACAGTCCATCTCCATCCCAGTATCCAGACTCTAATGCTCCTATAGGGCACAACAGCAGATACAACATGGTGCCTTTCCTGCCCCTCCACAGAAACAGGGACTTCTTCATTTCCAGCAAGGAGCTGGGATATGAATACTCCAGCCTGCTGGATGCCAGTAAGCATCTGACTTTAGTTTGTATTTGAGAGCCTTGCGATGGACTGGCGACCCATCTCTCGCCTGATAACAGCTACGATTGGCTGCAGTCGCCCGTGACCCTTCACGGGGCAAGTGGTTATAGAAGATGAATGAATGAATGAAATTTGTATTTGAAGAAATCAGTTACTTAGGTTTTTTCCTTCGTCAAGAAATCACCCCAATCTATTCCACTGAATCTACAGATATCCTGACTCTAATCTAATTATAAACACATATTTAGCTTATGTGCATGTTTCATTTTTAACTCAACGTGAACTCAAACGTTTTGTCTACATTGCAGTGACGACCTTTACTTTCTCTGCAGACCAGAGGCTAGCGGAGTCCATGCGTCCTTACCTGGAGGAGCTGCGCGACGTTTGGCCCTGGCTGCTGCTCGCAGGGCTTTGCGGGGTACTCGTGACAATAGTCACGGCCGTTTCTGTCATGGCTGCAAAACAGCGAAAGAGAGGTCTGTCTTGGCTGCACACAAGGAGGTGGAAAAACTTATTTGCTCTCCCGGAAAGAAAGCCCCTTCTCTGGAATTTAGAAACTGCGGAAAGTAATCCCCATAACTACCATACAACTATGTGAAGACAAAGCACGTGTTGTGACACCCATATGTGAAGAGCAAAGCACTGTGAATTATATATTTTTTTCCTCATCACCTTGATGCCAAAATATTAAAACTGTATTAAAAGTATTTTATGCATGTTGGAAAAGGATTCAGAGACATGTTTAACTTCATACCTGTCCCTCCCACAACATGTTACTTGTCAGATTCTACTCATCAGATCCTCGCAGACGCGGCCTGTGCAATACTTAGGCTTCTGTCACATAAATGTTCCACAATGACTTTTCCAGGATTCACAGGGTTTCAGCTGATTACCTTGAAAATCAGGTCCTGCAGTGTGTTGCATCAGTCTGCATACAGAGATCCAACTGCAATTTAGAGTGAGAAACATGAACTGTTCAGATAATTTTACAGAAGCCTTAGAGGGGTTTCTCATATAAACTTTATGTGGGAGTTGACTAAGCCACATTTTGATAAATATTAAAACTGATCTATGTTTGTGATGTAAGACACGGCTTTGGAAAGAAAAAGAAAAGTGCTCGGCTGAGAAGTCAGGATCTGAGTTCACCCAATTCAATAGTCTAACCTAAAGTTGTGCAATAGTTTAAACAAAACTTCTGGCATTTGTAAAAGTCAAAGCAATACCTAAAGTTAATGTAATTCATAATCTTCACTGGAAAGGTCAGCCCTACTTTAATTTATGAGAGGTGCGTTCATTTCAAAAGGTTGGAAGAGTTCAGCATCGAGTCTGTATTCAGATTCACCGTAGGATGTGGACACACACACAGAATACCCAACTTTTAAAATATCAACAGAAAAGTTTATTTTTTTATTTTTTGGTAAGATAAATTGGTTCCTCTTCCGTCGTGGTCTCATTCAGCCAAATATACTTCATACATTCCAGGCCTTGACACATGCTGTCTGGCAAAGCATTTTTGTATAATAGCATTCAAGTGCCATTCTCAGATATTACAGTACATTGTCATTGAAACTGGACTTTTTTGTTTGGAGCAGATAGATACAGTATTTTAAAGCAGAGCTTGTACAAAGTATACATTATTTATAATGATGTGGTGAACAAAATGGAGCAAATCTACAGTTTTAAATGTGAAAACAAATGTGGAATAGTCGGAGCGCACCTGCCAATCGATATAAGTAGTTCATTTCTTATCACACAATTTATTCACAATAAATTCCATATGACACAAGTGTGGACAAACTACGTAGAGGCGCTCACAAATATGTAGAAATATATCTAGAGACAGTACTTTGTTTGCTGTGATACTTGTGGATAAGAACAATGCACAATTTACACAATGAGAGAAATCAAAGGAATGAAAAGTGGAATTAGTTTACAAATGTACCAGGTATGAAACAAATGAAAACGTACAGGTAGAATCATCATTTATCAGATATTGCTAAAACTTTCTAGAGGTGGTCACAACGGTGGTCTGTTCCGATGACTGCATGTGAACAGTTTTCATGGGATTTCAGTGCAATTTAAGAAGCGAGCTGTCATCTGATTTCATTGAAGTCAACTACAGTTTTAATCCCTTTATTGATGTAAAAAATATATTTGAAGATAATTTATTATTAATTTCAATCTAATCAACAAGATGACTAATAAACATCCAAAAACTGAAAAAAATGGGGGAAATGGTGACAAGGAGTAAAAGGCTAAAGTCCCATAACAGCAAAGAGGTAAAGAATGGACTGTGTGGCTTGTGGCCTTCGATTCAGCTAAAAATACACATCTTTAATTTAAACGCTCATCATTCGTCTTCTTCGTCGCTGTCGCCCTCTTCTTTTTTCTCCTCACTCTCCTTGGGTGGGGGCACTGGGGGAGGGAGGTCCAGGCGAGCCCAGGACATCGGCTCGGACTTCTTCATGGCTACCTCGATCTTGGCTGCCATCATGTTCACAAGACTTTTACTCACATCTATCACCTACGAGGGAGACGAGTAGTTTAACAATCAAACAAAAAAATGTCCGTCAATGAGATTCAAAGAAACAATGTGTGCGATCACAAAAATAGAATACATTTAGGGAGGCTCCGTTATTTAATCTATCAGTTATAGTGTGGATTAAGTCATTATTTTCATACAGTGTTTATTTTAATAAATAGAATTATTTTAGAAGTAGTAGTCATTAGACTTTTATTCAAACATTTTCTCATAACAGGAAATCTGTGACTTCATGACTTCTAAGAAACCAGACTAACTTTTACCTAATGATGCTATTCATTACTAAAACTAAGATTTATGCAAGGCAGCCCTAATTAGAAAAGGTTTTGTGTACTGCCATTAATTAACAAAGATAGAGTTGAGCATGATTAATTTTAATTGGAAATGCAAATGAACTATGTATCTGCGAGAGACTGCTAACACCATAGGTCTGCATGCGCATAAACAAAACTGTTTACAACTGCTCTGGAAAGCGACGATGCAATACTAGTCCTCGGCATCCGCCCTGGCGAGTGCGAGTTGAGTCTGAGACGAGGGCACTGCGACCACCAACCGAGCCACCAACCGTATAAGTCAGACAAAACTCACTGTAGTGTTCCAAATAACTTGTGCCGCTGTCTCGTTGTTATGAAGTCAGTAAAGGCGGTGGATCTTCTCCGCCGTGATGCTCGGACACAGCGGTTGTGCCGCTGCGATAGGCCGTTTCATTTCCACCAAGTGCCTGGTTTAAGAATTCGTGCTCTTGCATTTTCGGCTAAAGTCTCGTTCGGCGTGATCAGCACTGGGAACATAACGGTGAACGGAAACGCTGCAGCGTGTCGTCACATTCCGTGTGAATCTATGCAGATTACGCTGTTGTGTTGTTGCAGCCTTAAATCAGTTAGACCTGCACGTTTGTGCACTTTCAGTAGGCCTTGCCAATCTTCAACCAATCTTTTAATCCAATCTCTTATAAATTAAGCGATTAAGAATTAATCTTAAAATAACATAGTGGATTTTGTTGGTAATCACATTCAAGGTGATCACAGATAAGACGTGCTGCCAAACAGAAAAGTCCAGCATTTAGTAGTGGTTTATGTCAAGGCATGAAGGACGGTTGCTCGTATTTTATTTACTACTGGAGGGTTTCTAGTGTAGATCGTGTGTTACTCCTGAATGCAGTATAAAAACTATACTATACAGTTAAATTGGCATATAGCACAAATTAGTCATTTTGTCTCAGAGTGAATTTGACACTACTTACTCCCCACAAGCTGATTTTCTGCTGAAACTCCTTCTCTCCCTCAAATATAACATGGATGTCGAGCTGAAGGAGCAAACAGAAATCAATGTTAGACAGAGACAAACAAAACTAAGCGGTTTAGTTAACGACGGAGATCCCTATGACAGACTGACGGGTTCCTCACCGTGGTGCTGTTGGCATCCACATAGCTCAGCTCTGGGACGCCGTTTTTGGCGTAGATAGAAATGATGACCTGCGACCCAGTCTGGTGCCAGTCAAACCGACACGGCACCACTTTCTTACCCTGCAAGGAGATTTCAGATAATGCAGTCATCAAAATTCAGCCTTTGAGTGTCTGCTACGAAGGTCTCCACTGTGCACGCATTCATCCTGCGCCACTAGATGGGAGTCACGACTGAAGGGCTTTCACACAGGCTTTCTCACAGACGGTAAATAATCACCTGCTGTCAAATCTGCACACCTACCGCATCTTTTTTCCTCCATAGATGTGATCCCTTGGTGCAGCCCTCTTGAGAGAGGAAGGTGTTAAAGTCAGAGGTTTTCCTCTTGCAGCAGCTCCAGTATTTCATCCTGTAGATGCAGGAAAGACACAACACCCGCTGGATTTTTAGCAATCAATAACTTGTCACTCAAGAGAACCGGTGAACAAGTTTAAGAGGAAGCGTAACGGGGAGAAACACAAATGGTGCTCTTTGTGCTTCTTTCACGGCTGGAGCAGAACGTACGTCAAAAGGCAATGATAAAGTTTGAATATGAAATGTTGTATATAATGAGGAAATATAACTACTAGCAATACTAACCCTTCGTGGAAGATGGGAAATCCAGAGTGGTATGAGCACACATCAGAATCACTTGCAGGCCCATCAAAACTCTGAAGATGAAAACAAAAATGAGGCTCAAAAGAGGAAAGCAGTTTTTTTTTAAATGCTGCAAAAACATTAACACATGAGACTGAATTTCTAGTCATAGGCTTCCCAGTAGGTTATTTGACCCTTATGAGTCATCGTTTTGCTAATAAATGGAAGCTTAGTAATCTACTCAAATCTACCTCTTAAAAATATAGTTTTGAATATTACTGTTAAGAAGTATCAGAGTCAGGGAAAATAACCTGAAAGGTACACTTAATAAAAGTACCAATTTCAACTTTATTTCAAGACCACTGCTGATTAAAAAAATGAAGAGCAAAGACAAGCCCTCATGGCTTTCAATCAAATCAGTTAAAGTATAATTATGCAAATCATTAAAGTCCCACTCCAAGCTGCTAAACACGTCAATGCAAATTTTCCTCGCCGTTTATGGTCTAATCCCGGGGTTTCTGCTCTGACAGACCACATTAGCTTGAGCAAGAAACACAGAGGAAATGCAGAGGAAGACAAAGGCCTATTTCTCGCGGGATCGTTATTTATCAGAATGAGCACAGATAAACGGGATTAAATTAGGACTATCAGCAAACCAAATTTAGCCACAAACGTTGAGCTGCTGCTGATCAGAGTACATATTTTAACTCCTTTCAACACCACTGAATATCTTTCATTACATTACATTTCCCTATGATACACACGGACTTACTTTAGTGCATCCTCCATTTTTACAGGATGTTCCAATTTTGATCTCGTCGCTGTCTTCCTCTAGAGAGACAGAGAGTAGAGACCCATAAAGAGACTGTAAACAGAATTAAAAAATGCACAGACAGTTGTGATGGGCAGTCCTCTCCCTGTTGGCTTTAACTCAAACGCCATGATGTGATTGACACAGATGATGGCAAATTCCCAGTGGCCATCCATTAAGCTCTACCGTCAACGTGACCTTCCTGTCTGCGGTGAATGGATGAGCTTTCAAGGTGAAGATGGTGAAAAAAAAAAGAAACATGGTAGAGTAAAAAGGAAAAAAAAGTGGAAGATAAAAATCTGATCTAACCTTTCTTCTCAGCAGCATTTTCAGATAGTTTCAGTTTCTCCAGCGCCGTCCTCAGAGAAGCAGAGACTTTATGCTGCATTCTCACCATTGGCTCATCAGCACTGTAACAATAACATGTCAGGAATTAAACTATAATAAAGGAGAAATAAGAATACATACTGAAATTGTTTTGTACTATCTGTAATGGTATCACAACACCGCTTCAGTAATAGGAGTAGTAATCGATTCATCAGCTGCCTGTCCACTTTTTTTTTTAACTGATGCTGAAAATCTAAAAGATTAGAGAGCTCCTCTCCTCGGGATGTTCAGTACACATTTGATGATTTCAGGCTGACTTAACACCACTGATTCTGTACATAACCTTTCATACATTTGATACCAAATCAAAAAAAATCTCAGTGTAAGATGTGAAAGAAATGTGGAAAACTGGAGGCGCGGTTCATTTATTACCCTGACAAGGACTTCTGTTCTACTTAAAACACAACGCGGTGTTTGAAGCCAACCTCGGTCTGCGTATCGCTTCCTGCGGTTTTGGTGCAGAGATGATGTACTCATTAAACTTTGGTTTTTGGTCCTCCAAGTCCTTCTTTTCTCCCGACGAAGTCACATCTGGTTTCACAGGCTCTGGTGGCTTCTCTTTATTGTGCGGACCTTTTGTACAGCCCTGTCGGGAGAAAGCAACTGTGTCGGGCTCACAAACAATACATGCACAACGCCAATATGGCCAGAGTAAATGTGGAATCCAGTACCTATATAAAAAAAAAAAAAACAATAGACAAAGGAGACATGACCTCGGAGAATAGAGAGTAGAGGAAATGTTAAAAACTTACAACAATGCTGAGGAAGTCGGAGAAGTCAGTGGTTCTTCTCTTGCAGCATGACCATCCCTGAAGGAAGTTACAACGACATTAGCTTTGGACACACAACATGAGAAAAGCTAATTGTGCATTTTCAGGTGTTTTACCTTCAAGGCATCATGGAATACCGGTACTCCTGGGTGATAGGTGCAGCCATCTGCCAAAACAAAACAAATCTATGTCAACTTTGGTATGCTGACTATTCCCTGTGTCCCTTTCTTTTAAAAAGCGCTGAGAGTATTTGTAGAATAGTATGCTACGTGACACAAACTAAGAAATCCAGTCACTTTTAACTCTTTTGATCAAACCATCCCTTTCCCAGTAAAGCACTAACACGCTGGCGAAAACATTTCTGCACGCGCTCCTCTTTTCATGTTTGTTGCTTCTCTCAAAGGACTTCAGATTAGTCAGGTGGAATGCTGTTCCCTGTCAAAATGACATGCTGCAGACTGAGATGCATACAGCTGGAGAGACCTAAAAAAATGGGGCCCTTTAAAAAAGTAGTTTTTATGACAGTCTAGAAATGGAAGAGTCACACTTGTTTGTTACTGTGCAGTCAACAGATGGCTATTTTGGATCAGGGAATAGTTTATTATAAGGACGATATAGAATAGAGTAGTTTGTGTTCAAATTCAGGGCATGAACAGCAACAAAGAAACGCAATCACTTGTGTCCAATACTAAAGAAGATGACAAATTTAGTGAAACAAAAAAAAAAAGCAGAGAATTTAGGTTTTAGTAGATAATTTAGTAGATAACCTATTTTGTTTCATTACATACACCAAAATGAACAAATGTGTCCTTGTGAAGAATAGCACATACATATATCGTTACCTTGGTAAATAGTAAATTAATTGGAAATTCATTAAGAACACATTTCTGGAATAAAAAAAACAACAACACATTTTACAATTTAAACATCAGACATTTTCCTTGCAGTACAGCCTGAGCTCAGCCTCTTCTGTGCTACCGCCATAGATGCACCTTTGAGATACCACTAAGGTAATAATAATTTACTCTACTGTTATGAAAAACAGGCTTCCTATTAAAATGGAAATTAAACTTGACTCCTCTATTGAGAGTGGAGCAACACACAATGCTGGATTTACTTGAAGGCACAGGAGGGCGATACTAAAGAAAAGAAGTGAAGGACTCATTGGGGGTTTTATTGTGGAAGCTGAGGAGAAAATACTGCTTTCAAAGGTCAATTATATTTAAATCAGTGCCATCATATAAACAAAAGTCTCATAAACAAACTTATTACTATGATATATAAAGAAACTTAATATATCACTTCCATATATGCATTCCTATGGGGTATATCAGATTAATGCACATGTGCACGTTCACTCAGGTAGCTATGTTTTCATATAAATATGCAAGGAATTAAGAATCATAAATTTGGCAAACCCTCACAGAAAAAATAAGATAATGCGCCATAAACTGTGCAGCATCTCTAAGCACCAACCCGTGGTCTCCTTTGTGTTTCTGGAGGACATGCTTGTCAAATATGAGAAAAGACAGTAAGACAAACAAAATGTAGGATTTTTATTATTTTATTTTTTGCACGCTATTATGTTTGGAATGTCTCTCATCTTTTGTTAGGTCAAATGAAGGATTTAGCCTGTGGTTTTAAGAGGAACATGCACTGTAAACATACAATGTCTACATTTGTAGTATGCCCTCGTTTCTAAATGAGGCCTCTGGTTTTTGGGGCGGCTGCTCTCAATTTGTACAGATTCGTGCTGAACTGCCAGCAGCAGACAGTGTGTGCTGAGAATACAGTATCTTCATAAGATGTAGGCCTTTCTTGTTGTGAGGGAAAGGATTATGATGAGCACATCTTAACTGTTTTCACTTGTTATGTGTGTCTAGATCGCATCTGCACTGTCCATCTGTATAAGGTACATTTTATTTCTGAACTGTAAAGCCTTGAATGTCGTGAAAAATAAACAACTAATAACTAATACCTACATAAGGTAGGTTTACATTCAACTTAATAAAGAATAAAAAGACATATTCTACAGTTACAATATGTGTCACATTTTTCTTACTTTTTTTTTTTTTTTTGACAAACTGAGGAACCAGAACCAAACAGAATATATGAAGCCTAATCGGTGGGGAAATATGCTTCCTCTGCCCAGCTTCTCTCGTCCTTTCCGTTTTGTTTTCCTCTTTTTCTTCCTCTTCTTTCTCCGTTTCCCTTCACCCCATGCCCAGTTCCTCCTGGAGCCGAGGGCAGGACAGAGCCCGCTGCTCTTCACCCAGTCTGCCTATAACGCTTCTATCTTTGAGAACTCTGCTGCAAGAACCTATACCAGAAGTGAGGTCAAACTGAGGAACCAGAACCAAACAGAAACACACTGCAGGTACAGACAAGCTGCGAGACGAACAGCTTAACATCTGGAGAAATAAAAAATACCTGCATCTGTGCCGTCATAATGCTTAGTCAGGAACGTCATGAGTCTCCATGGCAACAACAAGCCTGTCCCAGTAGGGTTCATCACTTTCTAAGTTTCCCCTGAAATCATTTCCGTTTTAGTCTGCGTTACCTACAGTGCCTCTGTGTTTGCAGTAATGTTGCAGTACTGTCTTTGTTTTCTCATTTCGCAGTGTCGTTCTTATTATTTTCGTATCTATCTGTGTTTACTTAAATTGTTGTGTACCCTTATGGCTCTTGAGGAGCCGTACGTGAATCCCTCTCTGTAGGGTGTACAGTATAACCTATACCGTATAGGCTGTGGTGGTATTTTAGCATCTAGTTGCTGGACAACAGGTCAAATGAACTAAAGTTATGCTACAACAGTTGCCGGGTGAAGTGAATAAGACACAGGCATGCTTACACATATACTGATATGAGCAGACTTGTTAACTCGGGTTAGCTAGACTTTCGTGTAGTTAAAAAGTGAGAATAATATATTTTGAGAACGCGGGTAACATCGTGGATATGGGAAATACAACGTACACTGCCTAGATGTGATAAAAACGTAGAAATAATTTGCTTCCAAAACTTTACACCGGTCAGCGTGAGCTCTGTCGAGACAAAGGTTACCTCTAACCGGCTAACAACATGAGCTTAATGTGCTAACAACATTGTGATAACGTTAACTCGCAGAAGGCCCACGTGGTATTAGCTACCAGACAAATATACCGGAGTTAATGAACAAACTTGGTATTGAGTTGGGACCAGTCCACTAACATAAAGTCACCTACATCGGCCCAGCCAGGCCTGGTCGCTGTAGAAATTTCCAGATCATCAGAGGTTAGCTTGCTAATAGTCTCGCAATGCACGGGACACAGCGATAGTTAACTAAAAACGCTACTCACCGTCCGGGTTGTTTTCCGGATCAAATCGCTGCCCACAACCCTTGTTGTAGCACAAAACAGACATGGTGACGGAACGTACAAGTTCAATTTGTGACCAGGTGCCCAACAAGCCACCAAAAGGCTCGTGTGTGAGAGATACAGTGCCGCTACACGTTACACTGCTCACACTTCCGGATGTTGTCGGCTACGCTCGGCAAAGATCGGCGCATGTCCGCCACTTCCATCCCGAGAGCGCACCGTGGTCCCACACAAGCGACAACAGATGCTGACCGCTTCCAAACTTGCGTTAAGCGACGTGTTCTCTGTGGCACGGTTATTTTTGATTCAGACAACGAACGTCTGGCTGCCGTGTCGCCAGTTTTGTGTCAACTATCGCAGATGAAGCCCACTGCACTCTGGGTTACAGTAGTCAGGTGCACGAAACTGGGGCAATAGCTATTTAGTTTTACGAGGATGTCTGCAGTCTAGTAGACAACTGCCCGTCGGGATATGCACAAATGAAATTTCTTTTTTTCCCCTTTAATTTCGCATCATCGACCAGCTTGCCTTTTTCCCTTCTTTTTCTTTCTTTTTTTTTTTTTTTTTGGAACCGTATTTTTTATTGCCCGATCACATCTGTTTCGTCCGAAGGTAAGACACTTTACAATGTGTGAGAGAAGTCTTCACAGATCTGTGCAATATCGTTGTGAACTGTGCAAACTGTAGCTTAATAAACTCGGGGATTTTGCACGAATGCGAGCATCACTAGATCCGCATCAACATGGGAGAGTGGACTCCAGGATCTCCCGGGATATCTCTCAATGGGGACAGTTGAAATGAGCTCACTGGATTCTGCCAGCGTTTTTGGTGCTGATAATCGATACTAACCTGGCTATGGCTTATATGAAATAAATGGGCTCGGATTTATTAGCAGAATTTATTTTACTTTCGGTTAAAGCTGGGTCATGATCAAGAAATCACTATGTATAATGTATAGTAGGTATGGGCTGCATACAGTAGCCCATGCAATATTTAAATTAATTTATAATCAAAATAAGTGGAAAATTCTCATTATTTTCTTTTTCCAATTGTCAGTTTTGGCAGCCCCTGAGTCTTATAACTTTGTGCAACTGGTTTCCATTAAAAAAATAAAAAGTGTTATATATCTGAGTGCACACTGGTGTTTCTCATCATATATAGGATGTTTGCTCTACATTTCTTTTTCTGACAATGTCTCAGCCCTGGAGTTTCTAGCTCAAGTAGTGCCTTGTGCAATTTATTCAGTATATTTCATGTCCAGGGATTTGATGTAGATACACGGACATGTAATTTTTATATTCTGCATCGTTCTGATGCACTATTCACTGTCTGAATGCAAACTTTCAGGGTGCATAATTGTCATGTATTGATAATAAGTACCACTGAAATGTCTTTGTAACTTTTGTCCCACTTTTGTCCCTATAAAATTTTCAGCATGTCTCTGGCAAATCACCAACTGACTCCACATCCGTTTTCTTTTTTTCATTCTTTCCAAATATAGGGTGACAGGGTGATGGAATAGTGATGAAGCCTAATCGGTGGGGAAATATGCTTCCTCTGCCCAGCTTCTCTCGTCCTTTCCGTTTTGTTTTCCTCTTTTTCTTCCTCTTCTTTCTCCGTTTCCCTTCACCCCATGCCCAGTTCCTCCTGGAGCCGAGGGTAGGACAGAGCCCGCTGCTCTTCACCCAGTCTGCCTATAACGCTTCTATCTTTGAGAACTCTGCTGCAAGAACCTATACCAGAAGTGAGGTCAAAATGGGCATCATTCTTGGGCCGCCTCGCACTTTAGACATAAAATATTTCATTGTGTCTGGGGACAGTGATGGCATCTTCCAAGCTGAGGAGTTTGTAATGGGAGATTTTTGTTTCCTACGCATTTGTACAAATGGTGCCATTTTGAACCGAGAAGTACAGGACAATTACACTCTGACTGTAAAAGCGTCGGCCCCAGGAGGCCTACAGGCCATAACAACTGTGAATATCAAGGTCTTGGATACAAATGACCTGCGACCTCTTTTTTCCCCAACTTCCTATTCATTTATTGTTTCTGAGAGTGCCCCTCTGGGCACTAGCATAGGACGTGTAACAGCCACAGATGCTGACGTGGGGTCCAACGGACAGTTCTACTACTTCTTCAAGAACAGAACAGATCTCTTTGCTGTTCATCCAACCAGCGGGTCCATCACCCTAACAGGTCGACCAAGGATGGACAAACAATACAGATTTGAGCTGGAGGTACAGGTCGTCGACAGAGGGATGAAACTCTATGGGAACAACGGCATCAGCAGCACCGCTAGACTGGTCCTAACCGTGGAGCGGGTTAATGAATTTGCTCCCGTTCTTAGTGCAGTGGCTGTTGTTCCATCATGGAAGGACAAGGACCCAGTGTTTGTCATATTAACTGTGGAAGACAAAGACGACGGCATATCTGGGGATATAGAGTGGGTGTCTATCATTGAGGGGGACACCTTTGAACAGTTTGTGGTTGATCGATCACCAATTGGGAACGAGTACAGGGTTAAAACACTTGAACAGATCAACTGGGACGCATTCCCCTATGGGTGCAACTTAACCTTCCAAGCTAAAGACAGAGGTATACCTCCTAAGTTTTCCAACACCCAAGTTGTTCAGTTGTTGGTTACAAAGCCAGACCCAGTGTTGAATGAGTCGAATTTTGAGAAAGATGTTTATGTAGTTCAGCTGAGTGAAATCGCTCCCCCAGGCACTATTGTAGAGGTTGTGAAAATCTCCCCAGCTCCTCTGAGTGTCAATTACAGCTTCAGCAGCTTCTCATATCCAATGTACTTTGATATAAACCCTTTGACTGGTGTTATTATGACCACTAGGCAGCTGACGGGAATATCACAGGATTCCTTGGCCATGGAGGTAGTTGATACTATCAGTCAGAAGCGGGCAAGAGTCCAACTTACTATAGAAGATGCTAACGACAACTCACCAGTCTTCGACAGGCCATTCTATGAAATTGCCGTCAACGAGAGCTTACCTGTAGGTACTGTTGTCATTGTAGTGTCTGCTGTGGATGATGATAAAGGAGAGAATGGGTTTGTAACTCACACAATCAGTGGCGATCAGTCTCTTCCATTTTCCATAGACCCGGACACAGGGGAGGTGAGAATCACAAGCGATCTGGACTTTGAGTCATCTGATGATATCTATACTTTTGCAGTGCGTGCATCTGACTGGGGTTCACCGTACCGAAGGGAGAGTGAGGTTAATATCACCATTCGTGTGGTAAATATCAATGACAACCAGCCTCTTTTTGAGAAGGTTTCTTGCAGAGGGATGATAAGCCGTGATTTCCCTATCAGCCAGACTATTGTCACCCTGTCGGCTGTAGACATGGATGAGCTAGGAATGGTGAATTACAAGATACTGTCTGGCAATGAATTAGATTACTTCGACTTAAATGCAGACTCTGGTGCTTTGTCACTGAAAAGCTCGTTGGCAGTAGATAGTTTAAAAAGTGGGATATTCAACCTAAAAATAGTTGCTACAGATGGTGAGCTGTTCTCTGAGCCTACATTTGTGAATGTATCAGTGGTGAGAGGTAGGATGCCACCCAGGGGGTTCACCTGCAAGGAGACCAGGGTAGCCCAACTGCTGGCAGAAAAAATGGTCTCAAAAGCGTCTGCTATGGCACGACCAAAAACAAGTGACAGATACACAGAACTTTTCTCCACCAACCAACAGGCGCCACAATTTGAGGCCTTGCCTACAAGTATTCTAGTGAGGGAAGACCTCCTTCCTGGTGCCAGTGTATTTCAGGTGCGTGCAAGAGATGGTGACACAGGCTTCAATGGCCGTGTTCTGTTTTCAATCTCTGATGGTAACAAAGAAAACTGCTTCAATATCAACATGGAGAGCGGGTTGATAACTGTGCTGCAGCCACTTGACCGTGAGCGAGTGGATCGCTACTTCCTTAATATCACCCTCTATGATCAGGGGGTTCCTCAGATGTCCAACTGGAGACTGCTGACTGTGATCATCGAGGATGCAAATGATAATGACCCCCAGTTTTATCAGGACAGTTTCTCTGCCCTTGTTTCAGAGAACTCTGCCATTGGCATGGAAGTTATTACCATCACCGCATTTGACAAAGACATGGGCCAAAACGGACAGCTCTCTTATATTATGCTGACCAATGTTCCTCAGTTTGGGGTTGACAGTGAAACTGGAAGTGTATTTGTTGCTAGTCAGTTGGACAGAGAAACATCCCCAGTGTTCACATTAAAAATTGAAGCGAGAGACAAGGCTGAAAGAGGTACTCGGAGGTCGTCTGTGACTACTCTAAGTATAATAGTGGAGGATGTCAATGATTGCTCTCCAGTTTTCATCCCCAGCACCTACAGTGCTCGAGTACTAGAAGACCTCCCACCAGGAGCTGTGATTACCTGGGTGCAGGCTCAGGACCCAGATATCGGTCTTGGTGGACAAGTACGTTACTCCCTGATTAATGACTTCAATGGCACCTTTGAGGTAGGTGAAGGCACAGTTTATATTGTCTGTACTGTTCCATATGTTTATCCTCTTTCTGTTGACAGCTCACGATGCATGGGATTGCTTATGATCTAAATGTTTTGCACAGATCGATGCTGTGAGCGGGGCATTGAGGATTAGGAAAGAGTTGGACTTTGAGAAACAACAGTTTTTCAACTTGACTTTACTTGCCGAGGACAGAGGAGTGCCCAGCCTTTACAGCGAAACATTTGTGGAGGTAGAGGTGCGTAGTACACACGCAACGATTTGATCAGAACAAATTCTATTGATCCATTTCTGCAATTAATATGTAATATTGGCTCATTTCAAATATGCAAATTTCCATCTTTTTATTACTCATCCAGATTTGAATTTCAGGATAGAAATGCACAAGTGATATCTTTAAATCTCCCCAATGGTGAAAATGAAATATAAAGACAAGTTGCAGATACCCTATAATTCACCTCAGTTCGGGTGGAAGAACCCTCGAGAATAAATTTCGATTTTCTAGCTAAATAATCAATTTCCCAAAACAATTACCAGCCAGAAGGCCCCTTTCATCATGTGGACAGAAATGGTTGATAATAGTAATTACATACTACAGGTACGACATATAATATCACACAGTTATTCCGTCAAAATGAAACCAAACCATTCCATTTCTTCAGGTGGTGGACGTCAATGAGAATCTGTATGCGCCCTACTTCCCTGACTTTGCTGTGAGAGGCTCAGTGAAGGAGAACTCCCGTGCAGGAACAAGTGTCCTAACAGTCGCTGCTAAGGATGATGACAGGGGGCGAGATGGCGTTTTGAGGTACTCTGTCCAAGGAGGCAGCGGACTGGGCACTTTCACCATTGACGAAGACACAGGTGTGACACAAGATCAATTCTGAAGCCTATTTATGTAAATTAAAAATCCAATAACGTACAGCGCCATGCTTAGAATATCAAAAACTGAATACATAATATTGTATATTGTAGAAAATCTTACTACCGTATATGCTGCTGATGATAAGTTTCACATATATGGCTTTGTTCTATTTCCCGTCTCAGTCACATGTGGTTTTGTATCGCAAGTGATACTTATTGTGTGAATGAATACGATATATGTGTGTCTGAAGGAGAATGTGAGGTATAGTCCCAGTCAGTGTGCTGATGGGGCCTCACGTGGGAGCTGTGTACTGGGAGATCATTAATGTAATGAGGGCAGCATGGTAGCTACACTGGCTGGGCCTCAGGCCGCTCAGTACAACTGATTCAGTGCTCTGTGGATAACATTGATCAAGGTCCTGCACAGCAGCCCCATCGTTTACAAGTATGTAGAAATCACTGTTACTTATTAAAGGAGACCTGACCCAAAACAAGTGCGCACTCTCCAACTGTCCTGCAGTTCAGAACAGCAGCAGAAAACATGTTGATCCAAACAAAAAGCCGTGACTCACTCAGCCAGGGATAAAATGAATCAAATACCCAGTATGAAAAATAGGACGTTAGTTCATATTGGGTCATGTACAGAATGAATAGCCGTGTAACACAGATGTGACACTCAGCTCTGAGCGTTATTAGAAAGTTTAGGGCCAAATTAGCAAGGGTGGCTCTTGTGTTATATTTCATTAAGGTAATCTAAGAAATGTACAAAAAAAACGTACACATGATTAACATGGTATACATGATTAAGATGAGCACGTGTTCATTTTCTTTCTCTCATGGAAACGTGACTCCTGCGAGCACAGAGATATTAGCTTCAATACAGTAACCCTCACATTTCTACCCTTGCAGTGACAGTGACATTTCCACGGCAACTAAAATAGGTGTGAGGAGAACTCTTTATTTTCCATTAAGGCTTGTTCGCTGTTTATGACACTGAAGCTTTTATACCTAATATTTCTCTAAAATGTCTCTCCATGATGCTGACACAAACACATGGTCTCACTTCCCGGCATGAGACTCTGTAGTGAATAAACAAAAAATATGAATAAACCTGTGATGGTAAGTCATACCACTGTCAGGTCCAGTATTGTGCATGAGGAAGCTAAGGTGACAATCGTAGGAAACTGGAAGGCACGTATTTTAGAAAGGACGTTTATCTCTAATATTTATGACTTCATCCGTTTTTGCAATTACAATTGTATTTCATTTGCATTTTCATCTGTATTTCATTTCAATCCTTACTCTTTAATCCAGATACCACAACTGAATCTTCCATTAATGGTTTATTTCAGAATATCTGAACAAAGACTGCCTGCATTTTTCTTCACACTGTAAAATGTTGCAACCTAAAAGGAGCTGACAGTGTTTCCACCCGTTTCTAGCTCTAGTTTGACACCATTCACGTTCTCATTTCGACTTCTAAAACCTAATTTCTTTCAGTCTACTGCCAACATTATCCAAGTGTTTGAAGAAAACTGGAGGAACAGGAGCAGCTAATAATGAGATATTACTAAGTTATGCTGTATATAATTCAGTGGCAGAGAAATTAAACCACCCTGTGACTAATTATGACAAGTCTAAAAAATAAAGATGGAGAGATTTCAACAAAAATATCTAGAGACAATACTAAATAGTAATACCAGTACTAATCTTTAGAAATTACTGCACAGGCTTAGTGAAAATGTTAAACCCACGTTTGTCACTGACATTTTTATAATTAGAACAGTATTTATGCCCAGCAATTAGTCAAATCAATCTAAAATGTTAATTTTGGCTGCTGAGGTTAATTTTCGTACTTATTTTATTGAGCAAATGACTGTGTTTCTCTCCACCAGTTATTGCACTACTGTACATGACTTGCACTGGGGGCCTGTAATGACATTTAACTAGGCTAATTAGTATTGACTGTAGTTTGGAGGGAAACCGATAGACAAAGATAATGTCTATATCCCTCAACCCATCCATCTGTCTTGTCCGTCTCTGACACACACACACATTTACATGCCGTACAGTATATACCGCATGCATGCATAGAGCAGACAGTGCAGTTGCAGCACACAGGCAGATACTTTCAGTCTATAGTGCTTTCATTCACTTTAGTGTTAAAACCTCAGTAAGGAGCATCACAGCCTGTGAGAACGTTTACAGGGTGCAGATTTTCCAGGGGAAATCAGACTGCTTGTTAGAGCAGAAAGTGAAGGTAGAGGGGAGTGGAAGTGAAGCGAGGAGAGGAAGGAAGAGGATGCAGAGGAGTCTGGAGTACATAAAAAGTGTCAGAGGAAAATACATGAAATACTTCGCTCCTCCTATATATATATATATGTGTGTGTATATGTGTGTGTGTGTGTTGTTAGAATAGTGCAGTTATGCAGTCTCCTAGTATGCACGAATGCCAAATCTCTTTGTTGTATTCAACCAGAAGATGACAACACTCCCAAGTTTTCCCTTATCAGGAGTTTCGTCTGATGTCGTACGGCAGAAGACGGTGTTGTCAGGTGTGGACAGTGCAGCGCCACTCCGTCCTCCATCCCGTGCATTTGCCTGCCATGTTGAGTGGCTTTACTCTGGCTGCTTGTCAGTCTGTGGCTCTTAGTGCCAAAACTAAGTAGTATGCTGAGTGGAGAGCGAGACAGGCAGCGGGGAAGAGTAGATGAGACAGAGAGAATGAGAGAATGAATGAGAAATCTATTTTGTTTTGTGTCTCTTCTGTTATGCGCCCCCTCACACGCCCCCCCCTCACTTGTAAAAATTGGCTCTGTGATGCATTATGTGTAGCCCATGACGTCCCTGTTGCATGCCTTAGTTGTTCTTTATGAATATCCATTTGATATTTAGAATTTCTGAGACGACTCAATGGGATGTGGGTGGAAAGTACATGGGCTATCTGTCAGGAAAGAAGCAGGATCTTCTCCGGCTTACATCCTCAACTCTGCTGCACTTTGAACAAGAATTTGTATTCTTGTCATTGGTTAGGGGAAAGCAAGCCTTGCAATTTCTCATTGGACGGCTGTCAGAAGCCACTGCTCCTCTATTAGTGCACTTGCAAGCTCCAGGATTTGTCACAGTCAGAATAAAGCATTCTTTAACTTACTGGCAAACACCTTTATAAAGTAGTCATTCTGCATTTATTAAAGATTAACAGGCTATATTTCTTAGAGTCTTCTTTATGGCGCACACGCACAGCTTTTCAGTTAGGTCTTGACAGAGAGATGCACACAATATTTTGTCATCAGTCGTGGGGATTGATTATTTGACACAGTGGCATTAATTAGATAGCTGAATCACAAAACCTGTTTCTCAGGAACAGGGCAACTAAAGAGACATGACGGATGAATGAATACCCAAGCACACCGCAAACTTCTGCATTAGAAAATTTGCCATGACCCTTCAATTTTTTCGTTCACTCTTTCGGGCTTGTTATTTATGGTGAGAATGGATGCTGTCAAGTCGGATTTAGATTGAATCCAGTGAATAGCGCCTGTCGGTCTTAAAGTTCAAAGAGCTTTTGAAACAGCCAGCTCTGTTTTCCTTGTCCCTCCGTCGAGCTGTCTGACGGAGATGAGATGTGGTTTGAAAAGGACATAGTCAAGGACGACAGGACAAGGATGTGTTTCAGCAAACACTTTTACTATGCATTGTGCATGCCCTGGGTAGCCGCTTAGTCATAATCTGACACACACACACACACACACACACACGTACACACATTCTTTCATGAGATACTTTCACACCTCTAGTTGCTGATTTGTACTGCATCGGGGCATGTTAAGCTTGTGGCTGAAGGGGAGGTAAAGTTAGGCAACAGTGGGAATCTGCTGTATGACAGCAAATCAAGTTAATTTCTCCAACATTGCAAATTAAAAATATATGTGTATGAAAATGTCAATCTTCTGCTTTTTATTTTATTGATGAATGAGTACTGACATGAAGCTTGTTCTTATGTGTTAACTTTGGGATTGAGTTTGGGCACAGAATCATGGCACTGAGCAATTTCACACCAGGAGTTGAGGGTTCGGGCTAAGGCTAAGGCTAGGGTTAGGGTTAGGCTTGAAACATGGTCTTGATGGCTAAGGCTAGAGTTAGGCTAGGGTTAGGGTTGTTGAATGGTCTTGACCCTCTGCCTACTTTAGTCACAAACATAGGCCCTCATTAGTTTGTTTGAGTCAACTAAAATGACGCATGATTTGTGTAGGGTTAGGTTTACTTTAGCGTGACAAGAGAGATGTGTTTTTTGATCAAATGTGTTGTCTAATTCTAATGGCTTGGTTTTTACTTCCACAGAGACCAAGTCGTAATCTAACTGAGTGGGCTACATTCCTGTAAGCATTTATACTCGTGCGCTTCGGTGTCAGCATCGTTCTGTAATTACAATGCTAAAATATTGTCTGTGAAGGTTCTCAGTCATCCAGGATATACAATGCTAAAATGCAAATGAGCCACAAGTCAGGTGTGTTGAATTACTCTGTGTGCTTCATGCTATGATGACTGGAAGTGAGCGGCTCATGTTGGAATTAATGAATGCTGAATAACAGATGCTTTTAATGAAGTCTCTCCAGTGCACAAAAGAGAGAAAATGCCCAGAGTAGATAGCACGTAGGACCCAGGAGGAGGGGGAATTATCTCTGCTTTTCCTGGCCACTGAGAGCCACGGACGAGGAATTGCATTTTGCTCCAATCACAGGTGTTGCGGTTTGCGCTGCTTGTTATGTGTAGTTACATTTGTGAGTAAGCACACATCATGCCTATGGCATAGGTTGGACTCAGAACCATAAATCTGGCTTAACACACTCATAAAGTTTCTGCAAAGGCACAAAAATAATAAAAATATGCAGAAGACAGCTCAAATAAATCAGTGTTTGGTAATTAAAAATTGCAGTGCCTATGTTTAAGTGCAGGCGACTATATAAAAGTGTTCCCGTGCTCATGTGTCCAGTCTGAGCTTTGTCTAGCAGCTGGTAGGGGTTAATTATAAGTGCACTTGAGCACAGGAGCAGTAAACAGACTCTGCACGGTTTGGCAAATCCATTCGTCTCAGCTCTTAAGTTAAAGGAACAGACTTTTTCTTGAAATATCTGCCTCTCAAAAGTGCTGTGATTTAACAGAAATCAGGAAATCTGATGTAAGTTTGTGTGCATTTTTCAGATGAAAAAGTTGCTGACTTCTATTTATAGAAGTTTATAATCATGTTGTTTCTCTCTAGATTTCTTTCTTTATAAAAAATAAATAAATAAATGCATGACCTTGCACCACTGTACTTCAGTGATTTTGGCAAAGCACAGACGTGACATAAATGAACCCTAAACACTGTAACTGTGAACGCATGCAAGAGTGTTTGTGTCATTTTTCAAGTGTTTACACGGACAGTCCTGCCCCAACCCTCAAAAAAAGAGAGAGAGACAACCTCGTGTCATCCGCCGTGAGCGTTCACTTTGTCCCTCAAGAGGTCACCAAAGCTGTCAGCCACTCATCATCCTTAAGGCCACTAGCCGCACGCCAGTCAGTGTGTGTGAATGTCTGGGTGTCTTTATCGGTGTAGGGCAGTTCGGGGTGCGTTTAGCGCCAAGCAAATAGCAGTGGGAGCAGTTTGGTCAGCTGTGATTAGCTGTAGAGGAATTGAAACATCGAAGGTGACTACAGCGGCGCCGCTAATGCCTGTGAATGTCATTGGAGCCAGGACACAAAGTTTAGTCTAAATTTGTGTCTTTGCCTCTGGAAACTCTGTATTCAAAGACTTTCCCCATGGGATCTTTTAAGGATGTGTTCTACTGATAATACAAAATCTGCCCTTTCCCACACACCTAATGGATTCTGTATGTATTCTCAAACACATGTAACAAGTGCATTAATCTTTCTCTGTGCTTCAACAGGGGTCATTTACACTGCTGGTATCCTGGACTGTGAGACCAAAGACTCCTACTGGCTTACTGTTTATGCCACAGACAAAGGAGTTACACCTCTGTCAGCTTCTGTTGAAGTCTTCATTCAGGTATTGACATTCTGCTGCCAATACATCCTATATTATGTATGTATAACAGGACTTACGAAGAGGAAATGTCTTGATTTTGCATGAGATATGTATGAACATGAAACCCCCAGCCTCAGTTTGAGGCTTATGAACTCATCATTTTGACTGATGCATAGACATCATGCTTGAACATCCTCGTGTTTAATAGATCGAAATACATTTTTTTTCTGTAGCCATGTCAATTGCATGCAGAGAAGCCAGCTCCAAATGAATGGTTCCCATACCATACTAGCAGTGGATACGCAGAAAACATCAAATGTATGTTGAAGTGCTGAGAGACCTCTGCACACAAGTCGCAGCACGTGGTTGATACAGAAGCCTCTCAGCCTCCACAATCCGCAAAGGGGCTTCTGAAGCCCCTGGTTGGAGTATCCCTTGCTTAATGTCACATTCATTTCCACCATCGCAAATCACAGTTTCATTGAATATTAAGTCTTCTTTGGATTCGCTTTATTTAATTACTCGATTTAATTATACATCGAGCACATCTTGTGCCTTGCGGTTTTTTCAAATATGTAACATCTCACTTTCTGCCCCTCAAATTCTACCATTGTATGAACAAGCTCTGCAACAGATTAGCTTTTTAGTGCGTATCTGTCGCTGATAAAGGTTTTCAGCTTGTCAACGTGTAACTGCAGGCTGGCTTTCATGCTTTTATTGTATATTCTTGCGGCACGTCGCGTGCACAGTCACAGTCTGGCGTCAGACAATCTAAAATGATAATTGTGCTCAGTCTGTGAGCCAGAGATACAGGAATTCGCCGCTATTTCGTCTGGCAAGTAATTAACTGCCTAAACACTCAAACACACACATCACTGCCACGCCACAGCTCTCTCTTTGGGGAAGAGTTCAGCAGTGTATAAAAAAAACAAGCAGCCCTTTCTGGCTGCAGGATATTCACGTGTGGCGGTGTGATTGGGTGCTTTGCTCCCAGCCTCTTCATCACAGACAAAAATGGGGAGATTAATCAGACGCAGGTGCTTCTCATTCACCGGCTGAACCGTCTTGGCTCTCTGTGCCTCCCGGCAAATGCTCAATCAACGCTCTGTTTGCCATAAATATTCGAGATCTATGCCGTTAGAAGGGAAATTAATACGCAGTGCATTTAAAGTGTGACATCTATGACATTTTCTGGTAAATAAATTTCCATGTAGTGATTGATAACGGATCAACTCGGACCAGGTCTCAAGTGATTAACAAAGATACTAAAATCTGCAGATAGATTTTCCCCGCGGCGACACGACATTATCATACGTGCCGATTTACAGGGCTGGGTTTTATCAGTGCATCTATCGCCAGGCCAGATCCAACTCAGACGTACTGGACAGTTAAAAATGATACAAACAACAATTCTTATTCAACTCCCTCACCCACCCCCTGCATTTTCTCCCTGGCTCCCCTCTCGTGTCTCGCTTCCTCTTATTTGATGTCTCCTCTCTTCTTTTCTCAGGTAGAAGATGTCAATGATAATGCTCCGCTCACCTCGGATCCAATCTACCACCCGGTCGTCATGGAAAACTCCCCAAAGGATGTGTCAGTCATTCGTATTCAGGCGCAGGACCCTGACCTTACTGCCACTCCCAGTCGTCTGAGTTATCGCATCACTGCCGGCAACCCGCAGAATTTCTTTTCTATCAATCCAAAAACAGGTGAGACAGACTTGTGATGTAAATGATCAGAACATAGTGGTGACAGCAGTGGTGCCGTGTGGTGTACTACCTGACAGAAAACAATGTAATACCACTAATTACAGAATTGATTTATGAGTTTCATGTCTTCTTTCACCAAGTTCCTCATCCAGTGCAAGGTTTTGGCATCCATACAACAAATTTAAGAGGCTCCAGAGCCTACAGTTAGATCCAAAGCCCAGAAGAAGAAAAAAATCACTGTTCTTACATTTGCATACTGCACCCAGTTTTTTTAGACTGGTGTAAGCTCTTTGCAATATACTTAAGATAATTAGTGTAGTTAGTTTTTCCTCTAAGCCAGACTGTGTGGGTGAATATCTTCTAATCATGGAGGATTTTACATTAGTCAAAGCAGTTTTGGGAGAGCCAAAATCGTGTATTTTATTGCATTTGATGCTATGCATAATGGCATGAATAAAACATATTTGTCTCAGTGAATTAAGAGAGATGTAAAGTGAAAACCGAAGGCGAAGTTGGCCAAAAGATAACCGGGGTACTGCTTACGATTCGGAATTAGATTTTATTACAATATTGCCAACCACCGTGGGGGTTCACACCAAGCCCCCTGCTACATATTGGTGCGCGATAGGGTCCCGGACAGTCAGAGCTTGACAAATGATGCTCGCATAGCCTGTGGTTATTATTGAGAGTATGTAGGGGGAAGCTACTGCCTGAGAAATTAAAGTCTGTGAATGCGTGTAAAGCAAAACCACTTTTGCAGCATACTTCCTGGTAACACTCAGATGACATTTTGAGTGTGCATATTTTTCTTTGCAGTCCTCAAACAATGTGATGACTGATGATGGGCAGTTTGACAAAAAAAAAAGGATCAAAATAGACTAGAATAAATATTGTCATTTTTTTAATGCCATGCGTCATTTATCCATGTCAAAACTTGGCACCTAGAGCATTTCTAATGCTATGTTACGCTACTAGACACTAATGTATCCTTGAGCTGTTAGCCTCGAGCAGAGATGAGAATTCAACAGAGATCTGTTAAGTCTTTTTGTTCCAACTCCACACCCTCAGATTTTGTCATTTCCAAACTTGTAGTTTTGAGCCCCATCTGCCACAGCTTTAAATGATACCGCTGCAGGCAGTTCATCACTTTTTCAAACGGCTCCTTTGAAGCCGCAAAGCCTTTATAATTTTTTCACATGATATCACACTAGAAGACCTGTAAATAGACTCTGATGTGGTATATCAGACGATTTCCCCTTTGAATTTCAGACAAAACGTTGGAACTCTACACGGTGTCTTGCGCGGGCCATTTAGCGCAGCCTCCCTGTTGAAACCGTTTCTGCTCATATTTTGTTTATCCAAAATGTTTTTTAGAAATTTTCACCTTTGTTCTTTTAAAATCTTTTTTTAGACATTCACACATTTGAATTTCCCATACATATTTTAACAGGCTCACAAAGGATGATTTACGACTGCAGCCTGGAAAGCTGAATATCATCTCGAAGCCCTGCACCTGAGCATCATATCAAACTTTGACTCCTTTGTGTAAAAACACAGGATCGCTGTCAAAGTCTGTCTTGATCTCAGTGTGCTATAAAAAAAAAAAGCTACTCTGAATTTTTTTTTCCATTCCTCAATTAAAAATCAAATCACATGGAGAATACATCAACATTTGAAAAACAATAGAAATTCTGACATGTGGGTTTTTTGTGTTTTTGTTTTTTTTTCCTGCCAAGTTGAATGTCTAGGGATGTCCCTTTGCATTCTCCGTACAAGCTCTGCTCAAAGTTCCCATTGTAGAATTATTGAAGAGATGAAATGTTTTATTCAAATCCCCAAGAAATCAAATCATTGTCAAGTCATTGACAAGTCTTTGCTGACTCTGCTCCAGAAGAAGTTCCGAGCGCTTGAATGAAAACAAAAAGGCAAATATGAACATAGGGTAACATAAAGTATTAGCTTTTACAGGGACCATGCAGGATATTCTGATTCTGATGACCTATATGCATCATGCTGCATGTCAGTTATCAAGTTCGTGGCATAACATATTCCCTGCGCCGCTATGCTGTTGCATGCTCACTCTGTTTGTAAATCAAACAGAGTATTTCCATTTATCATCCTCGGCTCCTCTCTGAAATATGCTTTAGTGCATTATGGCTATTGACGCAATGTAGGGAAGCAGATTGGGCTGGACCAGGGTGAGAAGGCTAACATTGATCCCAATAAATGTATGCTGGTCCTCACACGGTCAACTGCATCCCACATACAGGCATCCTCACGCATATCTCTTATCCGTACCAATGTCCTGTTTGGGCGCAGTCTGTTGTCATCGTAGCTAATTCCGCTGCAGAATCATAATGAAGAGATTTGTTTTAAAACAGATTACAGAGGCAGAGAATTTGTGTGGCAATTTAATCAATTGATTAATCAGCTGCAGCGCTGTGTGTAAAAAGGGCCGTTCTGTTACTGCGCGTCGATGAAGATGATGCAACTGCAACCGCAACACACTGCTGTATAAAATAATTTGCCTGTGTGTGTGTTTGTTTCTGTGGCGTATTTGTGTGTGTGCCACAGGGGAGGGTCTTTAGCCATCTGAGCCCGGCTGTCTGTCTCTGTCGCAGACCCACAGTATTTTGTCATCTGCTAGTCATTAACTGTATACGAGGGGGCTCATATTGACAACACTATTGTTCACCCTGTGATAAATTAATGTTTACTACAATACAGAGAAGTAGTTTTTTACTGTTTCTCTCAAAGGACACGCTTCCCTCAGTTCACCGGAGCCCATAAATAACAGAGTCCGTGCTCCTGTAGTGGATATCTGCAGTTTTAGAAACACACCGTCACAAGAGAATTTGAATGCATCATTAACAGTTATTTTTGTTTCATGCAACTGACAGCGTCAGTCTGCTAGCCTGGTAATAAGACATGGGTGAGTGGGAGCTGCGTTCAATATGAATCACTCCTCATGTTTACTGAGTCAAAAACTTTCCATGTACCGGAGCGATTTCATTGGATAGATGAATAAACTAAACCCAGCTGATTGATTTTCTTTCATACAGCGGCTGCCAGCGCCGCTATGACGTGAACTGATGAAAAACTTCTTCATGTTTCAAATTGTTTCGTTTTTTTTAAACTAGGTTTAAGGTGGTTTAACGTTATACATTTTTCAAGTTCACTCTGAAAGTGTCAGTTTGATGCGTTTGAGGTGCCGCGACAATTCCAAAATCTACTGAAGCAGAACTTTGAGCGAGTGTGTAAGTGTGTAAATGTGCCGTGACAGCTTACAGTGCTGTCTGCTGGTCTCTGCTGTGTGAGTGAAGCCTGCCTTCTTTGGGGAGGGAAACAGAACTGATAAGTGTTGACACAGGGTGTTGGACTGAGCGCTTCTTTTAAAGCATGTGTGTTTGCAGAGTGCCGTCACGGAGTCATGGTGGCCGTGTGACCTTTTTTGGATTTAATTGGATTTTTTGTACCAGCAGCACATGTCCACATTTGGGTCATGAACACACTGTATCTCCTTTTGGTCTAATACAATATAGAGACAATACATATTCATGCTGCCTATGTATCCTCACCGTTACACAAATATGTTATCAAGTACATGCCTATGCATGCCGATTGAGAGAATGAGAATACAATACAAGATTAAAAATTGAAATGCAGAGGGATAATTCCCTGAGGTGGAAAGGGGAACAGTTCTTTTGCAACGTTACATCCACAACCCACACAACGGAATACATAAAATTTTCCCTGTACATTATTGCTTTACAGTTACTAAAGCCATGAATGAACGCTAATTACATTTGCTTCTGAAACACTGATAGTACTAAAGAAAATTGTGTTTACTAACTACAGAAAATAGAAAGAATCACAAATAGTTTTGCCATTGCCATACAATATGTATAAAAGACCCCAGCTTGCTGCTGATAAATTTTGGGTAATTCTGTGTTTTCATTTCAAATAACTGTAAAACATCTATGAATGGATTTTAATTTAATCTTTCTATCCAAAAAAAGTGTAACTTTTCTGAGAAGACGTTTCACCACTCATCTGAGTAGCTTCTTCAGTTCTAGGGGACTGGTATGAAGTTTGAGGTTTAAATAGGCAACTTCTACTGAAACTTGCTCGTTGTGTAAATAACCAGAAACCGGTGCAGCTAATTTCCATGAACGGTTAGGTTGTTGAGTTTGGGTCCCTGTCCTCTTTCACTATGAATGGTGCTCTAACGTTCCTTGTCTGTCAGAGGCTCCAGTGTCCAGATTCTTTCTATATGAGTACAGTTTATTTTTTCCAAGGGTGTAAAATGGTTTTATAATGAACTTCCGACTGCTCCATGATGGACAAAAACTTTATTTGGATTTCTAAAATGAATGTTGGTCTAGGTGGAAAATAAATGAGAGCCCAGGTGGCTAAGAAGAGGGAAAGTTTAATGATTTCAGACAGGCCACTAGACCATTTCATACATTTTGTGTGGGTGTGGATTTTTAAATTATTTCTTCGCATACCCAATTAAAATGGAATATTGTCCAACTGCGGATGAGCTGCGAGCTGTAGATGATCGATTTTTATCAGGGTTGTTACTCGCGCTGCGTTCTGCTGATCAAGCCCACCTCCCCACTCCGGTCTCTCTCCTACAGCTTGTGACCCCTGCTCTAGATTTATTCCTAATTTGCCTAATTGAAGTTAGCCTGCGTAACAAGCTCAAGGTGACACCGTGATATGAGCAGGCATGGGAATCGGTGAGTGCGCGCTCCGTGGTTTTTAGTTTATCCATTAGGCGCTGACTGCACCGATGTTTAAGCACCACAAATAATCCTACTTCGCTGCAACGGTCCGTTGCACTGAAACAAAAGCACCATTCACGAACATTTGCTGTAATTATTCCACATAAAACCACACAGACAACCACTGTATATGTACTTGTGCATGCTCTTGTCTTAAGTGTGAACGTCTTAAGTGTCAACTCACTTCTGACCTCTCATCTGACTCTTTTTATTTATTTTTTTTGAATAGGAACATAAAAATAGTACGTCAGCGCCTGTATCAGTGCTTATTTTTCTATGCATTTGTATACGTAAATCCAGGGCCAAGACAAACGAAGCCATTTCACTCTGTTTTGATGCTCTCATGAGACACTGCACGGTGTACGAGCCTTGTGATCAGCGACACTGACTCTGTTCTAGAAAACAAAATGTTGACTTACGCCATCGAGATGGTGCGATTCTGCCTTCGGATCAAGGGTTTCCTTCACATCTGGGGAGCTTTTGATTTGTTCAAAAAGTTTGTACAGACTAAAGTTCACAATCATTAATCCAAACTCTCTTTCTCTTGCACATTTTTGAGATTTATTTCCTTCTGTACACTTTCCCACAAAAAGAAAAAGTCCCCATAAATCATTGTATTTTTAGGGTCAATGCTCTTTTCCTTGTTCGGTTAGGGTAAGTAGTGTTTATGGATAGGGTTAGCGTAAGTCTGCAGGAAATAAGATAACTGTGTTTGTGTGTGTCAGGGGGAGGAGAGCCTTTGTAGCCGTACAACGAAACAGAGCTAGTTTGAAAATGAAAACACAGAAATCAAATAGGGAAAAGAATGTGTCAGGGGGAAGTAGAGCTGTCACTGATTTCGTTTTGCCAGAGTTTGTCAAACCATCTAACTGCCATCCGAGTAATCTGGTTCGATCAGAGCTATTATCAATGGCCTAGCTGCTTTTTCTCTGCACTGGTGGCTCGCTGGCCAACTCAGTGACCCTCAGCTACACCGTGGCCATATATGCATGTGCCAGTTGTGGCAGCCAGGGCTGCAATCTGTGGCTTCTGAAGCTGTATGTGTGCACACAGTCATTAAAGTGTGTAACTGCAAATTACTTCTAATGTTGGGAAGATATGTTATTATAACTCCTTAATTACCTGACAGCAAATCTGTGCATGTTGTCTAAAGCTGCTCTTTTATGATTTCTAGGTCTGATCACAACAACTGCGAGGAAATTGGATAGAGAACAACAAGCCGAGCACCTTCTGGAGGTACAGTCAAACCTGAGCTGTGTTCACAGGTTCATAGTATTATTATTTATCCAGCCCTGCCACCTGCCACCGCGCACTATTAACAAAGACGGGGTGGAGGAGAACCCTGGCAGACCCTTAGGGCTCCATAAACTTTGATGAATGACTGCAGTTTTGGGCCCCAGGTTTAGGATTTTCTAAATGTAATCATTCATCATTGGTTATCTTCTTTACTCAGGATGGGAACAGGGAGGAGAGGACTCGGTCTGCCCAGCATTTGATAAGTGCAGACACTGGGCATACAGATAGCTCTGTGATTACCATTTCTGTTGGTCCTGCTGCTCTGCATGTTGATGAACCCGATAATCAGAGATTCTTGACTTTAGAGACATGAACAAACTTCCATTTCCCCAGACTTTGCTTACAACTTATTAAACGCTGCTGAATCTACAGGCACTTTGACCTTCTTTGAAATGGAATAAAATAACCTGCGGTCGACCTACAGTATTGCAGCTTGGTGTATTTGTTTTGTATTGTATAGTATTGTTCACCTGCGTTGCCGGTTGACTTGCGCAGACTCACACTGCTTTGTGTAGCTCCACTAAGACCCCAGCTTATGACAATACACTACAAAACTGAGAGCAGCAAAAACTGAATCTACCACTATTTGCATCTCAAAAGAAACTGGGGGTAGAGAAACCTTTGTTGTTACATCTCCATGTCCTGTGATTTCAATAGGAATGCCAGTCCCTTAATGCCACCCACGGCTCCGCTTGCCAGTCTATGCAGCCTGTTGGTAATTAATAGTCTAGTGAGCAGTCAGGCCAGCAGCAATGGCGTTCACCCCGATCTGATCCAATTGATCAGCGATCGGACCTCTGCTTCTGCCTCCAGGGGATCAATAACACAAAGAGGTTCGCCGTGATCTCAGCCCCACGTGGCCCTGCGCTCCACAGTTGCAGCAAGATTTAAGATGTCAATGAATGCATGCACTCACATATAAAGTCCCACGCACCAGAGTATGACAAAACATGTTTTCCTCATGTTGTATTTACATCGATCCGCAACAACATCATGACTACTCACAGGGGCAGTGAATAACATCTTGTGACAATACCATGTTCTGCTGAAAAACATTTGGACCTGGCATTCATGGATGTTACTTAAATATGTACCACCCACCTAGATCAAGCCAGGCGCCCACACCCCATAGCAATGACACTCCTTGATGGCAGTAGCCATCTGCAGCAGGATGCAGCCTCACACAGGCACACACACACAATGGAACAACTCAAAAAACAGCACAGGGTGTTGACCTAGCCTACAAATTCTCTAGATCAAAATTGATCAAGCATCTGTGGGATGCACTGGAACAAGCCTGATCCACAGTGTGTGTGCTTGTGTGTTTTCTTCAGGTGACAGTAATAGATGGCCCAGTGACCACCCGGCAGTCTACTGTGTGGGTCATGGTTCACATCGACGACGAGAATGACAATCCACCCACTTTCCCCGAGGTCATGTACCGCATCAGCTTGCCCGAACGAGACCGGAACAAACGTGGTGAACCCGTCTACCGAGTCTTTGCTTATGACCGTGACTTTGGAGCCAATGGCAACATCACATACAGCATTATTGACGGTAACGAGGATGAAAAGTTCAGTATTGACCCCAGGACTGCTTTGGTGTCATCAAAGAAGATGGTGACAGCGGGCAGCTATGATATGCTCACGGTAAGTTCAAAACACTAGCTTTAAAACAATCTCATTTTTAAATGCTGTTTTGTCAGCTAGTGAGTTATATCAGACAAAATTCAGCTCTTGAGCAAAATGGAACAACATGACAATGAATATAAAGTCTGAATTACACACTACAGATGGTGCTACTCTCTTTTTTTCGGGGCTCTGGCTTCACGTAACGCTGGCAGGAACAAACTCAGTCACACTGACATTTTCATAATCGAAGCTTACACCTTTTTCAACAGTGCCAGGGTAGAAAGAGTGGTAGAGTTGTGTTTGCTCATTAGGTGGAACACTTGCAGTGGCTCCATTGCACAGACTTTTTTTTTTATCCCCAAAACTGAACAGTAATTGTATTTTGTTTTTCAGTCCTGGTTACATTTCTTTTGTATTTGCACTGCGCACACGTTTTCTTATGTATGTATGTATATATGTATGTATGTATGTGATGCATTGTTAAGCTGTCTGCACCACTGTGCCATCACATTTATTCTTGTGCTTGTCCTTATTTTCAGAGGAGCTCAAAGTTGAATTAAAGAGGGAGCCTTCTCCAGTAACATGTACCGCCAACACACCAATCTTGTCTCCTCCAGTTGTGGTTGTTTTCAGCTGTTCTCTCAGAAAGTAATGTGTTTGGCTCAAAGGTTCTCCGCTTCAGTGAGCACCACTTTACAGCTACCTCCCCGCATAGGTTCCTCCATCACTTTGTTTGGATTTATTTTGGCCGATTGCGTTCCTTTCGTGTCATGCGGGGGCATTCATCTCATTAAACTGTAATTGTGGAGATCAAATTTTGAGGTTGGCAAAATATTGCTAATGAATGGGATATTGGTGCTGAGGCGTAGGTGTTGTCAGTGCACTGAAAGTTCATTGTCGGCACAGAGGCGATGAGTATATATATATTTGTCAGTCTGTGAAGTGGAGAGGAGAAAATTCTAATATACTGACAATGTTTGCTCTACCTGAATACACACACGAACACCGGATCCAGTAGCTAAATCTTTGTCTTTCATTTGTGAAATCTATTGGGTGTCTGGCTTTCTCTCAGATAAAAGCCGAAGACGGCGGTGATCCCCCATTATGGTCCACTGTCAAACTCCACGTCGAGTGGATTCGCAAACCAATCCCCTCGCCGCTGCCCCTGCTTTTCACCCAGAGGTATTACAACTTCTCTGTTCTGGAGACAGCTGCTGTGGCTCAGCCGGTGGGAGTGGTGGCTGTCAGCCAGTCGAGCACACCCGTCTGGTTCAATATCATCGGTAAGAAAACTCATGTAAGATACTGAAGTTTTCTGAATTTTTCTTGAGCACTCAACTATAAAATATATTCAGGTCACAAAGGTAACAAAAAGTATTCTTGCTAGGGCTCATGTTTGAATTTTTCTGGTGTCTAAATGTTTAAAGTGTAAAGAAAATACAGTTATTCCAGAAGCCGCCAGACTAGCGAACAGTTTTGAGCGTGAGAGATTTACCTTGAATTCCCCTTGAAGGGGGAAGAAAGTATTTTGAATTTGCATTCTGTGTTCGAGGCGTTTTGGGATGTGGCTGAAATAAATTGTTCACGAGCAAAAGTGAATTGTCTACATAAAAGATTTCACTTCTTTATGGTTTATATGGCCAAGCTGGCACACAAGGAACAATGAATTAAAAGCACCTCCTGCTGCTCTGGCTCTGGTGAAAACAATAAATCTTCTGAGGAGTATATACCGGTCTGCCTGCTTAAAACTGAGGAGCTCTGCATAGCCCTTTGATTCAAGTCTTTCAAAGACACATGTTGAAACATGTTGAAAATGCAAATGCAGTGTTTTTTGTCACAAGACAAAGGCATTAATAGTTCACATGTTACCATAATTGCTCTGGAATTATTATTTTTTTAAATTTCAACAACTGGACTTATAAACCCATGCCTAACTCTGTGCTGAGGCAATCTGATGAAATGACACAGAAATGTGAGGTCAACGTTACAAGTGCCACATATAGCGTATCAGACCTTTGATCACAAGAATATCTTGACGTAATAAATATTGATCACCTCTTTCTCGTTTTCTCTCGCTCTTTCTTTCTCTTACCATTAAGGCGGACGGCTGGCCCGAGAAATGTTCTACATTCCGCAGAACGCGTGTGGAAGAAACTGCTCGCTTGACACAGGTCGGCTCCAAAGTTAATTCCACCACACGCCTTCCTCAAATGCCCCAGGTTTAGAGAGGTTCTGAAAATTCGATAAATGTAGCGCACAGAACCACGACCTTGTTCAGCCAAAGGCAGCATTGATTGATCTGAGTTTGAAATATTCTCCCACATCCCCACACAAACAGCACTGTTTTCTTTTATCTCTGGCCAGGCAGGATATGTTTATGTCATTAGTTCAGCAACGGTGCCGCTACTCTGGACAGCATGTGCAGATACAGTCTCCCTTGAACTGAAATCCTTACTTCCAGAGGCTTCTCCAAAATAGTATTTTGTGAAAATACCTGAGTACAAATAGACCTTAAACTCCAACATTATATTAACTTCCTAAAATGTCCATCACTGAAAATATATACATTTGATGTGTATGTTAGTGTTTTAGTTTGACACAAGTCCCACCCACTAACGTGGAGGGGGTGGAGCTTATGACCTATACTGCAGCCAGCCACCAGGGGGAGCTCTACTTGCTTAGGTTTCACATTAGAGGAACTGTCCCGCCGTCCATCTTTATACAGTCTATGGTCCTGTCCATGACATTAGTGCTTTGGATCACTTTATGTCTCTCTGGCATTACTTTTAGCCCCAGACAACAAAAACTGCTATAGAAGTGATGATGAGACAGACAGACGTTGGTGGAGACCAAATCAAGAGCTAAAAGAGAGTTCTCCACTTCCCAGAGGGGTATAAACAATGCAATATCAACTCATATCAACTTCAGTATTGTAGTGACAAAGTTTTGTTCCACTACTGCTTCAATTTTTTTTTAGCATTTTTCTTATTAGAGTAGGAGAAGAATTAGCCTGGAAGCCAGCCAAAATTTCTCCCGCCCACAAATTATGTTGGGGGGGATGTTGGTCTGGCAAAAATCTAACTAGTCAAGAAGAACAGTGATGAAGTCATACACATCATCTGAGTGCTGTTGAGTTGACTCCACATAATGACATCCCAGTGGTATGGTACTGTTAATGGTAACATTAGACTATATAGCAGTCTGGTCATGCCATGCTAGAAGAATATAAATGACAGCACTTTGTGTTGCTGATGTAACTCCAGCAGCTACAAGTCCCCTAGAGAAGTTAAGTAAATAGTGTATTTGTATTTTTGGAGTTGTTGTTACATACATATAATTTTGTTCATGTGATTTCATGGTCACATCTTTGTATAGTATGAGATACGAGCACTAGACGGATCCACCGATTGCTCCAAAACACCAAGTTTTAGTCATACTTGTCGCAAATCTCCTGTCGGTAGTTGAGGCTATTACATCCACAGCATATCTAACGACCTGTTCACATGTGAAATGGGAACTGTCATAATCAGACCCCCTAGAAGCACCTGACAGACAGATAGGCAAAACTACATGCTGTGAGTTTTGTTTTTCTAAATGCTCTGAGATTGATTCCTCATTGTATAATACTGACCACTATCTCCTCGAAGAAAAAAAAGAAGAAAACAGCTCCCCGTGGTTTGCTCCCACTCAGCACGCATCAGTGCTTCTGTGAAAAATGCCCAATCAGTATTCATATGCTGAGGGGGGCTCACGCTCCAAGATATCTCGAGAGAGAAGCTGGAATGAGACGAAGGATGGTACTGAATACCGAACGCGTATCAATCCTCTCCCTCACTTTAATCAAACATTAAGCCTCTAAACTGTACACTCACCGCCTGTGGAAAAGACCCGGCTGCAGGTTTTTGATCTCTGAGATGGGTTGTGTTTTGGAGCGATAAGACAGATGTTTGTGTGGCTGTTAACAGCTCTCAGCCTGCCAAGTGGGTTCGGTGCTACATCGCATTGCATTTCAGTTCATTTTATTTCACAGACCCTCTAGCTCCAGATGAAGGCACCTGGCCAAAACAATTACACAGTAATAACTTAGAGCACCTGAGTTTAGAGCGCAAAGTGAATACTAAGTGACTGACACGTAGTGTGTGTGTGTGTGTGTGATTCCAGGGAGCTTTGACATGCAGTTTGACCTTCAAGTTGGGGTGGGGACTCTAGTCGTGGCCAAGCCCCTGGATGCAGAGGTGCAGTCTGTGTACAACATGACGATACAAGTGACAGATGGGACCAACTTTGCCACAACTCAGGTACACGCTGTCGTGATTTGTTATACACCGACACTGCCTCTTATACACTCCACACCCGCATCAAATTAAATTATTGTTACCCCTTTCCTTGGGGGGCTGTTTACTCCCCGCTTCCCTTCCTACGCTTGCACTCCCTTTTTTAGAAATTATCTCTTGCTGACTATGAAATGCTTTTTTGTTGCTCTGGCTTTCACATTCATTGTGCTCTCGCTGTCTTGGCTGCCCTACTAGTTCCTCCTTGTAAGGGGAAATCCTTGATATCAGCGGATTAATGGGATTACCCTTGGTAAATAAAGGTCAGGTGTGTGTATAAATATAAAAAGTGCCCGTATCCCTCTTGGACAACATGCTGTTTTGCCTTCAATGGTATCTCCACCTTGCAAGAATCAGGGGGTAGTACTACCCTTTACCTGCATAAGGTATTATTAGTCACTAATTCTACTCTACTATCTTTAGGGATATACTGAGCACAATTCTCATCTACTTAGCTTGCCTTGATCGTTTCTTCTTCTGTCTATTCACCATGCAGGTGTTTATCCGAATACAAGACAGCAACGACAACCCTCCAGTTTTCTCACAGCCTGCATATGACATCAGTGTCTCAGAGGATATACCCGTCGACATGGAGCTACTGCGGGTCAGAGCGTCCGACGTGGACGAGCGCGCTCGCCTCAGCTTCTCCATCTATGGCAGCGTGGACCCGGCCAGTATGAGGCTGTTCAGGGTCAATCCTGGCACGGGAGTCGTTTACACTGCAGACAGACTGGACTATGAGGCCAGGACACAGCACATCCTCACTATTATGGTAATGGTCCAGTGTGTGTGTGTGTTTGCTGTGTGAGTCTGTGTGCGTCACTGCATGTGTGTGTGTCCGTTCATTCTACCAAATGGAGCTCCTCTTGGCAGCAGCGTCTACCTTCCTTAATTTTAGCTGATTTCGTTCATTTATCACCCCCTTCAACTCTATCCATATTAATTTCGTCCCATGCTGCCCCAGGTCAAGGATCAGGAGTTTCCATTTAACCGTGACCTGGCTCGTATCCTGGTAGCAGTCGAGGACTCCAATGATAACATCCCCTACTTCACCAGTACTGTGTACGACGCTATGGCATATGAGACCTCTCCTGTGGGCACCTCTGTAGTGCAGGTGACGGCCCTAGACAAAGACAACGGGATTAATGGGAAGCTCACCTACACTATAGAAGCAGGTGTGGTATTTGTGTCTGTCTCAAACAGCATTGTAACATTTAATGAATAAGTAATTAAATGCGTTTACGTGTATTAAATGCGATGTCTGCTAACTTTGTGCTGCTTCCAGGTAACACCGGTGGTGTGTTTGGCATTGATAATGCCACAGGCCTTATCTTCACTGCCAAGGAGCTGGACCTGACCTCTGTGGGCTTTTACACACTCACTGTGCGCGTCACGGACAGCGGATTTCCTCCATTAATGGCCACAGCTTCAGTTCGCATTTCCTTGATACTCTCCGACTTCTCCACACCCAAATTCTCTCTGAAGGAGTATCAGGCCGAGGTGAGGGAGTGAGCGGTTTCACTGTATGGATGACTGCATGGGAGAGAGGGAGGGAGGGATGTGAGGGGGGAGATATTGATGGAATAAAGACGGGCTTGAAGGTGGGAAGCAAGGATGAATGGTTAATGTCTAGACCGTTACGCAAGTGGAAAATGCAGTACTTTAAAAAAAAAAAAAGTTGCCCATAACGGTCCATTTTTACAGATAATGGAGAACAGCAAAATTGGAACGCATGTGATGACTGTCAGCGCCCTCAGCCGCTCAGCGCTCGTTTACGAAATCACCAGGGGCAACGAGGACCGATGCTTCTTCATTAACCAGCACACCGGCGTGATAACTACACGGCAACAGCTCGACTTTGAGGTTTGTTAGTGTTTGGGTCTCGCGGTAGTAGATGGCTTAATTCATATCATATGCAAACATTTCTCTGATTGTAATCTGTCACACATTACAGTCACGGAAGCATCTGTTCTGCAGCATGACAACAAACCACAAGTGCAAAGATATAAATAACTATATGAAATGAAAGCAACAGATGCTACGGTTCATTTTGTGAAGGAATAAAAGCAACCATGCCAAGCGACACCAAATATTGATTCGATTTTGCTCTATTCCCCACAGTTTGCATGAAACTTACTGACGGTATTTATTTATGGTATTATCGTTTGAACGTATCTTTGCATTATTTTTGATGGCAGGGATATTTGCACAGTGGCGTGAACACACTGAGATAACACATCTGCTCACTGGATTTGTTTTGGCAGCAAACAACGTCCTACTATCTAGTGGTGCGTGCCCTGAGCATGGCCGGAGTGGAGGCCAGCGCCGCTGTCATCGTCCAAGTGGGGGATGTCAACGACAGCCCACCTGTGTTCCAGCAAATCAGGTATCAGCGGTGGTCAGAGCTGGCTTAGTAGTAGGGAAAGCGTTCCTCGCTTACAGCCGTGTCCTGTTTTTCAACCTTAACAGCTACGTGGGCGCAGTCAGCGAGGCCGCTCCGGTGAACAGCGTTGTCCTGGGAGAGGATGGGAACCCTTTAGTCATCCGGGCGACTGATAAAGACCGAAACCACAACGCCCTGCTAGTGTTCCAGATCATAGAGGAGACCGCTCGCATGTTTTTCAGCGTGGACTCTGGGACTGGATCCATTAGGTAGGTGACATCACCATTGGTCTGACTCACCTGCACATTAACTGATAAATCTTATAACAGGGTTTGTTTGAATGCTTCTAAACTTTTAGAACAATCGCCAGTCTGGACTACGATACCATCCCTGAGTTCCTCTTCCGGGTTCACGTCAGAGACAGTGGTCAGCCTCCGAGGAGAGCAGACAACCCAGCAGAGGTGGTTATAAAGGCAAGTAAATATCACATGAATCAGCTTTCACAGCCTCATAAACCATCTTTGACTCACTTTGATTCTTATGTTGTTGTCATAATTTTAGGCTTATTTTTGCTCCCATGTACCTTGTCTTAGGTTATCAACATCAATGACTCACCCCCAAAGTTCATCCAGGACACTTACGAAGCAGTCCTTCTCCTACCTACATACATCGGAGTCGAGGTCCTCAGGGTTGAGGCTTTTGACCCCGACGTGTCCTCTGACGCCATCCGGGACCCTGACAAGTCTATCGCACCGCAACTGGAGTACTCTCTGGTGGACAGCAATGTGGAGTACTTTTCCGTGGAGCGCTTCACCGGAGTTGTGACCGTCATCAATCAGAACCTCAGTAAAAACCGTTACCGATTTAATGTGAAGGTAAGTGACTGGCCATCAGTGGCCATACTATGTGTCCTGGCGCTATCTTGGTTACATCAGCATGCAGTTGCTTTAGACTGGTTTATATAACATATGATTTCCACAGTAAAGTATGAGGACTGGATAGGCTGCAGAACTGTACCTAGAGATCATAGTTATGCAGTGTCTTGATGCAGTGTTTAAATATTTCCTTTTAAGGTATGGGATGGGCGTTTTTCCAGCATGGCGTTAGTCACAGTGCTTGTCAGGGAAGCTATAGACAGTGGGCTTCTCTTCACCTTCCCGGTGTACACTGCATCCATCCCAGAGAACGTGACCAACGTCACTCTAGTGAGTGTTGTGAACACGGTTGGCCACCGCCTGAACGAACCACTGAAGTACACCCTGCTGAACCCTGGCGGGCGCTTCACCATCCGACCAACGTGCGGAGTGGTGCTGTCCACTGGTGTGCCCTTTGATCGAGAGGAGAAGGAGAGTTATGAGCTGGTGGTGGAGGTCAGCAGAGAAGACGAGATCCTGAGGGTGGCCAGGGCGATTGTGCAAGTGCAGGTAGGTGTGACTATCATCGACCTATTTGTGTCAAGCAAACTAATATCAACTTAACATCTTTTCTTTTTTTAACAACTACCCATGTTTAGGTGGAGGACGTGAACGACAATGCTCCAGTTTTCGTAAACCTCCCCTACTATGCTGTAGTGCAGGTGGAAGCTGAGCCAGGATCAGCTGTTTTCAGGGTGTCAGCCACTGACCGAGACGCCGGTCTGAATGGACAGGTGACTTACAGCATTAAGGAGAAGCACAGGAACTTTCAAGTGAGTCTTTTGTGCTTTGAATTAATCTGCATTCCCTTTATGTATACGTAAAAATATCTATAAAATTCACTGGTTTGTATGTTCATATGCTCCTTACTTGTCTTTATAAATTCCATGCAGGTGAACCCTGTGACAGGAGAGCTGACCTTAAAGCGAGCCTTCGAGGCGGATTTATCTAACGCAGAGTACAAGGTGATTCTCGTGGCCACTGACGGCGGCCTCCCGCCTCTGTCCAGCGAGGTCGAGCTTCCCGTTACTGTAGTAAATAAAGCCATGCCGGTGTTTGACAAGCCTTTCTACGGTGTCACCGTCAGAGAGGACGTGGCCGTCTCCACCTCCGTCCTGTGCATCAACGCCAGCAGTCCTGAAGGCCAAACCATCATCTTCACCATCCCGGATGGAGACCCTTCCCTCCAGTTTGACATCGGCTTTGATACAGGGATCATCAGCGTGATTTACCCGTTAGACTACGAGTCAACGCAGTACTACCGGTTAACGGTGAAGGCCACAGACACGCTGACCGGGGCAAAGTCTGAGGTCGACGTGGACATTGTCATGCTGGACGTGAACGATAACCCGCCGCTGTTCCAGAACACCTCATACTCGGCCGTGCTGGCGGAGAACTCCATGATCGGGACGACCGTGTTACAGGTGTGTGCGCCTTTTGTTTACTGAGGCGGCCTGACGGGCACTCTTGAATGGCTGACTGTTTACACTTAGGACTCACTTCAGCAGCACTGTGGACGGATACTCGATGCCAGATCATTTATTTATGAGAGATAGTGTGATCTTTGCAGAGAAATTTCTCTGTGGAAGCTCTTGACCTTTAAGAAATAATACCTCCGTGCTGCTACTCCAGCACATTTGCAACATCGAGGCAAAAACACCTTACTGTTGGATTAACTGTAATTTCTCCCTTTATCTGACTAATAAAATCATTTAATGACCCTATTACATTACTGTTATTGCGCATTACAAGGATCTGGAAGCCAGTCTAAGAACAATGGACAACATTCATGATTATCTGGACTTAAAACTCCCCTCATACTTCTCTCTGATATCGTACTAAACTGTGTGATGTGCAACTTCTGGCATATCATCATACATTAACCCATTAAGTCCAAAGGCGCCCTTAAAGCAAGGATCCTCAGATGTACCACATACCTTGCATCCAGCTTTGAGGATGAAGCTTTAAAGGATATACACGCATATTTAAAACTCAGGAGAGGTGATCAAACCAGCAGCAAACTAGTTGTTCCTCCTCTACCCCAAACATTAGACTTTTCTCCCCTTTTCACGTAAAATGCCGTAGTGTTATACCTCAAGAAAGGGACCGTGCTGATTTTATTTTTTCTGTGTGGTTTTAAATGTCACTCCGTCCACCAGAATTTCAGCGAGACCAAGAATTACATTGACTTTTTTCATCTGGCCTCAGTATTTGGAACTGTAGCTACAGTGTAAACAAATCAGACTTTATCGTGAATAATTCATGAGGCACTGCAACATTTTCTGTTACTCTCCCTGTAGGTGTTTGCTCAGGACCAAGACTCAGAAAAGAACGCCGTGGTGAGATACCAGATCCTATCTGACATCTACAACAGCACGGACTACTTCCACATCGACAGCAGCAGCGGGCTGATATTCACGGCACGCCTGCTCGACTATGAGCTCGTCCAGCGCTACAACTTCATTGTCAGGGCGACGGACAGCGGCGATCCTGCCCTCAGCAGTGATGTTAGTGTCACCGTCACTGTAACGGACACGAACGACAACCCACCTAATTTCAGTCAAGCACTGTACGAGGCCTTCGTCAGCGAGCTGGCTCCCCAGGGACACTTTGTCACTTGTGTTCAGGCGTCAGATGCCGACATCTGTGATGCTCAGAAGCTGAAGTAAGAAACAAAAAAGGTGGTTTAGAAACTTTTGGATATGGTGTTTTCTCTGTGATGTTTTTGCAACAGTGAAGATCAGCATTTAGATAGTTGAGTTGAATTTTAATCTAGAAAAACGTACACATCACACCGATCAGACATAACATTATGACCACCTTCCTAATATTGTGTAGGTCTCCCTTGTGCCTCCAAAATAGTTGTGACTTATCAGAGAATGGACATGGGCCTTCTGAGGGTGATGTCTGGCAACAGGATGTTAGTGGGCACCACATTGTCCTATGATGGAGGGGCCTCTCTGATCATCCCACAGATACTTGATTAGTTTGGGATCTCGTGAATTTGGAGGCCAGGTCAACACCTTGTGATGTTTTCCATATTTTTTTAGTTGTTCCTAAAGTGTTTTTGTATGTGTGCAGAGCAGCATCCTGCTGCCATCAAAGAGTCTCATTGCTATGGGGTGGGGTTGCCTGGCCTGGTCTAGGTGGGTCCTACATGTCTATTTACTTCTCCTGTCAGTGGTCATAATCCTATGCCTGATCGGGGTATTTCCAAACTCATCTGAGTAAAATAACCTTATACACCATGATCAACGTTGTACTCTATTTGCCTTCAGGTACAGTATTCTTTCAGGGAATGAGAAAATGACTTTTATGATGGAGCCGGATTCAGGGGTGCTTCGTCTGTCTAACAAGAAGAGACAGGGCATGAAACTCTCATACCAACTCAACGTGTCTGTGTCAGATGGAGTCTTCACCAACAATGCTCAGGTGTGACAACTTTGTGGCAGGCACAATTTAGTTCTTTTTTTTTTTTTTTAATCCCTGTAGTTTTTATACACAACAAGCTAAGCGACCTTCAGGGACCCTTCACATTTAATTTATTCACATGTGTCTGGTATAACTGCAGTTCCTTACCAGTGGCTGCTGAGCTGCTCTGCAGTTGGAGGTTAATGTCATGTCATAGCAGATTTACTATGAGGATGAGCTGCCAACTGGAAAACTGCTCACATCTGTCTCTTAGTGGTAATTACAAGTGGGACATTTTGGGGGGGTTGCTGGCACAGGAACACCACTTCTCAGTAGCAATAACAAGCAGCCCCATTATTTTGGTTCTTCTTCTGACAGGATTTAGTAGTCTTTCAGAGAGACATTGTTATCTCTGCAGCTGGTTAATACAGCCCTAATGCTCTTACTAGTGCTCTCTGCCACGTTGATTTGATCATGTTTGACAAATCAGCCTGTGATGTTTATTGGGATGACACAAATAGAAAGTCAGCAGACAGTGAGAGTGACGCTGATGGATTGACTATGAGATCATGATTCACAGGTGATTGTACGTGTCCTGGGAGCCAACCTGTACAGTCCAGTATTCAGCCAGAGGTTCTACCTGGCCGAGGTCCAGGAAAATGCCCCGCCAGGGTCAAAGGTCATTCAGGTAATTTCACTCTCTCACTACTCGAAATGAGCAGCAAGTTCCAGCAAGACTTTTAATTGGACATGAATTAATTAGTGGGTTTCTATATGGGCCCCCAGGTTCGTGCAACAGATGAGGACTCCGGGCTGTATGGCCAGATCACTTACTCGTTCATCAACGACCTCGGGAAAACGCAGTTCACAATTGACGCAGATGGGATCATATCCACTGTGCAGAAATTAGACAGAGAAAATCCTCTCAACAAGGACATGGTGCTGACTGTTATGGCCCTGGATGGTGGAGGTATTATTTCTGGCAGTGACCAGACTGTTTCCTTTACAAAAGCCAAATAAAGCCAAGTCAGCTAATATAGAGACCTTAGAACAGGGAAGGCAAAGCATTTAGATAATATTAATGCATGCCATTGTTTTTGCTATGTATATATAAGATTTATTTTGTGCGATAAGAGCCCATGACACCTTACATTTTATCATTATATCCCCTTACTACAGTTCCATTAATGCAAACTTTGTATACCTTTTGTCTGTTTTAACATTATGTATCTTTGGTTGATTTATACACTGATGTTCTTCTTCCAGGTCGTGCATCATTCTGCACAGTGCGAGTTGTTCTTGCAGATGAGAATGACAACGCCCCACGGTTCAGAGCAGTGGAGTATCGCATGAGCATAAAAGCCAATGTTGCCAAAGGTTCTCTTGTCACGCAGATCCAGGCCACTGACCCCGATGCTGGGTCTAATGGAAGGATCACCTACTCCCTTTACAGTGAGGCACGTCTGTCGCTGGTTGATGTTCTGGAGGTGAGCACAGTTTGTACATTGACTATGTTAACTTAACTTTATTATCAAATTTACACGTAATACACAAAAATACATGCAGATCTAAACTTGAAAAAATATATTTAAACCTCATTAAAGCACAACATCTGTGCCTGATTTTCAGGTATGGGATTAAGAGCTATCTGTTATCTAGATTATAAATTTCTACTCAGTCGAAATGATGTGACATTGAGGCAGATGCCTTAGTAGATTTTCGAATCACAGTTAAAATCAAATAAAGAACAATTAAACGGAATTTGGAATTAAAAGGAACATGGTCGTGGAAAATAAATATTTTTAGCCACAGTTCAGTTCATATGAACTGATGAGGTAACCTACTTTTGTTTGTTGAACAAAAATTGAAGAACACAGATAAGATATGAAACTTAATTATTGTGATTTTTCTTATGCACAGGTGGAGCCAGACAGTGGCTGGATGATGACTAAAAGCACAGTCGACCACCTCCAGGGCACCGTGCTGTCGTTCTTTGTCAAAGCCACAGACTCCGGTTCTCCTCCAAAGCACTCGCTGGTGTCGGCCTTCATCCACGTCGTCCCTCCCGACGCGTTTGTTCCCTCATTCACCCAGCCTCAGTACTCCTTCACCATCCCAGAGGACACGCCGTAGGAACAGCCCTGGGCTCTGTGTACATGGGTCCTGGACAGACAGGGGTCTTTACCGCAGTCATAGGAGAGATGCTCGACAGCAACCAGGGGGGCACCTTCCTGGTGGAGAGGGACTCGGGTCTCATCCGTCTGGTCAAGCCGCTAGACTACGAAGAGGTCAGCATCTTCCGCTTCAAGGTCGCAGCAACAACAAGGAGGGATCTGATCGAGTCTGTGTCCACTGTGGACCTGGAGGTTAAGGTTGGTGAAACTACACAGCGGAGCCGGCATGTTTGCTTTCTCCGGTTGATTCGAGGTGAATTTAATCTATATTTCAGCTTTCAAGTTGGAAAAAAATGAAATAATGAAGAAAGAAAAAACCAGACAGAGGTATACTCGAGTGCTTACACAGGCACTAAATCAATGTCTCAGCAGGTGTAGCAGTGAGTCAGAACAGAGCAACATGTTTCAGTGTAAAACTATCACATATTATTTTTCCATGGTACAGTATAAACAAAACCAAAAATTATATTAAAGGGTTCATTAACAGGACAATGATGCTGATTGTCTTCTCTATGTATTAACTATTTATGTGCTATAAATGCATATTACAAGGTAATTTAACTCCAAGTTATATTATTTTCTCCACCTTCAATAAGACTTTTCTGAGCTGACTCACTGATGATTTTGCAGATCTTAGATGTGAATGACAACAAACCAGTGTTTGAGACTAACACCTACGTAGCCACAGTGATGGAGGGGATGCCAGCAGGAACCAGAGTGGTGCAAGTGCGTGCACTTGACCCAGACTGGGGCTCTAATGGACAGGTGTGTGACAGCTGATACTAAATGAAAACGTAGTACTGTCTGTGTTTTTTTAAATTCTGAGAGCTGTGTTAAAAAGCTACTGTATGCATCTATTCTTAAATTGCAGGTGACTTACAGCCTCGGGCTTCTGCTCTCATACAATCTGGACTTGACAAAGGACGCTTACCCCTTAGCCGGCCCCCTCACGACCAGTTCCGTCTTTGCCATTGACAGCAAAACGGGCTGGATCACCACGGTGAGCCAGATGGACCACGAGGCCTGCTCCAGCTACAGCTTTGAAGTGGTGGCCTCGGATCTGGCCGAGTCGCGGCCCCTCTCCTCCACCACGGTGGTCACCATCGCCGTGTCGGACATCAACGACAACCCGCCGCAGTTTGAGAGGGAGCTCTACCGGGGCGCGGTGAAGGAGAGCGATCCCCTCGGCGAGGTGGTGGCTGTCCTGAAAACCAAAGATAGAGATGGCACCGATCAGAACCGCCTTGTCAGCTTTTACATCACTGGTGAGGAAATTGAGATCACTAGCTCAACTGCAAAAACATATCCTTTATGCAGGGAGAGGAGGCAGTGCTGCATGAATATTATTCATTTGCCTAATGGGATTGCTAGTTCTAAAGGTCATATTCATTTTAAAATTACATTTTTATATTACTAGTTGTGCATTATACTACAAAATAAACAGAAAAACCATTTAGATGCATATTTTGTTTCTCAACTTGTTGCTTAGAAACAATTTTTATAACCTCTAAAACCGCTGTAAATGATTCATATGAAACTATAGAATTGAAAGTGATTGTTGACTTGGAACAAGTTGTACTTTTTCCACAAACTCACTTATGACTAGAACATTTTGAGAGCTCTCCAGTAAAACTCTCACCTTAATAATGGGCTTAATGTTTTCACATTACACTGCCCATTACGCTGTCGGATAATGGGTGTGGATAATATGTTTTTTGCCTCGTGTGCTGGCATTTAAAAATACAGATTAACCTAAATGGAAGTCATAAGAGGTCAAACATTTAAACTTTGAAGTTTAAATGCTCCACCGGTGTGGGTTACACTATTATGACAGATGGTTATTGATTTCACCAAATGCTTCCTGCATCATTTGTGCGCGTGGGTGGTGTGTACGTGCTTATTCATCTCCCAAATAAATAAGACTTGCTGTTTGTTCTCATCTGCTCCAATACATCTTCGCTCCTTTCTAATATCAGCACTTTAATTCTCATCTGTGCAATCTCCAGGAGGAAACCCGCGGGGCGTGTTTGGCCTGGCGCTGGTGCAGGGGGACTGGAAGGTCTACGTGAGCGGGCTGCTGGATCGCGAGCAGCAGGACTGGTATCTGCTCAACATCACGGCCAGCGATGGCCTGTATGTCGCTCGCACCGCAGTGGAGGTTACCGTCATGGATGCCAATGACAACAGTCCCATCTGCAATCAGGTCAGGGAGGAAGTCGGGCGCAAATGTGCGAAATGAAAAATATCTGCAGAGCAAACAGGCATAAATGAGACTGTGGGGTGATGCAAGATGAACTGGTATTTCAATTTGTTTGTTTCATTTTAGAGTAATTGCCTTTATCCACTCTTGGTCTGCAGGTTAAACACATTCTAGTCTATTTTTTTTTTTTTGCATATAAATATAGAGAATACATGCCTTTTGATACTGTCATGTGCAATGAATATTAATGCAATGGTTGAAACATGAGTCACTGATCAGAGAGGAAGATTCTAGTTCATTTAAAATATTACATTTTCATCCATGGACAAAAGGTGTGACTTCAGCCATTGGTTTGTCAGCCACCTTTTTTTGAAGCCTTAGGAGCTGCCATCTTGTTTTGTTTTTCTTGTTTTTTTAGGCCTAGAAGTGACCATATTGTAAATTGAAGGAAGGACCTGGGGAGGAGCAATTACTCCAGACCAGACCTTACATGTCAATCAGTGTATTTAAAGAAAAAATATAGGTTGATAATTTTTAAAAAGTAGTCTATTGGAATCAGACCTTCTGTGGCATTGCCTTCTTTTTCAGACTTACCCAGGCTACGTTGGCCTTTTAAATCATTTCTGATCCCATCACACAGCACCTGATGACTAAATACAGCATAATGCAGCGCTGATGTTCCGATTGACATTGTGTTAAGAATCAGTAGAGCCTAATGGTGACCTTCGTTTTGAGTGATTTTAACAGTGGCATAGTTCAGAAAATTACTATGTTGAGTAATGTTAAAATTAGCATATTTATGGCTTTGGCAAGAAACACTGAGTCCTGGCCTGTAGTAGTAGAAATGGTTTGTCCAGGTAAAATATTGATTCCCTGCTCCACTGTGCAAAAAGTACAAACTCATTGTGAATTAATTTGAACAAATTGTCTTTTTATCATTTCTGGGCCGTGCTCAGACTTATGTATAAAACAGACTTTTAGAGTTTTTTTTTTTTAAATAGCGTTAAATAAAGTGATATTAATCTTGAATATACAAAACAGGAAAAAAAAGAATTTACAAACACAAATGACAAAATAAAAATGCGTGATAAAACAAATTAGGTTTGGTTCACTACTGATTCCATTAAAACTTTAACATCTGAGTTAGTGCTCTTCCTGAAGATCATCCAAGAAGATCAGGAGATAATTGGGCTGGAGAGTCTTCCGGGACTATCCCGCTTTCCATTTAGTAGTACTCTGCAGCTCCTCAGTCTCACATAATTAGTTGCGAAACTTTCATTTTCCCCACAAAAACTCAGAATAATTTTCTTTGAATTCGTCCCGGTGTCCCTGTTCTACTCTGATAGTCTTTCTGTACTCGGGCAAGTTAAGCCCCTGTGGCTGCACAGTGAAATGACATGGTAGCAGTGAGGAATGCATCTTTGAGGGTCAGACAGAGACTGGTGTTTTTTTTTTTTTATACTGGTGGTGCTCGTTGTTGTGCTAATGAGAGGACATATGTTTTTTACCAAAAAAGTAGTTATCTGTCTACCATGGATTAGTCCAACGGCAATTAATCCGATTAATCTCTTTGATTAATCGATCAAATACATAAAAAAAAAACAAAGAAATACAAAAAATTGTCTTTGACATTTTTGCTGAAAAAACAACGACTTCATCGAACAGGATAGTTCTCGTGCAACAGAGCAAAAGCATCCAGACTCCACTATAGTTAGACACAGTACACTAGCATTCCCACTGTGCTGGTCTGTGTGCCATAAAATTGTGAGTTCATTGCCAGAGGCTGTCATTGGCAGAAGTGGATGTTAGGTCCAGAAAAGGGCACTTAACTCAGCCGAGCTTGTTCTATCAGCGGGGATAATGGATGCCGCGTCCCGACAACTGTGATTTTGATGTGTTGGACAGATGTTATTTCACTTTCATGGTGGTTAGTGTGGTTTCACTGTGTGTCTGTGTGTGTGCGTGTCGTGCCAGGCGGTGTACAGTGCCTCCTTTCCCGAGGACATTCCCACTAACAAGGGCATTCTGACGGTGGCTGCCACAGATGCTGACTCAGGCTCCAGTGCTGAGATCCAATATTCATTGTTTGGCATCGGGGTTGAAGACTTCTACATGGATGCAAACACTGGTACATTCATTTATTTACTTAGCTTTCTGTTTGATGAAAACGGTATGCACTCCAAAAGTCCTCTCTACACCTTTTGATTTATGCCTTAAGGTGAGTTGCGTACAGCCACCACGGTGGACCGAGAAACGACACCCACCTACAAACTCATCGCCCAGGCAACTGATGGGGGAGGGCTCTTCTGCCGATCTGACATTTCTCTCAAAGTGTTGGACGTGAATGACAATGCCCCCTCGTTCTCGTCACCTCATTACCTGGCCAGTGTGTATGAGAATGCCGCGCCCAAGGCTTTGCTTACCCGACTGCAAGCCAGCGACCCTGATGAAGGTAAGCTGGTGTAACGCAAGCAAGGATAATGAGCACAAAAACTTTCTTCCATAAAGCATCTCGTTTACAGCCTGCATCACACACAATTTGTACATCTGCTCTGCTCAGGCCTTAACCGTACAGTGGTGTATTCTCTGGTGGATTCAGTCAACGGGTTCTTCTCCATCGACCCCGTGACCGGAATAGTAATCCTGGAGAAATCTCTGGACAGAGAGAGCAGAGACTCCTATCGCGTCCGTGTCCAGGCCACGGACCGAGTTGGGCAACAGGGGGCGCTGTCCTCACAGGTTGGTTGGAAGTCCAAGTGACACAGATTCAATCTTGGTAGTTTTTTTTTCTTCTGTACAGAACATCTACTGTAACTGACATAAAAGTGACATAAAAATGGCACTTGTTCTAAAATGAAATGTTACTAAACATTACTAAATTACATTACTAAAGTGCAAATATTTGCATTTTGGGTAATTCTGACGAACTTGACACAAAAGTAAATTAAAACCAATCATTTGTGAAAGCAATTTGCTTTTTTTCGTAATTAAACCATTTAGTAATAAGAATTATTACACTACGTAATAAATTAGCCAGCCATAGAGTCTGACCATCTGGTGATGTGTTGTGATCTGGATTTCTAGGCATGAGCTCGATTACAAAAACAAAACCGATGAATAGAAATACGATGTTTACTGAAGAGAACAGATAAAGACTAGAGTAGATTTTAATTAAGATATATCGCCGTCAAATTGCGCAGTGGCATGGTGTGGGAGAGATGAGGAACAGACCATCAGACAGACTGTTGACTCTTCACAGCCTCCAGGTTTCTCTTTCTGAGGATGCTAAAACTAGACGTGAACACGAGCTGAAAATAAACCTTGGTTAAGAAAAAAAAATGAGGCCAGGTGTTGTCATTTTAAAAAAAATATATACGCTCCCTTATGTTGGGAGGCTCAGTGACCATTGATGCTGAAAATGAATATATTTTTTAAAGCAGCGTGTATCATCGTCACTAATAATAGTAGTTTTAGCTGCAGTGGGAGCAAAGGCAGTTGCTCCACGAGGCGTAGCAGTATCTGCAGTAGGCACAGTAATATAAGAGCTGTGCAGCAGGAAGTGATCATGACAATGTCACACACTGTTGATTTCATAGAGCTAAAAGAGCATTTATCAGATACTGTAATGCTATAAACTGTATAATTTATCCGGCAGCCTCGACGTTCTCTCTAATGCTTTGGCGGTCGACTTTTGTCTCAGCTCGCTGTGGGGAAGAGCTGACAAATGAATCGTTAAGGTGTCACTGTACAGTCCCCTGTGTCTCCCTCAGGTCGATTTGACCATTTTGGTGCTGGACGTGAATGACAACGCTCCGGTCTTCCAGAGGAGAGATTACGCCGTCACCGTTCCAGAGGATGTGGCCATGGGAACCGAGGTGCTGCGCGTGTTGGCGACAAGTGCCGACATCGGGGCCAACGCTGAGATCACCTACAGCATCCGGTCGGGCAACGAGCTGAGAAAGTTTTCCATAGACAGAAGGCTGGGTGAGCAGACGTCCTTACAGTAACCACCGAAATACCACAAAACCAGCTTTAACTAAACTGATTGTGTGCTTGAATGCCACAGGGTCCATTTCAGTTGCTGATGATTTGGACTTTGAGGTGTGTAAGGACTACTACCTCACTGTTGAGGCGTGGGACAGCGGGAACCCCCCTCTTAGCACTGCTACCATGGTAACCATTGAACTCATGGACGTCAATGACAACGCTCCAGCCTTCACTCAGGACATCTACAACGTACTGGTCAGCGAGGATGCGTCGGTCGGGCAGACGATTACAAAGGTAAGATTTAGTCTTCATTTTATTCTTCTGTCTCTCTCACACTCTGTTGTTTCTTTAACGTTTGTGTGTTATTTAGGTATTGGCTGAAGATCTGGACAGCCAGGTGAACGGGCGTATCACCTACTCCATCCTGAAAGGTGACCGGAGCAACCACTTCTGGATTGACCCCGTAACGGGACTTCTCAAAGTTAATAAGAGGCTCGACAGAGAACTGGTAAGGATGCTTTTTCTTTTAAGTACAATATCTTGAAAGCAATCAATTGTAATTTTCTGGTTCCTGAGCACATTCGGGACAGAAAAGTCCCACCAAGGTCACCACGCTGAAGCGTCACATTATGCAAGCATAACAGTGCTCACGGTATCGCCTGATACATACAAATATGGTACATAATCTTCTGTATCATCTAGGTCTCGAGGTATTCCTTGTCGGTGCAGGCTTTTGACAGTGGCTCCCCTGCCATGTCCTCCACTGTGACAGTTAACGTCGACATATCCGACGTTAACGACAACCCTCCCGTATTCACCCCTCCAAACTCCACGGCCGTCATACAAGTAAGTCTAGCCTGTGTGTGTTTGCGTTCTGTATTTCTACTTTCCTTTGTTGGGTTGTTTAAACAGTTTTCTTTCCATACTTCCAGCTTAACCAAGCTGCTGGCACCACCTTGCTGAAGTTGTCCGTCACTGATAAAGACTCCCCCAGAAACGGCCCCCCCTTTGAGTTTCGAATCATGTCAGGAAATGAGAGAAAGTTCTTCTCCTTGGACCAGGCTGGAATTCTGAGGTCCAGCCGCGTGTTTGGTCCTGAAGCGCCCAGAGAATTCACTCTCGAAATCCAGGTTGGAGACTGGTATTTTTAAAACTGTATAATAATGAGGAGGAAAGGTTGATTGACAAATACACTTTGTCAGCGTGGTTACACACACTGTCACCACCGGGAGCTGCACATTACTCACAATCTGTCCCTGGTAGCAGCTAAGTAAAGCTATTCGTCTTGGGTTAAAAAAAGGAGCATTAAAAACAGCACATTTCTGTCTGGAGAGCTATTAACATTAATATGATGTGACTTAAATCTAAAACTTTCAACACTGAATCAGTCATTTGTATTTCTGGAGAGTTTTGCTCCTTTTCGTTTGATTAGATGTTTAATCTCTCACTATAACTGTGTTCTGATGTCTTAGGCAAGTGACTCTGGTAAACCAAGGCTCAAATCCTCATCCTGGGTCTTCCTGAGGGTCATTGGGAACAGTCAGTACAAGCCCACCGTCTCCCCGCTGGAAATCTTCATCGTCATGGTAACCGATACCTTCCCAGGAGGTCCAATCAGTCGGATCTATGCAACGGACCGCGACCCCAATGACGTTCTGTCATTTACCCACAAGTCTGGGCCCAAGAGCATGTTTAAGATCAACAGACAGGACGGGAGCATTGTCGCTCTCCCGGGCCTAGAACCTGGCAGGTACGCACCACATAGCCAAGGAAAAAAAACACATATTAGAAATTAATATGATATGGAAAACGCATTTTCTTGTCCTGTTTCAGGTACCAGATGAACGCTACAGTGAGTGATGGACGCTTCGCTGTGATAGCTGATGTGTCAGTCCAGGTGGAACAGGTGACGGATGTTCTGCTGCGTAGCGCTCTGACCTTACGTTTCAACTCCCTGTCCCCGGAAGACTTACTCGGCCGCTACCTGAACCAGATACAACTAACCTTACGGAGACTAGCCGGCTGGAAATGGTCACCGGGCCAACAGGATCCTCTCCACATACTCAGCGTGCAGCCAGTGATGGGGACATTGGATGTCGACTTGCTTCTGGCCATGGAGAGGCCAGAGTCGTCTGGCAGCGGCCACATGGGTGGCTTCTACTCCCAGGAAGAGCTGTCTGCGAAGCTGGAGGAGGCAGGAGCGCGGGGTCAGATCCGAGGTGTCCTAGCCGGGGCGGTGGTGGTGAGCAGTGCTTGTTCTGGTGAGCTGGAGTGCGGGGCCCAGGTGTGTGAAAAGCAGCTGGTGATGGAGGGGGACTCACCTGTCACCTACAGCACAGAGAGGGTCAGCTTGGTCTCACCGAGGTTCAGCCGCACAGAGATCTGCACTTGCCCTGGTGAGCTTGCCTTCTCTTTGAGTCTAGCTAAGCCCAGCTCATGTTGTTCTTTTCCTCAGTATGTCTTAGGTCATGATACGAACTGGTCAATAACCGGAAGCAAAAGGTTTCCGGAGGACATACTTAATTTGTGTCATATAAACATAGATGAAATTCTGATTCAATATCTATGGATCTGACACTCATTCAATACAGGAGGGGCATGCCCAACCCCCGTGGAGCTTTGTGAAGGTCAATCCTGCCCAGCAGATATGCAGTGCGTGCGGTCTGGTCCTACAGCGCCATCTGTCTGCCAGTGTCAGCCTGAAAGACTAGACCAGTGTGCAGGTAGGATTTTATCGTAGACACACAACAAGATCCCAGTGGCTTTTAACATGAGTTTCTTTAGCTCGGCTGAAGCATTTTCTCTCCGTCTGCTGGGAATGTTTAGGTCAGACCTCTCTGAGTTTCTCTGGAAACAGCTACATCAAGTACAGAGTGACAGAGAGCGGCCAGAGTGGAGAGATGAGGCTCGGCTTGAGGATCAGGACGCTCCAGAGGAGAGGGGTCATTATGTTCACGCGTGTTAACCCCTGTACCATGCTCAAGGTAAATGGACTGCCCTTAGATAGATAGATAGATAGATAGATAGATAGATAGATAGATAGATAGATAGATAGATAGATAGAACAAAACAAATCCAAATGCAAATAGAAGATCAAAAGAATTAAGAAAAAGATGTTTCTCCTATCCTGCCTCAGATTGAAGGGGGTCGACTCTGGTTCCAGTTGGACTGTGACAACACCCTTGGCATTATGGGTATCTCTGGCAGACCAATAAACGACGGGCTCTGGCATGCAGTCGCCTTGGAGCTCACTAGGAACTACACTCTCCTTTCATTGGACGACAGCTACGTGGAACGGCGCCGAGCAGCCCGAGCCCCCGTTCGTCTCTGGCCTCTGGCCCCTGATTCATCGTTTTTCTTTGGAGCGCAAGTGAGGCCGCTGAGCGGGCAAGGCGAGAGGCCAAGTCCAGGGCCAGGACTCGGGGACCGTGGCACGAGGGGCCCCCCGAGAGCCCAGGACGGATTCCAGGGCTGCCTGGGCTCGCTGATGCTGAACGGCAATGAGCTGCCACTCCAGAATAAGAGGAGCCGTTACGCCGAGATAGCCGGGCTCAATGAGGTCAAGCTGGGCTGCGTGCTTTATCCAGATTCGTGCGTCAGTCAGCCCTGCCTCAACGGAGCCATCTGCAGCAGCATGCCCTCTGGAGGTATGCTGTTTAAATTAATTACATAAACAGTTGTTGTCATATAAAACAAAGTATTACAAGATGATGTTAAACTGTAGGACTTAATTTTTAACAAATTCTCACATACATTCATTATAACATATATACTATATATACTGTACAGTATTAAAACCTGTATACTCTTGTCAGTTATGATTATTTATTATTTTATCCAATATTATTTGTCACATTTTTAATCTTTCTTCCTCAGGGTTCGTGTGCAGTTGCAGTGCTGGATTCACTGGGGGGCGCTGTGAAACTGAAATGACAGCCTGCATGCCAAACCCCTGCCAGAACGGAGGGGACTGTAAGCCCATAGGCAGTGCATTCCTCTGTGGCTGTCCTAGAGGACTCGGGGGACTTATGTAAGATGAAATGGCCTGAGACTACGCACACTTTTAAACCTTAATAACTGCCTGCCGTTGCACTGGCGTGTCCTACTTAGAATATACACAGTGACAGTTGAGAGCCGTTTAGACACTTTAACCCGTGCGTCCCCCACACCCAACTCATTCAAACATGAAAGATTACGTGCAGGACACACACTAATTAGTTCAAATTAGCATCCCAGAACCCACTGTGTTTTTCTAGCACTTATTGTGCGGGACAAATTAGGGGTTCTAATTTAATTCAGCATAATTTTGGTTGAAAAGCCTGTAAACATTCTCGTGCTGCCGTCTTAATTACAGCTCAGTAATTGCCTTTGAAACAACCTCAACGCTCACGCGGTTGTTCGACGGAGCCACCACTAGAGAGCAGTTTCCCCTCAAAGGAGAAAACGGTTCTGCTCTTCATGCTTTGGACCAAGACGTACAAATTATTTTTTTGTGAAGCTGGATTAAATCATATTTAGCCGAATCAGTTATCACTTCATATTAAGCATAGATTGACAGAAAAGCCAATGAAAATCCTATGTTCTGCCTCAAGCAAACAGATGTTGAGTGTAATTAGCTGTGAAATTGTTTTAGTTTTTTTACCAGAAAGCTAATCAATGAAATGTTTGAACTGAATTAGCCAGAAAATAATGTGGACATTGTGAAATGTGCAAAATCTGCCATGAACAGCTGAATTACAGTCGTAGAAGAACAAAACAAATACGGCACAACTACAGAAGAGCTTTTTTTTTTTTTTTTTTTAAATTAGGGTATAAAGTATTCATTATCTAAAATATTCATGAGAGAGGCTATCACTGGCCAGAACATCCAGGCCTTGATGAGCAAACTGTATACGCCTAATGACTCCCCGCGCTTTCATCGTTTAAAGCGAAAACTTTCGGATAGTTACACAAGCTTCCTGAAAAATGCTTTTCTACTTCTATTGGATGGACTCTTGCAAAGTGTTTTGAAAATCCCATCAAGTACAAAATAATTGAAAAGAGGAGCGCATGTATATTCTATCCCCCTCACAGCAGGACGGCCTGTTTGATACGAGGAGCAGGGTCTGACTACATATGTGTGGAGTAAAATTACATTTGCAGTGTTGAGTTTGGAATTTGCATGTTCAGGATCCCCTCTGTGTTTTAAATTTTGACATATTTCTTTTAACTTCTTTTATCATATTTCTTGATTTATCAAAAACAGGAAAATAAGGACTTCTTTAAAGATGTTTTACTATTTCTTTTCTGTCTTTAAGTGTCTTTTTTTTTTAAATTTCTAATGATACAAATCATCTTCAGTGTTCCCAATATGTCTGTGTCTCTGCAGATGTGATGAGGATGTAAACGAGTGCGACCAGGAAGAGTGCGGAGACGGAGGGGAGTGTGTCAACACGTATGGGTCCTTCTACTGCAACTGTTCAGAAGGATACGACGGTCAGTTTTGTGACGATCAGATGCCTGATGATCCGGGAGATGACACGCAGGTAAAGTAACAACATTCACTTTTGAATTTTTAAATGTTTATATAATGTAGTATATTCATTTTTTGGAACCACACCAACGTCAACATGTGAAACTGAAACTCAAAGACAGACACGCCGGGTGGAATTAACATTTAAGTTAAAAGCCAGATTCAAACTAATGCTGCAAAAAGATCCGTTTTAAATCCTTAGATTGCAGATTCTCTAAAGCATGGACGAGGCGGTGCCTTCAAGTCCTGGAGAAAACAGAAAACTTCTTAATTTTTTGTTTTTAACTAGAACTGTGCCCATCGATGGGCCTTAAAAAGTCCCAGCTCTTCAAATTGCTTTTTGTGCATTCAGCTTGCCCCTAATTGAACCTGGCATACACGTTGAAGCTGGTGAGAATTTGGAGTGTGCAGCAGCCTCCTGGAAGGCTTATTTCTCCAGCTTGGTATCTTTGTCTCCTCGGTAGATGAATGGGAGTGTGGTAATGGGTAAATCACAGTTTCCATTTGAAGTTTTCACGCTCTTGACTTTTATTGTCCGCTATGTACCTTATATTGAGACTGCGAACCCAATCACAGTTGCACATTGTAAGAAGGAGGGGGCTTTTATTATAATGCTGCGATCAGCAGGGAAGTAAGCGTAGTCAACAAAACCCATTAGTCTGCTTTCACAAGCAGTGTTTATGGCAACTTTGTTGTTCTTTTTTAAAACATCCGAAGGCATCTTTTACTAGAAGTAAAGCTGAAGAAAAGGTTATAGCAGAGCTTGCTCGTTACAAATTCCATTAAAATGGCGGTCTGTTGCTTTTATCATTTCCTTTGTACTGCAAGACCAAGAACAGGTCTGTTGTAATCCTCTGCTGGAGATAAAAGTTTAATTCGATCCAGCATTATTCAAGTAATCATTAGATGCTTTCTGTTTGAAGCCTTTTGTAATACTGGTTGTATTTTTAAAGTGTGATGTGTTAATTTACACTCATCTCCCTAAAAGTATCAGAGGGCTGATGAACAGCAGCACACTATCCTCCTACTGTTGCTCTCGTAGGGCAGCCTAATTAACCTGTAAGGAATCATTCCTAATTTCGCAGACTGGGGAAAAAAATAAAAATCTGAATGCAGGTAGTCCTAATTATGAAAAAATACCCAATGCTGGACTTTTCTTCCACCTGGCAGTGCTGGTGTATGTCTTCTTTGAAACAGAAGATGCTGTGTCCATGTTTTCATTTGTCTTTTCATGTTGCCTAGGCTGAGCCTCTGTCTTACGTCGGACCGGGAGAGATAATTGGCATCGGGGTCCTTGCCTTTGTCATCATTTTCCTCCTCATACTTTTCGTCGCCTTTCGGAAAAAAATCAAATTCAGGAAAGAATCTGACCCGGGCCGAGGAACCCAGGCAGTGATGGGCATCTCAGCTATTTCTACAGAAACCAGCTACATGCTGCACAAGACTGGCATGGGCGCTGAGGGGATTGAGTTCAAGGCGGTGCGCGTGTCGGGTTCACCGGCGGCCACGAGCACCTATGGCGAGGTGGGAGGCGGCACTGCAGGGCCTCCTCAGGTCATGGTGCGTCCGACTGCCCACTCCCCTCTACCGGGAGGACTCAGCAACCAGGGCGTGAGGAGTGGAGACGGTGACAAGACTGTCTCCAGTGAGGCCAGTCAGGTGTGCAAAACTGTGCATGCATTAATGATGATAATTCGTTTCCACGTCGCTGGTATCATAATACGGGCTTAAAGGCTCCAGACTGGTAAGATTTCTCAGGCAGCTTTAATACAGAAAACGTAATTATATAGATTTATATATAAATATTTTCATGCCGCCACAAATGAAAGCAGGCATGAAATTTGAGGAAAATAAATTACTGGTGTGATCCCCAAGCAGGCATTGTGTGTCATTTGACAGTCCTGCAGCCTGTGAGATAAGAACACAATTTTGAGGTAATGAATCCATAATAATTTAAAAAAAAAAAAAAAAAAACAACATTATCAGATAATGCTTTCTTATGTGATCAGTTGACTCATGAAATTTCTTCTTGTATTTTTCCCTTTCTTATAAAACAACCATAGGGACAAAGCAGGCATGGTGTGTCAGAGAGAGGGAAAGCGGGCTGCACGGCTGAGCTACAAATAACTGCTTGTGTGATGAGGCTTTGACACAATACAAAATATGGGATGATTAATGCTTACTGAGTATTTTCTCAAAAGTAGTCTCCCACGATTGCAATCCTGCCCAGAGACACTGAGATAAATGGGCTGAAAGTAGTCCATAATTTACACAAATCTTGGTTTGTGCCCTAAAAACAATTTAAGAAAATCTTTAGTCTTATTGTCACATTAAAATGTTTCTTAAACAGGATCAAAAAGCAGAACAACGTATGTAGGGTGGACTCAAAATAAATGCCATCTGTGGTCTTTATAATGACAGATCATGTAACCAGGATCATCAGTAGTGCTTTTGAACAACAATGGATTTCTGTGACATGGAGAACTCGTTCACACGGAGGGTTACTTTCTCCTTTTCACAGCTCAGCAGCTTCCTCTCAGACACGCCTAACGTCCGAGGTGTGGCCAACAGGAGGGGCATCGCCGTGTGCAGCGTGGCGCCCAACCTCCCCTCGGCGTCGGCGCGCCGCTCAGAGCACAGCCCGGCGCACAAGGTGTCCTGGGAAGGCGAAGAAATGAGGGAGAAAGCGCTGGAGAGGGTCCGAGACGAGAGGGAGGACGAGTGGGGGCAGAGGGCTTTTGAGCTGGAGAGAACACAGAGAGATAACGGTCCACAGGGTAAGGCTGCGACAGTGTGCGCACGCACGCAAGTCTCTGACCTGATCAAAAGGGCGAGGAGTACACAGGGCGTGAACTCACTGCGTTATACCCATACCACTATCTTCACCGAGAGAGCTTATTTCACAGTGATCTGTGCCTTTTGATCACACACATCAAAGAAAATGGCCCAGAGTAAGCAAGAGTGCTTAAAAAGTCATATTTTTATTTTCACTCCATTTTAGTTTTAGTATTTACTCCCTAGGAGCAATAAATGATCTTTCTGTTACACCGGCGAAATTGCCAATTATGTCGTCTTGTATCAGGATAAAACTCTTACATCTCCCGTGCACTTCTGTTTGAATGGTCAGGGTAATCAGCCAGAACTGATGTCCTATGTTCTTGTCCTACTTTTGCTCAGGAAAGTCCAAATCAAAGTAGTCGGAGCAGTTCCGCACAAAGGCGGCCAACTTTTTCTTTTTTTTTCTTTTGGCCAATTTCGCTCCACGTGTGTCTTTGTAAGTTGAGACGGCAACAAACTGAAGGCGAGCAGCAAGGCATTGTTGTCAGATAATTCGGCTTGGCTCCGATATTTAGCTGACAACCCTTGTCAACAACAAGACCCCGGTTCAGAGTTTGTTCTCTGTCAGTGGAATAACCACGTTGCATTTCAGTGCTGAGGAAGACGTCAGATATTTCGATTCTCTGTCCGACCTGTTGTTTGAATAATACAGCTTTCAGCGGGAACTTCCTGCCTGTTAATTATTGATTTCTTCCTGTGGGAATGGGAAATAGGTTATTTTATTTTTTGCTCCCTTGCTGAGTGTGTGCAGCTGAAGGAGAACCACGTAGCCGTCGGGCTCACTGTTACAACGCAGTCCATTAATTTAGACATTATTAAACATATAGCAAAGTAATATCCAGATTTATGCACATATGAATCCAGCGTTAATTGCCATGTTAACCAATCAATTGGACAGTTTAGTTATTTATATACGTCACGGCAACCAGTGCAATAATGAATATTGCAATACAGGCCACAAGTCAATACATGAAATACTAACTAACAAGAGAGCATATTGGTAATTCACCATCATTACCTGCACCATCATGAATAAATCAAATGTGGTGAATAATTAAATACCTGGGAAAAAATATTCTAGGAACAAATCATGTCCCATATTGCTGGGTTTTTGGCAACCGGGCTTTCAAACACAAGATGATTCATTTCGTCGGCGCAAATGCTACACCAATTACAGGATGGATTACAGGAAAGCAATTTGTGAATTTGCTTTGGTTGCTGAAAAGGAAACGGAGTCAGAACTATGGAGCTCTAACTATGTTTGGCTCGGTGCTGAGACGGTGAGGGGAAGAAAAAGCGAGCCAAATTAAAGCATTTGCAGGCTAATCAATTGTATTGACACTTAATTCGGCCTAATTAGATGTTTTATGAAAGTTTAGATTTCGATTCTCGGCTCAGACGAGGTCAGAATTACAGGATGGGTGATTAAAATGTGGATTACAGTAGGGAAATTAAAGGGAATCTGAAACGTTTGAGAATATGGTTTGGCTTTGTGTTAGTGGAGGGATTACAGTCGGGGTGGGTTTCGTAACACATGGCTGCCTACAGTGACACATGGTAGGGTTGTCACTGGGAATAACGAATGTGTGCAGTTGAGAAAAAGATAAGAAAGAAATGAGTAAAAAAATAAAAAATATATATAGATTATGTCGAGTGTCCCTTCGCCTCTGTCCTGAATAAGACCGGTGGCAACTGCGCTGCCGTTCCTATTTGGTTTGATTGATGGTACTGCCTTACTGCTCACGTTCCCACAGGAGCGTTTCTCTTGTTCCATACTCTCTCGACCATGACCGCATAGCTCAGGCTTGAAAAGCTGATGTCCAGACGCGCTGGCCTTGGTGGAAATAGTCGCCGAGTACTGTTTTGATCACAACGTGAGCGAAGCCCTGAAACTCACTTGCCAAACAGAAAACTTGTCTGGTTATGAGAGGCAAGGCACAATCACAAAATACCCTTAAAGGATTACCGCTATTAAACAAAAGCTATTCACAAATAGGAGATATAGGGGTGCAGAGGAAAGAGCAAGAAACAACAACAATTAAAGGTCATTTCCTTTTTATATGCAAAATAGAACTGGGCTTAGTTTTAGACGATATGGTGCAGATACCTTTGTCAGTAACCAGTTTCAAGATGAGAGTTCTCCTACTTTTTCCATTTGGCATTTACTGTGTCTATCTGAAATCAGCTGTAATAGAGCTAAATTAGCAAAGTTATGATTTCAGGTTTATCTAATCAAGACTAAAAGCACTTAACGCCAAACCGATGTGTGAAACTGATACTCAGTTCCAAACACTGATTGATGCAAAGTGTGTCGCGCTTAGGCAGAGGAGTCTGTGAAATGTCTGTAAACTGTTTTCTCTTTCTGTTTCTCCCCATTTGTTCCACCCTCCAACATAAAGCCTCTTAGGTTTTGCCCAGAAGTTTGTCGAGAGTTACTTTTAATCACGTCAGCGAGGCTGCCACTTTCCATTTCCAAGCAGATTCATTTCGCAAGTAGAATTGTTTTTTAGAGCGCATGATTTCCGCTCTGTTGGCCCTCTGTTTCTTTTCCCCCACTTTGAACGTGAAACCAGGCGTTTTATTGCCGCCACATTGGAGTACCTGGTGGAGCAGCATACCTGTCTCTTAGCTTAACAGACCGTTGTTGCAGACAGCCTTCACAGCCTGATGCCTTTATCTGAAGTCACTGTGACACCCACATACCTGCTCTGCACCTCTGGCATCGTTTGACAAACAATCACTCAGAGACAGTTCTGAGTGATTTGAAAGAATGCTACCCTTTCAATAACAGCCCAGCAAAGAAAAACAATGCCAGGGATCACACTGACTTGTAAGCATTTGCTTATTCGAAGTGGTGCTTCTGCAGACATTCAGATTCTAACTGGAGAGTTTAAGGCTGGCAGAGTTCTCCAACTGATATTTAACTTGTTTGCAGGAACAAAATGTCAGGTTTTGTAACTTGAAATCGGAGTTCTGATTGCTGCAGCTGGAACAACCCGGCCAGGCCACACAAGGCTTTCGGACGCTCGCTCGCGGCCGTTCACTTTGTCGTGTGTTTCGTGAGTCACACAAGAACAAGCAGCCCTCCATGAGACCTCCAGCTGGTGCACCAAATGAGCTGAGCTAGAGGCGCACTGGGTGTTCTGGGATTTATTGAAAACGCTCTGAAGCAGTTAGACAGCTTTCGGGAAAAGAGATAATTTACTCCGACCCGTATCTATGTCATATCATCTAAAGTGGATATGTGGCGGATTGAGATCTCCTCACTGACAGGGAGGAAGACAATTAATGGATAGGTGGGTTTATCCACCATGAGGGCACTGAAGGAGTTTTTGTCCATGTAATTGTTTCTTTTGTCCATGATGGTTGCAAAATGACTGTTTTTGTGAGATGTCTTTCTTCGGAGCGAGACCATCCAGAGCTAATACAAGGCTTCAGCAGTCTCGCGTTAACAAAACCAAATGGCTTAGAGGGAAAAGACAGCAATTTAGTAAAGTCCACACTCAGTTGGGTTTACTCAAATTTCAGAAGCCCCATGGTAGCTCCTTAAATGTGCATACACGCTGATCGGGCATTACATTATGACCACCTTCCTAATATTGTGTAGGTCTCCCTTGTGCCTCCAAAACAGATGTGACTCGTCAGAGAATGGACTTCTGAAGGTGTCCTGTGGTGTCTGGTTGTTAGCGGGGGCCTTTGGGTCCTATGTATTGAGGGGCCTCTGTGGATCATCCCACAGACACTTGATCGGTTTAGTTAGTGAATTTGGAGGCCAGGTCAACACCTTGAGCTGTTTTTCATGTTTTTTGAGTTGTTCCTATGACAGGCTGCATCCTGCTGGGGATGGCTGCTGCCATCAAGGAGTGTCATTGCTATGGGGTGGGGGTTCCTAGTCTGGTCTAGGTGGGTGGTACATGTCTATTTAACAGCCACATGAATGGCAGGTCCAAAAGTTTCCCAGAAGAACACAGAATTGTTACAAGTCATGGTTTTAATGTTGTGGCTGATCGATGTACACGGACAGATATATTGGAACTTCCTGCGCTCATATGCTCCTCATGGTCTCATTTGTAAAACTGAAAAAAAATCCAAAATCTGTGTTTTTGTGCGCTGTTAAGTTGGAATGGGTAAATGACAAAAAAGATGTGTTGTATTTGTTTTGCCCCCTAGCAAAAAATACAGAAATACTTCTGAAATGGATTTCGGGCACATGATATATTTGAAAAGAGTGCACATCGATCGTAAAAACCACATGTATTTGCACAAAAGTGTGATACTGGGTGCTCGTGAGTGATGAACACAAATGTTCAAGTGACAAAACTATATCCAGGGCGACACACAAATAAAAGTTTTTCCATAATTTTCAGCAGAATACTGTACATTTATATGAATATGTGTGTTTTTACATTAGGTGAGTCAGAGCTGGTGGACGATGTACCCTGCCTCTCAGACTCCAACTCTGAGGAGCACTCCCTGAGCTCCTACACGTCCGAGTCCTTCGATGACAACGGTAAGACTGGAAACACGAAAACACTCTGCGCTCTTTAATCTTTCACAAGCCAAAAAAAAAAGGAAAAGAAAATACCAGGAACTACTGCTGTAGATAACGTTCCCCGAATGCTGGGACTCTAACCATAGCTCAAGCAGATAATCGACCAGTGGAAATGTTTCATGAGAGGAACCTCCATTCAACCAAATCCATATATCAAAGGTTAATGCACAGACAGAGAAAAAACTTTTTAATAAACTTCTCTAGAACTCTGCACAGAGTCTTTTCCCCCCCGATAACTCAATACCATTGATCTTGGTTAAGTAAAAGAGGCTGGAAGTCGGACAACATAATGATCGCTTGTGTGCATGTGTGTGGGGTTGTGTTCTTCAAACAGGAGATCCAAGTCGATGCATTCCTTCCCGTCTAATTAGTGAAGTTGCAGAGAAAAGGGTCCTCATGTCGCGCATGCATAAATACCGGCACGTAGCACACGTACACGAACGTGTCTTTTCTCTGCTCTCTGCACGTGTGCATGCACGCATTCCCCCGCCATGTCTCACTCACGCCCCGCACATGACACCTATCCCATTCATGAATGTACTAACGATGTTTCTGTTTTTCTCTCTGTGTTCTGCTCAGCCTCCATAGTGACAGTCATACGTCTAGTCAATGACGCTGTTGATAATATTGAAAGTGAAGGTATGAAAGAGCATGTCCTGTTTCTCCTCTATGTTCCTTTGCTCACTCTTTTGTGTCTCGTCTCCCGAAGCCAAAATGTTTGTCTAGCAGCGGAGTACAAAGATACAATGTGCTGAATGCTGAATGACTCGGCCCCCCTCTCTTATTAAGAATAAAACATCCTGCTTAGATTCATAATGTGTTCCGTGTTTCAATTTTTTCCCCTTTGGTTTCGGTGTTGTTTGTCTCTGACTTACGCTTTCTCTCCCCCTTTGTAGTGTCAAACATGGACAAAGAACAGCGGCGGAACAGTCCTGGTGAGTGTGACGCAAAGCAGCAGAAAAACATCTTATTAACTTGCCATCCCTTTTTGCTTCATTTCTACAGCTATGCAACCAAAACCCAGCCTATTTTGTTCGTTCACATCATTTGCTCCGAATACTTTTTCCACACCCGCTACAGTACAGATTACATTTTTGTTCATGTCTTCTTTTTTGTATTCTGTGCAGACTTTGGAGGTGAAGAATCATAACTAGAAACTGAGAGTTTGTTTCTGATCGTGCGGCGCCCAAATAAGATACAGTGAGGAGCTTTTGTCTCCCCCTTGTGGCTATGAAAAAACACAATTTCACTCAGAGTTTACTACAACTTATATCAATCAGTGTCATCATCTAATGTAGATGAGTCATGAGTCATTTAGGCGATTCCTCACTGAAAGAAAATATACAAATAGGTGGATTTATTTCCTACAAACCCTCTAGAAGAGTCATCACTTCTGCTGTTCATCCTGGTTGTGATGTGACCCCTTCAGTCCGTTTCTTCTTTCAACGCTCTCCACAAAGGAAATGTCACACCAACAGTAATCCATGGTCGTCCTCGCTGTTGGGTGCTTTCTTTTTGAGACTGTAATACCCTGAGTGCTCTGAAGGTTGAGTTTCTTTTTTATCTGAAAGACCAGAAACCTTTCTTTGAAGCTACCTGGGTTCTATTGCATTCTTCCTGACCGAATGAGACGGTGAATTCATGGAACTTTAGTTAAGTTCGTAGCTCTCGTTTCTGCTTGATAGTCCCTGTTATACTGCAGGCTACTACATCTTAGTCGCCACGGTTGCTCTCCTCTTCGACTCTGGCAAACATTCACTGCTCGATGAAATAAAACACATAGCTACCGGTGTGCCAGCGCAGAAGTATCACCGCAGCCAACAGGTTTAACAGATTTAATGCTCCGGTTTACTGCGAGAGATTCACCTGGTGCTGATCAGCATTTGTCTTGAAGGTAATGTACAATGATCAGGCATAACATTATGACCTAAATACATCCTAAAATTGTGTAGGTGGCCTTTGGGTCCTATGGGTTGAGGGGAGGGGCCTCTGAGGATCATCCCACAGATACTTGATCAGTTTGGGATGTAGTGAATTTGGAGGTCAGGTCAACACTTTGGGCTGTTTTTCATGTTTTTGTGTGCATGCCTGTGTCAGGCTGCATCCTGCTGGGGATGGCTGCGGCCGTCAAGGGGTGTCATTGCTATAGGGTGGGGGTGCCTGGTGAACGGGTCCAAAAGTTTCCCAGCAGAAAATTGTATTGTCAAAAGACGGTCAATGCTATTTATTTCTCCTATCAGTGGTTTTAATGTTGTGGCTGATCGATGTCTAGTCATTTATATGTGATAGTGATTACACAGCTACAAAATAATATCTTTAAAATGACAGATTATGGGAAACCTCTTTGCACCACAGTTGCAATAAACACATCTCTCTATGACATTAGGTTAAAGATATATTGCATAACATAATCCAGTTCATAGTTAATTAAGATCGTGATGGCGGTTAAATTGGGTGCATCAGTCCTCTCTCAGAGCAAAAGTAAAGCTTTCACCACGGCCTTGTAGAGGGTCTCGGTGGATTTTAGGGGCACTTTGAGCCAAGCCTCACATCCGCACAGAACAGTGAGGAGAAGGCAGCTTCAAACGCTTTCTTTTTCCACACTAAATCATCAACAGCATGACCACTGGCTTTTCACTCCTGCCGAATGCACGCTTTTCCCGAAACAAGCGTCAGGACAGCCACGATCCAGTCGCACCTGCCATGCGAAACCCCCGACGTTCCCATCAGTCGCTTGCGCTACAGTCTTACAATCAATATTAATCGGCGCATCGTTACCGAGTCTGTTTGTTCTCAGCTGCATGTAATTTGCTAGGCCTACAAAGCATTTCATTACTTATCCAGAGCAAGGCGGTGTTTGTGCCTCTGCCGCTGCCAGCCTACTGAAGCACAAGCAGCTTTTTATTTCTGACAGAGAATGAAATGATGATTGAATTGTTGAGCAGTAGGTTGTTCCACAAAACTGGATCCAGTAGAATGCAAACATATTTTTTCATTTTATGTACAGGCTCACTGTAGAGTAAAGAGGACAAACACATCTGATTTATAATGAGGCGAACAGTGTTGATGCGTGCTACTCTGAAAAAGGGACCTGAATGTTTGTCTCCGTCTGATACTGTATGTCATTAACGGCGGCCGCATGAGGTTTCCACTTTGCGTTTGTGCGTACAACGGCAGCGTGCATGGGCGCATGTGTATCATAGCGTTCATGGCGCGTTTTATTTTTTTGTCTGTTTACATGTATCAGCGATGTGCCAAGCGGCTCTCTGCCAGCTCCCCTCTCCCATTAACAAGTGCGTCTTCTTCTGTGTCATAACTCACCTCGTCCTCCCGCGCTGACTTGCTTGTGTGAGAATTTCATCATCAAAGCCGCCCTGTCCCATGAGATCTTTGTTTTGTTTTCCCCTTCACTGACAGCAAGTCGCCACCTGCAGAGGAAAGATGAGATTTGTGTAGAGTTCATCAAAGAGTACATTGTGGACTGTAAGAGCATTCAATTATTTTCCTCCCTTAACCTCTCACTTGAAATGATTGCAACCCCAAAACCACTTGATATTTCAGCAGCATGGCATGCCGCTAGGAACTCCCAGATGTTTTGTTGTTTGTTGGCACGGCTGTCCACACATGTGTCATGCATTATATACCAGGGGCTGGCACTCTCCAGCGCACTAATGAAGTGTACTCTCCATCCCACACAGAGTGTGACCCCTCTGGCTTCTCCCTCTTCATCAATATGATATTTTTTTCACTCACAGCTCATTAACCTAACCATGAATTATGCAACCTGCATGCTTTAGTTCGTAGGAAGTTCTGGGTTAGTGGAGAGTCTGGTCCATTTGACAGCATGAACTGAAATGTGTTTTATTGACAGATTTTATTTGCTCTGTATTAAATACTAAATGAGAAATGGAGCGATTACACAACGTAAACACCACAGTCTATGGTAAACCCGCAGGAGGAATCCACCAGAACACACACAGCCTCACAGCGACACAGAGAAGCAAAGCCATCCACGAGCCTCCCACTGCATCAGAGACCGAAAAAAAACCCCACATAAATGAAACTCTCAGACACGGAGCGCACACTCTCACATGGACTCGACTAACAAGCGCCACTTTTCCACAAAAATAAACCCAATCAAGGGATGAAATAATAAGCGCAGGAAAAACTAAAGAGGACGGAAATAGAAACAAACACAACAACAGTTAATGCGATGAGTTTTTTTTTTCCTGCTAAGTAAAGGAGTTTGTTTAATAGCAAGCAGCAAATCCCATCCAGACCCTGGCACCTTGTGTTTGTGGTATTTCGCCTCGAGATATGTTGAGGCTTCACGAGGCCAGACGATGGGATCTGCAGTGATTTGAGTAAATGTGAAAATCCCCAGTTCGGCACCAAGGCACATTCGCAGCTCTGACTTCACTCTACCTCCTGTAGATAAGATTGCAGTGGTATTGTTTTTTAAAGTGATTTATTGATGTGGACCTTTCAGCGACTCATCAAATTAGACAGATTATCTGTTATCTAATTCTTGCTCACAGTGTGCGATGCGAAGAGGCAGCTTTTCAAACCATGACACACGCACTCCAGTGAGAGCTAGATATGTCCAGTGATTTGGCAGCACTTGTTAGACCAGCCTCAGGCTCCTAACACCAAAATGTTGACTCAGATCCCTTTTAAATCTAATAAAATCATACTTTTAGTTGTAAAAATTCTGTCTGTCTCTACTTTTCAGCATACCAGTGGGAGTCTTCCTGTCAGACTTCAAGCTGGTTGTCGCCATCACGCCTGCGTCCTCCTGAAATAGGATCCCATTATGACCTCAGTGACACCGAGCAGAACATCAGACGTGGAGGCAGCACGCGCTCTCTCCAGCTGGACTTCAGAGTGATGGGTTACAGCGCCGACAGAGGCCGTGAGCGGGAACAAGAGGCCGGGAGGAGGACCTTCCAGTGGGAGAGGAATCAGTCTGGGGATTGGGTGAGGAAGCGTAACCTGGCCAAGGAAGAAAAGCGAAGACTCGACGGGGAAGGAAAGGATGCAGGCATCAGGAGCAGGGATGCAGGGTCGCACCGGGACCACCAGCAGCTGCAAGGCCACGACAGATGTGAAGGCAGCTCCTCGCCCGTCTACGAGGAATACAGAGAGTCCAGCCACGATCCGGACCAAAACGAAGACACAGAGAGTCATTACGACACTTTACCACCAACACGGCCAGCGTACGAAGGATATCCATCGAGCCCCCCGGGTCTCAACCTGCACCCGGCTCAGCTTATGCCCCCCCTCAGAGCCTGGGACTTACAGACAGGAGAATGGAGGGGATCACAGGAGGATCGCGGGGGACTCAGCTCCAGCAGTCTGGCAGGAAATGGGGACGAGCTTGAAAGACTACTGAACCTGGTGTCACTCAGAGCCAGGAGAGCCACACGAATAAACAGAGCCTCGACTGGATCTGAACCTGCAGCAGGCTTGGACGGATTTAAATGAGCACACAAGACTGATTTAATATTCCTTTATAAACTGTAGGGAGGCGCTGATCCTCTCTGATTACACTTGGCATTATAATAATACACCACTGGTCTACCACGTAAAATATAATTGAACGGGAATATTACCATACATACTTTTATTATCCCGCATTATTATCCCGGTGTAAACAAGCACTAATCCACCACCAATCCCCTGGCTCATTTATAAGCAGGAGGAATAAGACGAAATATATGTATTCTCCAGACGCCTTCACCTGCGCCGCATGAGAGTTGGCTCCGATTGGCTGCGAATCAACACTTTTGCATTTATTATTTAGAGTCACCGAGGCACAGCACTTGGAGCCAGCCTGACGCTGCTTTACATGATAGCAATGTATGTACATGTGTTATCACGTACGCAACACTTCAGTCTGCAGTCATTTAGTTAACTCAGCATTCATTAGTTTTGCTGGCACATGCTCAGGGTTGTTTTGGAGAAAACTACTCGGCCACATCCGATACACAGCCTGAGAGATTACTTAAACTTTACTTAATCATTTAATTATATAGTTATTTATTTCAATAATTACTCTGTTCACTTGTGTGGTTCCTTATGAGCCCATATAAACACACGAGCCATGGGTATTTGGTTTGTATAACTAACTGTGATTAAATACAGCACTTTTAGGTAACGCCACATATTTTTGACGTCTCATTTCTACACACGGTACCCGCTCTGCAGTTTGATAGCCGGTGCGTGGTAGCACTGGCGCACCCACAAACACACATTCAAACATCACTCATGTGCGCATTTTGTATATACTGATGAAGCCGAACTTTCAGCGGCGCCTCTGATTAGAATTAAGCTCACTTTACACCTGGTGTTAACATGTCAAATGAATTTTCCTGACATTGTGTGTTGAAAGGCTTAGGGAACCGTGTGGAAATGCAACCGTGAAGTACGGAATCACTCACCCGGGACGTGTGCACATGGTTGGCTCGCTGATAAACGCTGCTGTGCTCTCGGTTCATGCACAACAAGGTGGGGGGGCAGGGGCGGGGAGGGAAATGGAAATGGAAATAACCTCCATGTTAAACAACTTTGAAACAAACAGGGCAGAACAAACAGGTGGAAGATAACCAGGAGCGCTTCGGGATTAACGTATTCGTAATGGCAGTCCGGGACAAATTGTGGACTGGGGATAAGCCGGGCCAGATGTTTGCTGTCAGAACTGCAGTAAGGAGTGGAGACACCTGCGCTGACCTGACTTCATCTCACGCTTAACGTATACTGGATCATCTGGTTAGCGTTCCCGTAACAGAACTCTCATTTACATCTTTACTAAACAGCAAACAGTAAACGCAAACTGTGCCAGACTCCCAAGGGATACACACTACCAGGCATAAATGCAAATTGTCCTCAATCAGACAGTGTGTAATGGAAATTCAAGGACACATCGTTGTGCTAAATTGACTTATTTGTTGTCCAACGCTAAAAGCCACAATCCAGCTGACAGTTTCCTAACATGGCCAGATCAGATTTACTGTTAATGCATCCATCTCTCACAATATGGCAGCCATTCGCCCTCCTCCGCCCCTTTAGGTCTACGGTGTAAGTGGGTTGCCGAAGCGTGTCCCAGCTTGCACCGACCGGGCAGCTGGCACAGAAACATCCCGGACAGGTCAGGCTAACACACTGACAAACACATTCACACCTGTGGGCACTTTAGAGTTTCCAGTTCACCTGGCCTGCATGCCCTCCGACCGCGGATGAAAGACCGCGTCAAGCGAAGGAAACCCACAGGAATATTGTGAGACCATGCAAAGTCGACACAGAACAGCTAGCAGCTTCCAGAGGCTGACATTTTAAAACCCAGAGCCTCTGCGCTAACAAGTGAGACACCTTTGCTGTCATGTTTTTACACTTTATTGCCACCCATTACGGCTGAATCATCCTGCAAACTACCTTTCAAGCCTAAGTTATTTCAGGTCGCTGACACGCTGGTGCACAATGTTTATGTACTTGCGGCTGAGCGGCTGCACATTACGTGGACTCGAGGAATATATTCCAATCGCACTTCATTGGAAGGAAAATGACATGTGTCCTAAGGGGGAATATGTACCTGGTGTGCTCTAGCAGGTTAGCTATATCTCAATCCAGACGACGTGAGATAAATAATCCCCATAAGATATTTAATCCCATCAAGTCTGTCTTGTCACGCCTCTTACGTGTTTTTCTTTCCCTCCCCACTGGAATCTGGCAGATTCATTTAGCAGAGCTTAAAGTCATCAATGTCCTGGGAAGACGTGGGGGCGTAAGAATGTTTCTGGAATGTCAAGTGCATAAACTGTATGATCAGTCAAACAATGAATTTTATTTTGAAAACCGCTCGATTGGTTGTTTGAAAAGGCTGCAGCAATCGTGGCTTAGATTGCTTCGGCTATAGTCGCTGTCTGTAACAGTCGAGCAGATTTCAGCAGAATCTTCCCATTATGTCTAGTTGTTTACCTCAGGAACAGATTTCTTTGCTGACTTGAATAAATGTTTCCGGCTTGTTGTGTGCTACTCTTTGTTCCTGCGGGTTTATTTCCATACTGACCCAGTGCTGTAATTAAATAATGCAGACTGTGCATCTCCATGTGCATGCATCTCTGATTGGGTAAGACTTCGCCTGCCTCCGCGTTGAGACACCAGCCGTCAAAAACGCGGAGGCATTCCAGAGCCTAAGCTGTTTGATTACTGAAACATTCACGTCTGCACATGATCCAAATTAGAGCAACTTAAATGTTAGAGCGTCTGCTACTGGTGGCATTTCGTAATCGCTTTATCTACATCCTCAAAGGTGACCACTCATTAATTCTTGATTGGTGACAAAAGGTTGGAGGCAGGCGGCGGCGGCCATTGTGCTCTATGACTATGCCGTGCACTCTGTCTGCCGCTAACAAGAAGACACGCCACGGAACCTTTGTGGTTTTTGATTATTTCTCCTCCCACCCCCCCACGGAGTCGACACACAAGCCTCGTCCTTGTTATCATCCAACCCTCCGCGTACAAACACCGTCAGACTGACTATCTGCCAGAAAACATTCCCATGGCAACCAGACGTTTCTCTGATTGTGTTGCGTTTTATTTTTCTGTCACATGCAACACATTTTGGCCAATTAAGGGGAGAGTAGGTGTGTCTCATTTGCTGTGGGCTACAGTAGAGGCGTGATTTTCTATTTTTTCAACACGCGCTTCTCAACATGACATACCTGCCCTTAAAATAGTTCATGCTTCTTAGATGCAGTGCTACACAGGAGGGAGTTGCAGAGCAGTTTGACATCAGACTACACACTCACCCACTCTCTAGCATGTAATATGTAAGAGCTGTTTACGCATAAGATTAGGACAAGTCAGGATTTGGTGCTAGCATGCATGACAAATTATTAGGGAGGGGGAAAATGGCACCTTAAAAATGTGTCCTTAAAGTGATATTTTCCTAAAATGTTATTTTTTTCCCTTAAAATGGCTTTTTGGAAAGTGTGCATTTTAGGATAACCAACAGCTGCAGCTGTATTTCCATGACAGGGATCATTTTGCAGAAAGTAAGTAAGTGTGGATATCATTTTTGAGTCAAACACTTCATATATCTTTTAGTGCATGCCAGTTTGTGTCAGCGCAATAGATGGAAATAGCTCATAGTTAAATGCTGGCTGGCTTGTTCCAGTTCTGTTCTCTCCCTGCAGGAACCATGAACCACCAAAGACTCAAACAGGTACAAGGCAGAACTCGAGAGAGATGAATCTCTTGTTTTTTGTTTTTTTTCCCCCCTCCCTTCAGCCCAGGAAGAATTTATGCACTGCTCTGTGAAATGTTCATAAAACTGGATGAAACTCACCACGGTGGGAGACAATTTTAAAACTTCAGTAACCAACTTCACAGCCTAAGAATAATCAGGCTGTTTCGCTCCCTAATGCGATCGCGGCACCTGAATTCGTGTTTTCTCTATTACTCCTGTCTGTCACAACAAGGCAACACAGAAAATGAGTTTTTATCAATTAGCATAATATGCTAAACACTTCTTAAATGATAACAGCCAGGGGTCTCTGAAATAAGCAGGTGGCATGTCAGCTTTCTCTGAATCCGCTCGTTTATTTATGTGCTTTTTGTGCTGATCATGTCTTCCTTTTAGGAGAAAAAAAAGAAGAGTCATCACCCACAGGACATTACGCTTACGGGCAAAACCTTGCATAACATTACCTCTGCCTCCAGCCTTATGCGTGGTGCTCACAGCATACCACAGGTAGAATTAGTCCTGCAGAGGGACGGGGGGAAACACTACAAGCAATTTATTCATCCAGATTCTGAGCTTATTAAATTATTCTGACAAGGATTACGCAACATGTCCCGATAACTTACATACTCTATCAGGGGGAACTCATTTGATGACCGTCCCCCTTGTTTAAAGCATGCTGGGTGCCCCAGTGACAGGCGCAGGGTCAAACCAAAGACAGATACTGGGAGGGTGTGCAAGCAGAAAAGAGACACGGGGCAATAAACATAGTGAGTGCTGTGTTTATTCATCACACGAAGCTGATGAGGACCTACCAGTCTCTTTACCTCTGCTGGCTTTTCATTGGACCATCTGGCATTTACACCACAGAGTCAGCTAAAGCCACTTAAAACCTTTTTCTACCCACCATTTTTTTTTCCCTCTCCTTCTGCTTCTTCTCTGCTCCATTTTTTTTTCCACAATGACTCTCCTCCAGATCTGCCTGGACACAGCAGGAAAGGGATGGACATAAGGATGAGGGGATGTTACATAAAGGAGGAGGGGATTGAAGCACAGGACGCGTAAGAAAGGCGAGAGCGCAGCGGAGGAAGTGGTAAAAGTAGGAGAGATTACCGCTCCCAAGTTCTTGCTTATTGAGGGGTAGCTGTGGGGGTGATTATAAAGCCACGGCGTTCTCAGTAACACCAGGATTACACACCCAGCCAGACCTAATCTATGTGCCTAACATCTGTCTCCGATGGCACATGCACGCACACGGACGAGCCGTCACACACGCACATGAGCACTCATAATGGCTACAAATGGCAGTCGGTGTCTGAAGCAATTTCATCACATGCATTATTTACAGATCCTTTAAATTTATGACTGGGATCAGGCTGCAGCACGCTAAAGCACCGCTAAAGCGAGGCGGACAGGGAACAGGGGAAATTGATTGTGAGCAGGCGACATGCGTGTGCATGTATGGGGATATGAAATTCCATCATAAAGCTGCCCTCAGACATGTGTAGAAGAGGCTGTGCCAGTCCCATCCTATCACACCCCCTCCACCCCCCCGCTGTTTTAAGAGATTATTACTAAGGCAATCCTCTGGCATATGCCTGCAAAACTGCTATGTGTGAGACGGGGAAGTTAACCGTTCACTTCACGTCTTTTATTGGATTTTCTGACGTGATGAAAGTGCATAAACGCTACAGGATTATGTCACATTTACAAGACAAGGAAATACGATAATTGCCTCAAAGAAAATGTCTTTGGTTAGTTAGGTTTATCCCCCCCCCTCCCCTCGCTCTCTCGTGGCCACTTCCTGCAAAATACACAAAACCGAATCCCATTTTCTGGAATACGTTCATTTTATCCTCCGTAAGTATTGGCTTCAGCCCCGATATGCTGATTCAACGGGGGCCTTCAGTGTCGCGCTTTTGAACTCCCGGTTTGTTGTAATCTCGTGAAGAAACGCCGCCTTAAACAGAGGTGAGGCAGCGTGATGGGTAAACGTGCTGCGGAGAGAAATTTGGCTGCATCACGGGCCTCAGAGCTCAGCTTCTTATCTGCTCTCGCTCCGAGGAATTGGTACGCCGTCACCCTCGAGATTGCTGAGATCTGATTTCGGTAAGAGGGAGGTCTGCTCCACGTTGTGCTTTGATCATCGGGGGGTTTTTATGCTCACCAGCAGAATGAGCATTTGCTGACGTTGCTACTGTAAGATTTTTTATTAGGTTGTTGTCGAACTGTGCAGGCATGAAAAGCCTGTGGTAGTAACCTTTACAGTCTATCTGATGACTCAAAACGTAAGAACAATAATAATGCAATAGATTGTTTGATGAAAAAACACTTAGAAGGGAACTCGAGAGCTGAAACCTCAGCCAAAAAAAAAAGTCATATCTCTCTATTACCCTGAAGACACTATCCTTATCGCTGTCATTAATAACCCTAGCAGCATCTGCTTCCTTTTCAGTCTTTCTTTCTGTGCCAGTTTCCATGCTGTGGCTAAAAAAAATGATAATCTAATGGCATAACATCCCAAATGCAGATTATACCAAAATCTGTTTATGTGTTCTCTGGCCTAGGACATATTACCTCTAAATTTAGCACAGTATTTTACAGCGTTTGCACCAAATTTGACAAGAAGACAGAAAAATAAATGTTTGGTTATATTCTGAGTAATTCTTGTGATAAGCTTCTGCAATGTCACAAGATGTATTTGTTGATCCAGTGTTGCATTCATGGGAGAGTCTGACCACTGAGCAAAGCCTTCTCCAGCACATCCCAAAGAATCTCAATGGGGTTAAGGTCTGGACTCTGTGGTGGCCGATCCATGTGTGAAAGTGATGTCTCGTGCTCACTGAACCGCTCTTTCATAAAACCCCCATGAATCCTGGCATTGCTACTGTCATCTTGAAATATGCCAGTGTCATCAGGGAAGAAAAAAATCCTTTGATGGAATAACCTGCTCATTCAGTATATTCAGGTAGTCAGCTGACCTTATTCTTTGGACACATAATGTTGCTGAATCTAGACCTGAGCAGCAACCCCACATAGCACTGCCCCCACAGGCATGCAAAGTACTCACTAGGCATGATGGCTGCATCACTTCATCTGCCTCTCTTCTTACCCTGATGCCCCCATCACTCTGGAACAGGGTAAATCTGGATTCATCAGACTACATGACCTTCTTCCATTGCTCCAGAGTCCAATCGTTACGCTCCCTAGCAGTTTGAAGCCTTTTTTTCCTTCGAGTTCTCTTCGCACTGTACGTGAGTAAATCTGCGATTTGATTTCACCAAACGTTTAAGAGATCACCGATCGCAATTAATCAGGATTTTTTTTCCGACCACATTTCCTCCTTGAAGATGATGGATCCTCACTATCCTTCCAGTTTTTAATAATGCGTTGGACAGTTCTTAACCCAATTTTAGTAGTTTCTTCGATCCCCTTAGGTGTTTCGCTTGATGCATGCCAATGATTTGATCCTTCTCAAACAGACTAACTTTCCACAACCATGGGATGAGTCCTCTGACGTAGTTCTGTAAGAAATGAGAAGCTATTCATTGGATCAGTTGAGGTTAAATAACTTGTTGCCAGCTGAAAGATAATCGCCAATGCATTTTATTGCAGTTCAATACAGTATGCTGAGTGATTAGAAAGTAATAAAAAACAATTATAAACCTGTTTTGCAGCTCAAATATGGTCAGAAGATTTATTGGACTGGTGTTCCATTATTGCCAAACAGTCAAAGCATCAGAAATATCCCCTGAATAAAAACCATCCAAACTGAAAGGATCTTCTTTTTCCTGTTATTACTGTCTCTAACTGAGCATTAGGATTTTAACCAAACTGAATATAAGATGCACCCCACCATGTTGCATTGTCATGTTTCTGCAGCACCCCTGAAGGGACTGACGCTTGACCTTTTTCAATTTTCTTTTTTAACTGCCACCTTCCAAAAATGTTTTATATGTATATTTATTCTATTTTTTTGTATATCTTGTTTCTGTCAGTATTCCTGCTGTGCTCTGAGCTGTTGCACCGACATTTCATTTTGATGTAAATCCAAATGACAAATAAAGTCGGTCTAAGTCTGTCTAAAAAGGAGAGCTGAGTTTTATTCAGCAGCAGTCTCCGTGCTCACTGCTAGATGACACTCAAACCTACGCTGGGCCTCTCAATGTAACGACAACAAGAGTAGGAGTCAAGAGCTGTCCCAATAGCTGTGTGTGGATGTATTTTTTATGTTGCTTTGAGCTAAATAGTACATTCACTCTTTGGGATTCAACTTCTGAGGATCATGCAAATATAATTATTGTGAATAATTGATCCAAAAGTCTATGAAGGATCAAAATCAGGGGATCATCACAAAGACTCATCCTCTGAGGAGCATGAACATCAGTACATAATCATATATATATCATCTAATATATATATATATATTTTATCAGAATTTCTTTATTCATCTACAAACACACTTTAGTCAGCTAAGTTTTAATGAATGGTCTGTGCTGCTAAAAGATTGGATTCTAAAAGATGACCATTACTGCAATACACAGCTACATTATTTTCTCCGCCTTGCGAAAAGCAGATTGGTGCCCATAGTATCGCCTGGCAAGTTTCCCCTTGTTTTCTTCGCACCCTGTTCTCCAGACATTTGTTTTGGCTGCACCATCTGGTGATTCCAACAGTACTCTCCGCGGAACAAGTTAGCAAACATAGACTGTGTTACTAATATTAATAAAGCCTGTTGTCTTGTAGAGTACAGCACCAATAACACGGCCGTATGGGACGACCCACTGGTTCTGTCGGAGGAAGCTGCCGCGACCCGATGAATGTGGCCAGCTTTGTCAGAACACCTCTCACGCACTTCTCCATTTGCTCTTTGAATCTCACACGCGCCGCTGTCAGATAAGTGCTTGAGATTATTAAAAGATCTGTCAGGACAGGAAGCCAGTGTCATCAGAGAAGCCGATGAAGCATGGACGCCATAATCAGCACAGTATTATCAGGGATTCGCGGTTTTCAATTAGCAGATTCATGTTCAGCCGCCTGCACTGCAAAGGCCATTGATTTTCCTTATGCGCGATACTGCTGTGCACCAGTTCGGTCGCAGCGCATATGTGTGTCTGTCTGGTTGACCTCGCAGCCGGGACTGTCTGTCTCCTGGTCATCACATCAGGCCCGTGCAACGCACCACCAGGGCTTTGAGGCTGACACTGGGCTGCTGTAATCGGTTCCTAGTCCTGCGCTTGAGGGCATCTGCTGCAGCCACGCGCCCAGCACTGAAGAGTTAAAGGGGGGGGGGGGGGGGTCGGAGCTGGCCTCAATGTGTCACCACTGACACTGACAGTATTGATGACATATAAATCCACTGGATCAGATGGAGAGTTTTACTGCACTGTTGCCACTGGTTAGCCGCGTTAAGGAAGATGGGGATTAAGCTGCCACCTCCACTTGCTCTGAGTGCTCTGTGCAGAAAGTGAATCATAGTCCAGTGTCCAAAAATGGCACCCTGGTGGAGGCATGAGGGCACTGCTAAAGGTTTCAATCGATAGTGGAATGTATTTGCAATTAGATATACTTTCACGCTGCTGTTTTGTGATTGCTCTATTCCTTTAGTTGGATTCTGGAAAAGGCAAAACGTGCAAAGATTCTATCATATATTTTTTTTTAGGTTTGTTTAACTTCAAACCTATAGCTGCTCCATGACCATTTTCCCCCCCTTTCTTGCTTCTGTACTTTCAAAATGTCTTCTCTCTCAACCGTGACAAATGCTTCACATAAGTCACAGTGCGCAGAATAGGACTTCCCGTGCCTACCCTCCGCTGCGTGCACACTTAGTGCACCTCGGAGCATTGTGCAGAGATCAAAGACAGATTCTGGGGGGTCACGCTGGGAACAGGCAGGAGAAAGAATGGGGGGGATCTTTGTTTCCACGCACACCTCGGCATAGCAGGGGATGAGGAGAGCACGTCAAAGCCAGCTGGAGGAGGGCGAAATGGAGAAGCGCTTAAAGCCCAGTCGGAGGCACAAACGTTGTCTGTGAAGCCGAGTCTCTCTCCGCGACCTGATTTGTGTCTGACTGACGGCTCCTCTGTGATATTTGCCACAGTGCCGCCTCGCCTCGCCACGCCACGCACACACAGCGCCCGTTGCGTCGCAGTTCGGAGCATGGCAAGGACATCACAAACGGTTAGGGAAGACAATCCGCTCCCCCCGTTTGTTCAGACAATTGCAAATTACATCTGAAAGATTCCCGAGGCGGCGCGGTGGTTTGGCGTTTCCTTCTTTCTTTTGCAAAGAAATAGCCATCTATTTTTCCAAGGTGGGCGCCTGCGGGCTGGAGGAGAGTTTAGAGATGCCAAGCAGCAGGAGAGGGACACTTGAAGAGGATGGAGACGTCCAACGCGAGTGGACTGGACCTCCTTTTCTGACATATTTTCTAAACAGAAATTTACATTCCTCACATTAGAGGAGGTGTGGCACCGCGTGTCCCAGCTTCTGGTGGAGCATGGATGGATGACTTTTGTGCGGAGATTAGAAAAAAAGAGAAAAAAAAAAAACTTTATCAATGTCACACGTGATCACAACATACATCGAGTAATTCCTGTCGCCTTTAAGTAGCAGGCGTCACCTGCGCTCTCTCGTGGAACTCGGGCAGGTGCGCTCCATGTTTCATTTAGGACAAACCGGTACCGAGGAGGGTACCTGCGGGACTTAAACCACAGCTGGTAGTCGGGAGCAGCTCGGGCTGTGGGCCAGTGATGCCGGACACATTAGCGCTGATAAAGAACCGGACAGAGCCGCGGCTGGGCCAGCTAGAGCGCACCCTGGCCACGGAGGGGAGCGACCGCCCCGCCTGGGTCATAGCTATCCTGGCCAGTGTTTTGATCTTCACCACGGTGGTGGATGTGCTGGGGAACCTGCTGGTGATCATCTCGGTGTTCAGGAACCGCAAGCTGAGGAACTCTGGTAAGACCTACCATGCTATACTTTGATTTAATACAAAGTGGGTGAAGAGTGATCACTCTCTTTGCCTATGCAAGAACTTTTAATTATAGTCTCATGAATTTGCATCACAATAGGGCGAGGTTACACACTGCATACCCGTGTTTGAAGTCTCCTCTGGAGTGAATGCTAGCTGTAAATCTGTTTTGCCCATCTTCTTCTAAGCTGCTTGTGTGCAATTCATGCATGACCCCGGACGCACTTTGCCTCATAATGTCACTGTGATCAGTGGACCCAGTGACCAGAACCACTGCAGTCACTGTGCATTTTGTCAAAAGAAGAGGAGTTTCTAAACGGCTGCTTTTGGAGTAGGGTGTCAGCCTACTTCTGTGCTCACACATTAAACACAAAGGCTGTGACACAGCCGGATAGATTATCCAGAGCATCCAAGGTTTGCTGAAAGGACGCGGCACAGGGAAGGACGTTTCATAAAGGCACTAATGAGCACGGTCATAGCAGGTACGGGGACTCAAATCGTTTCCTGATGAGTAATGGCACGCCAAAGCCACCGCCGGCCACGCACGTCGTCCTCACAACTTTCTACGACGCGACAGCTCGATTAATATGTCGCACCGGTAAAACTACTGTGACAGTCTGGCACCTCACTCTTCTCTCTCACTCATGCATTCTTTACCGCGAGTCTGAGTCACAAAGAAAGAGCTCATTGATAAGCGCAGGTGAATCCTTTGGAAAACCTGACTGTGGTGTTGATGAATGCATTCTGGCGTGAGTGTGTAAAATTACCACGGAGGGGCCCTCGTGTGCGGTGGAGCATAATGCCTAATCATAAAGCATGGGAGTATGCGTTCACTGAGCCCGTGCTCCAGGTAATTAAAAAAAACTAATTTGGTTGTTGGAAATGAGAATTTTTTCATTTGTAACTGCTTTGGTTTCCTCTTTTTAATAATCTACACACACTTTGTGTTGGGAAGAAATGAGCACATCTCATTATTTCTAACAGTAATAGATTTTAAATGACGCTCAAGAAGAAATACAAGTTGTCAAAATGGATATTTTATGCGGTTAAGTCTGCTGCTGACTGGCTATTTTGTGCTTATCCCGGCAACAATTAGGACAGGGAATATGCATTTATTTGCATATTCCGTTAATCAGCAACTATTTTTCCAGCCACTAGGATGTAACCAGGAATATTTTTTTAATTATTAGTCAACGGGAAACATACCCTTAGGATTGTTCAAAGCAACTACATCCATTCATTTAGAAACATAATGAATATTTCCTTGAATTTGGAAAACCGTATTTTTACTGTTTTATTTGAGAATATTTGCTTTCAGCCAGATGGACACTGGATAATTTGAACACAGCCCTGTCCCCAGACTCCCAGATTCTGCGCTCTAGTATGGATTTTTTTATTTTATTTTTCAGCTAAGGTTTAGGAAAGGTTCATCTTCATTGCTCTAAATTAGGTCTCCGAGGGCATTTATTTATCAAGGCCTCCGAGAAGAGGAACTCAAAATTTTTAAGAAGCGAGAAGTCTTGTAAAGCGGTGCCAATATGCAAAGTGCGATTTCATCAGAGCAGCACGACCTACAGATATGGCTTTGTTATCTTATTAAACGGCATGCACGGTGACGGCGTTAAGACGGCTGCATTCGGAGGATTTAAAGCAATCAGGCTGAAGTCTTCCCACTTCTTGAGCGAATGACACACAGATTACGGCTCATTATGTTCTAACCAAAGAGCATGTTTAACATATTAATCTCGTGCTTTTACTCTTGATGAGAACCTCTTAAAACGTGTGAGACATGTGCAGGACAGAAATAGTGAGTGCATCCAATCCAGTGGGCCTAGAGAGAGAACATTAAATAAAATGGCATCATTTTTGCCCTGCACAAATCTCTGGGGTGTTGGAGGCGATCTTATAGATTTGTCGCCAAAAATGTTGCATTCCCTGGACGGATAACTTTCTCAAACAATTTCTCGCACAGAGACAACGACATATTTAATCACATGTCTGCAGTAAGATTTTACAGCTTAGTTAAAAATTGCTTGAAGTCTATTCAAGGTGTTCTTAGGGTGTTTTTGGTAAGCCTCTCTTTATCCTTCTCTGCGCCTTCCCACACCTCTAGAAAGGGTGTCACTAAAATATACATTTATGTGTGCCGCTCACGTGGTGCTGATCCCTTCTCAACACAAACAGCCCACTCAGCAGTTCAGAAACCACGCTGAACCCACAGTCGTGAACTCGAAGGATGCCTGCTGCAGACTGGAACAACCCACTCAACAGTTTAGATGAGAAAACAGCTGATTTGAAAGGAGCGTATGAGCAGTCAGAGCCGGAGCAAAGGGCAGCTTCTGATTTCTCACTGCTGTTGTCACACTGTAATCTTACATTAGTCTTAAACTGGGTGCGGAGAGTAATATTTTATCTGGGTCGGTGAGTGGTTACTAGCTTTGCTTCATGCTCAACTACGCACACTTGAGTTTTCATAGTAAATAGTATAACGCAGGGCCATTACTATTCAGAAGCTGAAGTGGCATCAAGATATCTGTGATTCACACAAATCAAAACTGCTTCCCGTCTCTCGCTGTTTTTTTTTTCTTCCACTTTTGTCTCAGAGCTCAGTGTATAATTTAAAGGGCTTCCTCACTCATCATGTCCCAGTGTGTATCAAAAAACCTGCATCCATGAGCCATTAGAGGCATTTGTCCCCTGAGATTAGAATCCAAAAAAGAAAAGTGTTGATTCAAAATCCTGGATGCAAAAAAAAAAAAAAAACGCATAAGGTATATTCAGGTTCAGGGGGGAAAAAAAAAAATACAGTACAGTACATCTACAAATGCTGTTGTGATACTGTGCTTTTGTGTATGAATGTGTGTGAGCGTGTGCACTTGTGTGGGGCAGAGGTTTTTGTCCCCAGAGATTTGTCTTTGAAGGCGTTTAGGTGTTGCAAACCTTCAAAGAGCGTTAGACAGGATCACACATTACAGAGAGTCTCTTCAAAGAGACTTTATTTACATCATATCTCCCCAACACCACCACTTCTCATTGCCTCTCCCGCTACTTTTCTCTAAAGCTTTCTGTCTGTACTAAAATAATGCTTAAAAAATATTCCTTAGTTAAGACTGAGCGTTGAAAAAAAACAGCGTTGAAAAAAAACAGGAAAAAGAAATCACTCTTAGCCCAGTGCAATGTCACATCCAGCTACTTTCAGACTACCTCTGTCCATGGTGCTGAAACCACTCTTTCTGTCTTCCTGAGAAGAGTTCCTCAATTGATGCTCTTCTCTGTATTAAGTTATTGCCACAAGTCAAAGCACAAATATTGTTCGATTCAAAGTTGAGCCAAGTACCAATCCAAATGAATGTAAGAATTCTTGCTTTGCACATTTTATCAAGGACACATTTGACGGTATGGTAGACAAGTGCCAAACAAAGGAGACAAATCTGTGCTGTTTTCGCTTAAAAGGTTTGGTGTTTCACTGAAATAAGTCATAAAAAACAGCTTTGAGAACTTTTGGCCACATGAGACTATCTCTGCAGCTAGCTGGCCGGCTCCTGAGATTACCCCCCTGGCTTACATCCATGGTCATCCAAGCCTGGAACAGTCCTGTCTCAGGAAGACAGCCGGTCATTTTAGTTTAAAACGAGCAGAAACACAGGTGTAGCACAAGATGCAGTGGCCGCCCTCGAAAAAAAAGGGCGTCATGCTCAATTTATGCAGCCTTCACCGAGAAACAGAAGTGCTCCAGACTTGGCTCAGGGATCTTCTGCGAAAACTTTGTGTTTCAGTCGCTACCCGGGCAGGAGAAGGACGTTTCATAAAGGTAACCTCTACAGTTGTGGGACTGATGAATATTGGCAGGACACTCTTTGCTCAGATGACACCAAAATAAATATTTTGGATGAGATGGGAATCCAGCGTGTTTGGCATAGACCTGGACCCGCCGCAGGGACTGCATAATGTCAAGGGTGAAAGAGGCTGTAAGATGCTGAGATGGGGCTGTACAACTTCAGCGTGTATAGGGGAAAATGTATTTATAGCAGCATTAATGTGATCTGTCAACAGAAATATTGAGAGGAAAGATGACTCCCAGTCTTAAGAGGATTGGCATGAGAGATATTTTTCAACAGGATTATTGCCAGGTCCAGTATGTCTCTTAACTGGAATTCAACAGAACATCTCTGGAGTATTTAAACGACGAAACACTTCCAATAAAAATGTTTCATTTAAAAACTCATGAAACCATTTTTTAACTACACATAAAAACGAATGCATCATATCGGTGCTTAAAAATAATCGAATTATCAGATTTTGCTGCTAATAGACGTGGATGGACTCACTATTTCACTGAATTTAATAAATATATTTAAATGAGAACAAGGGGCAATGTGTTGCTGACAACTGTACGTCTCACGGCCCTTGTAAGTTTTGCCTAAAAGCTTGTTAACAAGCTTTGACTCGAAGCACTGGATCACTGCATAGTTGTAGAGCCGGGCTAAAGTGCACCCCGCTTCCTCCAATCTGAGCCGGGACGTCAGCTAGAACCTACTATACCTTAGAGAGCTCGCTTTGTCCTCACAGTCCTCGGAGTTTGGACTCCCAGACAGATCTTGTTAAACTTCAACTACCAAAAATTTGAGCTTGGCATACTGTCCTCCTCTGTGTCTGACTGCCACCCCGAAACATTCAGCCCCCTCCTCTATATCTGGACGTCCCCGCATGTCTTCCTCTTAGAGCTGCTGCTGCTCTGTCTTAGTTGTATTTAGTCAGCAGCAGCTTTTTCATTGATAAAATATGAGAACATGATTGAAATATGAATACAGGGAGACGGTGCATGTGTGTGTATGAGCTGCCAAATTATTCTTGTGAGGAGCAACTTCTGAAAGCCCAGACACTTGATGACAGCTCGGTTCGTGGAGCCACTGAACCCAGCCCTGACAACTGAAAAGGCTTTTCTTTCTTTCTTTTTTCCTGCTTACGATTAAATGCCACAAATGGGTCTGAATACACCGTAGGTCTATAGGGGTTGTCCTCAACGTTTTGCAAATGTGTGAACATGAGTGACAGGGGGGAAAGTTAGATGGGGAGAGGAGCTATTAACGGACAACCTCAGCTTTTTCGGGCTGTTGGACAGTTCCTAAGTCTACATTTCAAATCTGTACATTTTCGGCATTCGGCTGACACGTTAATCCAAAGTGCCTCCCAATGAATAAGTATGGGGGGATTTCTGTGTCTTGCTCAAAGACATTTTGACAGGACCTACAGCTGCTGGCAGACTGTTGCAGGCAGTCTCTCTGAATACTAACACCACTCCGGCCGGCCTGTCTGTACCGATCATTTCTACCAGATGTACATTAACTGTCAGTCTGAGCAAAGGGCTATTAACAGCTAGGACATACAGCGAATTTAAGAGAATAAAGACTGACATATCTCCTCTTTGTGCAAAGAGGAAGAAAAAGCATTCCTGTTGAACATTCACAAGAGATTTGTTTGATAAGTGTCAGCTTGACTTAAGCCCAGACGAGAGGAATCAACCCATTGTGGAAGTTTCTCAATGTATCGAGAAACTTTTACCACTATTGAAAAACTTGATTCGCATTAGCATAACAATGCAGCGCAAAGCACGTTCATCTCTCATTTGACGGGTCGCCACTAAAATGGATCATTTCTTTGCTTTGCTCCATGATGCAGAAACTACTTTCACGCCAGTTACGTATTGAAAAGTGACAGGGAGACGTTGTCTGTTCCTTTAATAATCTAAATAAGCGACGCAAAATCGATATGATAACAGGCGATCCAGCCCGACCTGTTAGAATATTCAGTCAGATTGTGGCCGGCGGTGTGAAAATCCACAGGTAATCCGCAGAACAGGGAAATCTCAGCACCTAATAGCCGTGTAAACACTTGATCGTTTCTCTTTGGGTTGAATGATACGTTACATATTAGATCGGGTGACGCGACGAGCTGCCGGGAGAGACGGAAGCATGTCAGTAACGAAACAGCTAAGTTGTTCGAATGAACCCAGGACTGATGCCATTTGTCTTACACCATCTACGTTCGCTTTTACTATTGAACAAATTCAGTGTTTTCATTAAAGCTCGTTGAAAAAAAAAAAGTTATATTTCTGACAGATTCAGTGCTCCACAGTGAGCAGAAGCACTTTGCACGCTTGTCAAAAAAAAAAGATATACTTTGACTGATGTTTTTGTGCAGATGAAAGCACATTATCATGTCAGACCATTTTATTTAGCGTCCATGTAAACAGTTGGAAAGTTGGAATCTCAATTAGATTATTAGTTATAGGTTGTAGAAATACTATCCGTGTCTGTTGTTGTCAGTGACTGAGTTACTTGCATCTACACATGTATGAGGCCGGTAGTGTAACCTATTGATTATCCTTTGGGCAGTTTAGCGCCTAACGACCATGTTAACACTTGATCCAGTTGTTTCTCTCAGGGTGGAATGAATACACTCTTTCTGTATGTGAACTGGTTACATGCGGGGGTGAATATCGGGTAACGTGGCGACATACCAAGACCAGAAACATGGCGGCAGCAAAATTGTTCAAATAAGTGTTGAAAGTGACAATCAAAGCTGGAAGCAGCGTGGGCAGTGTCTTTGAAAACGCAGTTTGCCTCGGACCACCTAGTGAATGAATTCAAGGTCATCAGTAAAGAGGAGGGAAAACAGAATGTCTTCTTATGTTATGTTATAGATTTGACGATCCACAGTGGCCAGAACCACTTTGTGCATTTGTCAAGAAGGCGTTATTATTATTTCTGATGTTCTGGGACTTACCTATTGATAATCTGTTGAAAAAGACAATCTTGGCGCCTAACAGCCATGATAACACTTCGATCCGATTGTTTTTCTCTATGGGCGGAATGAACACATTCATTCTGCGCCTGTTGGCCACATGTAGAGTTTAGCTGACATGACAATACACAGGACACCACAAACGTGGCGGTAGCGAAACAGTGAGCGAGTGTTTGAAAAGATGAATGGAGCCAGAATTGATGTGGGCAGCACAGCTGAAAATGCCATTCATCTTACACCGTCTTTGTTATCTTCTTCCCTTGAGCGAAGTGAGCGTTGTCAATAAAGTTCAGATTTGTTTGTTGCTATATTTCTGGCGGCAGGCTGAACCCTCGCTAAAACGGGAGTGTTCTTGAGTAAAACAAAACAAAACAAAAAATGCATGTGAAAGCGCGTTATCGCTTCGGATTGTTTTATTTATCGTATGTAAAGCTGAAATCTCCATTCAGAACGATGTCAGTCAGGTTGAAGAAACACTGCCGACGGAGCGAAGCGGCAAGCAGTTCAAATAAGTGCTGGAAAAGGCGAACAAAGCCGCAATCGATGTAGGCAGTGCCTTTTGAAAATGCCATTTGCCTTGGACCATCTTTATCATTTTCTGTCATTTTCTAGAGAATAGATTCAAGGTCATCAATAAAGTGGAGTGAAAAAACATCGTCTTATGTTATATTTCTGGCAGATTTGACACTCCACTGTTGGCAGAACCACTGTGTGCGTTTGTCACAAAAAGGCATTATTCTTTTTAAAGCTCTGGGACTTATCGGATCGTATACTGTTAGGCTGGAATGTCTATGCAGAATTATTTCAGACTGAAGGAATATCATCCATGTTAATTTATCAGTTGCTTTTTTTAACTCTACGCTTGCAAAAGCATTTTTATTCCCGCCTCACTTAACACACATTTCTAACCCTGATCCACGCCTTCTCAACTCTGAAGTTCAGAATGAACTTTAATATTCTGGTAGATACTTCATAATGCCCTTCATTTCCACTGTGACCCACAAGGCATCCTCATATCTTTGGCTCATCCTCGTTTCTAGTCTAATTTATGCTCTCGACCAAGGTTTTTTGCCACGGGGGCACTCGGGTGTTTGATTTTAATTCATTAAAATCAAAACAGGAGAAAGGCGAGCCTGAACAGGTTGTCAGATCAATCAGGTTTTCTTTAAGCTGAACAGGTTGTCAGATCAATCAGATTTTCTTTAATCCTGGGGAGCTTTCTCAGTTTTCTGGTGCACAGTTAAAACAAAAAGAAAAAAGTTTCCCAAACCAGACAGCTGAAGGCAGGCTCACACCATCCACCCAACAACCCTATTGGAACCTTATTATGTGCATAACAGAGGAGACGGAGAAAAGCAGGCAGAGAGGGAGAGTTCACAGAACAGATGAAATGGAAATAGGGGAATGTTAAGCTGTAGCTCAAAAGAAAGGGGGAACAGATTAGACACAGGGGCTCCGTTGCTAGCCTGATTTGTATTAATCCATTTTGCTTGATGGTAAATCACTTGGATTCACCATCGAGCGGGAAAATTACATTATACATCCCATTGTGACAAATATTAGCCACTCGGTCGGGTTTCATCATGTAGTTTCGTGTAGAATCCATAGGGGAGCTGAGTTACCACTGATCTATAATGCATGGGAGAAGAGCGTCTACCGGGCTTTGGGGGATTTTTCTGTATGTGTTAGGCTTTGCCATATAATTCTTTCATCATCTGGGTTTACAGTGTTTTTTTTTGTTTTTGTTTTACTCAGGGAGTATTTAGGCAGAAGTGAAGGTTGGACATGACTGCTGGGGATGTTTTCAGCAGCATTAAGTGCTCCGGGATTCTGCTTCTGCCTGAGCTGTGCCCAGACACTGTCCTGTGTCTTTTGGGTGAAGCATGACTTCTGTAATTCCCTTGAACGCAGACAGCCGGGATAAAGGAAACAGGAGGAGTTCAGACCTGCTAGATGAAGAGCAGCAAGCACAGGGAGAAGGAGTCGCAAAAGGAAGGAGCAAAAACACAATAACGTGAGGACATAAACTACAAGAAGGCAGCCCAACATTTAGATAAAAGCGAAGCGGGGCTGAAATATCTTGTTATGAAAAGTAGGATACTCATGCTGCGTTGCTGTAGCGGCACAGCCAAGACAAGAACTACTGTCATGTGTCATCAGAATCACCCAGTTGTAATCAGTACTTTAGTGCTGAGATGGGGGATGATTCAGTAGTTTGCACAGTCAGACACTCACAAACACGTAGCAACTGACAGAACAGCTTGCTTTAACTCAGTAACCATGTACACGATAGGTTGACCCACTTAATCTGCAACGCAAGTGATCGGCGATTTCGCTGCTTTCTTCTTTGTCAAATCCCCTAATGCCTGCCGTATCTCCCCATATCCATAATGCATGCATTGTGATAATCTGAAGTGCATTATGTAACGGTTTCTAAAAAACCTCCAGGCAGCAGCGGGTGAAGAGGTGGAAGAAGCGAGGGATTTGCTGCAAGAGACGAAGGAGAGTGAAAGGATGTGGAGAAGATGTGGAAAATCAAGGGCAATCTAGGATGAGAAGATGAGAATAGGATGAGGAAGGGAAGTGTTGCAAGGGACTGTATTCACCCAAACGGCTCGGCAAACAAGGCGCAGAGAGTGTTTGTTTCAGGCAGGAAGGATGGCAGGCGCCACCTGATCTGCTCCTGGACCCGACAGAGATCGTCAATAAAGACTTAGAGGCCAAATGCGAGAAGTGTGATAAAGATTTTAAGTGCATCTGGGAAGTTAACTTATATTTAATTAGTGCAAGAATATGTGTTCAGATTGAGGCTCGTCTGCGATGGGATTTGCCTATTTTAAGATTTAAAAAAAAAAAAAAGCCTCACAGCTCTGGCTGATATAAAGAAATGGCAGCAAAACACACGGCTTTATTTTTAGCAAGTTAAAAAAAAAATAAAAAAATTAAATCCAGCCAACTGTATCAACGAAAGATCAAGAGCCGCGCTTTGATGCGTTACACCGTAGTGCTGCTTGAATCATTCAAATGTTGTGTCATGTCGGTATTTGTGGCAGTGAGGGCTGCGCTTCAGAGAAAATTAAAAGATGAAAAGTGTCGGGTTTTTTATTCAGGCGGTCTTCTAAGTCACGTTAAAAAAATAAAGTCCAGCAGATATCTCATAAATGATGGGCATAAAATCAATACCATAAAAAAAAAATAGACAAAAAAATAAAAAATAAAAAAAATGTGTTAAAGGAAACTGCTTCAGGTCGATTTCAAATACTCTGAATTGAATAGTTAATCAAAGCTTATTGATTTTTACTTTAATCTTTGAATCTCTGCGTGAAGATGCTCAAGGTTCCAGAAATGTGAACGTCCTGATTTCATACATAAATTCATTCTCCCTTACATATTAAAAGCCTTTAAACTTGTTATATGTTGGATGTTTTTTCTGTGCGTGACCTTCGAATACTGTTCCACAACTCTCGATCAGAGCATGTTTGCACACCCGGTATAACTTGGCAGCCCGAGACGCACAGTTTGAGTTTCCTGATCAGAATGGCCAGAGAAATTAAAGCCCATCCAAAGGCTGTGCTCGGCCAACCGGGCGTAATTATGTAAGTAATGATGTGGAGCGACAGAGGCAACATTTAACATCATGGAAGCACTTGTGTCCAGATCTTTGGTGGTTTCAAAATCAATAATGTCAATAGACATTTCTCCCTTTGTGCAGCGCCGCTTTAATCTCGACTTTTTTATTTTCTCTGCGTTCACTGTTATAATGATGAGCTAAGACAGCTTTCTGATTTAATCATCTGCTTTGCTTTACAGTTCAGTGTGCACTTCAAAGGTCAATCTCCCAGGACTAACCAGACTTAATGTCTGCCTGGTGTGCTCAGTAGAAAAGCCAGTAAGCCACAGAATCACAGAGTGTATGTGGATCCATCATGTAAGTTCAGGTGTAGGGAGTCTGCTGTAGGTGAGGGTGAGCTATTTTTCCCATCATAGGCTTGTGGCAATGCCTCAAATTTAGAGGAGCACGCACTTGCGCACTGCTTCTGTCTTTGATTTCTTAACTAGATGTAGAACTCATGCAAATACCCTTTGAGTTTAGAGACAGTGTGAGGTGAATCTTCCGTTAAACCTCACAGCCTGGTAAGCTTGGCAGCATGTGCCGCTAGACTGAGCAGAGCGGCATTTTTAATGCGAAGGAATAGAGGGGAAAACGGACGAGGGCCAGTGTTGTGCATTCTAAATGTTGGGGGCGGTGGGATGAGAAGTGGGTTTGGCTCGCCTGAGGCAAGGCGTCCGAAAAGTGCATCTTGAATGTGAATTGTCCTCAACCGAGTTCGCCTCTCCGACGAAAGCTCACCAGTGGACGACACGACTCACGCGAAATTTTGTGCGTCGCTCCAAGCCCCGTGATGCGCGCAAATAGTTTTCCGTGTGTTATTTGGCGTACAAGATATTTGGGAAGATTTCATCCGGCTTGAGAGGCAGCTTGAGCTGGATTAACAGCTTTGCAAAACAGAAACAGTTGGCAGTAATGTCTCTATTTCCCAAGCTTCTCCACTTCTGACCAATAACTTACTTTTTAAAGCAGAAATGCTGTTTTCTACTCCCCCATTTACTCGCTAGGGGGAAACAGTTTCCTTAACTCGCTGCAGTCACATGTCTATGAATAAACAACAGTAGTAATGCTTACCATCGTGTGATTGTATCATCTTTGCAAAATGTCAAAAATGTCCATAAAATCCACCTAGAGTGTTGTTTTTATTACTGGTATCGCTGTGTGACCTTCTCTCCACCTACCCAATGAAAACTTCTAAGTGAAAGCCCTTGTTGTTGAAGCAGAATGAACTCTTTACTCTACCTCACGCGCGGCGGTCCGGTGACTCCTCCAACAAACATCCACCTCGCTACTCCGAAGGCGGCCTGCTGCTCAAGAGTCTGGCGTTCAGTTTGAAAACGCATCAATTGTAAGAACAAGGAGCCAGCCCCTGCCAGGCACACTCATTCTATATGCGGCACCTCTACATGTTTGGGAGACAGGAAGTGTAATTACAGGCGGTAGGAAAACAAATTTGTTCTTAGAAACCTGGCACTGAAACGTATTGACAGAACCTAAGCGCTAGTTTTGCGCCGTGTTTGTTCTTGTGGAGTCAGCACTGGAGGTCAGACTAGAAAACCAGCGCCGGAGCGGCATGGCTAATGTGGCATGCATGAAAGATACAAATTGAAAGTCGCTGACAATGGACTGGGGGAAAAAAAAAAAAAGAAGTCATAAACCTTTCATGGTGTCTATTAAAAATTTGATGCTCGGAGCAGCAAGGAAAAGTAATGTGGATCTGATTAGCAGATGAATTCATCAGTGATTATACTTTCAGTTACACTCGGTGGCAAGGATTCCTCAGAGCTGTTATATTAACGTGGTGATTCAGTGGGATGCTCCGTAGGAAAACGTAAAGCTTTAATCATTTCCATCTTGTTTCCATGCATTAGTCAGACCGCTGACATGTTTGTAATGTACTCAGTCACAGTCAGCCCGAGGCATAACTGAAGTAGACAGTTGCTTATGGTGCCACAGCAACCACGCGACCACACAGAGCGTGAAATAGACTGAATTTGTTTTTCCATTTTGCCACCAACATTTTTCAAAAATAGACCCAGTCCCAATATAGTTCTGGTTGATTCACAGCGTTCTTCGACTTTAACGTCCCCATTATTCACTCATTGCTCCAGTTACAAAGCTCCAGATAGATAAACTTTATTTTCCCACAGTGGGCAGTTCGCCTTTGCATTTTGCACAGGACAAACAGGAGGAAAGATAAAACGGGGTGATCAGTGTCATGAGGAATGGTGAGCATGTGACACGGTGCTGAGAAGTCAGGTGTAAGGAGACCAGCGATCTTGGCGGCGGCGCGTCTAATGCTCTTGAACTTGTGTTCGCTGGATGCAGTCAGGGTGTTAAAAACGTCCACCAGGATTATGCTCTGACATAGCAGAGAGAGGGGGGAAGAAAAGAAAAGAAAAAACAAGAACTCACTATTTTGGTTTTCCAGCCTCCAGCTTTACTGTTATGTTCTGCTGGCTGTTAACAGATACCCTCACAACAGACAAGTCAGCGACTGTGGTGAAGCTTTTCGCTTCTGAGGAAGCTGGTGGAGACAGCTGAAAGAAGAGAAAACCCTCCGAAGTGAATGCTAACGTCGCCTTTAATCTGACGGATGTGTAAACAGGCACCTGTTTGCTAACAAGCTGAAGTGGGTTCAGAAAAGGCCGCCTGACCCCAGTTTAAAGTGGTGTCGACGTAATGCACTGACTGTAGATAAGTGGCTCATGCTGCCAAACTACACCTATAATAACTTAAAAGGTAATTTTATACAGACCTTCTTACCACTGAGTGTATATATAGCCTTGTGTATAATATAGCCTTTTACAGCAATGTTTGTGAGACATACTGTGCCCTACTGAAGTCCCCATGAAAATCTGAGGCGCCAACAACCCATGAATCACTTTTTCCTCCCAGTTTATGTACATACTAAACATCTAGCAGGTTTTATTTTGTCCTCCTCCTACTAGACAGTACGTCAAATTTTAAGATGCCCGAGTCAAAATTGGCTCTTTTTTTTTCGTGAGCAGAGTCTCCCTGCTAATGGAATAAAGAAACAGAGAGGATGCAGCTAATAATAATACAGCAGTCCACTCTTAGATAGTGGCTAGCCTAGCAGGAGAGAGGCCTGCTGGGCCTTGGAGAGAGCTGATGAGGACTGGGCTTCTGGGAACCAACAGGCAGAGCCGACCGGCTGTATTTACACCGCAGTCACCCACCGTAGCCAAGTTAAACTAAAGTAAATCACAAGGGCAGCTAGGAGTTTCACTTGTTATTTTTTCATGTTGCCGACGCACAGAAAGTGCTGACATGCATGACAAGGGGAGATTTGAAAGCTTTCTCAAAAGAATATGAGAATAAACAAGTGGAAAATGGAAGAGGCAACGAGAAAAGGTTGTGTGCAGTTGGTAAACAAATAAGAAGCTCTTCAGCAGTGAAAAACTGCTGCTCAGGTTGGGCTTCCTTGCTTTCATTATTCTTCAGCTAATGGACAGCGTTCCACCGTTATGCAGACCCTTGCTCCATAACTGACGTACACCTCCCCAGAAATGCAGCTACGCTCTGCGGCGACGCAGACCCCAAGAGCTGTGATTGGTCTGCTTGGTAGAAGCGTGTTCCCGCCTTTGTAATTCCAGCTTCTTCCCATCGCCGCAATTTTCATATTGATTGTTTTGGATCAAAGATGGAACATACAGAACAAAGGTTAACTGAGGAGGTCCGGGGATCTGCAGGGAAATTTAAAAATGTGTCCCGCAGCCTTTATGCTGCATTAACGTACAGCTAATGTTATCTCTGGAGAATGCGCCATAGTTCTGCAGTCTGTTATCAGCAGACGATGGTCCACGACTTTCAAGATGGCTGCTAATGCAAACTGAACATTTCCGACTGCTCTCCATTAAAACTTTTAAATAAAGCTGACTTTTATTATGACATAGCCATTGTGAGTGCAATGGGTTTTGCAAGTCAGATAAACCACCGCTGCCATTTATCAAAAAGGTATCTGCAAAACAATTGAATGGCCTCTGCATTTTTTTTTTAAATCATTTAGATATTACTGCAGGGAGTGATGGAGCAAGAAGGGGCAGCCATAGTGATCTGTTAAATGCAGAGTTGCAGGTGTCCTGCTGTTTGCAGACTCATGCCATGTGCAGCATAAGATCAGGTCATAGTTGCACAGTTACAGAATAATGGGAAAAGGTCAAACGTCGCCTTACAACATCATTAAAACCATCTGTCATTTGTAGTTTTTAGTTTTTCTAACGATAACACAGGATTGTTGGTTATTACTACTCAATGTTTGCACAGACAGCCAGACTCTCTTGAGGATGAAGCTGACTCGCTTTGCTTGATATCTACAAGGCGTATTGTTGCAGCTTGTAGTACAGGCCCTCCTTTCTTCCCAGAGAAGAACATTTTGTGATACAAACTAATTGCTATGAGGCTAGATTTTATTTTATGTTCAGTGCTTTTAGCAACGTGTTGGGGTGCCCGACCTGCTAAGCCTGTTCTTTTGAAAGAGCCTGGAAGCATTTAAGGACCTGTTAAAGTGTCCCTATATGGATTTTTGACAGAGCAGTCAAATGTAGACGGGAATACGTTCTGGCTCACCCCATTAACATTAAATGGATGCATTCTTCAATACTCATTAATCATTGAATACGTTGTATCGCACCTGCTCATTTCACCTGCCTGGAGAGCCCGCTTTAATCTCTGACTCTTTGATACTATCTCAGCGCAGTGCTCCATCAGTGACAGAGGAGTAAGTACGGAGATGTTTCAGAGCTAGAGATAAACCTTTAGCCTTGCATGGTGGATGAACTTTCTAACACAGAGTCCTTGAAACTTGTGATGTTTCCTCAGCGATGGTCCTGATCAATACCACATTCTGGCTCTGCCGCAGTCTCTCAGCTGTTGGATTTCACAGATATTTTCTGATTTTCTTCAGAGCTGTTCCTCTATCTCTGGCTCACCTTCTCTTTATTAAAATAGCCTCCACATTAAGTCCAAGATTATGCTCTTCCCACCACAGGTCAACGGGGTGTAGCTGACTCCTCTGTTGAGTGTCATTATGTTGGTATCTTAGCCTCAAGCAGTTCACCACAAGTACTTTCTCACTTTCTTTTCTGCTGTGGAGATATCCCCGGCCATTTCTGCTACTGCATTAGTGCAGTACAGGTGAAAAGGTTTCTTTTTTATTTTATTTTGTCTGCGTCATCTACACAATATACAATAAGAATCATATTCAACGGCAACATTTCTGCTTTAGCTAATCCAGATGTCCAGCTACATACACTGTCACCAGTTTTGTTGCATGTTTTTAGCAAAACTGTGTGCAAATGTAAAGACTTCATAATTTCGGGCAGCACGTACATTAACTTTTTGGCTGATCCAGTAATAATATAACTGGGTTTCCAAAGCTCATCCTGGAATATACAGAATAACACACTATTAAATTTTTGATTATTTCCCCTCATTCACATTATGCACTATGATTTCTAATGTGCTTTTTCTGCTTGTTCCTGGCATTTATTGTATTTAGTGGCTCCATCTCTCTTACGTAAGATCCCACACTTGTGGAGCTGACGCTCTTTTATCCAGCCAATTTCTTCCAATTTGTGTCGCCTTTGACAAATCACAAGAAATCATTTGGCAGCAGTCGTTTCGGGGGAGATTTCCGCGCGGATCCTGTCACACCGCACATCCACAATACCTGCCAGAGGACTTTGCATTCACTGTATGGCACATAGGAACACTGAAGGATTATTATTTCATCTTTCCTTTAGAGTTCATTTCATGTCAGCTGTGACAGAGCGGCCTTTGATCTCGCTGAGAAAACTATGTACGTACAGAGCAAGAATGATCTGAAGAAATCCTTTCATTTAGCCGCGAGGAGTTTTGAAACTGTTTAACGCACCGATACCAAAAATTACATCAGTGGTTCAAACTGAACACTGTTTGCATTATGTGGCCTGTGTCCAGTCACTATCTAGGAGCTTCATTTATTTTTTAAAACATGATGCTATGTTTTGTTATATTAGGTTAAACCCGCAGCCTTCTCATCACCACTGCGTGAAGGTACTGTTTTGTAGAAGGACTGACTGAATGCTAAGAGCAACTCTGCATGCGAGTTTCTCTACTTCCAACATCGCATCCGACAACAAAACAAAACCGAGCAAAAAGAAACAGACAGAAACAAGGCTGAGCTAAATGGCTAAAGCACTAAGAAGCCCATTCTGCATCACAGAAGCGTGGCCGTGACAAAAAAACATTTCACATGACAGTTGCTGAGGATTTTTAGTTCCTGTGTGTGCAATAAAACCACGAGCTGTAAATCCTTTACTCATCCCTTCACCTGACAAGCTTTTTATCACACCGCTACACCGTATCGTAATTCCACCAACGTTGTCCATATGCTCGCTCGCTCGTGTAGCTTGAGGCCCGTGTCGGCCGAAACCCCGCCACACACACACACAACAAACACGTGCTCAAACACAAAGCAGCCGCCTGCATCAGCGGCACTAATTATGCTCCATTTGGAAGGCCAAAACTAACTGCCCCTCCTCATTCAGGACAGGAAAGCAATTCATTCTAACTTCTCCGACAAACAGAGGTGTTTGGGTTTGATAAAATACAGAGCAGACCTCAAAACTGAGACCTTCTCTCTGATGTAACTCCAACTCTACATGCCCTCATGTATATGTTAATGGAGTTTTCCAGTTATCACATGATGCAGAACCATCTGTCTGCTTAGTGCTTCACCAAGTATGATGTTCACTTCATAGCTGTTCCTTTCTTCCTCCCCGATCTTTTTATCTTTCAATTCTAATTATTATGCAAATACAGACATCTGAAACTGAACCACTCTAGTCAGTATCAGGGTAAATGTTTAGTTTTGCAAACAAATCTGTTGTGCACTCCACTGCACTACAATTGTTCCTATATTACTCACTGGTTGACATGTGACATGTGGTTTGGATGAACATTGCATTAATGCATTATAAAAGATATAGCCCCCAGCCAGGGCAATGCAATATAATTCTGTCTAAAACATAAAAAATATTTGGTTGTATACCATCTATATGCTACAATGGATTTTTGTTTTCATTGTGGCTTAGTAATTGAGTCCAAGATTGGATATATTAAAAACAAGCTATTTGGTCATCCTCCATTCTCATTTGTCATGGAAATACCGCATGTATAGAAATCAATTCTGTGTGGGGAAATATCCCAGAGGATTGCGGTCGATTGCCAACCAAGATAAAAAAATAAAAAAAAAATTAAAAAAAAGAGAAGGATCTTTTTTTCCCACGCGGCATGTAACAGACAACATTTTGAATAATTTACTGCCTGTGCAGCTACCTTTCAGAGTCATGATATGCACATGTGCGAATCCCAGCTGCACTGTTGTGTACACGGACGCAGCGTGTGAACTGGTGTTCACATGAATGTGGTAAGATAATGCCACCACAGGCGCACACACAATGGAAGATGAATGACTTTGATAAGTCAGTGTCAGTATGGTCACTCACTCAGAGCTTGACAGCCCAAAGACAGAAAACTAGCAGCGCAATCTGAATACAAATACTGATTGTAGTTTAATAGTCAGAGCACCGGGGAAAACAGTTCATTTATTTGCATAATAAACTATACGACTGTGTACAGACATTTAAGTGTTATATAATTAAAGTTTGCTCATAGGAAATCCAATAACTGGACTGGAACACCATGTAGTTAATAAACTATAGCTTAATATTACTGATGTTGTTGCCTGCGCTGCTGTCTTATGACTGCGATTCCAGCTCCTGTTTAGTGAACGATTATGTCAGAATTTATAACCATCACGATTTGTTTCCTTCACTGCTTCCCTTGCGGAGAGCTGCGCACTCCTTCTTTCTACACCTTTCTTTCCCCGTGCCTGGCTGAACATGATTTGAGTTGTTCCTTATCATTATGAAGGTGATTTATGCTCAGCAGTTGCGGCTGGTTTGCATGTGTGCCTGAAACTATGGGTTACGTTACAACGCAGTTAAGCTGGCTTCTCCGTTAATTAGCATGAGGGTTGTGTTTGTTTTTGAGGTCAGGGTGTAGTAAGAGTAGTAGTAAAGTGATGTGGCAGCACATATTGCATGGAAATGTATGTGCAGCACAGAAAAACCTCAATAAAAGATAAAAGCCTCGACCTCCCAAAGCAATCAAGCAAAAATACTGTTATTTTTGCAGTGTGTAATAAGGTTTGAGGAGTTTGTTTATATAAGTTAGGGAATTATTTATGCTCCTACTGTGGAAACAGATTATTGCTCATTTCATCATGTTGCATTAGATATCTCGCAGCTAGTTGCTTAACATTGTAACACAGTAATCACCGACTGCCGTTGCGGTAATTCGGTTAATGGAATTTATAAATGAGGCTTCGTGGTGAGCGTCGCACATTGTTTTCACTGTAAACAATCTGTGACAGTGCCACAGAGAGAGAGGCGACGGAGGCAGAGAAAGAGGAACCTGAGGGAGGCAGCTAAAAGAAGCGCTTCTTGCAAAGATGGGTTCAAAGCAGCAGCCGACCGACGGCTGAATCACATCCACTGAAACATTCAGCAGCCAGTTTCTACACACTTTCCTCCAATGAGTGCTTTTGACTCTGTTGCTCTTACAGCAGCTTAACACCAGCTTAAGAACACATGCTGACCTATGAGGGCTGCAGTGCTGCAGCAACGCAGATGCGAGGGATCCCACGTAATGTTGGGGGTGATCAGGTGCAAGTGGCAGAAACTGTTTTTCAGCTCGCACTCGAGTTGGAGGCAAGCATGTGAACTAAGGTGAGAGTTTTTAGAATAAACAACACCATCGATTTTCTGGCATGGTAAACATGACCAATGTTTATTTTAACGAACTAGCAACCTTTTGTGATCATTCGAACGAAGACAACCCGCCCTTGATTATCTAAAACAGAGCTAAACTGGATGAATGCTCTGAAAGAATTTTTAAAACTCACCCAAGTTGCTTATTTGGTCCTGATGACTGATCTTCACGGTCATACCTCTGTTGATGCAGCCAGCAGCGTGCATTTCACAGCTATTATCTTCAATGCTCAAGGATTACAAAGTCAAACATTTGCAAAAAAGAAGTCTTACATTCTTTTAGATTAAATGTCTGTGAAGATTTTCAGGTATCCATGTCAAGTTATTGCTTAAAATCAAGCCAAAGCTAAAAATCCTTAGATCAACTTAAAATATAGTATGCCATTTCCTGCTTCCTCTGGTTAGAAATCTTACTGCGGTCTCGCGACAGGATAATTAAGAGTAGATTTCATGACTATAACAAATCCAGACAATCAATTTCCATTGTTTTTAAAATGCTGGGTGCATTTTTACTTTATTGGTCTTGTCTGAGTCTTTTTTTTTTTTTCCTCACAGAGAGAACTTGCAGTATTGACTTTGTTATCAATTGGTCTTCGGCCAATACAAACACACATGACGCTGTCTGGCATGTTTGAGTCCAGTAGTAATTTCCAGGTAAACATTTTTAATTAAAATGGGAACCTGAGGGATGTTTTTACCAATTAACTCAACCAGGATGACTAAGTCGAAATTTACCGGAGGGGTCAAATAGATGTGGGTGCATGTGGGTTAAGCCAAGTATGTTGGAATAGAAAACATGGTGATAAAATACATGTTGTAATGTAATGTTAGCTGTATTTGTCCTCGCTGCTGGAAAAACTGTACGTTTACGAGAGTCTTTAACTAACTTGAGGTGATAACTGCTATTCCGTTACATCGTGCCTATCCCAAACTTTGTGGAGAAACTTTACTGGGGCTTCTCCTCTTCTCCTGAACTCCTGTGAATATGTCAAGCAAGCCATCGAGTGCACTTTGACGGTTACGGCTGTAGCCAGACACTCGGATGCATTTCAGAGTGGCGGCATGGGCCGAGCGTGTTTTGTCTCTTCCTCACGGAGTCGAAAAAACTGCAAGAGGTGTTTTAGGGAGTGAGTTTGCAGGGTCAAATCTTTCAGAGCTCAGCGGTCGAGAAATCTTAGCTGCAGCAGAGTGAGTTGACAAAATAAAGAACAGAGAGTGGTGGAAGTCAGTGTCATAACGGGGTCAGACCGGGACTGACGTACACAGTTTGACCAGACTAGCGTGCAGGGCAGTGGAGAGAGGAAGCTGTTGGCACTGACAACTGCCAGCATGGACAGAGATGTCCTGCGAGAAGGTTGATGTACACTGGAGGTGACAGGATTGTTTATTGCCTTGTCTACAACACTGTTAAATGTTAAAAGGAGTATTAGTCTTTTATCTTGTGTTCTGTCTCATCAACTTATCCCCCCTTCTCCTTCTCCACAGCCAAGAATACCATCTTGGTGACATTTAATCTCCTTTTGTGTTTTGCCATCTTCCTAATACTACTTTTCCTTTGTTTATTAATCTCTAAAGATTGAGAGAGACACTATTCTTTATTCCTCTTTGTGTCAGGTTGACGGAATAACCAGAGTTGACAGCCTCGTTATAAAATAAGACGCAAAGCCCTTAATTGTCACGGATCAGGTCTTATGGGAGTTGCATTATTTGTTTAATGAGATTGAATTTCAGCTTTCAACTTGGAGCACTTTAAACATGCTCCATTCATCACGCCCGACCACCTCTCCTTCCACATCACTCCCTTCCGGACTCAGTCCCCATTCCCATCACCATTTCCTTACCATCTTTTTTTTTTCTTTCCTCTAGTAAAAGTAAAATCAAAATGCAAACAAGGCAAATCCTCTCTGCACGTCCTCCCACGGGAAAGACATGAAAAAAAAAAGCGGATGAGAGGAGAATCATTGCAATCTCTTCCCCTCGGATTGTGCATACAGAAATGGAGTGGAAAAGTACAAAATCATTTTTGCTTCAAATATTATTTATTACACTCATCAGTCATGCCGTCCCTTAGTCAGAGGAGATGAAATTATGTACCTCTGGAAAAGCAGCCGTAGGAACGTCCAGCCCATCCTTTAGGCATAAAAAGGAGGAAAAAAATGAACTGAACTCTTCCTGTTTGTTCGTTTCCTCTTTGATTGGCGCAGGTCAAATGTGCCACTACTGCAAATTAAACTCTCCAGACTCTATGCGTGTGTGTGTGTGTGTGTGTGTGTGTGTGTGCAGGCTTTCATCTGAAAATCCCAAAAACTCAAGGTCTCCCAAGATTTGGTTGTCCAAATTACACCACATCCCCAAGAGCTTCTGGGCAAATTAAGTTGTGGAGTAATCTAACAGTAGTTTTCATTGCTCTAAACCCTGAAACAAGATTACCATGTTTTTAAGCCTAGACCCTCGTCTATGAATAGTTATGAAATGTGATCATAATCCGTGGCTTAGCGAACAGATGGTTCAAAAAACATTCTCACAGCAGGCATCTGTGTGTGTGTGCGGGCCCCACATGTGGAACACTTGTTTGCTGCTTTGACAAACGCACGCCTCTTCGTGTCGGGGCTGACGACAGAGAAAATTAAACGGCCGGCTACCGCTAACACGCACGGACGTAGGCAGCGATTGTGCTGCTGACAGTGCAGCACACGCATATCAGTGGCTGCTCATTCAGGTTCACGGTCAGAGGAGCTGTGAACGGCTACAGTTACACAATGGAAGTCCCAATTCAGTTTTGTTGACACAGTAATTACGGGGCAATCTGTTTAGCTTTTCAGCGCTGCAGCAATCCTAACACATGTGCACTATTTGTTAAAACAGTTACACCGTCGCGCTTCATATTACGCGTTAAACAGACGGTTTCCTGTTTGTCAAACAAACTACTTTCACGGATGAATACAATGACACTTCCCTGCATTTCTCTTTTAAACGCCGCTTCCGCAACAACACTAACTCTGGAAAAACAGAAATTCAATTTGGTGCACCAGGTTGCCTCAGTAAGTGCTTCAGGAGAGCTGCACCGCTAAACGGGAGTTCATACAAGGCCGGGTTATTTCGCTGCAGCAGAACAGTGGGTCATTTTAGAGGTCAGATGTTTAACAGTTTAGACACCTTTTTAAAAGAAAACAGCCATTTGATCGTTGTCTGAATACTTTGAAATCTGGTCACGCGCACCTGAACTGTTGCTATTGGAAACGCGCACTCTGTCGTGTCGGAGGTGACTCAGTTCATCACGTAGACTGAAATTCAAATTCCTGCATTTATCAAAAAAACAGAAAAAAGAAAAAAGTGGATTCACATTTCGCTTGCAAAGGCTCCAGTGACCTTTTTTGTGCATCCAAGTTTTTAAGTTTTTGAGGTCGGTAAATAACTCATGGATTAACTTGAAATCAATTTAAAATAAACTGTGTCTAAGATTTTTTTTAAAAAAGGGAAAAAAATGTGAGTTGTTTTTCTGTGTGTGCCTCTGCTCATTGATTTTAATTCCGCAATGGTTGGTTCTCTTTCTCATGCACTCTGAGGCCATCTTCATTTTGCTGTCTAATACCCACGTAATGCCATAAAAAACATGACTAAAAGCACATTGCAGTTATTCAAAACATTTTGCGTTATTGTTTTTATAAAAACATAAATTAAAACTTTAGCAGTTAATGATCCACATTTTGAGCACTAATGAGATCTTAACAAGGTCTATTATCCACGTACTTGTTCATCAAGGCATTCACTTTGAGGGCAAAGAGGGGGGAGCTAAAATCCACATTGTAAATGTTAAGAAAATGAAGAAGTCAGTGAAACTCATAAAAAAATGTATAAATTTGGAAAGTATGTGTTTGTATCTAAAGTGAAGTTTGTGTTCTGACCTGCACTGTCCTTCCTGTAAAGGCTGCTGTAGCCTCAAGGTGAGACTATAGGACAGCCACACAGTCATTCTTTCGCTCTCTGCCTTTTTATTGCAATCACCCGTGTGCACCTGTGTGCCTCTAACTCCTTGCTTTATAAGGGCTTTTTTTTTTTACTGCTTAATTTAATTGTTCATGTGGGACATGCGTGCACGCACACACACACACACACACACACACACACACACACACACAAAGCTGTCAGGAGTGAACATTAATCTATCCAGACAGAAAAGATAATTTCTGCTTTATCACGTTTGGGGAGCCCTATAATGAAAAGAGTCACATTGGGGTTTTAAAAAGATATAGAACGTCATCCCCATCCTCCTTTTCATGCACACATCCAATTTATATTCAAATAGATGGGAAAGAATGAACGGTAAAGGATAATGAAGTCTTATCAGGCTGTAACTGGAGATGCTATGGTGCCGCAAACTCACAAATATGCTGCCGCACACAGGCGTTTTTCTTATCAACGTATATATTTTCGGATGGTGGCTGATCTGAGTTACAGCCTGGCTGGTAATTGCTTTAAATATTCGCCACGCTGATAGTGGAATTCCCTGGTGAATATCAGTACATAATCGCCTGTGTTTGTGTTACGGAAATTAAAACTTCTCAGATGCTTTCATTTCACGCTAACGCTGGCTGATAATCTTAACACGTGCACGGGAGAATTGAATAAAAGTCTTTGTTCAAGCCAAGTATAACAGTGACTTCAGACAGACGCAATGGCCTCAGTATTAAAAATACCTAAAAAAAACCCATCCTGTCCATGTTTTCAGCGTTCCTTAAAGCACGTCTAGTTTTTTTCTCTTGCCTTTGTACATTAGCGTTCATTGTCAACGTTCGCGTTTGAAGTCTTTAAGCCATCTGTGATAATTTGATCACCCTTGTCTTGTTGGGATAAAGACCCTAAATACTAACAATGTGAATTAATCAAATGATAAGAGGCACATTTTCCCTTCCCTCTATGTCCTGGTACAGGAGGTGCTGAATAGCTGTCTCTCCTCTTTGTCAGTCATGCTGCTTAGTGACATTTCTATATTCACGGACACACACCCAAGCCACACGTGCATAAAAAAGAAAAAAAAGAGAAAGAAGAAGAAGCCTGTCATGCATGGTGTAACTATAAATAAACCTCCAGTGCACTCTGGATTTTGCACTTTTACGAGGGTTTGATGATTATACACGACACAGCAAGCTCCTCCAATTCCTTTTAAGAAAAAAGAGAATAGCAACACCTTGATGTGCTAAAACAGAGCACAGAACATGTAATAGCCAACATTAATACTGATAAATACAATGACTTCAGCTAATGCTTAACTGCAGCAGGCACAGAGAACCAGCTCAATCTTGCTTTCGATCACTGAGGCTCACCCTAAAAACTAAAATAACTACAGTCCAGAAAAAACGACAGTATTTGAGGAACAGTTCTCCATTCTTGTTTTTAGTTTTTGTTTTTTTCCAACATAACCTTTGAGGGATCTGGAGGTGAGCCAATGTTAGAGCCTTCCTCCTTTTTGATCAGGTTATTTATGTTCTTCCTGTCCTCTGCTGTAACGCTTCCCCGCCAACAAAAAACAGCAAGAGGGTGATCCTACAGGGAGGTGAGTTGCCAACAGGAGGAAGCGCTGCACTGTACGTGTCTCAGCAGAAGCGTCGGGTGACAACTGGCATTGTGTACACATGTTTGATCACGATATGTCGACGAAGCATTCACAAAGCATGAATTGATTAGAAGTGATTGGAATAAGCAAATGCGAGGGTGACTTCAGGGGAAGTAAGAAATGTGAGTTGTGAACAGACAGTTCTATGGACTATGCTGTGGAGGGGAGAAAAAAAAAAAGAACCTGCAAGTCCCAAGTGCTGTGTCCACATGCTTGTTCTTCTACTCTGTCAAAACAGTGACTCTGCCATTCCTGATAAAGCCCCTGTCTGGGCCGAGGCAATCGGCTGTGGGGCAGTGGCTAGAAACCTTTTGTAATCTTGGCCTTCTCAGCCAACAATCACACCAAGCTGGACGCGTCGAGATAGGCTCCTAGCGCACTGAAAATCACATCCCATGTGAAAGTCTACTATTTGCTCGATTGAGTCAACGCTCCGTGTGAGACAAAGGGATGAAAGCTGGTTTCCTTCTATCCTGGCTGATCAGCGACAATGACAGGAATTAGTCTGATATCTTGTATGATTTTCTAAATGGAGTCAATAATGACTAAACACTGAGCACATGCAGGGAGGGATTACTTTGCCGAAATGAGAAGATGAGGGTGAAATTATCTCGGTAAATCCAGTGTCAGTGGAACGGTATAATTATGGCGTCTGTGGCGAAGCAAAAAGTGACTCATTCAGCAGCCAGAGTACAAGTTTTTGTAAACAAATCTAACAGAACTGACACCGTCTCTCTGCGTCATCCTCTCCAGGTAACGTGTTCGTGGTGAGTCTGGCGTTTGCTGACCTTGTGGTAGCCTTCTACCCTTACCCCCTGGTTCTCTACGCTCTCTTCCATGACGGATGGGCACTGGGGAACACGCAATGCATGGTAAGACCACATCACTTGCAGCATATTTCCATGTACCTCCACTGCAGAACCAATAAGCCCACTCCCTACACAGTCTGACACTTCGCTCCCTGTCTCTCTGTGCAGGTCAGTGGTTTCCTTATGGGGCTGAGTGTCATCGGTTCCATTTTCAACATCACTGGGATTGCAGTGAACAGATACTGCTATATCTGTCACTCATTCTCCTACAGTCGGCTGTACAGCTATCGCAACACGTTGCTGTTCGTTGCCTTAATTTGGCTGCTCACTCTGGTGGCTATTGTCCCAAATTTCTTCGTCGGTTCGCTGCGCTATGACCCTCGGGTTTACTCCTGCACCTTCGCCCAGAATGTCAGCAGTTCCTACACAGTGGCGGTGGTGGTGATTCACTTCCTGGTTCCCATCGCAGTGGTTACCTTTTGTTATCTACGCATTTGGGTACTTGTGATTCAGGTAAGTCTCCTGATTCTTTATATGGTTATTTAAGCATAAAGTAAAGAAGATCAAAGCGGGTGCTTAAATGACATCTTTTGCAAATAGCATAATAGAGAAATGGCCCAATAGTAACAAGACCCACCAGCCTGCAGGGTTCATCCAAATTGAATCAGTAATGTAGCAAATGACCATTTCAGTTTTTGAAATTTTGACCTTTAATAGTGGACCTGTGAGGGGATTAGAGGAATTTTTTTAAATGCCAGAATAAACTGACAAAATACATCATGCGGTCAGGGAAACCCCTTTTGGCATATAACATTTAATTATGAGTAAGAGGTTTAAAAAAGTAAGAAAAAAAGAAAGAGGTAGTTTGTTAAATGTTGGACAGAAAGTAAAGTAAATCAGTTTAGTATGTGGCCTGTTTTTGGTGATAATGAGTAATGAAACTAATAAGCACATTAAGTTAAACTAAGGAATTACAATTACACACATTAAATTGTCTTTTTACTACAGTCTTGACTGAAAATATTAACGGACCACTGCAGCCTATAGGAGGAAAACGTATCATATTCCCTTAATTTCCTGTTTTTGATCCACTGTACAATAATACAGACAACCAGTCAGTTATCAGTAACCTGAACCAACTGCCCAGGAGATACGGAAAGCAATGGTCCCTTCTTGAGATACCTGGATTGAGATCATGCCATAATTCAACACAGTTGTGACAATCTGATGTTCAGCATGTGATTGGACTGGACTTCAGCAAAGAATAACCAATGCATAAAGAGTAAACGTCCTCAACTCCAGGTGCCTGGCTTTCTTTTTCAGATGATCTCATTCTAACGAAAAGAATGCTTCCAAAAAATCACGACGTAAAAGCTTAAAACTTTGAGGTCAAATCTCTGGGTGTTGCAAGCTCTGGAAGAACAATGTCATACGAGTGCACACATGTCTTTCGAAGTTGTAGAAGTAGACATTTTATCCAATCAAGTTTCAAGGTTTCCGAACTTTTCTACGCACATACGCACTGCAGTTTTCAGATGAACTTTTACAAGGTTTCCAACCTGGGATACAAAGTAATACAATTGGAGAATGGAGTTTAAAAGTCTGAAAAGGTGTTGGAGAACTTCTGTAAAAAGATTACCAAAGCTGTGAAAAAGCAAACTTGTAATACAAAATCATATTTACGGACTTTATAGTTCTACCGTATTCATCTTTTTCATTCTTTAGAAACAGTTTGCAAACTTTCAAAACTTAGAAACTTTGGAATTGAGGTATGATCTGAAGCCTACTGAAATCCAGAGGAAAACAATATGAGTGAGTTGAAGTCTATGACCCTAGTAACCAACTAGCTCTATGTGCAATTCATTCAGTTTCTTTAGTAACTTGCACAGCACTGGGTATGTCTGACAGACTCAAGGACCAGATATTTTGAAGTGTTGCATCTGTGTGTGTTCCTGCCTTCTTTTGTCCATCTAAATGTGTGTGAGGTCGGGACAGAGCGGAGCCTCCTGGTATCATTTACACTCTGTTCTCTATTTTGTGCCATTTCATCATATCCAGGTGCGACGCAAAGTGAAGACCGAAGAGCCTCGCCTCAGACCGAGTGACTTGCGGAATTTCCTCACCATGTTTGTGGTATTTGTGCTCTTTGCCATATGCTGGGCCCCACTCAACCTAATTGGTCTGGCAGTGGCAATAGATCCGTCCCGCGTGGGTCCCCGTATCCCCGAGTGGCTCTTCGTGGTCAGCTACTTCATGGCCTACTTCAACAGCTGTCTGAACGCCATCATCTATGGCTTACTCAACAGGAATTTCAGGAATGAGTACAAACGCATTGTCACCTCCGTCTGGGTGACTCGGCTTTTCGTGACAGAGACTTCTCGAGCCGCCACGGACGGCAGGAGCATGAGGAGCAAGCAGTCGCCGCCCCCGCCGCTCAACAACAACGAGTCGGTCAGAGATCGCACAAACAAAGAATGAAACATGGATCCTTGAGCCCGTAGAAATGGTAATTCCTGTTCTTATGTGATACTTAGGCAGTTGTGCAGCTAAAGAGTATCAAGTAACAGATGAAACTAAAAGGCATGGCTTTGTTTTCTGGTAGTTTCAATAGGGAAATGAAGCACTTAAAACTGAAAAACTAAGAATTAATACTTTTTCGAATTGTGATTGGAATCAACAGAGCAAACCCTTTAGAGATGTTACTATGTCCTGGGAGAACTGAGCCAAGCATTGCAGTTTCGTGATGTTATTACTCTAATAACAATCTGAATGGTACACTAATATTACATTCAAAATCTGATGTCCTTTAATGACTGCTGCTGTGGACTCTACGACAAAAAACTGGGCAACCATTTGGTAAAACTGGTAAACACACACCTCACTTTAGTAACTTTAAAAGCCTCAAATAGTACAGCTAGTACAACTCGCCTCACTTGAACGCTAGTTTAGTAAAAGAGGAGAAAAGTCTGACGATAATATAGTTTTGCGTGACAGTAAAGCGGTCGGACTTACACACTAAGCCTACATGCTGCAGTAGCACGTACTTAATACTGCCTGGTCTGACCCTTCTGCACTGCAAAGAACTAGTAACAGAAACTTAGTAATATATCCAGAATATCACTGATGGATGACACAAATCAAGACTGAACCTTGTCTTACGTCCTATTTTAGTTACTGAATGTCCCAGAGCAAACATGCATTTGATGTAGGAAGGGGAGGATGCCTACGTCTACTATTGCTGCTGCATCCATCAGTCTACATGTGACCCATACTTCACTGCTGCGGCCCTCTCTTGCAATACAGTTTTTTTTTCTTATGTATAAGCTACAGCAGACTTTAGTTACTGCAAACTTTGAGATAACTTTCATTTAGAGAAAATTGGTGGTGGAAAGTACATTTACATGATATAGGAGCGAGTCATTGAGTTTTATTTAATATATTCACAAGCTAACTAAGCGAAAGTTAAATGCCCCTTTACCAGGTGCAACATTCAGGTGATTTGAATTATGATCCAGGGATAAATTATACAATATTCTGCTTAATTTTGAAACTTTAAAGTGGCAATCTCAAAAATTAGAGTCGTGGTTGGTTTGGTGACACCTGTAGTTATAGGTGGTAATACTTAATTTAATACTACATGTCAAAGCGTTCTGTGTGCAGCAAAGCAAACTACTACTACTGTCTTTAAAAAAATAAGACTTCAGGCAATAATTGGCATTTTCCATCATTCTATGATGTAATACTTGTGCTGCACGCGGCATGAGTCTGCAGGGTGCTGTTAGACGAGTTTGTTACCTCGCTGAGAAATTGGAGGAGCGCGGCCGGTCGCCTGCAGCCATTCGTCTGCAGCCGCTCATCTAACGGCTCACTGCTGGCGCTGCTTCTTGTTCCATTACTTGCTGAAATATCTGAGAGCAATCTGCTGTCAAAAATGGCGGCCGTCTCGTTTTGCAGATGCGTTTTTGGCGAGTGGCAGCAGCGCTACTAACGCTCACTGCATTTCCTGTAAGCTCTTCAAAATGAGAGTCGGCTTGTTTACAAGTTTACTCTCGTCTGATGAAGATTTGGGATTCTATAGCATTTAGCACTAAGCATCAACATATGTGTTGATACAGATTATATTAGCAGTAACTTAATCCAGCACAGACTTCAGGTTCTTAATAATGCATAATAAATAATATCGCAACACTTTCATCACATAGGCCAGAGGCTCAGTCACCGTTGTGTTACCTCATTTAGCGGCTGATAGTGACTCTAAATCTTTGAGATAGCCACTTTCATTTTTTTGGTACTTTTACTTAATTAGAGGTATTGGGTGCTGATTCCACTACATGTCCACACCTATAGAGCAGAGCAGTTTGATAGAGAGAAACACAGGGAGAGCATAAGTCCCTACACTGATGTCAACAAATTAACAAAACACAATGCAATAAGTCCAATTTCACCAAATAGCTGAATGCAGCAGCATGGGTGTTTTTTTTTATGCACCCCAACACTTTGCTATGCAATTCAAAACACAGTGGGCGTTGCAATCCAAGACATGCAACATCAGTTGCACCTGAAAATGATACCTTTTGAACGGAGCTAGTCCCTCATAGTGCATCCGTATTTTAACAAGCTGCCAAAGTATATTATTGACTCACTGTACACAATGCTGCTCTCCAGTCCACATTCCAGAAGGATTAAAATACACGTTCAGCATATCATCCTGCCTTCTATGTCAGGAAACCTCCCAGAAACCCAGAAAAAAATGTAAGTGCATAAATCCATTAACCGAACAAGCAGCAAGCAATACAGACTGAGCACAGGTTCCTCTGCCTCCCACATCATATGCTGTACCGTACGTTAGTCTGACTCTTATTCTTCATTCTGAAATACTTATGCAAACCTTAGCTTTTCATAGTGATTTATGATAATAATAATGTACTTATTTTATTTTATATATATATATATATATATAAAAAAAAACAATAATTACCAGGGACTCGTTTTTGATGCTTTCACTGTGGAAATAAAACAAGCAGAGCACATCAGAGTCGGTCACTCGGCTGCGTTCACTTTGACAGAAGAGAGACATTGCTCGCCTCTTATCCGAACAGTGTAGATTGTTGAGAAGGTACAGCTCATATCTGTATTCCCATCTCAGGGTGCCTACCTACCGAACATGTTGTTGTGATACAGCAGTCCGATACAGTCGCAGTTTATTAGCTGCCAAATGAGGGAGCCTGAAGACATTTCAAAGGGATATTTTGTAAATTAGTGTCAGTGTGGTTTTTAACTGTGGTATATTGTTATTGGAGATGTATTCAAAATGTGTTTTTTACATATATATATATATATATATATATATATATATATATTTGGATCTCAATAACCCCATGCAATTAACTGGTCATCATTGGATAATATTCAGCCTCCCTTCACGTTAACTTCACTACAGCTGGAAAGTGCATCTAAAACAACTATTTGCTTAGTCGGTGCTTGCATTGCATCACTGTGACTACATCTGTGTATAGTGATGGACGCGGATTAAAAGCTGAAAAGGACAAGCTGCATAAAAAATGAAATGCATTTTGCTGCAAGTGTCTTTGTTCTTGTACAAGGTGAATTGTGCAAGATCGAGAACGGTACTGTAACACATGCAAATCTCAAAGTCACACCATAAACGTTCACAGGATACGGCAGACGTGGGAGCATTGTTCAACCACGGACATTTGTGGTGCAGAAAAAGGTGGAAAAAGGGAAGTTTTTTACTTTTTTTGTTGAAAGGATGGGCGTTAAATAAATATTGGCGATGCTCCCCCGACAGCGGAGGTTTGAGAAGGTCATTGTACCATTAAGGAGGCACAAGTGGTGGAGCAAAGGAGGAGCTGAAGTATGTAAGTTGATGTTGTCGCTGTGCAGAGAAAATGAAAGATGAAAATGTTTTAGATGCACTTGGAGAAAAGTGAAAACTTCAATTAAAACCAAAGAAATGGATATAGGTGAAGGAGAATTGGTGTACATACACATTGTGATGATGTTGCTGAGGGGAAAACTTTAAACCACCTTTGTTCCCTTGAGATCTTTTTCTTTCTTTCTATTTTTTTTTATTTTTTTAATTCGAAACTACTGCCTTATAGTTAATACAGTTGTGTCAAACTCTAAAATATTACGGCAAGTGCCATAGTTTCTCATAATACGAACCCATTCAGCAAACCCGGTCCGCCTCCACACTGCTTCTCTTTTATGTATTCAGGACAGTTGTCTATAGAGGTTTTCTCCACTGCATTGCACATGAGTTTGTAAGCGGACCTCAGGCAGGAGACTCAATTGCTGAAATAGAAGAACAAATATTATCTCCTTTGTGTTTTCTTTCTACTTTCCCTATGGCTAAATTATGTAACTATGTTCATTTATGTTCCCTATGCTCAGCGTCTGCACCCACACTTAGGGCCATGCAACCAAATATGACACTGTGCTTGCTAGCATAAATTATAGGTTCACTGCTTTTCAGCTTGAATGCCAAACATTAAATGCCAAATGTACTTTTAACTTAAAAACTCAATGCATCCTTGCAGCCAAATCCAAATCATATGATAAATCTTGCATTTGAGTGATTACATTTGAAAGTCTGCTGCTAGTATTATAATTAGTGTTAATATCTGACTAGTGTATGAGCTCCCTGTTTAAAAAAGGAAAAGAAAAAGACAGTTTTGATGCTTGATTGCTATGCTGTTAATGAGTCACAACTAAAGCTACGGGCGTGCTTGTATGATTGGAAAAAAACAGCAAACCGCCAAGTGTCATTTGAAAAAAATCAATTTTCAATTTACTTAATAATGGTGTGAATGCATCTCTGCCTCAAACAATAAGCAACTCAAGGAGGCACTGGAAGCAGTGGTGACTGTCACTCCATTTTTCATTGGAAGATGAAAGCTGGGGCTCGTGTGTGCCGCTAATCCTTTTGAGTGCTGTACTCAGTGAGGTGACACGCTCCCTCTCTCTGCCTCAGATTTCTGCATTATGTTCTCGGAGTCCCTCTAACACCCTCCCCAAATTACGCACGCAGTATTCATGCATGGCTGACATCCTCCCAAGAGGAGAATGCTTTGATAAATTTGACTTTTATTTCCACCAGGGGACCTGCGTTTTGGAGAAATGGTAGCTTAAGAGCAGCTGCTGCTTTCCATTTGAAAAGCGCTCGGTCACCAGTGTAAACAGGGTTGCTTCATTTTACTTCTTTAAACAGATGGATTACTTAATTACTGTCTGCGCCATCACAGTCACAAGATATTCCCAAAATCACAGACCTTGATGAAGTCAGAATTTCATAAAAGTGAGTGAATTAAGACTCTAGGATGAAGCGAGTTCACAGAGAATGATACACTAATCAAGGATTTTGCTCTTCAGGGTGCAGAGTGAAACACTGCTTACTGTAGCATTTTAATCAGGGTTATAGAATGCTGTGCAGAAAGCTGGGAAACTTTTAAGTAGATATAAGAGAAGAAGGATTTGAGCATTCTGCTCGGCAACACACACACTTTGAGTTATCTGAACATGCCTGCATGGTAGCATGGCACGGCACAGACTAAACAAACTTTGTCTTGACTAGTTTCTGTCGCCTGAAGGATTTAGACACATGATTAACTCTGAAGCGTCGCAGTTCATGTCCTGAATTTTGATCTGGACCGATCCGCTGTCCAGCCTGTGTGTGTGTGTCATTAAGAGATTACGTAATAGCATGATAACACCAGCTGACAGCTAAAGATAGAAAAGACTGATTAAGCTGCGCACAAGGTACCCTCAACCAAAAAATTGCAAGTAAAACAATAAGTAAGCCTTGGGAACATAACTGAATGCACTTACAGTACATCGCCATAAGAAATACATTGAGAGGACTTCACACACAAGAAAAGAAAAGTAGTGGCGCATGCACTCCCTGTAGAGATTACACTTTTTTTTTTATACTGTGACATAACAAGGCCATTAAAACTTCTGCAAAGCACAAGTGCGTCTCAACTGATTAATATTAACATCCAGTGGCCACTTAATTGCGTGAGGCTCATTAGACACAGGTTGCAGGTTCCGCTCGGCTGCCGCCTGAAATCTCTGAGTCATGAACTGCATCGTATGTCACGCAGGACGTCCTGTTCATACAGACCTGATGCTGTTACCGGTACATCCGTGCAAAGGATGTGGCATTCATAAACAGGGTTTGTAACTAACTAAATGTGAAAACTGTGTGTGTCTTAAATGTCAGAAATTGCTTTTGTGAAGTAAAAGAAGTATTTGTAATGCTTTATTATTACTTCTTTTTTTTTTTTTTTTTTCTTTGGTGTAAAGAGGCACCAGATTAAACTGTTGAACTGAATTTGCATTTCAGGCATTTAGCCACTCGACTACTCGTGTCATGATAAATGTCCCCTGTTCCAGAGGGTGCGTGAATGTGCATGCTTGTCTGATGTTGTTTATGGCCGATGTTCAATGACAACAAGTCACATAAACAGGGCTGGGCCCGGACGCCCAGGGGATGACGGTCTGAGTAACCAAAGGGAAATCTGTGGAATGTAATGAAATTTCAACGCTTAAAAGACTTGGTCGTGACACTGAGTCTCCTTGAAATGAACTGTGTGTAAAAAAGAAAAAGAAAAAAAAGATATGCATTATGTGTACAGTTCTCCTCAAACACAGTGTTATGGAAAATAAAATTGATATATCATACTTTGGTGAATTTGCTTATTCGTGTATTTGTGATAACAACAAAAAAATCACAGCATTGTGTTGCATATCCTGTAAATATCACACGTTTTTCATTATAGACAAGGAAGTCAAATGTTTTAGGGGTACTTTTCTGTTGATGAGGCACCCTCTTAAGGTTTGGAATTAGGTTGAAATGGAGTTAGAGGACTCTTTCCAGCTGGTGGTGCAAACTTTTAATTCCCTGATGCCATCAGGCCCTGCTGCTTTGCGCTTGCGGTGCATGCCTGGCTCTTTTAAGGGGTGGAAAATCTGGATAGGTATTTTGATCGGGAAAGCGCGTTGCCGCCGTTACTTTTTTGGAAAGGTGAGGATTTAAATTGGGGCAAGCAGCTTGTAAAGTTAAAGGGCATGTAAAGTTGGGTCACATTAGGCATGCTTGCCGCGCTCGCGGAAAGATAAACCTTCACTTGTGAATTTTAGTCTCTTGTTTGTCCGCAAAATCTCAGACATGCAGCAAGCGCCACACCATTTCCTCACAGTACTGTATGTGTGTGAGGGGAAAGAACTGGCGGACAGAATAAGCACTTGGGAGAGTAAATGCAGATTAGATTTTTTAGCAGACGGCAGGACACGGACAAGTGGCTGGAGGCGATCCAGCACCAGAGGCAAAGGCTCTGATTAAGAAAGGAGGGTGTGGTTAACAGAAACTGCAGCTTGCTCCTGATGAATAATTGCTGGAGATAATATCCAGATGGGGGCTTCCACTCCTTCTCAAATTTAAAGCAGACATCGTTATAATGAGTTATAAGAGGGAGATGACATTAAGATGGATGCATAATATTTTGTCACATAAAACCTTCCCCACATGTAATAGTTTTAATAAGTATTAAAAGCCCCATATGTCACCATCCGTCCGGTGTGTTCATTAAAATGCAGCCTCTCAATAACAATATGTCGCCAAAGATTAGGTCAGCTGATATTAAACTGATCACCACAGCAAGCATTACAATTTAGTTCCTCTATTTGTTGTTTCAAAACTCCACACCCCCCACCTTAAAAAAGATGAATGTGCCTTCTCCGCGCTGCAGCGTCCGTGGCAGCTAGCCACAGTGAATATCACAAGTTCAACAGATCAGCAAAGAGTTTAATCTCATATTTCAAGCTGATGTCTTTGTCACCCAGTAGCCCTTCAATTTTCCTCCCAGGGCTTAACAGGCTGCCTGCAGTTGCCTTTAATAATTCTGATTAACATTTAATGAGTAGAAAAAATTAATTTGCACCTAATGCATGGATTAACAAAGATAATCCACGTGTTAGATTAAGTTGGTTAATCCATGTATTAATTTCCCTAAGAAACAATATTATGCCATTCCATTTCATATTAAAACAGAGATTAGAGGACCGTATTCTATTAAATTGCACATATCTACTTCATGTATCATCATGGCTGATATTATGAGGTAAATACCGAATGGATGGGTCTTCACGAACAAAGTTTCAGAGTAAGAGACTGACTGAAGAGGACAAAAAATAATAATAATAATAATAAAAAAAATGCCCCAGTTGTAAGAGTTAGAAAACACATGCTCTAAACCCGCGTGCCCTTTTGACACATGGACCCCTTCACATTTAAGACAGAAACAGAATGCCAGATAGTTTCCTGCTGAGAGGAACACAGCAGTCTCTTTCAAAGGAAAAGGGATCAAAGGACTCTGGGTTTTATATTCTGGAGCAACACATTTATCTGTTCAAAAAAAGACTATTCTGCCGTGATTTTGTATTTTCTATAACAAAGTACAAAACTGTTGTTGGAATTTCTTCTCTCATACATTTATGACAGTTTACAGAAAGTACGTTTACAGACGTACTCGCCGTTCTTCTGCAGCACATCAGCTTTTTAAATAAACTAAATTCAACCAAACAATCGCCACTGTTTTGAGTGCTCGGAGGTAACTTCTTTACGTAACTGCCATGTCGCGTGTTACATATTTTTAGGTTTTCGCTTGCCATTTCACACCATGTCCGGATTAGCAGCTGACTACCCCTGACCTTCTCATGTGTCACTTAACGTCACACAATGATACGTGACAAGACACAGCAGGCAAACTTTGCTTGAAAATGCGCTTTTCATATGGAATTCCATTATGCCATGTACTGGTTTAGCGTGTGCCAGCCCTTCTTCAGTGTTGTACAATGTCTACACTAAATCAAATATTCATACCAAAGATGTTGTATATGGCTCCCACACATTGAATGGAAAAGCATGCACCCATGTCTGTTCAGCAGGTTGACAGAAATAACGTAATGGACTAATAACTTGTAAATAAAGAAAACTCAATTTATTTTACTTTGTTTAAGCTCAAAGAACTATCCTTTTACAAAATGTCGCAATTTCAGGCTTCTGTTTCAAATTGACGCCATAAAGCCCAGACCCCACACTGATTCTAACGACATAGCCTAACGTGCACCTCCCCAGAAATGTAACTATGTGGCGCGGCGACGCAAACCTCAAGAGGTGTGATTGACTCGCTTGGTAGTAGTGTGTTTACGCTTTAGTATTTGATTGGACTATTTTGGATCAATGAAGATCACGTCAAAGAAAGGTTCGGAGATATAAACATTTGTATGACTCTTCTTTGGCAAAATTTCCGCAAAGGTTTCAGTTGCCATTGTTGAAAGTAAAGCAGGAAGTGGAAAGTGAAGCAGGAAGTAGAAACAAAAATTAACCCGACTAGCAAAAAAGACACAGCGCCAACTAGCACTTGGGTAGTGTTTTTACACTTGCACCGGCCTGGCTACATGCGTAGACTACGGTGTCTAGTCGCGTACCTTAAATGAGCCTTTACTAAAACAGTGGACAAATCAGGATCAGCACTTACTTTTTTTTGAAAAGTTCTGTTCTTCTATACAGTTTTTTCACTTTGCAAATTCATCCTGCGAGCCAGATTGGACCCTCTGGTGGGCCAGTTTTGGCAAGCGAGCCTTATGTTTGACACCCCTGATCTGAGAATGAAAAACTGCAGGTTTGCAGAATAATTTCCTTTCACGCAGGCAGAGAAGGTATGTGCCAGATGGTCAATGACTGCAGTCTTTGTGGTGTGTTCAAGTTTTTGGTCCAGACACAGGCGACGTGACTGTTTTGTTTGGTGTGTCCGTACCTTTGAGGAAGTCTGAGCTGTGACAATGACAAGAAGCATGACCTTTACAACAGTAATAGATGGCTAGAATCACTGTTTCACTCTCTGTATGTATCCTTTCCTATTGACTATGTAGTTAAATCTTAACAGCCACTGTTTAAATATTTTCTTAGAGGCAGTCTTGGCCAAGCACATCTCAAACCACTGAGTCTTAACGGCCTTATCCGTATTACAGCTTGTGTCCCGCTGCCAACAAGCTCCTCTTCTGCCACTGAAGCAAAACAATCGTGGCCGCATTAACGCTCAACTTCAAACCCCTTTAATTACTGGACTTTGAAACTGGCAGAAGTACGCTGACAAGCTGCTGCTCCATGAGTCCAACGTCTGCCCTTCGCCGAGGGCCGCGGGAGCCTGAAGACGGTTGATACCAGTATACTGCCCTATGGTTGTCATGACAACAGACGCCTACCCATCTCTGTAACTAAAATCAACAGTCATAAACAAACCGCAACTGTAGAGCAGCCAATCTGTGGTGCTCCTGTGAATCGGGCTGAGCGTTCAGCGGGGAGATTAGGTATTCCAATTTTCATTTTCCTTGCAGTCCGTTTTGTCACTGCATAATTCTGCATAAGTCAGCGGTCTCAGCTGCCATCCAATACGATCCACGTTACTCCTGGATATACCAGAGGTCTTGTTGTTGTCTTTGTGAATGCAGATAAAACCTAGGTCGTATTTCAGCTACTAAAGCTTTATTCTGCTTGTGAATTGCTGAGTCATTCTCCAATTCCATCTTTAACTGCACGTATATGTATGCGCCTGCGAATGTTTTTGGACTCGGGATTTAATTGGCATTTAGGACCACTTATATTATATCTGCTCTACTGAGAAAGTAACGACTCGTACACATTTACATGAGGCGAAAAATAATCAAGGATCTGTTTAGAGGCAAGGCAGCACCTCTTCTAGTTGCTGAGACTACTCTTTTTTATTGCGGTTCCTTTGCAATTTGCAGGTGCAATTTACAGACAATAGTTAAGTTGCACCCATCATTAAACACTTCTCTTCTCACATGCTTACCTCACAGCGAGGACGGTGGCAGAGAGTTTTTGGTCCTGTGTGTGCCGATTTTTCGCCAGGTGCACTATTTGAATCCCAAAGCCCGGTGACATGAAGGTCAGGTGAAATGGGAACTCTAAATTGTAGGTGTGATTGCGCGTGTGAATGTGTTCGCCTGTGACAGAGTGGAAAGCGTGCGCACAATGGCTGAGAGACGGGATGCGCCCTTATCCTGCTGTGAAGGGCTAAGACCTCATGTGCCCTTGGACAAAGTTCCTTAGAAAATGTATAAAGGGGTCTTATGTGACAAAGTGTTGGCGTGCCTGGTGCTGGCGTGCCTCTCACACAATACATAAAGAATAGAACTGTAACTGCAATCAGTGTAGCCAAAAGTATGTTATATTTAATTTAAGTGATGCACAGATTTTGTTCCTGTCCACATATAGCCTTGTTTCTTCGATAATCACCTCCCTTCCCCTTCCTTACCTTTAAATCCTCCCCCTCTGCTTCCACTGTGCGTTCTTCCTGAAGGAGGCCTTGATTTACATATTCATTTTTACATGATTCTTTCCAAGGTCACAGGAATATTTCACGACAATGACTGTCATCTAGCACTACTGCACTTGTGCAAGCACATTTATTATACACTGGGATGTGAATTAATTAAATGGACAAAAAGCAAAGTGTGACTTGACTGAAAATAGTATATAGCGCTATAAATAAAGACTCAAGTGGCACTTACACACAATGTGTGTGTACATACAAAAGATGGTTTGGCATTAAGGCAGTATTCTGTTCCTCAATTAATACTTCGCCCATAGACCTTAGACTCCTACATGCGACTATAACACACTGGCCAATATGTGAACTGAATAATAATGTAATTTATCTCTCTTTTTAGAATTAAAGCATGGATAAGATTTTCTGTTATCTCTGACCCCAGTGAGGTGAGTTTGTGCATTTTTTGGCCCGGATGATCAACTTTATCTGAAATAGAAATAGGCAGGGAGCTCATAATTGGTTGAGCAAGCTTTAATTTAGACCTTGCCCTTTTGCCCTCTGCACACTTTTCAGATTGAAGACCAAGATGAAAAGTGGTATGCATGAAGGGCATTTGGTTTTTCTGCACAGCTCTTCAGATCTAATGCACACGACTTAGCTCCTTTTTGGTCAGAGTGAAGTGTCTCATTTTGCATGAGGGTTTTTGAATTCATAATTGATGTCAATATGTCGATTAAGAGTTGTATTACTTCTTTTAAGCAGTATTTTTTTGTACATGGGATGCCTTTGACTTTACACCAAGGATGTAAAATTGGTTCTCAATCTTTCTTTTCTTTCTTTTTTTTTGCCATTGCCATTCTGTTTTTTCTATTCTCCTACTTTCTCTGTACAAGCATTTTCTTAAGAAGGACGTTGAGAGAGGAATTTATGTGTGAGTTCTGACCTGGCAGCCTTGTGTAATTTAGCTTGAAAGTGATAACACTGCTGCTGCTGCTGCTGCTGCTGCTGCTGCTGCTGCTGCTCGTTTAATAGTCAATAAATTAACCGACTGCAGACTATTTATTATACTGTACCGCGGCTGTAGAAGCTACTGAATGTTAATAGTCATGCAAATGTAAAAGAATAAGAACTGGACATCATATAGAGTGCAGGAAAAAAAAAGTAAACACTGATGTATGATTTTGTCAAATGCATTATCACATTTGATTATGGGTAGTTAAGTTTCAATTTAATAGAGTAGAAAATGAATGTCAGCGGCCAGCTTTGCCTCCTGATTCATTAAATGGTACTGATGCATATTGTGGGTGGCATATTTAGTTAACTAAAGTTTGTGTAATTGCTAATAAAAGCTAAACACCATGTGTGTTTATTCATATGTCGTTGTGTGGCAATTATTTTGAACCAGCCATTCACACCACCTCTAATGACACTTTATTGTTTCACGTTTTTTTTAAGTGTTGTTAACACAGTAACTGATTACATTCACTTAATGAGTGCAGATGTTTCTTCTTCTTTCAATCTATCCATGCCAATTATTCCGTAAATGGATAGTAATTATGATATCATTATTTTTCCATTTACTTTGTCGCAATGCTAAGTGCCACTGGGATGTATGTAGATCTGTTAGACCGTCTTCACGTCTGCAAAGCCAGCACTGAAAACACTTGTGAAATAAATAATGGATTTATCTTCTGTTTTTATCACAGATACAGTAAACTGGGAGTTCCTCCGCATGTTTCAGGGTCAAATATGACAAACGCAATTTATGAGTTTTCAAATGGCATGCTCTCTCTAAGCAGCAGAGCTCCATTTTGTGATGCTCTACAGATAAATGTAGTTTAGTTAATAGGCTGTTCCCTGAATGGAGTCGGAGACCCAAAGACTCACTCTGCTGACTGGCAGGCCGTCCCAGCTCTCCTGATCCAAATCTGCTCGGCAGAGGCAGTCCAGAAGGTGTCTCAGTTGCCTGACTGGAAGGATTAAAGACAACATCAAACAGTAATCTGAGATCTGTTCATTAAAGCTCCTCTGATAAAATGGAAATATGGATGCGAGTTATGCAAGTCGAACAGCAAGAGAGAGAAAACTGCAACGGGAGTTCAATGGCTCGGGCACAATGAGAATCACTGAGTTCAGTCACCTGAACCGTAACCTGTAACTACTTCAGCTAGCAATCACATTTCTTCCCACAATGTTCCTGATTAGCTGACAACCTGGGCACTTTGTCAAAGTAGGATTTAGCCATCAAAATGAAATCAAGGTTTTATAGTCTGCAAAAATAAATAAATAAATGAATCCTTATCATAATAACCTACTTACAGATTATGTTTCATGTCGTTTAACTTTGCCTCTATTAGTGCAGCACATCATAATAAGAGTTAATGAAAGGTCCAGGCGTAATTTGTAGTTGTTCAGGAGATATTTAGATCTGCGCATATCCATATAGTGGGAGTGACAGGGGCATCAAAACGCAGCCTCTAAATAACACATTATCTGCCACGAAACTCGTTCATTTCTCCAATATTTTGTTATCATATGCTAGTGCTATTGCCCTTTGAATCCAGAGTTATCATCATCCTCTGTAGGTCAATCTACAGAGCCCGGATGATGTCTTCTGACCTGGATGATGTCATCTCTGAGCGCTGCACGCGCCTGTGACGGTTGACTTGTTTATCTGTAATTTGCTACTGCTTTGGTTCGTCCACAACCTCAGAATCGTAAAAATATTCAGCCATTTTGCACAAAACTAGCAGTATAAGGCATTTCGGTGCCCCAGTCACTCGCACTATATGGATATACACAAATCTAAATGCAGGTTGTAAAAAACAGTAGTTTCCCTTTGACATATTACCTGGTAAATAAAGTTTGAATCATCCAAATTCCTGTATCACTAAATACATTGCAGGTAAAAGACTTATTCAGATCACATATTAGTGATGTGCTTAGGTTTGATTTAAATTTAATTTTATCAGCTGTGACACTAATGAATGGCATTTTGTTTTTGTCCTTCATCCAGCTCAGTGTTCCACCTCTGCCCCTCTCTTGTGTTTGATTAAAGTTGCCCTTGATGGTGCCGGCTTCATAACACATGCATGATTAACGCAGTAATGCAAACGACGTGCAGAAATGAATAATCCCGTGTGACATTCGTCCTCTTGAATACCATCAGAAGTGAATAGCTGATCGTGCTCAAGATTGGTTTGCTAGCCAAGTGTGTCAAATCTTGACTTAGAGATATGGTTATTTATTTTACGATGGATCATGAAATGCTAATGAATGACGGTTTATAATATGATTTTGATTTCATATATTTAAAGACATGCCTGAAAAATAAAGCATAATGTGGAAAATTCCATTACCCAGATGTTGATCAGTAATTTTTCTTGGCTGTCTATTAGAACCATATGTCAAATGGTTTCTGAAAAATCTGTGCCATACTTTCTGCTTGCCAGATGGCTATAATTCCACTAAATAACTGGCCACGATGTGTTGACGCTCAGCAATCACATTGACTCAGTTTTCTTACTGGTTAGTTGCTGAAGAGGAGAGAGGTGGGTTCGGCTGTAAGCAGCCGTCAGGTTTAAAAATGAGGTGTCCCCCTCGTCTAATTGGCTTTCCTATCAGAAAAGACTTGGGGGAGTTCAGGTCTGGTTGACCGGCCCAAAGAGGAGGAGGGACAAGCCGCTTAAATGGCTGGCTGGATGGGAAAGCTGTCTGACTGGTTAACTGATTCAGGAAGGAGGTCAGGGCCAGCTGTCTGATTAGGCCTTCCACACACAGTAATGCACTGCCTGGATAGAGTCTGGACCGGGCTGCACTGAATCACAAGTGAATATCATCCAACAACCTAAACAGATAGCCACATAACAGAGGAAAATCAATCCGATGAGAGCACACTCTGCAGTGCAATGAGCTAATGGATCAAAAAAAAAAAAAAAAAAAATCACTTTCCTCAGTTGTCCAATTTAGTCCCAAAAGGGTTTTTACAAAGTGGTGCACATTTAGATGCACATGTTGCCTCTTCCTGGTGATAAGAGTCCTCTTATAACATTTATAGGTCTTGAAGGACTATCATTACACAGTCCCCAGTTTGGCCTTTCTTCATGTGAACATGTTTGCTCTGCGCACAGTCTGTGTTATATTGTCTTCTCTTGAATATCCACTCACGCCTCATGTTCTGCTTCACCTTACTCCAACTGCCACTTTGTAAAAGTATATCGTATCCTCTTTATCTCTGGAGACAGACCATATGCCGCTCTCTGTACTCTTGCCATTATAACATATTTAAGGGAGCTTCTGCTAGACCTCACAAGCTATTGCACTTTATTCTATTTACCGACTGTGAAATGCCACTTTTAATTTAATCGGTTTTCCAGTTGTTTCTTGTGGCCGTAACACGAGTGCCGAGTCTGGCCGCATGCACGACATTAGCTTTGTTTGCCAAACGCAATTTAGTCCCAGGTGATGAAGAAGCAGTCCATTCACCACCCTGCATGGGAACAACAAATAGATGTCTACAGAGACTGCAAATGCACTCCTTCAAGAAAAATAGCACCGTGGTGCATACACAAAAGCCTGCAGTTGTTTTTGACTGGCAGTGACGTGGAAAATAAAATGTCAAGTATCAGAGGTTATGTAAAAACTATTGTCATGAGACGCAGGGTTTCCCATACAATACTATGGCGGCCCACCAGGGTCTAATTTACTCCGCCATAGCCAAACAATGTTGTGCCTGCTCATCAGTGTTTGTGTTCTTGAGTTTTTAGACCATGGAGATTTTAAATTATTTATAGAGAATAGGTCAAAACACACAGGAAATGAATCCAGACATAACGTGAACTAGCTTAACTTTACCAGTGCTGGCTAGCAAAGTTAAAGTGAAAGCCAGTTGTTTGTAATTAATGAATTAGATTTATTTGCCATTTCACGTACTGCAAAAAATTGTTTTTAATAGTTTGGATGTCATCATGATTAGATTAAATAATGTTTTATAAGCCATTCAATTAGGTTGTATTTGTCTCTGTTAAAATGACAATAGATTGTATTGCTGCTGCTCTGTTGACTGTTGTATTAAGTCACTTTTGCTGTAACCATCATTAACTAAAGGTGTCGCTGAATCAACCAGGACTGAAATGTTTCAGATTACAACTTGAAGTAAATTCCAAATGTGTGAGATGGCAACACATGAGCTGCAGTTCCAGGAAACACAGACGGTTTCTAAAAACCAAGTTGTTTCAGGAGGTTTGGCTGCAAGAAATGCATCATCTAATCACTTATATTACCATTATTTCTGGTGGCATATCCACCCCACTGAGCACTGTATACGTACTAAAGCACAAACGTATGACAACAAGAATACATTTCAGGATTCTTCTCCACAGGGGTGGGTAGATAAAGATACCGTCTGTGGGGCCGCAGATTAGTCCTCAATCTCATCTAGGAGTTCAGCTTCTTTAATGTGTTCTAACACAAACCTTAAAGACCACTGATAAAATAAGGCTAGACCTAATTTTAAAATATAACAGTAGAGACCTCAATGTGTAGTGTGGCACCCATTTTTTCCACCCATTCATTTTCTTAGAAAAGATTTGCTGCAGCAATGAAAAAAACAAAAAAAACAAGTCAAAACCTATAAAGATGAAATGAAAGGAAAGGGTAATTTAAACAGCATGGAACCCATCAGCAGGCCTGCTTCTTCTCTGAGGTTAGGGGGGAAAAAAAAAATTCCTCTGCTCGTATCCGGAAAATTGTAAGTATTATCATGATTACTAGAAAAGTATCTGTGTGTGCCAATGTCTATCACTGTGCATGTGACCAATATGAATATTTGTTGAGTCGAGGCTTGCCATGAGCATGCTATTGGCCATAGACAGTTTTTTTTTTTTTTCATCCCAACTGGTTCTATATTTTTTAGGTGGTAATATAATTCAGCTACTATTAACTCTGGGGTACATTCATGTCTATATGTCTATAATATCAGTTGATTTTAGATTAGAATCAAAGGAGCACTTTGATTTCAGCATGGTATACACCTATTAGCCACAACATTAAAACCACCTTTCTAATATTGTGTTGGTCTCCCTAGTGCCTCCAAAACAGCTGTGACTCATCAGAGAATGGGTATGGGCCTTCTGAGGGTGTCCTGTAATGTCTGACAACAGGATGTTGTTAGTGGGGGGCCTTTGGGTCCTTTGAGGGGAGGATCCTCTGTAGATAAGGCTTGTTCCAGTGCATCCCACAGATACTTGATCAGTTTGGGATCTAGTGAATTTGGAGGCCAGGTCAACACCTTGTGCTTTTCTGCAGGTTGTTCCTGAAATTTTTTTGTGCGTGCGCCTGTGTCAGGCTGCATCCCACTGGGGATGGCTGCTGCCATCAATGAGCGTCCCTTTTATCGGGTGGAAGTGCCTGGTCTGGTCTAGATGGTTGGTACATGTCCAAATTTTACCCAGCAGAACACTGTATTGTCACAAGATGATCATAATGGTGTGGCTGATTGGTGTATACACACAGTATACAGCACTGTTAGCCATACACAGTGACCTGCAAAGGTTTTGGCCACTAAAGTTGCGGTGAGGATGCTCCACATTACAGTTTTGTTACGGTGGTTCAAGACACCTTGGAGAACTTGTCTTCTTTATTGGTTCCTTCAAATGCATCATTAGGTTGCTATATTGTTTGCTTCTGTGACTTCTCGGTGTCCACAGTTGTCCAGCAGCAGTGTTGGTGATTTACGGCTGATGTTACTGACCACACATCAGAACTGTGGAAGAACTTTGGACCGATACTGATACTTTATATAATGATTTAAAATGAAATAATGTATTGATTGATTGCTCAGTATTACACACACATTATAGATGATTTATGTTCAGATATGATCATCAGAACATGTGTTAAAGAGCATTCATTTCTAGCTTTCACTGGCAGTGCAGCATCATATTAGCCTATTCACCAGACTTCTGATCATCATTGAGACTACAAAGCGTAGACACTGCAGCCGCAGTTCCAGACTATCAGACATTCAAAGGTCTTAAAGCAATATCTAAAGAATCTAAAGAAGAACGAAAATGGTAATACATTCATTTATGGCAAAAAGTAGGCAATTCTGATTATGAAATAGAAATGCCTCGAGCCAGTGACAGCAGGGGGTCTGTGTGGAGTGGAGCTGGTGAAGAGCATGTCAAATAGACTTTAAAAGAATCAAGGCTGGTACTTACACCAGGAGGACACAAAAAACTAAAACTATTCGCAGAGAATAAAAACTTAATAATTGATGCCAGCGCTCTCCTGATCAAAACAAACAGGTGTTTCATTTCAGACCACTCATCATCAAAAAAAAGAGAGAAAAGAAGTAAACAGTCTGATCTTCACAGAAAAATGAAATAAATACTCTCAGCTATGACTACTTTTACACTTTTAGCGCACTGCAGGCAGCATGACATTTGCCCTCTTTTTCGCATAAAGGCAGAACAAGCTATTATTGTTGTCTGGGTAATTTATCACGCCGCATGCATTGGTTTCATTAAAACAGGGGACAGACATATGGAGGTCTTGATATAGTACTAATGGGAACTTTAATTGATTGTACAGTCAGGCTGAGAAACAAGGTGCACAGAGTACTTTACAAATATCCCTATTTATTAAGCTTATCATGCAACATTAGCTTGCTTACCAAGTCCAACTAAGAGGAAGATTGATGTCCGAGGTTTTTAACTGAATAGTTATTCACAAGGAGTTTTAGCTTATGCAAAAGTCTGGGTTTCCAGATTCACGTAACTCTATTCCCAACCCAACTTCTTCACACTCACTTTCTGTCTTGCTTCATATAGGGCAAGCTATGTCCTGCAGCGGCACTGAGAATGGCAGTCAACCAGGTCAGGGTGAAAAACAACTTCTTGGTAGGGTTGGACTTCACCTTTCACCTTTCATCCGAAAAGCTTCTTCAATTCTAAACAGACTGGCGGGAATCCTGCCAGAGGTTAAAAGCCAGGGACTCTGGGAGTTTAGAATAAGATGCAGTTTACATCCATGTCTGTCCTGACTCATGTAATAAGACTCTGAAGAGCTTTAATGAAAATGCTATTGGAGAACATTAAAATGTCATAGTGAAGTTGTCCTTTCACCTTTCGTATATAAAATGCCATTTGGCTCATAGGCATTGGTGTGGCCAAAAGCACAGTTTGTGAGTCATTGTGACTTTTGATCTTGAAATCTAGTCGAGTCATTATAAGTCTAACTGGACCTCGGTGTTCCTGAGACGTACACCGAAACATGACGTGTTTGGGTGTTGAATGTTTTGTGTTACAATGAATCCCTGTGTACAAAAGGTGAAATGTAAGAATACACAAAAGAAAAACATTAGGTTAGACACTGCAGGAAAAAAATTGTTCACTGCAACGCAAGATTTGTAGATATTTGGCTATTTTTGCAAAAACATCCAAAGTAAAACTTAAGGTGTTCATTTTACAACATACTGGCTACTAGACCTTTATGAAAAATAGTCCTTATTTTATTATATAATATGTCATTGGCATATTAATGCATAATAGTTACAAACACATGTAATACAGTAGATTACTGTTGCGTTTTCAACTGCAGAAGTCTCATGGTGATGTCTAATTTGTGTTTAAGGCAAAAAAAAAAAGGATGAAATTTCCCAATACTCCACCAATTTCCACCAATTTCCACTTCAGTAGCATTCGCCAAACCAGTTTCCAGTTGTTTTCTGATGAATATTCTAGTTTGTATTGAAGGGTTCATTTACATATCAGTCATACCCTGATTTATACAAAGAAAAATCTAAATAACATGAAAAGCAAATGAAATGATATGCTTTGCCCTAAATGTCAGACAACAACAGCAAGACAGTTGAACAAAAGAGCACAAAAATAAATGGCTTAACTACAGCTGCAGAACTTAAACAAGATTAACATCATTGTCTCGCAGTTTTCTATCATGAACTGGGTCAGTGATGAATCTCATTGTGCAGAGCCCCCTCAAGTCAGCAACTGACACAGTTAGGACAGAATGGCAGTCACATAATCAGACTCAGCTGAAAATGGATGGCTGCTGATGACATTAACGCCAAGTTTTATTTGTTAAAGGGTTGTGAAAGAAAATAAGTCTGTGAAGACACATGTATAGAAACCCCCTTTCCTCAATAAAACATTGTTAATAAATGTAACCAGTGACTGTGATATGTGTCTTAAAAAAATGTGCATGTTTGAGTTCTCAGCAGTCCAAAAGTTATCTGGTCAGAATTGATGCAATTGTTGTTTATTAATTTAATTAATTAAATTATTTCCTTTTGTCTGTTTCTCCTAAAATACTAAATTGTAATAAGAGAAGGAACTGTATTTCCAAATTCTGTCCATATAATTAGCACAGACACTCTTCAAACCCATACTATTTACCCAAGCGTTAATAAAATAAAAATAAATAAATAAATATTTGCTTTGTCACTGGTTTGGTAGATTTGAATCTGAGTGTACCATTCCTGCTGGTCAACAGATCTGTTAAAATCCTTTCAATAAAGAAAGCTCTCAGAACTGGATATTAATGCACAACACATACTGTTTTTTGTTTTTTTTTGTTTTTTTTGCTTTGACAAAATGTAAAAGAAATCCTTATTTCAAGTTTAAACATCTTCCATGGCCTGGCCACTGGCTGACATCTGGTACAGATGTATTGTCAATTATTATGATTGTCCTCTAAGTCAAAACTTAATTAACCTAACTTTACGACCATAAATATTGAAGAGGATATAATCGGTTAGACATAAAATTTAACAGCAGCCATTATGTGCAGCAATTAAAAAGTTTTTTTAGTAGTGCAAGTCTCTAGAGCTATATTGTTGTCTACTGAGAGTCTTATCTTTTCGTGGTTATCTCTGTAATATAAATTGTGTTCTGTTTTGTTATCATCTCCTACAAAAGCTAGTTAAAGGACCAGTGTGCAGGATTTAGTGACATCTAATGGTGAGCTTGCAGATTGCAACCGCATGAATTTGCCTCCTCTGACCATAGATTTACAGCATCAAACGTTGGCGTAAAAAACATAGAAGGTGCTCTCTAGAACCAGTGTTTGGTTTGTCTGCTCTTCCTGTTGAAACAGTTTAGTAATACATACATTTTGTGCACATTTGAAATACTTTACTGCCAGGTTTGGATTCATTTGTGCTCATGGGATAAGTGCATATACTGGAAGCCAGCATAACCGAGCATCCTCTATTCCCAAAGCAGGATGTGCACTTAATCTGCTTGGATCAGTCTGTATTTTTGTCATTTGGTAAAGTGGAAAATATATGCACAAGTTTTAACTGTTCTCATAAGTGAAACATTGTTTAAAGAACCGACAGAACAGGAATGAGATTTTTTTATTATTATTATTATTTTCATCAAAATGAGTCATCCACTGAGCTGGATAATCTTTACGCCCAGATGGTATTATGCAGCACTAAAGCGACTGCAAAGTAGCATCTACAAAGTGGAACGCTGACGAGAGATACTACGAAAATATTCAACAATAATGACAGCTCAGAAAATAAATAAATAAATCTTTTGGGAAATTCTGGTGCGACTACACTGTAACATAATACAAAAATACCATTAAAAATGCGAGGGAGAATACCCAGCAGGAGGACATTGATTTGTGAATAGATTTTGCTGACACTACATTGCGTTAGAGTGGTTATTGAACATTTCTTGAAAAGAGAATTTCCCCAAAACTGTGCAAAAGCACAATTTTCCAAACACAGGGTTATAATATAACCTACAAGAGACCGCTGATGTGTGAAGTGATTTTGGTAAGACTACGCAGTGCAAAAGTGAAGTTCTTGAATACTTCAGCAGTATCTCTTTTCAGTGTTGCATGTCCCTGCACATTCAGCCACATATAGTGATTTGTCGAGCTTAGATGATGGCTCGTTTTCATTAAATTTTCCTTGCTGCTTGTTGTCTACCTTAATACGGTTGGAGTGCGGCATTGTTTGCATTTCCTTATGAGTTATTGATCCGGAAAGTTTGAATGTGAATATACACTGCCTGGCCAAAAAAAAAAAAAAAAAAAAGTCACCATCTGGATTTAACTAGGTAAACAGGTACGAGCCTCCTATTGGATAATTACTGCATGGGTGATTCTTTTTCAGCTACCAACAAGTTATATAACCGTAACTGATGCAATGAGTAACTTCTCATTTCTTAGACAACCATGGCCAAAGACACATCCCGTGGATGTGAAAAAGATGTTAGTCTGTTTGAGAAGGGTCACATCATTGGCATGCATCAAGCAGAGAAAACAATCACAAGGAGATTGCAGAAACTACTAATATTGGGATAAGAACTGTCCAATGCATTATTAAAAACAGGAAGGATAGCAGGGAACCATCATATCAGGGTTACTAGAGATGCAGATAAAGTGACTCACCCATCATGTCTATTGCCTACTGCACAAGCCTGTGGGGGCAGTGCTATGATCTGTGAATGCTGCAGTTGCTCAGGTCTAGGTTCAGCAACATTATGTGCCCAAAGAATGAGGTCAGCCGACTACCTGAATATACTGAATGACCAGGTTATTCAATCAATGGATTTTTTCTTGATGTCAATGTCAATGACAGGATTCATCGGGGTCAGATTGTGAAAGAGTAGTTCAGGGAGCATGAGACATCATTTTCACACCACAGAGTCCAGACCTTAATCCCATTGAGAATATATGAGATGTGCTAAGGCTTTGCTCAGTGGTCAGACTCTCCCAACATCAATACAAGATCTTGGTGAAAAATGAATGCAACACTGGGTGGAAATAAATCTTGTGACACTGCAGAAGCTTACTGAAACAATGCCACAGAGAATGCGTACTGTAATTAAAGCTAAAGGAGGTCCAACGAAAAATTAGCGTGTGTGACCCTTTTATCGGTGGTGACTTTTTTTTTTTTTTTTTTGGCTGGGCAGTGTTTTTCCAGCTTCATCAGGTACTTAACCATTGTGTAGTTGAAGCAGGTGAAAAACACTTACATCTTCAGGGAGAACTGGTGGTTTGTGCTTGATCCTGCTCTGCATGCCTTGCATGCCCAATGTAAAACATACAAATGAATCAAACGTGTTCAGAAATGAATCAAATAGTGGGAACAAATGTATCAAAGTGTGTGCACAAATGAATCAAATCTCTTGCATATGCAATACCATTCTCAGCACCCAGCGTAGTAAGAAGTATTCTCAGTATATGCTTTTTTCCATCTGCGCCCACTGCAGGGCTCCATAAAGTGTGTCCGAGTCTCATTTGTGTCTGTGAGAACTGCTGGGAAGTGTTTATCCAGAGTGAATATATGTGTGGGTAAGCATAGAAGGGGGGTCATCCTGGGGCTTATTTACTTTCTTTTTTTTTTTTTTTTGATGTAGTCCAAATCCCATAAGCACCAGAACGTCCTTAGGTCATACTTTATCAACTGCTCTACGACCTCCAGCTAATATTAACATATGGCCCAAGTGAGATTTGACAAAGTCAATTCGTCCTAAGGCCAATAAAGTTCATTCCTCAAGAATGGCCACACACACACATCGCCCTATTTTGTAAGGACCTATTTATGAAGCCTTTCTTATGTAATGTAGATAGAATGCAAAGCAGGCAGTGTGGGTACTATAACTTGATAAAAAGCAAAAAAAGTGAAATTACACTTCATAGACAGCAGTGGTGGGCCGTCAACTTATCTGATGCCCTAAACTTTACCAAAATCACTGAATTAAAGAAAGAGTGTGTTCGCCACTTTCAGGTCAGCAACTATGAGCACTGTGAGGAGAACTCTAAATTGTTTCTGAAGTTCTAGTGAGTAAAATCAACTATATTTACATATTTTATGTATATTTGTTATGCTATTTTATTGACTCAATGCCCCACCTGAGTGAGAGGAGACTTGTTATTTAAAGGAATTCTTCTAAGTGAGTTTTGCTTTAGTAATGGCATTCATCTCTCTATATGTGATACCTGTCTCCCTATGGTTTCAATAGCATTGCCATCATAACAATCACATTGGTTTAAGACATGGTCAGACACAGGGAGAACATGCAAACAGAAAGGCCCAGTCAGCCCATGGATTCAAACCCAGGACCTTCTCGCTGTGCGGCATCACTTTTAATCACCTCTCCACTGTGCCGTAGATTGGAGACTCAGAAACTGTATTGTGTTCCACTTTATCCACATCATTAATTTGGTTTGGATTAGCGTGAGCTCTGTTGATCAATAAAAAACACAGTCCTGCGTTTATTTATTCAGAAGACGTTGCCTTAAACCAAATTCATCGACATAAACAGATCATTTGACACAGAAAATTATTTTAGAAGGACAAAACATGACATCTCAAAATTGTATCTCTAAAGTTATTATTACTGTATATTTTTCACTATGTTAAGCATATATATATATATATATATATATATATATATATATATATATATATATATATATATTTGAGATAGAACACTGCGCAAGAGCCGGCCTCTCACCAATTCCATGCTGGAATAGCATAAGCCCTCTGTGACCCCGAACAAGATAAGCAGGTATGGAAAATGGGGAGATAAATTCATAACATACTGTATATTCTGGCCAAATTGTAGTCCATACTGAAAATTGCATCCACACACACACAGCAGCGAAAAATGAAAAATTACCTATTTTACACTAACCGCACAACCTATGTCGATGGACTTGTGCAATTGTTTTTCTTTTCCTGGAAGACCCAGAGCCCGCAGCATACTTTCCATTAAGCATCAAGAGTGAGACAGAATCTAATATCAGAAGGGGTTTTAAAAAAAAATCTATAGATAAGAAAAAAAAAATCAATACGCTGAAATTAACTACTGGATTGTTACAGTTCCCATACCGCACATTTCTAGTAATGTTTTTGTCTTTTTATTTTTCTTCCATTATCATGTAAAATCTTTTTGGTATTAGACCCAAGGGGAGAAAATATCAGAGGGTCCTTTATGTAGATTTATTCCACTCAGAAATAAAAAGGTGAACGGAGTGGAAAGGACAGCATTATTCATTTAGGTGTGAATCTTCAGCTGTCTGGCTACTTTACATTGTAACATTCATTCCTGAGGTGGTGCGGAAATGTGTTTAAAAAAAAGAAAAAAAGAAAGATTAATAGGAGTTCTAAGTGTGTTCTAATATTCCCTTTGGAGACCGACGTTGTGTTTTTGGTTTCTCATTCACCGAAGCCTCACGTCTTGCCCTTAAGGACAAACAGCAATTTTTGCAGGTGCTTTCAGAACGGTAACCGGTTCGTGTTTGCAAATTGATTTCATTCAGCCGTAAAAACAGCTTTGATCTGTGAACAGTTTCTCCCTTTGTGATTGTATCCTATAATAATGCACTGGGAACATATTAAACACTTGCAACAAATCTATCAGAAGCCACTTTCCGACTGGAGCAGAGGAACTTTTTAATACTTTTAATAACTGTTGGAGGTAGCTGCATCCCTTTTTTATGGGTCAGCACTGCAGGAACAACAATATAGCTCTGCAGACTTTCACTTCCAAAACACTTTAATCACTGCATACTGGCTGCAGTTCCATTTTATTTCTAACCGATTACTTGGCCTGGAATGTTTATGGTTTTAAATTAAATTTCTCATTGACCTTTTACAGGACAATCATGATAACCGTTAACAATATAATCGTTGTTCTCAGAATGTGATTTTAAGAGTCCTTTTTAGCTCCTACATTAGGGGTACGTACTTCCCCAGGAGTCAGGTGGTTTTCCTGGGCAGCCTATCACAACTGTTTGGTCTGCAAACATCTTGAGTCAATAGTCAAGCATATTCTGCACACGCCATTAACCAAAGAAGAGCTCTAATCAGCACTCACACCAAAACTAAGTTGTTTTTCATAAATGTAATACGTGCTAAAATAAGACATCACTTAAAACCAAAACCTCATTTAGTTCAAGATCAAAAGTCTCTCATACAAGCTTCTATTAAGTAGTATTTCCCACTTGGAACCTCAAACTGCATCAGAAATGTATGCACAGCGGTCACGTACTGGCAGCAGACAGACATCACACATGAGTCCTAGATTAAGCTTTAAATCAAAGTCACTCAGTGATCAATCTCAGACGCTGTACATCAGTTGGTAAGTATGCATCAATATTTAACTTTGACTTTCAGTTAACAAACTGCAGAATGTGTCCTATTAAGCAGCATGAACTGCAACAGACAAATCAGGCTCATTAATGAACTAGGATTAGGTCGCATGCCATTCAAAAAATATGCTTTAGATGTTAGTCTTTCACCTGTCCTCACTATGGTATTTGACACTTGTTTGACATACAGTAAAATTACAGGCTGACAGTTGTCCAGTCTGAGATCTCCAAAGGGAGAAAGAAAGGGCCATTTTCTACCTCAGTGAACTACAGTGTTTAGTTAGTAGCTGTCAATTACTGTCAGCATGTGTCAGAACAAAGTCCAATAAGTTTAAAGCAGTGTTTCAAGCACAGGGATTATGTGAGCAAACGATTTCAATATGGCTGTAAATCACCCAGATTGTAATCATTTTTACTGCAGACGCTGCAGTAAAAGCAGAAGGACTTCCAGGAGGACTTGCGCTGACTGTTATGGAACCTGGGTTCCACCAAATTATCTTTGACACTTAAATGACTCACCTAAAAGTCACTGAGACAATATCTACAGTTTGTGCAGTATGTTTACTGACTGGTCAAACCATCCGGATTTACTCCAAAGGTGTTTGTGGTTTTTGACTGAACAATCATTGATTTATTGCAGACATCCTGCTAAAGCTGCTAAAAGATATATATATATATAAAAAAAAAGAAAACCAAATCGAGTGGAAAATGTGCTGCTTAACTTTTTTTTTTTCATGCTCGGACTGTGACTACTCAAAGTTTCTAAAGTTAAGATGTTAGAACATATTTTGACAGACATATAATACTGTTTGTCCTAACTCTTTTATTTAGGGGTGTTACGGCTGGCGCCGTCTGTTTGTGTGCGGTGCGGCCTTGTCCTGTTTTCTTTTCCCTCTCTCCTGCACAGCAGCTTCCAGTTCCCCCATCCTCCGTACCTGCCCAGGTGAGCTGATTGCTCAATCAGCCTGGAGAGTATAAAAGGCCGGAGGAGGAAGCCACGCGCTCTCTCCCATGCCCACTCCGTGCTGCCGTGCTGCCGTGCTGCCGTGTCGCTGTGTTGCCGTGTTGCCGTGTTGTGCTCCTCGGAGGTGTTCCCTGTGTCCCGTCGTAGTTAGCTGACCAGCTGTTTGATTGCTTGGGCAGTCTTTTGTGTTTCGCCCTTTTCGATTTGTTAGCCCAATAAACCTTTTCTGTTCGACCTTGTTAATTCATCCCCTCATTTCTCTCGACCCGGTATTTTATTTTACTTGTTACCTTCCCCCCTCCCCTGGGCCAAAGTGGGAACGTAACAGTTGGGGGCTCGTCCGGGATTTCTTTTTGGGCGGGGTGAAGGAGAGGTAAGAGCAGTTTTTTTTGGGGTTTGTTTGTTTGGCTTTCCGGCACAGTTGGGTATTGATGCCTCCTTATTTTTGACCTTTTGGCGTTGCATGCGCGTTCCTCAGTTAGTTAGGAGTGTCCAGCTGGACGGCTCTGCTGTCCTTCCATCGGATATTCATTTGTTGTTTTTCTTTTTTGTTTTCGGGGTGAATCCCGGGTGGAGATCCAAATCTCTGTTGGGGGTAGGCTTCACGGTCTCAATTGACTGTTGGTTTCAGCCTTTAAAGTCGCCTCGAGCCCGGAAAGCCTCAGAAGACAGGTAGGTGTAGCTCGGTTTAGGCAGGTTACTGGGGAATGTGTGTGTGTGTTAAGGTTGAATGAGTGTGGCATGGAGCATTAGCCTCCCTGTGTTGTGTGGCAAGTAGTGAGTTTCTTTTCTTAACTACGCCATTAGCTTAGCTCAGTGGAGCTTGTGGTGGCTGTCGTTGTGTGGGAGGGAAGGTGAGTGACAACCTTCCAGTGGTCTTTGGTAGGAATGGCCACCCTTGATTTGTCGGTTTTTGTGGCTAACCCTACACTTGCCCAATTGGATAGGTGTAAAAAGGCCGAGCTATGTGAGATAGCGAAGCACTATGGCATGTCTGTGGCCACTTCTTTCCTGAAAGGTGAACTCAAGGCTGCTCTGCTGGAGTTTTTGGAAGCAGGAGGCGTTCTCTCCGCTCCCATGGTGGTTGAACCTCCAGCAGCCGCTGCTAGTGTAGAGCTATCGGCTCAGGTTGAGGGTCCCGGTGTCTCAAGTTCTCCAGTGGGGGAGCCAGCTAAACTGGAGCCTGTGCCATCGCCTGTTGACCGCAGCAGCCGCGCTTTTCCCATTCAGAAAAATGGCGATGGGGTAGCACCATTCACGTTACCGCGCTATGATCCACTGTCTGTTGAGACTTCTCCTGGTTCAAGGTTGGAGGCTAGGGTAAAGGTCCGCTTGGCCCGCCTCCAGTTGGAGAGGGAGGAAAGGGAGCGTGAGTCCGCTCTCCAACTGGAGAGGGAGGAAAGGGAGCGCGAGCGTGAGTTTCAGCTGAAGCTGAAGAGATTGGAGGCAGACACTGCAGTGAGGATGCGGCAGTTGGAGTTGGAGGCCAATGTTCTTGTCCCGGCTAGTGTGCCAGCAATGTCGACTACTCCTGTCACCTTTGATGTGAGTAAGCATATTTCCTTGGTTCCCGTTTTTCGTGAATCTGAGGTTGAGTCTTATTTTAGTGCGTTTGAGCGCATTGCAGCGGCGCTCAAATGGCCTAAGGATGTGTGGGCCATCCTGTTGCAGTGTCGACTAACAGGTAAAGCTCAGGAGGCCTGCTCTTCTCTTTCGGTAGAAGATGGCCTAGTCTATGAGAAAGTTAAAAATGCTATTTTGCGAGCGTATGAGCTGGTGCCTGAGGCGTACCGGCAACGTTTTAGAAATCTCAAAAAGACAAGTAATCAGACTTACATTGATTTTGCCAGGGAAAAGGAGGTGCTTTTTGACCGTTGGTGTTTGGCTTGTGGGGCGGACAGCTTGAGTTTGGTGCGTGAGCTCATGCTGGTGGAGGAGTTCAAAAATTGCCTTCCAGAGCGTACGGTAGTTTATTTGAATGAACAAAAAGTAACCACCTTGCAGCAGGCTGCCACCCTGGCCGAGGAGTTTGTGTTAACCCACAGGAATGTGTTCCCAAGGCGTGATATCCTCCACTGTGATAACCCCCAGAAGGTCAGTGACACCCAGCCTGTGGCTGGTAAAGCTCCCCGTGTAAGTTCCACTGCTGAAAGACAATGTTTTTACTGCCGTAAGCCTGGTCACCTGATCGCCGACTGCTCTGCTTGGAGGCGCAAACCGCAGGGTTCAGGGTTGGTTCCGAAACTACCAAAGGGAGTGGGGTTGATTAAAACTGTGGCCCCCTCTAAGGAGCCTATAGCCCTGAAAGTCCCTGATGATTGTTTTAAACCCTTCATTTCAGATGCTCTTGTCTCGCTAACAGGAAAGGCAGAGGACCAGCGACGCGTCAAGGTGCTGCGTGACACTGGTGGATCCCAGTCCCTTGTTCTCGCTGGTGTCCTACCCTTTGGGCCAGAGTCTGCCTGTGGCACGAGTACAGTGGTGAGCGGTATTGAGATGGGTTTTGTTCCGGCACCTCTTCACTCGGTCCATGTCCAATCCCAGTTGATCACGGGTTTCTTTCCGGTAGCCGTTCTTCCCCGTTTTCCGATTGATGGGATAAGTTTTATCATGGGTAATGATATTGCGGGAGGTAAGGTTCATCCTGCCCCTGAAGTTGTTGGGATTCCCATTAACGGTTGTGATAAGGATGAGCTAGCTGAGAAACATCCTGAGATATTCACTGTGAGTGTTCTTACCAGAGCTCAGGCTCGGAAACACACGCAAAATGTTGACTTGTCGGATACACTGTTTGCATCGGTACTAAATGGTGACAGCTTGCCTCCTCTTGTCAGTCCTGTGAAGTGTCCAGTGACTGAACAGGAGTGTAACGTGGCAGCTGATGACCCCACAGTGTCCCTCCCACTCACACGTGACGCTCTTATTAGTGCCCAGAAGTCCGACCAGACTTTGAGGAAATGTTTTTCTGCGGTGGCTGATGGGCCCAAGGGTGGTCAAAAACAGTATTTTGTCATTGATGATGGTTTGTTGATGCGCAGGTGGGTGGCACAGCCTGGTGCGGCAGCAAGGGATACGGATGAGGAGTGGAGCACACTGCATCAGATAGTTGTCCCCATCAACTGTCGACTGCAGGTGTTGAAATTGGCTCATGAGCATTCGTGGTCTGGGCATCTGGGAGTGACTAAAACCTACGACCGTGTGTTGCAGCACTTCTTCTGGCCTGGGTTGAAAGGTGACATTGCCCGTTTCTGCAGGACTTGCGCTACCTGCCAGATAGTGGGTAACCCAAATCAAGTTGTGCCCCCGGCTCCTCTTCGTCCAATTCCCGCTGTCGGAGACCCCTTTGAGCACGTTATTGTAGATTGTGTAGGTCCACTACCTAGAACAAAAGTTGGTAACCAATATCTACTCACGATCATGTGCATGTCCACCCGTTTTCCTGAGGCAATTCCTTTGCGGAAAATTACAGCACCCGCCATCACCAAGGCACTGGTCAAGTTTTTCACCACTTTTGGCCTCCCGAAAGTGGTGCAGACTGACCAGGGCACAAACTTTTTATCAAAAGCCTTCAGACACACACTACAGGGTTTAGAGGTCACACACTCTGTGTCCAGTGCGTACCACCCTGAGTCACAAGGTGCCCTAGAGCGGTGGCATCAGACCCTGAAGTCGATGCTGAAGAAGTATTGTTATGACTCTGGGAAAGAGTGGGATGAGGGAGTACCGTTTGTTCTTTTTGCCATTCGTAATGTGAAACAAGAGTCCTTGGGAGTCAGCCCCGCTGAACTTGTTTTCGGTCGCCGTGTCCGCGGTCCTTTGAAGGTGTTAAAGAAACGGTTCATGTCCGGGCCGTCATCCACTGTCAGCGTTGAGGATTTTGTAGCGACGTGTAAAGAAAAATTGCAGCGTGCATCCACGCTGGCCAAGGCATCTCTCTCTTCCTCGCAGGAGGATATGAAGCAACGTTTTGATCGCAAAGCCGTTCCCCGTCAGTTCCAGCCTGGTGATAAGGTGTTGGTTTTATTGCCAGCGCCTGGTTCTGCGCTCACTGCTCAGTTCACCGGTCCGTATGTAGTAGACCGGCGGTTATCGGACACTGATTACGTTATACACACACCTGAACGTAGGAGGAAAAAACGACTCTGTCACGTTAACATGTTGAAGCCATATCTTGCCAGAGAAGCTGCCCTGGGAGAGCAGGTGAAAACTCTGGAGACGGCTGTCCCTGATGCTGCGGCTCCCTCGTTGGTTTGTGTGACGTCCATGGCTGAGGATGATCTGACACCGCCCTCCGTTGGTCAACAGTGCGGTAGGCTGCTCAACTCTGAGGTTATGTCAAGATTGGGATCCCACTTGAGTCACCTCTCCGAAGACCACCGGGGTGACATTGTCCGCTTGCTCCATTCTTATCCCTCGTTTGGTGATGTGCCGTCCCGTACCAGTGTTTTAGAACATGACATTGATGTTGGGGGTGCTAAGCCTATCAAACAACATGCATATCGTTGCCCCGTTGAGAAGAGGGAGAAAATGAAAGAACAGGTTAATTATCTGCTTGACAATGGCCTTGCTGAACCAAGCAATAGCCCGTGGAGTTCCCCGTGCTTGTTAGCTCCTAAAGCAGATAATACACCGCGATTCTGCACGGATTTCCGTAAGGTTAATGCTGTGACTGTGCCTGATTCTTTCCCGTTGCCTCGTATGGAGGATTGCATTGATAGTATCGGTCCTGCTGTGTTCATTACTAAACTAGACCTGTTAAAAGGATATTGGCAGGTTCCCTTAACCCCCAGAGCGTCAGAAATTTCCGCCTTTGTTACACCTGACCACTTCGCACAGTATACGGTGATGCCTTTTGGCTTGAGGAACGCCCCGGCCACTTTCCAGCGCCTCATGAATTTGGTTTTGGGGGATGTGAAAAAGTGTAATGTGTATCTGGATGACGTTGTGGTGTATTCTGAAGTGTGGGAGGACCATGTCGCCAGTTTGCGCACTGTGTTTCAGCGTCTTGCGAGAGCCTCGCTTACGCTGAACCTTGCCAAATGTGAATTTGGTAAGGCCACGGTCACCTATTTGGGGAAACAGGTTGGCCTCGGACAGGTCCGTCCTGTGGACGCAAAAGTTGAGGCAATAGTGTCTTATCCTACACCTACAACCAGGCGGGAGCTTAAGCGCTTCCTGGGAATGGCTGGTTACTACCGGTGTTTTTGCAAGAACTTTTCGGTAGTTGTAGCCCCCCTGACAAGGCTGTGTAGCCCCTTGGTTCCTTTTGTGTGGGATGACGATTGCGGGCGTGCATTTCAGGCTGCGAAGTCCCTTCTCTGTAGCGCTCCGGTGTTGGCTGCGCCTAACTTCAGCCTGCCATTCCAGTTGGAGGTGGATGCTAGCGCTGTTGGGGCAGGAGCAGTGTTATTACAAGATAGTGTCCGTGGTTTGTCTCACCCTGTGTGTTTTTTCTCCAAGAAATTTAAGCGGCACCAGGTGAACTACTCGACAATTGAAAAGGAGACGCTAGCCCTGCTGCTCGCCCTGCAGCACTTTGAAGTGTACGTGGGTTCCAGTTCTCTACCGGTGACCGTCTATACGGACCACAACCCCTTGGTGTTCCTGTCCACCATGTACAACCATAACCAGCGGTTGATGCGGTGGGCCCTGATCGTGCAGGGATACAACCTGGTGATCCGCCACAAGAAGGGTGCCGAGAACATTGTGGCAGATGCCTTATCACGTGGGTGATTGTTTTTGTTGTAGTGTTAGGCACCTAATTCATGTTAGTGTATAGCTTTAATTTGGGAGTATATGAGTAAACGAACGATAGGTTTGTTCTTATGGGGGGGAGTGTTACGGCTGGCGCCGTCTGTTTGTGTGCGGTGCGGCCTTGTCCTGTTTTCTTTTCCCTCTCTCCTGCACAGCAGCTTCCAGTTCCCCCATCCTCCGTACCTGCCCAGGTGAGCTGATTGCTCAATCAGCCTGGAGAGTATAAAAGGCCGGAGGAGGAAGCCACGCGCTCTCTCCCATGCCCACTCCGTGCTGCCGTGCTGCCGTGCTGCCGTGCTGCCGTGTTGCCGTGTTGCCGTGTTGCCGTGTTGTGCTCCTCGGAGGTGTTCCCTGTGTCCCGTCGTAGTTAGCTGACCAGCTGTTTGATTGCTTGGGCAGTCTTTTGTGTTTCGCCCTTTTCGATTTGTTAGCCCAATAAACCTTTTCTGTTCGACCTTGTTAATTCATCCCCTCATTTCTCTCGACCCGGTATTTTATTTTACTTGTTACCTTCCCCCCTCCCCTGGGCCAAAGTGGGAACGTAACAAGGGGACACTGCTATAATCCTACTGTGTGAATCTACTGGGCAGTGTTCCACTTGATAACCCGTCACTCATGTGGAAGCTACTCTGACACATACCACCCACCTAAACATTGTTGCAGACCACATGCCCTCTTTCATAGACACAGTAATTAATCCCTTAAAGCAGAAGCGGCTTTCGCCAGGATAATGTGGCCTGCAACACTGTACTGCAAGAATTGTTCAGGTCTGGGGAACGTGACTCCAAGGTGTTGACTTGGTCTCAGTCTGATTAAGCATCTGTGGGATGTGCTGGAAAAACAAGTCTGATCCATGCAAGCCTGAAATCTGAACTCACAGGACTTAAAAGATCTTGGTGCCCGGTACTTGATACGGGATGTCTTCAGAGGTCTTGTGGAGTTGATTCCTCAACAGCGAGAAGTTTTGTTTTTTGTCAGAATGAAGTGGATCTACACAATGTTAGGGATGCGACTTTAATGTTAATTGTAGTCATGTGTATATGTCATGCAATCATGTGGCTGATCGGTGTACACACCGAGGCCAAAAATCCTTTTTCTATTTAAAAGGTACTACAATGAAAGTGTAATGATGATCAATTATTAACAGTAATTTGCCATTGGAGACATAGTAAGAGGAAGCAGAGGGTTTAGCTCCTCTCCTGCGGAACCAGTTCCCAATTTGTGCTCAGCAAGCAGACACCTCTGCGCTTTTACAATTAGGCTTAAAACTTTCCTTTTTGAAAAAGCTTATAGTCAGGGCTGGCTCAGGTGACCATGAACCATCCCTTAGTTATGCTGCCATTGCCCTAGGCCGTTGGGAGACCTTCCATGATGCACCGAGCACCTCTCCTCTCTTTCATTCTTAATGAAGTTATATATGCAAAGCTTGCAGTTCATTAACATGAGTCTTTGCTCTCCTGTAGTTTGTGCTTGAGCAGCATGTTTCCAATCCGTTTAAGGTTACTGGACCCACAAATCTGTTCAGCATTTGTTGTTTCTCAATGTTGTGTGTTCCTGCTTTCCTATAGCTCAAGCGATTGATGCAGATAGTTGCCCAGCTCAGGTGTCTGGTTCTTTTCACGCATCAATCTCCAGGCCTGAAAATTAATCCAGTGCAAAGTGGCCAAAAATGGCAGTACCTCAAATTGCCACTTGGGGCTTGCTCCAAAAACGAGTCAGTCCCATTGGTCTATCCTCATAGACCTCCATTTCTACAATGGACAAAATTTACAGCACAAATAAGTTTATCTTGTCGTTAAAGACAATGGTGCAAGTGTTGGATTCATAAATAACTAATATGTTTAAATCCTATTAAGGCTTTACAGTTATGCATAATTAAAGGAACAGCTGCCTTGACTGACAGATTGGTACGGTCACATGTCATTAAATGCCTGTCTATTTACCAGCATGTCTCAGCTCCACTCACACTCCACCTCTTTCCCATTTTTGGATTAGCTGACAGTTAGGTGTAGTTAAGCTCTGCTGGGATGTCTGAGGCAGGCGACTCCAGACCGCGCTTCAAAACTGCTCTTCAGGAAATGTCCCATCTGATTTGCCCATCTTTATTTACAGTCCATGAGGTTTCTTCTGCTAAAAGGTAGTTCCTCCTGCCTACTGTCACCAAGTGTTTGCTCAAGGGGGAATTGTTGGGTTTCTCTCATTAATATTGTATGGTCTTGCCCTTAATATGGTAAGTGCTCTGAGGTGAGTTATGCTTTTATTTGGCGCTTTATAAATAATAATAATAAAAACTGGCGCTGATAAGTAAGAATTATTATATCCTTAACAGCTAACATTACACTTTGTTTTTTAGATGTAGCTGTGTAACAAAATGATTACCAGGCTACCTTCCAAAAATTAATGTTTTTGTGCGTCTGTCTGAAAAATATTTGTCTAATTCACATTTTTATAGCTGTGTTTGGGGTTCTATTTACTCCCGAGGCTTTTAAAATGCTTCGCTATATTAAGAGGCTGGATGCCAACAGTGTCCCGCTGTTCCTGAGCCGGTAGTTTATTTTATAATGCAGCTTTGTTGGGCTCAAAGGGAATATAACAGTTTTGTGTTTTTTTATGTTTCAGTAGGATTTACCAAAACACTGCTAAGTACTGAACATTAAAGATGTTTTTATAGATTGTATATTGAAAAAGTTTATCATAAAGTGAAGGGTGCCTGACTGAACTACTTTAAAGTTGTGCAATACGAATGCCACAGCACATAATGCTGACACAGTTGCGGTATCAGATATCACACTATGGTAACAGAATTGTGCTGTAACAAGCACATTTATAAATAAAAACATAAACTGCCTTTGCCAATAAGCTGCTTGTTTTCTGTGTAATCCTTTTTTTTTCAATCCACCGCTCTGGTGCAGAAACATGGCAGGAATAGTGGCTTGATTGCCAAATTTGCCATTGGTGCTCAGAACCCGGAACGCAAATGCATTTTGGAAATCCAGTAATCAAACTGTCGATTTTGAATGCATGATATTAAAAAGCTAATCCAGAGATTGTGGGTTAATTTACTGGAGAGATACAGTACTGTGGGCTCAGACTTTGTGAATTCAGCTAGAAGTTTAATATATTTAACAGACATCAGCTATAATAGTATTATAGACAGTATTATATTCCCTGAAACAACATGAACAAAAGTAGTATCTTATTCTTTATCCTTGACTGCCTCTGAGAACTTTTACTTCCCACTGTGTGGATTAAGTTCTCTGCTCCACTTGACAACTGCGCAGACACGTAAAGTGTACTTTAAATATATATACACATGCATTGCCACTATAGTCGCCACATCAGCTCTCCATAAAAGTCTGACAACACAAACAAATCAGAGCCCGCAGCAGCCTTGAGTGCTTCTGATTTTGCCATTATCATTCAGATGTTACTTAACAGCGTAGCAGCTATAGGAATTCACATGCTCACAAAACGTATGTAACTCAATTAAAAGTAACAACTCTTGAAAAATGTCATTCAGGGGTGTTTCTGTTATTAAATGAGTCTATAATTAAGAGCCCTGATTAAATTCTGGCCATCTCCTAAAGACTGCATACTGCATAAATCATTCACCAATGGGTTTTAATTAGGATGAATGACATGTGGATTAGGTCCAGCGTAGCCTGCCACGCTGCATTTACAATAATGGTACTAGAGGATGAGGAGATCGGGCAGATGGAGCGAAGTGGAAGAGAGAAGGGTCTTTGAACAAGTAAAAGAGATGCGTGTGTTGGACCATGTCGAAGCTCTCGGTTTATGTGTCCGTCTGGCTCACTGTGCTTTTATATTCTGTGACTGTTACCTCACCTCTGTCAGTCAGGCAGTTATGCAATTCAGTATAATACTACATTCAACAGCAAAAAAAAAAAAAGAAAAAGAAAAAAAGGAGTCTTTATTCAGACAAAATCTTACCAAATAAATATCAGAAGTTTCATTCATCTTCTGTAACTGATTGTCCTGTGAAGGGTCGCAGAGGGCTGAAGCCTATCCCAGGAGATAGGCGGGGTACACCCTGGACAGGTCGCCGGTCCATCACAGGGCTAACACAGAGAGACAGACAGCCGTTCACATTCACATGAACACCTACGGTCATTTCAGAGTCATGTCTTTGGATGGTGGGTGGAAGCCGAACCCACGCAGACACGGGGAACACGCAAACCAAGTTGCTTGATTTGAAAATATTTCGTAAGGTTGAAGAAAAGAAAGGTGCATGTAAGGAAAGCAATTTACGGAGGAGACCTCTAGGCGGATAATTGGCACTAAATGGATCGGAATTTAAACAGCATTTCATCTACAAAAAACAAACAAAAAAAAGAACTGAGGGAAAGATGAAGAGAGATTGTGTTTTCACATACGAGGGAAAAGCAAGACATCATAGCTCTGATCACAGTGAGGGCCTCTATCGCTCACTGTGACACTGTACATCAGCTAAACTGTACTAATGGGCACGGGCTCCTGGAGGCTTTACAACAGCATCAACAAGGGTTTACAGTTTCGGAGAAAATTAGCCTGTCTCCCAGCTGCTGATCATTCTGTTTCTAACAAGGTCGTTAAAAACTGTGCAATCGATGAGGACATGCCTGTATTTACAGCTCAAGGTGCAGAGTTCAGCCTTATCCCAGGAGATAAAGATTCCCTTTGTTTTCCTAAATACTCACTCGTCAGTGTTTGAACCCTGAATAGACAGCCCGCCACGTAATCTGAATGGTTTCTGTGTGAATTGCAGCTTGCTAGATGTCGTAAATGCACCTTTATCAGTCACAAACATTCACAGTTTATGCCTGTTCTGGGTGTGAAACGCATCAAATGCGTTTTCGCACCTTAAATATTAGACCAGATGTCGTCTTTGTAAGAGGAGCAGCAGCAGAGGATGTGTGCTACACTACCCCATAATATCTTAATGTAGATATCAACTAATATAACCCTCGCTTGTTACGAATGCTGAATAATGCAATTTCAGTAATGTCTATAAATCGCCAAAGTCAGGAATAACAAGGGAAAGGGCAAAAATACTTGTGATGTACCGCTCTCTTTCTGCAGTAATTGGCAGCAGCAATTTTTTAGAAAGCACGGCTTCCTCGATCCCAGGACGAATGTTATGGAGACACGACCTCCTCAATAACCCATTCACCAAAGAATAATGTTAATATAAATAACAGTAATAAAGCTCATATATTTTGCATAAAATTGACAAAAATAGAGGGGAATTTCTGTGGAAAGCCCAGGCAGACACCGGTCAGGGTAGGCATATAACAAGTGAAGCTGAAAAGGGTTCAGAACTAGCAGCAACAGTCAGAGAGGAACTACAGAGAGAAACAGAGCTAAAAGAGGCAGATCAACAATCATCCCAGCTGCACTGTTCATTAAGACTTATTCCATTGCAAGCAGTTCACAAAGCACTTCATTGAGGAGGACAGCCAGCTCATGCCCTTGTGGAATAGCAGCACTGAGTGCATTGGGGACTGCAGTGCAACAGCAAGCTCCTGCCACACCAAGACTTATCATACGACGCTCCCAGGGATTATAAAACTGAAACACAACTGCACATAACACAGTCTCAGCAGAAGCTGGGAGTGAAGTAATGTTAAGGGGATTTAACCATGGATGCACACGAGGCTCAAAGTATTCAGAAATCATACCTAGATATATTCATCATATGTGCAACTAATTTTCTTTGCCAAATAAATTTCAACATATCAGGTAGCAACACTTTTAAAGCAGTGGTGGGCTGCCAGGGCCAGCAAAGCCTTCTCTGCTGGCATAAATTCATCAAAATTACTGACTTACATTTTAATATTTTCCCATTAATCTTATTAAATTATTCCCAATAGCCAATTGCTTTCATTTATGGTCTGTCTCTCAACTACAGTGCTGCTCGCAGTGTAACTTAGCATTAGAGCTTTGATCCAATCATATTTCAGTCATCATGCGTTGCCGGCATCAAAGAAATCTGCTGAATCATTAAAACTGCAGGCGTCTAGCAGCTACGGTAGAATCAGCATTTTCGTGTCCTCTGATTAGAGGGTCAGAGAGCCGCTCCATTTGAGCCAGGCTAGTGGTTCATGTTCATCTGTTGCGCACTGCACAAGCTAATCGGAAACATTAACATTTCGACAGCTGTTTATTTTTTTCAAATTCACAATGGCGGAAGGAGGAGAGGCTATCATCTTCTTAGAAAGACATTTTCACAGTGGACTGTGAATGAAATGCTGGATATTGTGAGGAAAAGCCACCCAATCCTTGAGCTAGCCTGACCTAGCCGAGGAAAGGGTGTGTCTGCCACTCTCAGGGAAGCAACTATGAGCGCTAACAGGCTCTGAGGAGAACTCTAAATTGTTTTTTAAGTTCTCGTGAGTAAAATAAATTATATTTACACGTTTTTTTGTATAATTTTGTGATTTTATTTGGTCGACACTGATGCTTCTGATTGGATTTCACGTATGTGGTGCCATGCAGTGAGTGAGAGGAGACTTTTTGAATTGTTTTAAGTGAGTTTCTTGCTTTAGTAATGACATTCATGCTGCCATATGAGACAATGCAATGTTCTGTTTTCCGTATGTTTTTGATGGTTTCTATAGCAGTGGTGTCATAATGATCACATTAAGAGGTGTTCTGAGTAAGGTTGGAAGTCACCGCCCACCACTGCTTTAAAAAAAGATCCAATTTTTTGTGTAACAAGCAAGTGAGGGCATGGGTGGATTGTGCAGGCCTTTTATAGCAGAATTTGTCCCTGTACTCTGAGTTAAGTAGGAGGTTGCGTTTAGGCAAAAAAGGGCACTTTGTTAGGGGCTAGGTTAAAGAGCACTGTCATTGTTATTGGCCAATTATAACATTTGAAGCAAACTTAAATAGCAAATAAGCCCTTAAGAACTGTCAGGATAGGATGTGCCAGCAAAAGAAGTCCACTGTCCAAAGAGAGGTTGCCATGTTTCTTAGATCTAGGTGCACACCAGTCCTATGTCTGCCTACTTACATATAGCATGAGGGTGCATTGTGTCTCAAAACAAATATTAACAATTAAATGTCTACTTTCAAATATTTACATGATAGAATTGGTTCATCTTTCCCTCATTATCATTGCTAATCATATGTCAAAGTCATATGACAATACCCTGTTGTAATTTTTATATGATGTTCCTCGAATGAATGACAACCGATCTAGAACATTATTCATATGACTGCAATAAATCACTCGGAAAACATTCACACACTTTAATGCTTCGAAACGGTTTAACGGATGAGTCCTTGTGTTGTTCGGGAAAGGACAGTTGAAGGGAAGTGTATTGCTTACCCTAGGTATTTTGTAATGCATTCGTTCTTTTTCAAGTGTAAGCACTGCCCTATTGTCCGTATGTTGCGATGGCATCGGGCCCACAGTTCAAATGGGGCAGCCAGTTAATCAGCTGGAAGCCAGGATGCACATACCATGGCCATTCTCTGTCTCAGAGTGTGAATACTGGAACTGCTGCGGCTGCTGCGCTTCACAAGCAAACTAACTGGCTCTTTGCCTAAACAAGAACAGTGGTAGTTGCATAAGCAGTCTTGATGTGGGTAGAGGAGTCAGACACAGATCCTGCTTTGTAAATCTGAGATGTCTAATGTTTAATCATCTTTGACGTCCCGTTTGCTGTCCCTGGCAGCTTTTTTAAAGAGGAAGAGAGCACTCTTATTTAACTTGAGGGTTTTTGAGATATTTTTTAGGTCTGTATCCAGGTGGTTATGTAATTGACAACATGGAACAGAGGCACCACTCGACGAGAAAGAAGATATGGATCATATTAATGTTTCTAAGTACATTATTTGATAAGTAGCTTATTTTTTCCTGCTGCTTTACCATCAAGCTAACCATGCTTTACATTATAGGCAGCAGTTTCTCAAACTGTACTTCTATATTTTTAGATTGATTTCCCACTTACCCCGCCCATTGAGCTAAAACGAGGCCAGCAATCCTTCTGTGTTGGCAATTGTCTTCTCAGAGCTTAGTTTGTGGCCTGTGAGTAAACAAATCATGAATGGTAGCTACTGCCAAAGTTGGTGGAAATGATCCGGTCTGTGAGCATAAACCTTAAAATCCACTCTGCCTGACCTACATACTTTCTTTCTGATAGAGGCAGGGTAAACTGTGAAACGCACAGACATTTGCCTGAAGCTCATCAGTGAGGTGGCATGCAAGCAGGACCCCTTCTAGTAAAGAAAATAATGCAGCGTACACTGTCATTAAGTGCCATCTTGGCTGTGGTGAAAGTAGGTTTCTTGCAGGGTGTCAACATGTATAAATAAGATACAAGTTTTAGAATTTATACCACATTAAATAAACTTTAACACCAAACTTTTTTAAATATACATGGCCAGAACAAATTTAGCCTCGCCTTTTCCACATTTACATACTTAAACAAGCACCATATGGAAACATTGCTTGCAACACATCTCCAGACGCTTCATCTGACGTATATGAGAAGTGATTTGTCACCATCCTCAGCACCCAAATCACCTCCGCTCAGAGTGTTGGTGTAAAGTCACATATAGGCAGTGGAATAACATGCATCGCAACACACATGGTACTGGTGAGCCTAGTGAAACAGAAATGGGCAACTGGAGAGTCCTGCATTGCCCCTGGGTTTTAAGCTCTGCATGTGCAATTCCACCACCTTGACCCACATTGTCCCGAGTTTGAAAAAACTGTTTTCCTTGTGGGCATTTTTCTTGCACTTAATTTTAACCACCATGAATAATCACTTTTCTCAAGCCATTTGAAGCTGAACTCCCATTTCAATAAACTAAAGAACATACGGAGGTTGACAAACAGCATTTTTGTGCACCGTCTTAATTAGAGTATCGATCAGACTGTGTTTTATGACATAGTATATTCTTCTGTCAAGTTCAGTTGTTTCCAAAGTAAACATAGAGTAGGTGAAAACTGGGACATTTGCACTGGAAATTATCATGGTGTTTTGACTAAAAATGTTTAAGGCCCATCCAATCTGAATTTAAGATGTCTAAATGGCTTTTAATGTGTTTTATTAACAAATAAGTATTGTGGACATTTCAAGGCTTCTAAAGGATCTGAAGCTAACATGCCTAGGCAGTACACTTTTATTACCTTCTTTCACCTCTGGTTGAAGGCCTTTTTCTTGATTTGTTCCTACCTTATGGTACTAGAAGGTATACATGACTCTTTGACACTCTAAAAACGACAGACTTCCATGGTCATTAAATGTAGGCTTGTCCTCTGGACGTATCATCTGGGTGACATTTTTGTTTTCAATTACAATGGCTCATCAACTGTTACGAGATTTGTCACAGATGTCCATGGGCCAGATGATGAATTATAATGACTCAGTAAAAAATGACCCCATGCAAGCAGCTTATCACTACCCATAGTAACCCCTATAGCTACCCACTGTCATTGTAATAGCATTTTGAAGTGGTCATATAAATTATTAGAACTTCCTTATAAGTTCAAATAGGGAAGAGATCGGGGCAACTGGATGGATTGATGAAACACTTGAAATGAACGAGTGTACAATTACAAACGTGATTACAAAAAAGGCCGATGTTCAACTGCTGTTTAATACCAGAAGTAAACATTTTACTTTTTGGAAACAAGCTAGTTTGACTGTACCATTTATTTTATTTTCTCTTCTTCATTGTTCACATTTTCACTTACATAGTATTAAAAACAGTAAAACAGTCAACTTGTTATATAATATCAAACTCAATGTAACCTGTAATCATAGGGGGATTGTAATTACTACTCTTAAAAGTGCTCATATTAAAGTCTAGAGCTCTCAATCAGAGGGTGCTGAAGTAGAGAGAATCATGGCAACTAATAGGAGGGGGACTGTTGAAAAAAGTGGAAATAAAAACGTGGTGAAACGTGGAATTAGTCACAAGGATAATGAGTCATGTCGCAATGTGTCAACTTCTTAAGTTGGAATTGACCACAGACGCTTGGTCTGCAGTTTTTTCATCTAACAAGAAGAAATAACAGACTATAATTACTATAAGGAAATGAAGCAATTTCAGTTTCACATCACATCACACATCACCACAAAATCCATCAAGTATATTTAATCCAGATTTGTTGAGAGAACATGAAAAGGCACAGCTGACCTTTCTTGAAATTGGACAAACAACTGTTGTGCCTCCATCCTGTGAGCGTTATTCGACAGTGTTGTTCACTATGATATCTTGGTCCAGTGAAAATGCATTAACACTAAAACACAGCACAGATTCAGTGAGGACAATGAAATAAAAACTGAGAGCTTCTCAGAATAACTTCAAACTATGAAGTTATGTGGGTAACCTCTCCTCCAATGATTTCCGTCCAGCAGAAACCAGAAGAGAAGGTATCCCCAGAAGTGGGTAACCCACCCTACCAACCCCTCTTCCACAGCTGTGGGTCGTGGTGCTTCTAACTGGACATATGCTATACTAAATAACTTCTATATGATGAAAGATTATTATTCTTTTTAATGATCTGGTCAAAGATCCGCGTTAATTCATTCATCTTTAATATTTATTTGTGCTCTTAAATTCTTATAATTCTTTTTTACTGTACATCAGGGGGAACCTTCAGGGCCTTCTACGCCTTCAGAGAAGGCCTAAAAAAAATTGGACCAAAAAATAGGAGTATTAAATAAAAAATAATATAGATTTTTTATCATTTCTATCTCATTTAATTTAATACAATACATTTAATACATTTGGAGTTGTTTACTTTTTACAACTGACAAGTCATCCACCTGGGCCAGTGGCAGATTTGTCAGCCTTACAAACCACCGACACCAAGATTCTGCAGCACACCTGCAAGCGACAGTCAGTTTGAAAACTTTTGGGGACACAAGAGTTGATCTTTAGCTAGATGAGCCGAGTCCACCTTCTCCGTGGAGCGGTCTTTCTCGGCTCTGAAGCGCATCAAGACGCACGCCAGGAACAGTACTGGACAGGATTGCCTGGGAGCTTTGGCACTGACGTCCATAGAGAAAGGACTTATTTTTTCAAATCAAAAGACAAACTTTATGACACTGCCATCGCCCACTTCACAAAAAAAGGCAGACGAATAGACTTCGCTTTAATGTAAGGTAGGCCTATGTTATAAGCTACCTTGATTATTATTTCAAGGGATTAATATTACTGGCCAAGTGGACATTCAGGAATTTGTATTTATTGCGGAGGTTGAGCCTCGGTGTCCGTGTCAGCAGCGACACGGGGTGACATTCTGGGTGACCTCATTTTATATTTTCAGATTTTGTCTTTAGAGTAGGCTATGTTTATTTAATTTCAACTATGTAGCCTAAATGGTCTCCTGTTTTCTAACTGGAGACCGGAGGCTTGTTAATGTTAAGAATGTTTCTTGTTCCGGAGAATGTTATTGATGTTATGGTCTATTTGTTTACATCCTTGTCATCGTTAATTAAATGACTGCAGTTGTTAAACCCCTTCAAGTCATCGTACTGTTGCTTTTTTCCGTGATGATTCCTTTTCTTGGCGGTGAAGGCCCAGCTGTAGTACTCACGGTTCACCACTGATTTAATCACCTATGAGAGGAGCGGCAAATGAATAGAGTAAATGTAAATAATCAAGTGTGTACACCCGTCTCTGCACTGAAGCACACAGAAATGACTAAAAAGAAAAATACCATCACAGAAATGCTTTCTAAATAATGGCCACGGTTGTCAACAGAACGGTTGCACAAGAATTTCAAAAGAACTGTCTTTTTCGTTTCCGTTTTGTTCTGGGTAAAAAAAAGAAAACCAACAAAAAAAAACCACTACTCTCTGCTGTTCGATTATTACAGTAGATGCTAATGCCACTACGCGCTTAATAAACTGGGGCACATCAAAAGACATATTGTATAGCGGTTAGTGGGTGCCGACGTGCTTGTGCACAAACTGCTGCTAGGATTTGATTGGAGTGAAAGGAAAAATAATGGAGTTGTTTTGTCGTCCCTCGTCCTCAAACACATAAGAGATGTTTTTCATCCACATGTTCCATCAAGTTTTTAGCTTTTCTACAAAACAGCATGTGCAGACAAAGATCAATAAAACATGTATTCAAATGACAAGTTACGTATAAATAGATTTCAAGAAGTAAAACACAGTATTCAAAAGTTTTACGGTACACCACAAAAGCTTCAATAACAACTAATTAAGAAAAAACAAATGGCAACTTTATCTGGTCGAACTTCACTAACAACCGTTGTTTTACAAGCCCGGTGGTGTTTAACAGTTCCTTTTTAATTAAATAGATTTGCTTGTTGTTGGAAAGGAGGTTAATGCGACCACTGTGATTGAACCATACATTAAATTTGCTGCCAGGAAAACTGAGACCGCAGGTCCAAACGTTTCTCAGCAGAACACTGCATTTTCACTAGATGGTCAATGTTATTTTCTTATCCTGTTAGTGGTTTTAATATTGTGGCTAATCGGAGTATGTACATGCTAAATAAAGAAAATACCAATGTAGCTTTAAGCATGTTACATCTCCAATGTGGCACATATTTCTGGCCTGACAAGATTAGCTGTCTTGTTTAAAATCACTTGTATTCCTCTGGTAGCTCCTCCTAAGGGTCACAGCACACATCCTGGCTTAATGACAATAAATTACGGTTACTAAGAAATTCCACATGTGGTCGGATTGTCTCTTGAGAGTTTAGTCACATTCAGCTTTAATCAGTGGCTAATGCTGAGAAGAGAGACAAAATCAAACTGCTGAAGGGAAAAGCACGGCATAATGCAAGGTGGAGCAAGGGAATCAACAAGGGATAGAGCGACGAATATTGTGTTAGGAATGAGCTAACAGCTAACAGCCGGAGGTTCTCATCTGCTGAGTTAGTTCTTCCTTGGTAATCTGATTCCCGGGGGACTTGCATTCAAGCAAGAAACCCTCAGATTGCAGAAAAAATTAACAAACTCAAGCAGTTCTGGGTTTACTTTAAAACAATGATATCGCGGCTCATTGTGCGCTACGATGTTAAGCACACCACAGAAAATGTATGAACTATGCAGCATCAGAGCGATCACTGCAACTGCGTGAGAGCAAAAAGAGATGCATTGCTCATCACAGACAAAACAGAAATAAAGGGAATTAAGATAAACAAGAGAATTTAACGCCTTTCACGCAAAGTAAATGTGACTTTAAGCTCTTGTTTTAGTGGCATATAAGCCCGAAAATGAAAAGAAAAAACATCTTTGCGATACCCCAAATAAACCCCTCTTCACCAATGAAAGAGGAAAGTGGCTGGATGCCATTTCTTTTGTTGTGTCGAACAGCGAATGGAGGAAAAAAAGGAAAAAACATTTCCGCATTTAAAATTCTAGATTTCTGTCACAGTCACTTTTATTCACCGCCTATGCTTTGTCTGATAGAGATATTTTATTCATATGCAAAGGATAATTGGGGATTATCAGTTCTCAGCTGGCATTTTGATGGCTTTTAAAGAACGCTGATTTTCACTGAGACGAATCAACACTGCGTTTCCAAGTATAGACTTGTTATGGACTTTCTGTTATAGGAAATAGGGCAAGCCATTGAGAAAACGGGAAAGAAAGAACGCACGTGACCTCAGACTGAAATGAAGTTGTCCGCCCAATTAGATCCACGTCTTTTTGTTGTGTACACGTTTTATGTAGCCTTTGTCTTGAAGTAGCTGTGGATTTTGCTGGATTTTGTTGCAGTTGTCAGTCGGCTTGTGTAATCGCATTACAGACTGTAGATAGTGTTTGCAGTTTTTGGTTGATTTGTTTTTTCCTGATGCTTTGTAGCTTTTGCATTACATTACATTGAATTGTCTTCCGCTACGCTGGCCTACTCTCTTTACACAACACCATATTACAAGAGGGAATCACCTCCTGTTCTTATTTTTGAAGTTTCTTTTTCTTGTGAAAAAGAAACTTCCATTCTTACAGCATTGTGTATTGGTTATTTGAATGTATTGGTTATTCTGAGGGGGAATAAGCCCACACATGATTGACTAAAACTGATCCCTACTGATTATGTTTGACCCTACTGTATATCATAATGCATTTCCCCTAATCCCGACCTGCTTTCAATGCCTGGCAAACTGCCCGTCTCAAACCATGAAATCATCAACAGTTCACTGACACCTCTCATACACACACAACTCACAACTAAAAAGTACGGCGTCTTAGTGTTTTGTCTATTATGATTAAAATCAAATTCACAAGAATGATTTTAATTCGTCGAGTGACATACGCCTAGTGTCTACATTAGGTTTAATGTTTTTGGTGCCTCTGAATAACCTGACAGACTCTTTCAAGGCTTGATGTTAAAAAAAAAAAAAAAAAAAAGTTAAATCTCGAGTAAAAGAATGTGAATATAATATTCTTTCATCACAGAAAGAACCTATTGACCTCCACAGGACAAAGAGGGTAAAGCTGAAGGATGAATGGAACGATGTTAAAGTGGCATATTACTGGTGATGCTTTTTGTCATTTTTGCACAAGTGGGTGAGCGAATGAGCAGTGAATGCATTTTTACATTTCTGTTTTCACTATCCCACCTTACACCCCCAAAACAACATAAACCATTCATTCTGCGGCCCATTGTGTATGGTCCTGACAAGTTATAAAACCCATTTTCAACCAGCACAATGGCTCACTCAATTTGTCTCTCACTCCCTCGCTCCCACTCCAGACGTCTTCCAAAATACTTTCAGAAAGTTTGATGTCGTTCAGTTGTTTGAGGACACTCACTGCAGCTCTTATTCGTTTCCATCCATTTATTCTTCAAAAGAAATCCCGAACGTTGGTGGTAATGGAGAAAATGTAGACATAACTAAAATGGAACAATTGAGGATGGGTGAAAGAGAAAATGAAAACAATCATGGTAAATGCGTGATTTTGTGGATGGGTGAACATCTTCCCCCAGTATAAGTGCAGTGATAAAAGACGGATTTTGTACCTTCATATGGAAGTCTATTTTCAGTTCACACTGCATTTTGACATTGATGTCGCACCAACTTATATTAGGCCTGTACATTGTTTCACCATGTATTGGCAGTGGTACAACTGTCAACAACAAGTCATGATTCCCAGAGCTTTGGTAGCCTGAAATTTCAAGCAGCACTTAAACTGGTAAACGTTTACCAAGTTTTGAAGATAAAGCAATTCCTCAAACGACCACTTGATCCTGCTTCCAAAAAGGTCAGACAAAGGACTTTACCACAAAAATAAACAGGTTCACAGCCCGGTCAAAAAACATCTAAAGCTAATTTTACCTTTCATAACAACTGTACAATGGTGCGATTTTTAAAAATAATGGTGTAAAATGACGCATAATGAAGTGTGTGATAGGTTGCTAGTTGACCCTCCTGTGTCAAGTGCCACTTCTTTGACCATTTTGAAATTACTTAAAAATTAGGCAAAGTCATGCACTACCGAGGAGGTGACAACCAGAGTGGACTCACCGAGCTTAGAAAACCACTACAGCACGTCAATAATCCACACAAGCAATCTGGCTCTAGCTCTTCTTTACGGCAACTACTGGACTGAATGCGAGGAACATTTGTGCAGACAGTCATGGTTTCCAGAGGATGAAGCCTAATCTACATAAATATTCATTTTGTGGCCTGGCATTTGATGCTTTTCTTAAACATTGTGTGGCTGTTTGAAAAGAATGCAGTAAACACCTGAGCTACGCAAAAACCCTCTCAGAACCGGTGTTTTAAAATCAGCAGTCACTATTTAATTGGGGTGTCTGGTTTTTACATTGTAGCCTTTTAAAGCTACGTGTTTATACATTCCAAAAATGAAATTCAGTGCACTCTTTGTCTTGGTTGCAATGCTTAGAGGGACAGCAGCAGTGTGGTTTGAGTATAAACTGGGATTGTATTGCGCACAGCTGTTGTTACTCCGACTTCGCTACACTGTGTACATAAGAACACTTTCAAACCAATAAAATGGGGGAAAATGCTTTTTCAAATAGTTCCAGATTGTCCACACCAAGACTCCTGACACGTACACTATTTGAGATCTTGCACTGCTGAGCAGTTTTTAAGAAAACTGAGCATGGGTTCTGATACAGCTACAACAGTAATAAACATTCAGAAACTTGCTCTCTTGGGTATAAAGCTCAATCTTAGATATTTAAACATGAATGAAGAACATGAATGGTTAATTTTCTAATGAGCTGGCCAGAATGAATTGCTTTCAGTTTATGCTTTAATATGACGCTTAAAAACAAAGGATAGAAAGCAGTATAGGTTAGCAGCAGTACAAATAAAATGGTCTTGGGGCTCTGACTAGTTAATCTCCTCAACATGCCCAGATTTTAATATTACATTGCCTCTAAAAATCACAGTCGTACACAGAGTGTAGAATGTGAATTCACACTGGTCTCACACACACCCTTGAGGTAAGCAGATACACCAACACACAAACCGCACACTCCAACAAATATCTACACACGGTGGACAATTAGTGTTCTGGTGCAATGTGCTGCAAAAGGTGCAATTTGCTGCAGGTCACAGGGGTATCATAAGAGCCCGGGAGACATTCAAAGCATGCATGACCTCAGTGTGGTACTATTACTACTAGTGTGTGCAGGAGGGACTGGGTGCATCAGCAGATTATGGCACTTTCTTTTATTCTCAGCACATCAAAGAAGGCGAATGAAAAACCGAGCCGACCATCACCATTTATCTGTGAAATGTGAGAATAATTCCTATTTTGTGTGAAGTTATCAGCACATACAGTAACGCTAACTGGCTTTACATTTTTATTCTGCAAATTGGGATTCTTCTTGAATGAAGTAATCAGAGTGATGGTACATTGTGTCAGAAATCCTTGAGACTTCCATCACTCCCCAGGGAAGTGATGGTGCACTCAAATGGAGCCATACAGCTAGGTCCCCATTACGCCAGCAGAATACTGATAGAAATCTCCTACTGGATGGCGGTTCTCTTGTAAGCCCTAGTGTAAGTTATAAAGGTCATATGTAGAATAGGACTGTGAAACAATCAATCATCTAGGTAGAGATTATTTACAACAAAAGAAGAGGAGAGCTCATAATATGTAAATAAGAATTAACGCTGTTGGATAACAGTATTGTGTGATACTAATAACAGTTAAAACGGCGCTCTCTTTGATTAGCAAAATTAGATACTGAAGAGAAAAAGAAAAAGCATTTACCTTTGAAAACCGATCCCCGCAATCATCTAATATGAATACCAATAAGTTTTTATCTTAAACCCCCAAAGAGTAATTTTACAAGAAAACATTTTCCAAATTATCAGCTCTTCCTTATCCTGAGCTCATTATTAGATATGCACAAAGATGTAGCCTTTGGTTAGAAGGTTTAAACAAATTTCCCAGTTTAGTCTTATGATCTGTACTAATTGGATATAGTTGTTTGGAGCTCTGAAAGCTGCAGACAAATGATTCAATTTTCTTTGAGATTTAATTTATGCCTAAGAAATTGAGTGTTATGACATAACATCTAACCAGAAAATAGCATGTCTCTAATGAATAGGGTAAACAAAGTATTTATTGGAGTGATCGAATCACATTTGCTAAAATTGCTTATTATTTCTGTAATACTTCATTTAATCTGTAAATCAGAGTGTGACAAGCTTCAAAGTTAAAGAGGCCGTATCCTGATTTCTGCAATTGCCTCCTTTTCCTTTGAGTGTTAAGTAGCTTCTGTGTGCATGTAAAAGGTCTGCAGAACCAAAGGAAGTAACTCTCTCTCTCTCACTGCTCAGCACATTTGCATAAAGCCCACCTAGTGGCTGGGTTGTCATGACTTATTATAGACTGTATATAAAATGACTGACATAGGCACAGTGACATCCCCCACCGGTGGAACAATGTTTTGAAGGTTTAAATTTGTCATATGACCATCTTGTATGTTTTTTTTTCTTATTATTATTGTTTATTTATTTTAAGCAGTGACCATATTTTCTTAAGAGAGAGGAGCTGGGGAGGAGTGAGGGGTGGATCTAACTGAGAACCTACAGATAACTTATCAAACACTCTAGATCTGATTTTATAAAACTTACTTTGGACCTATTACCTACATAACTGCTGATTACCATCAACACCTACATCACAGGAAGTGACTTGTAGAAAGGTCAAAACGGATTTTGGTTGACCAGAAATAGAAGGTGCTCTACATGGTGAGATGAGAGGAAGTTCCTCCGAGGCCACTGAACAACATGAAGACACTGGACTAAGTATAATACAAGGGACCGAGCATAAAGTGCGTGTGTGCAAGCTTATAAGAATAATAAGAATAAGAAAAACCTTTATTTGTCCCGCAATGGGGAAATTGCAGTTCACAACAGCTTACAGAGCAAAATAGCAAAATAGCAGAAAAGCCAGAGCAATGAGGATAGCTATAAAAGATAAATAATATGTACATGGTAGGAATAATAATATATACACTGTAGGAATATTGCACAGATTGAGTTGTAATATTGCACGGGATTGTAAGAAATGTTATTACACTTATGGTATAGTACTATTGCACATGTAATTGTAATATTGCACATATTATCAGGAATGTTCATTGTGAAGCCTAACAGCAGCAGGAAGGAAAGACCTTCTGTATCTTTCCTTCCTTATACAGACAACACAAAACAGTGCCAACAGTGCAAGAACGAGAGACAGTGCAAAGACAAACAATACAATACAAACAGCACAAAACACTTGGGAAACAAACAAAAAAAGAGAGAAGCACCGACTAATAAGTAGACTAGTATGAGGGCGCCAGAAACCGTTTGACTGATTAGCAGCATAGCGTCCGCAGGGATGTAAAGATGTGTGCAGGTGACTGAGGATATGTTGTGATATGACTGTGACTGTAACCGAGTGTGTGTATTGTGTATGATCAGTCCAGTTCCAGCAGGTTCAAGCGTCTGATGGCTTGAGGAAAGAAACTGTTACACAGTACCATGGCTTTTCCCAGATGGACGAAGAGAGAAGAGTGTGTGTGAGGGGTGTGTGGTCATCCAAAATGCTGCTGGCTTCGCGGATGCAGCGTGTGGTGTAAATGTTTGTGATGGAGGGTAGAGAGAAACTGATGATCTTCTCAGCTTTCCTCACTATCCACTGCAGGGTCCTGCGATCCCAGATGGTGCAGTTCCCAAACAAGACAGTGATGCAGCTGCACCGGATGCTCTCTGTGGTGCAAAATTATTAAATTTTACAAGAGAAGTAGATGAATATGGGTCCACTGGAGGCAGATTTTTTTGGAGCATGTACCTATTGGCCATCTGTGGTGTTGCCCTTTAAGCTACTTTTACTTTGGCTTCACCACCAACCTACGGGCTCAGTGGGAGTGAAGTGGTAGTCTATGCAACCCAGGCTCTAAGTTAGCAGACCAAAAAGATCAGACTGAACTTTTTCATGGTCATGGAAGCAACAAATACAAATAATGTGGGTTTTGACAGGATCAAGCATGCAAACTCATTCAAGTAGAACCTAAAAATTCAAACTGTGAACTTGAAAAAGAGCGCAATTCAGCCATAGAATTTATGTACTAAAACATTAGGAAGCACACAGGACACAGAAAAAGCCAAATAGCACATCATCATTTTTAGATGTGGCAGCTAAACAATGTTAAAACAACAGCTTAGATTGAAAAGAAGAACAAAATATCTAGGTTATAAGCTCTGTTAAACATTTGACCATGTGTACAGTGCAAAATGTGTGTGAGTACTGCTTGTTTTTAAGTGTTTGGGAATATATGCGCTCCGGTGTTTGAGTCTGTATCCGTGTGAAAAATTATCCCATTGGTTGTTTGTGAGAGCAGCACATCAGAAGGGTATTATAAAAACTATACGTCAGTGTGTTCCTTGCTAGTTTGTTTACTCGCTCTCTCTCGGTTCTCTGCTCATGCGCAGTATTCCAGGGCCAATATGCACGCGCTCTATCGTGCACAGCTCTCCCTTGTGGGGGGGAGGGGCTTGGGAGACCGCTTTGGGCTTTAGCGGAAAGGGGGGAGGGACTGAGAAGTTGTCGATGTTCAAATTTTTCCTGGATCTTCGCAATCCTGCCTACTGCACCTTTAAGAGGTTGTGTGACACATCATTAGTTGTTTTGGTTAAAAAAAATAAAAAAATAAAAAAGTGTGAGGATGTCTGGGTGGATAGATGGGTCAGCAACAGAAAATATACTGCCTTGGCAGTACTTGACAGTGGAGTACAAACTCTAAGCATTTGAAATGAATTTATAAGAGAGTTAATCCCTCCGTATCAACTTTCCTGGATTATTTGGAACATCACGTAATATGAAATCAAATGAGTCATTGATTTGTTTTGCAATAGTCCTGACAGACAGAATAACTAATGAAAAACACTGCAAAGATGTACGTTTTGCAAAACGTCTACTTTGCACATGAGGTTTTTACCACAACGCATCAGCTATACTTATGACTCATTCCGTCTCTCTCTCTGTGGCTTCCTGTAAAGATAGGTCATCCTGTTCTCTGTCTCACAGTCTCTGCCCCACTCTTTAACCTCACTTGACAGTGTACCGTTTCTGTCTTTACCGTTTCCCCCAAATGGATTCGGCGTGATTGATTGTATTAAGTTTGGGAAACTCAAAGATGGCTGGAAATGCACTGGGAACGACCTTCTTCCTTCTCCTTGCCTCTGTTATTCAAGGTAATCCTGGACACATGCACTGTCGCTCGTATATTACCAACAAATGTGGGGTGTACACTATGGGTCTAAAATGTGTATTGGCTTCTGTGTGACATGCTGTCTCAGTATAATGCTCTGATTATATCTGCCTGCATTCCAGCCAACTGCAGTCTGTATTATAAACTTCAAAGAATAAGTGATTTTGTCTTCTCACTTTTCTTGATTCTAATGCTATCTAATGTGCTTGACAGGGCTCCAGGATGAGACGTTGTTCCACTATGAAACAATAGAAGCTGAAGTGGGCCAGAACATTACCTTGCCCTGCATTGTAGAAAATAACCCTGATTTCAGGACTGTCAGTACTGAGTGGAATAAGAAAAAAAATGAAATCACACAACTGGCTGTGTGGGTCCTAGGTCATGGAGGGCATCTGTTTTTGCCAAATGTCACAATCCAGGTTTATAAAAACGAAAAAGACGTGGTAATGGGCTCCTATCTGCACCTTTATGATGTGAAGAAATGGGACAGTGGCATGTACATCTGTGAGATTAAAAAATTTCCTTATGGCTCCATCGTGGCTAAAACTGAGCTAATAATCAAAGGTAAGAGGAAATCAAGTCTGTGTAGTCCATACCTACAAACATCTACCAGACCACACAGGACTTAGTATTTGGATATAAACGTACAACATCTTCCTATCTTATGGTGTATTGCATATATTTCATGTTACTCCTGATTGCATCAGAGTGCTGTGTCTCTGCCAATCACCTCAGTTATTTACTTCTGAGCAAATGCATGTAATGAATTGCAAGTGCATGTCTAGGAGCTGCGATGCTTATTTTCAATTCTTTGTTTGGCCTATTTTTTTTCCCCCCTCATCAGCCATGTACTTTTCCCTTGACACACGCACAATGCGCCCCTCCTTTCAGAACTAAGTGAACTGAAGGGATGTTACGATCATAATGAAGGTAGCATACAATTACAGACGGTGCTGTTCGAGTGTATTACATGCAGAGTTACTGCAGTTTGTGGTCGCTCATTTGTTGCTTTGTTATTGTGTTCTTGTGGTTCAAGAATTCCAGTTCATCTCACATTTTCTCACCAGATGACGATAAAATAGAATGTAATGTAAATGGCAGTCTTGAGGTCCACAGTGGAGAAGACGCGTCTGTCCTCTGCAGCGCATTCCCTAATGCACAGTACAGATGGACCAAGGTAAAAGAAACTTGGGGGGAGGGGCAGTCACCTTTCTGTCAGTTCCAATGAATTTTACTTCACTGACTGGATTAACGCTAACATCAAATCATCATTAATATGAAAGGCCTTTATGTAGTGCATAATCTTGTTCTTCCCCAGGGCAAAGAGACGGTGTCAGAGCATGCATCTCTGGAGCTTTGGCAGGTTACTAGCGCTGATGCAGGGGTTTACACACTGACTGTGTACACAGGAAACAAAAGTCTGCATAAAGAGTTCATCATCACAGTGTTAACCACAAGCTTAAGTACAGGTGAGCCTCTCCATTTCTTCGCTGCTATCTGCCTCTTTGTGTCATACTCAATTTTATCATTTCCTCAGGGCTGGATTAACAATCTAGCAGACGGCCCAAGAGACTGAATGACTTAATAAACTGCACTGGACCAGAAAGCTGATACTTGAACTTTTGTTATTATACTGTAGCTCACTCAATTTTAATTTTTAATTAGCTGAAAGGAAGGGAAGAGATTCAAAGGATTCTGAAGCTGCCAGCCATGTTATGAGAATGTAACCATGAATAAATTGAACTACTAGACTTTGAGAAAAAAAAGTGAAAGTCTCAATTATTTGCTCCAAATCAGTTTCCCTTGGGATTTGAATGAATTCAGAAAGAAGCATGAATAAAATAAAATAAATAAAAAATAAAAAAGCATTCACAGTTTTAAATTGTGATATGAACATCTTGGCACAGTGCTGAAAACTGTCTTCAGGTAGTTAAATAATCCCCAGTTAAGTAGCTCATACACTACATGTGTATGAGCTACAACACATGAGCAAAAACAAGCCACACAGGCGTCAAGACTTGTTTCCTGTTCTGCATTTCTACTCTGCATTCAAACCACAAGAACAAACAGACTCAGCAGAGCCTCAAACAGCCTCTCTGAATCATGGCGTGGGGTGACAGCACAATCTGTTGGACACATTGGAGTAGTACAGTAAAAGGATTGTAACATACAGAGATACTCTACATGACATGGACACAGTGTTGTAGTACCTGCAGCTTGAATGTGCTTGCAAATTAGCACACTTTTGCATAATTTCAATGTCTCACTGGATACCGGAGATGTCCACATCTGTATTTTAGGGTAAGCAAAACATCGTATAATTGGATTAACTGCCTTATACAAACATGAACCTACGCAAAAAAAACAAAACATCCAATTTGCAATTCATGCCAACACCACCTTTGCCTCAGGAATCTGTGCCCAAGGCTTCTTCAGCGATTTCACTTGTATTGATTATGCATGCACTCATAAATGCCAAGCCATGTTTTAATGATGTACCACTGTGCACTGGGTATTTTAAAGTTCTGTGGTACATTACTTTGTATGATATTCCTACTCTAAATTCAGGTCCACCGTGAAGCTCATTAACGGAATGGCTTGACGTTTGGGGATATACGCACAAAAAAAAAGTTAAAACAACAACAAAAACAAAGCTGTATTACAAGGGTTTGTGTACCAGACTTTCTTTTACAGGGAGCAGTTGCTAAGCAACCAGCAAAGGACTCCAGGAAGTTATTGTTCTTAGGGAACATACTCCTACATAACTCCTTCTTAAATTAAAATTCTTCATTTTAACCTATTTGTGTTGGGATAAACAAACTACACAAGACCTGCTGAGAGATACAATTTTACAAGTGTGGGATTGTTTACACCTCTGCAAGAAAGTAGTTAAGCATATTTCACAACCCAATGAGGTATGCCATAAGCTTGACAGCTTCTAACATGTACAGATTGCTACGTGATGGATAGACAGTTTGTTCATCTTTAATGTGCAAGGTTTTCCAGGTCAAGGTTTCTTTTTTTAAAAGTCAGGGCTCTGGCGCTCTAAGAATGTATTCGTTTGATTCTGCCGAGAAAACATCAAACCAGTACTCTTCCTGACAGCATGTTTATTATTTCTTGCCTTCAGATCTCATGACAGCATCACCACAGGCTTTGACTGAATCAGTAAACAGCAGCCAAAGCACATCACAGACCACTGAGTTTCTAACCCTTCCAGATTGGACCAAAAGCGATGGCAAGGACCGTCCAAACACCAGCGAAATCACTACAACTACAGCTGAAGAACGTACAACCTCTTTGATAAATTCTACACCTATTAGTGTTACATCTTCCTCTGTCACACGGCCTGTCACCGGTCATAAACTCAACTCTACAAGATCCAGTTATGCTAGTACAGGTTCCACACAGCAAATGCCCAATGGTGAGATGAGGAATGAGTCCAAGCCGCATACACTGTGGCCAGAGGGCATTGTCTCAACCATGCCATCGGAGTCAAGCACCTGGAAAAACAGTTTGGAAAATCCAGAAACAAGCCCAACGCAGAGAATTGGAACCACAAGGGTATACATGGAGGACAGAGGTAAAATTTAATAACCAGAGTAGTTGTTGCAACTGTTTTAGTTAAATTATCCTCCCCCAAAAATGTGCCAGTATAGTTTAAGGATGATATTTTTAGGTAATCAATAACCAAGGTCCTGTCTGTCGCTAACTAAGACCTGGTACTTAGTTCACTCTATCTACACTGGTTTGCTTGCCTGGAATTTGCTCATCATTGGTGCTACTGTATATTAGATTGGGACAGTTGCATGAGTGGATTTGTTTGAGGCTATCAAGGCAAGAAAAATACATAACAATCCAACAGAAGAGCCAAAACGCTCAAAAGGCAAAAGCCACAGGTGAAAATTAAACACGGTTCCTTTGGCTTCCTCATTTGCATCTTCACCACATGTGGAACTTTAACAGTTTCCAGTTTTTGCAGCCCTAGGCTAGATGCCATTTTGAGGTAGGGAACTCATTAAAATGAGCCTCTGCTTCAAGGACGGGTGCGCTACCAACCGAGAGGGAAGACTGCAAGACAAACTTTTCTGCCTCAAGGCCAAAATGTTTTCCATTGTACCATTCCACTTAATAATATTTACTGGAGTCTGGGTGTTGTTGGATTATCAATATACTAGAAACACATCTATAACTGCTTCTGACCTGCTAAAACTCACTTCCCTTTCTTCAATCTGTTTCTTACAGAGGACACCACACGGAGTCATGTGTTGCTGCTGTTAGCAGTCATTCCAGTGATGTTACTGATTGTCATCGTTGGCTTTTTGTACAGGAGACAAATTATAAAGAAGAGGTAAAACTCGCACATGCCTGGGTCCATGCTCAGTTTCCTATATAGGCATGTGCCTATTATATCTGCATGCTTCCTGGATATACATTAGCTAACTGTATAGCATTGTGCTCTCTCTCTCTGTCTCCATCTTTCTCTCTGTAGAATGGATATGCCGCCACCGTTCAAACCCCCTCCACCTCCAGTCAAGTATACAGCTGCAAGACAGAGCGACGCTCCAACACAGTCTTTCCCCACTTCAAGGTGTAACTCGATAGCAGCCCCTAAAGATGTGATATTCATATGAATAAATGTGCGGAAATGAGGTGTAAGCTGGATTATGTATTTGTTATATTATTTAATTTGTACAGTTTTAATGGCCAGCCTGCCACATTAAATGGTGCAAATGTGTTTAGCTAAGGAATGGTTTTTATTGTGTACAGCAAATCTGTATTATGTGCCCCTTTAAACTATATATTTGTTAATATGTTGTGTTTTGTAATGTATGCATCAATGTGGATCATGTGTGTAATTGATTAAAATGTGGTTTTATTTGACTGAAGTGACTGAAGTACTTCACGGAAGACGCTCGTTTTATCCACATACACTATATTACCAAAAGTATTCGCTCACCTGCCTTTACTCATTCTATGAACTGAAGTGCCATCCCATTCCTAACTCATAGAATTCAATATGATGTCGGTCCACCTTTTGCAGCTATTACAGCTTCAACTCTTCTGGGAAGACTGTCCACAAGGTTGAGGAGAGTGTTTATAGGAATTTTTGACCATTCTTCCAAAAGCGCATTGGTGAGGTCACACACTGATGTTGGTCGAGAAGGCCTGGCTCTCAGTCTCCGCTCTAATTCATCCCAAAGGTGTTCTATCGGGTTCAGGTCAGGACTCTGTGCAGGCCAGTCAAGTTCATCCACACCAGACTCTGTCATCCACGTCTTTATGGACCTTGCTTTGTGCACTGGTGCACAGTCATGTTGGAAGAGGAAGGGGACCGCTCCAAACTGTTCCCACAAGGTTGGGAGCATGGAATTGTCCAAAATGTTTTGGTATCCTGAAGCATTCAATGTTCCTTTCACTGGAACTAAGGGGCCAAGCCCAGCTCCTGAAAAACAACCCCATACCATAATTCCTCCTCCACCAAATTTCACAGTTGGCACAATGCAATCTGAAATGTACCGTTCTCCTGGCAACCTCCAAACCCAGACTCGTCCATCAGATTGCCAGATGGAAAAGCGTGATTCATCACTCCAGAGAACGCGTCTCCACTGCTCTAGAGGCCAGTGGCGGCGTGCTTTACACCATTGCATCCGACGCCTTGCATTGCACTTGGTGATGTGTGGCTTGGCTGCAGCTGCTCGGCCATGGAAACCCATTCCATGAAGCTCTCTGCGTACTGTACTTGGGCTAATCTGAAGGTCACATGAAGTTTGTAGCTCTGTAGCAATTGACTGTGCAGAAAGTCGGCGACCTCTTTGCACTATGCGCTTCAGCATCCGCTGACCCCTCTCCGTCACTTTACGTGGCCTACCACTTCGTGGCTGAGTTGCTGTTGTTCCCAAACGCTTCCATTTTGTTATAATAGAGCTGACAGTTGACTGTGGAATATTTAGGAGCGAGGAAATTTCACGACTGGATTTGTTGCACAAGTGGCATCCTATGACAGTTCCACGCTGGAATTCACTGAGCTCCTGAGAGCGGCCCATTCTTTCACAAATGTCTTGTTTCACAGTCTGCATGCCTGAGTGCTTGAATTTATACACCTGGGGCCAGGCCAAGTGATTAGAACACCTGATTCTGATCATTTGAATGGGTGAGCGAATACTTTTGGTAATATAGTGTATTATGAATATTTTTAAGGCTATTGTATCTCTTGCAGCAGTAAATCAGCTTTTAGTTGGCACATGGACATTGTGGGACACAGTACAGTTCACTGTAAAGACCTGCTGCTGCTGCTGTTATCTTTGAAATCTGCTTTCGGATTTCCTGCCCAGAAGCCCAGTGACTTCCTCCAATGTAGGTCTTCAGTGTGAACTGACAAACGGCTCAATATCAAAGACCACTCTTGTCCACAGGTACCACAGTGTCACACTTGCGCTTACAAAATAGGGCTGAAGCCACAAACCACATGAGTGTAATGGCTAACAAACATATCATTCATTTATTCATTCATCTTCTAACCGCTTGTCCTGTGAAGTTTTGCGGAGGGGAGATGGAGCCTATCCCAGCTGTCAGTGGGCAAAAGGCAGAGTACACCCTGGACAGGTAGCCAGTCTATCACAGGCCTAACAAACGTATCAACCACTGGATTTTATTACATAAGAGGTGACTTTTGGACTAAAACATTTTTATTTATTTTTTTTTATTATTATTATTATTTTATTTAGGAATTTACATATTTTTAATCCAGTGTGAAGATAAGGCCTTTTATGATTTACCACACACATTTTCAGACCAAACAGACACGCCTGCCTGTGCTTTATCTGGTTTCTCGGTTATATATGTATTTAGCTATACTTTAAACACAAACACACGTATCGTATTTAGCTGTACTGAGAAACCTTTCACTATTGCAGTTTTTCTTCTGATTTTCCGACCACACTGTCTAAACCACAGTGCATTGTGTTGCATGCAAGATATAAACTCCTGATACACACGGCACTGAAGCTCTATGAGCGCATACAATACAACACAATACAAGATATTCTATACTTACACTAAACCTAAATCTAAGTGTGTCCTTGTTCCTGCTATTGTAAGGATTCATGATTTGGGAACTGGAAATTTAATTTTTAATTTTACGGCTAACACTGAAATGTGGTGTATTATATGTTAACATTTAAGGTGTTGTACGTTTTTAACAAATATGACATTTGCTAACATTTATAAACCTGCGTCAAGTTAACGTTTTTATAACATCAATCTGTGTGAAGTCATACTGCATTCCTCAAATGGTATTGAAGCTGCCTGCCTCAGAATGAGGTTACATTGTTTCCTGTTTGTAACTGAAGAGCAGCCAGTTTTCAAAGGGAGAGGTAACTAAGGCGGCGTAAAAATAGACTACAGTGTAGCACACCTCTCTGATTAAACACAGTGATGCCCCGTAGCCTGAGAGCAATTGTGTCAAACTCGCGTCCCGTGTTGTTCAAGGCGGCTGGAGCATGGCCGGTAGGTTCAGAACAACTTTTAAATCTACTAAACTTTTATTTAGATTTTCAAATGTCTGTTTCAACATAGCACACATCTCTGTTCATATTTTACGTAGAATCCTGCCACATGTTGTTTTCACCACAAAACTAGAATAAGCTTCAGCACATGTCACAAATGTGGCAGAACAAAAGGTAAAGACATGAGGTTTACGACAAACAAAAGCGTTAGCTCTAGTGTGTGCAGCTTTATATTGCTATTATTTTAGTATCTCAAACATTTAAACAATGCGTCTAGTCTTTTTCTTGCACAGGAAATCTGAAAATTAAAATGAAACTATGGTTGTAGTGAGTAGAATGAAGTTTCTGTCAATTTTGTCAATATTGTTGTGAGGCTCAAACGGAAGATTAGAGACGTTCCAGGAGTCGTACCACACAACAGCTACAGTACGCCTCTAGCTGTAATGAACGCTAATTATTTTGGAACATTTTTAAAAATGGTTTGAGCTTTCTGTTCTTTCTCCAGCTTTTTAACCTAAACATCAGGGACTGAAATTGTACAGTACTTGAATGTTTGCTTGTAGATCTTACTGATGTTCAATGTTGGTTTGATCTTCACTCTTAAAAAGCCTATAATGATGGAAACTAATACAAGTCTGAAATTTCTTAAGTTTTGTGGTGTTAATGGCCGTTTTCTGTTTGTCGTTCAGAGTGTTTGCCTCAAAATATAGCTCTGGCGCTGGTGTCCCTGGCCTTGTTGATCTCTCTGTGCCTCAATTTCGTCTTGTGCATCACACGGAGAGTCGTTTCGTGCAGAGGTATAATTAAATACTTAATGTCACTATTTTTTGGTGTTTTGTTTGTCCTTCTCAAATATAGCCACTGTTAATAACTTGACAATATCTCAGTTTGTACAATAACACCAGTGCTGTCTTCAAATCGCTAATTTTTTATTTATTTATTTACACAGGCACAAATGAGTCTGGCTACCCACATGGTTCTGATGCAGATATGTAAGTTTAATTTAATTATGTATTTTTTTGTTAATATGACCTTAAAAGAAGTGTTTTCTCAGCTAAGTATTGTTTAGCGTAAGGCATATTACTTTATCCTAAGTAATAATACGTATTTCGACATGTCCCTGTCCTTTCTTATTTAACAACTGCACTTTTTTAAAAAAACTAAACCAAGACATTTTTCTTTATCAAGCGTGTCGCAGCACGAAGGGCAATATTTCCATGACACGAATCATGAAGAGCAGCAGGAAAATCCCCTCAATCATCATGAGCAACAGGAAAATCCAATCTATGGCAACATCAGCACAGACAGAGGAGGTGAGCACAAGCCTACATTGTCACCTTTCTGAAAAAATAAGGGGAAATCAGTGAATGTTTTTAACATCACTGTATGACTCAGCCTAGCATATGAATAAAAAAAAAAATTATATAATCTCAATACAACTTACTGTATTTTTATTCATTTTATTTAAATGTTCAAGTATAACACCTCAACACTGGCAACCTGAATGAATCAGCTCTGAGCGGGCTAAGCTTTAGATAAATTAATGCATAAATGAGAGTAACTTTGCAGATTTACATATGCCACAAACACTGTGTAAAACTCTTCTTCAGTGTAAAACTTCTTAACTGCCCAGTTTGTAGTATTTAGTCTGGAGGCGACCCTTTAAAATAACAAATGTATTTTATTTCAGGTTCTTCGGACGCTTGCTATGAGACGATGACCATGCAACGCAAAAGAGACCGTTTGAAGGTAACTGCTCTTCAACAGCTTATTACAGTTCCCCTGCGTATTTTTTTAATTTTTTCTACAGTGAATGTACATAATTCTCAAATTGCTGCTATTTACACGTAATTTTTAAGGTACTCGATGCTACTTTTTTGCACACTATATACTCATCAAGGATTTATTGCTGCGTTAGTTTGGTTTTACGGACACGGTTCTTATGTAATTCTCACAGTGTTTGCATTATTTATTGCATGTGATTTTGTTGCACTTTGTGTGCATATTATATATCAAACATTTCTGAGCGTGTGTACGGTCTGCGAGCATTAAAGCGGAGTGAAATAATGATGCGTTGCGCTATAGTGAGCTGTGGCGCATGGTTGCTGCTGCTGCTGCTGGATGTTTTTAGTTTGTATTATGATTACCAATTTGCACATAAATATTTAATGTACACAAGGATAAATTACACGTTTATGCGGTCTGAAGATTTCGATGTCCATTACCGAGGATAACATGTTAAAATAATGCGTGCAACCGCAACACACAAAAAAACGTTTCTCGGTTCTTTAAGAAATGGATTCGTTCTGAACTGCTTGCATATGTTTCGTAAATGCTGATATTTTTTTGGCATATTTGCTCCAAGATATATAAATATATAGACTGGCGTATATTTCGTATGAAAATGCACATGCAGGCCAGTTCAACCAATGCAAACAAATTGCTTTCAAAACGGAAGGCAGCACGCACCAAAGATAGATTGTGGTCAATGAATACGTGAACCAGTGAACAGAATTTAGCACAAAACGTTCTATAAATAAACTAGACAAGCTCCTGCACATGAGAACATACAGGACACCCGCAATCAAAGACAAGAAATTGGTGTGTGTTTCTGCAAAACCTAAAAGTCTAACCACTGTTCTGCAAACCCTTTTGGTCTCTGTTGTATGTACCTAGCCTTCAGAGCCTGACCTCAACTATGCCTCGCTGGATCTGAAGATTGCAAACAAACGCAAGAAGAAGGCTCGCCATCAGCAAGGCCAGGCGCAAGGACGAAACAAGCCACAAGATCAGGTGCCGGTCCACCACGCACCCGCGAATACTTTCCTGGAGGTGGACGCAGAAGTGGATGCTCATCTTCCCGCCAGGGACACCAGCACCATGGTTTCACACAGCAGCATCTACCTGAACAGTCAGCAGATAGCTCAAGAGGCGGAGGAAATGGAAAGAGGAAGGAGCGTAAACATGGAGAGGGAGAATGTGGGTTGGGAGAGCATACGGAGGCGCGACGATGGGGAAAGCAGAGAATGGAAGAGAGATCAAGAGAGTGAGGAAAGAAAAGGTGGAAGCAATGGGAACGTGTGTACACAGATTTCAGAGACAGAAACTATTCAGAGCGGCACGGATCATTTCATCACCTGCTTTAGCGGCGATAGTGACCAACAACTTTAGACACGAATCAAGACTGTTTTGCTGTTTCAAAACTAATTCTAGGCCCAATGAAAAAGCCAAGAAAGCTACCATCTCTGCAAGTCTGAAAACTATGTCATCTGAAATGGGCTGTGCAGAATTGGGCAATTTCCTCTTTGACGCAGGCAAACTACCGCTTGAACTCTCCATATTGAGCAACCGAGGAACAAATGTGTACCTTTATGTGCAAAGGATGTAATAAATGTAGTGTAAGTGAAAAAGTAAAGGAAAGTCTGAGTGTGACATTTAGAGGTCAAGGGCCCCGTGGAAAATTTCGATTTATTGCGAAAGCCTAGGAAAACATCAAATCATCACAGGACACAGAAGAACTTTCACTGTTTTGATGTCTCGCAATCATACATCAGCAGATGTCTCATAGACAGGTGCGAAGGAAAACAGTGTTACAGTTGTTTTCCACGGTGTGGGTGAGTGCTAAGCCTTCAAAGACTATAACTGTCTGGCCTCAGCACTGCTCCTCAGTGATGTGAGGACTAACATATTAACAGGAAGAGAAAAAGTAAAGGCAGTGATAGCTGTAAGAGGGCTATAAGTGGCACTATTTTATTTCCCTGTGGGCACATTGCAGTTTATTGTAAATGTCACCCACACACTATTTCCCATGTCAGAGTTATGATAATGGTCATTAACTTCATAATCTATGACCTGATGTGCCATCTGCTTAAATCATGATTTCCCTCTCTGTAATCTCCACTCTGGCATGACAATTAACAGCCCTGCGATCTGCTGAGGGGACCGAGCTCTGACGTGAACTCAGCAGTCAGACGCCTGCAGCACACTAACTGTTTGTTGACAGTTTCCCAATAGCTGACCATGGCCTACTTCTACTCTATGGATTAATTTTTGCCCACGGGCATTTTGTGTATAACTGTTGCAGACATACCGAAAAGCAACAAAAAGGAAAAAAGCCCACACGAGTAATAGGAAAGTGTTAGCAAACGACACACCTAGATATGAAAGAGAATATATATATAAAAGTCTAAATATATAGTGCTTTATAGGAAAAAGGACATTCACATTTAGAGAAACAATCTCAAAGATTTCAGTTCTGGTTGATTTAGTGACGCCTGTAGTTAGGGGTGGTGGCGGCAAGTACTATATAATAGTAGAGGTCATAGAATTGTGGGGGCTGTTGTTGTTGTTTTAACATAAAAATAGGGTAACAGTACTTTCTGTGAGCAACTGTGACCTGATTTCATGCTTCGTGTAGCTACGACTCCAAACAAAGTGAGAGGATTTGGCCGCCTGGTTGAGAAGTTGGAGGTCGGCAGCTCTTCATCTAGCAGCTCACTGCTTGTTTGCCTTCTTGATCCTTCACTTGCTTCAATATTCCAAACTGATCCGCTGTCAAAACGTGCCACAAATGACAGCGGTGTTCGTTTCTATGAACGCAGCATGTGCCACACGGGCTCACAGAACACACTGCATGTCCTCTGACTACTTCCTAATAAAAGTCGACTCGTGTTTTTCGTGTTAACACAGTGTGAAGATGCAGCAGGAGGAAATGTTCAAATTGCATTCAGGGCAACCAGTTATTGTCTGATGACGATCATTTAGCATTCCTATCAACATATTTTATAATTTATAGTGATTACGTTAGCAGAAACTTAATGGATCTTTTTTTGTCTGTGAATGTTGACACAGACGCCCAGATCATAATAATGCAAATATAAAGTACATATACTGTATAAGTTATGGTGACCTTTATTGTCAACTTATTCAGTTCTAGATAGTGATTAAATTTAAATTAAAATCTTTGCCACTTGAATGTGTAAATAGTCTTAATGATGTGGAAAGTATCAGCTGAATTACCATAAATGGTTGCTACTAGTGCCAGGATGTACTCAATCCTGTTCAACTGCGAAGTATGCTTCCTCAGTTATTTCAGGTGACGATAAAGAATACACTTTTTTAATGCAGCTTTTAAAGTTTCTTTCAGTGGCAGATGGTGGTATGATGAGAGGTAAAAGGAAAACTTTCGTATGGAAATGATACTGAGGTACAGTAATGATAGTTAAATCAACAGCGACAGCTTAATGTATAGGCATGCCCTCATGATGTATGGCTCACAAAGACTTTAATGTACTGAGCTCGACCATTGAGTGCTCATGCTACGGGTTTATGCCTTTCTATTATAGTATGACAATAAAGGGTGGTTAACAAAGGGAGATGCCATTTAACTTGATAAATGTAGCTCCGTTTCTACTGAATAACTCTGATCTCCTAAAAGTGTTACCCACAGTTTCAATTATAGGAATTGCTCAACTGAACTAAATTCATTTTTGAGGACTTCAAAGTTCAACTTTAACAAGTTAGTATGACTCCTGGGATATATATGAATAGCCAACATGAGTTCATATAACCACAGACCCGCAGTAAAATGCTACTGCATAATATTCAGTAGTGCAGATTTTATGGTTGCAGTGATCACAAGAGTAGCTGTGGCAGAAGGACACATCCATGCTGTTTGTCTTTGCAGCTGGACTGTAGATGTTATATATGTTTACAATCCAAGTGCATAACATTTGTTCATTATGGGCCACTGCAATTTCTTGGACCCGTTAGAAAGATTGTGATCATCGCTGGAAATGCCGTCTGTATTTGTACACAAAGGTAAGTCTGCATTTGCTACACAGAATAATAGTCGCTTCCTTACCTGGCAGCATCAATAACAGGATATGAACAGAACTGTTGTTTGAACAAAGTGCCCCAGTTTTTGCCTCGGGTATATTTAGACCAAAGTATAACAAACTAAAAATGTTTCTCAGATTATAGACAGTATGTTTTAAAAGCAGTATTTTAGAAAAAAGAAAAAGAAAAAAAGCAACAACGACAACAAAAAACACAGCCGTATGCCAAATTGTGCTAATATCACTTACCTGTTCAGGTCCCCGGAAGTCGACAAGCTAGCGGGCCGTCTTCTTGGCTGAATGTGACAAAAATATTCAGCAAAAACTGTTTTTCACCTCTTAGCCAGAACTAATTCAGGTCAAAGTATGGACAAAACAGTCGAAATTCGAAAAGTTTTCGTTTTCTTCTTCTTCTTTTTCTTTTCTTCTTCTTCTTCTTCTTCTTCTTCTTCTTCTTCTTCTTCTTCTTCTTCTTCTTCAACAAGCTGGGCGAGGAGGAGGGAATTGTGTTTTTTGTTTTGTTATTTTTTTAATTGCGCAAAAATGTCACGTCTGTCACTGCATTGCATATGGATATGAGACTAAAAAAAGATGTAATATTATTCGTATTCAGTCTGTATTCAACATTGTGTTTTTGTGTAAACTTTTTTTTCCCAACCTGTTATACCGGTAAGATTATTTTTTTTCATCCATAACTCAAGGAGTCAAAAAAAAAAAAAAAACATAATCAAAAAGGTTCCCGCAAAAGAAAAACTAACCTGCAACTTTTGCAAACCGGAAACGCTACCCCTTCTAATTTTTCGCCGAGTGAAACCTCCTCATTACTGGAGACGATCTTCGCAACAAACATGGCAGCTCACATGTGAATGTCATGCCATTCTAATCCGTAGCCCGGGTCTGTCTATTTAGGTGTGATTTTTAAGTCTTTAAATTTCATATGCGAATTGTATCTTGCTTGCTAAAGTGCCCTTATTCGCCTCAGGCTGCCAAGATTTAGGAAAGCAACATTTTCATTCAGTTCCGTAGTTAACTCTCATGGTAGCATATTAGCTAACCAGTCGACAAGCGATGGATCCTGACCAACAGCTGAGAAATGTAAGTCTCGCTCGTAGCAACGTTTTGACTTATTTGCTGATGAACACAACCGGATTGTGACTTTGAATGTGTCAATTGCAGTTGCGGGATTTTCTTCTGGTTTACAACCGCATGACAGAAATCTGCTTTCAGCGATGCACCAGCAACTTCAACTACAGAAACCTGACGATGGATGAGGTATGAGGACTTTCATCATATCATTACAGTGTCCACTATATATTTAGTTACTCTACTTTATTCACAGAGCTGCTGCAACTGTGTTTGTGATTGTTATGCTCTGATCTGTGTCTGGTCGTGTTCATATCATTGCGTTATAATTGCGTGGACACCCAGACATTACTCCTGGTTATGATATTCCTGAACACCTCATTCCAAACCTTCGACAAGACCACGATGCCCAGCCTCTGCACATCTGTGCTGGCTTCAAATAAGCGTTTGGACATTTGGTCCAGCCACACAAACATGTAATCAGACATGATGTACAGCTGTATACTAGGCCCAATGGAGGTGTTGGATGTGGCTGTTGTCAGGTTTTGAGCAGGACAGTGACATCAGTTTGTCTAGTACAGCCATTTTCATATTGCCAAACTACTGAAGGCACTCTTTGCACTTTTGATTAATTGAATATTTTAAAATTTAATACTTTAACTAATTCACCCTACATACTACTGGCCATATAGCATGTGATCCAACACCTGCTCCTAGTAACTCACTCACTGTGTCTGATTGTCGTTCAGGAGCGCTGTGTGGACAGCTGTGCAGGGAAGCTCATTCGTTCCAACCACCGGCTCATGGGCACCTACGTGCAGCTGATGCCTCGGATGGTGCAGCGCCGTATGGAGGAGATGGAGAGCAAAGCTGCAGAGAATGCCAAGGCTGCAGAGGCAGCAGCAGCAGCAGCAGGAGCATCTGGAGCCGTTGGGACTGCAATTACAGAGGCTTCACCTGCACCACAACCCCCCATTGCCCCATCTCCAAACACACAAGTAACCTCATTTTTATCTCCTTCATTAACTGATGTCGGAGCAGATGTCCATGGCTCAGCCTTAAAGCCAGCAGGACTAGATATTCCAGCTGAAGTGAATGGCGCTGTATCCACGTCGGCCACAGAAGTCAAATTATCAGCTGCTGCAGCCCTCACACCTGCCACTGAAACTGTAAATCCCTCAGTGCTCAATAAAGCAGGCAATGGACCTTCATATATGACAGGGTTGTCTCAGCCACCGGTAGCTGGTGCCCAAATCGATTCTGGGAGCTCCACGCCTTTGTTGATGCCGTCTCAACCAACAGCCTTCTCAGACGGTGCGTTAAAAGCAGCACCTCCAGCACTTAAGTCAGAGAGCCTGTCAGGCCAAGATAAAGCACCACAGGCCCCGACTCCCACCACAAACAGCTGAAATCTGTTTAGCCTCTCGCTATCAGGCATCACTGGTGCTTGGTTAAACAGATTGACATAAAATAAATAATGTCAACTTTTTAGCAACTAATAAATACGATACCATTTTAGTGTCAAATGTCTGCATTTTGCTGCTGTTTTCATGGTTTAAATGGGAAATCTTTTCCTTACAAAGCAAAATGGCCACTTAAAGACATGACTTTTGGCTGTGCTGAAGTACAATATGAACGCATATGGTGTGAAAGTACAGCCAGGAACATCACTTATAATAACAAAAGAAAAGAAGCAAATATTTACGTGGTAACCAAAGAGTTACACTGAGACCGACTGGCGACCTGTCCAGAGTGTGCCCTGCCTCTCACCCAGTGACAGCTGGGATAGGCTCCAGCCCTCCCCGTGACCCTCCAGAGGACGAGCGGTTACGAAAAATCAGTGAATATGTCACCATAGAGTTGCTTCATAATATTGGAAACATGTGAGATTGTACAAATAAAAATCCCAAATGGAAAATGTTTGTTGTTGGTTGATTGAGTGGAAGAAAAACAAAAGACGTTAAACAGTTTGGGTGTGGGAGTGTGAGTGGTTAATCTTCAGTGATAAAATGAATGTGGAACTTTGTGTTTTCTTTTAATTTAAAATGTTGTAACTGCGTGAAGCTCATCCTGCTGCTGCATGTCTGAACAGATCCGTAGGTTATCTATGTTATAGATCTTACTGTTCAAGTCGCATACCATTTCTCTCTCCTGTCATCATGTCCTTTCTTAGCACTATCAGCATTTTGTACTCTCTAATCCAGTTGGAAAGGCACGGTAAACAATCTTAAAACAGCATTCTCAGTGGCTTGATTGCTTCACCACAGTGATGTTAAAATAGCCACCAGATGTGACACTTTACAAACTGTAGAAGCAGCTGGTGTGTGTGTGTGTGTATAATATTATCTAAGTATAATGTACTTTGCATGATGTGGTATTTCAGCTGCATCTGGGATTAGTAATCATCTGCCTGGTACTTCCCAGATATACAGTAATTTGGCATAATACATGCATGGTACGGAGTAAAATAACAACCCTGTTAGTTGTGAAAGACAAAAAGAACCAAGTCAAACACGTGAAACAGAAATGCTTTGGTATTTGTTTATTCAAGAAAATGAGCCAATATTACATATCTGTAACAGTGATTTGTCACAGGAGCTTTCTGATGAGCTTAGAAAAAATATATATATATTGTTGCTCATCAGGCTGGAAAAGGTAAGAACACCATCTCTAAGCAGTTTGGAATCGACAAATCCACAGTCAGACAGACTGAGAACAAATGGGGGAGATTTAAGATGACTGTTGCGACTGTGGTCGACCAATGAAGATCACTCGAGGTCATAAAGGATTCCAGGGTAACTTCTAAGCAGCTAAAGGCCTTGCTCACATTGGCTAATGCTAATGTTTATAAATCCACCATTGGGAGAACACTGAACCACCATGGTGTGATAAGCACAAAGCCACTGCTCTTCAATAAAGAGCATTTGACTTCATCTGCAGTTTGATAAACATCACGTGGACAAGCCAAGAGACTATTGAGAAAAAATGTTTAGTGGATGGATGAGGCCAGAGTAGAATTGTTTAGTTTAAATGAGAGGCTCATGTCTGGAGGCTAAAAGACGCGGTATTCCAGTATCTGAACCTGATCACGTCTCTGAAACATGGGGATGGTAATGTCCTTTTTTGGGCCTGTTTTGCTGCCTCTGGGCCAGGATGGTTTGCCATCAGTTATGGAGGAATGAATTCTGAATTATACCAGCAAATACTAAAAGGAAATGTCAGGACATCCATCTGTGAGTGGACTCTGGAATCTGGGTCATGAAGCAAAACAACAACCCGAAGAACACAGGTCATTCTACAAACAACAAAATGTTTTAGAAATGGCCAAGTCAAAGTCCATTAGATCCATTAGATCCATTAGAAATGTTGTGGAAGGACCTGAAACAAGCAATTCAGATGAGGAAACCCACCAACATCTGAGAAGTGAAGCGGTTCTATACTGAGACATGGGCTAAAATCCCACCCGGCCGCCATAGACGACTGATCAGAAGTTACTAGAGGTGTTTAGCTGCTGTTATTGCTGCACAAGGTGGTCAAAACAGATCCTGAAAACAAGGGTTCAGCACTGTATGTCCATAATGTGGACATGTTTTGGTCACACTTGTTTAATAACCAGACTTCTTCACTCGTTTGGGACCAGATGTCTCAGTACTGGCCTCAAAAATCCACATAAGTCAGATTCAATTATAGACAAAACCAGGAAAAAGCTGCTGAAATTGAATCAAGATGATATATTTGATTACACACAATTTAATTATAACTGGTAAAACGCAGAGGCCTTCCAATAAATCGTCTGTACCGGTAAATGTCCATTAAAGACAGTTAAATAATGTGTTTACAGTCGTTCAGCACAAGGCCGCCGCTACCTCCTTCAGTTTATTCACCAGTTTATTTTTCAGCTGTAAAATCCTCTTAATCTGTTCAACCTCTGACATGCCACAGTAGAAAATGTGCAGTTTTATTTTCCCTTTGTAGAAACATACAGAACAGTCATATTGAGGGATAGTTTTAATAGTTTCATCAAGTATTTCTATAGAAAATGATAAAAAATAAGGAAGACACAAAAGTGAGGACTGGTCTCCTACTCCGTCCTGTTATTAGTGTATTCATTATTTTTAATTTCCACGTGTATTTGAAACAGAGATCTTATTTTGAAAATGTAGTCGATTTATAAACCAACATTACAAAATGTGAAACACTTTTACAAAGCTTGAGACAAATTTACATTTTAGAAAACATTTGTACATATTATAAAACAAAATTACATTGACAAAACATTCACAAGTCCCGAAACAAATTTACAATCCTCAACCATCAACCGGAAAGGGAATGTACCAACTCCAGTGTTAAACAGGAAGTGATAACGGGAGCGGAAAATATGAGTTGTAATGTAATGTAAATTTGTTTCTGGTCTTGTAAATGTGTTATGGCAATGTAATTTTGTTTTATGATATGGAAAAATGTTTTCTAAAATGTAAATTTGTCTCAAGCTTTGTAAAAGTGTTTCACATTTTGTAATGGTTTGCACCTCTCGGCCACCGTCGATAACAACATTGATTGATTTATTTACTCATTCATTCATTCTTTCCCACGAATACATTCTCAACTATGGCGGAAGAAAAACAAAACTGCAGTACCCTTCCTCCGCCGACATTCCTGACCTTCCCGTTGCATCGCCGCATTGCCTCCAGTAGGAGGCGCTGCTGCGGCGACAGCGTCCCGGGACATGGCTGCCGGTAGCAGATCTCCTCTAACTTCTCACCAGTAGCCCGCATCAGCTCGGAGGAGCGGGGCGTGGACTCAGAGCGGCGACCATTCCCTTCTCTGACATTTGAGGAGACGGTCGGGGGAGAGAGAGAAAAAAAAAAAAAAAAAAGAACTGACAAGAAATCGATCGGATAGCAGCTGGTAAGTTTTGAAAACTTTTTTCCGCACGGTTTATACGGTTGTCTTCACTGTGTGGGGGACGTTTTGCTGCGGACTTTGGCTTTTTAACAATAGATTTCAAAGAGATCCGACAGGCCAACAGACCATCCGATTCAACGGGGCAAGAAGGAAATGTGGGAAAGTTGTGCTATTTTAGGACTTCACAGTTTAAGTGGATTTGACTGGACTGGGACTGGTGTCTGCATGCATCTCTTTGAGCAAAAGGAAATAGTTTAAAAGTTGCATTTTATTTCCATAACACCAGCTTCACTGAGTTTAAGGCTGATCTATTAAAACAAAAGTCTGGGAACTCATTTGGTTATGGACACAAGTCAGTACGAGCTTTAAAGACGATGTGTGATGTTTGATTACTTTCTGAAAGGTGAGCAAAACCTTATTTGGCTGGAAAAAACAACAACAACAAGAGTATTTCTTTAACTTCATTTTCAGGCTTTATGTTCCTGATTTCAAAAGAGGCTGAAAGAGCAAACGATCAACCCACAGGACACACATGGATGACATCTTCACGCAGTGCCGAGAAGGGAACTCTGTGGCGGTTCGACTCTGGCTGGACAACACAGAGAATGACCTCAACTTGGGGTAAGCGGATATTTCTGCGCACAGAGCTTTGAAGATGCCTGCAGCTATCCCCTCGTGGATGTTAGAATCCAGCTGTGGCGTGCAAAGCCTGCGCAGTGACAAATGAAGGAATGTCGTCCCATTGATCGGAGTACAGAGAAAACACCACATTTGGTATGGAAGGCAAGGGTTTCTGTGCCGGTGTGTGTGTCTGTGTGTGTGTCTGTGTGTGTCTGTGTGTGCTCATACAGAGGGCTTCTTGGCACCTTTGAGGTGTTCAAATAGTTTCCATACTGAGTTCTCCCTACAACTCCACAAATGGCTGATCATCGCTCAGCTGCAGTGATTCCAGCCCAGTTTGTACTTTTTTCCCCCTTTCTTCTTCTCCTCATGATGTCATCTGCAAAATCCGGGGGAGGTTGCGCGGTGACACAGATGACTCAGACAAAACCCATAACTCGCCCCAACGCAGGTCTGAACAGCTCAGACCTTAAATGGCTGTTAGCGCTGAAATGCTCTCCTTGGACATTTGTTTTAACTGTTTAACAAAACTGCTCCTTGGAAGATGTTTGTCTCAATTTCTGGTCAAAAATAGTGAATCTAAAATACAAACGTGAATTTTTAATGCGCAGGAGTCGCGGCCCTGTTGGATCTTAGAAGCTGCACAGAGCACTTCTGCCTGTTTACATCATTTCTTTTCTTGAAGGGAGCTTGAAGACCTCACTGCTGAGGACCTCGGTTATCTCATTCTTGGGCCAGGCCATATATGTGCAATTTGTTGACGTTGACTTCGAGGGCTGCCGAGCTGCTAGCCAACCACGCACCAGCCAAGGCCATTTCCTCTCTTCAGCTCCATACAGGGCCAAGCCCTCGCTGACAGAGCTTCTCAGGCAGCTTGCTGCAATCCCACATAAACATACGAGAGAGCAGTCATTAAGCTGGAGGCCTCCTCTAGCTGTCACTCAGAGGAGGCTTAGCTATTTGGACCGGCCCCCTTTTTCCCTCCCATCGAAATATCCAATAATATTGTGGAATAAAGAAAATATATTGGTCAGATAGAACTGAAATGTCGTTTCCCTGAGGAGCCCACTTAGACAAACATTAAATGCTGTTTCAGATCTGCCTTCAGGGCCGAGTGACACAGGAAAACACAAGGGAAAAAAAAGAGAGAGAGTTTGCAGCTCAGGATTCCACTGTGTACTTTCCACTCTGCCATTCCCAACTTTTTTTTCTCCCCCCCTTACTTTTTATAGCCCACGGGGTTGGTCAGAGTCTGAACTGTCCATCCACAGTGCTGCATCAAAAATGACAGAGAATGTGCCAGTTTCACTTTAGTGTGATTTTGTGCTGCAGCTATTTCCTACCGGCTATACAAGCCCTCTTGAAGTTTATTGTTAAACAGAGTGTGACAGAGTTAGTGGCTTTGCAGGGAGTTGCGAGGAGCAGCTGCCTCGGGGTCAGGTAATGTAAAGGACTCAGCTCGGGTGAAGGGTGAAGGGGGGGGGGGGGGGGGGTCCCAGTCACACTGAGGTGACAGTCTGGCTCCTCGCAGACTGCAGCGGGGCTATGTGCGCTGTTTCGTCTTCGCATATGTTAGCAGGCATTCCAGCTAGCACAGACATTTTTAACAGTGTCATCTGATGGGTTTGTAGGCCGCAGGCGAAGCAAGAAAGCATGCGCTAAATAAAGATTGGTAGGTGGTGTCTGTGAGAACCTGTGTGAATGTGTGTCAAAGCGAGAACCACACAGATAGTATTCGATCAGCTGTAATGTGCGCAGCGTTGTTAAAAGAGCCCACAACGCCCTCCTACGCACTTTTCTCGACACCTCAGAGGTTTAGATAAGGCCGTACACAGGACACAGCGGCATAACAACACAACACAACTTTATATGGTGTGCTGAACGTAAACGCAGTCAGCGTCATATTCAAGTTTAAACCCCTTTTGCTTGTTTGGACCTATTCCCTGCACTGGTGGAGAATCCAAATGACTGTTGAAGTTGTAAGTGATGAATCATGCAAGTAGGATGAAACGTTCTTGAGGTTGTTGGAGAGGGTGCACAAAGTGGCCTCATCACAGCTTTAATCCCGCAGCTTCTCTTTTCAACCATCTCCAGCTCATCAGGTAAGCCTTTTTCAGGCCACCACAGACTGGACTGGCATACTCAAGGAGCCGACGAATTCTGAGGTCTGAGCAAATGGCCCCTCTGTCGTGTCTCCAGGCCCATTCATACCTTGAGTCCTGGGCAATCACACCGCAGCCAGCTAGTTTAAGTACCCGTGGTCACTCCTGGCGTAAATGCGTTTCCACTTGCGTCTCCAGACAGCACTCATGATTCAATCTCAGTTTCTTGCTCCAAATAAACACACATCATTTGAGCATGTATGTGGTGTGCGTGAACTCCGAGCAGCTTAACCGCTGATCCTTTCCTGATGAAAGTGGAGACTGAGCAGAGGGGATGTCATCTACACTCCTAGCCTCGATCCATGGTCCGTTCATTAGCCAGCTCCTGTCCCCACTCAGCCGCAGACTCTAAAGCCTTTTGAAACAGGCCACGTAGCAAACCCATCAGGAGCTCCATGATTATATGGCTCTTGGTATATTTCACAGGTATAACAGAGGGAAGTAGAAGGAAACTCCAGATTGTTGATTGCAAATGACAAAGAACAGTGGGGATGATCAGCTCCCCTGGGGGACGCCGGCTGTTGTTGCACGGGGGTTGGACTCAGAAAGCCCGCTGCGCACTTTGATCTCTGTCATTCAGATCAGTCTCACAGTGAGACAAAGGAGACATTTGACAAGGACACCATCCAGTGTATGAAGCGACTGAATATATTCTAGTCAGACTTTAAAGTCTTTGAGAGTTCATCTCGGATTCTCTGCTCCTCACACTCTCCGGCTTGTGTTTCAGTGACGACCATGGCTTCAGCCCCCTCCACTGGGCATGCAGGGAAGGGAGGAGCGGCGTCGTTGACATGCTCATCATGAGAGGTGCTCGCATCAACGTGATGAACCGCGGAGACGACACGCCTTTGCATCTGGCCGCCAGCCACGGACACAGGGACATCGTGGCCAAGGTAGACGCACGCGGACACGGCCCGGTTACAGCTGACGCACGCCATTTGTTGCTTGTTTTGTTCGATTATCTGACTTTATTTTGTGTGAAATTCAGCTGATTCAGTGCAAAGCAGACCCCAATACAGTCAACGAGCACGGAAACACCCCTCTCCACTATGCCTGCTTCTGGGGCCAAGATGAAGTGGCAGAGGTACGCACAGCACACACTCATATTTCCTTTGGCATGATCTGCTGGTTTAAAAGGCCCTCTTCTGGGGAGGAACGGCCACTGCAGTGTTCTTCTTTCTTCCAGCTTCTGTTAGTGTCTTTACATTTAACTCCAAACATACGCTTATAATCTGCAGCGTGTATCTTATTAATCTTTTTCAGGACTTGGTGGCCAGTGGTGCCCAGGTGTGCGTATGTAACCGATACGGACAGACACCTCTGGATAAGGCCAAGCCTCACCTAAGACAGCTGCTCCAAGGTCAGAGACCATTTATGGGCATTTAAATCACACAAAAAAAGTTATTTCCTATGACAAGGAAATCATAACATTGCTAAACATGTTTCTATTCTTTATTCTTAACTGTGATTTTTTTAGAAAAGGCAGAGAAAATGGGCCAGAGTATGACCAAAGTCCCGTACAAGGAAACCTTCTGGAAGGGCACCATGCGGACGCGGCCCCGTGAGTAACATTCAGTTCACACGCCAGGAACAAACCATCACATCGAATCAAGCTGTATTACTCATACTTTTGCTCTTTCAGGTAATGGCACCCTCAACAAGCAGGCTGGCATTGATTTTAAGCAGCTTTCGCTCCTGGCAAAGATCAATGAGAACCAGTCCGGAGAGGTAGCCGCGCTCTGCCTTTACTCTCTGTGAGCCAGTCTTTTTCTGCTCCACTTGTCGTTTACTCGATCATGTGCTCTTGTTTTGTAGCTATGGCAAGGCCGGTGGCAGGGGGATGAGATTGTAGTGAAGGTCTTACAGATTAGAGACTGGACCACCAGGAAGAGCAGAGACTTCAACGAGGAGCACCCGAAGCTCAGGTAATATACCCAGCAGCTTGCTGTGCTGCTTTAGGTTGGCCCTTAACAGTATTACCTTATCTCGCATGTGCTAAAACATTTATTTAGAAACGTGTTTAGAGGATGTTTGCCTCAGCTGCACAGAGGCAATGAACATTTGGGCTCGCTATCACAAACACAGTCCTTAAGTGAGGATGGACGTGATTGATTGCTGGTGATTTAGAGGTCAGCGGTCAACGAGTACTCAAGATCTGGTGCAGGATTCTTGTGTAGTAATGAGAGGAGTTTTTATTGGTGGAGGACAAGGAAATAGTCTTTGGTTGATGTTGTGGTAAAGTCAGCTATCTATTGCTTGTCCTGTTTGGCGCTACAGTGTGAAAAACAAATTGCACAAACCTCCTGTCATCGCAGGGAACATGAATTCCATTGTAGCACTAAAATTAAAGGGCACATCTTGTGCTCATTTTCAGCCCCTTATTTTTATTTGGGGACTCCGCTACTAACTTTGAATGATTCCCAGTTCAATAATAAAACGTATTTATGACATTTTCCCTGTTATTCAGCTCCTTAGTGGAGCCTCTGCTTGACAACAGGCAATATATGGGCCTGTCTCTTTAAGAACCACATTTGATTGTGATAAACAGGGTCTGAAGAAGCCTTGGCTTGTAAACACTGTCTTATTCTCTTGCAGCTATGCAGGCTCTTAAAGCAAACTCTAAACCAACTAAGTAATAATTTCTCATAAGGGACTGGAAATCATCTCAAATATATCCGTTCAACCGTAGCAACAAAATTTTCAGCTGGAAGTTTCTGTTTATTTAAAATAATGCTCATTAGCTGCTTAATATGTGACATAATAGTAGTTCATTTTATGCAAAAGTGCTTTTCCGACAGCAGCTTGTTACAGTTGAAGTTAAAGTTGAAAGAAGGAAGCAGGAACATAAGAAACAGAGTGTTGAGAGTAGTCTGAAGCCTAACTTTTTTGCTCACAGGTATTGCTTCTACAAATGTTAAACTCATTAATTGAAACTTTGGTTGCAATTTATATATATATATATGAACTAAAGAACCCTTTTAAATCAGTCATTGTAATAAGCAGACCTGTTGTGCCTCATTATTGCCCACAAGTTTGTTACTTTGGCGTCTGTGCAGAAATATTCAACCAAAAGAGAAACAAGTTTAGACAGGGTCCACCATGCCCCCAAAAGACCTCTGCATTCATTAATGCATTCTTGACATGATTATGGCAGTGTTCCACCTCACAGGCATTGACAGCATCACACTGAACAAAGGAAATCAAACAGGCAAAACACTGTGAGATAAATTACAGGATTATGTTATATGTTCAGTCGGCCCCACTGACCCCAGATACTCAATAAATGACATGAAGACTTGGTCCAAGGCAAAGAAACCACAGCGTTGAGGCTGCTCGCGCAGCAGGGAGATATTGGCAGCGTGCTTTCATGTTGGCTTGAGGTCTTGCCTTCTTTTAAGTATTGATGCCAACATGAAAGTACTTGGATGACTGCGCTGAAAAATTCTGGAGGCAACAGAATATCTGACGTTCATTGCAAAAATGAAAATGCGTCAGATGATGAAAGCACGGAACGACAGCTCATCTGAACTTTAGATGGCTGCAGATTATACGAATGCACTGATGAAGAAGTGAAGATGAGCTTTTAAATGTTTTAAATGGAATCTTCTCCCATTTAAATTTGTTGTTTATGACTTATTATCACCTGATGTACAGTCATTTTTTTTAATTTTGGCACTAAAAATGCCATTTACCTCATTTGCCTCTCTTTGTGTTGTGTCTTCATAGGATCTTTTCTCATCCAAACATTCTGCCTGTCCTTGGGGCCTGTCAGTCACCTCCATCCCCTCACCCTATCATCATTACCCACTACATGCCATACGGATCCCTCTACAACATACTTCACCAGGGCACTAGTAAGTGATTTGGTTTTTCTATGTGCAACTAAGCTACTGTGGCTAAAATTTGTAGTCAACATTTAATGGTTGAGGACCGATCAACAGCTACATCCTTCACCCCTTTTACGCCTCCTTTCCTTTACTCTTTTTGGCCAGTCTGTTCAGTCTTCTTCTTCTTCTTTCTCAGCTCTGGTGGTCGACCAAAGCCAAGCGGTGAAGTTTGCATTGGACATTGCCAGCGGCATGGCTTTCCTCCACACCTTAGAGCCGATGGTTTCACGGCTTTACCTCAACAGTAAGCACATCATGGTAAGACGCCTCTGCCGTAGAAGCAACCACAACTAGATAAAACCTGATTCTGATTAGCCACATGTTTGGCCAGTGACAAGATGATTTACTTGCAGATTGATGAGGACATGACAGCCAGAATAAGCATGGCAGATGCTAAGTTCTCCTTCCAGTGTCCTGGCCGGATGTACGCCCCAGCATGGATGGCCCCTGAAGGTATTTTTTGTTCTGTCTTTGTTCTTCTCATTCCCGCCTGCTCCCTTTGACTTTTTGAGTCATTCAGTGCGGAACCGGCTTTACTCTATAATTTAGCTTCAGCTCAGTCATGCTGTTCGTTTGGCCTCGTTACAGGATGAAAAAGATGCATTATATTGCTTCGCTGACTTTTTGTTTTTCAGCTCTGCAGAAGAGGCCTGAAGACATCAACAGAAGATCTGCTGATATGTGGAGCTTTTCAGTGTTACTGTGGGAGCTGGTTACCCGAGAAGTCCCCTTTGCTGATCTGTCACACATGGAGATAGGCATGAAGGTAAGCGGACACACTAATTATCTGCCCACAGGCTTATACGGCATGTTCACACCTTGTTTTTAAATACAGCATCTGTTAACTGAGACTTTCCTGAGGCTTTTGAATGTTTCTGTGTTTGGGATACTACAACTTTTGTACTTGCACAGGTGGCTCTTGAGGGTCTTCGGCCAACCATTCCACCAGGGATTTCCCCTCATATCTGTAAGCTGATGCGCCTCTGCATGAACGAAGACCCAGCCAAGAGACCCAAGTTTGACATGATCGTCCCAATCTTGGAGAAGATGCAAGACAAGTGAATGCCTTGGGAGCAATTTCTTTTACTACATTTTATCATCAAACCACTCTTTATCTTCACCTCCGCCATATATCTGCTACGCCACTGTAAATAATGCCAGAAACCACTTTTCTAGCTACACACAGTTCAAACACTATTATATTGCTTCTCTTGTATAAGTTAAATTTGAGGTTTAAATGTTCTTTCGCCTGTGTCGCTCATTTATTATTATGGCCGATCGCCGAAATGTTGCCATACTTTTTAATCCAGTGTGGATTATATGCAGTGATGAGTCAGATCCAAAGAAATGTGTATAGAATCAGTGCTTTTATACACGTCAGCATTTGCCAATGCAATAAATGTTTTATATTTATGACAAGTCCGCGTTCATCCTCATTTTGCGTAACATTTAATTGAATGCACATGTTAGTTCACAGAAGACTACTTTGACAATTGTTGGACAAAGCTTGTGGCTTTCTTCAACTGGATGACATCTGTTAGTTGTCACCGAGGTTGTTTAGTTTTTAGTTCATTTGTTCGCTGAGCAAACTCTCAGTGAGTCCATCAATTTGTTTTTATAGCATCTTAGTGAAACACAGTTCAGTGCAGGGACCCTTGTGCTTCAAGCCGGCTGGGTGGACAGACAGAGAGGAAGCAGATCATACCATGACACATGACCGCTGATAAAGTACTAACTATAAAAATACTTGCTCTATGCAGCTTAGATGTACACAATGTGCTTCTCAAAGTATTATCCAAGAACACAAGGCAGTGCAATGTCAGATGCAGATGACGTCTTGTGGTCTGTCTACTGATAAAGCTAGGCCACAAGATTTTAAGAGGGTTAAGTGTGAACCCTAAGACCATATACAGTAAAGTTGTAGATCAAAGATGTGTAGTAGTAATTTTTAATAGATGTCACTGAATGCAACATTGTTGATTTGTGTGTGGATGAATGTAACTCTAATTTACGTTTAACTTAAGTTAGGGGTGCTGTGAAGGCATGACGGCATAAAACTGAGAGAAAAAAAATAGAGGTTAGTGCATTAACCTTAGATGAAAGCAGATTAAAAAGAATAAACAGAGGAAGAGACAGGGGAATTAAAAACAAGCAGACAAAAAACTTAGCTTTGTGCAAAGCCACTATCTGAAAATACACAGGAAGCACATGACATCTTGCAGGCTGCGAGTTGGAGCCTGTCTACTGATAAAGGCCACAAGATGGAGCTGAAAGCGACAGAAATTTTACAGCAAGACCGCTCGCTCTTTTGCGTGCGTTTGTCAAACTATTTCCAAGGCCGCTTGCGAACCATGCATGGTCGTAAGATGAAAGAACACGTACAGCTGCACTGAATTCATCTTTAACGAATTTCCTTGAATGCAACATAGGGACGGAAATACTATGGTTTCATCTTCTATTGTTTGACTTAAGTTATGAAAAAGAGCAGACTTGCTGTGAAAGCATGGAAGGGACATTAAACGTGTGGTGGCAGGTGGCAGTGCATTAACCTGACCGCAGGGTATAATGAGATTACCATTATCTGACTTGATTATCACCTGTTTCTTTCAATCCACCCGGAAGAAAGTGGGGGGGGAAAAACATTGGCACGTGACGCGTCAGCTGACTCTCCGTGGCTTTCAAGAGCAGCTGGGAGAGGAGCTCCGTCAGTCACACGTTCATGAAAGCGGTGGACGCGGAGCACGCCGCAGAGGAGCTTGTCTCGCCGTGCTATTTGTGGAAGAGGAAGCTGCTTGAAGCTCCTGGCCTGCTTTTGTTCCCCGCTGCCGGCTCTCACCCTTGGGAGACGACACGTTTGTTTGGAGGTACAGTAGAAAAGATTCGCTAGCTTGCTGCTACGCTTTGTTAGCAGGTCGGCTGTTACCGAGCGTCGGTTGACATGTTGCGTGATATTTTCCGTCTTTGGGTGTGTGTGTGAACTATGTTTTCACAAGTTGAAGATTAGTAAGTGTTACTTCCTTCACTCATACCACTTTTTTTTCTGCTTGTTTCCTGTCCTGTTGTACGCACACACCACACCGGCTAACAGTTCTCGGAGGACACCTGCTGTCGGGACAAACATGGGGCTCACCTCTCCGCTTCGGCCGTCCTTTGGACTGGTGACCTGCACTCTGCTGATAGCCCTGCCGCTGTTTGGGTCCGGCCACCCGACGCAGACAAGAGGGCAGCAGAAACTGGTGTTAATGGAGCAGTTCAACAAGCCAGGGCTCGGATTTACCTGGAAAAACGTCACCTGCCCCCTCTGCAAAGCAGTCTTCACTATTCTAGATGTCGCCCTTCTGGTAATAACTTTTTTTTTCAGCCCCACTTCTAGGCTAGTAGAAGTTTAAAAATAGTAACTTTAATGTGCCTGTGTTGTGTCAGTTTTTGTTGAAAAAGCATAAAAAATGTGGTTATTCAACTACAAAATCATTTTTTGGATGCTGTAGTTTGTGATGCTACTTAACTGGATTGAATTAACAAATTAAGTTTTCTGTTATTTAGCCTAGCCCGCTGTCTAAAACAGGATTCACTGTGTCTGAACACATTTCAGTGTCCTCCATAAATGGGCACAACTGAATCAACAGCTCTCTGTTGTTAGAAACCAACGCTGCATATCATTAGTGTTGTAACAAAAATTCAGTGCAGGATCGTTGCATCAGAATTGCGTTTGCATTCATTGGTGTGCCTAATGAACTGGCCAGTGACTGTATATGGGCTCTGACGAAAGTATGAAAAGTAGGCCAACTCCATAAAGGCAACATTCAAATGTCTGCAAAACGGGTGCAATCGTAAGTTTATTATTTATGTAGTAGAAGCAGTTTTTTGGGTCGTACACGTAATTAAAATGAATACAACTGTCCTACAAATCTGTATCAGCAGTGTATTTTTCTTATTTTCTCCTCATAGTCACTCTGAAAGTCATGCATTTCCTGTTGGATTGTTTTACGTTATATGCAGAACTCTACCAAACGCACGTCTTTCCCATTTTAGGTCAAATCTGTCGGCACGCTACGAAACAGAACTGCATACTAACCAACTTTTGATATCTTGATCAAGATATGCTCTTGAATTAACCTCAGTTCTGATAAATTTAGTGGAAGCTGATTGTTGAATGCCCAAGTGTGAAACATGTGATGCCAACGACCCAAATAGAGAAGGCTCAGTTCTTCTTCTGCCTCCTGAAAACAAATCACCTCACTGGTGTTGTTATAGCTGACTTGGCACAAAAACATTGTCCGTGTCATATGGTCTCTTTGTTAACCTAAAGTGATCCTGTCGTTCAGTAGCTATAGCTATTGACCGCAACCGCGTGCTTTTAAAACTGCTTTAGACAGGTTGTTTAAAGTTTGTCAGTGTTATGTTCGTATATACATATACAGTTAAGTACTGCACTCTGGTGTCGTTTGCATTAAAGGTCTAATAAATTGTTTTTGTTTTTTATAGATGATTTAAAACCATTCTATCTTTGCTCATTTTTCAGCATGTTTATAATTATACATCAGGGAGGAATCATTTCTGAAACCTGATCTCATGTTTACATCGTGTGGAATATCTTCTGACCTTTTTCCGCTTTGCTGCCTCTCTCAGAGCGATACAAATGAAGAGCGAGTGGCGCACGCAGTCGGCGAGGCGTGCATCCGTCTGCATCTGGCCGACGCGCAAGTGTGTCACGATATAACGGAGCTGTTCAGGGGCGACGTCATAAGGGCCCTGCAGGAGTCGGTGCTGTGGCCCAATGAAGCATGCGCCGTGTTGGTGGGCCCTTCTTGTGGCAAGTTTGACATCTACGCGCCCTGGAATATCACCTTGCCAAAAGTTCCTAAGCCTCCTGTTACGCCACCCTCTCCTCCCAAACCCGGCTCTCCGCAGAGCAGGGTCCTGTTTATCACCGACATCCACTGGGACAAGGTGAGAGTTCGCAGATGAGCCAGACACACGGATTGACAATGGCAAATCTGCTTATACACCTCCTCTGTGTGATAAAATGCTGTTGAGGTCAAACTCTACAAATGCAAGGAAAGACTGGCATGAATTTGATCATGGAGCCCTGCTTTTAAAACGCAAACCTCTCCCCTGGCAGGAGTATGAAGTCGGCAGCGCTGCGGACTGCAGGGACCCTCTGTGTTGTCGTAAAGACTCTGGCACTCCGAGCTGGAAGAGGAGGGAGGCTGGGTACTGGGGAACCTACAGCAAGTGTGACCTGCCTCTGCGGACGGTGGAGAGCCTCCTGAAAAACGTTGCCAGGACTGGACCCTGGGACTGGGTGTACTGGACCGGAGACATCCCGGCGCACAATGTCTGGTCTCAAACCAGAAAGCAACAGTTGACGGAGCTTACGGTCATCTCTGAGCTCATCCAGAAGTAATTTCTTTACCAGTACATGACCAAAAAGCTGTTGACAGCATTCAGAAAGTTTGCATTTATTTATTTTGTGCAACTCTCCTTAGTTGATATGTTATCTAGAGTTGAGCCAAACGGATACTGATCCTGCCTCTTGTCCATATCTTCCAGATACTTGGGACCTAATGTGACAGTTTACCCTGCCATAGGAAACCACGAGAGTACACCAGTGAACAGCTTCCCACCACCCTTTGTTCATGGCAATAGGTCATCCTCCTGGCTCTACGATACTATGGCGAAAGAATGGGCAACATGGCTGCCAGAGGAGGCTTTGAAGACTTTGAGGTACTTAAATTTTTTGCTCTTGCTTTTATGTCCAGTCTAATGTGTTCTATTGCTGTGCAGGCCACTCAGCCCTGTAGGGGAAAAGCCTATGTGCTGTTAGTACATAAAATTAAACTCCAAGCAAAAGGTGTGTAAGATAGATACCTTGACGTGTTCATTCAGTTTCAGTTTGTATTTCACATCCTGCTGCTTTAGAGCAGAAGTGGTTACATGTGTCTGTACTTTTTCCTATGCTCTATAAGGTTTGGAAATATGAGTCAGAGTCCGTCTGTTGTTCCTCTTGGTTTAAATTTCAGATACGGCGGATTCTACACGGTGGAGATTCAGCCTGGTCTGAGGGTGGTCTCCCTCAACATGAACTTCTGTGCTCGGGAAAACTTCTGGCTGATGGTAAACTCCACTGATCCTGCAAACCAGCTGCAATGGCTGGTACATGTACTCCAGGCCAGCGAGGACAAGGGGGAAAAGGTTAGTTGGGTCAACATCGCAAAACTGATGGAAACTGTTTTATTGAGGCTCAGACTACCTCAGTCATGCGCTCCATGCTGGGTTGTGGATAACGCTGTGGCTTCCTCATTTTCATTACCCCCAGTCACTGGAGCGGAGCATGATTTTATGACCATAAAATGGGTTTTTTATTAGTGCTATAACCTTCCTCAACGTCATGATATTTGGTCCTTTTATTTTTTTTTAGGTGCATATCATCGGTCACATCCCACCTGGCCTGTGTCTTGGCAGCTGGAGCTGGAACTACTATCATATTATCAACAGGTAGCTGCAGTGTTGATTTAAAGTCCCAGTAAAACGTCAGAGTGCTGTTTGCTTTTGCGTAAATGCTGGAAGCTATGGCGACTACCTTCTCCTCCTGGAAAAATTTTTTATGGATATGAAGGAATTACATTGAATGTTACATTAGCGTTTGTCAGATCAGCATTTTTTTGTAAGTTAGTAACAGTTGTCCAAGAATACCAACAAACAAGCTTTTAGTCGATGCTGGACCAGATACAGGAGAATAGATCATATAAAAACACTTTATTTTCATTTATGAAGTTTCTGCTTTCGTCCTTTGGAGTGGGCATTGAGGGCCTCAGCAGTGGTTTCTCGTGTCTTGCAGAGGCACCTGCAGAGTGTGATGTTAGTAGCAGGTTGCCAGTAGTCTGCAAATCTGCTTTCACTGATTATTTTGTGCAACTGACCTCATGTCTGACTAATTTCAACTGCAACGTTTCACTTCCCCCTTTTTGGCATGGACAGTAGGAATGTCTGATGTGGTTTTTAAAGGTCAACGTTCTGATGTGGCTTAAGCCGCCGCATGTAAAAGACACCCACAATTGGAGAATTGTCCTTGTTAAACAACTGTTGGTGGATTCATGGTATCTTGTAATGGATTTTGATAATGTATGGACATGTTGTTCTGAAACTACGATACAAGACCCTGAAATTGTTGGAAACTATCTCTGATGTGTTGAGATGGCAACATTGGAAAGGCGGTCACTGTGACCCTGTGATAAGATCCCTGTTTCCATCAGTACGTCCAGAGGACTTTAAGTATTCTGTGATTGAATATTCTATGGGGTTCTATTGCAGTAGACCCTTTTGACTCTTTTCAAACATTTTTTTTTCTGTTTTTTTTCCAGATATGAAAGCACCGTGACTGGACAGTTTTTTGGCCACACGCATAAGGATGAGTTCCAAATGTTCTACGACGAGGCGACCATGACCCGTCCGCTGGGAGTGGCATTTGTTGCTCCTAGTGTCACCACCTATATTAATCTAAACCCAGGTGAGGTCATAAAGTAACTGACAACTCACACACTGCTCCAAATAGCAGGAATACCATGTTTACTATGGCTGCCCTGTCTACTTTTCAGGATACCGTGTCTACTATGTTGACGGGAATTACAAAGGCAGCTCTCGTCTGGTTCTTGACCACGAAAACTACATCCTTAACCTCACAGAGGTGAACCATAGTCCAGAAGCACCCCATAATCCAGAACAGGACCCTAAGTGGACACTCCTGTACCGGGCCACTGAGGCTTATGGCCTTTCCAGTATGTTCCCGTCTGACCACGATGCACTGCTGCGGACCTTTATCAACGATGACCGCATGTTTGAGAAGTTCTGGTACTTGAGTCATAAAGGACATGTGTCGGAGACGTGCAAGGAGACCTGCAAAACCACAGTCCTCTGCTTTCTGCAAAGTGGCCGGTCCGATGAGCTGGAGCAGTGCGACCACATCAATGGATTTGGAGGAGACATGGTCCGAGCCGCCAGAAGAACTCTTTGTTGACCTGAGGAACTTTGAGCCGAGCAGCTGGGTGAGGGGGGAGAAAAAAACCAATGTGACCAAATATGACACTGAGCCAAATAAATCATTTACTGTTGCATGTTGGTTAACAAGGATTGTTTATGTTTGCTGAAGTTATTTGAGCTGTTGCTCATTACACTGACAGGTTGAGTGAACTTGTGTAAATCGAAGTAGAGTCTGAAGAGTTCTGCCTTAACATCACCTGTTTTAGACTGATACTATTTGGTAACAAGCCTTAGATTGTCAGCTGCCGTTTTGCAATGCCTGTTGTGTAAAGAGATCTTGAAATTGTCCGGAAAGATGTGTTTGAAATACACGGGCGTTAGGTGAACTGTTCAACGTTCTCTTGAACCGAGTGCCTTTTTATTAGCGAGCAAGTAAACATGAGTCCTTAACAGCCTCCTTTAAACTCCTAGAGCGGCTTCAGTTGTCTTCTACAGAACACATGCACCGAATTTCATAGCATTAATGTCGTAGATGATTACCAAGAGGATGGGCTTCATAAAATTGAATCTGATTTTCAAATTGCTTCATATCTTACACTGATTTGAAGAATGATTCTGTGGGCCACTCTTGTTTTTGATTCTGTAGTTTAAGTCTTGTTGGTTCCATTTACAGGGACTTAGGTCAACGTTTTATACACCTACCTTATCGCACTGCACCATCTGCCTCAGCTTTAAACCTGACAAAGAAGCAGTATTTCTTACTTTTTGGGGTTTACTTTTGCCTGCACTTTAATTCTTTGATTAGTTGATTAGTTGATTTTTGAGGTTGAGCAGAGGTTTGACTGACAGAGTGACGAGCAAAGAAGAGGCCCTCAGATCTGGGTCTGTCCTGATGAGCAATGCAACTTGTTAAATAAGCAATAATTTAAAGTTTGTATAAATTATGAATAAAAGATGAGATGTAAAGCGCTTGTCTGCTTGTTTTCATTTCAGTGCAAGGAATACAAAAAAAAGTCTTTGAAATGTGTGCTTCAACAATTGCTGGCTACTTGCCTCCAGAATTCAATTCAGTTCACTTACAATGTTCCCTTTAATATTCACATTAAAGGAGGCTCTGTTCCTCTGAATCTGCCATGTCTCATCCTGTATTCTGGTTTCCTCACAGGGCAGCCCCTCAGTCTTAGTCATGTGGAACATATATTAACAGCCAGATGAAACGACTAATTTCAAATTGACTAAGTATTTAATGGGGGATGACTAATGACAGTTCTTAAGCAATAGACTAATAACAAGAGCCCAGCGTTTACGTGTTATTTCATGGATTTAAGTAATTCTTGGTCAGCCTTAAGAGAAATCATCCACACACAATCCAGTTCACTGGAAGACATCTGTTTAATAGCAATTCCTCACAAATCTCTCAATTTCATACATTGTTTAAGTGCTGAAACTGATTAGAGCAACACTTGAGTCAATTAATTGTACAACAGTGATGGTATCACACTGCATTACAGATCATAAGATGAACATTATAGTAATTTCATGTCTCTCAGTTATTCTGGAGTTAGTGTTCAGTTTACCACTTTCTGTTCATTCTTTCTTTCTTTCTAAAGGGCTTTTAATCTTATTCTGAGAAGAACATGGTGACACCGAAGTCCTCTTTGTACAGATTCCAGGTCTTTGGTTTGTGTGGGTTGTCCAGCTCTTCCCTGGGTAAAAACAGCCTGAGGACAGATTGAAAGGAGTTAGCATCAAGTCAAGGAAGGATATGAGCAGAAACAACTCAATCAGAGCAAACAGGAACGCACTTGTTCTCCTCTATGAACGACGTGTTGAACCAGAAGTAGAACGGGACGTCTTCGTATCCTTTTGGGAGTCCCTAAACGAGAATGGGTCGATGTAAATCAGAGGATAATCTGCGCCGACATAAGCTTCCCCTACTTAAAGTTAAAACGTGCAAAAACGAGAACTCACAGCGCTCGACTCAAACATGACCTTCACGTCCCCCTCGACCACGGGCCCATTCTGTAAGCTGATGACTGCTGCGTTATTGCCCACGTCTGGAAATACCTAAAAAAAGAAGAGGGAGAAGAAGTCACCCAACTCGTCAAATGCCCGCTGGTGCGTCATGACCCGATGAGTGTGTGGAGACGTACCGAGCAGTTCTCTTGTTTGGCGCACACGCACTGAAACACCAGCTCTTTCTTCACGATTATCTTCACCTTGAGGTCGCTGCCGTCACCTTTACCAACACCTGGGTAAGAGCACAAGAAAAAAAACAAACACGTAAGTGATATGTTGTGGAGTGTCCTGCGGGTGTAGCTGAAATCTGAGGTGCTTCGGGTAAGTTGGTTTACCTGCTATGGAGTGGATGCGGAAGCTCTTTATCCTGAGGCTTTTAGCTGGAGGCAGCTGTCTGTTGAACTTTGTCTTCATGACCTCGTAGTAACCCACGTACCGGCTCTGACGTCCACAACACAACACATTTCTCATCAGTACATTAACATCTGTATTATTAAGTCCATCAGACTGCCCATCAGAGATCAGACTGGCTTGACTGGAGGGAATTTTCAGTCAGATTGAGGGAGGTGGTGTAATCCACTGATGAGCCATTGAATAAGAAAATATTAACTAACAACTAACTTTCCACACGTGCTCACCATATAAGGTGACGTGACAAGTTTTCTGGGAGCGACAGAAGAATAGCGGTTCAGCACTGTTCAAAACTTCAGTCATCTTTTCCAGTGAATAAATTCAATGTTGTCAATAAAGTGGGGAAAAAAAACAAACAAAAAACAACATTCTTGTTAAATTCCCAGCAGATACGGCACAGTAGAACCAGTCTGAGCACGGCAGCAACGTTACATCCTCATTCTGAGGTTTTGTGACGTGTAAACACTCAAGTTGGAGTCTCTAATCAGAACAATTACAGTCGGGCAGAAGAAATATTGTTCACTGTCACTACGTTAAGCGGCAGCAGTGTCTTTCAAACCGAAGTCCTTACTTTGTGTGTAGTGAGACCATGTTGGAGGCAATCCGTTACTGGTTCTCCCCTTCTGTCTGCTCCAAGTAGCCACTATTTAGCAACTAATATCACACCGACTGTAACTGTCTATGTAATTTTATAATATAAAAAAAATCATTATCAGAGACGAAAACGAAAATATGTTTGGAGACTTTCAGATTAGCAGCACAGTAAAAAACTAAAGATAAGAGCAGGAATATAAGCACACACAAAGTTATAAAGTGAGGTAGCAGCTGTAAAGTGTCTAGTCTTTGTAGGCCAGTTGAGTGTCTTGTCCTTACCTGAGAGGGAGTCTCCACGCCCTGAAACTTGGAACTTTGACTCTTGTCTGTCCTCCTCTCACCAAAATAGTCCAGACTTTCCTGGCGTACAAACAGAAATGAAGGTAACAGAGTAGCCCGTTTTCAGAGCCCGACTTGAGCTGATCTCAAACGATAAAAGCCATGTGTACCTGTGCACTCTCAAACTGGTCGCTGTCGATAAGCCAGGTGCACACCAGAGTACCTGTGCGCCCTGTGAAAGGAAGCAGTAGCACCAGCACATTAGAGGTTCCTTACTTTAATAATTCACTCAATGACAAGCGAGTGAGGAGGAATCAGAAACATCACCTTTCCCTCCTTTACAGTGAATAGCAATGACGTTTTTGGGATCAGCCGACATCCACTCCCTTACGCTTGCCGTGTATTTCAGCATGTCCCTAAAACAATCCAGCACAAAGACAGGGGGGTAAGCTGCAAAAATACTGTACAAGTAGAAATTCAAATTTATACGCACGCCAAGAAAAGCTAGAAATAAGGATTAGGAGTTTTCAGAATGACCATCAGAAGATAAACCTTGGTGGCAGCAGGCAGAATAGTCATTTACAACTATTTTTTGTCAAGCTGATACGTCTGCATTATTAACATGATCAAAAAAAAACCCTCTAGTGGTTCATTGTAATGACATACTAGCAGCTGTGGTATCTCTGGTCTGATGAGACCAAAATTTAACTTTTTTACCATCAGACTAAAAGGTCGGATGGAAACTTTGCATTACCACAAGCGCGCAATGGGAAGCCCGGTGGTGGCTGAATCATGCAACGGGCAGCCTCTGCAGCAGACCTGAGACGGCTTCTAAAGGGTAAATCTGACTCAGATCGCAAGAGAACTGCAGCTATGGAGAGGATTTATTTTGCAGCAAGACCATGACAAGACGCGTAAAGCGAAACCTAAACGGACACGGGCCAAAGACAACAGACCTCAATGCAACGGAGAATTTGTGGCTGCAAAGAAGAATGGAGTAAAATTGCAGTGTCGTAACTTGCAAGCCTGGCTGAGTCACATCCACGCAGACTCAGCGGTGTGCAGTGCATCTACTAAATACTGACTTGAAGGAGATCATGCAACCGCTTGTGTAATTAGACATCGGTTTCTTATAGGCACTGTGGCAAACAGCAAAGGCTACTCACTCCAAAGAGGGGACGTTGTGATCGTCAATGAACACTCGTTCGACCCTGTAGTGGAAGAACTTGGGGTCGTAGCCTTTCTCACCTGGGAACAAAAAGCATATTGACGGGGTTGGTGTAGTCCTACCTTTAAAAAAAAAAAAAAAAATGAAAGGAATGCAGTGCATGTGACAAGAGGGGGTGATGACTCACTGCACAGGTTGTAAACTTTATAGTGGCCTTCGTGTTTAGTATCCAGAAACCTCGCCACCTCCTACACAGGAAGAGAAGAGAAGTAGGTTAAAGGATCTGTGTGCATGTGTGTGTGCGCGTTTGGTTCGAGGGATGAAGGGGATTTTGACATTTGTGTTTGTGATTACAGCTCAAAAGCTAGGGAGGTATGCTCATGTTTCCCAAGATAACTTTTAAGGCTCATGCGTGTACACAAGTTCAAGTTTACCTTGATTGGATTCCTGTAGAAGGACTGCTTCCCGGAGGAAGGGAAAGACATGGCAATGACACGATCTGAAGAGGTGGGACAAGGAGTAAACAAATGTAATCTACTTTAGATGCATTTTGTCACACGCATGTTGTGGGAAAAAAATCTATACAGCATAATATCACTCTGTTTTTTGTGACTATATTAAATCCATTGCTGGTATGCTCCACTAGATGGTGCTGTTTCACTGCTGTTGCACTCAAGTAAGTTTGGTTCATATATTCATCTGTTTATTCTTTGTCATAATATAGAAGACTAGTAGTAGACTAAATGACTGATTTGATAACAGGACTTATCTTAGAAGGTAAAACAGATGTTGGCAAAGTTTTCCTTTGGGGACATGCAACAATTTGAAGAAAGAAGGCACTATATGCTATTGCAATATGTCTAAAATCACAGTAGTTTCATACGGTGATAATATTCCATCTTATAAATCCTACCCTTAAAGCTTGTATGGTGTTCGTTTGCATTAAACAGAACATGACACCAACCTGTGACATAAGTAAGATCGAGGTCAAATCCATCCTTCTGATAACGCCGCTTGTTCTCAGAAACCTGGGAAAACAGAACAAGTCAAGCCTCGGCTGTTCTAACCGCAGCCCTAACAGTTGCCGTCCTTTCGGCAGCGTATCAGGCGGTCACCGCTTTCTATGCTTCCACGCCGATGACCTTACCATCCTCCTGGTGACTTTCTCCAGCTCCTTCCTCTGAGCTGCCAGCCTGAAAACCCTCACAAGGATGAGGATTCTCAGGAAGCGCAGAAATGACACGATCCTGGTAGAGAATGAATAAAAAGAGAAAACTATGAACCTCTATTCAGCACACCTTGGCCCTTGATAAGGTCACGGCACGAGACACTTTTTATAACAGAATCGCCAAGAAAACAGAAAACTGCAAGGAGGCCGTATGTACCTGGGGATGAGGCTGGTACCCGACAGGTCGGTGAAGGCGTAGATCATGGTGACCACCAGCGTGATACCCACAATGCAGGCGTCTATGATGTTCAGCCTGGAGCTGAAGTACACTCTGAAACTACAAATGAGACAAACACAAGAGAGGAGGTAGAGGTCAGTGAACATGCTGCAGGTAAAAATGGTCCAGATCATGCACTGATATATGTTTAAAGACCTAGATTTACTCAGGGACTCTGTACTCAGTAGGTCTGCCAGGGTTCACCCCAACACAGACCATACATATCCTGTCCAGCTTCCTCTTCATGGCTTCCTGTTTAACAGCTAATCACAGTTGGTTTATGCTGACTCCAACGTTTGGGAATGTTTGCATCACTCTTTCGACATAGTACAGCAACTCCCTAACGTTACAGCCTCTTCACAAAGGTATGGTTTGCGTTATTTCTCAGGATTTCCAACAGATTCATCTTAAATGTGCAAGGTGATCCTTTCCCCGCTCACCCTTCCACGTAGACCCGCAAGAGAACATCAATGAGGAAGAAGAAGGAGATGACGAGGGACACGGCCTCTAGAGCATTCCCAGCCCCTCTGTTACTGGTCGGCAGGGAGAGGTCCACGATCACAAGAATGATGTCCACGAGGATGAGCGTCACTCCGAATATACTGGAAACCACAAAAAAAAAAGATAAGCAAACTTCACCTAGAACAAGTGGGTGATGCAAGGGAATTAGTCATTACAGCAGAAACACACACTCACCGAAATCCGAAGGACATGACGAAGGGCGCGATTTTCTTCCTAACATTGCTGCAAAACAAGAAAATTAGCAAATGTGACTCTGAATGAAAAAACACACCCCAGATCTCTGCGCTACAAGCCAGAACAGAAACTTACTAGTACATTGTGTCTGGCAGCGCACTCTCCTCCTTCCCATCATCAATCTGCACTTTTGCATCCTCCATTTTTGCAACGTTTCTTAACGGACGAACAGAAAGGGAGATGAGAGCAGGATCGAGGCAGACCACATGCTGAACTAAACAGAAACAGGTCTACGTCTTCTCACCCGTTTACACCTGAATCCGAGCCTGGGTCGAAGTAGACAGAGGACATGATGGCGTGCGCGTCTTATTCCTGGCTTTGTCCTGAAAGTGGAGTCTCTGGAAAACAAAAGTGTTAAAAGGTTAATCTTCACCCAGATAGTGGTTTAAAAAACATGTGTGTTAAAAACTGAGGAGAAGAAGCAAGAGCACAAAAGCTGTGTCTTTGCATGCCCTCACTATTTAAACAGCCTGTATAGAGAATCCTAAATCACTGAGCAGCAGTAGTGTTGGAAGAAGCCTTTGAGAAAGAAACCTGCTGAAGAAACTAAAGCAGTCAGAAGTTAAGCATTAAAGTTACCTCCTGGGATATTTTAAGAAGCCTTAACAGCAAGAACCATCAATGTGTAGAAGCACCTTCCTACAGTCCTGTCCTGTCCTCTCCTTTTGGAGCATTTACACAAATGAACCCCCCCTCCCAAAAAAGTAAGCTGAAGTCCGCAGCGCTCGCTTACCGTTTGGACAGTCATTCGTGAAATTATACGAGAGCCCGTCTTGTGACTTCTTGTGAAGACAAAAGGAAGACGGTTCAAAGGTTAACCGGGTGGATTTTTTTCCTCTTCTACCCATCCACTACTCCTCATAGTTTTTTTTCTTTCTTTCTTTTTTGCAGACGTAGCGGTTTTCAGACTTCCTGGACTTCAGTGAAAACGCTCACCCGTGTTTTTCTTTTCCTCTCTTCTCTCTTACCCTCGTTACTCATCTTTCTTCCTCTGAACGCTTTCGCGCAAAACCAAAAGTGACCATAGTCTTCCTGTTCGGGGGTGTTTTTAAACTTGCTTTGAAAGTAGGCCGACGGGCCGCTACACACCGCAGACCTCTCACAATCACATCTCCCTCCGCTCCGTTAACATCTGGTTCTAATCAGAACGGCGCATTCCCTGACGCCAAATAGTCCAGTTTTTAAAACAAATGGCATTTTAACGTTTACAGAAATATACTGTCATATTTTTTTTATTCAGCTAAATAGTGATTTCCCCACAAAATCTAGAGAAACCACGAATTAAAGTTGAAAGTATTGAAACGTATTTATTTAAACATTTTATATAGCCTATAATATAATATCTAAAAGTAACTTATTAAAAACAATAAAAATAAAATTGTGATTAGTAGCCAGGACACTGACACTTGATGTCATAGATGGGATCTAATAAGTATTTTTTTTTAATACGTATTAATTATTTTTCGTATTGGTTTTTGTAGGCTTTTATTGTTTAGCTATGACCTGTGTGTTTGTCTGTTCATCTCTGAGGTTAACTTGACCTTGAAGGGTTAATTTACAGTGCAATAACCGACATGAACAGCAGAGGGAGACATTTTTCAACATTGCACACTGACTTCTTTTAAAATTCAAATTTGCTGCTGTTTTATATTTTACATTTTAGACTTTGTGACTTCTAAGGGTGTGGGTAGTGAGCATAAACCGGTTTTTCTATTGAGTTGTAATTTCTTGTGTTGCTTAATTGTCCCATGCTTTATATCTCTTTATATTTCTCTCTATATTTTTCAAAGCGTTGTTTTTTTGTATATATTTTTCAATTTAGTACTTGTGTTTTTTTCCCCTGGTAGTTTTCCCCTGTCGAAGTCAAAGTCGTCACTGTTTTGTATATAGATTTTTTTTTTGCCAAATTCACTGCTACTGTGACAAGGTAATTTCCCGTACGTGGGTTAAATAAACATGTCTTATGTCTTATGCTTGTGTTTTAACGAAACGCTCCTCCCCCGTATGTTTCATGAAGTAACTGCTGTCACATGTTATTTATTATTTTAATAAAATATATATATAAAGGAAAAACAAAATGAGAAGAACAAAATATTCCAGCATTTCTGGTATGATAGGAATGAGGTCCTCTCAACACTCTCTGTCCATGAGACCATCAGCAGCTCTGGGATCGGCTGAACCTGTGAAACACAGCGATGCTCCGTGGAGGAGGAAAACAAAAAACTGTCCAGAGTTCAGTGTTTGGAGAGTCGGTATGAGTCCGCTAATGTGGACCATGCAGAACTAGCCCAGCCTATAAATAATACTGACAAATGTTTGAGGAAAAGAACACTGAACCTGGAGAAAACACGGGGAAGCGCTGTGAAATGAAGGTAAGCTTACGGTAATGTCATTTTTTCATGATTGAAATACTATTTTTTATTAGTATCCGTTTATCTCATATCTATAATATATTTTGTACTAATAATTTTAGGCAAATATTGCTTCAAGTGACTTTTTCCTGAAAGACTTGCCCATGCTGTTGTTGCTGGCTCTGGTGTGCCCAGCCATGGTCTCTGCTACCCTGCTATCTGTAAGTAGCTTATCCTTCTCTTTCTGTTTTGTAGATTTAGACATGGTTGTTAAACAACTGTCATTCCAGGAAGGTCTGATAAATCTTTTTTTTTTTTTTTTTTTCATTGTTCAAGGCACCAGATCTGTGTGGGCCGGAAGTTGCAGCTCTCAAGGCTAGCATTAGGAAACTGGAGAATAAACTCTTGATCACAACTTGGCAAGTTGAGCACTTGCAGATGCATAAATACTTCCGGCCCGCTGTGTCTGACAGTAACCCTAAAACGGACGCAGCCCCTGGAGGGAGCCACAACGACAGTGGGGCGTCAGACAGCTTGGATGTGGCACTGATTAAACCCCTTCCACCAGCAGGCAGTTTAATTGTCTATGACAAAGGTAAGAAACATGCACAGGGTTTGCTATATATATATATATGTGTGTGTATTTTCTTTTATTTTAAGAATAAGAAAAAATTCTGTACATGATTTCATATTAACACATTTTTTCACATCATTTAGTTCATAGGTAAACATAATAAGTAATCAGTCATCTCCGGTTTGTTCGTAGACTGTTCAGAACTGTTTGACAGAGTGAGACCACCAAGCGGCTTCTACCGCGTAAGACCCAAATTACACCAAGACCCCTTTTTAGTCTACTGTGACATGGGGGACGGAGGAGGCTGGACTGTGTTTCAGAGGCGTCGGCATGGAAAAGTTGACTTCAACAGGTAGTTAATCAGAAGACGTAGTCCACCTAGCCCTCAAATCCTTGTCGATAAAGCTGTTCAATCTGAGGCCAAAAGTCAGACTAACTCTCATTTTAGAGACTGGGTGGACTACAGAGACGGCTTTGGTGACTTCAAACTGTGGAATGACGAGTTCTGGTTGGGGAATGAGCACATTCATTCTCTGCTCTCAGACGGTCAGCGATCGACACAATTCACACACACCTAAAATTAAAGATGAACCCACATACAGCTCCCTCCAGTCCACGTGGCTGCTTAATTAAAACCCGTATTTACTGTCCTGAAGGTAACAACCTGGTGAAGATAGATCTAATGGACTGGGAAGGGCAGAGAAGCTATTCAATGTATGAGAACTTCAGAATCACTGACGAGGCAGTAAGAAAAAACATTTACGCAAGTCTTTCATTAGTGCCAGATATTCTCCTATCTTCTCAGCTAACATTACTTGCTCTAATGCCCATTCCAGGATAAGTATCGTCTTCAGTATGGGCAGTACAGTGGGAAGGCTGGAGATGCTCTGACCGGTGGTGGGGGGATGGTGGAGCAGTGGTCTGCTTGCCTGAGTGGCATGCAGTTCAGCACCAGGGATCAGGTTAGCCACACATTCCTCTTGATGATTGTATTTTTGGGGACAGGTAACAGCTGTGATAACGATGATGATGGTGATTGACAGGACAATGACCGCTACCTTCAGGGGAGCTGTGCCCAGGAGAACAAGGGAGGCTGGTGGTACAACAGGTAAGACCTTTCAGATTAACACAAGCACATATTACCATCATTCTGTGATCGTCCTTCTGTTTGATATCTGCACAACCACTGCCATCTGACAGTGTGTCACAATTCTTTCTGCAGATGCCACGCAGGCAACTTAAATGGACAGTTCTACCGCAGGGGGAAGTATGATGGCGAGTATGACAATGGCGTGGTGTGGGGAACCTGGAAAGGTCTTTGGTATTCCCTCAGACACACTTCCATGAAGGTGCGGCCCCTGGTCTTCTTGGACACCGTGGGCAGTGGAGCAGGGGAAATGTAAAGGCTTATTTTTGTATAAGGTTAAAAAAATAAGTGCAAAGCCTGTCTGTCACTTTTTAATCCTTTACATTGGAACGCCTCCTTTTGCTTCGTTTTGTGAATTTATCAAATATGAGTAACACTGCATCTTCCAGTAATCATTTCTATGTATACGCTGTATGTGACTCATTAAAATAAACAGCATTTCAGCTGCGATGCCTCATTGATGTTCACATTTGGGTGGTTACAATGACATACTATTGCTCTGAACAGCAAACCATAGCATAACCAGAGTGGTTTCGAGTTTTTAAATACTGCTATCGATGGGGTCTGTGTTCAACAGTGCATACATGTAAAAGACCACAATAGTCTCTGTACCAAAGATTGATACACAGATCAGATCAGAAATATATCTCCAACGTGTAATTCTGAGCATAAAAGATAAACTTAATACAGTTAAGTGATAATCAAAGTGTTTTGAAAATACAATAGAACCCACAACAGAAAAAAAGTCTTTAGAAATAAAAAAAAACATATAAAAATATTTTCTTTTTGCTCCCATTCTCATAGATAAGTCTGTTACATTACACAGATGGGTACACAGATGTAGGGGAAAGGGTTGACGTCAGGCGCTAAGACTAAATATAGATGTAGGCAGTTCCTTTCCAATGTAATGCCACAAACTCATGTGATCTATTCCTCCTCTCTTACATATGACGAGGACAGATCTAAGTCCAGCATCCGTTGTTCTGCCTCACTCAACCTGTAGGAAGAGCCACCACTGCCGCTGTAGTCTCCAGGCATCTGCAGAGAGCGGCAGCGGTCCTTCCTCTGCTCCGAGGATGATACACTAAAAGTAGAGCTGCGCTGGCGGCCCCTGGCTGCAGAACTGGACTGAGCCTCTTTTAATTTCCTGGCCAGGATGTTCCTCTGTATAGGCGATGGGCCACGGCGATTCCAGTTCTGCTCAGCCCGCTCGGCTCGATCCACAATCAGCTGGTTCATCCGGTGAGAACCGGCAGGCCCCATACCTGGACCACCTATCCCTGAGACTGGCTCTCCACCTCCTGGCTTACCGCTTATTTGCCTTTCCCTGATGCCACTGAGTTCTGGTTCAGCATGTTTCTCTGATGCTGAAATGTTATTTGTATTGGTTCCTGTGTGTTTGAGGTCATTATTATGAGAAGGAACCACTGTCTCTAACCAGGGCTTCCTCTGGTTATTACTCTTCAGTCTGGATTTAGTCCAATCTGAGGACTCATGCTCTGGAATGGCGTAAGAGCGGTACGGCTGCCGCTCCCAACCTCCTTTGGTCCAACAGCTTCCTTCAGGAAGAGTTCGAGATCCCACCTAAAGAGGACAATATGTGTTTGTTAATCATGACCAAATATTGCATTAATAACTGCAAAACATACATCAAGCACAACTACATAAATCTAATAATTTAAGGAGGATTGGTGACCTGAGTCATGCTTCTTTCTCTGAACTGCCTCGACTGTGCAGATGATGGTGGTTGGAGCCTGCTGTCGTTAAAGCTGGAGGTCCGCCGGAAATTTGGATTCTTATGATAGGAGTTTGCCATTCCAGCATCAGGCCCTCCGGCTCTAAGACCTGCTAAACCGCTCCTCTCTACCATCTCCACCCAGTCAGCAGTGCGGTCACGCCATTTTGCACTGCCCCGACTTGAACGCGCAGAGACAGGAGGACCTAAGACCAGTTCCACTCTGGGGCTCAGTCTGTCCGGCGTGACCCTGGTCTGGGGCGGCAACTCAGAAAAGGGAGCCGTGATACGAAAATGGTTGTGGTCAGCATCATCCTGTACACTCGAAGTGTGCGGCGAATGAGCAAATCCAGTCGGTGAAGGAGAGTTGGTGGGTGAAGCAGATGTCTCTACCACCGTGTCGTGGACAGGGCTTGAAGAGACATGGTACAGCAGTGTGGCCTCTTTTAACCCCTTCTTCTTCATCTCTTTTAATTGCTGCTGAGCCAACCGGTACCTAGAGAGACAACTGTACTTTATTTTCTTTACAAAATAAGTTTGGCATTGTTCTATATATGATGAAAGCAAACAATATTCTGCACATACCCAAATATTGGTGGCAACACCTTCTGACCTGTCGGAGACAGCCTTTCTGGGTCCTGTGAGAGTGGTATTACCAGGGCCTGGGAGAGAGGCGCACTTCCCAGGGATGGTCTGTCTTTCTGGGCTACACCTACACCCATGCCTCCTGATGGGCCATGAGGTTCACACAGGCTGGGTCTTTGGAGGCTGTGCCCGCAGATTGAGGCCTCATCTGAGAGCTTGCGGCCCCCAGGTGAGTGCACGGAGGTTCTGCGGACAGAGCTGCACTGTGGAGTCTGGCAGAACTTTCTCCAAACTGTCACCACAACAGTAGCCATAATCACAGCCAGGCAAAGGGAGATACCAACCACTACAACCATGTTAGCACCCAGGGGTGACATTCCAGCAGATACAGGGGGCAGAGATGGAGAAGGAGCAGGTAACACTGGGGAGTAAATGAAACCAGTTAATCTTTAATATAGAAAGAGGGAGCTCTTCTCATTTCAGACAGTTACAACATAAAACAGACTTGTTTTAGTAGTAAAGCAGAAACTAAATAATCTGAATATAATGACTTGTAAATGTGAAGTGGCTCACCGACACAGTCTTCCAGCGAGCAGATAGACTGCTCCTTCACCATGCCTGTGCACTGCATCCCTCGTACACCTGAGGGCAGTAAACACTCGCGCACTCGTTCCCTCACCCCCTCGCCGCAGCTCACACTGCACAAGCTCCAGGGCTGCCAGGGCCCCCATGACTCTGCAGATTGCAAACAAAATGTTAGATTGCAGATAAATTTGTAGTTTATGGGCCTTAATACTGTGTTGCTACTTTCTTATATTGAGCCAAGTGAGCTCACAGTGCTCACAAACTGTCAGGAGAGATAAAGGGTTTAACAGTCCCAGTTTCATGTAACCCTGTGATGACTTAATAGGATGCACAACAACAAAACTACAGGCACATGAAAAAGGATCGTGACATCAGCAAGTGAATGCTTAAAAGTGAATCAAGTCATTTCCTTGAAAAGACTTGTTATCTTTATGGTAACATTTCTTACTACACAGGATTCAATTTTACAATTCTGCAGAATAAAATGCTTATTTTACAACTTCCATATGACTGATATATACTATACTTCAATATACTCTATTGAAAATGCAAGGTTGTTGCTTTTATCATAACTGACTGACTGAATTACTTGAACTTTCATGAAATGGTAGTGAAAGTATAAAAAAACACACGTAATTAATACATAGTTATAATTACAAAATACAAATTCGGTAAAAAAAAACAAAAAAAAAACAGAACACCTGATCCTTTTGTTTATTATCTAGCACCTGAGTTTTTTCAACCACTGGATTATATCAGTTGGATGAATAAAACAAGGCAACTCTTTCCCCCACACATAACTCAGGTGTTCATTATTGAATCACTGCACCTCTGATTCTCTGACACTTCTGTATGACAAACAGAAGCAAAGTGTTAATGTATTCTTGGCAGCTGCCAAATGTGAACGTGTCTACCACTTAAAACTCACCTGCACTCTTGTACACCACCAGACAAGTCTGTGCTGGACTTGGGGAGCGACTAAAGTTGAAAACAAATCGAAAGCAGTACTTATTTTTTCCAGGGTAAAAAAGCGAACAGTTGAATTCCGTCTCATTCTCTCCCTGAGTCAGCCAGTTAAAGGCCAGGGGAGGAGAAGACGGCTCTTCGGGTCCTAACCCCATCACTGCAGAGGAAACGGCAGCACCTCTTCCAGCGCCTGGGTCGTTGTACAGCTGGACTTTCCCAATGATGTGAACACACGGTGGGGTTATCAGTTTAACAGTCATAGTCCCTTCACAGCCGCTCTTATAGGCATTGGCATTGTCCACCAGCAGTTTATAGGAGAAGATACGGGACAGGTAGAGGGGTCCAGTGCTTTTCACCTCCTGTTCTGCATGAGAGGACCGTAGAGCCACTTTTATAAAGTCTCTGTCTGTGAAAGGGAAGACACAGGAGAGCTCGACACTCTGGGAACGAAGGGGTTTGATTGGGTGCTGCGTGCGGGTTTTGACCTTGTCGATGCTGTTTCGCCCTATCTGGTTGTACTCCATGAAGCTGACCTCTAGGAAGAGAGCAGCGTCAATACCTCTGGAGCAGGCCTGGAAGTGTTCATTGGTGGATATCCCAATCTGGTGAGACAACAGAAGGCAAGTATGATAATGATTCTGGTCATTGTTTTACAGCACAAATAAACAACTTTATGGGTTAAGTTTGAGATCTAGTTTGTCTTGCCTGAAAAGATTCTGAAAGGTTTCCGACTCTGTCCACAGAGATGTGAAAGGTGGGCCACTGAACTTGTAGTTCTGAACTCCACCACCAGGTAATGCTCTCCGTGCTACGGATTTCTGTGCCATTGGCATGAGAAACGCTGGCAATCCTGACCTGCCTCAGCAGGAACCGGAAAGTTCCCGCATACAAGAAACAGGAACAGTCAAACTCCTCCCTACCGTCCGGCTGGTTGTTAGGGAGAGTCCTGGTCAGAAGGGTGGTGTTGGTTTCCGTGTTGACCAGAGAGAGGCTTGCGTTGCGGATAGCGCTGCCGTTGGATTTTGTGATGAAATTCACAAACACACTGCCGTTGCTAAGGGCAACATGGAAGGAGGGCCAGACATTGAGCCCTGCAAAAGCTAGAGAAAAGTGAACATTGTTTACTCATTGTTCGTGCATCTGGGCTCCGTTTTCTTTTTTTAGTTTTGGTGTGACCTTGCAAGTACCCATACTGTGTTCCTGGTTCCATTTACTGCAGCGGTGACATGACATTTAAGAGTGACATTTTCAAGGACCAAACAACAGTTCATTTGTGCATTATTTAATGTGAATTTACCCTGTCCATGTGTGGTTTGTAGGGAAATTTGTAGTTAAAGACGGTGTTTTCACAGATTTTAGAAAGTATTAAGGGAGAAATGTGACTTTATCACTGGGAAGTGTCAGTTTTTGTCATAATGTAAAATCCCATGATACATTTATGGGCCTACCAATGTATTTCATATATACAATGTCACTTTTATGATGTGATTAACTATGAACAACTAAATAATAAACTCAATCTTCAGCATATACACTGTGGATCTAATTCATACACAGCAAATCAGCTACACATGTCCTTCACTATAGACAGTAAGTTAAACTATTAGCCTAGTACTGAATAGCTTAACAGTATTTGCAATACACTTCATCAGGGTAGTACTCTGAGAAAAAGTAGTAGTACGTTATTTTAAGAGCTATTGTGCTGCGTAGAGTGTAGATCCTGTTGTGCAAACCTCACATCCTCGCTAAACAAAACGGGTTTGGGAAGAGGAAGAGGCTGACCCTGCATTACCCCCACCCACTATTTCATGATTTTCTCCAGCTTGCCTTCCCTCTCACATTAATCAGCTCATAGTACAGTGTAGAGCACGGATTTTTAATTGAGTTGATGGTTTTGGTTACACTTACCATATCCCATGAGCGCTAGAAGGAGGGGCAGCAGTGAGACAACCTGTGGCATTCCGATGTCTGTGCCTCTTTTTTCTCCTACACCACATGACCGTCCTATTCCACCATACCCGACCTGATGAGAGCAAAACAGGAACATCAACAAAAAACAAATAATCCTCAAGGAGGAAACAATTTTTCTCTGTGTATGGATGTCATTAACCAGGAGAAGGAATGCAAGAAGCAGTGCAGTCCTCTGAGGAATGGAAAACAGGAAGGCTAGAGAATGAAACAGTGAACTTGAGTTTTCTGGAGTTGCAGTGATGTCTTCCTGTTCCTTTCATCCTCACAATGGCTATAGGGAGCTGCCGTCATCACACAACTGAATTTCCGCTTACGGGCTTTGTTCATAGCAAAAATTTATGAGCAGAGCCAAACATTTGCTTGGCTGATTTATTTATTTTTTAGTTTTTTAGTTTCTCTGTTGTTTCCCTTAGAATAGATTCCCATTTTTCTGTTTATATATATATATATATAAAAAATTTCAGACTATTGGGGTCTGAGATGCAGTAGTCACAAACTGTATGTTTGGAGTTATTAAAGTAAAATGCTGTTTGCTAAATGGCTGGCTTAAAAGTTGTTCTTAGATGAAGACAACTTTTGAAATACATGTGTAAACTTCCAACCTAGTTAGGGTGATTTCCTTTGGTACACGGCCATGGGGTCCTCAAGTGTAGGAAAGACACTATTTCCCACATACTGTTATACTGCTATACCACTGTATTATTTTAAATGTGTCTTGTGTGTGCCATAAAAACACTATAAACCACTTTCTGTTTTTATGTCCCTAAACTGACAAAAAGCTTGATTCTTGACATTTAAATGGAAAGCTCTCTGTACACTTTTATTTTTAAAAGGAAATGACAGACTTTGACATTTTAACCTGACTTTTATTTTGGAATAATGTTTAGCCTAATAACATATACAATACTTTTAAATTATTTTAATTTCTTATCCCTGGTGTGTTTATTACGTTTAATTTGGTTGACTTTTATGTATCTACTGTGCTTTACAGTCTTCAGTAGGCTATTTATTTTTTATTTTTTGTAAATGTATTTAAACGTTATTTAAAACTTACCATGTAAAGCACAAACTGCATGTCTGCATGAAAGGTGCTATAAATAAATTAAAGTTATATAAACCTCACCTCTAAAGAACTTACTGAATAACGAACTTGTGTTTTAAATTGACATGCATAAAGTTTCACGTGCGTCGGGGACGCAGAGGTGGTCACCGTCACTGTTAAACGCAGGCTAGCTGGAAAATAAAGCTGTCTACTCACACGTCTTGTTGACTCAGCACAGCATTATTCCTCGCCGCTTTCCCCAACACAGAACCCGCAACGTCGGTCCTTCCGGTCGGTGGTCGTAACGCATTTCTCCCGCTTGATAAACTGCTGATAATGTGCGGTGACAGTCTGCGGGACGAATGAGTCGAGACCCCTCTCTCGCGCCCTCTCTCTCTCTTTCTCTCTGGAGGCGCGCGCTGGTGCTCAGAGCGCGTGAAAGGGATCCGCTCACAGTCAGTTGAGGGTCAGCAGCAGCAGGGCGTGTAAGACATTATGTGCAACTTCCTACTTTCGCCTTTCAGAATGTAAAAAAACCTTTAGTCTTAAACGTTAAACATGATCCCTAGCGTAACAAAGCGTGTTAGCCTTTCTCTTAAATCATGTCACATGTATATTGTTTGCCCTTTAAACCGATGTTCTTCACATTCCTGCCTGGGAGGATTAACGTGCTAAACTAACCAAGACATTTACTGGTTTAAAGGTTACTCGCATTAACGTCTTAATGAAAACTTAGTTCCCCATTCATACTTTATGGGCATCCTATAAACTTTTTCTTATTTAATGCATGATGCAATGTATAAGCATTGCATCATATATAGTCAGTTCTTTGGAAGATTGTTATCAGTTTTAACAACAGGCACCTGGATCATCAGATGCCTCAGCAGGTGCCTGAGGAAAGTGACTACATAGGGAAATATGTGAAACAGATACTATAGTTCAATCTGCCAAGTGTCTGTCACACATAAATCATTTTATTTTTAACGTAAGAATTTGTTAAAAGATACCATATATCAATAAATGCAGGATCCACCGATCAGCCACAACATTAAAACAACTGAAGAGACGTGATCATTGACCATCTTGTGGATGTTACTTAGACATGTAGCACCCACCTAGATCAGACCAGACACCTCCACCCCATGCAGTGACACTCCTTGGTGGATGCAGCCACACACAAAACACAAAAGACACAAAAAGAGTTTAGGAACAACTCAAAAAAACATGAAGAACAGCACAAGGTGTCCATTCTCTGATGAGTCACAACTGTTTTAGAGGAAGACAAGGGAGACCTACCTGGTTTTAATTTTGTGGCTGATCAGTGTATCTGTTTATTTAGAAGACTGTAAAAAGCGTGTCCAACACAATATTAGGCAGGGGATCATAATGTTAAATCTGATAGGAGTGTATACATAAGACAGTGTATAAATAATAATAATTTTAAACGGCCCACACAAAGTGGCAGGGTAACACAATAAAACATTTTAAACCGCAGCCCATCTATCTCGAGCAGATTCTTCAGACAATGACAAAATAAAGAGCGAACTTTAACAAGATTTGTGACATGACACCAGGCCATCCCAGATGGATTATTCGAATGGAGCATTGAAGTTCATCAGTTCATCCCCCCAATGCAAGCAACAAGCGCCCATTTTGTACAGAGTAAAATTCAATGTCCTGCATAAATCCCTAATCACAGACCTGCCTCAGTCCAACTTTCAAGATTTCCCGAACCAATTGAGTTTATCTAGACGCAGTAAGTGAGCCACATGGCATGGTAATCTAATCACCTCTGCAGACCTTAATTTTTCCACTAGAGAGGGTTGGCACAAAACAGGAAGCTTCTTTGAACTCTTTGGACTGCTCAGATCAGTTCACAATGGGAACAATGAAGGTTTCTATTACATGCCTAAAAAGCCTTGAAGCGATAAATGCACAGCATCTCAACAAGTCCTGCAGTAAGAATACATAAAATCTAGTTATTTAGATCAGGTGATATTTATTACAGTACACCCATACATTGTTATGTGTGATAGAATTTAAAGGGAGTTATTTGAGAAGCTCCAGTCACCAGTCAATAGTGTGCTCACCTTTGAGTTTGGCTTCTGGTATTTCCATAACACAATCACTCCACAATCATTAAACTGTGTTCCATGATATGTGTGAGATTTGACAGGTATTTTATTCTATCCTGTCTTGCCTTAAATGTATCTTAGATGCTAAGCTATTACATTTGCATAAAGTTTTACTGGAAAAGGGACAAAAATTCATTTTTGATGGACCAGCCTGAAAGGTGAGGTAGCATATTTAGATTCAGCCTGGAAACCTTGGCCTGCTGTCACAATCCTTAGAAAATAAAACAGCAGGGCACACTTCAGTCCTCAACCATTTATTATAAACATGTACATTTTACTTTGGAAAGCGTTATCTAGCCATCATTGGCTATCATGGCTAGGCTTTTTTATTTTTTACTCGTAAAGATGCAAGACTGTGCAAGAGTGAGTGGTGAAGGACATTTACAAAGCATTTACCCAAAGCCTTTTATTACTAAACAAACATGACAATCACTCAAACACGCATAGTAAATCTGGAACCCTTTTGTTTCTTGTACAGTATTTGCAGTTTCATAAACCACTTCTGGAAACCGATCAACATTTTGTAGACAGTGTTCAGTCTAGCACCTGGTAAGCAGACATGACGTGTGCGTCGCCACCAACAACAGAGCGCCAGCCGTTCAAAATCATAACGAGACTGAATTTGAAACTGGAGTACACAATGGCGTTGCATGTGCAGCAGGAACCCTGCTAAACACGAGGAGGTCAGGCGATTGTTTGAATGCATCTGTCGGTCAGGAGAAAGTCCGATTTCAGCAGTGTCAGGTTGGAAAGAGGTCAAAATAGGTTGGGGTAGAATCTCAAACCCTCTACGCAGTCGTCTCTACACAGGTGGCCCATCTTCTCAGCCAGTAACAGCCTGAGGACAATGGAACAAGTGAAGATAATCATAAAATTATGAATATATTGAATGTGTAAAAAGCTGCAGTATTATGTGTTTTATTACTATTGATCCGAGTTAACATACCGCTCTTTGGACAGCAGAACAGAAAGACCCAAGAGCTTTGCAAATTCCTCTGCTGTCAAGGAGCCCTTCTCTGACACCTGTTAAGAACATGCCATTTGATCAGTCTAATGCATGGTAATGTCATGATCACTAAGATGCTTGGAACACTTGTTTCTTACATTGTCCAGTGCTGAGGCTATCATTTCCTCTTCGCTGTGAGACTGCAGCTGAACCACCATAACGCCACTATCGAACACACGCAGCCTGCACAGAGGACAAGACGAGCGAAGGGGCAGAAGTATGAGAAGCGTGGAGATCAATTTGATACGTTTTTATGCTGAGGTGTTGTTTTATTCAGCCAGCTCAGCTCTGTGTTTCAACCAGCAATATCGGGAAACCTGCCAGTGTTTCTTTTGAAACCCTGGGAAGTGACAGGAAATGACGGCTGCAGAGGCCTGGTCACCCCTTCCAACAACAGGAAGCCAGGCAGGAAGAGCCTGGCCTCTGTGAAGCCGGCGCCAACCTTGGTCTATATTCCTTTAATAAACACACTCACTGGTCTATGTTCAAAGCAATGCAGTGCACACCTAGAGCTTAGACAATGCAATGCACACTTACCTCAGTGGGAGCTTGAGTGACTCAAACATTTTGCAGGCGTTCACCAAATCTTCTGGAGATAAAAGCTGTGGAGAGCGGAGGAAATAAAAACGTGTGTACAGTGTGAATGCAGCAAAAACGAAGCTGAGTCATACTACTGAGGAACAGAGCTGATTTCTGTGAGCATCACCTCCATCCCTCTGGCACGGTTGACAAGACAGTAAACCTCAGTGAGAGCCATCATGCCACCGCGTTCCTGAGAAAGAGATATTAATATGAAAAATAAGTGAGTGAAGATGATTTAAATAGGTTTATGAGCCTATCTGGACATAAAAACGTGTGACACAAAAGTTAATACCCACCTCAAGAGGGGCCTGCAGCATATCTCCAAGTTGCTTAGCCAGTTGCATATGATAATGTGTACCTGAGCCATGCGTTTCCCTGGTAACGGGGTTAGCAATACCCATGCTCAGAAGGTAGGACTTAAACCGAATTGTCTATAAAAGAGATCATATGAAAATACTGTTGTGCACGTTTAAAGGTTTACACTGTATTACATATCATAAATGTGCATCATGCAGCATCGTTCTACTGTGTGTTCATACACATTGGTATTATGTTTATGTAATTCTCACCTCATCTTCTGTTATGTCTCCCTGCTTGTCTTTGATTTTGTTGGCTATAGATCTGGACACCTCCACCATCTCCTTGGCCTGTTGGTTAGACAATCATTCAACAAGTCCCATTTGGTTAAATAAGCGTCACACCGGCTTGCTATTCATAGCTATGACGTTTAAACCATGTTAAGTGTCAAGAGGTAAAATATAATTTTTTTAAAAGTCAGCAATTCTGCCCACAACAATCTTTTACCTTCACCATCAGCTTGTTAAGGTCCTCAAACGCCTGAAAAACAGAGACAGAATGGGTAATGGTGCTCAGAAATGTTCACAGTTAAATAAACCACAAGACTTTATGGCTACCAATACAATTTAAATATCATTCCACAGAACCCCACCCCTTCTCTGGCCCGAACATTCCCCCTAGCCATGAACCCTCACTTGTATTAATGCCATAGGTTTCATGTCATTTTGATTTAATATTACACATATTCAAGACAAACATACAGTATGTGCAAATGAGGTCATATAACCACATAATGGTCACAGGGATGAAGGAGTGTCAAGGCGGCCGTGGTCAGCTTGAATTTATGTGAATTACAATAAATTCCAACGGGGACAAGTTTCTATTACAGAAAAAATTATCAAAACATAGAAATGTCATAAACCAAACCACTCTGCATTCTCAGTATTTTCACAGTCGTCCTAGTCTAAGTGATTTATCCCAAACAACAAAACTTCAGCTAACAGATAGGAACACGATGACATAACACGTGAGATTAGATTCTATTTAAATGTAACCCAATATTCAGATATATTTCCCAGTACCTCAGAAATGTTCTTGTCTGTTTCTTTCCTCCTCTCCTCAATCTTCCTCTCGATGCCAACAATTCCCACGGCACGTGTCCTTCCTGCCTACAAGACCAAGAAGGAGAGAAAAACACACATATAGTGAAAGACACAAGCACACACAAAAATTAAAAAGTTGGGGCCGAGACTCAAAATAGAAGGAAGACCAAACTGCACGGAATAAACCTGTTGACGTCAGCTACTGTAACATGAGTGAACTGTAAGGATTTTTCTATTTGATATAGTTTTTGAAAAATTAGGAATAATGTACATTTCTTTTGGAGACATGGCCTAATGTAAGTGATGTGACAACAAAGGTTTAGTTTTAAACAGACACAGTTAAGTATCAGCCAGCTGCTGTTTGACGTGCATTTGATGTATAAGGATACTGAATCTTTTTGAAAAATACTAAAAGTTAAACATTATTATTTCAACTCATCTGTTCAGGAATAAAGAGCCAACACTGCCATCTAGTGGAACATAACTTAAACTAACAGTTTGCGTTACATTCAGTATTTCACCTGCTAAGTGATGAAATTTCTTGTATAATGCATTGTGTTAACACATTTCATATAACATTTTGGGCTCCAGATATAAAAATCCCTGCAAATGAAAGACAGAAGAAAGGAGGAACTTCTGATCAAATTAAGACGCGTGTTCGTCCAGTTTCTAACCTGAGGACCGGCTCTTGTGGAGATTGGTTGTGAATCAGGTGTATTCTCCCACCTTTTCTGAGTCATCTCCTCTGTTAGCCTCCTGTAAAACTGCACAAATGACATCACATCACTGCAAGTAATCAAAACTCAAACACTAGAAGTACAAAAAAACACAAGGGTAAGTCTTTTAGCTGCTTGATTAAGTGGGCGTACCTCAATCTGCCCATGTTCTTTAAAGGACAACTTGATGTAGGAGTACTTGCTTTGTTGGTATGGGCCTGGCTCCTTGTTGGCAGGTGCTGCATGCAGGTGTATAACTATTTTCGCACTTTAAAATAAGAGACACCAATTGTTGAGAGATACAACTTCCCTCTTGCATATTTAGGATTCTTGCTGTTATAGCTGGAACAATTGCATATTTAACTACAAAGATGGGTAGTGGTGATGTGGTGTTCTTTAATGACCCATTTTCTACTGACCTCTTTCCTATACCTGCAGCCTGCTCCTCAAAGAAGATGATCTGAGACAGTGGCATGGCAATGCAGCATTCCTGCAGATGGCAAAAGAAACACAGAAGTCATCGCATCATACAAAAAGGCTGGGCAATACGGGAATTTCTTCACACAACCAGTGTAATCAATATGTAGTCATATTTACGGAAATCGTACATGATTTTTAGCGTCCCTCCAGACCAACCGATGGGTGCTCAACAAGACAACTCCAACATCCAGCTTCGCCTGGTACAATAACAAGAGATAACTTATGCGTTATTATTTGCTTGTATTCCTTCCTTACACTACACAATTAAGCATCAACCGTGGCGATCAACATGGATTCCACTAGCATCTTAGTGTGGCGACAATATTGCTCTTTTTAGCATCGTTTTGTTAAGTTTTAGCTGCCGTGTTGCTTTCGGGCCACGAACTTAGCTTTTAAAAAAAAAATACAAGTATACCTTATCATCGCCGTCATACAGCCTGACACCTCGTTGTTGAATAACCAAAGTTTCGTTTATTTCTAAAAGCCCATTTGACCACGAAAAGCGGTCCATTTTTATATTACAAAAACAATTCAGATAATTTCTTATTCAACTTCAACACCGCTGCTGAAGCTCATTTCATGTTTACTTCCTGTACAGCGTACATAGATGTCCTGCAACTGCCTACAGATAATTACTCAAATGCACATTTAAAATAAAAAAATAAACTAAATTCGATCCTAATAGTGGTTATATTTGTTATGAATGCTTATTTTTATTGTATAATATGTCTCCAAGTAACCGTAGCTTTTTACGTTTTACATATTTGCTGCAGGATGTGTTTTCTGATCAGCTACCTTCGAGGGGTCCTTTCGGTGTTGACGTTGGGAGCGCCAGCTGTCAGAAGCTAGCAAGACCTGGAGCTTTGCTAGTTCGTTATTTTTTAGATTTTAATGAATTTTTACGTGTTCCAGTATCTCTTATAATATCACAAGCAAACGATTTAAATTGTCATTGAATGAACAGTAGCGCAAATATTTGTTTTTTCTTCTCTAGTGTCGTTTTATTGCACTGTCCCCAGAATTGAATTAGCTGTAGCTAGCTAGCTTGTTGTTAGCCGCGGACAAATCTGGTACGGACAGGTTTTGCACACTGCAGACAGCTTCTCTTGTTTGGAAGTCATTGTTCACCGGTGGAAAAGTTTTATCGTATGCAAGGACTATAATAACTATGCGGGTTTTAAATAACGTTCTGCAAATATGTATTGATCTAAATGATGCTTTTGCGGAATTATGAATGTAAATCTGGGACTTTGGCTGAGAAAAATATTCAAGACTTAAGAAAGTCACCCGAATGTATTTTATCTTAATTAACCTCATCTGTTGTAAGTGTATTTATCAATTGCGTGATATAGTAGTAGTTTATTTTCAAAGAGGCTAGCGTTTGTTTAAGTCAGCAAACATGGATAAGAAATCATTTGACATTGTCTTGGATGAGATAAGAAAGGTAAGAATTCCCTGATACAAACATTTATGACTGATTTAATATTGGAAATCGTTTCAACATAGCATTGACTCTTCATTCTGTATTTCAGTGTGTTCTGACCGACCAGCGCATCAGAGCCATTGAGCAGGTGCATGGATATTTCTCCAGTGAGCAGGTAACTGTCCAGACAGCTTTACTGACATGTGGTGGTTATCTATCCGTTTATTCGCAGTGGCAAAACTCCAACTAGTTCTGCCAGAACTGTGGTGTAGGTGTCATAAAGCATGTAAACAGCATGAAATAAAAATGCTTTAAATGGTCCATAATGTGAGATAACAATGTGACTGACTTTATAACCAGTCTTGTTTATGCTTTTTTTTTTAATAATTATTTGGTATGCTTCCGTAAATTAATACAGGTTATTTTTAAAAACGAATAATAATTGACATCCCATATTTGCAATAATGCTTTTCTTGACAAATGAATGTCTGTCAACTAACAAATCGTTGGAGCTCTAGTGTTGGTTATAACAGTGTCCTGAATGTTTGCAGGTGATGGACATACTGAAGTACTTTTCATGGGCAGAACCTCAGATTAAAGCAGTTAAAGCCCTGCAGCACGTAAGTTGCACGTCTCTTTAGTGTTTTTTTATTTCTTTGTGTGGTGTTGGCATGTCTCTGTCTCTAAATGTCTTTGTGAAATATTGCTCCTTCTGTTGCCTTTAGAAAATGGTTGCAATACCTACAACCAAGGTTGCAAATATCCTGAATTGCTTCACCTTCTCAAAGGACAGATTGATTGTCCTGGAACTGATAGCTTTGTAAGTAAAATTTAAAATGCCCTGAAAGTAGACTTGTGTTGTCACGTCATCCTGCCTGAGTCAGTGTGTTGTCTACTTGTCGATAAACAAATATGCCTGTTCCTACACAGAAACATTTCGGATGCTCAAAATTATCGTCCTGTGGAGGATATGTTTCGGATACACTTGTCTGAGAAGAAGCGTGCGCGTAGGATACTAGAGCAGGTAAGCTCACTTTTAATTCTTATTTGTCACGTTCATGTTTCTGTTGTAGGCATGTTGGCGGATTTGTCAGTCACAGGTTGTGATATTAAGGAGGTTGTGCAGTCCTTTTAGTGTGTCTTAATCACAATATTGCTAAAGTTAAACTTTTAAACTAACATAATGCATGTGTTAATGCATGGTCTGTGGTTTTCATATTACTTTTAATAGTTTAATGGTAATGTGTTTGTCTCATTAGGTTTGTAAGGTTGGCTGCAAGGCTCCTGTAGCCATGATCTCTTCCTGTGGAATAATACCTGGAAATCCCTACCCAAAAGGCAGACCCAGTTTGGTCACTGGCACATTCCCTGTGAGTATGTGAGCTTCCTCAAAGACACCTGAGTCATGAGCCAAGATTTATTTTTTATTTTTTTATAGGCTATCCACTCCCCCTACCAATAAAGACATAAATGTAGTTGACATGTAATGTATGATCTGTGTACATCCCATATAAAAGTTAAAGATGGTGACATATAAAACAGCAAAAGTGAACTAACTGAACTGAAAATAATGAATTTTAATGTCTTTTGGTTTTTGAGTGTTTTTCTTTCTAAAATGTGGGTTTTGTTTTTTGATCACAGGGAATCCCTCCAGTAAAAAAAGAAAGTGAGAAGAAAGACGACAACTCTAACAGTATGGAGGGGAAAGGAATTGCCTCCCGGATTGTTGGCCCTTTCAAACCCGTAAGCGCAAGAAATCACGAACTGGGCGAAATAGTAGAGAAACTCATGACGCCGTAAAAAAGACCTCACGTGACTAATGCCACTCCTTTAATAAAAAAGGCTGGGTTGTGTAAGCTAATAACTAAGTAACAACTACAGGAGTGAGAGCACATTACAAAGGCGTATTGACTTTGCCCAGTTATGTAATACAATACTGAATATAATGCAAAGGTTCTGATGACTGTCAAGGTTATAAAGGTTAATAAAATAAGAACATTTGTAGAAACTGGTATAAACAAAAAAAGCTTCATTGCATACTCTTAACAAATACTGATTTGGTTTTGTCACACACTCAGTGTTACGCTGTGTTAGTGGCCTTAAATCACGTATTGATAGTTATATTACTGATTGTGAGTACGAAGAACTTGAAAAGTGTTTTATATTTTTTGTGGTTTCCTTCTTTTAGTTTCCTTCAACCTACAATCCTCATCGACCTGTTCCTTATCCCATACCACCATGTCGACCCCATGCCACCATCGCACCAAGTAAGAATCAGCTAAATACACCTATTCTTACCTTTACTTGCTCTTTCTATTACTCAAAATATGCATTCAACCAGTAAGTGCTTTAAATAAAAACAGATACTGGGTTCTTTGTTAAAGCTTCTTGAAGCGTAGCTCATAAACATAGCAAGGCATGTTTTATTTCTGCCGTCTGGGATTGTTTTAGATATACTAGTTCAGCGCTGGGGTGTGTTGGGTATTTATTTGTATGTGTGTGTGTGTGAATGCGAGGTGGATACTGTTAATATTTACAACTGCTACTCAGGTGCGTACAACAACGCAGGCCTTGTTTCTGTGGGAGGGGTTATAACAGCCAGCGTGCCCCCTCCCCCCTACAGCTCCACCCACAAAGTAGCAGGTACGATTCGATGGAAGCAAGTGTGTGCGCGTGTGACAGCAAATAGACACTTCTTGAAGCTTGCTGTCTAACTTACTGGCATGCTGCTTACCTGTGCTTCTCCAGTCTAACGCCTTTTAGGCTTGGGCGGTATCAAGATACTGCAGTCTACCCCAAATAAATGATTTTCAGTACAGACAAAAATACAGATCCCATCTTTCTATTAAACTGATAAGGATATGATGTATTGAAGTGACTTAGTGCAGAGCACACACCACCAGACAGATGGTGATTAGGAGTGGTGGAAACAACATTATAGGACTAGTTAAAGGGAAATGAAGGAAAAAAAGCCTCTGCCCTTTTGTGGTAGTATGCTATCGCTGCCAGATCTGTGTGTGTGAAATCATGGAATATTGCCATAAACAACTTTATCTGAGATGGCCTCATTTAACTACAAAAGCTTTTTATGTAGCCACATGATATTACTCAACTGGCTGTCTGGTTGATAATCACTCCTGTGCCTCCTGATGCCCAAAAGAACAACTATTGTTCATTCCGTTCCCATGTTCTGTTCTCTCTTTTATTTTATTTTTTATGGAGGGTTGACACATCAGTGGTATGATTTCTTTAAAACACATTGTTCCTTCATGTCCACAGGCCTTCTTACCTCTTATTTCATAACAGTTACTGGTGAAATAGTCCTGGAAAAACAAAAGAAAAACAAAAACGCATATTCACCCTGTTACTGTGTAATTATCTAGAGCCGCAAATGACATCGGGTCCTCAAGTAAAAATCTGTGCTCATACTTACTGCAATGATTATTTTTACACAAATAGTGCCACATGTCATCTGTCTTAGCAAAAAGTCAGGAAGGTATATACTGGTACATACTGCCCAAGCCTAACACCTTTATCAGGTGAAGAATGTGCTTTTTTACTTCTGTTGTAGCATACTGAGTGACCAGAAAAATACACCCCTTGATTTAATTTGATTTAATTGTGTGTCATTTTTGAGTTTTTTTGCTGGATTTGGTTCCATCGTATCATTATAGTATAACAGAATTTCTGTTATATTAATATATTTCTAGTATTTCTTGTCCTCCATGTAGTAGATGTGGTGGTGGAATAGAAAATGATGTTAAATTTTCAGTCAGTATAATGCATTGCAGTTCAAAAGTACTATAAATTACAGCCTTATTTATACAAACGGGGAGGCTCTTGTATTGCAGTGTATCTTGTACATATATCTGTTTTCTGGTCAGTCGGTGTAGAAGTATGTTTTTGTTTTATTCATTTATATGGGTTGCTTAATTTATAAGGTTGCTTGGAACCGCTTCAAACTAATGTCAGTAATGTGTTTCTTTCTGAAAGCGTGCTTTGTGCTAGCATTTAACATGCATCGCTTGGAATAACTTATTTTTTTATAACAATGTGTCTTTTACAGTTTTCACAATTGAAATGCATCTCTTATGGCCTTTGGGGAGATTTCTGGTCAGAGAGGACAACAGGTTAAATTGACAAATGTCAATTGTCCAGTCAAGTTTAATGAAGTTAATTAAAGGTTTACTAAACCAAAAAACAAAAAAACAAAAAAACATTTCCCCAAAGGTAAGAAGAAGTGATATTTTAAATTTGTTTTGAATTTCTGTGTAATTTGCACGTAGGGGTTCTCTCTGGCTGTTCCTCCTTGCTCTCTTTCTCTTCTTTTTTTGTATGTGAATGGATCGGCTCTTTTACAGTAGTGTGTTGGCCATTAACCCACTCTATGTCTTGAAATATGTCTTGTTTTTTGCCATAATATGTTTAATAAACAATTTGTATTTATGTTCTTTTATAATTAATGCCCATCCACTTTCATAGGTTGTCATTTTAGATTATTTCTAATAAGCCTGATCTATGTTTTCAGGTTACAGCAAACCAGGCAATCCACACATCACCACTCCTGGAGTCAACAGCGGGCCCCTCCTCATTCCTCATGGTTCCACGCCTTCTACCCCTGCGCCCCAGGCCTCCCCTGCTCAGCCGCTTCCAACAACTCCAATCACACCAGTTTTCCCCGGCATGGTGCCCTCTCACAATCCCAATGCCCCCTCTCCCTCCCCTGCCCCTTCCCCGTCTGTGATCAAAGCAGGACCACAGACCCCCAGTGGTCATGCTACACCTACACCCTCATCTGTCATTAAAGCCCACACCCCCTCAGGCACCCCTTGTGGAACTCCAGTTCCTGGCAGCGGGGGCTTCTCCTCCTCTCCTTTCCATGTTGTTTCTCGACCAGGCACCCCTGCCACTTCCCGCAGTGGTCCAGATTCCCTGTCTCAGATTAACTCCATGGGCTCAACTCTGCAGAAGGTTTATTCTCAGTCCACAGACCATCAGTCAGCACCCACGTTCTCTGGCATACACCCTCAAACAGGTAACCCCTCTGGGTCAGTGATCCGAAGTTACACCCCCTCTGGACCACAATCTCTCACTCCTGGCTCTTCCACTCCAGTTATTCCGAACTGTTCCACCCCAGGACTCAGTCCGAAACCCTCTCATATGCATTCTGCACAAGCTCAGGCTGTCATGGCTGGAGCCCTGAACCGACACCATGGAGGCAGTGGCAGTGGCAGCAACAGCCCCGTGCCCTCTGCCTTCAAGGGCACATCTCGCTCTGGCACACCATCTGTTAGCTCACTGATGGCGCCAGGTTCGGCACAAGCTGCCCTGGCACGTTCCTTAGGTTTGTCACACCCCTCAGGTTCTCCTCAAGTCTCTCTCCCTAGTCCTGTTGCTATCGCTGGCCTTCAAGCACTGTCTTCCAGCCCAGCACCCTCTCATTATCCAGGCCTGTCCCCGTTTTCTTCCCTTTCTTCCTCTCTCCCTCCATCCAGCATTCCTTCAACCATGCCCACAATGCCTCCAGCAAGCAACATTTCTAACCACCCACAAACCTCCATCTACCCAGGCTTGGCTCCCAATGCTGCCCAAAGTGCAGCCTCCCCTTTTGGTCTAGGGCTCACCTCTGCCCCATCTATATTCCCAGGCCTTCCGCCTGGTACTAGCCCCACTGCCTTCCCTGGACTGGGCGTGTCAGGGGGACATGGTGCTGGGAGCCCTGTGTTATCTTCGTTTATGGGACTGCCGGGGGCAACTCCATCTTCAGTAGCATCGGTTGCACCGCTCCAGGCAGCTGCAGCGGCAGCAGCGGCAGCAGCTGGGGTTCCATCATCATCACCAGTTTTGCCAGGTTTTGCTTCTGCCTTCAGCTCAAGTTTCCAGCCTGGGTATGTGAACTTTGAGTTTTTACTGCCCAGTATGCAATAAACATTTAATATATCTACTATGAATCACCGTAAAATAAATCAAATACATTTAAATCAGGTTAGATTAAGACAAAAATAAAAGGCAGGATCACTTCATAGCGTGTTGTTCAGACAGTGTTGTTTCATTTGTCATTAATGACATGAATGATTCCCAAATACAAGCAAACTCCTCCTGTTTACCTTTAACAATATACATCAATCTCTCCAGTCCAAGGCAGGTTATCAACTCCTTCTTCCATATTGCCAATGATGGTGGCTCGACATTTTTCCAGCATAATGCAATCACTCTCCTTGCATGTAAAAGTCCAAAGTCAATCATTTTCAGTAACAGTAACTCTTTTCCACCTTCAGATAGGCTCTGGAACTGCAGTTGGTCAAGAAATGCCTGTTGTTGTGTAGTTCCTGTATATTCTGATTTGTATAATAGTTCATAAAAGTTTCTGAAGGTAGTATTAATTTTCACTGGGTCTGTTGTTAACTCACCTGACATCATCTTTATACTGTTAATTGCTTTTTCGGCCTGCATTTTCTTAACCCGCCAAGCCAATAATTTGCCTGGCTTTTCGCCTTGGTCATAATATGCTTGCTTGGTCCATAAGAGAGTTTTAGCAATCTTATCAGTTGTTAGTTTATTGTATTCAGCTCTCATTACTGCTAGTTGTTGTTGTTTGTCCTCGTCATTATTTTCATGAAGATCTAATGCTAGTGTTTTAATCTGTCTTTCTAATATTTGTATTCCTTTTTTGTTCTGTTTAGTCTTTGAGCTTGTGTATTTAATTATTTCTCCCCTTAAGTACGCTTTAAACGCTTCCCATCTTACGCTAGCGGTTGTTTCATCCGTGTTTAGCAAGAAATAGTTATCTATGCATGCTCCTATGAATTTAAGAAAGGATGGATCTTGTAACCAATATACCTGGAACCTCCATCTCTGAGGGTGTCGAACAAATGTGCCATGGCATATTTCCATTGAAACGGCTGCATGATCACTAATCACTATGCTGTTGTACCCGCAGTTTGTGACATTAATAAGCAATTCGACAGATATTAAGAAATAATCAATACGTGAATATGTTTTATAAGTAGAGTAGTGACAGGAATATTCTTTTTTGTTTGGATTTTTGTCTCTCCATACATCGATTAGTCTTAGCTCTTTTATGAATTCAACCAGCTTTTTCCTTGTCTGTGCGTTCGAGGTATCAGTTCCAGTGAATCTATCCATTGCTGGGTCTAATGTACAATTAAAGTCCCCACCAAAAATGTAAAAACCTTCTAAGGTGGACACAGTTAACAATAATTTTTAAAAGAAAGATGGCATGTCCTTGTTAGGACCGTAAACATTAATTAGGTTAACTTTGCATGACATAATGTCTCCTTGTGCGATCACATCTACCAGTTGGATCTTGAATGGTTTGAGTGATTTGGAATGGAACAGACTTGTGTATGAGGATAGCAACACCTCGAGCATAATTATTATAAGAAGAGTAAATCACTTGGCCTAGCCATCTTTTTTCCAGACAAGGTATGTCAGAAGCCATTAAGTGGGTTTCTTGTAGGAAAACAATTTTGGACCTGAGATGTTTCAGTCTATTTATAACTTGTTTCAATTTAGTCAGTTTTCTAAGCCCCCTAACATTCCAACTGGTGACCTTAATTCCAGAAGTATTCATAGACATATTTTTTGCAAGTCATAGATGTTGTTGATTCTGCCAAATCCATACACGAAGAAAAAAAGAAAAAAAGACAAAGACACACACACTGGAGGGGAGAAGAAAACCCGTAAGAACAACTACAACAGTGATATCCAGAACAGGAAAAACAATCCCAACCCATGACATTTCCACTGAAATGCTTTCCCACACCCTCTTTAATAAACCAAACTGCGGAGGGTGCTGATAGTCCTCGATCCTGGGCAGAACAGCCACAAACACACACAACCATAATGTCTCCTCTTTTTTTTCTGTTCTCAGTAAAGGCCAACACCATCGAAATTAGCAGTGCTATACCATAAATAACGATTGGCTTATATGTTGCACCGCAAAAAAGAATTTAGCAAAATGGTACTAATTTCCATCATGTCCCCGGTTTTGTTCCCTTGTTTAGATTTTCTATATAACCTTAAGCAACATTATTGTAAAGAAACAATTTTATTTTTTTATTTTTTTGGTTCTTGTATATCATTTCTGATACCTGACTACGGCGTTGTCTACTTTCTTGATGCGTTCAGTGTCCGTCGTAACTTCAGGAACTGTGAATCACGAGTGTTTACGTGGATCTCGTTATATCTTAGTGGAATCTCTCGGCTTCTTGCGGTGTTGAAAAGAGGTGAATTCTTCCATTGTGAAGCATTCTCAGTTTACAAGGATTGTGGTGAAATCCTCGAAAGATTCCCATAGCCACAAACTGCTTCACAACTGGGCCGAACTCTCGCCGAATACGGACCGTTTCTGCAGACAGATCTTGAGAGAAGGAAATCTTGCCGTCGTCATGTGTGATGTTGCGCTTCTCCTGAAACTTCAAAAGTTTTGGATTCAAGATAGGCGATTAGTTTAGTGGCGGAGGCTAGTGCTTCTTGAGTGTGTTGAAGCGTGTCTTCTATTGTTGCTATGCGTGTCTCTGCTTCTCCGACACGTGTTGTACTTGCAGCCACGTTTTGCTCCATGTCTGCAATTTTGCTTTCCATCACCACCACTGAGTTTGCCACATCCGACAAACGGCTATCAATGTTGTCCAGTTTTGATCCAAAGTCCGAGCGGAGGGACTTCAACTCTGCTAGCACGTCAGCTATGCCAGCCATGCTGCTTACTCCTTTAGCCATCGTCGTCGCAGGAGAAGTTGTTTCAGCGATGTTTGCCTTGCGCGCTCTGGTAAAAATATCGTATGGTTTTGATTCAGATGCCTCTGACATATCCAGAGGGACTCCGTTTGCCTGAAAATTATCGGTGCATTAATGGCTTTTTCCAAAAGTTTATGTTCGGTTGTGTGTAGCTTTCATTCTACGCCGCCATCTTGATCCCCGTCCTACGGAAGTCCCACACTACTACACTCTTGATACAAGAGCCATTATTTTCCAGTTGGGTCTTAATGATTGGAAAAAAGGCATCGTAAATCATGTCACTGTTGATTTTGCAACACCAACAGTAAAACATGGAACATACCAAGTGCAAAGTCCACTACTCTAGCCCTAGATTTTGTGTAATTGTTTAGTGCTTAGCCAACTCCACAATGTCATTAGTGTCATGGAAAAACGGTCATGTGTAGTATGTTATCTTGTCAGTGTTAGAGAACTCACCTTTTAATGTGACAGTGAGGGGCAGTGTTAAATGAATTGGCGAGTTATTCTTGTTTATGTTCATACTTGTGACGCAACAAAATAGTTGTTATATAAGAATATATATACATATATTATCAATGATATATATACCGACACCATGCATGCAGACTTAAAGGAGTTGTCTAACTTTCTAGGCAATGTGTTGATTTGTTTTATGACAATCCAGAGACATCCTGTATACACTGGTTTCCTGGCGACTGATGCTAAAATATCAAGATGTTTCCTTAGCATTGTAGCCCCTAGCCAGGAAACTTGCCTACCATTCTAGCATCAGCATTGACTGATGGATATAAGGGTTCTATCAATCTTTTGATCATATTTTCCTGAATGTGCCTGTGCCTGTAGTCATTATGATTGTTGTAGTCTGATACATTGTACATGTTGCAGGTTGAGCAGTGGACTCCAACCCCCTGGAAGTAGCGGTTTCCCTGGCTTGCTGTCTTTCCCTGGGGTACCGGCCTTCTCTCCCTCTGCCTCTCCAGCTGCGCTTAGCGGCCTCCACAACCCAGCCATGCAGTCTGCCCTGCTGCAGGTAGTTGTACACACACACACAGCTGTACATACACAAAGCTGATTTATGCTTTTGTCAGCAGAGAGCGAGTAAAAACACACTGCACTATATGCATCATTATACTTGAATGTCAGTTTGTTATAGTCGTTTTTGCTACCTGTTTTGTTTTCTCTCATTCCAGGCTCATCCCACCTCTGCTTTAGAGAGCTTTCCTCCTCAACCCAACAGTTTCACCAACTACCCTCCTGGCCCAGGAAACCCCTTTCCCCTCCAACCAGGCCTGCACCCCCAGTTGGGCTGGCAGTGAAGCCTATCATACACTTTGAAACACTGAGTAGACCTACCTGTTGGCCCCTTTGGTTCACCCAGTCTTAACCCTTCAGCAGGGCAGATGTTTTATTTTTGGCCTCGTACCCAGAAGATGACAGGACAGAGAACAGAGAACTTTCATTACTGTGTATTTTGCAGGAAAAACAAAAACAAAAAACGATTCACTGATAAAAAGAACACTACCCTGGAAAATTTGAAATGTTTTTTGGGGCGAGAAGAAGGCATGTTTGTGACATTATTCATTGTGAACTTGTAAATATCAGTTGTCAGAGTTGTTACCTTCTTCAAGTAGACTGTGACTGGTTTTAATGGTAGAATGACTTTCCCCAGTTTTAACCAAGCTTATGAACTTTCATTAATAAATAATGAATTATGGAAATTTAGAAAACCTTCATCATGTTATGAATCAACCGTATTCTTCATGTCCAGTCTCAGAGGAAAGGACATGCTTATGAATTAGTTGCCCTGAACCTAATATAGTACAGCGACAGGATCTTTTTCGCCATAAATATTTTAAATCCACGTGATGTGTCAGGGAGTGTTTTACACACAAGCAAAAAAAAATTGCATTTGGCAGCTCTACTCATGTTTTAGTTTTATTTTTTGTTTGACATTTTTGTGGCAGCGATTCACATTTTGTGTGTTTACGAAGTTCTCTTTACGGATAGTACGCAGTACTACTGACCAGACATACTGTATGAAACATGTATGACTGTGACTTCATTTTCTCCACACCGCAGCAGTACCCTGGCCCACGGGGTTAACTCCGAAGCAGTTATTGTCTGAGAGTAATAGACATTTAGTTTGTTACATTGTGTTGTTCTTGTTTTTCTCTTTTTGTATTTGCACCTGTTTTATTATTGTTTTATTTTGTTTTATTTCCAATGAACTGCCGGTTACTGTAGATGTTACTGTATCTGTAGTCAATGTGATGCCACAATTATCAGGCACTTCTTGAATAAAAAACAAAAACAAGTTATTGGAGACTCATCTCATTGGAACTTATAATTATAAAGACAGTTAAGGTCAAGTGTTAAAAACAGGTTGAGGAATGTTTTGTCATTGGAGGGAAAAAAAGTGTGTTATAGATGTTATGGAAGTACTTCATATCTGCAGTCTGAAAAAAAAAAACACCAATTGAGAGACAATCTGCATTTATTGTTTCATTTCCCCCTGTGGTTGATTAATCCAGGAATCAATGTGACCTGAGTACACTTGTCATGTACAGTATACTTATCGTAATGTTGCGCAAGCCATCAGTCATGTGCCTCCACTAGTCATCCCAATATCCTGTCATGAGATTCCATTGGAAAAAAAATTCCACTTCACCTTATACGTGCTATTGTCCTCATGACCAAACCCATTAAATTAACACCTGCAGGATATAATGAAAATAACATTTTCATTATATCCTCACTACAGTAAACCGGTAATAATCATGCCTCCAAATGTTCCCACAAATTTACAGCACCTAGTTCATAACTAGTCAACAAATGACTTTAAAGCTGTACTCTCATTTTTGCAGACACCATAAATATATTCCCTATAACTACAAAAGAAACATAATATTTGCTTATTTAAAGATATACACGAATGCTAGGCTTTTGCATAGTTCCTCTTTCTAGTAGGAAGTACAAAAGGGATATTGTATTAGCCATGGATAGAAAACGGTCATTTAGAGTAATAAATGCTTTTAATATTATCCTTCATAGTTCTACAGCTGAATGTGACTTTCTTTATTTATAAGCAGCTGAGCTGGATTTCCTTTCATGCACTAAACATGTTCTGCACAATACAACCTCACTTTACAACCTCAGAGATTGTCCAGTGACCATTTAGCAGCATGACGGCTGTACTTTGCTCTCGATGATTAACCCCAGAGACCAAGCCACACCTACACATCTTCAGCCTCGCTGTGTGGCAGCCTCCTTCGCTTTAAAAGGCCTGGTTTCCTCCTCCTCCATTAGTTGCACTCTCTCAACACACTTCCTACTCTCACTTCAGACCGGCGCATGGAAATGGAGCACCAGATGGAAAGCCAGAAGAGACGAGGAGAGAGCAAAGATGACTTAATATGTAAGCTAAACCACATTTCCTTCCTAAACTTAATGGCACCTAACTGGCTGTGTTAAAAGATATTACAAATTACAGACTTAGATCAACAAAGGAGTTGTTTACTCTTCCCTGAGCTGAGAACTTGGTGTTACTGTGGTGTTGTACTGTGGTGTTGTACTGGTATTTATCTAGCACTTTTCTTCCCTGGGACAGCTGGGTTATGTCAGTAGGAGAGTGTTATGTATTCTGCGTCCTTAGGAGCGCACCTGTACATAGTATAACTCCATCGTCATAGAGACAGAAATCACATGTCTTTGAGATAAACAATTCCTCGAGCATGTGACCGTGAGCTTGTGTGTCTGTGCTAAGGTCCGTCTAAGGGGAGAGAAAAGATAGAGCTGTCACGTTGACACTGTCGTGTGCATGTAAATGTCGCCTCATTTGGCTGTTGATAAGGACCCGGCCTCATATCAGATATTGTCTTTTTCTGGTCTTAGTCACCAACCTGTAGGACAAGATTGTGAGACATTTACAACCATGTCCACATCTTTTACACCTATTTTCAGTATGATCTTTATTAATGACGCAACACAACAAAACATGAACTGGATGCACACACAAGGGAAGTTCCTCCTTCCCAACACATATGTCTATTTAACAAAATCTGTTTGACATGCGACTGTGGTGTGTCTTAATAAGGTCATGTAAACCAGTGGAAGCGAATCTGCAGTGTTTTTCTTCAGTGGTTTACTTCGGTTTACTTCAACATCAGGAAGCTGTTCCCTGTTGTTTATGAATCAATTTCCTGTGGTTTGACCTAGAAGTTTTTTTTTTTTCTTTTGCAAATGAACTAGTGGTAAAAGCATTGTTGTGGTACTGAAAATTAGGCTTTCAAATCAAAACATGTCTCCATCCTCCATCCTAAGTAGTTTGAATAAAGTTGACTGTGGTTATGTAAAAGGATTTACTGTACAGAGATGGAGTGACTGGAGCTGGACATTACGTCACAGTATGACACAATGCAATAGACCAAAGACCCAGCTGAACGAGTACGCGATTCATTGTTTGCTGTATGCATGTGGAAAATAGATCTCTGTGTAAATTGATTTACTGTTTACTAAGCTGTTGTGTTTGTGAAATGAGCTGTAAAACCGTGGTACAGTCACTCAGTTATTATACTATTATGACCTCAAGGACCGTGTTAATTACAATTAACTGTCATTTAAGCTCCACTTTGTACACATACACATAGTACGTGTTGACATTCTCTGAAGGTGAAGGTTGAAAGCTGTCCTCGACATAAAAGACATAATAGAGATAAAGAGCCAAGCGACTAATCATGGTTCCCACAGTTAAATCTTTATGAATATCATTCCTTTGTGTGTTTGTTTCCTTTTATATATGTGTGTGTGGATGGGTGGGTGGGTGTGTGTGTGCACCACACAAATCAGTCATCCCTACCATCTTGGGTATTATACTAGTACTGTTTTCATAGTATTATGTCATACATAGACTCACTTCTGGACTTAATAAGAATATTAATATTAATTCTTTTGTCGTTTCCTGAAAGTATTTTGGATGTTTGTTTTCAACAAAAAAAAAGTATATATATATATCTATCACACATGCATTGTAAAGAGCCACCGTTTAAACACTTGTTTTATATTTGTTGCACAAAATAATATATTCTAAATATATTATATTGCAGCTCCCTAAGAGTAAGAGTACACAGTAAACTGTATATATACATTACATATACATATATAAATCACGTCATTATTTCTTTCTTTGGTTAAGACGTCCCAGGCCTCCATACTCCACTGATCCAAGTGATCCAACATCATTTGTGGCAGATGTTCAAATTCTCCCAGTGAATCAGATTTTGTCTTATTACTGACACATTCCTTCTCACATCCGAGTCTTTGCTCCAAAGTAGTTTTCCTGTCAGTTTCTTTTTTTCTTTTTGCTTATGGGTGTCACAGTGTGTCAGATATATTCTAACATGTTTCTGTCCCTTTCTAGCTGAACGGACCGGGTCTTTGGGCTGCATTGGCTGGTTCATCGTCATTCTCTCCGGCGTATTTACCTTTTGCCTCTTTCCCATCACGATCTGGTTTTGTCTAAAGGTGAGTGGGCTGAGGTGCAAAAACCACATTTTCCTTTACTGCAAATAAGAGTGTGAACTGAAACCTGTGCTCTCTGTGGTTTTTGCAGATTGTTCAGGAGTATGAGCGCGCTGTTATTTTCAGACTGGGCCGCATCACTGACAGGAAGGCTAAGGGACCAGGTATGAGTTAACAACTTACATTTTATTTGTTTCATCAGCAGTTAAAAAACATCTGTAATTTTTAAATTTATTATGCACACAGGGATTTTCTTTGTCCTGCCATGCACTGATTCCTTTGTGAAAGTGGATCTGCGAACCATTTCATTTGACATCCCACCACAAGAGGTAGAGTTGTCTGGGGAAAATGGGCCCTCTACTGCGTATACGTATGTGGACATACACACAAAACTGTATCTCCTCTCTAGATCCTGACCAAGGATTCAGTTACAATTGCTGTGGATGGTGTGGTGTACTTCCGGGTCAGCGACCCCATCGCATCTGTGGCCAATGTGTCTAATGCTGACTTTTCCACCCGTCTGCTGGCGCAAACCACCCTCAGAAATGTCCTGGGAACCAAGAACCTGTCTGAGGTGTTGTCTGACCGTGAAAGCATCGCTCAAAGCATGCAGGTACAGAATCTAAAGCCCTTTTATGTAAAGCTTTGAAACGCCTCATTTGAGCCCCTTTATTTTTTGTCTACAGTCTATTAAACAACTCATCTTTTCCAGGTGACCTTGGATGAAGCCACAGACAACTGGGGCATCAAAGTGGAGCGTGTGGAGGTAAAAGATGTGAAGCTGCCACATCAGATGCAGAGGGCCATGGCTGCTGAAGCAGAAGCTGCACGGGAAGCCAGGGCAAAGGTCAGAACACAGGACAGATGCATACAGTGCTTTAGGGGCATGTAGCAGAAAAACGCAAAGTGCACGCACAAGCGCTAAATAACTGACTAAAAGCCAAAGTGTTTTCTTGTTTGTGCACTGTCCTCATGTGTCTCTTCCTGATGCGCAGGTGATTGCAGCAGAGGGTGAGATGAATGCCTCTCGCGCCCTGAAAGAGGCGTCCCTGGTGATCGCCGAGTCTCCGTCAGCCCTGCAGCTCCGCTACCTGCAGACTCTCAATTCCATTGCAGCCGAGAAGAACTCCACCATCATCTTCCCCCTGCCCATGGACATCATTAGTCACTTCATACGGAAGTGAGATTGCAGATTGTCATAACAAAAACTGAATGAGATTGCGGTACATTTAAGACAAGACTATCCTTTGCTTATCCCACAGCGGGGATAAAAAAATAAATAAAAACAACTCCCAGGATAATGCTAATATTGATTGGCTCAATAGCTGTGACCACGGCAGGTCTGTTAACTGACGTGTTAAAATTACAGATTTTTATATGTGATACATGGTTTTGGGTCCTGAGACAATTTCAATTGCTACTGATGCTGTGTAAATAAATAATACTGAACAGATAATTGCTCTGCATGAATGTAAAATGTCAACTTATGCCTCAAATAAAGTGTGTGCTTTTGTCGATTCCGAGCTGTCATTTTAGTTCAGGGGCCACATACAGTCCAGTCTGATCTCAACCTGGCCGGTCCAGTAACATAATAACCTATAAATAGTAAGTGCAAAGATGAACAAGTAAATCAGGAGAATGTTTACATTAAATAAACTATCCTTTAAAAAAAAATGAAATTTCTTATGACAAATAAGTGAAATTTGGGCAAATTGAAATATTCTGGCTTATTTTTGTACTATGCAAATCCAATCTGCTGACTCAGAACCTCTGGTGGGTTGTGTTTGGACTTAAGGGCACCTATTTGAATATTTTTAAAAAATCAGAAGGAATTAAAAAAATGAAAGAGGGAGCAATTTAGGAAAAACTTGAAAATTAAATACCGTGTTGTATTTATGCCTTATGTGGAACGTTAGTTTGTGCAGCCTTGTAATGCATTCATTTGGTCTCATTACCCACTTTGGGAAGTTGTGTTCATGCGTTTTACGTTGGAGATGGGAATAACATTGACTTTTAAACGAGTGTTTAAACGATAGCTCATTCCAAAGCATGTGTGACAACAAAGCAAAAGGATCATGTGTCCAATAATTAACTGCACAAATATGTAAAAACGTGCAATTAAAGCTGAGAGCTAAGAAAGAAGAATGTCAGTTTAAATAAATAATATAACTATCAGGATCTGAAGAGTCTGAAAGTCTTATCTCTGTTTAAATACACTTTGATACTTGTGAGTAACGAAGTAAAAATACTTCGTTACTGTACTTAAGTAGTTTTTTTTTATATTTGTACTTTACTTTACTACTTTTATTTCTGACGACGTTTACTTTTACTTCACTACATTTTCCGAAAAAAATCAATACTTTTACTCCATTACATTTACCTGAGCATCCTCGTTACTCGTTACAAAATAAGAAGGAACGTGATAGCCAATGGACAATCTTCGTTTTGTTGTAGTGGGACCAGTAGCCAATGATGTTGGAGATACAGGCCGCAAGACATTATCGTTGGTTTACCCCGTTGTGCGGCGGATGAAATCAGCGGCCAGCGGGTACATTTCAAATTAATGGTCGCATTATCATGTCAGTAGTCTCAGACAAGTCGGGTCTCTAATGTTATTTGAAGAGAAGGAGGAAGACAGAGAAGCCTAAAATGTCAGAGATGGAGGTGACTGAATCGGCGACTGAACCTGAACCTGCTGCTGAAACATCCAGCATAGACGACAACGACGACGATTAAATCCGGTCTGATTATATTCACCATGTGGTGACCTACAGCCGGCGCTGGCAGCCAGGACACTTGAAAGGAGCGATTGCACAGAAGGAAAGTCTTTTCTTAAATACTTTTAATACTGTGTTCTCCCCAAAAAGTACAAATAAAAGCATCAACATACTGTGTATACGTCACATCGATGGGCTATTTCATTCCTCGTCTTCTAGATCTCCTCTACGCTACAGTTACAGTTTGACCATCACAAATGCAGAGAGGTAAAAGAAGAGAAAGGGGAGCGAGAAACGGCAAAGACGGAGGGGGGAAAACATGCTTCTATTACTCTGTCGGTGCACTAAGACACAACTCATGTTGTAAATGTATTTACATTCAAACATACAATCAGTGCCAGAACAAACGAACCTTGGTAAACTTTGTCTCTGGACCAAATGTTAAGGAGCAATCGTAAAAGTTACCTCCAAAAATTCAAATTTTAGTTCTGAAAGTTGGCAAGCCATTGAAATAAATAAATAAATAAATGAATAAAAATCCACTGACAGCCTTTAGTTATCAACATTTCATTCATTTCCCATGTATTTTAGCAGGGAGGCTCAACCAGGCGCTACATATTAAATGGCTGCTACATAGTGGTCAGACAAAGAGGTGCCGCTATATTAAAACAAAACCACATGAATGACTCGTAGAAAATGCACTCATCACATTTTTAGACATTCAGCACATAGTGAGACACAGATGTCCACAGGACACATCGAAGGGTCATTACAATACCAGTTCATTGTTAAGAAATCCTGGTCAGAGGAAACTATTCATTTAAGATGGAATTGGTAACTTTACGCCGTCATTTGTAAACAATGGTTTTAGTTGCATCTTTGTAGGCTTTTGCACCTGATCTTTAGCTGAACCCTAAAGAATCATTCAGTGGGCGGACAGTAATTCTAAATATCTGAAAACACAGTGACTTTCTGACTGGTATATTCCTATAATTCATCGTTATAGCAAAGACATTCTCATAATCATTAGTGTGGTGTAGGTACAAAATCTGCGACGACTGAGATACGTTTCTCAAATCCTAAGCTGTATTTGACATTCTTTCGTTTAAGAGCATTTAACCCTGTGTACGCGTCGTACAAAAAGACCATCTTTTTAAGACCATCAAAAGTGCTGGTATAGCAATTACAGATACAAGTCTAGAACTGAAAAACTGGTAAGTCAGAAATGGTGTCGTTTACATGCTGGTGGAAGGCTACAGCTTCATCTGTAACTTCACGGAGCATGTTAACAAGAAATTTTAAGGATCTGCGCCGCGCCTCAGTAACGAAGGCCCCCACCCCCACCCGCACCCCCACCCGCACCCCATGCATCTATTCAGCTATTCACAATATTACATTAGTTTTTAACCCCAGCTCATGCTCCCGTTGTCATTCTAACTACCGACATCCAACACAGATTCATCCTTTCTTTCCGGCCACGTCTATTTACAGCAGCTCGTTCTCCTGTGTAGTCTGCTCTGCTTGTGTGTGAGTAGATCACTGAGATTCCACTGTATAAGGTTGTAGTCTTCAAGGTTGACTCGTTTAAAGCCAGATGAAAGTTAAAGACCCTGAGGGTGAGCTTGTCGTTAGAGTACAGTACAGGAGGCAGCTATGACATACCGTATGCTATAAAATAATTCTCATTTTTATGCGGTCGGTTCCTCTACTATGTTCTACATAAATGGAAAAGCATCTCGGGGAATATCTTGAGGGTGTTTAATGCTCCGTCCAGAAGCTTTACAAAAGAAAACTGAAAGGATATCTAGTCTAAATTTAGAAAATAATTCCCTGAACAATAGATTCTGGCACGCTGAGGACTCAGTGTGAGTTTGCAAAAGTTTAAAACGTCATGACCGGAGAATAAGCACAAACCAGAAGAGGTTATGAAGAGGTTAACACAGGTTCAGAAAGGACTACACTAATCTAGCACACCACGAGGTTTACGAGGTAAACCGAAGGTTGACCTATTTTTTTTTATATATATATATATATGTATATAAAAACCTTCATAGCTTATAGACACTTATAAGAGATTCCCCTGAACACCATCTGTGAACAGTTGCAAGCAAAAGTTTGTGCATCCACGCTGAAAATTCTTGACACTTATTACAAATCCTAACAAGTTAATTAAGGCCTGATGGGTAGAGGATGTAAAAGGGAGCTTAAACGTTGCATCTGCCACAATTACAGTTCCTTTCTTTCATTTTATGCTGCATCGTGTTGTATTTACCCCTCGATACAACGAATGGTTTTCATCGGGATGCTGAACTTTTGCGCACAGCTGCATGCGTGAGGACAACTAGTCAAATATCTTGAAGTCTACCTACTTTTCCTCCGCGGTCCATCACATATTCCACTTGTGTCCCGTGAGTGATATTTTAAAAGTTACACAAACGCCATTCATCTCCTCCACGCCTCAAGCTTAATAAACAGACAAACCACGGCGATAATAATAATAATAATAATAATAATAATAATAAAGTTTCACATTAAAACTGGAAGACTGTCATGGCACATGCTTGCTCAAGTAGCAAAACACATGTAACAAATGAATCAGATATAAACATCACATCGTAAAAGAAACGCACGACAACATTTAAGACGGTGACTCCTGTGCTAGGTTCCCCCTCCCCCTCCTTAGCTTTGAGCTCACTGGTAGCTTGTGTGATTTTGTTGTTGTTGCTGTTGAGCCACAGACACAACAGACTGCACATTCCCACTGAGGTAAATACAAAAATGGCAGACATAGTTTTTGCGAGTTGACCTGAGGGATTCCCAGAGGTGGCGAGTAGCTCAAGTGTTGAGATGCTGTCGGAAGACCTGGCAAGGTTTTGAAAAAGACATAAAGGTCTGTGTATTTTGCAGGTAAAATGGCTGGGGTCTCCGGAGAGGGCTGTAACACCGTCAGCACTGAACGAATTAGAAAACGTTACACGGACCTAGAGGAGGCTAGAAACAAATTCCAGAGTCCTTTGGAAATAAAACATTGGTCGTTCTCTGCTGGTGAACCGGCAGGACGGAGTGTAAGGCGCTTTGGAGGGATTTTTTTCCAGATGCGAAACAAAACAAAAGAATATTTCAGTTGACGGCTTCGACAATTCATCAATTAAAACTGAATCAAGTTTACGAAACGAATCCGAGTGAGAGAACGGAGCTTATTTAACTAAGGACATAACCTTTGCAGAGTATTGCGTTCTGGTGATAAGAGTGTTCTACTTTCATCCGTACTGTGCAGGACTCATGACTACCCATGCAGATTTAACTATAAGTCAACACTCTCTGCGTCACTATCATACAGTATTTACAGTCTGCAGTTCAAGAATAGTATAGATGGGGGACAGAGAACTGCCCTGCTGCTCTGATTTCTGTGTATAAACTTGTGTTTCAAATGATGGACACCACCAAAAGTCCAAATCATGTCACATCAGTGCTTTGACAGTAAGGAAAAAAGGAGTCAGATAAGAAAATGAACAAATAAAAAGCGCTTATCTCTGCAATGAGCTGAGACAAGCGTTGGCGTTACAGCGTCCGGCTCTGTGAGTGGGTGTGCCCGGGCCAGGGGAGTAATTCTGATTGACCGCAGCCCTGTGAGTGGGCGTGGCCGGTCCAGGGGAGAGATTCTGGTTGGCTCTGTGGGACGGGGAGGAGTACTGAGCTTGCTGGGGACAGCCATGGCAGTGAGTGGGGGAGTCGCACCCTGCTACAGGTGAGGAGGAGAACAATGGGGATGATGGGGCTGGGGAGGTAGAGAAGGAGCGGTGCAGCGGGGAGGAGGCGGGGGACATGAGAGGGCTGGTCTGGAGACGCCACAGCAGCTCCTCGTTGTTCCGGCTCAGTCGCTTCTTCTCAGTGCTCTCCTTCTCGACGGAGTCCTGGAGGTTGGCATTCTCCTCTGACAGTTGCCTGCGGAGAAAACAGTGCAGAGAATTATAATGTTTGCATAAAGCAGTTGACGCTTCATGTTACATGCTGTGTTTGACAAGAAATCCACTATGAGGAAAAGATGACGTAGTGATAGATGGGGGAAAAAAAAGCACAGATGATAATGATGATGCCTTACCTGGACAAGACGAGGTTCATTTCAATCCGAGCCTTCAGATCTTCATTCTGCTGCTGCAGAACCTGCACTTTTTCCTCCAGGAACACGTTCTTTTGGGCCTGCTCGAAATCAGAACACATCCACAGCGCAATCTTTAATTTACCAGACACACTGACCATCACGTGAAGACCACACTGACCATCTCTGTGCGACTTTGTGTGGCGGAGATGGCTTATTTGAGCCTACCACTTTCTCCAGGTCGGAGATCTTCTTCTCTTGTTGGTGTATCTGCTGGTTCTTCATCTCCACGACCTCCTTCAGGCTCTTCAGGTCTTGCTCAATGTGTTGGTACGGAGCTAAAGCATCCTAAAAACAAAGACAGAGAATTACAGACGGTGTCGATTTGTGACACTGTCAGTACTGAAGGCTCTGCTCCTTTTTGGGCTGTTTGTTATGCACTTAAATACATAATTGATTTACTCACCACTATCTGCTCATCTGTACTCCGCCTCAGAGCCTCCTCGAAGCGCTTGGCTTTATCTCTTAAACTCTGGTTTTGAAATGTTAAAGTATCCACTTGATCCTAAGAAAGTGTATACACGAAAGTGCCATATTATATACCACATAGGTACAAGTGCATGAGTAATCAAAAAGAAAAGGATTTTTTTGCTAATACCTGCAGAGAAAGCCTGAGTTTCTCAAAGTCCTCCTCTAGAAGCAGCTTCTGTTGCTCGTGTGCTTTCCTCAGGTCTATGCAGAGGTTCAGAAGAAGCACAATAATAAAGAGGCTTAATGTAATTTCCAGCAGTGCCTGCATCACACTGTGTTTTTTAAACAAGGCCTCAGATCATACCTCTCATGGTACGGGCGTGCTCCTCATGCAGTGTTGCCATGGTGATGTTGTGCATGTCTCTCAGTTCCTGAATGGCTGCCTGGTGGTTGACTGTAATCTCCTCCATCTAACACATCCACATCATGTAAGTGGACACACACACACACACAGTGAAACCATGTAATAACAGATCAGGTCCCGCGTGAACGGTCAAACCTCCTCCCATGACTCTCACCTGCTCCTGCTGCTGAGTCCTCAGTTCCTCCATCACGGACCGATGCTCCACCTTCAGGTGCTCCGTCTCCGCTGAGTGACACTTCCGAAGCCCTTCCTCCACGGCAGCCAGCTCTGCCTCCTGCTGCACCTGTAGCTCCTGCAGCTCTCGCTCGAAGGCCACCTCCAGGGCTGATTTTTCCCGCTTGAGTCTCTCACAACGCACTGAGTTGAATGCTGTGCAGGGGGAAGGACTGTCTTAGTATATTCTCTAGTTTTTGTACTGTGTATATGGAGGCCTGTGCAGACGTGGTTCACGTTCATAGGTACTGGAAATTTAAAACAAACATTTAAACTTGTTTGATCTTTTAAATTCGCTGCAGACATTTGGATGAGTGTGAGAATCCATTTTAGTAATAACAGGAATGATGCTGAGGAGTTCTGGGACATGCAACGGCGGCACACTGTCACACTATCACAGTCCACTGGGAGAGATGATTAGGACAGAGACACAATTAAAATTCCAGTCTAACACCTGTGCCTAACACCTGTGTCTTTTCCACTGCTTTACTTGTTTTTTGTTGAAAAGTCCGTTGTTTGGTCTCACTCACCCATTTCCTCTCTGATCTTCTGCATTTCCAGGGACAATTGCCTTTGATTTTCTTCTGTAGTTTTATTCTGAAAATAAATCGGAATTGAATATTAGTAAGACACACCAGGAACAGGATACACCATTTAAACAAGCTATTAACTGTTAGATAATGTAACAAGCAGGGGTCGCGTTAACTGAATATTTTCTGTCATTGACCGTTTTTTTAGGCCATCTGTCATTTTGACAGATTCACACCCCAGACCACTTGGTGGCGAGTGACCTTATTAATTAACTCTTGTCTCTAATCGCAGTTTGCATTCCAGACATCGCAGAACTTTTATCAGGGTGTGATTTCCTGGTACACACGTCAGAGCTCAGCTAACTATAGACATATAGACATATACATGGCTACCAAAATGGAATTTGCATACCACTGAAGCACTTCAACCCTACGTCAAAGAGCTGTTAGTGCTAGCGGTCCTGGTCGGCAGCTCAAACCATTTACTGTCAATACTGTTCTGAAGAAGTACTTAAAGTTAATGAAAATGAAATTCTATTGAATATGTCATTATTATCATTTAAAAAAAATAAAGTGACGGATAAAAATAGATTATGACGGGACTTTTATGACTTTGAAAAAGTCTAGCGCAGCCTCTGTTAACAAGAGAAACCAAAAGTGATGCTGGAGGCTTTGCGAGGCCAGGATCCAGGTGGAATTGTTCACCAACAAAGTTTTGAAGTCACATGGCTAAAAACACAATATAGAAATGGCAGCTGGGAAAACAAAACCTTATCATTTCCTTCATCCATAATGAGCCTTTAAATTAATATTTATCCAGCACAAACGGCACCACAAAATCAAATGAGTCTGAGTCGTAAAAAGAAGATAAGATAAGAAACCATTGTACCATTGTACTGCCATAGACAAAATCCTAATATGTTGACTAAACTGAAAGGAAACTGCTTCATCAAAACGCTGATATAAATGTTGTTTACACATGAAGAAAGTGTTTACACAGTGCTTTTGTTCACAGCATGTGTGTCCAAGTGGGGCCAGCAGAGGGAGCTCTCTTATCAAAATATATACAGACACTGAGGGCCAGGGATAGCTGCACTCAGACCACAGACCTCACAACGACCATAAACAAGTACAGTCTGGCAGCAGCATTACAGCTGTGACACCTCAGAGGCCACATCGTTCCATCAGACACTCAATGAAACCGCCACGGTGACACACTGAACTCCGGCAGACCCTATCCACAGTCGGGATCCCTCTCGCTCATTGCGCTGCTCATTGACCGTGCCGTGAAGCTCCACTCACGGTGTTAAATTCTGTATGTGCCCTCAAGTTCAAGTGTGTGCACGGTACACATGTGTGTCACACAATCCTGGATCAGAGTAAACTGAGGGCCCTGCGTTTGCAAATCAAGGAGGAAGAAAGAGATATGATGATGATGATGAAGATGATGATGACAAGAGGATGATCATGTACACCCTCAGGTAATTAAAAAACATTTTTAACATACAGAGAGCAGGTGCTTCAGAGTGGAACATGGTTGTTATCAGGGTGATATTGTAGGGGTATCATAATATATGCACTAATTCCAGTTCTCTACCTTGAGGCAGTAATGCTGGGTGGTGATGATGAAGGCTTCCAGACCTAGGGAAGTCATCTTCAGTTCATCTCTGAGAGCTTTCAGCTGCCTCTCCTGCTGTTCACAGCGTCCCTGCAGCCTCTGAACCTGGAAGCAGCAAAGAACGGAACAGAACAATATAGCACGACGGCGCAAACTCCAAGGTGCTGCTGCTGCTGCCCTCCTCGATAGCTCACCTCCTCGCTCTGCTCTTCTTTCTCTCTCTCCTCCGCTTGCCTTTCCCTCTCTTTCCGCTGAGCCTCCTCTTTCTCCTTCTGCAGGTTCTCCTGCTGCTCCTGCTGCAGCCTCAGGGGAGCCACACGAAGGGGCGACCCCAAGGGAGCAGACCCTCGCACCGCCGCTGCAGGCCGCTGCCCAGACTGGACTGCGTGGGAGGGGGGGCCAACACAGAAGATTAATTTAGATCCAGTAAGAGCATGAGCATGTGTTTTACAAGAAAAAACAAACAAACACATGGAAATATTGTAACGACATATCCCGTACATCATTAATTAATCATGTACAAATTCTTAAATCTAAGAGGGACACATCTATCTCCAATGATGAAATTGATGAGCATTAAATCCGAGGGGATTTGACCTGACCTCCTGCTAATGACTGTGTTCACATGATAAATGATAGCAAGTTAATTGAATCTTTTCTGCAGAGGAAGCCTTGGGGCAGTTACCAGTCTGGTGTTCCTCATGATGGACAACTTAATCTCATGATGAATGTGATCGATATCAAATACTGATTGAACTCAATCAGTAATAACCCACAGAGGCTGTCACAGTATATACACACACGGGTGGTGGGGTTATTTGTGATGAGTTTAACTAAAACCGGTGGAGCTTGTTTGCTTGAGCGTTCCATCCATTAATATCGGAGCTCATTTAAAGGCCAGACAAACAAGAGCACGTGAAAGCCGTTTTTCCTCAGAGGGCGGAACCATTAAGTCGCGGCTGACAAATACGGCAAGTCAATTAACCTCTGCGTGAGTCACCTTGTCATACAGCGGGAACATGTACTAGAATATATATATACACACACGTGGGCACACACACATCTTCTGCAGAATATTCGGCTAAAATTCACAGCCGTCCGAAATAGCTCGCACGAGACATGAAATCACCGCGGCTCCACATCACCTGCCTCAGCCGTATCATTCAGGACTAGTGAAGCATGGGGAGCGGTCTCCATGACAACGCGAGGCTGGGCTCAGGGTGCAGGAACCCAGGTAATGAGTAAAGGATCGGTTGGAGGGAGGCAGGGGTAGCGAGGGGAGGGGGATAAAATGAGGAGAGAAAAGAGTTGAGAGACAATGAATTCAATTCAAGGAGCAGGGGTGAGGGGAGGAGGGAGAGGGGTTACGTGCAGATACTGAACGACTGTAATGGTGATTGACGTGTAAAACCAATTTAGAGAGTGGAGAGGAGCTAAAGGTGTAAACTGAATGCAAAGATGGGGGAATTTCTCTTAGAAAAACGTAAGAACTAAACTCAGAAAGGTGTATAAAAAAGGACGGTGTGCTTTCGTGCCTTATAAGCATCCCGGCTATGCTTCGAAAAAATGTGCAAAACTGCAAATGTCAGCAGTGTTACATCTACATTTCTGTCATTTTTTTTGTTTTGCCTTGGAGCTACGTTAGGTTTCCCAGTCCCCTATCCTCCTTAAATAATACCTTCTCACCGTTGTCTTGAAAGGTTAGAGAGATGATAGTGACTTCCAAATGAGTTCATATGGATGTGTGTGAAGGCGGCATGCAGATAATAGCACAGGGGTTGATGGGTGAGGAGCATCGACGCGGGAAACGACGAGAGATGGCGATCCAAGCGTTGAGTGTTGTCATTAGTCAGGCCCGAGCTGTTCGGTTTTATTTCAGCGTGCTTGCATTCTGCTGGTGAGCAGCAGCAACAAGGCGCTGTATATACCTGCGAAGCTTGGCAAACGAGAGGAAATGCTACAGAGGGACTAGAGAGAAGAAACGCGGTTTTATTTTGCGACTGCGTGGGAGGAGACAAGGTCCGGATAGAACACCTAAGATGTGGGGAAAAGGTGAGGGAAGAGAGAGGCCCGAGGAGATGAGCGTCAACTATGCGGCGCGAGGGAACGTTTGGAAAGCGATTTTACCACCAAGTGAATGGAAAGTCCACATCATAGATGAAATTACAAAGCATCATATTATCTGAGTATGAGGCAAATGTTGTTTGTGGCTGGATAAAGGACAGGTTGTAAATACAGAGGTCTGATGGGAGAGGAGAAGTAGGAGAAGCCACACAAGGAAAGTACTGGACTTTGCTGACCTGTCAAAGTCATCAGGTTTCTGGTGCAGAACTCTTTCAAAGAATACATCCTGACTTGTCCTGCTGGCAAAAGTTTAGGTGCCACCAAGAACATTAATGATGACAGCAGCCCCAATTATTGTGACAATGTGAGCGAGGTAGGGACTGACACTTCCTCAATTTATTCCTCCTCTCTTCCTGTGGTGTTTTGGCAGCGGTGGAAAAACTCACCTGGTGACTGAGGTTTGGGAGGAACCACCGCCAGCCTCTTCGGGGAGGACGGGAGGGAGCGCGTGACCTCTGAACTCCGCTGAAACTCCTTCCTGCCGACTGTAGGCGATGAGACAGGGAGAAAGGAATCGGTGGGCGTTGATTAGCTTCAGAAAACCCCACTCAACATTTCAGTCAAACATCCTCACACACAGACACGCACAAGACCCAAAGCAAATACCTCTTAATTTCCCATTTCTTTGCTTATTTTTCTTCTCACTGATTTTTTTTCTTTATCTCACTGCTCTTCTTCAGATTTTGCGCCCCCTGCTGTGCAGCATAACTACGTCCGACAGGATCGTGGGTCAAAGAGAAGCACGCGTGCCTATGTGCCTATCGCCTCTTTGCTCTTTGTGACATTACACACTTTGTAGCCGAGGTAGGCAAAAACCAGGAACCCAGGATATCTTATAAATGGTGTCGGTGCTGTGCCCTCGCGTGTTTCAAATCAAATCTGTTGCAGATTCCGTGAGGCGTGTGGGTGTAAATCAAGAAGCTCGATAGGAAGCAATTAATGTGAGACGTGTTAACGCAGATGCTCAGAGTGCTGCAAAGTGGGAAGGAAAAAAGGACGCTGCGAATGAGCGAAGGAGCAGGAAGGAAGGAAGGAAGGAAGTTTGGAGAGGTTAGCGGGGAGCCTGTTGTGAAGAGAGATAGGGAGAGAAAGAGGGGCCTTGAAAAAGAAACTAATTAGACCTGTTTTGGGAGAGAAGCCTCTGATCCTGAACAAATCCCCACATAACCCTGGAGAGATACTTCAGGTCTGCAGAGACAGTGTGCGCGTGTGTTCCCCGCGCATGTTGATGCAGTCATGCAAATGTGGTTTCTCGGAGTGACTCATTACTGCCAGTGCACACACGGACTGTCACATTGCACCAGTGTACCGTTACAAAAACCGTGCATAAGCTCTTGAATTTGCGTGTAAAATGAGACAAACTGTGAGTTGGTGGGAAATCAAAGGGTCAATGCACATTTTTATCACTCACGCAGCAGCTCAGGATAACACAGCTGAGTCGTTTCCATTAGCAGTCCTCTGTGGAGTGTCATGCTCGCACATTTGCTTGTAAAAGCACACCTATCTAAGTGTGTTGAGGCTCCAATAGTGACACTGATACAGCAACTTTGAGAATCTGTCAATACTGATACCAATCACAATACCTATAGCATTTGTCTGCATGCACACCTTTCTACGATGCTTCTTGCAAACTTTCCAACACTGCTGCTGCACTCAAAAACCCCGAAAGTTGCATTCAGCGTTGGTTTATGTTAGATTTTCTTTAACTTGAAATAACTTCACACAACGACAGCACTGCTGACAGCTCTCACTCACGTTACCGTTACTGCTTACGTGACACATGCTGCTCGTCGCTGCCACTGGTGACACGTGTCTATTCACGGCAAAAAATCAAACTCATGTCAAGCACTGAACATTAAACATGGCAGCTAATCAATCGGAGTGGATTACAGTTAATTTTCCTCTGACACCTGATCCATTGGCCGATATCAGAATCAATACTCAGCATCGGCTTGGCCGCTTCCATAGTTTTTAATAATTTAGGTTTCATGATGGTCTGCTTTGGTATTATCCTTGTCTGACAGAATAAAAATAAAACTGTCAATCTGAAATTGATAGCACGTCAGATTATTCGGATTTTTCAGGACACTGCTTTGGTTACATTTGGATCAGAGTCTGCACCTTTAAGGTGCACCAGTCAGCCACAACATTAAAACCACTGACAGAAGAAGTAAAAAGCACTGGCCATCTTGCGACAACACAATGTTCTGTTGGAAAACTTTTTTGGACCTTTAGCATTCGCTTGGATGTTACTTGACATGTACCATCCACAGAGACCATTACAGGCCAGACCAGCATAGTACCCAAAGGCCCCTACTAACAACATTATTTTGCCAGACACCCTCAGAAGGCCCATGCCCATTCTCTGATGAATGTTATGACCCAGGGTCATGGTCATAATTTTGTATTCTTTTGGTCTTGATGTGTGATTTTTCTGTGCTGTTGTTCCTCCCTGCCTGAGGGTGGTGCTATCACCATTGGTGTCTCTCCAGGTACTAGTTCCCGATTGTTGAATGGACTGGTGCAGTGGGTGGAGATGCTATAAATGGCTGCCGCTTGAGACATTCGCTCTCTTCTCTTTACCCTACGTGACCAAGCTGCACCAGGCTTTGTTGTGTTGGGTTGTATTTGTTTTTTGTTTTTATTGTATTGTATTGTTTGCTGAGACTTAGTAGACCAGGTAGTTGCAGGGGTGAGTAGCTGTTTTGGTTTATCTCTTTTTTTCTTGTTTATTTTATAGGGAGTCATATGTTTTCTTTTGGTTAGGTAAGTTAGTTTTGGGTCAGATCGTTTTTGTTTGTTGTTTTGGGCCATGCTCATCCTGAAGCTTAATGCTAACATTTTCCCCAAATAATCTTTCATCGAGCATCTTTTCTTGATGCATGAGTCAGAGCTGTTTGGAGGCACAAGGGAGATCTACACAGTATTAGGAGGTGGTTATAATGTTGTGCCTGATCGGTGTAGAGCACATTTTATGTGGAAAGGCTTAGTTCTACAATGTTATGTTCAGTTGCTCCTCTTTTGTGGCCACATACACACGAGTGTGACTCAAGTGGAAGCTTGCTGTTGGCTTTCAGCACAGAGGGTTTTCTCTGAAGCTCTCAGGAGTTCAGCAGGAGTCTGTTTATAAGATGTGGGTGTTTTTAACAAGTCGGTATTGTGCTAAGCTACACAGACTAAAACAACTGAATGTGTTGTTCATATAAAAAGCAGTGTCTTGTGCATGGCTTGAAACTTGACTGGGACTTTCTGCATCAATAATTTACAGCACATCTAAAATCAACACAGGGCCCACGGGGTGAGAGAGAGATGTTCTCACTGGCGCCACGCTGTCTGCATCCATGATACAGAGACAAAAGAACCTGTTGGCCAAAGTGCCTGTGTTGTTTTGCTGTCTAAAATGGATTTTGTTCATCCAGACCTTCATTCAGGCAGCCACTGTAAAACGTTCACCAGCATCCCTCACATGTGACTGAGTGAGGTGTGATACTATAGGGCTTCTGGTGTTAACTCCGTGCGTGAAATACAACCCCGTGTGAAAAGTATCACAGTCAGAATGTGTGTCGTATCAGTCGTGTCACAACTGACACGGTTAATGTGTCAGATTTATTCTGTACTAAATGTGAAATGCTTGTGCAGTATTTCGCTTTAAGCTTGTGTGATTTCACCACAATCAGAGGGACAGGAAACAGGAACAGGAAATGGCTGAAAAGAGCATTATTTAAGTGCACTAAAAAAGACAATTGTACATCTCTAACAGGGCAATTGAGGCTTTGTTGAAGCCTCGACACGTGATTCAAAAAAATGTCCATTACTCAAGGCTTCAGTGACACAGTGCTCTGTTAGGACATCTAGTGGACAATAAAATGTAGTCCAATGGAGACATGTCATACTGGTTCATGCTTGTATGGGACTTGATTTGTCATGCACATTCCTATTCGACTACATTACATGGGTATGTGGTTTAAAGTTTATTATAAGAAAATGATATACATACCCTTGCTTCGCTAATGAAAGACTGGTGAATTCACAGTGTATCACGAACCTCATCAGTGATGCCCCGTTGTTGGTGAACCATTTTGATTACGTCACTATTACACTCTATGAACCTTTGCTAATTTATACTAATGTTTATGTTTCAGCGCTTACATCAACTATTTTCTTTTGCTCTTGCTTTCATGGTTTAGTAGTGTTAGAGAATATTTGTACTGAATGCAACAGTGCCATCTCTCCCAAAGAGCCGCTATTTAGAACTATCTATGTAACTATGTCTATCTAGCAATCTAGTTTTGTCTTACTATGTAACTAATTTATCTATTTCTCTCTGAATCTTACGATCTATCTCAACAAAATACACAAGTAACTCCAGCTACAGCAACAAACCATTATTATTGTTGAAAAAGAGTTTATGAATGCATTGCACTCTTCCAGGTGTGCACTTCATGCCTTTTCAAAATTTTTTCACAGTATTATGTCTGTTAACCACATTTCTGCATATATTAAAATGCAGATTGTTCATGCAGGACCTATGCTGAGACCAGTGATAGGCCATCAGGACCAGCAAAGCCTTCTCTACTGGCCTGAACTTTATTATGCATTTTAATACTTTCCCATTAATCTTATTAAATGATTCCCGATTGCCTGTTCCTTTCATGTTATGGCTTGTCTGTCTCTCAGCTATGGTGCTTCTGGCAGTGTAACTTGGAATTGGAGCTTTTATCTAACTGTATCTCAGCCATTACGTGTTGCTGGCCTTCACGATTAAAACTGGCTGAAGCTTCTAAGATCCTCGTCATAATGACCATATTAAGAGGTGTTTTGAATCATTGTTGGAGGGCATTGAAGGCCTAGGTGAAAAATGCACGTCCTGCCACTGGCTGAGACAAATTACAAACAAGACTAAGAATCTATAAATCATGCTGTATCCTGCTACACAAACATCTACTGACCTCCAGGAGAGCTTCTGGGCTGCGGCGGCAGGTAGCGCCTGGGGAGGGCTGGGGTGGAGGGAGGCTGGAGACTGTTGCTGCGACATGGTGCCCCTCTCTGGTGATCCGTAGAAGGGGGGCCTGTGGTCACCCTGTGAAGAGGAGGCTCCTCACTCACACTCAGACCTGCAATACAAATTGGATTCTTTTAAAGCCTTTCATCTATTTCACAAGGTTTATGGTAATTTATAGCAGATAAGGTGGGATAACCTTCAGAGTTCCCTTTCAAATGTTCTATATCTCAATTGCCGTTCCTTTTCTTTTTTCCTCTTACAATCACATATTAATTTTTCCACAGTCTTGGCTGTGGCGATGGGATGTCTATATTTAGGTTCACTGGACTGAGAAATGGGTTGTAACCTCTGGGTCTCACTGCTGCTGCTCTCAATCTTCCTGTTGTTAACCCGAAGGAGCGCACTTATCCTGCAATCGCACACACACAGACGCAGACACAACTTCCAAATGGGAGTATACACAGGATGATACAGTGCACACTCACACATAGCACTTGCGCCATCATTGCTCATGCATAGGCTTTTGTGCAGCTATAATCCATATGGACTACTCCACCGACTTCACGTGAGCAACTTGAAGTAAAGCCTCCACGTGATTGACTCACGCAACTTCTCTGCATCCTATAACCACGTTTTGCACAATGGAACAAAAAAAACTTCATTCTTTGAAAACGCAGATATCAAGGGTTTCTTTTGGTCTGCATTGTCTTATGCCGTGCCAAGCTCCTCAGGCATTAAGGATTAGAATAGTTCACGGCGGGGAGCCTCCTCTATTCAGAGGAGCAGCTATGCCAGGGGCGTGGATTGTTTTGAAGACAAAAGCATCCCACCTTCCCGTGCATGTATATAGGATTAGCAAACACATACACGTGTGCACGCTGTGAACTATTTATGAACACATTATTTAATTTGCATTGAGGCAACCGTGTGAATACTGACACACCAATCAGACACAACATTAGAGCCACTGACAGGAGATGTAAATAACATTGGCCATCTTCAGACAATATAATGTTCTGCTGGGAAACCTGTGGACCTGGCATTCATGTGGATGTTACTTAGACACATACCACCCACCTAGACCAGACCAGACCAGTCACCCCTACGCCATAGCAATGACACTCCTTGATGCAGCCTGACACACATGTAAAAATGGTTTAGGAACAACTAAAAAAAACATGAAAGCCAGCACAAGATGTTGACCTGGCATCCAAATTCATTAGATCGCAAACTGATCAACTATCAGTGGGATCCACTGGAACAAGCCTGATCCACAGATCCACATTGAACCAAAACTAAACTGACATAAATGAACCTAAATTGACTCGACTGGTTCTCTGTTATCTTCGCTGACACAGATCAACTGTCTAGTTGATATGAGCAGATATGTGCTCATTTGTCAAAGGTCAAATTTGTACCACCAAATTCCCTGAGCACAGACCAGAGAGATGAAGAATAAATGAGATGTGAGAGACACAAAGCTGAGGAATGCTCTGAATTATAAAATGGAGACTGTAATTCATGAGCTTGGGGAAAGAGAGAAGAAAGGGATGTATCTCATTAACGGTAAAAGCAAGCTGATATGCATCGCTGATTGGTGAAATGTCAGCCACGTGATGGATAACAGAGGAAGGAAGAGGATGAGGCTCACAAAAGGACATAAAAAGTGCAGGGGAAGAGGAATAAATGGATGGAGCAGCAATGGAGCCGGTGGCGAGCTTACCATATTATGAAGACAGATGAAAAATACTGGCGATATTAAAAAGGGACCGTGAACAGCCGAGAACAAAAGACAGCAGGATTTTTCTTTTCCAGCTCAGCGGGAGGCCGTTTTATTGGAGCAGCTTGCCCCTCACAGCAAAACTAATACCAGAAGAAAAATGCTGACTTCTCTTAGTCCTCACTGACAGAAGACAAAGCAGACAGCTGGCAAGAAAACCATGAGCCATGTGCATTCTTGGAGTTTTTACCCCGTGTGGAAAAAAAACAAACAAATGGCTCTGTACCTGATTGATTTGATGGCAAAATGGCAAAATTCGGACCTTGGAGGTGTTTTCATTTGATGGCAGCAGAAACTGTTTTGTGCTCGTCAGCCAAATCGGCACATTTTTGCGAAATAAACTCTCCTGCCGTCCTAAAGGAGTTGATCAAGACCGTCCAGGTGCACGCGCTCTCATGCACATCGGCTGCTGAATTGAAGCCACTGCACAGCTTGCAGTGCTGACAAGTCAAAGAAAAAGCTCTTATGCTTCAAAAAGGTGCATCCTCTGGGAAATAAGGGGATAATTTAAACTGTATTATATGCTATTGAAGCATCCTCTATGAATGCAGCCATTGAGATATAGGAGATACCCATTAACCGGGGTTTGATGCAAAAATGTGCACCAGGCGTATGTAGTACAAGTAATTCTGAAATACTCCCATGAAACTACACTGATCAGCCACAACATTAAAACCACTGCCATGAAAAATGAAACATCATTGACCATCTTGTGACAATACAATGTTCTACTGGGAAACTTTTGGGCCTGGCATTCATGTGGCTCAGACCAGACCAGGTACCCCCACCCAATAGCAATGACACTCCTTGATGGCAGCAGCCATCCCCAGCAGGATGCAGCCTGACACACACACACACATACAAAAACAGTTTAGGAACAACTAATAAAACATGAAAAACAGGCCTCCAAATTCACTAGATCCCAAACTGATCAAGCATCCGTGGGATGATCCACATTTCTAGTTGATCAGAAAAGTCTAACCTTGATTCTGGCTTTTTTAATTACTCCACGTGTTATCACAGACAGATGTCAGCTTCATTCAGCGCAAAAGACAGCGTGTGTAATTAAGCTTGACGACTGTATTCATCAGAGGCTTTCATTTGTTCTGCTTATTAATAGTCGCTTCCTGTCGTTTATTCGAGGCCGGCTTTGAAACGTCAGTCTCCATCCGTCAGTCACAAAGTGAAGGCCACTGTATTGCACGCGCTCATACTATACAGTGTGTACACGCTGTGGTGTCCACATCATGTCTCATCCTGACAAGAGATAAATGGAAGTCTGTCTAAACGCTCACATGCAATATTTTCCGCCAACATTTAGAAGAGACTTTTGATTTGATATTCAACACTAAAATATTGCTTTTAATCACTTAAAAAATTAATTTGAACTTATTGAGCTGACTTTAAACTAAAACAAAAACTAAAAAATAAGTGTTTTCACCAAAAATCTTCTCCCCGTAAGTTGAAAATGTCCCACACACCTCAGTCCCTCATCACAGCACTCTATATATTCTGAGAATAAATATAACGTATTAACAGTTGTGCATCTGCAGTGATGCGTGTGAAAGTCAAGATTAAACACATAGAGGTCAGAATAATGGCTCTGCAGAGACAACACCTGGGTCACAGGCCGAGGGAGAGACAGATTAGATGATAACAGTGAAAACAGCCGGCCTCTTTTCTACTCCTAGCTGTCAAGAGATTAAAGATTCATTCTACCTAAGAGTTATGTTCATGGATATACCAGCATTTACTAAATCAGTGAAGTGTCAGATTAAATTAAATTTTAAGAAATCATAGAATAGAATTCAGTGCTGCTGTCAGGGCTTGGGTAGATAGTGCCGGTTGTAAGGAAAGGCACAGTGGCAGGAGTTAAGAAATGATTCATCCAAGTGAGGAAAGAACTAGAAGTTGTTTGTCTGAGAGTGTGGACAAAAAAAAAAAAGCGACCTAAGGTGACCATCTGTTAACCACACAGCCTGGGTTCTAAACTCAGTGACAGCCAGAATCATCCCTGCTCAAGTGTCCTTGAACAAGGCACCGGAGGCCAGATTAACAGACGGCTACACGGAAGCTCAGCGTTTTGATGGCGACCATCTGCAGGAAGTGATCATCTCACTCAATGACACAACGGCAACAAAAGTACATGAAATATCTTTGATCGAAAATCAGCTCCATCGTGAAACCACATGTTTGGACGTGAACTGGCACTGTTGGTTTGCTTTTGAGAGATTTTTTTTGTGCCCCACACAAACACGAGTCTTAAATAGCTTCCGAACGACTCCAGGTGACACCAGACTTATACGGGTGAGTAAGCAATCGTATTTTATGCCAGAAATAAGGTCCAGGTTGTAAAAAACGGTAATTTTTTACGGTTAATGCAAATTTACTGAGGCTTCTGGTATAACATTAAGCAGACAATTTAAACCTCTACAAGAAAAAAATATAGCCAGTGGAAAAGAGAAAAGTGTAAGTGTATAAATGTGCAATATTTGTTTGCTGTTTTCCAGCAGCAGGCTCAATTGCATTTTAGTGTGAGTATTCATAGGGGCTAGTACGACACTGGTTCAAAATTTTCAGGTACAAACAAACTGCAGTTCTAACCCTCTGTCCACGGGTGTAGTGGCTTCACATCGGCACATTTAAAATGTTGTTTCTGTCCATCCTTACAGGTAACAAAAAACCAGGTGGAAGAACCTACGAAACTAATGAACAAGAGGGAGATTTGGTCAAATGACAGAAACTAGTTTTTGTTCAAGCAGCAAATGCGGCATAAGGCGGCAAATGTTCTTAACAATTCATATTTGTCCTCGTTTGATTTGAATCCACAACATTTCCACAACTATGTCTGTGCCGTTCTAAAACGACCTGATTCAAAGGATATTTGCAGTCGTTTTGAAGTGGATAGCGGCGTATTAACTGAACCCCAGTGGGAAATAAATGAAAAGCGTGAGAGCTAATGTGAAAGCTAAAAAACAAACTATTTTTGCACTTTGACAAGGATGGGGAAAACACCAGGCTGATTAGGCAGAAGCTAAGGAGGAACGCTTGTACACGCTGCAGAAGAGACAAAGTAATTTATTGACAATATAAACACTAATGAGGTTTCCGAAGCAGGCGAGATGATGAAAACCAGAGGTTCTGTCTCCTGAATAATTACAGGAATCAAGAAAAATGAGAAGGCGCTCGCAGACTTAGATGAATTTAATAACTGTAAAACCTGAGAGCTGCCAGCTCTTTCACATCTTGGGGAGATGGGGACTAAGTGAAAGGTTAGACAGAGCACATTTCTAGTTTATCTGATTTCAATACACTTGTTGTTGTAAGTCTGGACCATCGGGCCAAGCTCATAAACATTGATTAACACGGAGCTGGGTGAGATACACTGGGAGTTTATCAGTTAATGAACCGGCCCATCCAGCCCATCCTCCCTGTCACAGCTCTGCTGCTTCAATACGCCTCTGCCATGTTAGTTTTTCTCTCCTCATCCACAGAATGGCAGCCATATCTAATTGGCCCATCTAATTTGCTGCTCCACTAGTGTGTGTTTACGTGTATGTGTGTATACATGTTCGCGTATAGCTGTGTGCGCACATGCAACACAGAAACCATCTGTTCACAGTGAGCTAGCATGAGTCACAGACCAGATCTGAGCCATGGCATCTGGGGTACGCATCCACTCTGCACCCTGCGCCGATCTCTCCGTGCCTCTCTCTCTCTTTTTTTTCCCCCTTCACATTCCCCCTTCCTCTCTTCCCCTTTGCTCATTTTGACTCATCGAATTTGCTTTCATCCCCTCAGCTCTTCTGCTACCCTCGGCTGCCTGCTAGCTTCTGCCCCGCCTCCATTATTTCATTATCACCTAAACAAAAGACGGATGGAGGCGATGAGACTCTGTTTGTTTTGGGCGATTGAGTTTCCGTCTTGGACTCAGCGCGGCTCAAAGGCGCAGGCTTCATCAGCCTCCGTCTGCTGGTTTCGCCTCTCGGAGTCTGTCAATCACAGTGGGATTAACGACGCATCTGCCTCGCATCTTACATGCATGGACGCTCTCCTCCATCCACGAAGCACCTTAGGAGGTGTCAGCGTGGATTGGGTTAATAGCTAATCAATGCCATGTGGAGTAACCTTAAGCCCACCAGACGCTGGACGAGCACACACATTTTGCATGTTAATTTATATGCAAACAGGCAATAAGAATCAATCATGGCCATAGCAGTTTAGTTCAATGTGACCTTGGATATCTTAATGTGTGTGTTATGTGTCCAAAAAATACAGTCAGTATATTTATATATATATATATATATATATACTGACTGTTTTTACTGGAGGTACTTTCTACTCCCCTCTCACTGTTTTTTATTTACAGACACACAATGCACATGCACGCACACATCAGGGCGCTGATCAGGGCCGGTTGATGAACAGAGAGTAGCACAAACTCCAGGGATTTTTCTCTAACCCACTTTACTGAAGCACCACAATCATTTCCTCCCCATTGCTCCTTAATGATTTCTTCTATCTGTATCATCCAGGGCCCTAATGGAGTCCGCTTTGCTTGACGATCAATGGCATCAATGGGCAACCGAGCCCGGCCTGTCTTCTTGTCTTCTGCACAAGCAGGTACCGGGTTGCTGCTGCTGCTGCTGCTGCCGCTCCCTTGACGTCCTTGATGGAAGGATGTGTGAAAGCTCATCTGTCAGTTCCATGTTCTTTGATCCCTGCACGAGCGCAGTGAAAGATCCCGGAGTGGAAGAGGAAAATCGAGTACGGCTGAAACGCATCCTGTACATGCATACACACACACGTGTGCGCGGGATGTGCATGCACCAGCAAATAGATTCAGTTTAGCTTTTGTAAATTAGAAGCTGAATTGTTTACCAGTTCAATATCTAAAACTAATACCCTCTACAAATTGATTTAGGCAGTCTCTAAGAAGCACATCCCAATCATTCATGTACCGCTTTGGGTTATGCAAAGATGCAATTCTTTTTGGATGAAACTGACAATATCTAATATTTAAATTAGGGAAAGGCTTCACTTTAGTTCACTTTGAATGAGATGTCAGCCTTATTCTATCAGCGTTATTAAATAAATGGCCATTTAAATATCTGTTCTGCCTGTACAGTGTCCATAAATGGTTGAATTAGCTTTAAACACCAACAGCTTTATTTCTGCTCTAAATTTGAGCTTTTGGAACGCGAGAAGTGGCCATTTGAGGAAGTGCAGTCAGCAATCTTTGCCTTGTCTTCATCATTGTTCGAAAACCTGAACAGTGAAATGTATGACAACTCAATCCTAATCCAGAAGAAAAAAGAAACTTTAAAAGTTTCCCCGTTGTCTTGGAAAAAGGCCAGACACCGGCCGACCTTCTGCTTAAAGCTCATCAAGTGCTCACGCAGCGGTAGAGGACGAGCAGGACCTACAGTCAAGCCCAGTTTAATCTGGAGGGTTCAAATGCCTCACAGACAAAGGTCACGAGCATCACACCGAGTCAAAAGTTGAAGTAAATGTTCCTGCTTTCCCCTCCTGCCTCGCTCACTCTCTGACTCACACAAACACACACAGAAACCTGGATCAAAGGCCCTTAATCTTTTGCCTCTCATGTCTATCATCCTTGATTCCATTTCGGTCCCACCGTGCGCCGAGCAGCAGCGGTTCAGCAGCAGGAGGAGGAACATTCTGCTGCAGGCACTGCTTTTAAAAAAACTTCCAGTCCTATTTGCTCTGCTGACAGGTGTTACAAGGGCTTTGTGAGTTTGGAAGAGTGTGTGCGTGTGTGTTTATGTGCGTGTTTACGGATGTAACATTTTAAAAAAGTGACTGAAACGCCTGAGGAGTTTTGAACTACACGTAGCCTCTTGAAGTAAATCTGCACAGAACAAAGAGGTTAGGACACTGTTACAAAATGTTGTTTAGGATTCAGTGAATGCACTTGTTGCAGTCACATTAAGTCCAGTGTATGCTGATGAATGTGAACTTGATGTGATGTGCTGTGGAGATGGCTCTCCCTGTACGATTCTCATCGATTCATTGTATTGACACGTGTGAGGTCGTTTATTTGGAAAAGTACCAAACTAATGAAGCTGCTGTGTGGAAGAGGAGCAGGAAAAATCCATAGCTGGTGCCTCGGTTGCATTTGTCGCTCACAACAATGACCATAGCCAGCGTAACATGACCAAGTGCCATCGTGGTGTTTTTAACAGATTAATGTTCTGCTTTACACTTGTCTTTTTATATTTTAGAGATCTTAGAGAGCTTAACTCTGAAGCTGAAGGGAGATATCACTTTGAGCCTCTGATGAAATTATGTAGTAAGTTAGAGGTTTGAAATGAAAGAGGAGGAGATCAGGAGAAATGATTTTATAGAAAACTGGAGTTGGCAGAAAATCAAGCGGGGGAAACAGTGTCACCATGTACAGCCGATTCATATGGATTTAAGGAAGAAAAAAACAGACAAAGAAGAATTTCTATTCCTGTATCTGCAACTAACTGACTGCTTGTCATGGTTTTCTGTCATGGTTTGATTTGTTTTTTGAGTTTCTGTTTATTGTATTTTGTTAACTTCTTGGGTTTTTACAGTCATAGTTTAGTGTTTAGTTTTTCTGTTTCCTCTTTTATTTTGTTAAGTTCTTCATTTCCTGTTATGTGTTACTCCCTGTGTTCTTCCTTTTGATTAGGTCATTGCTTTCTCCTTGTTATGTCTTGATTTGTTTCACCTGCATCTCGTCATCCCTCTGTTCCTCATGTATATATACAGCCCTGCCTTCCCTTTGTTCCTTGTCATGTCGTACTGTTTCTATGCCTAGTTCCTGTCTTTCCATACCATATATTTTCATGACTTTTTTCTAGTTTTCAGTGTTTTGACTTTTTTTTATTTCCTGTCTCATCTGCAGTCCCTTAAGTTTTGTCTTTTCTTTTTTAAATTAAATACCTTTTGCCTACTCCTGCCTCAGCCCCCTGAGTCCTGCATTTGGGTCCTAACCTCCTTACCACACTACCCCAACTTGACACTGTATTTTTTATTTGATTGAAATCAGGCCAATGGCTGTCAGGAGGTGAATATCAGCTGATAACCATTCAGGCATAACATTATGACCATATTGATCATAATATTGTGTAGATCTCCCTTGAGCTTCCAAAACAGTTGTGATTCATCAGAGAATGCCAGGTCCAAATGTTTCCCAGCAGAGAACAATGAATTGTCAAAATAGGGTCAATATTATTTACGTCTCCTGTCAGTGGTTTTAATCAAGTGGCTGATCAGTGTATAACTGGTAAATTGGTGCATTCCAAACAGAAAGACATAACGCTTGGTCTAGTAAGTGACGTAAACATAACTTAAATATCAACAGATTTGCAAACTAATAAATCCCAACATGCATTCAAACACTCTTGATCAGCAAGAGCACTCATCTTAAATTGTGTTTTCTCCCAGACTTGGAGAGACTGTTAATAAAAAGGCAGATAAAATTAAAGTAAATGCCTGGAACAGATGCGATTTTTTTTTTTTTCAAAAATGAAAACTTCTCCACTTATGCGAACACATTCTGCTCTGGAGACCCAAGGCACCCAAGAGATTCTTCTTTCCTCTACTTCACAGCAGGTGAAACGGTGCCTACCCCATGGTACCGCACGGTTTGGATTCATTTTCAACAAATCAAAGAGAGAGAGAGAAAAAAAAAAGATGAAAACAGTACGAGTACTCAAGGGGCGAATGAGGGAAAGGAGTGATGACATAACAGGGGGCCTGACGCGCGCGGGAGCGGAGGCGCTTACGTCAACTGTAACTGGGAGAAAAAGAGCAAGCGTTCCCTATGTAGGTCACATTAAATACACATGCTGCTAGCACAAAATTCAGCCAACTAACCGAGCAGCCTGCCGAGCAGCCCTGAAATTTCAGGTCTCTGAGTTCCAGTCGACTGTGAAAATGAAAGCAACCCACACCCTGCGGTCGCCAGGGCAGCGACGCAAAGTCAGTCGACCCGTTATCTCCGCTGATGCTGAGACAATCTGCAGCACAGACCTTGTTAAGAGCCTGTTAAATTACTGATGAGTCTGGGGAGTGACGTCATGTGATCTGTTATTTTTAAGACAAGAGAAAATGGTTACCAGCTGAGCCGTCCAATGGGGAGGTTTGGTGAGTCATGGCACCTTAAATCAGTGGCCTATCACTTTTTTACTGTAAAGTCGCTGCCCTCTTCTCTTTAATGTCACGCCAACTTTCCATCATTGTGTCAGCCTCCCCTCATTATGTTAAAAAACTTAGCGCCATTATTTGGCTCAGTAATTTGTGATACATGGACTCTGTAGAGCATCTTTACATGCCTTCATGATTAAACTCATCTAATCATGAACGTAAACAGTACCCAACCAACAACAGTACACACATTTACACGCAATATCTATCACCAGAAGGATCTTATTATGTGTTGCAGCCACAGCTCTGCAGTTGCTGATTAGAGGGAACGTACAGTAAAGTGTAAGTGAGGTGGAGCTCGGGACGAGAACGCTAACTGTAACATAATGAGTGTGTCAGGGGGCTGTTTATGCAAACCATATTCATGAGGGGAACACCTAAGTAGGCAAAGGAGAAAGGAGGGAATCAAATCTCACGGATGGCGCGAACTAGCGTCAACAGAGTTTGGACTCACGGTGAGCCGTCCTGCAGAGGTCACTTTGGGTGCTGTCGGCCGAGTGGGCAGAGGAGACGGAGGATACGCTGGAGCTCCTGACGAAGCCGAAGGCTGCCAGGCGGCCGGCGGGGAGACGGCTGGAGCTGTAGCCTGGGGGACGCAGGGCCGACTGACTTGATTTGGGAAGCAGAGACCTGGAGGAGGAGGAGGAGGTCGCGGCGACGGCGGCCGCCTGGGGCTGGGCTGGTACTGTCGAAGCCGGATGAGAAGCAGCTTGATGGGTGACAACCTGGTCATCTGTTAGCAAAGAACAAGATTCAGTTTTTAAATTAAAACAGACTGTACAACAGAAAGAAAACACTTAACTGGAGGATAATGGTAAACATCTTTCTTAGTATTTAGCTGTATTTTTGCGTCTTTGTGCATCCTGAATAGGAGGTAAGATTGTGTGTGTGCGAGCACGTGTGCGCGAGTGAAAAACTCATTAAGCAAAGATTTATGCGTAAGATTCCACACAGTTATTATGTTTATTTCCCCAGTGAATCATTCATTATCCCGTGTCGACTAAGCTCTCAGTGAGCACCAGGAAGTTTTCCGTGTTACGACTCCGGCTGCTACAGCAAGCAAATATAATAACTGTACACAACAACAACAACCTGTGAACAGCTGCGGTTGGCTCTGGTCACGCTTTCGGACTGGGCTAGCAGCCAGCGGTTTCTCTCGCGCCAACACAGTCAGGACATTCAATATGACACTCACAGTTCAGGGCACTGGTGATGCAAAGACGGTGCAGTCTGGTTTGCCTGCGTTTAGAGCTAGCTAGGTGTCCTCATGAGCACCGGCTCCTGCTGTTACCACAAATTTCTAAAAGCCTTGTCCCTGAAATCCCGGTTCTCAGACTTTGAAACGGACCATGAGACTAAAATGAAAGGTGGATTAAAAGAGAAGAAAGGATAGAGCACAACTTTACAGAATAAGAGGAGGAAAATAAAGAGCGAAAGTGAGGATAAAAAAGTAATCATAGCTCTATAAAGGTGGCAATTGTCAGAGAGCAATTGGGAGAAATCGTCCTTTCTCTGTAATCTATAGTTTCCAAGAGCAAAACAGATGAAATGTGCAGGCATGAACAACCCCGGCTTTACACACACACGCGCGCGCACACACAGTGGGCAAATCTGCAGGCCTTGGACAAAAGCCCCTTCTTGGCTACCCCATCCTGCAGAACAAGGTCTAGATCCTGGGCAGAAAAAGAGCATTATCCCCCCGCTGGAGGCAGAGATAAGGTAGGCAAGCCTCCTTTCCTCTCCATTTGGCACAGCTTTGTGCTTCAGCGCATGCTAGGGGCTAACGACCACATCAGGACAAAAGGGAAAGAAATCTTTGAGAGGAAGGAGGAAAGCTCTGTTGGTAGAGAGAGAGAGAGACAGGAAAAGTGGGACAGAAAGTGGGAAAAAAAAAGTCTCCGGTGTAACCCTCCTCCAGCATCATCACACTTACCACCTCCTCCCCCCTCCCTCAATATCTGCCCGTGTGCCGTGCGGCCCTGTTTATGAGATTGTCGCTTGCTCCTCTAGAGTGAGAAGGTCAGGACCATTAAAGATGAATGTCCTCATTTCCATCTTACCCTTCCCACCCTCTCTCCTTACTCTGTCTGTCCCCTCTGAGAGGCGAGGGAGTGAAGTCCACTTTAGCCTAGATATCACAGACGGAGGCTCCTCCTGAATGAAAACAGCCATTACCTTAATTCTTTTTGCTTTTACCTGAATTCTATTTATGTCGCCTTCCCTTTTAATTTTCCACATAATGCAAAAATACTGAAAATATCTGATACAGGGATTCTCAAGATCTCCCACATTTGAAAAATGCTCCATAAATCATGAAGCCCAGGCATTTTCCTTAGCCATGCGAAATATCATTTTAGATGAATTACTGCATGCAGAATTAGCCCCAGAAAAGTCAATTGGACGGGCAGCTGGGGCTGGCACTGTTATGACCAACTGACTTTAATCACAGCCCAAGGTGAGCTGCAGCAGACCTGCATGGTTTTCCTCCACAAAGCATTAAATTGCATGTTATTAAAATGTAAGACCTGAGCGCGCTGCAATCTCAGAGGCGCTACTGGAGCAAAGGATGGGCTTGGGCACGCACGAGTTGCGGCAGCTTCAGGATAAGAGTCCTGTCATATAAGTGGATGGTCCTCATTATCATAACAATACATAATTTAAACCTACGTGGTAATTAGGCAAGTAGTTAAAGTAGTTTGACAATGTAATTGGTATTAAAAGGCAAAAAAAAATATTACATTTTACATTTACGGTAATGAATGGACCAAGAATAAAGGTGATGGTAGGTTCCTTGGCTTATATATCTAAGGACATAAGGCTGTTTATCAATGCAGTGTGCATAGGGCAAGGGCGTCTCCAAAAGGAAGATACTGACATTACTTAAGTGTTAATTGCTTTGCACTTCAAAGCCTGTAGTTCCCAGAGGGACCAGCAGCAAGGAGACATTCTGCATATGCTTTAACAGAGATCATGATAAGTAAGCCCGGCACATCGTAACACTATGCTGATCAATTCTGTATGTGCAGTTTTCGTCAGGTTTGTATATATTAGTGTACTTATGGACACGCATGAGTCTGCGTATTTTATATACATATTTTTTTTACTACAGGGTAAGAGCAGATCAAGAATGCATGCATGCGATAAACGGCGCAGCCTGCCAACAGCGAGCTATGATGAGGAAATTTCCTACTTCAGGTTTCCACTGAGCTGCAATGTAAAGCTGAGTTCAGCAGGCAGAGGCGGTATCTGAATCACCTGAATAAGAAATTAGCTGTGCGCGGAGAGAAAGAGTGAGCAAGCTATTTATTTATTTTGTTTTGCAGATGGCAGCCCCCCAGTGCAGAGCGAGTTCCCTCGGAGCGTCTCTTTCGATCGTCTTCCAATCACATCAGCCAAACCTAATCTCAGAGAACGCATTTTAATGAGCTACCTTCATCTCGAGCCAAGTCGAGGGGGGTAAAGGTCCCACAACTGCTACACAGGAGGGTGAAGATAAGGCAGCCTGTCAAATTTTGGGTTGCCGAAATTAAACCTGACACACGCCGCAGTTGAAAATAGGCCATCTCAATTTCTAGATGCTTTCTGAAATGTAAGCCTGCTTCAGAATACTAATGCGGGGAAATGTTTACCTCTGTTATTCTGGCCCTTCTGATTGGTCGCTGGGGCCGGGCTGACTGGCTGGACTGGTTGACTGAAGACTGGTGCTGACCTCTGACCCTGAGTGGATCCTCTGCCCTTGGCTGGGCCCGTAGCCGTCCTGGTGACAGCTCCCAGACCCAGACGCAGACCTCTGCCGGAGCGCAGGAGACTGCCACTCCCTCCGGCCTGAGCAGCTGTCCTGGACTGGAGCGCTTCCTCGGCAGAGCTGCCCTTAAAACCCATTGGTCTTCCCACCTGTAAATCAAAATCAATAAACTGATTTAAAAGACGTAGCTGGAAGGATACAGCAAGGCATCAGCACGACTGAAGTGACGTTTAGAATAATGTATGTGTTTGCTCCGACTGCAAAGGAAAAAAACAAACATCCAGCTTTCACAGATGTAAATAGCATGCGTTGTATAAAGTCCTTGAATACCTGTGGGGATTTTTCTGCTGACGTTCATTTACATGCTGTTGTGCTCGACATACGATGCACCCTGTGATCTAATAGCAAGCGCCATATTGATTGAATGTGAGGATTTCTTTGCTCAGATCTGAATTCTGCTGCATGATAATTTTTTTAAGCAGCAGGATGATGAAACACAGAACAAATCAGATTTCATTAGCTCTCAAAGAAAATGTAAAATTGCCCAGCAGGGAAACAGAGATCCATAAATTTACATTGATCAATAGAGTGTTGTCTCTGAGCGGCGTTGCTACGTACTAATACTAACATTCAGTGCGTACACAAGATGTCACAAGATGCTCTGGGAACTGGCCTGTCCCTGTAGACATTGCACTCCAGCAAGAATTAAGTATTTATTTCCACATGCTGGTGTTTGACGACATATGAATTTGAATACCAGATGAAGCTGTTTAATCAGCTTCAATAAGAAATGATTTTAAAGTGATAATGAGCAGCTCTTCTGAGAGTGGGAATAAAATGCAGAAGCTCTGTGATCAATTATACATGGTTAGTGATAATATATGGACATGAGCCGGAGAAATAAAAACTAACAGAAGAAGTTGGACTTGGCATCATGAATCAGAATGCAAGCTTTATTTTTGTGTGAAGGTTTTCTAATTAGGACGTGAAAAGCATGTACAGTAGAGAAGCCTGTACTCACCTCTGACGGCGCCCCGTAGAAGTTGTCCGCTTTGCTGCCCAGTTTCGGGGGTGCGGTGTGGCTGTGTGTGTGCGCAGGGGGGACGGTGTTCATGTGCCCAGGAGCTCTGACACTCCTGCTCTGCATTCCTGGAGGGAAAACGTTTGTCTGCATCTCTTGACGGTACTTGTCGTAAAGCAGGTTGGAGGCACTGAGCACCGGGGCTGCTCTGGATTCTGTGTCAGGCTTGGACGGGTCTTTCGGTGTTTGGCTGTTGGTGTACATCGAGAGTCTGGATGGCAGAGATGATACCTGATAAGGTCCGTCGGCAGCCTGGGGCTTGAATTGAGGATTCTTTCGGACGTAGGTAATGATTTTGGGGCGAACTCCTTTAGGTTTAAGTTTAGGTGATGGGGACCTCTCCCTGGGGGAGTTGTGGGAGCTCTGCTGGTTGTTAAGAGGCGCTTTGGGGATTCCACTTGTGCTTATATTAGATTTGACTGGTGCTCTCAAGCAACTGTTGCCATAGCCCTGAGCTGATGTCAGTACAGCAGGGTTGCATCCTGATGGGATGTGTCTAACCACTCCAGAGGCATTCCTGGAAACGAGGTACATGGAGGCTTGCCTGCGTGGTGAGCCCTGGGGCGTCCTGAGTGGGGAGTGGGGAGGTGTAGATGATCTGGATTCAATGCCGGTCCTGTTGGGACTGGAGCAATTTCTTCTGTATGTGAGCTGAGTCTGAGGTCTCTTCTCCAAAGTGGAAGGGTTTGGGGAATGGGAACTATGCTGTGCAGGTGTAGCTGGCTGTTTCTCCACTGGTGCAGCCTCCCTCTGGGACGGCTGGTTGGGCTGCCTGGGCTGAAAGACTCCACATGCGTTGTACAGGTGCGAGAAGTCTGACGGTTCACGTAAAGACGATCTTGTAAACTTTATGTTTGACCCATTGCTGTGTGAGTCTAGAGAGGAGTTGAGGGGTTGCCCTGCCTCGGTTTGTTGAGTGGGGGGCTCTGCTAAGCTCCGCGCTCTTCCCATCTCCGTCTGACACAGGGGTCTGACGAGCTGCTGCCGTCGTGGCGGCAGCACCCGCTCCTCAAACCCAGCCTTTCTCCTTTGGCCCAGCACCCCATCGGAGGAGAGTCCTATTCTGTGATCATGTCTCTGATCCTGGCTGCTGTACTGAGGACAGCCATGCTTCTCCTGAGGATGCATCTGTGGACAGTTCTGATTGGCATCTACAGGGCCAGGGGTTGCCCTTCTTCTGGTCTGAGCTGAGGTAGCGTTGTTGACGTTGGGATAGACGAGAGACGCTTGTCCACTACTATCCAGAGCGCTAGACAGGCTTCCACTGAGGGAAACAGCTGACAGGCTGGACACAAACACATTAGTCTCAGACTTGGACTCCTTCAGACCACCCTTCCCCCTCTCCCTGCCTGACCTGGAGTCCCTTTTCTCTATTGAGCTTGTCACACACGTGTCTAGCTCTTCAGTGCTATGACAGCCGATCCTTTTCTGCGCCTCTTTACCCCTGCGTGTTCGGCCCTCCACTTTGTTGCTGTCGTTGTCATTTCTCTTCGCACCAGTCGAAGCGGAGCTGGCTGTTGAGCAGGAGGATATGGACATGGGGCCCTCGTCTTTGCCATCTCGCACACTTCCCCCATCATCGTCTTCCTCGTTTTCCTCCTGGCTCCGGTTCCCCAAAAATGTATGTATCTCCTGACACTCTATAAGATCAAAGTCTCTGAGCTCAGGCTCCATGCACTGGTGCTCCGAGTCCCAGATCACTATCTTGTCTGGGGATTCACTCTGAGAGACCAAAGGAGGAATGGAGCTTGCGCTGTACCCAGTGTCTTCAGTCAACCCTCCTCCTTCTTGATCACTGATTAAAGATAACTGATTGGCGTTATCATCCCCAGACTGGGTGAACTGGATCTGGGTTTTATTTCCAATCTTTTCTCCTCTGTCAACATTGACTCTCAGCCCCTGGAAGCTAGTAGGAACGCTCATGTCGGACCGATTTCTTCAGGCACACGCAAAGACACCTGCTGAGGCCATTTATGGAGTTACAAAAGCTGCTTCCCTCTCTGCCTCTCCTCTTCAAGGTCTCTGTGAAGACGGCCCTTGTGTTGAACAACCCAGGGACAAAATGTCATCTCATTGAAATGTTTTCAACTCACCACTTGTCATGAATGCACTGCGAGTTATCAAAGTCGTCTTTTTCAGAGGTCTGTTCAGTCTGAAATAAAAGACACACAAAGGAAACTGTAAGAAAGAGTAACAAGTAGGCAGAATAAAAAAAAAGTGCAGACACTTTTGTAAAATGCATTTTCCCTCTATGGAGCCACTTGAGATGGTTTATGTTTAGTCTGTACTGGGTAGCAGCAATTTAAGAAATCAACTGTGCACACAGTCTCTCTTTATGTGTGTGACTCATATCAGTGTGCAGCTATCTGAAACACAACTGGGTGCTCTTTATGCTGTTTTAACTGGAACATGACGCCAGCATGTTTTAAATGAGTGCTGGACAGAGAGGCGCAGCATTTTTAACAGGAACAACAATTAGAGACGTTCACTTTATGGCTGGACTAAGAGAAGTAGGACTGTTTGCATGACAGTAAAAGGAATCACCCAGGGGATGTCTGATTACAGGTGCTCTGTAATGAGTGTTCTTGTTTTGTAATAAGCTCTAGTCCCTCCAGGGACAATGTGGAATAGGAGGACTGGGTGAAATCAGCTGTAATAAAAGCATTTTCCAAAACACCGGCGAGCACTGTCTCTGTGTTCCACTACATGCTGCACTTGTTCCTAACATGAACATCGTGTGTTGGGGTCGTCATAGGCGACGGCTCAAGCCACCAGCTCAGGCGAGATAAATCCATGCTGTAGGTGTCATCACTGCAGGAGATTAACACTCCTCTCTCTGTCTTTTCCTGCATGCCATATGGCTGACACGACTTAACAAGTAACTAAAACAGCTAGATGAGTTTAAGGTGAGAAAAGAAAGCGGAACAGAAAGATGAAGTCAAATCTCTTCGATAAGAAGATGCCTGAAGAAATTTAACAGCGGCACACCAACCGCCGCAACTATAGTAACTACGCCAGTGATTGCGTATAACACCTGCAACACAACTTCAGCAACTAAACCAAGTGATGAAACCGCAGCCTGTGCAGCAATACAACAAAACAATTTCTTCAACTAAACCAGTCACCGTTACTTAATTTGTGTTCATACCATTTCAAAGTAACCAGTGGTGCCGTTAAACCAGTGGGTTACAGGATAGTTAAATCAACCAGTCACAGTTAAATCAACCAGTCACAGTCACATCACACAGTGATGCTGTGTTACCAGCAGCGTTAAAGCCACCAAATATTAATGTATTCAGTTTCATGGCCCAGCAGGCAGAGTATCTTTTGCAGTTTGTACGCCTGTTCCCTACATCACAGACAGACCTCAAACAAACTGAAGTTACGCTTCAGTCATATTCTATCTGTCAGGTGAGACTTGTTTCCTGTCTTTTCTCCATGTCGGCAGCAAATACTGTATATTTAGACCAAGATGATCGCTGTGCAGTCAAATGTGTGTCCTCAAGCCCTCCCACTGAATATTTGAGTAGTCTCCAAAGTCCGATAGATCTCCCACCTTCTAATTATATTTGCAGCAGGGGTTTGCGTCCTCATGGCTTCTCCATGTGTCCTGTGGCAGCAGTAGAAGTGAACTGACTAATAAGATGGCAGCTCCCACAGCCTGCGGTCTGTTTGACACTGCTCCAAATTTGCAGAGCTAAACTCTTTCCGAATGCACCATGGGAAAGGAAACATTCAAATTTGAGTTTCTCAAAGGGCATATTCAAAGCAGTTCAGAGATATCGTCATAGATTGCTGCCTGATAAAAGAACATCAGTTATAAATACGGTCAGGCGACAAACAGACAAACAACATTTGCGATAATCCTCATACTGTCTGCTCCACTCTGCCTCTGTGTGTGCACTGCAAATATTTACCCTTAACTGCCGCACACAATCAAATAATTAGATAGTTAGGAAACACACCCACGCAGACTAAATCAGAAAAGGCGGGGACGGGAGAGAGACAGAGAGCTCTAGGCGTTAGGGAGTGAGAGAATTCTCCGCGAGGACATGGTGGCGGATCGATTACGGCACTGATGTAGCGCTGCAGCTTGTGCTGACGACAGCAGTCTGGGGAGGCTGAGCGCTAGGCTTGGTCACAGTGGCTGAACCAGAATGAGCTGCATTTCAGCTAACAAGGAGGCTGGCAAGATCAATCTGGGCAAACATAAGAAGACAAAGAAAGGAAGAAGCAGACAGACTGCTTTAATAAAATGAGAAGCAGGACATTTGAAAAACAATTTTGCAGACAGGAACCATATTTATTTAATATTTATATGCTGCCGACAGAGCTCTAGGCAAGTTCATTCACCTCATTTTCACATTTATTAACCAATCATCCATAATCAATAAATAAGATGATGATATTATTAATTAAATGAAGGTCTTAGAAGCAGCACTGAGTACACTAGAGAGGACCATGCTGCATGTATGCATGTCCAGGTGAGTTGTTCCACCTGATGAGCTCCACTAGTTGAGGTAACTATTCAATCAGGAAGCAAAATCTGAGAAAAAAAAAAAAAATTGAACAATTCTGTCTCTGTTGTCATGGAAATGCCATATCCCCAGAGAAAGCACGACCTGACCCCTGCATCTTCCACCAGGGAAAAAAAAGGTCACTTAGAAAGAGACAGTACAGTCCCGAAGGTCAGCTTTTACACTCCCGGTGCCTGCATATTCTGCTGTGTGTCACTTTCACACCCACTCACAAAGCAGGCGCACAACAACGCGCACGGAAAATGCACACAGCACTAGAAACAGTTGTGTTTGAGGGGCCGAGCGCATCCCTGCAAATGTGTGGGCAGACGCGTCGCTCAAGTGCTGAGAGCCCGGGGCAGGATAAGACGCTATCTCAGCACCGATCGAGTTCAGTGAAGGACTCAGGTTGGTGATTTTCACCGGGCTCCTAAACCGATCGAGTGCTGCGTTTAAACTCCCCTCACAAGGTGAGAAACGACGGGGCCGGGGTACGTGACGAGGGTCTCGATGAAAACTCGAAAACCAAAAGTGGTGTCGAATTGAGAAAAGCGAGAAGCCTTCCTTGGGTTTTTTTTTTTTTTTTTCGCCTCCCTCTGGCTGCGAGCAGGAATCCGTCTGTGTGGGTGAAAGACTGAGACTCAGACCGGAGGTGGGAGAGATGAGACATGCAGATGGATACAGGAAAGAAGACAGTTGTAGCAGCAGAGCTACAGATTTTCTAATTAGGATGATGGAGGGGAATACATGACGTGGACCTCTGTATGATGAGCTATAGAGCCCCTTTACAGAAGTGACTGAAAGCCCAAGAGAGAAGAGCAAAATAATTAATAAAAATCCTTTAGCATCATCTTAATTAGCATTGAATGGCTCATATTATTTAAACCGGGAACAATCCTCAAAGATATCTCAGTACTTTTGAGGAAAAACGAAAGGAGAGGGGGATTCATTTAGCTCCTCTTCACCCAAAAATAGAGAATGGTGCTGAATTATTCAACATGTTGTTATATTTGACATTAATATTCTGAGATGTGGAACGGAGGGTGTGGAGTTTACTTTACCGGGGTGAAGGAGAGGTTCCAGAGAAGATTTTAAAAGAGGCCTGGAGGGTTGTGCTGTTTAATACGAGATTAAAATCTGCCTCCCTACCCCCTTCCAGTCATGGTATAGTCTTTTACAGGAGTCAGAATTTGTCCACAAATCTCATCCATTGCTAGGAACTAAAACACATGTTTTATTCTTTTAACATGTTGTCGACTTGTGGGGCTTTACATTTGCGTTATACACATGAGGCGCGACAGCACAAAGACACCTGCACAGACACGCATCAACAGATGCCTGCACGCCTTCCCCCTGCGTCTTTGTTGTTGGTCCAGCAGCACATGTGGCCATTACAGAAGCCATTTGTCTTTGGCACTTTGCTTTATTCGTCTCCTCCCCCACTGGAGAGCAGACAGGTTTTACAGCTCTGTGTTCCCAAGGGGGAAGCCCAGCCACGCATATGCATCCCCCCGTCCCATCTCTCTTTCATCCTACATACTTCTGCACAGATGTGATTCCAGCACACTGGAAATAGAAGGAGGGACAGAAATGGACCGAGCGGCGACGTGTGCGTGATCGTAATTTATGACTCCTGAGTGTTTCCACATGACATAATTAGATTTAGTGCAGGATTTACATTAAAACGCAGCGAAAACTCTGCTCCTCCACTACAGCCCAGTGCCTTTCCATGCATGCAATTAATCTCTAATGACATCACCCTTGCGTATCCTTGTACACTTCCCCGAGGGTATAATGTGTTGGAAATGAACAAGTGTGAACTTGCGAACAGCCACCGACATGTGGCTTCGGTGCTTTCAAAGATAAACAGGCACAAAAACAAATATCCTCTTGTCCCTTTTTTTGGAGAAAATACTGTATTCCTCACTCCGTATTCTATTCACCTACAATCATCCGGCAGGATAAAGCTTAGCGAGGAAGTCTATTCAGAAATAAGCTAAGCTTTAGTCATCCGTTCCTTCTCCTCCCATCTCCGTCAGCGACACAACACGGAACAGGAATAGCAGTGAAATAAGCTAAACGCTCCATTTTCACAAGACACAATAGACATCCTGCAGACAGAAATTCACAAGTGATGATTCACTGGAGTGTGCCTCGGTGTCTGCACGCGGCGAGCGAGCACTAACTCGCTGTGCGCGGCAAATGAAAGCAAAAAGAAAGAAGGACACAACACAGCAACGTGGAGTTCTCCAGCTGCTTGATTGTTGTTTTGCACTGACACATACGCACATCAAAAACAGCTAAACAAAAGCTTCGCTCCTTCAGTGATTCCTGTCTGTTTCATCCCTTTCTAAAAATGATCTATTATTGTCTCTCTCCACTGCTCCTTCCTCTGTTTCCCGTCCTTTCATTGCATCTTTTTAATCACACTTAATCACACGGTTAATAAGGCCAGGGTGAGGTGATCAATCCAATTTTCACCCTTTACAGAGGGCACATCAGCAGCCTACATCTGCCAAATAATCCCCACTCGTCTCCCCACCCCTCTGCCTCTCTCACCCACTCGACTCCCACATGCATACACTTGGACACCCTTTTGTACCTCAGGGGGGACCGTAACAGGATTTCTGCAGGATCTCGGGTCAGAGTGGGTGGTCATACCTAACTGAATAAGGAGAATGGGGAAATCAGATCATCTGCAATAAAAGCTGATTTATTTCCTTATTGCGTGCAGGATAGGCTGTGTTTGCTACCTGCTATGAAATCGAGAGAAAATACATAATACGCCGGTAACAGGATTTATTAGTCGATGCGAAATGAAAAATAGCCAAACGCAGACACGCGTTCACACACATCTGTCAAAACACTCGCTCGTGCACGAGGTTCGTCTCTGAGTTTTTCCCACACACAGCGCGTTCACACAATAACAAAACGCACATAAAAGACACTAAAGTGTGGAAGTTATGCACGTGCAAAACAAAACATGGAGAAGCACGAGTATCACCTTTCGCGCACAGCTACATGCGCTCAGGCAGCGGCTGAACCACTGCAGCAGGAGCACAGACAAAGAGGCAGCTTCTCAATGTGGCTTTGCAAAACAGAGGTGTGTTACACTCCAGCACACACACACACACACACACACACACACACACACACACACATACTGACTGATGAAATTTAGCATCTCTTCGACTGCCTTGTTTTTCAGTGTCGCATGTGGCAGGTACTGAGAATTAATCAGCACCAAGACAGACAAGGTCCTGCTGCACTGTCTGGTGTTTCTTTCCTGTGCAGCCTGTAGTGATGGACTGTTGTCGAGATGGATAAAGGGATGATGAATGTAAAGGACAAGAAATGAGACATGGCAACCGGGATGTGGTGAGGTATTAAGTTAAAGAGGAATTGGTCAAGATAATATAACGTTTTTGAGATAAACTGACTCGTCTGGTCTGGGGGAGAGACTTGGGAGAAGGAGAAAGACGAGAGACTGTGGCTTGATGGAGCCCCCGCGTATCTGACATATAGATCCAGACAGGGGTGGCATGGAGGAGAGAAGAAAGGAGGGTGTCTGTCCACGCTGGTTGCTGGTAGCACCGCATTGTTATTAGCAGAGCCCCTCCACCCACCACCCTCACTCGTGTCGCAGAGAAAAAAACGTTAACTCTTGCGTGGCTGGCGGATGGAACTGTATGAGGTGGGACAAAGAGGAGAAGAGAGGAGAGGAGAGGAGTTCATTTCACATTCAAACCGGTGCGGATAAAGAAAAATGCAATGAGAGTGGAATTCTCCGTGGGCTGCGAGCAACTTGCCACATGCCCTCTCACAAACCCACAGACATACACGCAGCCAGACGTAAGGTGGCCGGAGAGGTGAGACGGCCCAGACAAAGGAAAGCCGAGGGCATCTCAGACAGGCTGAGTCACTTCACTTAAATTTAAGGAGGGGGAAAAAAAAAAAACAGAAACACATGATGCTGCAGAGAGCAAAGCTGCAGAGGAACAGGGATTTGAGGCATTGTAGTTAGCATTGTAATGTGTATGCATGTGTAATGTGCAAGTGGTAAACCCCAAGGGTGTGGGGGAGGGAGGACTGGCAAAGGATCAGCGAGAGGTGAGCAGAGAATAGAGATGGAGAATAGGGATTTTTGCACAAAAACAAAAAGAAAGAAAAAAAACTGAACAGGCAGTAAAAATGATTGTTTCCATGCAGCGGATAAATGAAGGTGCAAAGAAGTCCTCTGGGAGGAGGGTTTACAAGTGCTGCTGTTCTGATGGAGGGGTTTATTTTTAGTGTAATGGTTAAAAAAAAAGGGAGTAGATGTACAGTGTGGAGAAGTAGCATAAAAATTTAATGACGTGGACTTTACTAAAGTTAACCACAGCTTCCTCGGTTCTGCAAGCTATTGCGAGCTTTGATTTCATTCACAGAGCTGCATTCATTTGCTTAACAAGTCTCGCAAAAATTTACAAAAATACAGAAATAAAACTAAAATGTGCAGCAGTTCCCTTGAACTGTTTGCACACTTTCAGCGAATAGATGCACACACGCACACACAAGCGAAAAGGGCCTGCTGCGTCGGCCTCCCGCGGGACAGGGAGAAGTGTGAGTGTTTGTGTTTGTGTGCGGGTGCGTGCGTGTGTGTGTGTGTGTGAGAGAGTGGAGGCGTGTCTCTCTCGTTCACCCTGCCCGTGACTGCAGGGGAGGAGCTACAACAGGCTCATCGGCACCTTAGTAGACAAAAGCGGTGTGAATTTGAGAATGTGTGTTTGCGTGCGTGCTGACACCCCATTCGCACCGCGTTCCGCAGGCACATGCACAGGCTCTCCCTGGCACGTATACATGTTCGCGCTGTTATGAATGATCACAACAATCCTGTTATTAAAATAACTGCAGCCTCTTCCTCTTCCCGGCCCTCTCTCTTTTCAAAACCCACTTCCACTTTAAGTGGCAAGAATCTACCACACATACAAAACCTTGCACGTATAACTAAGAGGCATACTGACATACTTTTCCTCCCCTCTCTCTCCTTCACTTCACTTATCGTCTCTATTTTCTCCCTCCCTCCTTCCCTCCCCCTCTCTCCTCCTCCTTCTCCTCTGTTCTGTCCTATAAAATGACCTTGAAGGTCGCACTGGTGCGCTACACACACGGGCTCTGTGACAAACTGTCTTACCTGCAGAAACACGCACACAGCGCAGAGGCACCTGGAATCAGGCTCTCAAACGCAACGCGCCGCCGCGAGTGGCTTTCCTGGCAGAGATCTGCTGAATTGATCCCTGCTCAGACACAGCGGAGGTCAGATGTGATGAATCAATCACACACGCATCAGCATCTAGAACAGCAACTACAGCAGCAGACGGTCACAAGCCGAGGCCACTGGGTGTGCAGCCCCGCTTTGATGCAACGTCAGCCTCCACATCAACACGACCGTAAGGGATTGGCGAGGTTTAGCAAGATGGACTAGAAGATCCATAAATGTGGGAAGACTCTGATATTGGGATCAATCGTGGCTGCAGACAAATCCAATGAATACACACACAAAAAACCCACTTCCCACACATATTTCATATTGATCTTCAGGGCAGAATCATATTAACTGTGTATTTGATAGTGAAGGCAAACTTTTAAACAGATACAAAGCTCAAAATATAAAGAACAAGTAGAGCAACTGCACACTAAATAAAAAAACAAAAGAAAGAAACAGCCCCCCACATTCTCAAGGACAACGTGATCATCAGACACCAATCAATCGGAAGAGAGACAGCTGAGCGTGAAAGACATGACCTCGGCCTCCTCATCTTTATTTGATCCATCCCTTCCTGTCTTGTCTCTACTCTCACACCTCTAAGTAGTGTGTTGGTGAAGTGTTGAGTACTGCCACTGTGCACTGTGCGCTTCCTTCTGCAGAAACAGCTGGAAGATACAAGTGTGCAGAAGTCACATTCATGCGCTTACAGACATAAAGGATAACAGGGTGAATAAAAGAAACATGAAAAGAGGCTTTAAACTTTGCACTGGGGGGCTCATATCACTTCAGAACCTGGCTTCTGTGGAAAACTTCCATCTCCTTGGTAAATGGCACAAAAGTCTGAGCCTGTAAGCAAAATACATGTAGCACTACAGCACATTTAACATCTCTACAGTCATATCTCATTACTGAATTACTCATTACTGTGTCAACAATAGGTAACATTTCCCCAGAAATAAACACAAATTCCCTGCAACTCTCTTGGATGCCCATGCAAAGTACAGTGGATCATAGCTGGAGGAAGGTCTAAAGCCTGTAATCTATACTTGATCATTAGCAGCTCCCACAGAGACTTGACCTGCTCCATCCATCACACCAACCCGCGCTCCCTTCTCACTTCACTTTCTCTCCAACCACGCTTCTGTTTTTGCATTTTGCAAGCCTGCACATGTTCAACTTCCACCTTGCGAGAAACGTGCCGCACTTTCACATATTCCTCCACAAAACTGCACCAAACATCGCCCGGGGGAAGGGAAATTGATCAGGTCCGCTTTCAGCCGAGAAAGCCTGGCGAACCGAACCGGCAGCGAGATCCAGATTCCTACCAGCAAAAATAAATGCGACACTTCTACAAGGAATCAATCCCGGCCTCCGGAGCGTCGTTGCAAAAATACAGTATGTAGTGCGTTTTTTGTGTTTATATATATATATATATTTTTTTTTTTTAGTTGTGCGTCTTACCTCCGGGTTTCTCTCGCGTTGATTCACTGAAGAATGTCGGTGAAAATGATGCAGGAGTTGCAAAACACAAGCGCGTCTCTCTGCACTCCCTCCTCACTCTCTGGTTAGCAGAAACGATGCATGTACAGAGAGAGAGAGAGAGAGCGAGAGAGAGAGAGAGAGAGAGAGAGATGCCGCTACTGCAGACTAGAGGAGGCGGAGGAGGAGGGGGAGTGGTGCTGATGCTGCAGCCGACACCTGGCAGAGCATCCTTGTGCACAGACGGGTTTTTTCTGCCTCTCTTGACACATTTGCGCCCTCTGCTGGACCATTTAAGCAATGCGGGGGAAAAAACGAGTGATGTTATTTAAAGGAGTGATGCATGAATCATGAAAAAAAATCACAAAACGTGAAAAAGAGACAGGCAGAAACAATTGTGATTAATTAAGGTATGTTCTCCCAATCATTTTTTCTGTGTGTATGATTATTGTGTTTTGTGTGACCGGGCCTATGTGTGCTGAGGAAAATAAAAGAGTTACCAATTACCTGACATCACCAGCAGATGGCGCCAAAGAAAACACATTTCAAGAGGTATTGTGGAATTCAACAAGAGACCCAAACTTCATACCGAACGTTTTTTCAACACTATACCATTAGCTCATTCGTTTTTGTACATCTGTAGGCCACATGTGTAATAGGGCTATATGGGAGGGTACATGATACCACCATCTGACCGTCAAGACCCACTTTCTAGTGCTTTCAGCTACAGTATCATCAGCTCATTATGACTGCACTGATACAACCAGGTTGCGTCCATGACAGCTAAACAAATTCCACGTGAAAGAAGGCTGTGAGATTATAGCTCTGCATTGTAACTGAATGAACTTCCACGCTCAAGGCGACGCACATCTGGATAACAGACACATTGGAATGAGGACGAAGCTTTTTACAAAGTTGCACATTTACGAATAAGTGTCCCGAAAGGAAAGGAACTCTCCTCTTTTGACAAATTGAGAGAGACGCTGAAGAAAGAGCAGTCGGAACAACATACTGTTGTACTGTACATACACTTCATAGCATGTATTTCAGATGTGAACGCCAAGGTTTGACAGGACATGAAATACAGTGACAGATTACTTTTAAGCACATGAAAATATGCAAAATGAGACTCATCCTGTGCCTCAACTGCATGTAAAACTGTCCATTTGTAATTAAATAACAACACAAAAGTGTATAAACCCAAGGTTAATGTGGGAAAGGTGTGTTTGTGTAAACTCAACATGAGGAACCCACATTTAGACACAAAAGGTAAGCCAGATGCAAAATTCATTGAGTCATTCAAAATAAAAATAAAAGCCTTTTCTCTGATTTACAAATAATTTACTGCAACACATATACAACACATCTTATATACACAATTTTGATTGTACACGTTTCTACTTATTGAAAGATACTGTGTTGTAAAGCGTTCTCAGAAGCACAGTGAATGCACTTTGGGGTTACGACAGTTAACAATTAGGAGGGTTGTCTTTAAACATCTGCTTACAGGGAGTGCTACTGCACAAGGAGAGAGTTGTGTAAGTGGCTCCAGAAGGAGCTGCACAGCGTCTGATGAATGGACCTCAAGGGCGGTCACTTGAGCTGGCGTCAGCTGGGAAGCAGAAAAAATAAACCCGGGGACGCGGCGGTAGACAGCGCAGAACGTGGAAACTCTGAATGAACTGTTGGTGATGGAGGTGCATTGTGGGTAACGTAGGCAAGGAGACGAACGTATGGAATAAAAACAAATATTACCAATAATTCTGCTGTACCAGCTTAGATACCTTGAAAAAACTATACACTGAATCTCACATTGCTACGGGAGTGACCTTAAGTTCATGAAATGAGAAAAAACGGATGGAAATGAATGTATGGAGTGTGCCAAATTCTAACCGATCAAATTCTTTAAGTTGAATCAAGTCATGATTTTAAAAAAAACCCACACACACTGGAAATGGAGGTGGGTAAAAAAAACAACAACAACACAACATTAAACAAGACAAAAGGCGTAAAATACATAGAGGACCACTATATTCCTCCATATAGACATTTTAGGAAAAGAGCTTCCTTTTTTTCGTTTTTTTTTTTCTTTTAACGAGAAATTCATTGTTACAAGCTACAGATGCAACGACACAGCAGCCAGCACTGTGAAACCCTCTATCATCTAACATCACATTAACTGACAATCTGCTACTGCCAGTGATTCCCACTGGTGTGAAACATTTATCAGGATCCAGAAATCACATTTGTTCCAGAGTATCCGTCACTATACGAAAGTGTGAAAACGATTATAAATCACATAGTTTGATCATTATTTCTTCATGGCTTTCGATCAGTCCTTGAAATATCCTCCGGATATTTGTATCTCAGAGCGAGGGACTGTCTTCATGCCGCAGGCTCTGCCTCATAATTTGCCGATCTGTGGCTTGAAGGACGGTCGTTTGCTTCTTGAGAAGACGCACGCATTGAAACCATAACGTAAAACCACAACAGAACACCAGGCCTTGGACCTCAGGTGGCATCAATGCAATTCTTCAGATGTTGATTCAGACACATGGAACCTGTATGACACAGCTCCCTGCTGGCCCACTTTTACATGTAACCGCTGGCACGACCACAGATCTCTGCTAGCGTGCAAGCGTAATTAAATCACAGACAAGCCAAGTGGGTTCCTCCGTGTATTGTGCGAGCTCCCGCTCGTCAGAAGGGAGCAGCGTTTCAACCTTACTTACATGACAACTGGTAGGTTTCAGAGAACGTACTGTAGATATTGGTACCATTTGTTTTTAATACTGACATGTGTTATATTATTTTTCATAATTATGCGGATGCAGAGGGGAAAAAGAAAACTCCTACAACTGTGCAAGTTTCTGGCACCCAGAAATCTGCCTACAGCACATAGGTCTACTGCCAGCAATGTAAACCAGACACTCCAAAGAAGTAACTACGACTTAACATGTAGAGAAACAAATGATAACATGTCCAGTTATTTCTGAACCTCCCCGATACACTGACATGTTTCACATCTCTTGCATGAGCCTTCCACCCTCGGACGGCCAAGCGATAAAGAGCAGCTGAATCTCAACGCCAAGCACAAAGGGTCAGCGACTTTTCTGCAAAATACTGAAATTACACAACGTGTCAACTATGGCTTCCGGAGTCTGGTTTTGCATGGGGATCGCCATCAGCGGTCTGCGTTCCGAATGGGAGCTGAAGGTTAAAGTCAGAAGTCTGTGAATTTTAGTTTGTGTCACTTATCACCGTTTTCCCCATGAGGGAGCACCGGCGGTGAGGAGTTAGCCCGCCAAGAAAATGCTCCGACACAGACAGACCGGTGTCCGGTCAGGTTGACATGGAAGCAGCAAGTTCAAATGCTTCCTATAAATCCCCGTCGTCCTCTTCCCTGGGGTCGGCGCCGGCGTTCAGGAACGCCTCCTTTTCTGGTGAAATGGCTTCTAGCTCTTGGCTTCGCTCGAAACCGTTCATCTCCGTGTCCGGAGACGCGCGGGCTGAAGCTGCCTCAGTGCTGTGGCGAATTCCATAGCAAAAGTAGATCACTAAACCTGAGAAGGAAGAGCAAGTAACATATTATATAAGATGTATATAAAACATTCCTATAATACAACTTAAAGCAAAATCATGCAGACCTGAAGTTAGCTTTAGCTATCCATTTTCTTATCTTATTTGTCAAGTAGTAGAGTAATGAACTGAATGCATTCCTGCCTTTCTATGCACCAACTACTGTCAATCAAAAGACAACACTTTGTTTGTTTCACTTTGGCAGCCAACAGGCAAAACATGATGTCAAATGTTTTAGTGAATGCACCAACACTGATAGGAATCGCCAGCTGTGTGCAAGAGGTCTGCAAGCGTCACTGGCGAAGTATAAGAGCGGAATGAGCAACTGTTGTTTCAGCCGGAGACGCACAAGTGAACAATTTCCACCTTGGGAATATCATTAAGATGCCACGGTATGATGGACGGTAATGCAGCATAATTACCTATAGCCATCCAGAATGAAAATCTGATCCAAGTGCCTCTGTCCAACTGCATCATGAGGTAGACATTAACAAACATGCTGATCACGGGGACGAAAGGCAGCAGGGGGACCTGAGAGACACAGAAGAAGAAAACATAAGGACGTGTTATGGCAAAGACAAAACGGTAAGGTGTCAGAGCTGAAAAGATCTGAAATCAAACCTTGAAGGAGAGTTTGGTCTTGCTCTCGGGTTGTCTCCAGATGATGAAGGTGAGGAGGAGACACACTATGAAGATGACACTGAGAGCGACTATGTTCAGCGTAGCGGTGCCTCCCTGAACGGCCAGTATGCTGAACGCCAGGATCAGCATTCCTGTAGGACATTTGATTATTTAATGTGGAAATATTTACCAGTACAGTTATTTTAAATAGATCCATGAGCCAGAGTCAAAGTAAATTAACAACCCTGCATTAACTTTATTATGCTTTGTCTCCATCACAACACTGATCAGGCATAACATTATGACCACCTTTCTAATATGTAATGTGTAGATATCCCTCGTGACTCATTAGAGAATAGACATGGCCTCCTGAGGGTGTCCTGTGGTGTCTGGCAATATAATGTTGTTAGTTGGGACCTTTGGGTCCTATGGGTTCAGAGGAGGGGCCTTTGTGAATCATCCCACAGACACTTGATCAGTTTGGGATCTACTGAATTTGGAGGACAGGTCAACACCTTGTGATGTTCTTCATGATTTTTTCAGTTGTTCCTAAACCGTTTTTTTGGCTTGGGATGCATCTTGCTGGGATGGCTGCTGTCTTCAAAATCATTTCTATGGGGTGGGGGTGCCTGGTCTGGTCTACCTGGGTGGTACATGTCTAAACAACATCCACACAAATCCAAGGTTTCCCGGCAGAACACTGCATTGCCACAAGATGGTCAATGTTATTTACGTCGCCTGTCAGTGGTTTTAATGTTATGGCTGGTTGGTGTATACCACTGTTTTAAAGCAGCCCCGGTAAGACAACCTACCCATTACAGAAGCACAGATGTTGACGGCGAAGCCTGACAGCGTGGACGGCTCGGGGTTGTCTGGGAACATCAAGGTCTTGAAACTGAACCTCTCCTCGACGCCAGGCAGGATGCCCATGCCCATACTGGGGACACTGATGCCGTCGCTCGACTCCGTGTCCTCAAGCGTATTGGCCATGTGATACACCAAGCTGGGCTGCTCAGGCTGGTATCTGAAACAACGAGACGCATCATTTTACCATTTAAAACACAGCGAACACATTTTCCTGCTCACATTTCCACGTGAAGAAGGTACAAACCAGGTTAAATTCTGCACACTGATTTCTTCTCACTGACCTGAGCACCAGAACACAGGCAGCCACTAATGTATAGGCCAGCAGCGTCCCTATGGACATCAGGTCCACTAAGTCCTTCAGGTCAAACAGAAATGCCATGATTGCTTCAAGAAAGAGGAAAGAGGAAAAAATTAACCTTAGCTACTGTAAAAAAAACAAATACATTAACATCTTTCAACTTTTACATGTTAGCACTGTCACTATGAGCACGGTAGAAGTGATAAAGAACTGCTACGCAGCCTCACAAAGTTTGACTTTGTGGGCAGAGTAAAGGTTACTACTATGTGTTAGCAGAAAACAAACCACATACTGTATGGCTGATGAAGTGTGACCCACAAACAGTAAAAGTCATTTGTAGCTACCTCTACAACAGCGCAACCCTTTTCAAGTCGAGATGACGTGAATAAATTGGAAAAAGTATCCACCCTGAATTCTTGATCTTTTTCTCTGTTGACATATTCGCCCCTAATGAGCAGCCTCTAATGACTGCGCAAAGACTTCAAAGTCAGTCATTCAGGGCGCACTGCCTTCTCTGGCTTGCTCTTGATTTTCTTTGATTCAACTTCCACATCATCTCATAACTTCTCCCTCCTGATCCCCCCCTCACTTCCCCGTCCTCAAACAAAGGCATGCATTTTCCTACCCCTACATGCTTCAACACCGCCTCCTTCATCTTACCGGACATGACCCCAGCCGCAATTGTGGACGTTACAGGGGCTTTCCTCTCGCTGACGTGGGACAAGAAGGAGAAGAGCAGGCCGTCGCGAGCCATGGCAAAGATGATACGGGGTAGGGGGAACATGGAACCCAACAGACTGGGGTGGGAGTGAGCAAAATGTCAGATTGGGATGACAGGTGTGGATGTAGGGTAGAGGAATAAAGACGAACTGAAGAAGGACGGGGGAAGGATTAGTAAAAGGAGAGGAATAGGGTGGAGTTGCAGATTCGGGGCAGGAGAAGGTGCAACCGGTACCAGACTTGAAAACTTGTTGAACAACAGGAGTGTTGGCAGACGATACTCTGGTGCCAGCATGCAACATATCTCCCTGTTCAATGGCAACTATCCACCACATGCTGTGACGCTGCACTCCAGTGTAAAAATATGCGGTTACTTGAAGTTAACCATGCACTCGAGTTTGGTCCGTTTCTCTTTAATCCCCAAGATGCAGGTAGAAAATGTCCGTTAAGTTTGTTAAAAGCAGAAAATATATACCATCTGGTGCGTGTTAGCTGTAGAGATAATACAACCTGGACTGCCTCAGCTGACTAAACAAACCAACAAAAAAAAGCGATGTAAAACAGGATTAGAGACAGTTAGCGATGCTCTTTTCATGCTTGTGCATGAAAGGCACAGTACACCGACTTCTGGCACGTTAAATTGGAATTCGCAACAGGAGAGCCAGAACATACGCTCAGCCCCGAAGCATAAAAAGAAGCGTCGGTGAACGTGGATGCTGTATTTATGACATGCGTGTTAGTGTCTCACCTGCCACTATGCCAGAGGTGAGGGTTGCAATTAGTGGGGTTTTGGTGCGGGGGCTGATCTCAGCCATGAACTTGAAAAGCAGCCCGTCGTCGGCCATAGCCCACATCACGCGGGGCGTAGGGAACATAGCACCCAGCAGGCTACCGTGAGGGAGGGGAGACCAGGATATATAGTATCCACACTTACACCCAAGAGAATGCCGTGAAACATACATGAACAGAGACACCAGCTCACAAAGAAAATCACATATAGGACAAATGACAATGCAAGGTGACACAATGTAGCTTTAGCATAACATTTGCAGAAACACGTCATAGTATAAGTGTTATATGGTTCCTATTTGTCAAAGCAATATTCATGTGAAAAATACACTGCCCGGCCAAAAAAGTCACATACGTCACAATATTTCTTTGGACCGCCTTTAGCTTGTGCAATGCCACAAGATTTCCATCCATTGTTGCATTAATTTTTCAAGATCTTGTATTGATGATGGGAGAGTCTGACCACTGCACAAAGCCTTCTCCAGCACATCCCAAAGATCTCAATGGGGTTAAAGTCTGGACTCTGTGGTGGACAATCCATGTGTGAAAATAATGTCTCTTACTCCCTGAACCAGGGACCCTGATGACATTGCCATCTTGGGATATGCCAGTGCCATCAGGGAAGAAACAATCCATAGATGGAATAACCTGGTCATTCAGTATATTCAGGTAGTCAGCTGACCTCAGTCTTTGGGCACATAATGTTGCTGAACCTAGACCTGAGCAACTGCAGCAACCCCAGAACATAGCACTGCCTCCACAGGCTTGTACAGTAGGCACTAGACATGATGGGTGCATCACTTACCCACTATCTTTCCAGTTTTTAATAATCCGTTGGACAGTTCGTAACACAATTTTAGTAGTTTCTACAATCTCCTTAGATGTTTTCTCTTGCTTCTACAAGGATGTGTCTTTCAACATGGTTGATTAAGAAATGAGAAGCTACTTATTGCATCAGCTGGGGTTAAATAACTTGTTGCCAGCTGAAAGATAATCACCCATGCAGCAATTATCCAATAGGAAACTCATACCTATTTGCTAAGTTAAATCCAGGTGGTGACTTTTTTTGGCCAGGCAGTGTAAGCATCTAAAACCCAGATAATAAAGCAATTCTAACCTTAATATTCATTTTACGGTGGCTGTAAAAGACCCCTGTGTTATATAAACACAAATATACACTGAGGGTACAATTATAGTATTCTCTAGGAGCACCCTTATTTTTAGGTAAGGGATCAGTTGTCGTCTAAAGTTAAATATAAACTCTCTCTCACACACATACATAGAAATGAGACAGGACTAGAGTGCATGAGCGTGCATTTACAAGTACTGGCAGAGCAATGCAGGTGCAACGGTGTGGAGCTGCTTACCTGGTAGACAGAGCACAAAGAGAGCCTACAGCTACAGCATACTTGGCTCCTCCCCAGCCCACATATTTGAAGGCTACGGGCAGGGGGCTGTTGCTGTCCAACAGGTAGTACGGCATCATGAGAGTGAGGGCGGCGGAGACGCCGAAGTACGCTACAAAGCAGATGAGCAGCGACGATACGATACCAATAGGAATGGCTCTCTGGGGGTTCTTCACCTCTTCCCCTGGGGGCGCAGATAGTGAAAAGACTTATTTAAGGGGCAAAAGATAGAATGGCACTTACTACAAAAGTCTTTCCTTTTGTCGTTTCCAATCACGCATTTGCCTTTAAAGAACTAGCCAAATGAAATGCTAACTAAGTGCTACCCCCACATGCTATCAAATTGAAATCAAACGCAAACGGCACTGAATTAAGCCGACAGTTAACTGTAAAATTCAAATGATCAGAATTCGGGTTCAGCTAAGTCACCATCACACTTATTCTCCAGAGTCACAGATAACAGATAACGCAACAAAACTGCATTAGCTGCATTGAGCAATCGTGAGTTGTTTCTCAAGCATGTAAATTGTTTCGGCGGACCGGGTCCCCTTACTTCTACTTTCTTAAATGTGTGCGTTCATCTTATTACATCAGCCTGAAATCGCTCCATAACACTGTTACCTGTTAACCAACCGTTCACACTCCATTGCATGTTCAAGCAGATTCCTTACGTGGCAGTACGGACTAGATCTTAAATGTGGAAAACTGGGTGAACACATTTGGGGTGATGTTTTGCAACTGACTAAGCAAGCAGCTTATATTCCCCCCTGAAACACCCAATTATTCATCTGCAGGGGATTATGCAACCGAGGTCATCAGAAAACATTCAGGGGTCTTGTTCTGCAGTGAAACCGTGATGAAGGAATGTGTATGAAACTGACGTGTACACGACAACCACCGATTGGCCCAGATTATCGTAAGGCAACAGGCTGTAAGCGGGACAGGGATCCGATTGTGTGGATGGAACACTGTGCATGTGTGTGTGGACGGGGAAAGGGATAATGGCTTCATACCAACTTCACTCTGGCCAGAATACACACACACACACACACACACACACAAATGCACAAGATGATGTAACACCTTAGGGGTGCTTGAGAGTGTGTGTGACAGACATGCCAAACTCAGTCAATCATTTCATGGTTAACTTTATGTCAATTAGAGTTCAGCAAAAAGTGTTGGGCCAGAGTGCAGGCAAGCTGGAAGAACTTTGTAAACTGTCTTTGTAGTAACCCAGAGGCCTGGAACCAACTAAACAGAATTATATGCGTGAAGACCCACTTATTCATACGAGTATATCAGCATCTGAGTATAAGGAACTGCAAAACATCTTCTCCACACTTCATACCATGATTTACCTCCTAAACCAAGTTGTGTCTGGCATTCTGCCAAGAGCAGAAATGGGCCACGCATCTTAAAGAGCTTTTTTTTTCCTGCCTTACCCCGGTCTTATATAATACTCCTGGATGTTTAGACAAGCCTAGGCCTGAAATGGTTTCAATGCCACATTCAGTCACACACACATCCCCCAAAACTGAACCATGCCTTTGGGGCGTTCAGCCGCAACCAACAGACTGAGTGTTTCTGATCTTAATCTGGCACTGACCTGTGGTGGCGATGCAGTCAAATCCAACAAAGGCGTAAAAACAAGTGGCAGCCCCAGACAGGACACCTGTGAAACCAAACGGCATGAAGCCGCCCACTCCTAAACTCTCCCTAGTTGGCAGAATGTCTGTCAGACTGGAAAGACAAAGAAAAAAATAAAATAGGTCTTTTTAAAGGGTCACCCAAATTACGAAAGACAAAATTGTGTCAAAATGACTTCAGGATGCGTCCTTACTTGAAACTGGAGTTACTCGTATAATTGGCGTGTAGGATTTTTTCAGGGTCTATCTGCCAGTTCTTCAGAGTGCCTTTGACGAGGCCGGAGACCACCATGAACAACAAGACTAGGACGTTGACACAAGTAAAAACCTTGTTCACCATTGCTGATTCTTTGACCCCAAAAGTCAGCAAACCTTAGAATTATACAGGACAAAGGAAGAGAAGATTAAAACTGTGTGGAAAAGTTCTACGTCAAGGAATATGACAACAAGCAAAGATGAAATACGCTCAGTGTGAGCAAAGCAACTAACCTGTTAGAGTGATTATGATGAGAACAGCAAACATGTCAGGATACTCTGCCAGTATGCCCGGAGCGTTCATTGACATGTACTCTCTGCAGAACATTTCTATTCGCTTCCCTACCAACTCGTCAAAGGTGGCACTCCATGCACGCGCCACGCTGGAGGTACCTGGAATGAGGCAAAGGAGAGACCTGTTTGTTTCTTCCAGGTACACATGACAACAATCTACTACCTGTACATTACTGTCGCTTTGTGTTTACCAATAATATAGGAGAGGATGAGGTTCCATCCAGTGATGAAAGCCCAGAGTTCTCCTACAGTCACATAGGAGTAAAGATAAGCTGAGCCTGTCTTGGGGACTCTGGCGCCAAACTCAGCATAGCAAAGACCAGCCAACACTGAGGCTAAGGCTGCTATCAGGAAAGATAAAACAATAGCAGGACCTAAGAGGGAAATGGAAATAATACGATTACATTTTCATATTGGTTTTACGAGGCATCTTTTTATCTTCTACAGTAACATCGACTTACCCGAATTCACTCGTGCAACGGCCCCAGCTAGCACATAAACACCAGCGCCCAACGTGCTGCCCACGCCTAGGGCTACCAGGTCAAAGGTGTTGAGGCATCGGGACAGACGGGACTCCTCCGAGCTGCAGTTGACCACCTTCACCCTCAGCAGCTGTTTCCCAAAATGCAGAAGCTTCTCCAGCGCCATGGATCACAGTCGGGCCTCAGGGAGGAGAGGGCAAAAAGGTCTTCTGGGTTTCACGGGGGAGAAGGGGAGCGGCTACGCAAATCCTAATGGGTTAAAATATGAAGGACAGTCATTTGAATGATTTAAGTCATTGAGTCGTAGCCACTCAGAAGAACACCTAACGAGAATGTCTTCGAATTATCCACGTAGGTCCACTTGGACTCAAGATGATCAACCGTGACTCCACACACAGGAACACCTGAGGAACTTCTTTCAAATTTGGCACAAATGTCCACTTGGCTCAAAGAACCGTGGTCACTGTGACTTTGCAAAACACTATTTTGGCCTTAACATATCACTGGCTACAGTAAACATGACAAGATGTCCAATACAATAAAATACAGCAACTTCACCGTGAGATTAATAATGTTCTTCAAAAAGAGTTTTATTAAAGTCTCCTTTGCCTACATTGTACTGTATAAGCCTAAAGAGACATGGAAGTAGGCTGTAACTTTAACTGGTCGTCAGAGTCGTACAACCACAAAGTGGTAATTCTACTTTTGTCTTAGTTTTTTTTTCCTCAGTGGTCTTTCCATAAACTGGGACCAATCCAGCTATTACTGGTGTTCAAACAGATCCAAATATATGTGAACACAAACATACACAACGAGTGTAATGCATTAGTAAAGTAGTACGTTATGTGTCTTTGTGACTATAAAAGCAATAACATCTATAAATACTGTCTGCACAGTGCCTGTTTGTTGCAGACCTCGTAAAAGGGGTCCACTTGAGCCCGACACACCGGTCGTAAGTAGAACACGGTTTTCTTCGGGTTACGTAACGCAAACCAAATCCACAATGTGTGACTGTTAGCCAAAAAACCAGAGGCCTATAGGGATAATCCATCTTGTTGCTGGATATATTGTTGACATATGTTGCATAACACAACCCAACTCACAGGAGGGGAGGAACGAGCAGCCCTCGAGAAGACTGCTCAGCACAAGGAGAAGAATCATAACTCATGACACACAAGCACTTTCCGAACACATGCTCCTACTCCTCCTCGGAGGACATCAAACACAGCGAAGGCTGTACGTGTTCACCTCTGCTTGGGGTCGCAGAGTTGCACTATTGAAAAGAAGGACATGGTCAAAACTGTAGCCACAGAGGGCGAGATATCCTGACTTTGCCTCAATAACTTCGCCTTTTAAACCCACACTTCCAGTCTGTAATGCAGTCATCCTGTTACAGAGTTTAAGACTTAAACTGTTTTCTCAAACTTCATAAATGTCCCCTAGAGGCGGATGAGCTATTACACAACTGCACAGGCAGTGCCACTCCTTGTGATGAGTAAAGTTTTATAAGTTTATAATAAAAAAAAATACTGGAATCCTCAGCCGGATAGATTTTCCGTGTAACTGTAAAAAGTGCTTTTAAAATCCACGTCTCCGCCGTTTTTAATAGTTTCGCAAATCTAGCGAGGCCAAACACAGCTGTAGGACTTCTTTCCTAAGCGGCTGAAGATTCTTCGGGTCAGTCATCTGTCCAACATCTCATGTACATTCCCCAGTCCTGAGCTCACAAACCCGAGAGGTAATGCTCGATATTTTGGAGAGGAAAGAAACATATGAAGGGCAAATGTAGGAAAGGAAAGGTGGGGTGGGGAGGGGGGATATAAACAATGTCCCTGCAGTAATGCAAACTGCAAAACTTGGCCTCAGGTCCAGTGGTACAGTATGTCCTATGTAAAAAAAAAAGGGACTGACTGAGCTACATGCAGACTGAGCTACATGCAGTAGCACAACACATTTCTAGGTAGCTTGTCAGACTACACTGACCTGAGAGTGTACACCCAGAAAGGTCATGTGGACAGCGCAACAGTCATGTCACAGCTCATGGAAACTTCTACATAAGGGTAATGTAAGGTGACATCCCTGCAGCCTTTTGTTTTCCTTAGGAAATATTCAAGCTCAGAGACAAGTGTCCAACTGATTCAACCACATTTAGAAAATACATACACAGATATTGTCCTGGTTAAACATATCCAGTAACTATACCTGTATGGAAACAAAGAAGCTGGAGCCATATTGCCACAATTAGTCACTTGTGTGTTTATTACTACACAAGTCAAAAGATGTTAGTCATCCTCTCCCACATGGAAATGTGCTCTGGAGGTCACTATTGTTTGCATTGCGTCATCGATCATAAATGGTGTTCCCAGTCAACAGTGAACCCCCTCACCCCCCCGGATGTTCTTTACATATCACGTGGAAAGAATTTTACAGGCGCCTGCCTCTCTCATTGCCTGATATTTGGAGCAAACGATTTGATGGTGTGCCTTTACACACCAATACATCGGAGCGGCAGGAATTGGCCGGTTGACTTGCGAAAAACTGAGATAAAGGAATCAGCTGCAATTTGATGAATCATTACATTAAATAAAAGCAAATGTATGACTCGTCCAAATTATTATTATTTTTTTAATGACAGAAAAAGCAATATTACGGACAAAACAGAATATTCAAAGACTTAACCTTAGGTTTTGGAAGACTGTGATAGGCAACACTTTCTGGCATTTACAGAAACACATTTACACCAAAGGCCTACACCAAATGTGAAAGTGCCTCTTATTAATAATCATACCTAAATAAAGGTATTCATCAAATAAAAGTCCACAGTGTTTGAGCAAATCTTGAGGAATGTCGATGCTTTGTGCCATTTATCTCCATTCCTTCGTAAGTGGAAAAAACGTTCCGTGCATAATCCATTAAAAAACTGGATTAAACCAGCAGCCGTAAGACTGCTGAGCTAATGCACATCTATTATTCTGTCAAGATTCATAAGCAGTTGTTTATCCTGAAACAGCAGCTCACATGCTGCATTGGTGTTGCAAATCTAGGACGATTTTGAATGAACGCTTGAATAAAATCAAATATCCTATTCAAATATCCAGGGGTGTCCCCAAAGCGCATACAGAAACAAACACATAAACACAGAACAAAGGAGTCTATATGAACCGCGTGGCCCTCACTGACACGGCCACATGTGCTTCAGTTTTCTGTCAGTACAAATAATCAGGCTGAATAATGACGGCTTAACTTGAAGGAAACACTTAGAGCAACCTTCAGTGTTTGAAACTAGATGCATACGGAAATCCACCTGTGGCAGATCAGGACAAAACCCGCGTTCGGGAGAATAAGACAAAGCATGAGTACTCACTTGAAACCACCTACAGATTCAGCTCAGCTGTTGATCTGCGCAGGAAGAACGGTGACAGACAGAGGGATTTGTTAACTATTCTTTAAGCTGCTGGGGAAACTGTGGAGCATTCGACGGTCAGCGTCGGTCAGAAATAGAATCTGGGGGAATCACATGGCTCGGCTATTCCAAGCAGCACACACTCGCACATGCACGCAACAAGCGCCGTCAAATGCAGCGCTGGCTGAGTGAGTGACCATGAGCACCTCGACGAATGAGTTTTTACAGTTTGAACTGGATGTGTGTGCACTCTTATATAATCACACGGTTGCAGCTGCAGTCGCAACTGTCATCCAGTACTTCTACAAGAACAACAACGTTTTCTGTAAGAGAACTACAGACAAGCTCTGGCTTTGAGTCACTTGTGTATTCAAGTGCAAGCATAATTAAATGCAAACTTTTTTTGGAGTCACTACATTGAAATAGTGATAAAGCTGCACACATCTTGCAAAATTTTGGATTTAGAAGAAAGCATGTTTCTTGTGCACACACAGCCAGTTTAAAAAAGATTTGGCCCCGAGTACATCAGATGTTAAAACAGTTAAGGCCACGCCCATCAGTGGGTGAGGGCAGTGGCTGACATGGAAGGAGGTGTGATGCCTCAGAACCAATCAAAGTCCAGGATGAGGTCTTACCACCAGTTTTACTGCCACATAACTAGATTTATATCAAAAGAATTGAATTATTTATTTTAAAAAAGGAACAGATCTACAGTATGTCAATAAAGCTCAGGTGTGAATTCACAAAGGGAGATGTGTTCTCTCACATTCAGTCTCCATTCATCTACAGTGAATACGGGCTCTTTGTGTTATTCTAGTCTCCTCATCAATCCACATTCCAAAGCTGTCAGTGTCACTTAATTCTCAATTTCAATGTCACTCCTCTCCGGTAACGATTCGATCTGTTCGTCCGTATTCTCCGAGCCAGTCAGCTCCTAGTTCTAGTTCTTTGGATTCATTGCAGTTCTGTCAGTCTGCCTTTCAGACATCAGTCATCCCCAACGGCACCTCCTGTTCCAGGACATTCTTGACAATTCAGTGCATTTTGCTCTTTACTTTCAAGTCCTCTCTCCTTACTGGACTATATTTCAGAAGGTCACTTAGACTTGCTCCAGTTTCCCTCTCAGTCTCAGTCACAACATGTGGGAATTTCAACAAACACCTATTCTTGTTGCCACTGTCAACACAGTCAACTTTGAACTGAACTAACTTGTGTGAAAGGTGTTTTACAAGCTTGACTGATTCATATGCTTTACTTCACCGGACTGACAAAGATACAGAAAGACAAATCAGACAAAAACATTTTACATTTGACAAAAGCTTAACCCTCGTGCTACCCTCTTGCATGATCTCTATCTGTCTGTCCATTCACTTGGGGTCCCAGAGACCCCAAAGATAGCACGAGGGTTAAGCTTTGCTTTGGAGATGATCTAACCACATAGAGCATAGATCTGTAAACTCATGCAGTACATTATGGTGTTCTTACTGTATAGTATAAGCAGCTGCTCCCAAGGATATGCTTGCTATGGGTGTCCAGCTAAGTGAGTAGGTGGATGTGGCAGGTGGGTTCCCTGAGAAAAGGGAACGGCATGCAACAGCAGATTGTTGACAGCTACCTATTGACATTTAACATCTGTTTCCATCCCGTGCATCTTTGTGTACACACGTTGCCAGGCAACCCCTGCTGGACATACATGACCGATGTAAAGCTATAACAGACTATCTGCATTAGTCCTTCCTGATTAATTATGTTTGCAATAATGTCCTGGTGCCGTCTTTATTAGCTAACTCACACAGGTTTCATCAGTTCAAGTAGACTTGTAGCCAGCAACGGTAAACACACAGTAGTGTCGAAGTCACTGTCTGACAGAGTGCCATGGGGGCAGTTTCAAGTATGTCCCACTGGGTCACCTTGAACTCATCACATGCATGACAGTCAGTTAATCAACAGGTCAGGAACAGCAAAGTCATCACCTCCAAGTACAACGATATGTGACTAATGCAGTGGCAATAACACTGTGTCAGGCCATAATGTGTCTTTTTAAAGTTTCTAGATTAGTTTTACACATAAAGCCAAATCATGTTCTTTAGTTAAACTTAGAGGAAATTAAGACCTTGGGACAAAAGAGTGTGCAGTACAGCTAGATTGTCATTCCGACAATTAAAAAGCTGGTTAAGGGCATCGCTAGCCGTTACAATACAAAGTTCATTCTCAGAATCTCAGTGTTTTCATTCCAGCATCTAATCACTTCCGTGAGCATGAATAAACAATGTGATCGTGTGTTACTATTACTCAACATCGCATTAAAGAGCCTGATCCATGTTTTGTACACACTGCAACCTAGTGCAGGCGCAGACGCTTACATTTAGCACACTGTTTTCACAAGTTACGCACTAATGAGACAAACTACACATTTATGCTGGTGTCATGGAGCATACAAGTAAAAACATTTAAGATGCACATACAATAAAGAGGAAATATGAAGCCGAAGCATGCTGAAGCTGTCTCCAGGATCTCATGGAACCTGGAAAGCTTCCGCCAGCCCTTAAGTCAGCAACTTGCCCACAACTGACCCACTTTCCCCAGGGCTAAAGTTAGACTGGCTGGAGCTGGTCTCAACTGATGCTGTCAAGACTTTAAAGGTCAGCTCTTTTTACTGACTCATTCTTTGGTGCCCTTCACGACGCTGATGTTCCTGTTCATTTCTTGTTATTAAAAAGCACTGGCACTTAAAGCAATACTAAGTAGAACTTTTGCTGAGAACCTGTATGTGGTACAAATACTATTGTGCTACAACAAATCCTGCTAGACACGTTTAAACAGTCACCGAAAACCAGTTTGCATTTGATATTAATCAGAACCACCATGGCTAAGCTGCTCATGCACTGTAGCCCTGAACTTTTCTTGACACTACCTGAGGTTCTAGGGTGGGTTGGTGTGTGAACCTAGAACCTCTGGAATCTTGGACTAGGGATGCATTAGTGCGTGAACCTAGAACGTCTGGATTCTAGACAAAGGGGTGGGCTAGAGTGTGAACCTAGAACCTGTGGTTTCTAGAACTAGGGGTGGGCTAGTGTTGAAACTCAGGTTTCTAGAACTAGGGGTAACCCAACTGATTAACCCAGTCAGTAAACTTAGAACATCTGGATTCTAGAACAAGGGGTGGATTAGTGTGTGAACCTAGCACCTCTAGCTTCTAGAACTAGGGGTGGGTTAGTGTGCGAACTGGAAACGCTGTATTCTAGAACAAAAGGTGCATTTGTGTGTAAACCTAGAACCTTTGGATTCTAGAACACAGTGCAAAATGTTTTACAGTGTTCTCTTATTCTCTTCTACTCTTATTCTGCAATTTCTCTACTGTTTCTTTATTTGTGGTTGAAACTGTCAAATCCTAGGATACACAAGTAACTATGATTTTAACTTCTTACACGGTATACCCTAATAATTTGAACCTTAAAAGTAGTTATTACAAATGTTTTTAAGAAATGTATTTTTTCCCTAAGAGAAGTTTATTTTTCAGCAGCAAGCAGCTCCTTACTTGCTGCTTGCTTTGTGAATGGCAGTGGCCACTTGCTGCTTTCACTCCAGTGCAGATTACAGTCACCCCACCCCCCCAAACACACCACGGAGCAAAACGTCCCAATACTGATCAGTTTTATATCCAGTAGCCATTGCGCTGCGGCTCCTGACAGTCAATTCTGCATGATCATGTTTGCAAATGATGCATTTGCAGTAGTTCTCAATCGACTTCATCTGCGCGTACTGATGTGTGAAAGAAGGAGATTATGTAACTCAGTTGCGGTTGCTCCAAAAGCGGCTCTGGAAGCCTCATTGTGTGTACACAAACGTGGTGCAGGAAACTACTAGAGCAGTAAAAATGCGAAAGGTCTGAAGCAAGCATGCGTTTTGGAGCGCGCTTCAAGTTGCATTCAGGAACCCGTCCAACTTTACGCACGCCAAGTCCTTTGTCTAAACTCAGGCTCCGATAGGGATATAACGAAGTTAATTACACAGCGACTGCTCGGTCATTTTCATGCATGTGGCCATGAAGTAAAATAAAAATAGCTGCACTCTACCTTTCAAAACCCGCTTCAAAATAGATCCAAGGAGCGGAGATTTTCCCTTGAGAGGACTGAAAATGGGAAGCCAAGCCAATGCGTCGCCACGCGATGGTCAGGAAAGATGTCTCTTTAAAGGTGGTAAAGAGAAATTTAAGGTGTAGAGTTGCTTTCCGTTTAGCACGAGGAGGGGAGGAGAGGAGGGGGCCAAGGAGGCAAACAAACCCCGCCCGTCCATTACAACAGTTGAGCAACGGCTCATGAGTTCATAGGAACGGCTTTGTCAAGAGTTTGGAGACTGGCGATGTGCAGCTTTGGAGAAGTCCTCTAGTCAGAAAGAAGCAAGAATAAAGCTCCAATAGGTGAAGGGAACTCTTGTTTGAGGCTAGGCTATAGAGGATAGACAGACACTTCAGTATTCTTACACTGGGAAATACTGGAAATTATTTTGGATTATCTCTTTGTTGTAATGTGCAAAAAGACAGCAATGATTCAAATGTACATTTTATTCACAGGCAAATAAACAACTAAAACGCATTTTTTTTTACAAATCGAGCATTTTGTAGATGACAGAAAAGGGATGAAGCGTGAATGAAGCTACGGTCGTGTAAGTTGTCTCACAAACAGTTTGCTGGGGTGAAAATACCTTTAACGTTTGGCACATACGTAAAATGAATTGTGAAAGAAGTGACGGGTCAGATTTTACACATAGCCGGGGTGAATGCAGTGTCCACTCAGAGACCACACTATTTCCAAATCATTATTAAAGTTGACTGAATTTGAATCCTACTAAATGATGCATTCAAAATACTGTCAGCGTTGTATAAATGAGTGATCTTTTTGAGCTAACAATGCAAGGCCTCCTTTCATCATTTGCCTTGTGTAGGTGTAGAAACACTTTTATCAAGAGGGTAGCGGTACACAAAATTCTTGGTTCGGTATGAACCTTGGTTTTGGAGTCACACGTCATTACGGCACCATTTCATTAGCCATAATTCTCACTGTGACAGTTAAGGCACTCTGATGCTGTATACTGCCAATTCTCCCAATGATATATAAAAAAAAATGTCCATTAAAATGCAATACAGCCTAGTGATGATTACGTTTACCAGTATTGCCAGATTTAGATATTGCGTTTACAAGTAAAGCAAAGCTGAATTTCTATCATTTTGTCAAGAATAAGCACATGAGCACCATCTTGTATGAAATGTAACTGGACAAAAGCAACAGGGAACTTGGTGTTTATATTGACAATGAGCTCTGACACTTTTCTCTGCAGGAAAGCTGATGGACAGCTGGTGCAGAACGCAGTAACGTTACCAGTGGAGGTCACGCTCTTGAGGTTTTATTCAGGGAGTGCAGTTTGTTGACCTGAAGGTAACTGTTTAACTCACAGGATGTAACGAACCGAGGAAGCTTCATACCGAACCAAGCCTTGTGTACCGAACAGTTTGGGTCAAATACACACACTTTCTATACAATATTCACAATATTTACAACTATGTGTTTCTGCCCTCTGTTGTTTTAGTCGTGGTCACAGCTGTTGAGTTTTATTTAAAGTCTGCTGATGTGCATTTTTTCCTCGATTCCTACTTGGTGATCCAGAGGCTGCAAATGTGCCGAACCCTTAAAAGGTGGATGAAAAGTTGCTTCCGTCGCGCTGTCCTCTATGCTCTCACTTCCAAAAGTGGTTTGATGTCTTTAATACCATGCTCTGCTGCCACACTGATGATGTGGTCCAGGGCGTTCATGTGACCCAACATCTTCACAACCTCTTTGACCTGCTCCCTGTTGTCAGATATGGGAAATATTAGAAGTAGTATAGGCAAAATCCTTCATCATCTAAATTAATTCTTGAAGTACTTTCAATACTATTCCAGCAGGTGGCGCTATAAATAGCTTCATGAATCTTTATTTACCCAAATCATCTAAAGCTCTGTATACAGAGTAAGCCTTACTTGGAAGTTTGACGCTCAACATCGGACCGTCCTAAGCTGCTGCGGTGCAATGAGTTAGCCAGGTGAGTGAGGTAGCGACAGAACGGCTCCAACTGAGGCAACGTCTGCTGGCCCTTCAGTCCAGAGAACCAGTGCACTGGCAAACACTCCACCACCTGAAGAGGATACAAGAGAAAGTTAAATGCTTCTACGTCACTTGGTTCAGTCACAGACAGTAAAAGCTGACCAGCTGAGACGTGCGTTTGTCAAGTCGAACTCTTCTTATGGTTGTAAATACGTATCATGGGAAGCCATAACGACGTCATGCCTCCTGACTGACATGTCTTACTTGCGTGGTGTACAATAAGAGTGGTACGTACCAGGAAGTGCATTTTAGTAACAGTGCTTGTCTACAAAACCATACATGGAAACACACATCAAGCGCTAAATTAACCAACAGACTTCACACTGACGTCTTTCCAAAGAATGTGCAACGGACAAAATAAACAACTCTGTTTCCTTTGGCCTTCATGCCGATGAACTCTACCCTGGAAAGGTAAACGTCTTTATCTCATAACGTCAACAAATAAGCTAATCTTAGTTCTCATTCACAAGGTCTAAGTTTTTGTTTAGACAGTAATAAAAATGTGCGTGTCTACTACCTTCTGGCACTTCTGCACATTGTCCTCCGATGTGTCGGTCGTCTGGAGCGCAGAGAGGATGTATCTATTCAGAGTGCTGTCCAAAGCCAGTTCCTTCAGACAGGAAGTGGATAAGATACCTTCCCACTGCAGGATGTTACCCAGCAGCTATGAACAGAGGAGGACAGAGTTGACATGTTGACCAGGAACTCAAAGGAGCGTATGATGTCAGTGTCCAAGCAGCTCCTTTAGATTTTAGTCAGACATTCAGTCGTATGCTCTGAGCTACAGCAATCATCATGAAGTGCAATCAGTACCTGAATGTTTGAATTAATTAAAAATCAAAATGTCTTACGTACCTTCACACAGGACCAGAACTGCCTCTGGTAGAATAAGTAGGGACTGCTATTTTTGTTCTCCAACACACTGAACAAAAACAAATAGAATATACACGTCATTATTATATCTTCTAACATGCTTCTCTTCAATACCGGAGAAATTAGATTTATTTTTTCCTTTTTCCAGTATTATATAGCATACTTTTTGGGGTAGAGTGGAAGGAAGACGTCTTCATCCAGTGTCCGCCTCGTCCGTAAGACAATTGATTTCAATAGCTCCTAATAAGAGGAAATTAGGATGATATATACCCAATAGTTTTACGGCAGTAAACACAAAAGTCAAAGTGTGTTGCAAAAGCAGAGAAAGTGAGCAGTACCTGCGTGTAACGATTGTCCCCGTGCAGCACGGTGGGATAACCTCTTAATAGTCTATGAATGAAGGCCACCAGCTTGGACGTCTGACTGCTTGAGAGTGGATCCCACACTTGCTCTGCCAACACTAACGCAAACACAGAAGACACATTTTGAACGGGCCCAAATAAATCTGTTTTAGTGTACTATGTGCTGCTGTGCAAGTTTCTCTACCTGTCAGTTTGGCAAGAATGACCTTTTCCACAATGGCAGGCAGCAAGCTGACATCCCCATCTCCTCTCTGCACCGTGCTGTTCTCCTCAAAGCCGTAAAATAACAGCGACTCGAACCAGAGCATGTACTCGAAGTTTGCACACGGCGCCTGAAAAATATGACAAAGGCGATTTCAGAATTTCCCATTTTCTTCCCAAACAGGAAACAGTTAGGTTGAAAACACACACTACCTCCAGAGGGTTCCACGTGATCAGCTGCAGACGGACTAAGGGGTTAAAGAGCTTGGGCAGACAGAGGCCTATGTAAGCATCTCTGTAGCAGTCAGGATAGTTTCTCCTCCACACTTCAAAATGGGCTTTGATGCAGTCAAGAGAATGAAAGTCATCCACCACGTCCTCAAATACTTTCTTGCTTTCCTTGATGATACGATCTGGACGGGAAGAAAGGCGCTTGTCAGGCATGGGCGACAGAACGTCAGATGTCTCTGATACATCACATTAAATCAAACCATTCTCGTCTAAGGATGTACCTCTCTCCATGTCGAAGCTGGTGATGTCAGTAGAGGTTTCCTCATCATCAGATGATAAGCCTTCTTTGTGCTCAGCCCTCTTTCCATTCTGCTCTCTAGCTTGCCGCCGTCGTGTTCTGCATCCACCCACAACAACAAAAAGCAGCCAAATTAAAAACTAGAGCAGAATCTGTGATAGTCCGTTAGCAGCTTGGCATGAAATTGACTCTCTCGAAGTCACAACTTAAGACCTCTAGCGTGGCCAACTTATTCTTTACAGATTGCAAAAACAGATTAGTAGAGCATGTTTTGAAGAGCAAAGCACAGACGGCTAAACTCGTACCGTCTTGCTTCTCTTTCAGCTATCCTCCTCTGACGACTGTGCTCTTGGTACGCTGCGCGATCTCGACCAAACGAGTCTAGATTAGGAGCCATGACAGCTTTATCTGCAAGAGACAGGGGTCATGTTAGAGCCAGCAATGTAAAGCTGAGCCAGCCCATAACCCCATTCTTATTCTGGGAACTTGGGAGCTCACATAAGAACAAGAGATTTAGAATAATACAAAAACTTTCTAAACCATTATTTACAACCATCAGTAAGCTGTATTTGTCAGAAATAAATCTCGTTAATATACCACTTACCTGGCCACTTCAGGCATGTTACAGTCTTAGTGTCAGATGACAAGTCACTAAAAGATCATGTTTGTCATCTATACTTAGTGACTCATTGCGTGAGCTGAGCCGTCAAAGAGGAGCCGAAATAGCTCCTTCAATAAAACATTTCCTATATACAACGTACATGCTCGCTCGCTCACAATCACACATCACTTAACCTTAATCGTATTCATGGGGGTTATGTGATAAAAGGTTGCAAACCCCACACTCCCACACCGACACACACTCACAGAGAACTAACGAGGCCGTTCAAATAAATCATAAAAACCTTCAAGATGGACTGACTTGAAAGGCTTGCAAACTCCGACGATTCATCTTTAATATCATCCTGTCTTCTCTGGACAAGTCGTGAGGCCCGTTGCCTTAGTAACTGGTGCATGGCAGCCTCCAGCTCCAGGACAGCAGGCACCTGAAAGATATGATGTCTTTTGTGACCTCTGACCCAACAAAAGTGGGACTCCGAGTCACGTGGATGTCTTGCTGGGGGGATAAAAGGAGCTTGATGGACTGTATAAAACAGGAACCGAAACATCTCTGGTGTCAGGTGAAAACTTGATATCTCTAAAAGGCCACATTGGAGGAGAGCTCGAATATTACGGAATCGTGTTCAGAATTGAAGCTGAAAATACGATCGAATGCAGCGTGTTAAACGCTGTGTTCAGTGAATGCACTGGAGTTAAAAGTTTTCACCTAACAATGACAAACAGTTCCAGTCACGTTTACACCATATTACATAACTCCATACTAAGTCATGCTGACAGTGGTTGGTTAATATCCCGTTTCAGTTTTGATAAGTTGGCAGCCGGAAGGCCGGTTCTCTTTTGGTTCCATGCAGGTGCTGCTCTGCTGCTGCAGGATCAAGACTAAGTTATTCTCTTTAGCCATGCATTTACCAAGTAGCTACAGGTGAACATACAACAGTCTGTGCCCGAGACAATATTTCAGTGTTTTATGAAACTGGAAGACGGAACACTTACATATATACTTTGCTATATTCAGCTAAATGAATGACCTCCACCTACTGTATGTGCAGTAACTAATATAAAATGTATTTAATTAGAGGATTTTCCTTCTGTACATAAAATATTTCCAGAAGTACATCACTAAAACATGACATCCTTGTCCAGTTGTAATGCAGCTGGGAAATAAATAAACAAGTGTTCCAAGTGACTGAGTTGCAGTGACACTGGTTTGTCAGCGTTGTTAGCAGCTCTTAATAATAAAGTCCCTAATAAATTAACTCCTGAATCAAAACTAAAGATAGTGTGTGTTGTGTCAGTTAATGCATCAAATACAAAATCTGTACAGGAATGAATCCCTCAATTCACACTAAGTGGTCAGAGATCGCACAGTCACAAAACAGCTAATCGGACAGCAGATAAATTCTCCCTTACCTTTTCGCTGAAACACTCAAGCAAGTCTCCAACATACCCTCGCATCTCTTGCAAGAATTTATATTGATCTGCATTGTCAGTGGATGAACCCTCCAGCTGCTGTATGATGCTCTCGGAAGCAGCTAGGTCTTCTCTGATCTGTTTGAAGCGCTTGGCGTTTGCATTGTTGCCTGCATGCATTTGGTTGAGCCTACAGACACATGACATACAGGAAGAGACATTAGGGATATATTAGATGGGACAAACGAAGTTAATCTGTTTTTAATAACCGACAGTAAGCAGAAAAATTAAGAGTGCACACACACAATACTAAGCAAAAAACACAGAGGGCCTCTCTTCAGTGGGTAGCTTTTCTGGGTCTTCAGAACCACAGCACACAGAGACGGCAGCAGCTGAGCTGAGGAGTGACAATAGACGTTGCTGCAGTCTTCTACTGAACCTACCTATCCTGCAGGCGTTTCTTTACCAGATCAATGGATACCGGGGTTAGATCACTAATAGGGGCCCCGTAGTGAACAGAGCCGTTGTCAGCACGGCCAGTTGGCTTGGCAGTCTGTGGGGCCACTGTGCTGTAGGTGAAAGGCATGCTGTAGGAAGCACCATAGGGCTGGGTCTCATAGCTGTTCTGATAGTAGACTGTGTTGTCCTCTGGCTGGCTGCTTTGGACCTAATCCATAAAAACAACAATACACAATACTTTTACTAGTAGGACAAACAGCATCTCTACTATGCAGTTCATAATGGCTGCAGGGTCACAGGGACTCATTCATGAATAGCTGATCAGAGATTCTGTACAGCTTACCTGAGGTATGCTGATTCCTTTCCTAATCTGCTCCTGCTCCCACCGGCTCACCTCTTCATCTTGACCTGTGTCCAGTGCCTCATCATCACTGCCCTCAATACCTGTGCACATGTGAATCAGACGTCCATCTCTTAGAGACAACAGCTGGGAACAGTAGAATACAATTCAGTGCACCACTTTAGGACGTTACCTATCTCCTCAGCTATCTTCTGTCTCTGGCTTTTGTTCCTGACTCCGCTAAAGCGGATCCTCTTCTCTTCCTCATCCTCGTCGTCGCTGCCATCTTGGTCTTCTCGCACCAAGCGTTTCTTTGGAGCTTCTGTCTCGATCAGAGGGGTTTCGCCCCCCAGCTCTCTTGCCAGTTGCCGGCGCTTTCTGGCAGCGTGGATGAACGCCGCATCAGGGATCTCCCCTGTGGAAGAGGAAAAAAAGGCTTTCAGGTTTAGAGGTATAGTGCTCTGCGTCCTAAGATGCAGTACCTAGTTTTAAGATTAGCTGCAGAACTGAACAAAAATTATATGACAGGCAAAGTTGCTGATATTTGCTGTTACATAACAAGACTGTTGAAGATCAGAGCCACCAACAAGACCAAGAATTCTTTACTAAAATGCTGATTGTGTGTTGAACATAGTCAAAATGTTGAACACGTATGATTAATATACCTGGTTTCAAGCTGCCAAGGGATGAAAGCGTGTTGAATGACGATGCTCCAGCGTTGTTGCTCTTAGACACTTGACCATGTGCCTCACTCTGACTCCTCGCCTCGTCTTGTTCGTCAGCACTGTCCACCTCCATCTCTTCCTCCCCCTGCTCACTACACGCTCCACTTGTAATCTCCTCTTTTATGGCACCCGCCAGGTGAGGTGTAGCATCTGGGGGAAAAAACACAAACAAATGCACACTCCTTTAACATTATAGCCACGTACAAGCGATGGCTGATATTTGGTTTACTGAACCCAACAGCAACGGAATAAACGGAATCGAATGGATATAATCCCCTTAGATGACTATCAAATGTCAAGCTGTTGAGTATTTTCTGTAACGGCGTCATTTAGGTTTTAGGCCACTTCTTAATTGTTCATAACCTTACTTCTGCAAAGTCCTCCATGCATCCTAGCAGGTAAACCTGTTACTAACGTGATCACATGAACGCTGAGCCAACACACCTGATTTGACTTCGTGTTTGACATATCCAGACTTCTCCAAATCCTCTTTGTATTCCTTCTTCAGCTGCTTGACAATCTTCTTGCTGTGATTTGGCTTCTTCACTCTGAACACCTCGGATCCTTCTGTTTACAAACATGTCAAACGTGAAAGTCAGTGGTTAATAACACACAAGTCCCACCCAATGAACGCGCACATCTTCAAAGCTAAAATAAATAAGATTTTGGTATCATTCGCTGAAAAGAAAGGTTACTGTTAAAGACCAGTACAGCACGTTTTGGTAAGCTAACGCTGACCGGCTAGCTAACTTAGCGCCGGTTTAACTTCCAATTTACCTTCTTCGTCGTCGAAACTCAGCAAGCTGGCTTTCGTGGGTACTGGTAGTGGTGCTGCCTCTTTCACTTTCTTCTCTTTCTTGACAGCTCTCAACATGCTAATATTAGCCGGGAAGCCATTGCTATGATAGCTATCCGTGCCGCTAGGTGCTCCGGTGATGCTACTACTGGAGGTCTCCATAAACGGGATCTCCACAACAGGCCCGAACGATGTCGGCGCCAGCTGCTGACTCTCCTCCTTTTCATCCTCGTCCGACTCATTCCTCCGGCGTAAGTTCACCTTTTTCACCTTTTTAAACATCGTGCTTCTCTTGTAAATGCAAAAACGCGCGTTCAAACGCGGGCCACCTTAAAACTATGCTCGCAATGCAATAATATTAAAGCCACACTCCATGGTCAGCCATTTTCTGTCAGAGGGATGTTGCGATTCTTCTTCTGATGCAGAGGTGGAGGTGAGTACAGGCGCCGCCGACACAGTACTGCCCCCGAGTGGCCAGACTTGAAAAACCCCCCAAAAAAAGTCAAGCAGAATAATCTGAAATGTGAAATATTCGTTGTTAAAGTGGCATTTGTTTCAAATACCAGCTTGACGAGTTGAGTGCTCTGACCCACACCATTTTAGAGTACCACACTGTCATTTTTTACACCTTTACATGTTTTGACAACGGTATTTACTCGTCGCTTTTCACATTATGGTTTTGTTTAATAGAAAATCAACTAATAAGCTTATATAACTAATCTTAAACAATTAAACCAAGCATTTTAGGTATGTTACCACACAGTTTCTTGTTTTGGACAAAGAAGTGGCAACTGACAGACACTATTATTCATTTGTACCAGTTAGAGATGTGAACGTGAATAAATACATTTTTCTTGCTAGGTGGGGATGTCCTGTTAAAGCAGGTGGCATGCACAGTCAGTCACCCTGTAGCCCAAATGAAATGTTTATTTACGTAATATAATGTTTAAATCATCTCACTCCTCTTTTTTGTTTGTTTGTTTGACTGAGATAGTGGACAGCGTATTTTCATACCAACTTGTTGCAGACATGTTAACATCACAAATAACACATTTACCAGGGTTCACACAGCTTACTTGGACACACAAATGCAGCAATATTGTCATATTTGTCATCTGTGACGCCCATGCTTTTACTGTGACCAGTCAGCTGTTCACCATCTCCCTATAGTTGGAGAGAAATGAAAAAAAAACTCCTTTCATTTTATTCACCCCTCATTATATTGGGGCTATTTATTTCACTTACCTACTCACTAGAAAACAGCCTTTTGAAAAAATAGTCCTGTGAAGATGAAAGATCCATACCTGTACCTGTGAAATTGCATCTGTATGTATGGTTAAACACATTACAGACAACGGAAGCACTGAGGTGAGCATATGTCTCCCCCGATAGTGGCAGATAATGTGTATTCTGGACTTCCACAATGTTCACTTCCTTTAATAAATGCCAGACATGTGAGGCGCCGTTAGTGAGGGTCATTACAGAGCCATTACAGAGACACGGCGTATAGTCGACGCCGCGGCAGTGATAATAACTGCTGAAATTAAAGTGTCACCGCAGACGAAGCCAGAGTGATATGTTGTGATTAATTAACAACAAGATGACCCTCTGCCATCAAGGAGATAATTGGAGATAAATATCTTCCCATTAATGGTAACAGTTCAGTTTTAACATCCCAGAGCCGTGTTTTCCTCCATAACTCATTCATCACAGAAGCATAAAATGTATTTCTCATCCAAGTGGGATGTAGTAAGCATTATCATTACGATCATTTCCTGATGGTATTATCACACAAACCTAAATATCTAACAAGTAACAAGTAGTGATGGTGGGAACAGACAGTATGAACACTGATCACAGATGTGCAACTTATCTGGAAATATGAGTAAAACAACTCATCGTTTCATATCAGCCTGTCCCCTTCAAGCGACATTAGCTCCACTAATCACAGGGATGGTGGTCCAGTGCCCTCCACATGCCAAAATGTCTTCGGCCACAGCACTGAACCTGAAGTAGTTCCATATGGCAGGCTAGCACCTTCTACTTGTATGGCACCTCCAACGCCATTGGTGTTTGTCTGAACGGGCCAATTAGAAATATTGTGGGACACTTTAAGTACCACCAGTAAATTGCTATATAAGTGCAGCCCTTTCATCAACTGGCACATTTTATTTCAGTGTAATGTTACACGCAGAATGTACAGCAGCATGTCGCAATCTCTTCAGTTTTACTTCATATATCGACTTCATATGACCTTAACTAGTGAATTTCTTTGTTTTAACATTCAGAACTGATTTATGTATGCTCTGGTGATCTAATAACATTAAATTGTCTAATCCCATCAGATGAAACCAGGCTGGAAAGATAACACTGACTTGAGACAAAAAAACAAACAAAAAAAAGTGGATAGATTATCTATTTGTGCTTCAGCTGAACCGGGACATGAAATTCAGTTCAGTTAAATTCAATTTTATCTATATAGTGTCATAACAATACAAATTGTCTCTAGACGTTTTATAAAACCCAGAGCCTGAAACCAGCAGAGCAACCACGGAGGCGGCAGCGGCAAAGAATAACTCCCACTTACCAGGAAGAAACCTTGAGCAGAACCCAGAGAGACAGAAAAAGAGAGAGAAGAGAGCAGCAGCAGGAATGAAATAAACATACCTCTGTTAAAGATACATACACAGATCAGGCATAAAATTATGCCTGATCTAGCTCTCCCTTTTGCCTTCAAAACAGTTGTGACAGAGAATGGACATGGGTCTTCTGAGGGTGTCCTGTCAACAGGATGTTGTTAGTGGGGGGCCTTTGGGTGCTATGGGTTGAGTGGAGGATCCCACAGATGCTTGATCAGTTTGCGATCTAGGGAATTTGGAGGCCAGGTCAACACCTTGTGCTGTTCTTCATGCTTTTTTGAGTTGTTCCTAAATCGTTTTTGTCCGGCTGCCACCAAGGAGTGTCATTGCTATGGGGTGGGGGTGCCTGGTCTGCTCTCGGTGGGTGGTAACACCCACATGAATGCCAGGTCTAAAAGTTTCCCAGCAGAACATTGTATTGTCACAAGATGGTCATTGTTATTCACTTCCCCCACCAGTGGTCTTAATGTTGTGGCTGATCGGTGTACATCTGGCTGAAGCGTGCATGTAGAATCTAATCGTGACACAAATGCAAGCTGATAAAGCTGATGCATGTCACATGAGAGTTTGATAATGAACATAAATAAAATAGACAGGACGGTGAAATGACGCATTCAGGTAGATAGAGTGGATAACTGCCGGCCATGAATTCATCTGAAATCCACTTGGAGGCGCTGTAGCCCCTTGTAAAGGAAAAGGCAGCATCTTATTTGTGGCCAAGGTACGCTCATAGTTCACTCATGTATAAATGCTAATGAAATACAATGACATTTCCTGATCCAGTGAATGTATCTGGAACAAGGCAGGATGAATATAGATGACATCAATGCCGTCTACTCAAAGGCTCATAAAGCTCATCAAACCATTTTCTCTCATCTATAAGAGGCAGCTGCCACTGTGTGATTGTTTCAGGTGATTATTTATGTAAGAAATTAGGCAATTTCACATGCGTTAGACATATATGATTACATGCTTTTTATCATTATTATTTTATTGTTTGTGTGCAGGCGACCGTGGTAGAAGAAAGCCCAATGTGTCTGTCATCTCTCGGCAGTGCAGCAGGAGGGATGTCATGCTAAATTGCTCCCGCAGGATACTGTAACTATAAAAGCAAAGTTGCAGGAGCCGAGGTTTCATTTGCGCCGATGGAACAAACATCAGGGTTGAATAACCGAGCTTATTAAATACACACTGTGCATGTCAAGAGGTGGCAGACACAGAACGAGAACAAAAAAAAAGAAAGAGGAGCTGTAATGGAAGGACGAGAGCATCACACCCTCCACCTCCTACTGAGGACTTCCATTAATCCGAGGCAGTTAGTTTAGACAAAATTAAGACATCAAAACTGATCAGTTTTAAAGCAAACCTTTCATCGTTATCAAGCCTTGGCTTTCTAAAACTGCAATCATGTTTTTATAATAGAGAGAGTCCAATGTTTTTGACAGATATCTAATTTTTGAATTAGCTCTTACACACGTCCCAGTGCTCTCAGGTAATAGCGTCCTTTTAAGACAGAAGATTAATGTTGTGATACGAGCACATGTGTACAAAGCTGCAAAAGAAGAAGAAGAAAAAGAGCCATTGTGAATATCTAATTATACTCGTCTCCAACAGGGGATCAGGATTCACTGTGGTAATTTCTTGTTTAGATTCTCTGAATCCTTTGTGCCATCAGGACTACATCATTATTCCTCCTCCAGCAGAGTGGAGTGCAGGTGCTGGGAACGCACTCTTTACTGCCAAACACAAGACGACATCAAGTTGCGGTCATGTCCGTTACCAGGGACACGAGCTTTTAAAACACAAATGAACGCCAAAGTGCACAGTTTCACGGTTATTTATAGATTTTGAAAAGGCGTGCTGATCAATGAGCGTCGTCGGGCCCTCTCTCATGCTGCTCGATGTGCTCTGACGGGGAGAGAGAGAGAGGGAGGGAGAGAGAGGATCTTCACATTTCTTCCCAGCCTCCTCTGGCTGCTCGTGTCACATCGCAGAGCTTACTATATGTGACAGCGTGAGTTGATTATGGCGGAGTGTTTGTCTTGGGTGCTAACCCGCAGCCGTGAATACCGCAGTGACCTCCAGCTGCCTCCTTCACGCATTACAATGAAAACACCCGTTTCAAACTTACTTTCAGCTCCCTTTCACCCTTCCCTAAGGCTGCCACCAATCTGCCCTCATTTTTATTTTTTTTCCTTCCTATCTTTTAAGAGAAGAAGATGTTTTATGTGTGTGTGCGTGTTATGCTTTAGGAGAAAAGTGGCTTTAAAAAAAAAAAGTGTGAGGAAGAAAGTTGTCTCAAACTACCTCGTCAGCAACATCACCTTTCCCCTGCTCTTCTCTCACCTATCACTCAAGGTAACATGAAAGACTAATCACTAAAACTCTGTCAGGACTTTTGCTCACGTGCGCGTTCACCCAAAACCTCGCACACTCGCACACACGCACTTCACACATCTGCTCCAGCTTTGCATACATGTATCTCAAACACTGCCCCGCTTCTGACAGCTTATCCCCTCCTCAGTGTGCTTGGGAGTAGGTACTGGATTTGCTTTGTGGGTTTAAGAAAACTAGCACACCCTGATCTGTAACACTAGCATCCCTTCCGAGACTCTGCGGCGGCGGCGGCGAGCACTTCCCCGCAGCACCTGCGAGAGGAACAGATGGGGGGCTAAAGTTGAGGAAAGGGGTGGAGGAGATGATGTGCCTGATTAAAGAGAACACTGAGAGAAAATGATGATGTTTAAACCCACTTTGAAGCCTCAAACTGGTAAATAAATGATGCGCTCAAGAAGACTCAAGAAATGGCTGCGGTTCCTACACCTGCGGCTCAGTGCTTAAATATTCATTTCCTGTCATAGTCACACACACGCACACGCACAGACACATCAGTGTGTGTGTGCATAGCTTATAGGAGTGTCTTAAAAATGCACGCTGAATTAAAATACTGTGTTGCACACACACTGAAGAGAAGAGAATTGAGGATTTATTTTCGTTTTAACGATCAACTCAAACATCCTCAAAGTACCCCACCCCCAACCCGTCATCAGCGGACAGCACAGTGGAGAAGACGCGAAAGCCCTCAGTGCTTTTCATCAGCTCCCTTACCATTCTTTCATCCCCGCAATGCCCATAATGGTTGTGAGATTACTGCTGGATGTGTTAGCTAAACTTCTCGTTCTCTTCTCGGGAAGGGGCGGGCGAGGAGACTCTTGTTTGAGAGAATTACTGCAGGAAAAAAAAATAAAAAATGAAAAGAGAGAATTTTCAATGCGGATGTTTAGAAGATGAAAGGGAGGCTAATTCAGAAGGGGGGGATTTCAACAACATTTTAGTATAAGCTAAAGCACTATGTGTGTCGTCGTACACAATTGCGCACATTCGAGAATGTACACTCTTTCCGCAGCAGATGTTTCCACTCGACGCTTGGCCGACCGACGAAGATCGCTCTAAAGTTCTGATGAATCCAGAAAAAAATGGTTTTAAATTCATTAGCTCATTGTCCTGCGACAATCCACGGCGCTTAAAATAGCACAAATCATCCTGATGGAGACTCATTTCCATGCGCTTTAGAATAACTATTTGACTACAGTCGGGCTCTCGCAAAGTACACACGGCCTTTCTTTATCCACTCCACTCTTCATCACTGTCTGCTGATTAATCATTGTATCTGACTGCTCTTTAGACCGTCTCTTTTAAAACTGCTTGACTTTGTATCGACTTCTCTCCCTCTCATCGTTTCTTTCCCCGCCTCCCCTCTCTCTGCCCCCCTCATTTCCTAGTCAGCGTATGTTTCAGACAGTCCTTCAGGGGCTTTCTCTTCTGTCAGCCAGAGTACAGATATTTCAGCACCTTGATTTCAGAGTAATTACATAAGGATAAATGATGACTCTCCCCGAATGCATTTCTCCCCTCTTTTCTGTCAGCCCATCAGGAACGGGACCGGGGGCAAAGCAATCACTCACCACTACTCCACAGGCGGGGGTTAGAATCTCCCGAAAGTTTACACGTAAAGACAGAGAGACTTATTTTTTTTTTTCTTGATTGCAGAGTTATTACACGCGAATAACTCTTCTCAAATGCCCCCCCACCCACTCACCTTTCTTTCTGACAATCCAGCGAGAAGTACCTGAGGCTCCGCAGTCACTTGGCAGGGTAGCACTCTGCAGGAGTTACAGTTATACAAAAGTTGTATTTTTGGGGGGGAATTATTATTAATACATGGGATTTATATTATTATTATTTTTTTTTCTGCATTCTGCCCCATTCATGCAGCCACACTTGCCAAGGGCAACCACATTCTGTTGTATTGGATTCAGCAGCTCCACCGAGAAAAAAAAAAAATGCTCACAGGTACTAGCTGTATAGGGCGACAGCTCATTTACACTTGACCTGCTCTTCAGTTTCAATCCATAACTTTCTTGAACGAAAGCCGAACCTTCCTAATTTTAGGACACTAATTTCCAAAATGCTGGTCTCTCTAAAACATCCTAATTTGGTCCTGTGTGTATGTTCTCTGCACATTAATTCACAGAATCGGTAGGCGAGGGACAAGAGTTTGGCACTAGAAGCTAGCTGGTTTCTGTTTGTGGCCTTTGGTTCAATGCAGGCAAACAGTCAAAGTGGAGAGTAAGAGGCAGAACACACATTTGTCAAGCAGATATCCAAAAAGTGTTTTAAAAAGGCAACTGGACTTGTACAGTTTTTTTTTTTTTTAGAAGAAAGTCAGTGGTCAAATTTCTTCTCAAAAACATCTGGTTGCCTTTTTTAAACGCTTGACCTGGATGACTGAGAACCTTCATAGTCAAGCAGATATCTTAAGCAAAGCCATTGTAGTGGTTTTAAACTCTTAGATGAGGTGATAGATGATGTCTCTGAACTCCAAGTCCATTCTCACGTCTTAAGTTGCAAGTTGCATATAGTATCTGCTGGCTACACTGGAAGCCCCAAAACAGTGACTGTTAACTCACAGACTTTAAGTCATCAGATCACTGTGTATCCAATGGAAAAACTGAGTGACTGTAGCCTTTTTCATTCTTTTTTTTTTTTTTAATAATGTGAGTGTCTTTTGTTCTTCAAGGCCAGGGGCTGTGTGTAGTATATCAGTTCATGGCATCAAAACCCAATCTGACCTTGTGTTTGATGTCCAGCAGGTAACAACTTGAGATGTTCGGCAGGTTAGAGACATAGGTGACTGATGCTTTGGACGGCAGAGAGGATAAAAGGTCCAGCGTTCAGAAGAAAAAAAATCTGAAAACAAGCAACAGAGACACTTTGTAATGTCTCCTCTTAGGGACACATCCAAGCTCAGCATGGGTAGAAACCCACCTCTCACCCAGCAGAAGGCCTCACACCAGGGCCTTGATTTAATCACTGCCCAGCAAGGGGAGAGGCCAAGCAGGCAACAAAGCTGCCCTCCAGCCTTCCATCCTTCTGCCAATCAATGCTTCCTGTAGGTTGACCCAGGAGAGGCCGTCCCCCACCCTACACCCTCCATCCGGGTTGTTTGAAGATGAGAGGAACTGAGTGTATGGGGAGGGAGGGCCAAGAGGAGGAGAGGTAGATGAAACCCAGGTTGTTCTCTTTGAACTGCTAATCACTGTGTTTAAAGCTGACCTCGCTTCCTGTCTCTCTTTCTGTGTTGGGCTCATTAAAATATGTTCCCTGATAAAGGGCCCAGATGGGAGTTCATGAACCATAAGGCTACCTCAATTCTAGTCAGTTCCCCCGGAGAGGAAATAGTAAATAACCAGGTGAGAACTGTGCATGAGCCATCGGTTCTTAAATTCTATTTATTAATCCACACCTGCCCTCATTTGCTATGTTGTTAATGCCCTGTATAAATATGCAATGATGGAATCCTACCTGTACAGCTGCTCAACCTTAACAGATGTGCCGTCGATATATTAGAAATGCTGACGGCGTTGACGGTTAGATGAGAGACCTTTAAAAAAGCCCCGTACACAGCTGGTAATCAAAGGGTTTTGGAATAAAATGTGTCATCCAACGTGGCTGTAAATGCAAATCCTAGTGCAGATGCACTGGAACTGAACCACCAAATTTGCATTGCCCGCAGGTTGCATATGATATACTAATAATTAAAGTTTAAAGATGGTCTTACAAATTGGAGCATATCCACTCCAAGCCAGCTACATTTGTTTGGTGTGGAAATATTTGTCCATGATAAAAAATTGTTTAAAATTGCAGAAGTAAAGATTAGTATTCACGCTGTCCAGACCAGGAGATCTGTTTTTTTCCTCCTGTCTTTCAGTATTCAGACCAACTGTGCACCACTGGTAGCATCTAAAGAGTGGCCTGTTATGTATTCAGCAGTCTGAGCTGGTTAAACCTCCGTTCTGTCAAATCCTGCTCTCTGTGATCACCGTCCACCATTATAGATGAACTAACACGATTGTTGTGTTCATTAACATACATATTTGGTTTTGATGCACTGTCAAATCACAGCGGTGAAGTCAGGTTAAATGGAAAAAACAACAACAACAATTTGAAAATATCCATTTCTGGGTAATTTCCGGGCTCAGTGTGAATGGACATTTATGGTTCAGCCGTCTCAGTGTGGAACTAATGCGGCCTAATGCCAGGCGTGAATCGCGATCCATGTCCGCTAGATCTTGACCCAATCTGGATACGTTCGCGCCGAAGATACGAGACTAAACAAGCCCGCCGAGACTCCTGAGAGAAGGAAGGCTGGGCATGGGAGGAGGGCATGATGAGGCCGCGCCGAGAAGGAGAGTAGGGTAGCAGGGGATCAATCAATCATCGCTCCTGTTGGTTTATATTGACTCTGCAGTCCCACTGGGCTACCACGGTCAATGTGCTTTCAGGCATTTTGCGTGGGTCGATGGAGGAGCGTGCCTGGCTTAACACTCACCTTTTATAGGGATATGTGCGTGTGTTTACGGAATATATTAGGTGTTTTAATGCGCCGCGCACCGACTGGTTTTCATAAATGTACGAGGAAAGTGCAGCCGTTGTGTTCGCGACGAGTGAGCGTTCGCTTTAGAAATTACAAGCCATAAATCACCAGCAAACAAAAGCAAACATCAACATAATCATGCCACGGTGAAGCCAGTGGGGATCAGACTTTGCGGCGCGCAGGGGGTTGATCTATTTTAAAATTAGTTAACCTTGGTCCCAAGCTGCATTGTAACCGAATGGCAGCCTCCCAAAAAACCTGCGTCGAGGCTGGCTCTGGCCCAGGCGGCTGTGCTCAGCATTCATTCTGTCATATAAATAGTTGATGAAAAACTGTCTACGCCACATGAGACAAATATCTGTGTAACCTATTAGCCTGAGCTAATATCAGTCCACAACAATGGCTCAGTCAGTTTAAACAGCAGCAACTGCAGTCATTAAAATAAAGATTTATCACTCCTAGTGATCGAGATAATTGCACATCAGCACGTTCAGGTGATGGCAAATATTTAGTTTTGCAACGAGTCAACAGTGGATTGTGTTTCTCTTGGGGGTTTGGAGTTCTAATGGCCGGCGTAGATAACGTTTAGAAACTAATTTATGTTAATGCTTACAGACTATGCTAATTAATCATTATGTAGCCATCAATATTGCTACTTAAAGGTAACATTTAAACACATACAATCCAATAGCTGCAGCGCCCACTGATGCTGAGCCTCTCGCATGTTGACACTCATTGGATGATAGGATTTGAACTGAAAGCAGGTGCACGGCGGCACCAAATGCAGGAGGAGAGTTCGGTGAAAGCAGTAGTCTAAATGTTTGTCAGAGTAAACCGTGTGGAACAAAGCAGAAATGAGAGCACTGTAAAAAAAAAAACCTGTATGCCCATATATGATGCCCCTCTGATGTGTGTGTAAAGGAGAAAGTAGTCTAGTGCGATTCTTAGAAAGCAAACAAGCGGAAGACAAGTGTTCGTCAACAGATTTTGGAATATATATATATAACCAGTTGTGTTTCTATAACTGAACTTCTTATAATTTGGGCTGGTGCCTTAACTGTGTTTGCAGAAGCAGTTGCTTGCATTATACTGAATCATGCTGCTTTGAGTGATCCAACGGCGCGGCGCAATCCGTCAATTTCATTTATTTCCGATATCCAAGCTTCAGTGAAGTCTAGTCTCGCAGCGAGCTTCAATGCTAGTTAAGCACAGCAACAGACGAAGATGAAGAAAAGCGTGTGAACGGGAACTCACAAAGAGAGCTGACGGAAAAGTAGGGAAAGCAGAAAAACAAACAATCCAAAAAGAAACCACAGAGAGAAGAAAGCTTGACTTTAAGAGACAGGGAGGAGGTATCTTTATGCGCGCAGCTCTTCTGATGAAATGAAGACAGGGTGGGGCTCAAAGAGAAAGCCTTTGTTCGTTGTGTTTCTGCTTGGGAGAACATTTTTTTTTATGTGTGTTTTATGATTGGAGACAAAACATTCTGTTAGTAGCTACTGAAAAATATCTGCGCTCGTCCTTTGATACACATGGTTTAATTGTACCATGGCGTGCAGCAGTCCCTGCAGAAGTCTGTGTGTGCAGCACATACATGGACACATGGACAAACTGTACTTGAGAAAATGTGCAGTATTTCATAGAAACAGACAGCAATCCTTTTTTTTTTTTTTTTTTTTTAACCCTGCAGGTCATCAATCGTGTCAATGACGTGAAGCCATGGGCACGTACTGACAGGCTCTGAGTGATGGATGATTGACAACTGATGATTACCTGGGCTGAGGGGTGTTGCCGGTCTCGCGGGCGAACCTCTCCGGGGCTTTAACCTTCTTGGTTTCAGGTGGCAAGCGGACTCGAGATATACGAAGAAGGAAATACATTTACACAATTTAAACTAAAATCGGCAGTCAGGAATAAACAACTGTGTCTGTTAAACCTCGACGAAACACGTTTGCACCTTATTTTCACATTATTAACAGAGGGTTCCTATTGTGATGGTAATGAATGAATAAAACCCTGGCATAACCCCATTATTCTAAAGCTTATCACTTTGACAAGCTGAATCCATTATAGGGGCTGTACGATTTCTATTTTACGCACCCATCTGGCAAAGATTTACCATTTCTCGTTTTGCCTATATGGTTTATACATAACTGTGCAATAACCTCTTTTCTATTTTTTTTTCAGCGTCAGTTCAGTTCTGTTTATATACCAACTTTAACAATCCAAATTGAAGACGCTTTACCGAACCACCCAACGAATGACAGAAAGCACTGAGGCGACAGTGGCAATGAAAATCTCGCTTTAAACAGGAAGAAACCTTGAGCAGCTCATATCCCCATCTCTTTGCTGGGCAGGGAGAGGAAAGGAAAAGAGGGTATGAAGGAATGGAAAAGATAAATGTATACATACACCGATCAGCCACAACATTATGACAGCAGAAGTGAATAACATCGACCATGCTGTGGGAATTCAATGTTCTGCTGGGAAACATTTGGACGTGGCATTCATGGCGCCCTCAGAAGGCCCATGTCCATTCTCGCTTGAGTCACAACTGTTCTGGAGGCACAAGGAAGACTTACGCAATATTAGGACAGGTCATAATGTTATGCCTAATTGGTGTATATCTAGATACATGCTGTGAATTTACAGAGAGAGAGCATTCAAAGTACTCATGCAGAGAAGCTAAGCTGGTATCCAGAGTACTCACAAAGATACTTGTGGTAAGAATAAACAGTTGAGATGATTGTTCTTGCCGTACTATTCTCCAAAGCACCCCTCCGCCAGCTCAGAGCCGTCACACACTCGGAGGACCCGGAGTGTAATTATAGCCGAGAGTCAAACACCGGTAATTTCCACTAGATTTTTATTTTATGTCATTATTAATCAAAATGATACCGCGTGTGGTTAATCATTTATGAGATTTGATAATATTATGAGACTGATTTCAATCTGTACGTCACCATAAAAGGATATTAGCGGCTCGCTGTCGAAAAGGGGGTCAGAGGAGGTGTGGGATGCTGCTCACACCTCGAGTCCCGGGCGCGCACGAGTTGGTCAGAACTGACAGTCATCACGCAACGTTCACAGAGTACAGTGGTTCATGCTGCAAGTTTATTTAAAGCTACGAGAAGATGTTTAGGTGTCAGTTCTTTCCTCGATAAATGACGTCCCAAAACCTCAGATAATCCCTCAAAAGAATCTGCACAAAGAAAATAATGCACATTTATATAAATTCTGTTAAATATACACTGTTATTCCTTTAATAATGAACCAGTAGCAGACTCTTAAAATGACCTCAGTTTCAGATACTTCCTGCATTTTCCTGAGAGACTACTTTACAGGTTTGATTTATGGGGAAGACTGCCAGTCTTTCCAGAGCTCCGACAATCAATTTTAAAGCGACAAAATGTCTCCAGTTTACAGGATCAAAAGCCAGCGGCGGCGGACAGGAAGCGGCAAACCGGAGGAAGGGCGAGGGGAGGTTCGGTTTTACAGGAGGACTCCTCGTGCTCCGTAATGCACGGTTTTTCCACCATCCAATTTGCTGAGCATCTCTGACACCATGACCCTTCTTTTATTAACAGTCTGAGCAGCGTAAGAGGGGGGACAATGTTTCTTTGAGCTGGCAGGCCCACTCAATAGAGTCAAGGTAATAAAACGAGTTTGAGAGAAAGCCTGAAAACAAGGCGAGAGGTAGATTGAGTTGAGTTGAGCAGCAGCAGCAGTCGCGTCGGTGGCGGCAGCAGCAGCGGGTGAACCGGCCAAAAAGTGAAAAGGCTTTCTCTCTGACAGGTTATTGATCAGCTCATACTTCCCAAAAGGATCCTGGAAGAAGGGAGAGGCAGATCCTACTCAGTCGAGCAATCTCACGTCCCCCAAAATCTAGTCTTCACCCTCTTTTTTTCCTCCTAACACTAGACGTTTTGTGAAATCTTGATGGCATTTGTGATAGTAAGAAAAGCGCAGATCAATGAAGATTGGACACAGTTTTCCCCTTTTCGTAACAGACAGTAGGCAGTTTTAGACAGACAAATAAGGAACTGGATGACGGATTAAAGCCTTCTTTGAACCCTACTCCAGCAACAGCATCCCATATCCAGCAGATGGGAGAAGCTCTTTACATCTAGTAGATCTTAAATCTAACATAACTACATGGAAGGCCCTTTATCTTTGAAATGTTTTGCAGAGATCTGTACCTACTTTGAATAGCACGCTCGCTTGGAAAGGAAAGACCTATATATTTTCAAATCTATCACCATGTGAAAGGTCTTTCGGGAGGCTGCTCCGAAAGACTGATGGAAACCACCACAGCTGACCTTTAGGATTTTGACAGAGTCACTTTATTTAGAAGAAAATAGAGAAGATTTGAGACTGTCACACGGCATTGTTTGTCTTGGCAGAGATGACTTTATACAGCTGGAGCCAGACAGTTGCGGGAAAAGGAAACGAGCAGCCGGGAACCTGATGCAGAATGCAGAAGAAAATAGAAGGAAATATTAAAACACACCTGGGATTTCATTCTTTCTTTTCTTAAGATATATAATGGCAGCATGCGCTGAGCATATCACTTCTGCAATTTAAATTCATAACATACAGTATGTATGTAACATGGACACGCTACACCCCCAAATCCATTTTCCTCATGACAATTTCCAATTAACATGCACGTGTGGTTGCTGTTTGTGTGCATTTTGAAATTAGAAATAGCAAGAAATTAATTTGGGAATTGAGTATTTCCTATTAATAGTTTAAGACGGATAAGAAAATGTGAATATGAGAAACCAGCAACAAGCCTGTGCTTATTAATGAAGCGTTGCCCCGCTGTACGCCCTGCTGCCCTCACAATTCATCCTCAATATGAAATCCTTGCATCCTGTGTTATTGTGTATTTTTAAGCATTCAGTGGTGGACGCAGTAAAAAAGAAACAGCAGCTAATGCTATAGTTTCAACCTGGCGTCTCATACGGCCTCAGGAGGTTTTCCGGAGATTGAGTGACACCACTGTTGCACGATACCCAGGCAGACATAAACGTACGTAATGAATGTACTGTATTCTTTTTCTCACTTGAGCGTGTTACCTTCCCTCTGTCACATCCACTTACACACCCTTGTACCTTGACGTACTCTCAGGTGGCGTCCCAGTGGAATCGGCGAGGGAGAAAAGAAAAAAAAAGCGCAGCATAAGAGCGGGTCGAGGGTAATATATAAAAGGCTTATTGCTGAATGAGAAATGCGAAGGCCAGAAGCTTCTCCTTTAGACTGAGCAGTGTATCGCCACAAATCCCACGTCGCTGAGGTACTTTCATTCTTGAGACCTCGGACACAAGTCCCAGTTCTTGTTGATTATTGCGCTACAGTATATGACTTAAGGTGCAATCTCTGATACAACTCAATTTCTGAGCTGCCGAGTGGACCGGTTTAAGTCAGAAAGGTCAGCCTTCCCTTTAGCCTATGATTAATGGTGCAGTTTGTTTTCTGAGCAGCAACCAGAACTAAAAAGAAAGTTTAATAGTACTGGGTGAAATTATGTCAAGTTGCTGTGAGACTAGCCCTTGACTTCGAGTCTTATTAGATAGTTGCTAGCGATATAATGCAGTTTCAAGAATATAATGCACTTCTTATTGATGCTGAAAATTAGTTTGCAGCGGCTTGTTTGTCTGGCTCCTGCAGGTGAACGAAACATTTTTAACATCGTAGATATAGCATCAAAGATGAAATGTTAGCAGTGATTGTATATAAATAAGAACCCACTTTGATTGCTCATAACAAAAAAAAACAGTGCTAAAACATCAACCGTCTCCTCTGATTAGAGCTTTGTGCAGCAGACATGCACGTGTGCACAGATGGCGTGCACGCGCCCACATCCCACGCAGAGGATGCACACATACACATGGTTCTTTTCACCTCACAAAAATATGTCCTAACTCAACTTATCTCACGACTCATCCATAATCAAAACTGACACTCCTTGCCCCCCTACTCCCCACTCCCCTTTCCCACCTACCCTCCGTCTGTTCTCACATCCCAAAATACCAGGCTGCCGAACAGCAGACTCTCCCTGTAAGCCCCGGGCCAATTAGTGTGGTGTTGCAGCATTGTTATCTGCCTGTCATGGTGGGTTTCTCCTGCCTGCTCTCTGTTTGTGGCAACACAAACTGCTGCTGCTGCTGCTGCCGCCGCCGCTGCTGCTGGGCCACAGGCATCTTGAGAGCCAGGGAGGAGATGGATGACGAGGAGAGGAGGGAAAAGAAAGCGTGTGCAAGCAGAGGTAAGCATTTAGGCAGAGGTGGCTTGTGAAAAGTTTTTGACTAATATCCTGCATGACATTGCGCCCAGTCAGTACCCATGCATAATGAGACAACACGGGTCCAAGGAAGGGAAAGGTTACGTCCCAGAGGAGGGGACGGAAGCAAACACCAAGCCTTTTAAATATGATGTTTCTCTCCATTATTATCAAATTACACAGAACTGACTGTCATCCTGCTGTAGGCTGGGGAGTGATGAAAAGGAGATGGATGAGGCTGGAGTTGGAGGTCGTTATTTCTAGTTTTATATACACAATCTGAACCACACAAGGGTGATTGAAGACATGCTTGTTAGGTTAATTGGTGATTCTAAATTGGCCGTAGGTGTGAGCGTGGTTGTCTGTATCCCTGCAACAGACTGGCAACCTGTCCAGGGTGTACTTGCCTGATGACAGCTGCACCCACCTGGCCCTCCAGAGGACAAGCGTTTACAGAAAATGAATGAACGAATGAAAACCTGAAACTCAGTCCACACTCTGTTGCTCTGAAGAAAGAAAACTGGCTAATTTGTTTGAAAAATAAGCACAAAAATAGCCATTCAGAATCGCCTTTTCCCTCCTTTAGGAATTGTGGATTGAAAGCCAAACACACCATCATGCTGCATGACTATAAACTACGGAGCTAGCAGTAAAGGGAACCGCCAAGTGAAGCTACCGCACAGCAGCTCATTATGGCTAAAACTGCATTAACAGCCTCACTCAGGCATGCATTTTAGAAATGGAGAGGAGCGTAAATGGCACGTATACCTTTCCCCTTCATCCTCTCCATCACTGTAATTACTGAAAGAAAATCCCGTTTGACAAATTTGATCCACTGCTTTCAGTCAAATGTGCAATATCCTGTCGCAGTTGGCTTTAAATTAAAATCATGCACGAAAAAAAATAAAGAGCTGAGCTGGCTAAAAGGGAGACTGTCAAACAGCAGTAAAGAGTGCTGGTGGAAGCAACAGCATAGTTGAAAAAGAGATGCTCTTGAAAGTTGCTGGGAGCCGCCATGAAGAGGAGCTGTAGTGTAGTAAAAAATGTACAGCAGTTACACCAACTTGAAGCCACAGTGTTATACTGTGGGTGTGTGCCACTATAGCAACTTCCACTTTTACGCTGAATTCAACCACGAGAACAAGAAACAGGAGAAAAACGCCTTCTCAGAGGGAAAACATTTTTCCTCACCTACTGCATCCTAATGGTCTGAGTACACATCCAATAACACGTTCAATAAAATGTAAAGCAAATGGATCCGGACAGAAATAGATGAAACTGACTCCTGACTCACACACAACCTATTGATGGCGTACCTGACTGAAAATAGAGTAATTACTAAGTCATTACTAGAAAACACCATCCAACAAAAAAATAAATTAAAAAAATACGCATAGAGAAGCCGGTTATTGGGAGCTTATTAGGAGATGTGAAATTGAGAACATCAATCCATAAATAATCTATATGACATAATACATTATTAATACATGTTTACACACCGTCTATATCATGAGTGCTTCATAGCTTGATTCCCAGTGGATTAAGAGCATGAACAGAATTAGAAGATGGAAGGAAAAGAGTGCAAAGGCAAGGATGCAAACTTCTCTATGATTTTAATTTGCAACACTTTCTTGTCAGTATTTCAGCAAAAATTATTTTATCACCCGACAGTAATTTAGCTTTCATTTGTGTCCTTCAAATGGAACTTCCAAGCTTGTAGCTAGCTTTAATATAGTGTCACGTTTACAGGATTCATGAGTAAACGTCTCTCTTTTGTGGTATCTGCAACCTCGTGAGTGGAAGTATTCAAATCGTGTAGACTGCACGACTTCACAACTTCTTAACCACAAACCTGCGAGATCCATTTAAAGGCAGCACCGCTGGGCTGCCAAGAGCAAGCGTCCACTGCTTCATGTGTGCTCACTTGAAGGGGAACTACTGTTTTTTTTACAAACGTGGACCTTATTTCTGACATAAAATATGATCGTTTACTCACCCATATAACTTTTGTGTCATTTGGAGTCGTTCGTGAGATATTTAGATCCACGTATATCCATATAGGGGGAGTGAATGGGGCACCGAAATGGAGCTTATAAATAACGCATTATCTGCCATGAAACTCTGGATATGCAACTTTCCATGTCATAACCACTACCTCACATGTCTGAAGGCAGCAGTTGCACGCACAAAATGTTTGCTATTCTAGTGCGACCGTCAGCCGTTTAATTCGCATTAGCATCACCACCATGGCTACTTGTTCTCTCCATTAAAAAGCAGCAGCGCATCCAGAAGATGATTCACTCACTTATTCACTAAAATACTCTTTAGTGCGTTGGTTTGGCTTGAAAGGAAGAATTAACACAGTGATATGTCAGCTACAGCTAACATCCAGAGGATCAAACGATTCATGAAAAACCCCAGAATTGATTTTTAGGTTTCGATAAATGTTTGTTCCATGAAAAATAAGTTGTCAAAGAACATTTTTCATATTCTTTTTTGTTTACAAAACCGACACTGTGCTTTAGAATTCCTTATAGAAACCACTGCTGTCAGATTAAGATTCTCTTTAAATAGAAGTTGAATGAAAAAAAAAAAAAAAGCGCAGACAACTCTCCAGAATGTAATTCTGAAAAAAGAGGAACTTTTGGTCCCACAGCTCTCGCTTGAACTTTGCTTTGTCGAGAGACATTTGTGCTGCTTAAATTTCACATCCAGGCATTTTTGCAACATGCACAGAGGGTAGGGAAGATAAGAAGAATACAGATGACTAGCTCACAGGATCTGATGTAACTATCTCTTATTTATGAGTTAGTATGGTGGAAGCTTCCTTTCATGTTTGAAGATGGGATGAGTGTTGATAAAGGAGAGCGGGGACTTGATGTTGTCATTGGCGTTATTAAGTGGGCACCTCCCGCTTCAGTTTACTTTCAACATCCTAGCCCACACAAACTCCATGAGACTCTGCTAAAAGGAGCCCGTCTTCTTAACATCCATCAACGCTGATCAGACTTTTAATAATCTAAAATAAAGACATTAAATCTGACATTAAATCAGCATCCTACAGGACCCACGGGATTGCTGTGGGACAGAGTGTTACTGTCATGTGTGGTTGGGGTTCGGATAAGACGAGGCTTAGTTTGAGCCTGGAGGAGGAGTAAAGTTAGTAGCACATTTGTGTACCTCTTTGTTGTAACATTGTGTAACATGCCGCAGACTTTTTAAAACGGGATTGGAATGCATAGTTGTTCATTCAGTTGCTGTTCTTCTGTTCAGTAACTGGCACTGCAGACATAGACACAAGTCGCCATTTGGCGTTGGTACCGTGACACACATATATATATATACTATATATGTATTATTTTCTTTCAGCATCTAAATTTGTTGTGGATGGATTAACGCTGGACTCAATTGCAAACCCGTTGCAGCAAGGCAGCAGTGCCACAGCTCACCTGGTGCACCATCAGCTTTGACAAAACATCAGTATTATACACCCTGGGAGGGTGCGTGCTTTGAATCAAGAAGCCATGTTCTAGAAAAAATTTGGCATGATTACCAAGAAATGAGGAAAAACAGATCTGGAGAAGACCATATACACAGATCAGGCATAACATTATGACCTAATATTGTGTATGTCTCCCATGTGTCTCTAAAACAGTTGTGACTCATCAGAGACACATGGACACGGGCCTTCTGAGGATGTCCTGTGGTGTCTGGCAACAGGATGTTGTTAGTGGGTTGAGGGGAGGGGTCTCTGTGGATCAGGCTTGTTTCAGTTGAGCCTGCAGATACTTGATCAGGTTGGGATCTAGTGAGTTTGGAGGCCGGGTCAACACCTTGTGCTGTTCTTCATGTTTTTTGAGTTGTTCCTAAAGCATTTTTGTGTGTGTAGCTGTGTCAGGCTGCGTCCTGCTGGGGATGGCTGCTGCCATCAAGGAGTGTCATTGCTATGGGATGGGGGTGCCTGGTCTGGTCTAGGTGGGTGGTACATGTCTAAGTATCCACATGAATGCCAGGTCCAAAGCAGAACATTGCATTGTCAGAAGACAGTCAGTGTTATTCACCTCTCCTGTCAGTGGTTTTAATATTATGGCTGATCAGTGTACAGCAGCACTTCCCCCTAACTGTTTGTACACCATAGTTTACACATTAGCAATCACCAACCTTAACTTTGTAAAACAGAAACTTGTGTTAACACATTATAAATTGTGTGACTACATGACACAGTGAATAGTACCAACTACTTTGCTACTGCAACACAAATCACAACTTCTTGCATATCATCCATATTTTTTTTGACAACAGCCTGTATTCTTCTTTTCATCCTGAGATACTATTGGCCCTTCCTGGACGCGTCCACAAATCTCTCAACTCATCTACATGTGGCTTACAAATCCCCAAAGGTTGCTCTGCCCTCATCTGCCATTCCTCTCATAGCAGGGTGAGTTCTACCAAGTAAACAAACGGCTGAGTGTTGGACTGTAATTCAGATTCAGACCTTAGACTGCGGCTGACAGTCTCCGGTGGGACTGCAACTCGCTTTCATTTCTCCGCTTGAATCATCCAGTCCCTTTTCTCTCTCTCAGCTGTCGTAACATGCACCCACCCAATAAAGGATTCTTCCTGACTTCAGCATAAGTTTCCCCTCCTTCCACTCGTTCCTGTTTTATACCGTCTACTATTATGACTAATGGCTACAGAAACTCATTTGTGCTGATGCCTATTACTCTCCTGAACATGAGAAGCAGGAAGCACGTTGGCATTTTCCATAATGGGACCTAGAGTTGTGATGAGTGCGAAGCCCAATGTTATTCTGAGTTGTTACTGGGGCACTGGGTGAGGGATAATGTATCTGTCTCAATGCTATTTTTAATTTCTGGCCCTTTTATGTTTCATTGTTGTGAAATTTAAATTCTTGGGCAAAACGTAACTTGAGTTCACAAAAACTCTCTAGCTTTAAAAAATAAAATAAAAAATGGCTTTAGGCAAAGTTCAAGCAGGGAAACAATTATTATTCTCACCAAGCCAGGGCTCCACCTCTTGAACCTCATCCACATATAAGCAATTTGCTTGTTGCCCATCGCTTCATAGCTTACAATTGGTCGCTAGTGGACATTCCAGTTTTCTGAGGTAACCCTCTTGCATATTTCCCCAACTCGAATGTTTCCAAGAACATAAAAATATCCCTAAGGTATGGACTGCTCTCCAATATCGCCCTATATCTACCTCCTGTTTACCCCATGCTCCATGCACAGGTACCGTAAATTTACGATAAATCGTGTGATAGCGTCACATGGTCGTCGCCTTAATTGCTTCAAAGTTGTGATTAGTTCAACTTGGTGACGTCCACTTTTCCGCCCATCATCGCTGCAAGTCACTGCATGCCATTATGTTTCCATGGTCTCATGTTTGCAGCATCGCTGCTCTCCTCCTGTATGAATGACCCGTTAATTATCATTAAGTCAAACTTTTATTCTGCTATCCAATCATCTATCTTGTTGATGGCTACTTGCACTCGTTGTGTCTCTTTGCTGTCACTGCAGTGCATCAAGACTCCTCTTATATCCTGAGGCCTAATTGATAGTTTCACAACACACTAGGGATCTAGTGAATTTGGAGGCCAGGTCGGCCTGGCTGCAGTCTGCTGGGGATGACTGCTGCAATCAGGGAGTGTTATTGCTGTGATGTGGGGGTGCCTGGTCTGGTCAGGGTGGGTGGTTCACGTCTAAGTGGGTTATGATGCTGAAAGTTTAAATGTTGTGGCTGATCGGTCTACCGTCAACATCGTGGTTCTTTCCCTGTATTTGGCCATCTGTGTTGACTTCTTGACATAATGTATTGGCTCGACCACTTTGCTCTAAATTGTTTGCTGTTTAGCACACAATAGTTCTTGTGTGTTGACCAAAAACTACAGCAGTGTTGTTGTTCTCGCCTCACGACAGTGTGGGATGAGCTGTCCCTTCAGCTGATAGCGCTTTACAAGAAACTTAGTTGAGCCCGCTGTAGGGATTCTTCAAGATAAAGTTAAAAAAAATAAAAAAATCTGTGCTTCCCAGTGTGTGGGAGAAACGGAGGAGCATTGAGCTTTTTTTTTTAAAGTGGAGGAGGAAAAGACCCATGAATAGTAGTAAGCCTCATTACTTTGGTAAATGGGTAAATGCCCCATGGCCTGTACCACCTACAGTATGCCAGCTGCTGGAGCAAATTGGTCTCCAGGGATTCCTAGACAGCTGTGTGTGTGTGTGTCAGAGAGTGTGAGAGTGAGAGAAATAACGATTGACAGAGAAGGAACTACAAAAGACTAAAGTCACATAAACAGAAAGTTTATTAAATTGCCGACGACAAAGCAGAAGAGCTCTGTGTGACCTCTATCTATCTATACTTAAAGCAAAGTGTAGCGTGGTATAAAAACGTAGAAAAAAAAGGGACGTTTTTCTTTAGCTCCAGACTTCCTTGAAAGCCTTCAAACTTTCTGCAGCACTGTCAAGAACAGTTTGGGGAGAGGAGGGGACTTTTTTATATATATATATGTCAGTGCATCAATGCAGAGTTGGTTAAAGCGTTGGTTATCTCCCTAATCTTCAGCATACACATCACAAATTTTCTATGCATTAGATGTGTTTTTGTTTTTTTGTTTTTTAATCGCATTCAGGTTTATGTATTAGCTGACAAGGCACCTCGATGTCTTGTTTGAAGACGTGCTTTGCAGCATGTTTAAGGACAACAGTTCTACCGCTACAAAAAAAACACCCAAAAACAATACTTAGTTTTGATTTAGATATTCTTTCATCAAAATGAATTTTTTTTTTTTACCATTAACTCTATCTGGTCCAGTAGACAATTAATGCAGCAATATCTTATCTATGGCTGAATTTCACACAAAGTGACGAGAAAGTGGTAATCTGCACCTGATCTAGAGGTAATGAATGTTGCTTTAGTTTTACTTTTGTCAACAGGGAATAGCACTAGCATGTCATAACAAAATACTGGTGAAATTAATGAGTTTGGCAGCAGATAATGCGTTATTTAGAGGCTGCATTTCAGTGCCCCATTCACTCCCACTATATGGATATATCTAAATATCATCCGAACAACTCAAAACGACACAAAAGTTATATGGGTGACTAAACGATGATATTTTATGCCAGAAATAAGGTCCAGGTTGTAAAAAAAAAAGGTAATTCCCCTTTAACCTCCACATGACTGTTAGACTAACAAAGATGACAGCAGTGGTCTCAACAATATGAGAAATCACAAAGGAACCTAGGGTAACTTCTAAGCAACTAAAAGCCTCTCTCACATTGGCTAATGTTAATGTTCATGAATCCATCATCAGGTGAACACTGAACAGTTATCAAGTGAACAACCCAGAAGACTATTCGGAAAATGTCTTGTGGACGGATGAGACCAAAGCGTCTGGTTTAAATGAGATGCTTGAACTGAACCTCATCCTGTCCCTGTAACATGGGGGCGGTAATGTCTTCGTCTGGGCCTGTTTTGCTGCATCTGGGATAGAGTGTATTGCCATCACTGATGGGCCGATGAATTTTTAATTGTGCTAACCAATTCTAAAAGGAAAATGTCAAGACATCTGTCCGTGAGCTGAATCTTAAGAGAAACTGGGTCATGCAGCAAGACAACGACCCCAAGCACACAAGTTCTTTTACAAAAGAAGAACAAAATTAATGTTTTAAAAGTGACCAAGGCAAAGTCATGACCTTAATCCAAAAGAGATATTGTGGAAGGACCTGAAGCAAACAGTTCCTGTAAAGAAACCCACCAACAAGCAGTTCTCCAGGGAAGAATCTCAGCTGCTGTAGAAGACTGATCAGCAGTTACCGGAAAGTTTAAGTTGCTGTTTTTGCTGCACAGGTACTGAAAACAAGAGTTGCACCTCACAGTTCTGTACAAATAATTCATTTTCTTGAGTAAACACAAGTTTCATTAGTTTGAATGGGTTGTCTTTGTCTACATTCAAGACTTATGTGATATCATGAGTCATGTTTATCCAGAAATGTCGATAACTCTGATAGGGTGCAAATGTTTTTAACTGTTATGTGGCTAAACCTGGCATAGTTTTCAGGATGATTTTCAGCATTTCCTTTCATCACTTCAAAGGAAAGTTGGTCACTGCCCTTGTACGGGCTTCAGTGTGAGGGAACACGGTTAACTGGTCCCCTAACAAACTGAGACAATGCAGGTAACGCGCTGACAGTTGCCTCTGTTTTCATCTTCAGCGAAACACAGATGACAATTATAGATTTGACATGCCTGTCATTTACAAGTTTAGATCACAGGCGCCTTTCAAAGCGTCTGTACCTGCCTCCAAGGAAATCATTTTTTTTTCTTTTTTCTTTTTCTATGTTTTATTTTCTGTCTCTGCGCAAGAGCACCCAGAGAAAGAACTGTACGATTGCCCTGGTTAAATGTGTTCAGTTCGGTATTTAGCTGCTTTTGGCTTTCCCTTTTCCACAGCCAACTGTAATTCTCAGTCAGTGCTGGAGAGTTCACCGTCAAGGTCAGGAAGTACCGTCAGACTGAACAGATATTTACAGAGACCAACAAAAGGGATGTGGGTGAGAGGGAGAGAGATAGAACAAGGGGGAGAGAGAGAACTTGACTTTTTTTTCAGCGCTGTGTGTTTAAGGAGACCTCTGCACAGACAGTATTTTCGAAAAAATATAAGAAATAAAATGAAATCCTTTTCACTCCTGTGAGCCAGACACAATCGGACACGCGAATACAAAGCAGAACCACCAGAACAGACACACTAAGTCTGTGCTTTTGTAAGCAATGAAGTGGGGAAGTAGTCACACAAAGAAAAGCACAAATAAACACTTACCCACTGGGCTTAAACGCACACAAATTCTGACTCACCCGCGAAGCCAAGGTAGCCTTCGCCTCCTGAAGTGTGTGTGATGAGTCGAATCATCGTGTGAAGCTGAAGGCCCCGGTCGATGGCAGGAGGCTGTGAGATCAGACAGCTCAGGTCCTGTACATACTAATCCAGCAGGGCTAGAGGCTGTTGTTGCTTTTATTTGGTTTCATTTTCAAGATTTAATGGTTAAAATGCGCAAACTATACTGTACGGCATGCGGTTAACGGGTGGGCTTCACATGAGGCAATTATATGGTTAATTAGAGGCTGACATTTTATTAAGTGAAAATGTCTTATGTTTATCTTGAAGATATTTAGTGAGCTAATTATGCTGATTAAGTTCCTAAAATGCATATAATCTTCGTTTAATGCACCACAGCTCATTATAAGTGGTGTCAATTTATGTAATGAGGAATTTTAATATCAGGGTTATTATTTCCTTCAGGGGTGATAACATCTACTGTATGTTTTAAGTGTGACAAATAAATGATGTGAACTCAGAGCTTAGAGCAAATAAAAAAGACAAGAAATTTGTATCGTGTTGAAATACTAAAGGTAAAGGTAGAATCACCAGTAACATATATGGACATCGCCCCGCGGCTTGCAATCTGCGGAGAGGGTGGGGGGTTGTTAATGACAGGAAATAATGGATCTGAGTGAAACACCTAATTCTAGCAGTTAGCATCCAGCATTTTAAATGATACCGTGATCAGGTGGTGATTACTTGACAGCTTTACGCCTGTCCTTCAACCATCTTTCATTTATTTTTCAATCAAAACCCTAAATTAAACACCAGTGAAAATGGTTTCATGTAAACATCAACTCAGCTTGAGGAGGGTGCGTACAGAACAACCAAGTGTTTCAAACAGTGTCAAGGGGGATGATGTCCTTGGTGAGCTGCTGCAAGAGATGCGGGGCGGTGTTTCTAGCTGACAAAGGAGCTGTGTAAGAGCTATCACACTGCAGAACTGTGTCCACCACTTATGCTGCATGATCCGACTTTATACTGCGTAGTCTGAACATTTACACTGATCAGCCACAACATTAAGACCACTGACAGGAGAGGCGAATAACATTTTGTGAGAATTCAGTGTTCTGCTTTTGGACCTGGCCTTCATATGGATGTTACTTAGACACAGACCAGTCACCCCCAGCCCTTAGCAATGACACTCCTTGATGACAGCAGCCATCCCCCGGCAGGAGGCAGCCCGACACAGGCTCACACAACCGCAGAGGCCCCTCCCCTCAACCCACAGGACCCAAAGGTCCTTACTAACAACATCATGTTGCCAGACACCAAGGACACCCACAGAAGACACAATATTAGGCAGGTCATAGTGTTATGCCTGATCAGCGTGACTTGAAGTGTTTAGACATGTGTGTCCAGGTGACAAAACAAACAACAAAAACCTTCTCATTTTTAGTTTAATTGTCTAAATGTAAAGTTTATGTGTCAGCCTGCACGGTTCTATTAGTATCAGTGAACCACGTCTCCCAAAATGTTGTTTTAATGCAATTCAACCATTTCCAGTCCCATTTATGTGCAGCCTAACTAGCAGCTGAATTATGTTTCAGAGACGTCCTTTGAATGAGTTAAGCACCAGCTGAGTTGTGAACGGCACTGGAGTCAGCAGCAGGTGGTTAAGTGGATGACGCACGGCACCATCCTTCCACGCGTATGCCGGGCTTGTCGACCATTTGCAAATAGAATCCCATCTGTGGTTAGGTTTACGCCAAAGAGGCACTTTGTTTAAGATTACATTTAAATTAACTCATCGCATCAAAATTTTCCATGTATTCATGGAATTAATTGTATTTGTATACCCTTAACCTAGTCAATTTCCCTGCGGGAACCTCCCAAAGGGATCAATAAAGTTGTCTATCTATCTATCTATCTATCTATCTATCTATCTATCTATCTATCTATCTATCTATCTATCTATCTATCTATCTATCTATCTATCTAGTAATAGAAAGTGTGGAGATACTGTTCATTGGTTGGCTGCAATAGTGAACATACTACTCACATAGAGATAAAAGCAGGTTTTGCACCTTGCCATATATGTTTAAAATCTTCCTTATTATTGTGACTGAAAACATAATCCATCCATAATCCAATCACAGTTATGTTTCCTTGAAAACATATTTGATATTTATATAGAAACCTAATTTGTAGGAGACAGGGTTAGATCAGTAAGCAGGGAGCCTTTTTGAAATGGGCACAATTAGGGAGCAAGATTTCCCCAAGCAGTAAACTCGACTCAAATCAATAGCTAATGCAGGAGTTACAACTGCCCCATTTCTTTAATTCTGGCAGGCGGTGGATTTTTTTTTCTTTGTCTTTCGTCTGCCTTTCTGGTTGTTAATGTGATACTAGAGGAACCTCTTTGTTCTGGCTAAACTCAACACAGCTTAGGCCGGCCTCTACGTGCAACACATGTTAACGCTGAACATCACCGACTTTTCTAGAGCCGATTTTATTTGTGTGATTATAACTGATCATTTTAATTTGTGTTGCCTTGCAACCGTGACATCAATGGGGTCGTCGCCGCTTGCCAGCTGACAAGCACTTTGCAATTTGCGACGCCAAATGGGAGATATCAGAGCCAACAAAAAATTCCCACCACACCCTGCTTGTAATTAGCACTAGCAGGCTGACAAGCTCAGTTTTTTCCCCCAGTTGGCTGCTTATATTTATGCTAAATTTGATATGACATGAACGCGTCAGAGTGAAGATGTCAGCAAAGGGGCTGGTCTAACGCCAGGATCCTTCAATTCTTTACAGTTCGGATCTTGATGAGATTTTTTTTTTAGGCTGTAATCTACTTCAGAATTACTGAGCACTGACATGCCTCTGTCAATTATAGGTGCCATTTTAGCGGGCTCCACACATTTCCTCATTGCTTCGACTTTTTCGATGATATCTGCATCCAATTTATACTCCGAGTTTCGCCAGAAGACCTTTAAAGATATGAGGTCACCTGAGGGAAGAGCCGACCAAAATGTTGCATATATTTTAAAAAATAATATGCAAGAGATCCATGGTGTGCCTCTCTCTGGAGTTATGGTCCTCCTCAACAAAACGTTATGGCAGGCCAGAACAAAAAATCCAAATGAATACAATACTGCAATGCAAAAGAGCACGCTGTGTGAAGTGAGGTTTAATTAATGCTGAAAAAAGCCCACCCAATAATCTTGTGACTCTATTTAGAGGACAAATATTTGAGAAATCTAGTCAAGTAGCTGGAACGGTTTAATGATGGCATGTCTCTGCTTACCTCTGCAAATGATGCATTTCAGTGTTTATGGGTATTCAGCTGGGTGATTTAACTGTGGCAGCCTCTGTTCCGGGATATGGTGGCCTCCCTCTCTTCGTCTGTCTGGCACGCACACACACGCACATATTCACAAACACACTTTACTAGATAGTTGTCCTTGCCGTGCCTCATAAAGACAGGCTGAGGAGGCCGGGATAGTTTCAGGCAATAAAAGCAGCCTGTGAAATCGCATGTAAAGTCACAACAGATGGCTACTACCGCTATGTCCTACTGAATATGACACAGGAAAGGACACTGTGAAGATGAGCAGCACATTCTGCAGCTACGGTCCCCTGAATGAGGACATGAGATCTTGTTAAAGACAAGGTTGCATATTTAAAGCTGTACTCAACAGCTGCTTATTGTGCTGTAAAGTGAAAAATTAGAATAACATCATAAAGAAAAAAACACCAGACCCAGTAGGGGGCAGAAGCAGTCCAGAAAAAAAGTCAAGAAAAGAGAAAGGGACGGGTGGAAAAATGCACCTGGCTACATAACAAGGTGTTTTAAAATACGGCAGGAATGTCACATGGTTTACTACAACACAATGTCACCATTAGAGGATGTATGGTTGCTATAGATGCAGTTTGTGCAGCTTTTATCTCCATGGCAACCTTATAGGTCTTTCTTCGGCTATATAAGAAGCAATGAAAACATACATTTCGTCTAATGAAGAGGTAGAAAGAGTGGAGGCTGAAGACGCTGTCTGTACTGTTCAATGGATCAGCAGCCTAATTGTTACTCTGGAGGGTTGTGCCAAAAAGAACTAAAAAAAAAAAGAGGAAGGGATGGAGAAGACAGGGAATGGGTGAAATGACACAACAAACCCACTTCACTTAATTATCTTAAGTGAATTAGTCCAGTCATCACTATTCTGTGGCTGAATATGCATTGGGCAAATAATGGTTGTGGAGACGATGAAAGCACCTTAATGGCCCTGTCTGTTTTCAAGTGGCAGTGCCTTTCAGCAGCCTCTACATGGCCACAGAAGGACCACAGCACTTAAACCCTCAGACTAAACAGGCCTATTGGGGAGAGATTTTAAGGCCAAACAAAGAAACCTTGTTTCTGTACTTTCCTTACATGTTTGCACATGCAAATCAGACTAAATAGTGTTTTCCAGTTTCATCAAGATGAAATGTGAAACAGATATAGGGTTAATATTTGTCTGTCTCTCTGTGTTAGCCCTGCGATAGACTGGCGACCTGTACGCAGCCCCTTGCCCAATGACAGCTGGGATAGGCTCCAGCACTCCCTATCACCCCACGCCCCCACCCCCGAGGCTAAGCAGTTACAGAAAATGAATAAATGAATGAAAATTCACAAAATTGTGGGATTAACATCAATAATTACAATTTTGTTCCATTAAAGAGGGTAATTACTGTCTGATTTTTTTTTTTCATACAAAGTAATGAGAATAATTTTGGCTCTTTGGAAGAGACCAGATCTTGTGGCCTTGTTAGTTTTGAACCCAGGTAAAATGATCTGCTCATTATTCTGTTTTCCTTTTCAGCTTTATATGCATTGACTACAGTGACGTCACTCTTTGGTTTGTGGGCTACCGTTTTGGAACCTCGCCTTTGGTCTCTGGCTGTCACTATCTTGGGTTTTATGGAGCCAGAAGTGACAATGTTCAGATGAGTGGGTGGAGCTTGGGAGGAGCTTGGGGCGGAGGGCGGCTTGTCAATCACTCCAGACCAGATTTGTGGCCTAATATCTACAAAATTGTGGAATTCATTTCAAAAAGACCATAAACACACTGTCATCAAGAAGTTTCTTTCGTTACGATTTCTGGAAGAAATCTACTGACTTGAGGGAAGTTTCAACAGCCATCCACTGGAGACAGAGATGTTTTTGGAGCCAGCACCTATGGCCGTCGGTGGTATTGCATTTTAAGGCCCTTCTGCACTGACTTCAATTTTCATACCCAGTGGCTACGTCAACCCTTTACAGACAGTCTGGGTTTGAATGATATTTTTGATAGGCAGGTGCTTCACTACCCTTTATTGAAGTTTTTGTAGCTGAAGCTAGTGTAGCCAACTCCCAGTAGCCTCTGAGGCATTTAGGGAACAACAAACTCCTGTTAGAAAAGATAACTTGGGTTCACTCCTTTTGTCTATGCTGCAGAAAGTGCAAGCACATCAGTCACACCACACCAGCCACAAATTAATTCCTAACTCTTTGGAAACACTGCGGTGAAATTTGCGCATAACAATAAAGAGAGCATTCCCTTTGTTTATACGAAAGAACCGGATCATTGGCGAATTGACATCACCAGTACAGATTCTCTTTTTCCAGCTCTTAATAAGCTTACACCAGCCTGCCAAGTAAATCCAAAACCAAGGAAGAAATAAAATCTCAAAAACCTCACTTTCAGTGTTCTTCCTGTTTCCTCCACTCAAGAACTGCTAAAACTAAAAGCAACATAGCTGAAAGGGGCGATTAAAAATTGGGGAAAGTGTGAGGAAGATGTGTAGACGTGAGGAGAGAAATGAGGATGAACCCTGCCAAAGAAAGAGAAAAAAAGTAGCAGTAATGGATGAGATTAGGTCTCTCTCCTGAAAGGTTGAAGGAAAAAGGTGTCATTCTTTTGGAGATGAGAGTGTTAGGTGGAATGTGAGAACTTTTGGGGATAAATGAGAGAAGCAGAGGGACTTTGCGGACATCCCTTTTCTGCTACAAGACCCCAATTACCCATTATTACCTGCATTTGATTACCACCTCTCTCATTCTGCTTCTCTCGCCTCCTCTCAGGTCAGAGGCTCACGGGGAGCCTAGAGTAAGGCACAGGGAGAAGAAAAGAGGAAAAAAACATAAAGGTAAAAAAAAAAAGGTTGTGAAGAGTCTTTTATTTCCTGTGAGATTCGCAGTGGCTTACTTGTTTGTGTAATGTTTGGATGGAAAACCTAAAGTCTGAGGGAATCAGGGGCTATTATATTATTCAGATTCTTTCATTAAGCAGCCATGAGCCATGTGTTGACTGCGTTTATGGCCTGTGAGTGACAGTGGGGAGATTGAGACAAGGATACAAGTAATAGGAGAACCTGGAATAGTACACCTGCTTTAATGAAATGTTTGTATTCCGCTTTCACATTGACGGTGTTTCATTATGCTCTCAAGGTCTCTTGCACAGCGCTATCACAATTCCCAATTTTTTATTCTGCTTTTCTTCCCTCACCATTTAGTTACGCAACATATGTGTACATACCCAATGAATTATAGTGAATTGCTCCACGGTGCCTTTGTCACCTATACACACTGTGTCACAGCATATGGAGGTGACACTTAAAAATCCAAAGTTGTTAACGGGATATGCTTCGAACACCAGATCAGGTTTGGCAAGAGGAAGTGCAACATCCACTGACAAACCACAGTGGTTAGTACTCTTCAGAAAGGCAAAAGACACAAGAAACACAATTACTATAAATATAGCTGCAAGCAGCAATGAAGGGTTCAAGCAGTTCCTTTGCAATAGTGCCGATAGTGTCAAAGCTACCACATTTGGTTACAGTGCACCAAATCGTTGCAGAGATATGAGCGCCGCCTTTTTGGGATCAGGGAGACCACAACGCAGTAGGGGCCAATTTATAGTCGATATATAGTATAGTGATTTTACACAGCATGCAGTGATTTTAATGGGAACAGGTCATACAATCTGTCAGAACTGATACGCAGGTGTTTTACGTGCGACAGGCATGTACGTCAATTAGCTCCTCCTCCCAGCTTTATTGAAACAGCACACACGGCTAACAGAAACTTATAAATGACAGCACTGCAGCTAAACATCAGTCTGTTAGCATACATGCTAACATACGCACACACTGAAAGTGACCGTTAGCCAAATAATAGCAGCATGTTTAACACGGCATTAGCATTAGCATGTGACCACGCAAAATAAAAAAAGTTCTGTCCGGATGATCTGTGGAGAACAAATGACATGGACCGGTCAGAGTCAGCCAAAGGGCCGTACACGGCACCACAATTACAACAATAAGCGCAGTTCAATGAAAATGTTATTTAAAAATGGACAGCACTGGCTATCAATCTACCAAAGCTGTCTGGCACCATTAGCGCAGTGTGATTGACAACTGCCGCAGCAGCCTGAGGAAATGGGTGGGACTTACCCACAAGGACGAAATGTGATTGGCCTAGGCAATGACATGTGACCACAAGTATAGCCTATCACAACAATAGCCGTCCGACCCAGCCCCCAAAGCGGACTACAACGCTGTTGGCCGTTGCTACAAACTTTTTTCCCCTTTAGTTTTCTTTTTCTCATGACCCGGCCCACAAGGCCACCGGCCCACCGGGGAAATCCCCAGTGTCCCCGTACGCCAGTCCGCCCTTGACACGCACATTGAATAAGTGACTTGTCTTGTCTAACTTGCTAAGTTCTCTATTATGTCCGTGACATGAAGCTAGCATCACCTGCTGTCGTCATGACAACGTAACGTTAGTATGGTTCACAAACCAGCACGATGGGGAGTTTATCCTAAAAACATGAAGTTTATTTTTCTTTTTGGACTCACTGTGTCGAGACGTTTTGCTGGCATCAGCTGAAAGGTGGATGCTCCGACGCTTCAGAAATCACCTGATATCCTAAACGCACAGCCTGCTGGCTCCCGCAAGAGGGCGATCGGTAGACAGACAGATTAAAACCCCCCAAAACTTGTGCAGGATCTACTAAGTGTAGCCAATTGAAAAATAACGAAATAGCTGTGTATTAATGTCTGTATAAAACAAGAGACATACGTGCGTAAAGTGTATTTGGAGGTGCGTAAACTATATTTAGAGGTTCATAAACGCTATTTCCTTAAATCTGGAGGTGGGTAAACGGCGTTTACGTGCGTTTGCGCACCACTACATCCCTGGGCATACAGGTCAAAAGTTATAAGTAAAAACACTATGTTTTCTAAGCCCTACGGACCCGGTACCGGGTCCAGAATAGCGTTAAAATGTTTACGGCGTATCAAAAGTTATTTACATGCTGCGGTCGGTTTTTATTCAAAATGTTTCCAAAAGACAAGGCTTCAAAGCTACCAAAACAACAGTCTAAGTGTATTTTTCTCAAGGACAGTTTGTTCGGCAATAATTTAAACATTTAACTAAAAAAAAACAAAAAAAAAACAGCTGCGTGAATATACGGGACAGCCGAAACTAAATGCAGCGGTGCTCTGTATCCCCTCGCTCGATTGCATCATGTTAGGTATCAAAACAAACCAGAGAAGTTGATCCTTCCGCTCATACAAAGCAAAACATAGTCCGATTAAACCAGCGAACGTAAGCCCCGTAGCAACGACGGTGCAAATGTTCGCATTTTGTCGTTGACACGTGAAATTCTGTGTTTATGTCTCAATATTTCATCAAATAACAAAGCAGATTTCACCAAAAGCGACGGATTTGTTTCCCTACCCTTTCGTGGCCATTTCGAGTCTGCCCTTCGAGTCCTCCGCTCAAAACAAATAGCACGGAAGCCTGGATTGTGTAAACAGTGTCGTCACTGCTCGATTTCATATACGGTCCTTTGCCTCCATCTGCTGGTTGTGTGTTGGTGTTGCAGCGTAAATTACACTGCAGCTCTGTAGTAGAGATGACAACCTTTTGATTGAGGTCCATTTTTCCGAGGTAAACCTCGGGTTACCTCAACTTTTTTCGATGCGTAAACATACAGAAGCTGGAGAGAGAGAACTGCCATTACGCATGACGCACGAGCAAGTCCACCAGGCAGCCATTTTGTGTCTTTAAGAGAACTGTTTTCGTAGCAATTGTCGAAGTTCAAGGCCCTGTAGGACAAATGACTCTATTCACACATTTTTCTCTTGGAAGTGGAAAATTGGTGCCAAATTGTGCCAAGTTGTGCCAAACGAATGTCCGCCTGATCCTATCCTTACTAAAACAACAATAAATTACACTAGATTTGTTATATGTGTAGTCAGTACATAGCTGAAGGTGACCAGTGGCCCCTGTGTCCATGGGATTATTGCTGGCATAGTGTTATCCTCTTACAAATAGGGGGAGAATTAGGCGAGGACAGACATTTCACATTTCTCCTTTCATTTCTTACAATTTAATCAAGTATAGTAACAGATAAAACATTTCTGACATTGGGAATAGATTCCCTGAGGTCTCTAGATGTCCCCAGACACCAAGGACATGTATATGAACCATGTAATTGTGTAACAATTCTTCATTTACTTTGGGTATGTATTTTTAGGTGTTTATCTTAAAATATGCTTAGGGGTTAACAAGTTAAATAGTCCCCCTAGTGGCCGAATGATGCGCCATTTGGAGCCAAAAAGAGACTTTTGCTAATTACAGCGCTCCCTAGTGGCCGAATGACACCAAATTTGACATGTCCCCTCGGGACAGGGTCTCCAAACAAACTTACAAATTTAGTTTTGATACGTCACACCGTTCCCGAGATATGACCTTGTATCACGTTTGCCGCCTTCACCAGCGAATTTGATTGGCTGTAGCGGCCAAACGGTTTCGAAACTGAAGACACCTGATAGTAACTTTTGTGCGCATTGGTCAGAAGACGGTCTGTGCTGATTTTGGTGAGAATCAGACAAAATTTGCGAGCGCTGAAAATTTAGTTTCGCTTTCAACAAAATCCAGTATGGTGGAGAATCCATTGGGGCGTAATGAACATCATCGGTATCGTTGATCTCGGCATAATCCAAGGAGTCCAACAGTACCATGTTTTTGAATATCAGGCATACGGGTCAAAAGTTATAAGCAAAAACGCAATGTTGCTAATTACATCGCCCCCTAGTGGCTGAATGACACCAAAGTTTTATTGCGCACTTCTAAGGGAGTCTCAAAGCATGTGACTAAGTTTGGTGTTCAGACGTCAAAGCGTCACCGAGATATAAGCAAACTTCCTGTTTTGGGGCTTCGCCGCCGACTCCAATTGGCTAACACGAAATGTTGGTATGAACTGTCACTGGGGCAACCCACGGTATGTGCGGATATCACAATTTAATTTCAAGTAAAAACGCATCAAGAGATATGAGCAAAAACAATGTTTTGCTAATTATAGCGCCCTCTAGTGGCCACAAGACACCAGATTTTGTTTGTGCACTTGGGACAGTGTCTGGAAGCGAGGTACCAAATTTGGTTACAGTGCACCAAATCGTTGCAGAGATATGAGCTCAAATGTAAAACGCCGCCTTCGCCGCCACTTTTGATTGGCTGTAGCGGCCAAACGGTTTTCGAAGCTGCAGACGCCTGATAGTAACTTTTGTGCGCATTGGTCAGAAGACTGCCTGTGACAATTTCCGTGAGAATCGGACACAATTTGTGACTGCTGAAAATTAGTTTCGTTTTTCAACAAAATCGTGAATTGCGAAAAATCTATCTGATGCATTATGACGTCATAGGGTGCGTTGCAATCGTCATGATCCAAGGATTCCAACGATACCTTGTTTTCAAAAATCGGACGCACGGTTCAAAAGTTACATGCACAAATGTACTTCGAACTTTGACCCGTTGGTGGCGCTAGACCGTACTTAGCGCTTACATGCAACCCAGTCAAAGTAATATTGAGACTGGCCTTAAGCTATGTGCCCAATTTTTACAACTTTTTACCGTACGGTTCTATGGGCTGCCATAGACGCCCATGGCGGAAGAATCGGAATAATAAGACTAACAATCCCTATAGGGCTTCTCGCAGCTTCGCTGCTTGAACCCTAATTAGCAAACAACGACGAGTGTATTTTGCTTTCACAATGACGTTCCTGCTTTGACATCTTAGCAAAATCACCCTGTCATTAGATGCTGAGTTGAGTACATCACTGCCATCTGTAAAATAATTTTATTGCCTTTTGAGATACAGATCCTAAAGTGAACTCCCTTCTTTTATATATTTATTTTTGCAAACTCAAAATTGCTGAGTTTTTTTTTTTTTTTTTGCAGTTCATGCATTTTGAGGCAATTAGACTGGGAGGCATTTTGCTTTTAATTGCACCATCTTTTTATTTTTATTTTTTATTTTTGGCTGTGAAAACTCTTGTGAAAGAACGTGTCAACAAACAGATAGGCTTGATTTGATGGAGCCAAACATTAGTCGGAGCGTCGAGATGGGAAACACAAACACAAAGCGCAACTCTGGATTATTTGACCATTGCTTGTTTGCCCAAGTTGGAGTACGTGATTTGCAGGCAGGAGTGTTAAATACATTTTCCCGTTGCGATAATTATTTACAAGCGTGTTAAGTATATTTCTCTGCAGGATCCTCTCAGTTAAGAATCACACTCCAGAAATCGAGTGAATACTGTACTTGTTGCTTATATCTTGACTTTAATGCACGCATGTGCACTAATTACAATTTACACTTACAGTTCTATGTATATACACGTAATCAGCTGTATAAATTAATATTAATTAAACACACCCTTTCTAAATGTAGGGTTGATCGCACTGCGTTCTAGCATCCCATCTCTGTCACTCCTTGTTGTGAGCCCCTGCAAAGCCCAGCAGATGAGCGTATGTGTAAGTGAGATGATAGCGTTGCTGCCTTGGGGGCAAAATGTCTTCAAGCTCTTCTTGTTTACAACATCCTTTTTTTCTTTTCTTTTCTTTTTTTTTTACAAGAGAAATATCTTTTCAGGCAGAGAAGGATATTACACTGCAGCTACAAGACAAGCACTGACATGCATGTCCACAGACACATGCGATCGCACACTCCACACACACACTCACCAAAGACTGACTTCATAGAGTTGTTTCTGCCTGTTGGGATTCAATTAAAGAAACTTAAATGATACTGGGATGACTGCTTCATAGCCTAATGGGCTCAGCTTTATCCATGTCCTCTTCTTCCCTATTATATTTCATGAATAATACGTTGCCTTAAGAGAGGGAATAGGGTGGCACAACGGGTGAAAGATGGAAGCAGAAAGTGTTGAGGGGAAGGACAAATGTGCTGAAGTGGATGGTTAATTAGCTCCCCAACAAAGAAAAAAAAAGACTTGAAGTAAACACGGATTGGTTATTGATGCAACTTCAGAGAGTCGAGGCTTCCATCAATGCAACAATTTACATTTAGAGGTTTCTGTTTCTGTCATCCTCACATATTGTAAATAGACATCATGACATGAAAAAGACTAGTTATTATGTTATTCTCTCTGGGATAGTGTTGTGCACCCACAGACTGTAACTGGATACTCTTCCAGGAAGATACTGAACCAAAAAGCTTTAAAATACTGTTCACACTAGCATATCACTATGGTCATGTTTTTGCAGGTTCCATTTTTTACGACAGATATTTCCATTGTTTTCGGACCCTGGAGTAGGTGAGCGTCTCTTTATTTAATGCCAGACTCTAGATCTCTTTATCAGTGCAGGACGAGAGCAGAGAGATAAAAATGAAGGCGTAGAAGGAAGACAGCTTCATAACAATGCTGTACTTATTTTCCTCGATCTCCAGCTTTTTACTTTTCTTTCTCCACTTCCCGCAATTCCCTTGGTTGGTTGCCTTGCGATGAAGTTGTCCCACAGCAGAGTGCTGCAGCCCAAGCTGTCTGAGACAGAGTAGGGGTGGAGGGGGGAAACGGAATTGGAGAAAAGAAGAAGTATCAAAGACAACAATGAGGGGGGAAAAAAGCCTACGGAGAAGTGAAGTCGATGGGGGAAGAATGTGAGTCAGCGATGGAAGCACAGAGGTGACAGTGAGAAAGAATTGCCTGAGCGTAGTTGCTTTGACATACTGAATGCCCACTTACAATATTAATTAACACAAATCAGTGAATTTCCTGGGAAATACATCTGTGTAAAATGGTGCTTCTCAACACAATTATACATATTAATACGAACAGTTAACATTATCATTATTCTGGCTGAATTTAGGAGATGAAGATTGCCCTGAGGCCTCTTCTTTTTGGTATGATTGTGAGTCATGATTAACTGATAGCCGCACATGGCAGATAGATTAAAGAAATTAAAGATACTGTATGATCCACGCATATCAGTGTACGCACAAAATACACTGAAAGGAACATTACTATTTCAATGAAATGGAAAAAAAAAAATATGGCTACATTTCAGAAAGTGCAGAACCTCACTTCACCCACTACCACATTTCTTTGTGGTGATGTGAGCAGCATCATGTCATTACCATTTAGTTGGATCATGACACAAGAGCAGAAGTTTGTGAACCCTCTCTGTGACCGTGAAACGGATATGCAATAGTGTAGTAAAGTAAGTGAAGACAGCCAAAAGGGTGTACTATTTCTCACATAACATACCTGTCATTCAAAATGATAAAGTATAAATTGCGTTGTTTCTGAAGAAAATATTCACTGATCTTTTACAGAAGGGGTGTCAAACATATAGCCCACGGGCCAAAACCAGCACGCCAGATGATCTAATCTGGCCCGTGGCATGAATTTGTGAAGTACAAAATGTGAAAACTACATAGAAGACTGGTATTTGGGAAGATTCATTAAAGTATATGGAATGTCCTACGTTCAACGTGGTTCCTGAACGCACCTTAGTCTTGTGTCGTAAATGGGATGGACAGGTGTCAATCTGTTTGATTAGCCACTTAGTGATGTTCAAGTTAACCTAGCGGAATTCCAGGTGGGCGGTACCGAGAGACAAAGTCACCGCTGACACTTAGTTCAATACTCTAATGTGATTTAGTTACGTACCTGCCTGCACGATTTATTGTATTTGTTTGCTGGGGAGATGTACGTTCAGTCGGAGCCTTTTTCCGTCGGGAATTCTACTTAATTGATGCTAAACCATGGCTACACTGCAGACCACTGCTTGATAGCTCCTCGTGCTAGAAGTGTGAAAGTTCTTAGAAAACACTTTCTGCACCAAGCTGCTGAGAACCTACTGGATGCTTATGAACGTGGCCGAGCCTAAGGACGTGTTTCTTCACCAAAGTGACGGGACACTGGAGGGGTTTGCCAAACTACATCCGGCAGCATTCTGCATCCTAGGAACTGTGAGTACTGTTAACACACTGTGAACTGGATTCAGATGAGCTCCAACATGGAACTATGGGAACTATGTGGCTACAGTAGTTTTGTTAACGTATGGGAAGCTGAGCTCTCATGGCAGCATAGCTGTAGCCAGGTCTCCCTGCATCCTAGAATGAGTCATGCTGCTATACACACATCCCAGATTTAATACTTTAGTAGACCCGTCATCCATTCACCTCTCGTGCAAAGAGTGATTACTCAGTTTTACTGAATTATTATAGTTTTGAGGTGGGTTACCCATCCTCTTGTAAAATAAAAGAACCGAAATTGTGGCCCCTGAACTAAAAGTATTAACCCCCCTATTTTACAGGATTTCCCTAAAGCGGTTTGGAAGAGATAATTAAGATTTTTTTGTTGTTGTTGTGTTTTTTACTCCCAGCCACACTTACTGTGACTTCATTGGGTCTGTTAAACTCAATTTTATGGACACAAATGAAATGTTGCTGAGAATTTTACTATCAAAGCGTCTGTCAAGTGCTATATATGGCAGACCTTATTCATCTGTCAGGAAACTGTAATTAAGATAAGCTTCCTTATCTTCCCTTTTATGTTCATTGCATCACCCCAGACGATCTTCAGATCGGAGCACAATAGGTGACAGTAAACTAAAAGCACCCCTTATTGCATAAAATGGGAAGAAGAGGAGAAGCAAAAATCGACTTGTTAGTAGAAATGTCAGTGTGCTTAGGAGACTGCAGCACGTTATGGGACTGGACTCTTACAAAGTACAAGGAAGTCACATGTTTGGACACAACGGAGGCCTCTCTCTGTTAACTCCTGAGGCTAAAACTAACATGAACCCTTATTCAAAGCCAAGTAGCATGGTTGGGTGCTAGCTAGCATGCGGGGAGCTCAAACTTGCACATCTTAAAGGTAACCATTTGCTGCTTGAACTTCACATCATGTCTCAGAGAAAATGACCGTTCCTCCTGCTTCCTCTGCTAACATTTTATCTAAGTGGTTTCAAGTGACTGCCAAAGACAACACTTTGCCGAGACTGACTCATACAAGTAACCGACTTTGCCCCAGTGGTGCTTCGCCACCGCTGTGTTTCCCTCTGCTGAGGAGAGTTGCTGTACAGCAGGACACGGGGAGTATGTAATCAGTCGCGAACCTGACCTTGTTGAGTGGGGCAGTCAAAGGACTCACTGGGGGCATCTGAGTGCCAAATACCTTGCTATATCTGCTTCAGCTATATTTATATGAGGAAACTTTTCACCTCTGCTTCTACCCCTTTGTACACCTCATTGGCAACAATTTGGTTGTTGTTGGATGGAACAAGGAACAAGCTGGTGGAAGGTTGGGGGTCAAAAGAGCTCACTAGAATTACAACGTTATATTGTTGTGACTGTTTGAGGGTGACCTTGTCAACTTATACTGAAACCTGGCTCTTCAACTTCTAATAACCTCACTCTTTCTCTCTCTGGAGGACACTGAGGCACTTGAAACTCTGTAATGACCCTATACTTAAGCAAAATACTAAAATATACTAAGTATCTTTTATCTGCATCTTCATGTACTTGTTCGTAAAGATGCAGGTGCCCATAAAATATGAACTGCTGGTTTTCATAAAGTGGGGAAAGCGCACACTCTTGAAAACACAAACGGTGTGAGTAGTCAGAAGTGATTAAAGTCTCTCTAATTGCTGTCGAAAAATGGTGCTTTGCTTTGCCACGGGCCTTTTTTTTCTTCTTTTGCTGCTATTGCTGAAGAAGCAAGTCCTGCCCCAAGGTGTTTGATTTCCCCTCTCTTTACGCTTGCCTTTAAAACATAATGAAACAAAACATTTGTACAAAATGGTTGTTTTTAAGGCAGCTCTGTGCAGTCACTGCTAATGCGGCTTTGTATCCAACAAGAACAACAACAGCACCTTATCTCGACACAGGACTTTAGAAGCCAGGATCTGAGCAGGCGAGCTAACCTTGCAATACACAACTTCTCGACAAAACAAGGACAAGTTCTAAGAGAAGTTAAAAGTCAGGAAGTTGAGTCAAAACAACATTTTTGCCAAGAAAGTAGAAGAAAAAACATGTCACTCGCGCTGAATTCCATTCTGTACTTATTAACAAGATGTGAAAAACGTAAGTGTAAAGCCTCTACAGCATACATGCATACATACATACAAATACGCGTGCTTGCGATGTGTCTTTGTCCAAATAATTACCGCTAAAAATTATCAAATAAAACTAAATGCGAGGGCAGACCAAAAAGTGCATAAAGAAAATGTTTGAAAGACACAATCATTGTGGTTCTGTTTCATTTCTTTAAGGCGGCTATTTAAAAAGTCCCAAGGCTTTGAAAGCCTCAAGGTTGCTACAGTGATGCAACAATGGGCGGTGATTGATCGAAATGGCTGCTCTAAATTGTATAATGAGTGTGAGGTGATGGGCTCATGACCATGGTAAAGAGACCAGACAGCGCTTGATTTTCCACTCTGGGAGCTTATCACTTAAAGTCATATCATCTACTGTAGGAGCAAAATCCATCCACTCACATCAGAGCTGCTCAGAGTGATGGATGCTCACAGTGTGTATGTGTATATTTATAATGACTAATTACCACAGTTGCTAATATCCTTCCTGATGATCAGACACTCTGACATGGTCTCACACTATATGTGACTTGTTTATGACCGGCACAAAACAGCGATTTTCCAGCAGTGTATGTGTTTGTGTGCGTGTCTGAAAGTGGCAGTGTGTGTAGTAGTAGGTCTGTTTTATCATTCGCTGACATAGTGTTGAGTTTTGGACTGTTTCTGTTCAGTTGTCAGCTGAGTATTCTGTCATTCAGTTCCTTGCCTGTGCTCACTTCCTGTTTTATTCTGAAAAGACCCTGACCCCCTTGTCCTATTATTTGTCTTGCTCCTCTTGTGTGTCTGTCCCCCACCCCAGACTGTTTGCTTGCCCCTCACGATCTTCACCTGTGTCTTGTTACTTCTCTTGGCTTGTGATTGCTCTCACCTGTCTTACCTTGTCTTTTTGTCTGTCGTGCTCCCTCCCTTATTAGGTTCACCCATTCCTTGCTATCCAATCAGCCCTTTGTGTGTCTCTGTGTGTATAAATAGTCCCGTCTTTCCATTCATTTCTTGTTCTCTTGTTTGTTTGTGTGCTGGAAGCCTCGCCCGTCTCACTTTGTGATTCCAAGTTGTGTTGTTCCCTAAGTGTTTTGCCTTTTTGGATTATTTAGCTGTGTCCAGTGTGATGGATTAACTTTAATTGGCCTTATATTTGGATATTACCTGCACCATCGCTGCAGAGCTTTTTGTTCTTCATTTTGTAAGCTTTTATTAAATTGACTTTGTGTTGTACGTTGCTCATCCCAGTCTCACTTGCTTGTGTCTTGCAATAACAATTCAGTTAATTATTTCAGTGAATTGGTTGTGTGATGCTTCCAAAATCTTAATATACACGATCAGGCGTAACATTATGACCTAGGTGTTACCTCGTTGTGACTCATCAGAGAATGGACATGGGCCTTCTGAGGGTGTACTGTGGTGTCTGGCAACTGAATGTTGATAGTGGGGGCCTTTGGTTCCTGTGGGTTGAGGGGAGGGGCCTCTGTGGACCAAGCTTGTCCAAGTGTATCCCACCGATATTTGATCAGTTTTGGATTAAGGTCAACACCTTGTGCTGTTTTTCATGTTCTGTGAGTTGTTCCTAAACCATTTTTGCGTGTGTGTCTGTGTCAGGCTGCATCCTGCTGGGGATGGCAGCTGCCATCAAGGAGTGTCACTGCTATGGGGTGGAGGTAACTCGTCTGATCTTGGTGTGTGCTACACGTGTAAGGTAAGACGGATGTGACGTTGAAGTTCATATAGACAAATCCACATTGTTCTTATATCGCAACCTTTCTTATATTTACGTATTTCTCAAATCTACACGCGTCTCCCCTTGTTTTGTAGTTATCCTTCATTGTGACAAGAGACAACCATCAACTTAGGCTGAATTTGAAGTTATCACGCAAGTATTACTCTTAGGGATGTTAACTCTACAGACCGTTATTTTGGCGAGTATGATTCTGAATTAACACTCACTGATGGACAGTGAAAGATATAAGAAGAGATGGAGCCCGAGTATGGAGAAGAAGTGAGCGAATGAGATTGTGAGGAAATGGTAGCGGAATAAAAACAGACAGAATAATTGAAAACGGCCAACGTTAGAAATTGAGAGTGAACAGCTAGACAGGAAGAGATGGACGGTTAAATATGTGAAGCTAGCAGGCAAAAGGAAGATACAGAAGCATACAGGACAAACGCAACAGAGAACGATAATGACGGAACGCTTGGAGCGGATTGTGAGGAAAAACCGTGAGGAAGAAAAGGAGAGAGGCAGCAAATGCATGAGCAAGGCGCCCTCCCTCCCTGCCTCCCTCCCTCCCGTGTCGGGCGAGGAGACCAGTGTAAATGAGATCGACTCATTTCCAACACATAGACACGAGCACCCACCCCCATCTGTCTTTGACAAACACGCCCTCGTACACACACACAATTGCATGCGCACACACAAACACAAACACACCAGCAACAGCAGCCAGAGATGAAAGGAATCAATAGATTATAGCAGACATCTGAAGAGTCCAGTCTACTCTCGGGAGGATCAACAGTAATTGGTCCAGACAAACAGCCAAAGGACGACAACAATAACAAAGCCTCCGCGCACACCGAATGCAGCAATTAATAAATCAGAACAGGAATAGCAAATTAAATCTATGAACAAATATCGACAGGGCTTTGAACACATCTCCATTATTCTCGGCCTATTGTTGTGGTCTGCTGGTTTCAGAGACCACGTTTCCACCAGCATTTGCATATCTAAATGAGTGACCCGTGCATCTGCGTGGTTTTGGTATTTGGTGTTCTTTTTCTGATGCCGGTTTGAAGCTTGTTAGTTCATAAACAATCCCAGGGTTTACAGCTTTCAGATCTGGAGGGTTGCTGATAGAACGAAAAAAACTGCGAGCCTCAGAATTAAACATCGGCACTCACGTGTGCCGTTTGACCTGCGGTAGATGAAGAGATGGAAGCCCCACTGTGGCCCTCTGGATGGACGAAACAAAGTATCTGCTCCATCTAATTAAGTCCATCCTCAGTGTTACTGGAGGCGTGACAGAGGGCCACATTTGACAGCACAGAGATCCCTTGAGGTCGGCTAGCTCAATCAATCACTTTAGATCTTCATGAGAGCCAGAATGACTGAATTAAGTAGTGCAAGGTGGAGTGTATATCAGGTTGAGTTTGTCTGTCTGTTTCTGTATTCTCTGTGTTTTTTTCTGTTCATGAGTTTTGAATATTTCCTGTGACCCTGTTTGGTTTTCCTTGTGTTTCCTGTTTTTAATTTTGTAAGCTCTTCTTTGGTGTTTCGTGTCCTGCTTCACTTCCAGTCTGTGGAAGTTGGGGCAAATCCATCTGCCCTGACTTCACTGATTGACCTCAATTGACCCTGCAGTGCTTATTGTTCTAGATTCTTCATTAATGTTGTTTTGTTTCCTGCTATCGCTGCATAATATGTAATATGTAAATAACATGTAAGTGTGAGATCAGAGCTACTTGTCTCAACATCCAAATCTGATCTAGGGTCGAACATGTACGGATGGATATTGGAAGTTGTCATTACCCATTTAAAAACAGTTGACAGTGGGCTTGTCAGACAAAGGGTGACGTGAGTAGCTGCATGAAGGCCCAGTATAAAATTTGGATTTTATTTATTTACTGTAAATCATATGTAAAGCATATATCAAGAAATATAGAGCAGAAAACTTTATAAGTCACCTTTAAAAGTCTTAATTCATAATAACGCCCAAAGAGGGTAACTAAATTAGAAACTAAATAATCTGAAAAGAGAACTTTGGATTGCAGCGGCGACAAAACAAGGACACAAAGCAAAGTTTAGACAGGCATGTTGTGTGTCCACCAAGTCAGATCTTTCTCCAGTGGAGCTTCTCAAGACTGTGCTTTGATATGACATTGCAGCTTGCTTTTGGGACCGTTTTGCCTTTGTGAAAGAGCTGTTCGTGTTCAGCAGTAATGTCTTAAGTTGGGACAGTGACTCACAATGCGTCCCTGAATTATTTGGATACTGGCAGTGACATGATTAATTATCCCAAAGAGATGGTTACTCATACTCATTCAACTAGGTCATATTATAGTGTAGAGTCATTTTCAGGGTGGAGGGGTTCAAATGATCTCATCAGTAAAGTCACAATGATGAATATTTCTGCCAGTTTGGGATATTAACAGTCAATACCTTGTTACTGTTATCTGAGGGTCTGGGTCACAGCATATATGACTGTATATTGCAAAAATCCAGATATGACACAGCAGTCTCTATGTCCAGTAGTCTTTGAACAGCAGTGCAGGATTCAACAAGAAACACATATTATTGAGACATGAGAAGAGGGGTCACAGACAAGCACAGCATCACGTCAAAATAAGATGGGGAGGAAGATCAGCTAGATTTGTGCAGCCTGTACAATGGTCTACGCTAGTTGGGAGAAAGGTATGACTGGTGGCAGTTTTGAGAGATCATCATCACATTCTAGAAATATAACGCATAAGTCCAATTATTTAAATGTGAATAGGGTCTGATTAACTAAAGGGCTGTGCACACAGGAGACTAGGCGTGATGTAGTGACAAAAGACCATGGAATTCTAATAAAATGAATGAGTTGTTGCAGTGATAGGAGAGAAACCTTTAGTGTTACGAAGTGGTATGAAGTGGAACTAATCTCAACTCTGGAGCACCGACCAGTAAAAGAGTTGATTGGCATATGATTCGAACGCAGAGTTCCCCAAATATTCATAGAAAGGAAAAACTATCCATGCTTTTGGTGCATACCAACAGATTCGTCATGCTGATAGCAGGATTGGCATGTCGGATAAATCCATAGTCCATAGTATGGCTTTGATCACAAAAATACTTTGGCAGTCTGTTATTTCACTCTGACATCTTTAGGTGGAAAATATACAAATGTGTCGTCTTGGAAACCAGAGACCGGAACGTCCGCTAGCGACTAGCTGTCGGCTACAAAGCGTTGGGCGACACATTTCTCTTTCTAATAAAAACGGTGATTGAAATCTCAGCGTTTAGTGTGATGGTGTGCTCACCTATGTTTGACTTCATGACTGAAATCCTGAGTGGAATTGATCGATTGGAATATGAACACATTTATACTGTCTTATAAATTTGTGATGCAGAGTTTCCCAAGCCTTGCCTTCGTCAGTCTGCTCATGGGCCACCGTGGAACACCGTGAAGTTATTAAATGAAGGAGAGACAAAAGGGCAAACTGGTACTAAGCCTGATTTGTGCATTTCATTTATGTAAAGAGAAGAAAAAAAAATCCTGTCATGTGAAGGAGCAGCGTGAAAGAGTCAGAGCCGTTGTGAAGAGGCATGCATGTAGGATCTCTAATCGAGTCTTCTTTAATGTACTGACCTTCAAGAACAGGAGGTTTGAACTCATTTTCTGTGATGTTTCATACCCGTATGGTTCTCAATATAGCACAAATCCTCAATGACACCTATAGTACAAGTCAGACATTCTTCTTCATTCTGCAAATATTATGTTCTCATAAAACTCCAAAGTGATGTGATTGAACAAAGTCCCCAAGGAAATGTGGAGAAAGGGTGAAACTATATGACCACTTTGACTTTGAATGAATATTGAACGTATGAAGTTAATGAACATGCGGAACCTCAGACAACAGAAAGCTAATAGGCTCGGCCTGTCATCCTTTCCTGAGGCAAATACCACACGGCTACTTGATAACCAAACATGAGCGCTAATGTGAATACATTAAAAAGGTTAGGGTGTTGTGGTAAGCCGGTAGCATCCTCTCAATGTAATAGGAGTGGCTGGATTCCCAAAGAAAGATTGTGTGTTCATATGAACCTCTTCTTAATCCCGCTCACTCTATGCTCACAATCTGCATATGGCACAAAATATTCTAAAATAGTTTTGGGCATGCTGTAAAACCAGTTTGTTTAAAGATCTTCTAATCAGAAATGCTAAAAACAGGAAATATTACAGCTGTGTTGCCCTTTTTAAAGGAGATCTGCCGTCATGCCTAGTCTTAGCTGGTTTAATATTTTTGTGTTTGTTTTAGTGTGGTGGAAGGATTCTTTTTTTTCCCCTCATGTGGTTAAACAAATTCTCAAATACAACATGTGACCTTTGTTTTGATCCACTCTAGTCTTGGGCCAAGGATCAGGCAGGCTAATCACAGACACTAAGCGAGGCAATTTAAATGATGCGGAAATATTACTGCAAGATATTTGCTGCTTGAAGGTTTATAAACCTTGTCATTGCAGCTTTGATATTTGCTATGATTTGTCCGGTCAGGATAATCGTAAATAGCGACTATGTAATGGCAAAGAGAGGTTATCCATAAAATCTCTGAACCCTTTAACCTTTCCTATCGCTGCAAATGACATTGATCAAAGGAAAAGACCATGAGCTTATGCATTTAAACCAAAACAGGTTGAGAAATATTAATATAGACAGACCTATTTACTCATTATCCTTCCACGCAAGCCATTTCACAAAATAACTGCCCTTAATGCCTCTTTTCAACTGTCTGGTCCAATCCTGCACCTTCCCTGCAGAGCTGAACATTTCCCCCACCACCACTCTGCCCTCTATTCAGTTGTTACTCGGGGAGGCGTTTAAAGAACTCCTCTGAAATACTAAGCAACCCACTTGAAAGAAAAACACTTTGCCACATTTACCGTCATGTTCTTTATTAGGCCTAGACTTAAAGGCTTTTTTATATGCTTCAGTGAGAGCTTGAACACAGCTGGTTATAGTTCCTTTCTTATTCCAAGAATAATGTAATAATGTGGGTATGCATCCTGAACCATTCAGTACGTGATGTTGATTTCTGAAAGAGTGATCCAAACAATTAGTCAGAAGTCTTCTCACGTCTCCATGCTTTCAATCCCAGAACAAAAATTCTAAATGTAAGATTTACCCAGTATATTTTGTCAGTGAACCAAGTGTTGTTCTCATTGGCAGTGCCCAGGAACAGCAGTATGCATGGTAGAGACTTTGGCATAGTGACCAAACTGCTTTCCTACAACTTCCACATTCACCATGTGATGCAAACTGGCCCTAAAATCTCACCATAGACACCAACGGAAAACAGAGCAGCTGGAACCTCGTGGAAATCCTGGAAACCGTTTCTGCCATATGTTGAGCTTTTATTCGTCTACATCTTGCAATCTGCTGTCCAGTTCACCCTAAAATATGATATGAAGCTTAACTTTGAAAGCTGTGCAGACACTGTCCATCTCTTAACTTGCACATAACATTTCGACCAGGGCTCCTACGCAGCCAGAACCCGCAACTCTATGGGTATACTGTGACGGGTCAGCTAGCATTCCACCATGCAGAGCACACACCGAACGTAAACAAAGCAAAGCCCTGCTTGTTTTTGTACGGTGTTATATGTACACTAGTTTTGCTAGTGTTGCTTTCGTCAATGAAAACTATGACTAAATATTGTCGTCAACGAACCTGTATCACGTGGCTAAAACGAGACGAGACGTAATGAAATGCTGGTAATGCGACGATGACTATAATTAAATGTCTAATGCAATATTGTTAACGAATAAAAACGAGACTAAATGTGGTTTACAAAATAAAAACTATGCTAAAATGTCTCTCCATTTTCGTTGACCAAAACGAGACGAGACGAAATGTTACGACGTTATTTTGTCATGTTTAGTCACATTATTATTATTTTGTAGTTTTTCTGTTTCCTGTGTCCAGAGCCCCTTTCTCTCGTAGGTGACGTCACTTCCTCAAGCTCCACTCGCGGCATTATTTAGAAGATGCTCTGCTCCAGCGAGTCTGCGACTGAGTAGTGAGAGAACTTTGTACTGAGTAGCGTGACAAAGAAAGAGAACGATGGCCGGCCAGCCAGGGGTCTTCCGTAGAATAAGAAAAGACATTTGGATAAACTTTAAATACATCGAAGTGGAAAAAACCGAATGTCTTCTACCATGTTTGGTTAGTAAAATAAATATGTTGTCAATTCAAAACAGCGTCTTCCATGTCTGGAATGGATGTATTCTTGAGTCTATAAGGTAACAATAATATAATAAGAACCTTGTTTGAAATAGGTTTGGCTAAAAGAAAATTTTGGTTTTGTCTATACTACAAGGTACTTATACTATATTGAGTGGGTTAAATACAATTGTATTACTAAAAAGAGAATAAAATACAATTTTCATTGACTAAAACTAGACTAAATGTCATCAGTTTTCGTCGACTAAAACTAGACGAAAATAGTCATGGATATTTCTGACTAAAATAAAATGCTCAGACTTTTAGTTGACTGAAACTTGACTAGACTAAAAGGAGTATGAACATGACTAAAACTAATAAAAACTAAAATGACAGGTTGACACAAAAACTAGACTAAAACTAAAATTAAAACAGGCCGCCAAAAACAACACTAATGTAAACCAATCAGCCACAACATTAAAACCACTGGCAGGAGAAGTATCTTGTGACAATTCAGTGTTCTGCTGGGAAACTTTTGGACCTTGCATTTATGTGGATGTTACTTATGCCGCATTTCCACTAGCACGGCTCGGCTCGGTACGGTACGGCACGGCACGGCTCGGCTCGGTTTGGTTGTGTTTCCATTACAACTGGTGCCTCCTCGACGTGGGCGGGGTCGTCATAACACGGCTGCGCGAAACCGCTGTGACGTCATTTACACGGCGCCGAGCAACGTACAAATCCGGAAGACCTCCCTCTGAATCCGTTCTTCGGCAACCAGAGTCAGGAACGTCTGGACCATAGACATGTATAGAAAGGCTAGATAGCTTACCGGCGCTGAGAGCCAATGGGACCCGACGTCGTCACACGGCGGCCATCTTGGGACAGGACCGCTCGTCCAGTTATAACATTAAAGTCTATTGTGCATGTAGTGCTGAAATAACTATATTTTGCTCAATTTTCTTTCTTGGTGTGTCATAAACGTCAGGGATGCGGCTATTTAACTGCATACTTGTGAAAATTTATAGCCACGGAGTTTATTAAGAAAATAGTATATTAAGTAGACTAGACAGGTAAAGTACTAGGTATACCCATACACACACACACAGTAATGATGTCAATATTTTAAGGTACATGAAATAGTGCAATTTAGTTTATTACTTATATTTACATTATTAAATACATGTGTAAATTTATGTATAATATAAATCTGTCTCAAGTTGCCATTCTGTAAAATAAAGAGAAAAGAGATGGGTGTTTGTTTTTTTACTTAGGTCCAAAGGCACACAATTAGAAAACACTTACAAAAAAAAAAAACCATTAAGACACAATTGGACACAAAACTCTTTCCATCAATACAATACAATCAATACAGTAGCATTCCAGCTTGTCATTCAGCTCTTCATTGATAGGGTTCTTAGCTTTCAGCTCCTCCAGAAGAGCCTTCATGTTCTTCTTGGCCCTCCTTACCCTTGCCAAGGCATTGCTCTTTTCCCGCTGCAGTTTACGCACTGTGGCCATGGCTGCATCAAGTTTGGCCTTAAGAGCCTTTGGAGAGGAAGGCATTGCATATTGGTGGTCAGGGGCCTTCCTCTTCCGACTCCTTTGTCTCTCTCTAGTGGATGGCTGTGGCTTTGGGAAAAGTACAAAAAAAAATACAATAAATAATAAATAAATATATAATGAAGTTAATTAGGGTTAGGGTTAGTGTATTTGTTAGTGACATTCCTCATGTGTACAAATACTCACAACATCAGGCGGAGGTTGATCCTGCTCGGGGTCCATGGGCTGGTTTTGTCCTGCTTTTCTAGAAGCGGTTGTGCTTCTTGGTGCTACCGGCTGAAAAAATAGTTAAATATTCAATTGATCTGTAATACACTTTATGTATTGCTAAACTTGCAGAAAGTGTGACATTAAATCACATTTAAATATCGATGCATCCATCTTTAACACCTTGTATTCTAGTTGGCCAATTATACACGTACCCTCTGAAGATGAGCAGGGAAGTTGAAGACAGATGGAACAGCTCCAGCTTTGAGTCTGATAGTCTGCCCTGTCCTGTCGAAATCTTCATTTCTGAAGTGTTCACTGCAGAGCAGTGATCTATCATTAGCCACAAAACCTTCCCTTCTCAGGGCACGCTCCCACTGTCTCCGGCGCTCGCTGCATTTGGGAAACCTTGCAAATGGGAGAAATAGTAGTCAGATATAAATGATTGTTAACCTTCCACCTTTATTTCCTTCAACATTGAGGGTATGGACAAAAATACAGTATAAAATATATCATCATTTTGATTCTATGTACTGCATGTATGCAAATATATGTAGCCAATCTTGTAATGTTGTCCCTGCCTCTCCCACCAATTTACAATTGCTTGGTGACTCACTTACGACCTCTTCACTGCTAGCCAGCAAATAAATACAACCACATCCACAAAATGACATTTAGACAAAAGATTAGGTTGTCAAGAAACGTTGTTGGTCTCAGGAAACCTGTTAATAATTGAAAATGTCGACTGTGGTATCACTTTAGAGTAGAGGGCAGCCATGCAACACACAGCTACGCTGCAATGTTAAGCGTTTCTCAAAACGTGAAGCTACAATTTAAACATCGGCATCAGCACAAATCATAGCCACGTTAATAAGGTTTGTAATAAACCAAACCGTTTGTAAATCCGTCAAGAATTCAGCAAGTTACGAGCATTTTAGTTGGCGTATGTCACTCACCTTCCGTTCACAGCAGCAGGGTGCAGCAGCGCAGTCTCCTGTCCTAAGATGGCCGCCAAGTGACGACGCCACTGACTCCGCCTTGAGCCATCTAGCCTTTCTATACATGTCTATGGTCTGGACCTCCTCCACCGACCAAGGAGCGGATTTTTTCTGAGAAGCCATCTCGTTCCAAGTCAAAAAGCAGTAAAAAGTGGTGTCTTGTCTCGCGTCTTGTTTTTATTTACATTCTAGGCGGTCGTCGCGCGGTTATGACGCTTCCAGTGACGACACTCATCGGCCAATCAGTGGAAGGCAGTCGGCTGACGTCACGTTTTAGTAACGCTTCGGCTCGCTTGGAACCAGGGCTGAGGTGATACCAAAAATGTACCCGGTTCCAGGTACTGCGTGCTAGTGGAAACACGCAATAGCGCGCCGAGCCGTGCCGTACCGAGCCGAACCGTGCTAGTGGAAATGCGCCATTAGACATGTACCACCCACCTAAACCAGACCAGGGACCTCCTCCTCATGCCTGATCGGTGTATACAGTATGTATATATAACATTATGACCACCTTCCTAATATTGTACAGGTCTCCCTTGCTTGCTCCAGTGCATCTGTAAGATTATAAGTGTGTATCTATAATCTATATTCTGGTACAATAATCTGTATAATGCATAGCCTGCATTTTCAGCTTTAAAGCTGTGCTGGCTGTCCTTCTTGTCAGCACTAATAAGCCTTAATATGATTGTTGCTATATATTTATTTATTTTTTACTTTTAGTTGAATACATAACATTGCCCATACCATCCTGGGATAATAGATCTAGTGCAAGGCCATGTGCATATGCTTTTCTAATAAGTCTATATCTGCTCAAGCTACTGAATAACTGGGGCGGTGGTAAGGGTGCAAACCACTAAATATGCAGCGCTGTGCATTTGTGTAGGTGTATATTTGCAAGTCCAAATATGAGTTTGGGATATTTTGAATTAAACTGAACATCCATTTCCTCACCTTAAGCTCTCTGTCTCTCCAGAGATGAATTGCTTTTTCTTTTTTTCCCCTGCTCCAATTACTATTATGCATTTTCTAAGGGCTTTTTCTGTTCCAGGATTAACTGCAAATGTGTTTACTGTTAGATTAGCTATCCTGTCACATTTGTTCTCTGCGATTTAGTGGCTTGCACTAGTGTGTGTGTGTGTGTGTGCGTGTGTGTGTGTGTGTGTGCGTGTGTGTGGTCATAATGGGCTGCAGTGTGCATTTGTTCTTGGGAGAGGGTTAAGGTGATTTAGTGGCAGTCGAGCAGAATGCAGACTAGCCAGGGCAGGCAGGCAATTCTCTAGTAGTGACACTAAACGATAACCATTTCGCTATTGTCATGTCCCTTGCTGGTGCACAGCTTTTGAAAAGAAATGCAACAAATTACGCGCTGGTTTGGTTTGGGTCTGCACATGAGGGGAATTAGCAAGGGCTTGGACGAAAGCTCCCTGTTTTCTTCCTAGAAGAAAAAGACTAGGGGGCAAAGCAGAGAGGCTGGCATGATTGTGAGATAACAGCAGTGACCCTGAGTTAATTGGCAATTAAAGAGCTGCCAGCATTATTGTTAAAGGCTATAATTAGGATTCTCTCAAACAAATGCGGGTGTTTGTACCAGGTCTGTGTCCATGACATGTTAATGTATAGGAGGTCACTTTGCAGTTTCTCACTTGACCCTGTTTGTTTCTGTCATCTGTGGACCCAGGTGGTTCTGTAGTTTTTTCTTTTTTTTTCTTTTCTTTCACTGTTTTTCTCTGCCATGGCAACAGCAACTACTATGTGTTTTACCTGAATTATGTAGTTCTACTTAATAACGGCCATTAACTGCACACCCTTGTTCCTCTATTGAAAGGTTAACAAAAGGAAAAAAAAGGAAAAGAGAATTTCATTTCTTGTACATGAAGCGTGCCTGTAAATGCATATGTATAGAAAGCTGACAGTCTTTCTTGATTGCAGATTGCAGCAGGTCTTTTTTTTTTTTTTTTTTTAACCTTGCAGCGCTAAGAGAGGGATGGAGAAAGAGAGGGTGATAAGGGAGGGAAAGGTAGAGAACGCAAGGTGCCTCCACTTTGAAATCCATCTTTCGAAAAGGATGGATTCCCTACTGAGAGCCTTAGGCTTTGTCCTTCTTTCAGCCCCTTTTGTGTGTATGTGTGTGTGTGTGTGCGTGTGTGTGTGAGTCAGGTAGAGAGTCAGTGGTTTTTAGTCTCTGCTATCAATGCCCCCCTACACGTACACCCCCTTCTCCCCACATACTGTCAAAGAGCCCCTGAGGACAATCCATGAACTTCTGAGAACTGTGTTTTGGAGCCAAAAACGGACAAGGTACCAATGAACAATAAAGCACATCTGTCACGTCTCATTTTGAAAGCTAAATTCACCACTCCAGTCTGAAATGAAAATGCTCCGTGTGGACACTGAAGCCACCTATAGCCACTTCTCTCTTTTTTTGTATTAACAGAAGATACAAACACGTATACAGTAAATCAGCTGCACCACGTACTTGGCCAGTCGAATGCAATGATGATGTTGCTTTATGTTTTCTGCTACTGTAATTGCTCTGAGGACACCTCAGATGGTCATTCATCGGAAAGACTTGTTTCCTATTTCTTAGGTTGGCTTGTTTGAAAGAGACTCTGGCTTCTGCTTCTCGTTTTGTGACTGTTTGGTGATAGAGTAAAGAAGCTGCTAAAACGTCGTTGGGCAAGGCACTGAATCCGAACTTGCTTCCGATGGCAGGCGAGAACCTTGAATGGCGGCTCCGCCACCATTGGTGTGTGAATATGTGTGTGAATAGACAAATGAGAAAGATTGTGCGAATGAATATCAATAAGGTAGAGAAGCGCTTTAGAGTGTGCATTTCCTATAATGTGAAGCATCTGCTTCCATGCTGAAAATGCTTCCTGTTGAATGAAAGGGCTTCTTGGTAAATTCAAGGGTTCTCATTTTTCTTCTGTTGTCAAAAAAAAAATGAATGTCTGCTGTATTGAATTGCTCTGACCTATCTTTCCATATGAATGTGACGCTAAAGTGTGTACAGTAATATAATCTTTAACATAATGGTGACATCCTCAGAAATATTTGAACTTTACCTGAAGGGGATTGTACCAGTGGGCACAGTGTATTATTAAGCTGTGAAGTCTATAGAACACCCTCTGACAAACAAAACAAAGTAATTACCTGCGTCAAATAATTACTGTGAAAACCCGCTTTTACCATCTGTTTTCTTTTTTTGTGTATTCATTTTAAACTGCTTGCATGGTTCTTTTTGTATGTTTTTCTCCCTGCAGTCTTTTGTACCCCAGTTCCTTTTCTTTTATTTTGTGGATATGCTTTCCTGCTTTTCATTGTGCTATAAAGCAATTGAAAGGCCTTTTGAGAAGTGACTATGGCTATGCATGTGGAAGTGCACACAGATTTATGTGCAGTGATTCACAGGGATGCTTTTAACAGCAATTATGAAAAGGACTACACGCGCAGTATAAGAGTGCAAATACTATATATGCAACCTGGCCAAAAAAACAAAAAACACCAATTAAAAAAAAAAAAAAAAAAAAAAAGGGTCAGGGTTTTTTTGCCTATGGCATTGTTTCGATAAGCTTCTACAATGTCACAAGATTTATTGACATCCAGTGTTCATTTTTCACCAATATCTTGTATTGATGATGGAGAGTCTGGCCACTGAGCAAAACCTTCTGCAGCATATTCCAGAGTTTCTCAGTGGGGTTAAGGTCTGGACTCTGTGGTGGACAATCCATGTGTGAAAATGATGTCTCATGCTCCCTGAACCACTCTTTCACAATTTGAGCCCAGTGAGTCCTGGCATTGTCATCCTGGAATATGTCCGTGTCCAGTCCAGTGATGGAATAACCTGGTCATCCAGTGTGTTCAGGTAGTCAGCTGACCTCATAAGACATAATGTTGCTGGAGGGCAGTACAGTGGTGTGGTGGTTAGCACTGGCTCACAGCTAGTACGTTCTGGGTGCGGGTCCAATAAGAATTTTCTGTTTCATTTCTAATGTTGTGTTCTTAGTTTATTAGACAATTCAGTCACATCCCAGAGAGTCCAACATGCTCTCACGTAAAGATGCTCAATACAGGAAACTATTCCCTGTTCCACAGAGCATTTTGTCAGCCGGTCCAAAGAGAAGGTTGATGACATCCCAAGCACTTACTCACAACCATGATCCACCTCCACTCTCCCACAAACTTTGTAACCTCACTGATTATACCGCTCTCACTCCTGTCTCTCCAGGCGAGTTTTTGAAACCGGTGTCCTCCAGCTAACCTTGCCAGAGACTTGATTGCACTCCACACAACTCCTAGTTCAAATCCGTGCGTCTCCCCTCAGCTGCACTGCAATGTTTCATGCTTGCTTTGGCTCCCCCCAAACTCTTTGGCTCTTGTGTCTGAAAAAAAAAAAAAATAATGTTCCAGATGCTTTCATCGTCTGATCCCGCCGACTGGCTCCTGAAAATTGTGCGCATTCAATCCAATGTGAAAACAAGGTGAGATCTTTATTGATCTTGCAGGGAACACAGAAAGGTCAGGGTGCAGCAGTGCAATGAGCAAAAAGTTGGAGGGGATTTTGAGTCTTATAAAGAACAGTTGAGTAAAGGGGAAGTTGGGATTTTAGGATAGGACTCCCTCGCTCAGGGGATGTATAAACTATGTGGGATGTACTTCACTGACGTTTATTTTTGGTTTGATAGCGTATCAAGCACCGCAGAGGCACAGTATCGCCATGTTATTTAAATGTTATTGTAATATGAATCCCATGTTCTCATATGCAGCTTCTTCTTACCATTACAAATGCAGTCTCTACTCTGTTATCCTGGGATTTTTAACATGGTGCTGGAGTTGGAGCTGTCCAGCCGACTGTGGTGCTGATTACTGTTCATGTGCGTGTTTTAAAATTTTCTAAATTAAATAGACAATTTAATAAATTCAGTTCTATTTTTCTGCATCATATGTGTAATACCAGTGTGTATTTATGTATTTGGGGTTTTTAGTACAGTTGTGGACAGTTCCTCGTTATTTAAAGTGTTACTTGACAAAGATAATCAGTTAGCTTTTCATATGTCAACAGAACTAGGTACTAATTTAAATTTACAAAACTTAACCTGTTTTCAAATTTAAATTCTAATTCTCTATCTGTATTTTTCATGGATTTTGAAATTAGTACACTACGACTGCTATTTCTTTTGTTATTCATGTCGACCGATTTCACATATTAGTTGGGCGGCACCTGCAGCAGGAAACAAATTAATCCAGTGCGACAATAATGCATCCAACTTATCTTTGTGAATCCCTCAGCTCGGTTTGGATCGCCTTGAGGCAGAGGAGGCCGTGCACAGTGTCTTTCCCCCAGTCTCTTTGAATCTCACACTTTCCTGAGATATGAAGAAATGCTGTCAGCAATTTTCGCATTGCAGTTGCTTGCGCAGCTTTAACTAGTTGTTTTTTTCGTGTTGTTTTTTTTGCATGATGCAGTTTTCCTTTGCATGTCAATTTACAGGAGAAATCAATTAAAGAGCAGCCTACTACAGCCCTACTCCCAGGGTGTTCCAGCAATGACAGGAGAACTTGTCTTCAGTTTGTGACAGAAGTCCTGTATAAGTCTGGTAAAGATTTAAAAGCTGGAGAGAGTAAGTAACATTTCATCAAACTTACTGCCTAGTATTGAGAATACACTCTTAACTAGAGGTAAAAAAAATAAATAATAATATATAAAAAGAACTCATAATGTATTGCAGCCTAACTTTTACTGTTTCACACAAACAAACATATGACATAGTGAGTTTGTGTCTTTCCTGTCAGTCGCCTCTTAAGTATATGCAGTGAGGTGCATATACAGTATGTATGCGTATATATATATATATATGTATGTGTGTGTGTGTATGTATATATATATATATAATATAAACACAACACAGAGACAACTGCTCACCCACGTCCTTAATTTGCGGTGAGACACTGATGGTGAATATCTCTTTACCTCAGATGAGGCTATGCCAGTATAGGCCTCATAGGTTTTCCAGGGAGAGGGAGAAAGACGCTCTGGATGAGCGTGATCCCGATTTTTAGAAAGTTAGACGTGGGCGAGAAGGAAAAAAAAAAGAAAAAAGTTTAAGATTCCCCAGAGAGTGGGGGTGGGAAAGGCCGTGAAACATTCAGAAGTCATGAATCGGCATTTGCTGAGAAGCACACATAAACAGGAGGGCAGAGATGGAGAAGGTTAGACTGACTAAACTGTCATAGGCCCTGCTAAGCTCGAACAACGCAGGTAAACAAGCACAGAGAACTCGGAGCAAAATGGCAACAAGGGTTCATGGTTTGTCTTTCTCAGCCCCTGAAGACAATGTGTTACACACCTGCAGCAATCTTACATCATTCGAAAAAGAGCATCATCCTTCAGGCTGGAGAGAAAACCCCAAGACAAGAATGTATTATGCCAGAGGAGAGATAATGTAAAGCAGGGGTGAAGTTAGGTTACAGTGTGGAAAGAATTAGGAGCAAGGGAGAGAAGGAGGTTTTTCTGCAGGATGAGAAAGAGTAGTTTCAGGGGAAAAGGTTAAGGTTAAAATGAAAAAGTGCACGGTATGAAAAAAAAAGAGATACGCAAGACAAAAAAATAACATCTTTATTTGATGTATAGTGTCTTTACCAACACACATCTACTATAGCTTGGGAGCTAGACTCATTCACTCTATCACAAAAGCCAAGTATCTTCAAATGTTCAAGAAGTTTTGATTCATAACAAGCAAACTCACCTGGAAACTTTTTGATCAAACTGGCAAAAAAAAAGTACATACGACTTAAAAAAAAAAAAAACACGTGTCATCCACATTTTCACTGAGGAACAGCACAAACAGAAAGAAGCTGCTTGTCTCCTCTTTTGCTTTCATTTCGACACAGTTTGATCCGATCAGGAGACTCGTGTCTGTCAGTTTGTGGCCACAGACTTCCCACCAAGAGAAACGGCAGTGACCGTGTTTGTGTTTTAAGCAAAGAGGTGCAGAGGGAAAGAAAGAAAACACAATGCTTGAAAGTGAGTGGCTGCAGAGACTACAGTATCTTGTTAATATCACCGGTGGGGAAAATAATCTCTCAGCAGACCGCGTTTAACAAGAGGAGATGTAAGGCTCAACATCTGTCTCCACTCTGCCACCTGCAAGCCTGGGCAATCATATACAGTACATACTGTAGGCAGCCAAACATTGGACAGGTACCAAGAATGGTTTGGAGAAGGTCCCAGAGTGTTGGAGTCCGCCGCCTTGTTAACATATTTGGCCTTGGTAGAGAAACAGAGCAGCTCTTCCCTCTGGTCAACATGGAGGGAGACGAAGGAATTCAGTCTTTTTATGAGAGATGTTAGACTCGGAATCAGATCATTCAGATGAAAGGATTCATCTTAAGTAGAGAACAGTGTTTTAGAGGCAGTAAGGCGTACAACACCCTAATCTACTGTTTGCATACTCATTCCAGTCGGTGCTATAGTGCAAGTAAAGTCTCCCGGCTGGGGCAGGACTACCACAATCATTGCCAAGAAAATGGAGAAGAGGCTTGTTTCAGATTGGTAGATTGCAGAAGTTTGGTAATTACAGTGTCCTCAGTGATGGGATGCATGTCTTTTAGCCTAAACTCTAACCAAGTAGTTTAGTTCAATACATCTAGAAAAAGCTACGAAAACAAATGTAATGTTGCAACAAGGAAACAATAAGTCAGCTATGAGTAAAGGTCCAACACAGGACAATCTCCTGATTGTAAACTACTGAATTTTACTTGTGGCGCTTCAACTGCATCATTCTTTATATCACCTCATCCATTCACATTTGTAATTTTGCAAATGATCCTGCATGTTGTTTCCACAAACATGACCTTTTGGAGTTATTCAGTCATTACATCTGTTAAATGTTAAAATGTGTTACCATGAGATGCTACTCAGGGCTAAGTACCCAGCTAATCAAGGCTTGAAATATTGTCCCAGAAACACAATAGTATTTGGCATGTTACTCACACGCTAACACCAGGCTGCCCTGTTGTACACTTGTATGATCAGGTCAGCTAGACAGAGAAATATGCTCTGGGTAGAAATGTGCTCTTAATTTTGACCATAGATGGAGTAAAGGTGGATTGCAGAACAGCTTCTTAAAGGTGAAGCCAAAGCAAGTAGAGCTCCCCCTGCTGGCTGGCTGCAGTATAGGTCATAAGCTCCACCTCCTCCATGTTAGTGGATGGGACTTGGGCCAAACTAACTTTTTTTTCACAAATAGTCATTTCAGGTAGTTTCTATAATGTTGATGTGTGTTCGTAAGTGTCCATGTTTCTAAGAGGTATCGTTTTAGTTAGTTATTTGTATATAGAAACAGAATGTGATATATCATGAACACTACAAGTTGCCATACCAACCGCTCTGTGAAACGAGCCGGCCATATGAAATAATTAAAATGAATAAATAAATAAATAAAATAATAATATATATATATATATATATATATATATATATAGTATACAGTGTGGCGGAAGTGTGAGCGGGTCATTGAGATTGTGCTGTCAGTATCCCTGGAAAAATAGAATTATTGTTATTATGATGATTATTATAATAATAATAAAGTCTGCAGGAATACGTAATTGACAGAGGCTTCTCTGTTTATATCATTAACAATGCAGTAAAAAATAATTAAAGAAAACAAATTGAAAGGAAATTCATTAAGTCTAATCTGCCTCCATTAGTTTACATTTGCCAGTCTTTCTAATACATTAATGGGACCTTTTGAGCAACTCCCTTTACGCAGGTCTTTTAAATGTTGTTAGCTGCTGACTTGGGCGCTGAGTAAGTGCTTCAAGTTTGTGGTCATGTCTGGTGGCGCCTTTGAGCATGAGCTCGGTGACTTTGCCCTGGCTGGGAACTGCCAAAGAATTTTGCAAGCATCTCGGGAATGATTCATCATTTCTCACCTAAGGCTTCCACCATAAAAGAAATAGCATTTTTCTATTCACGTCATGATTTGAAGTGACAGTCACCATGTCCCCTCAGCGTCTCTCTCTGAGTGCCTGGTTAACTCTGAGGTGGCTGCCTGTCTAATTGGCCGAGCAAAGTGTCGGAGAGAGTGGGCCAGTAACAGATCAGGGAGGTGCAGATAACCGCCTGGACCAGACTTTTTTTTTTTTTTTGAAAAACAAATGAGCTGCAGCTTATTTATTAAAATACTTCTGACATTGACTTTGTTTGACCCTATCTGCAGACACTGTGATCTGCATTATGCAATTCTCTATTTAATTTAGGTCAACAACAATTTTAAACTGTCTGTGATTCAAAAGGATCATGAGACCCCCAACTCGTATTTATGGGACGAGGTAGTGTTTAGCAGTAGACAATACTTTTTCTCACATTTTTCATAATGTTCTCTTTTCTAATCCCAGTGCTGTCAAATGCTGTAGGGCCACAGAGGAACATGAACACAGAGATCTGAGAACTTCCCACATAAACAGAATTTATATATATATATATATATATTTTTTCTTTTTTTTTCTTTTTCTGTCAATTATGCTATACTTTGACAGTGCATGCTAAAAGAAAATGTAACGGATGATTAATCAGGGGATTTTAACACCTCAGCCAGAAATACCCAAAGCATCTTTATTATTCGATGTGGATTGTGTATATAGCCACAACTGACAAAAGAAACAAAACAAAACAGAAATAAAACGCAGAGTATCAAGGAGAGTGGTTCAGTGGAAAATGAATTATTGAAGATGACTCAGTTGAGTCTTCATGTCTACTTTCTGTGAAAAGCTGAAATACAGTGTGCACTAGCTGTGTTGAGAACGTGTGTTTCCAATACAAACGAGGCTGTTAAGTTGATCAATACGTTAAAACCAGCGTTCTGAGATCTAAATGAAACCACTCAGCAGTGCTGTGCAAGAATTATCCATTGTACTTTGCTTGTTGGCATTATTCCATTTCGTTTTTATTTTCATAAACATTTTTTCAAGTATTCTTTTTTTTTTTAATGAACAGGTGAGGTGGGAACTGCGATTGCTGTGGTTACTGACATTCACAAAGGTCAACACTTTCTTCATCAGCCCGCACCTGCCCATCAGCCTGGGCATCCTTTTCTGTATCGTTCAATCTATCAGCCGCCTGACGCTTCCATTCCACAGTTCATTCCCTACTCCGAACGAGTCGGCGAAGTCTGAAAAGTCCCAGGAAGCGGCGAGTTAAATCACTAAATCACATTCCCCAGTGTTTGCGGGGAAACAGTCAAATATCTGCTGGCACAATGTTTTTCCGTGCAGAATGTCTTTGAACATTTCATTAATAACTTGAGAGGTGCATGAAATATCTCTGACTACTACGTGACACATTTTCTTTTCTTTTTTTTTCTGGGAATATAAGATGTCCTGTGGCTCATTTTGATTAGAATGTATTTTTTTTGTCATTTGAAATTATGAAGCTCAGTCACTTTCATTGAGTAATACTCATATTTTCAGCAAAATGTCCAGTGATAGTACCACATACATTGAGAGTTGCATGTGTGTGCCAGACATATTTTGATCTACTACAATCTTTGCTGATTTCTGTGAATCAAAAATGCTTCCTCAACCCAAGACATGCCACTAACTAAAAATGGAAAGCATTCAGGATTCTCTGAAATTCTGAGATTTTTCATTATAAGAAGTAAGTGCAAAAGATGGCAACAATGATAATAACCGTCCATACGATGGTGTTGAACATGAGCGCTTTTGCTCATGAGGATTAGGTATCACAGCATTCATGCACAGCTGTATAGTTTAGATAAAAAATGATCAGAGAGATGGCGCTTCAGGAAAATCAGCCTCATCTTTTGCGAGGCTGAACATACATTGCAACCACGCGTACCGAATGACAACAAAGGTGTCTGATCTTTATTCATGGCAAGTTTTGTAACCCTGAAACTGCCACTAATGCTTTATTTCAAAACTAAAAGCGACACCTCTCCAGCTCTGACTGCTTTGTAGTTAATGATTTATCTTTGCAAATTAGAGATGTAACAAATTCAAAGACCAAAATTTTCCGTGAGGCTATCAAACCATTTTAAAGAGACTTTTGAGTGAATATGCTTTAGTGCAAAAATTAAAATTCAATATCAAGCAAGGGAGCATTTCACTATGCCTATTTTATTTAAAGAACCATCAGCGCTGTTGACAGCTATGAAAGAGAAGACACATGTCCTACTTCCTCCATTATAACTGATTACTCTCTTAATCTACCTCAAGATGTGACGCACCTGATGATGAAGACGAAATGGCCCAGTTACTGTTGTGGAGATATTGATGGAGGCTTCATCTACTGAGACTGCTGATGTAATCTGGAACAGAGAGGACATCAAGTGAGAACAGGCTGGGCTGACAAATAGGGTTTTATCCTTCTCTTTACTTTCCTTCTTTTGACAAGACAAATCGAAAACAGTGAGCCGAAAGCAAGAGGGAGTGATGGGCAACTACTTGGAATGATGCATTCTTGCGTTTTTCAACAAAACATTTTAATAATTTACTTACTTCGCCACAGGCAGGCCCAATACCTAAACCACGGGAGGGCAGTAAGCTTTTGCTGCTACTTTGGATGATGCAACAGGGTGATTTTTCCCTCTGGTGCAATGCCGGAAATCCAGTGGGGGAAACCTGATGGAAACAATGCACACATGAAAAAAAAAAAAAACGCCTTGAGCATCTGTTGCTTTAGTCAATCACTTGGAGAGAAAGGGTTTGCCAGTGAAACCTGCGTGAGATGGGTTTATTGGTTTTCAAAAATGAATGAATAAATGAATAAATGGATGAATGACTCGGTGGGTGAGTCAAGCTGAGCCTGCTGCTACATTCACACGACTAAGTCCATCAGTTGTTTGACCCTCTGCAAGGTGGGACAATATCATTTGTCTCTGTTGCTTTAAATGGGCAAGATTTCGGTTTTAGGCTCAGCTCTTTATTGAAATTAGTGTCCTTAAATGTGGCTGAATTAAGGTTTTAGTTGAGGTTCCTAAGCTGGCCATCAGTCATTTATCAAACACAATCGAAAGGTTGGATGCATTTTATAAAGTAATTAAGCTAAATACTATGTTTTTAGTTTCATTGGTGTTTCTCAGTAGCCTACCATACCCTGCTATATGGTGACCCCTACCAAACCCAAATGAGTGAACATAGTAATCCATAATGACACTGATTTGACCAGTACCCCTATAATGGTGTTGCATCTTGAACGAACAAATTATGCCAAAAGGTTCTAGCTAAACCCAAGACCCTTAATCCACTTTTTGATAGAAGTAACAGAACCTTGTGTGCTTACGGGATCCCCCGGCCTCCCACATTGGAAAAGGACTCCCAACAGTCAGTCATACTTCCTACAGCGGCTAGAAGGCTTTGCCCCTTGAAAGTACACAAACTCTATGTCACAATTAGGCACTGCCTGAGATGACTGATGTTGTTTTTCCTTGGGAAGACAGCCTCACGCTGTCACTTACCGCCACTACTAGTGCTTCCACAGCTGCTGCTGCCGTATTATTGTCACACCCTACTCACAGTTACACTGAGCTTGATGCTTCCTGGCGAGGTGTGATGAGGCAAAAACCTCACCTCTGTTCATATTCTGCATTAGTCTGACAATTCATTCATTCGCTTGATGGTTCAGTCTGGTGGCAGTGGATTGTTTCACCTTACGTGGCTCAGTGGTGTGCCATTGTCTTTCTTTGCGTTGGCGTATTGCTCTGCATTTATCACTGGAGTAGATTTGATTTAAATGCATGTAAAGGTATATTAATATGATAAATGTCCCCGATCTTTGTTTTAATCTACTCTCATAGTAGACCCCTTATTTTCATTTATTTATTTTTACTAAAATGCAGCTTGTTTTGAGGTCAGACTAATCACTCAAGTACAGAGGTCTGACATTTTTCAGATGCTTTTTATTTCTTAGACCACTCCATTAGCTGTATAAAACTGCATAAAAGCTCTCTGCTATAAAATTAATCACACAATCCAGTACTCACCTCGCTGCACTCACTTGGAGGACTTAATTTGTGGACACGCCATGCAGACATTCGGGGACAGGGTTAGGGTTGATCCTACAATACATGGCATTCAGAATCTGGTCGGGCAATGTTTTTCTGGTTTCTTTTATACAATTGCTGTTGGACATTGCGCTGACGTGCCTATAATTGTGCTTGCAAAAACTCTTTTGATACTAAGGTTGGTGTGCAGTAGGTGACAGTAGGACTTTTAAGATGGATAAGAAATCGTTAAAGAAGAAAGCCCGCTGTTAACATGGTTGGTGCAGAGAAGCGGGAGAATTTCACTATGCCTATTTTATTTAAAGAACCATCAGCGCTGTTGAGGGCTTTGAAAGAGAAGACGCATGTCCTACTTCCTCCATAATAACTGATTGCTCTCTTAATCTACCTAAAGATGTGACGCACCTGATGATGAAGATGAAATGGCCCATTTACTGTTGTGGAGATATTGATGGAGGCTTCATCTACTGAGACAGCAAAGCACCTTCACGATGGTTAACGAATCGTAAAAGAAGAAGAAGAAGAAGAAAGTAGGCAGCTGTTAACATGGTTGTATTGGCGCGGAGAAAAGTTGTCAATGTGTTGTCAATGTGGTTTGATTTTTTAAAAAGTAGCACACACTACATGCTAGTAGCATGAAGCGTAGCATGTAGCATAGCATGTAGGGAAATGATAGAGTTTCTCATCAAACAACAGGTTCTGGGAATATTTGGGTCCACAAATGAGCTCCCCGAAGAGCACGGTGCCCACCAGTGGAAGCTTCTGGAAGTGACGAGCAAAGAGGGGTATTGGTTCGTACTTATCGTTTGTCATTGTCGTCCTTTTGCCTTTTTAGACATACTGTACGTCTACCATATTCATTGCCATTTACATTTGTCACTTTGGCAGTTGGAAATTAATTGAAATTTCTCCAACTTTGTTCAGGTGTATTCACATAAACTTTTTTTTTTCCAATTATGACACCTCTACATCTCTTCATCCACCTTTACCTGCGAAAATAAAGTACAACAGTGTTGGACACAGTCAGGGACACTTCGGTAGAGGAGCCATAGAAGAAAAGTCTGATAACAGTCACGCTTGTAATCAAAAATTATGGAGCAGCTATCAAACTGCATCCACGCTCTTATCTGGTGTGCCTCTCCTACAGCATACTGTAAGCCATACTGTAGGATTTCACTTTAGCTCAGGGATGAGGGCCGCTCCTCCAACACCCTGTATGCACACCCAGAACAAGTGCTGAGGGTGATATTCTTTTGCTGGGAGATGATAGAAAAAGGAGAGTTTAGATTCATCTCTGGCAGAGGCAAGATTCCTTCGAGGTTTGGTACTTGTGAGCTCGCAGTTCCACATTAGTACCTGTGCGTAGATGAGGTCTCTTGGTACTCCTCACAGTCACCTGCAGTATGATCCACAAATGCTACCACCTTCACACACCTCTCATTAATTATTAACTTGTGAATCTAATGCATTTTAAGGTTCGAGCTACCGCGAAAGAGGATGTAAAACCAAGTCTCCACTGCGTACAAATTTACATATAAAGAAGTATGCACCCACAAAGTTTGTGGATTTTTTTTGTACAGGCAACACTGTAGAAGTTATTTATTTATTCAGAAAATAAATGTGCCTATGTGACATTGTGTGCCTGTGTGCACACGTCCATTCATTTAACCGAGACACATGCATTCACATCCAATTATACAAAGAAACATCTCCGCATCAAACACACTCGGCTTACCTGCCGAATATTCCAAGGCAGTTTTACATCCCCCCCCCTCTCATTGTTTCTCCCTCCATGTCATTTTCTCTGGCTCCTCATCCCTCAGTCCCTTCCTTTTTATTTTTTGCTCTGTCTCTCATCCTTTCCTCATGCCTCTGTCTCACTCTCTGGTCACACCTGTGCTTGGCGTTCTCTCCTCTGAGCTTTCCCTTGCAAGTGGTAAACATGATTTGCATGCTCACCAACACAATACACAGCTCTAATTTCTGGGAAATGTAAAATCCGAGCTAGCGAAAACACGTGGGCACCTGAGGCAGAGCACAGAGTGTAGTGGGCTAAGTTGCATCAGGTTATCTCACACTTGAACACTGTGCTACACTCTGCATTTGGGCGCATTCATGTTTCCAGAACCGCCTCGGGCAGAAGGATTCCCATATTGACAGGTCTACTGCTGGCTTCTTTGGTGTTATCAAACCAGTTCAAATTTCTTCCTTTCATCTAGCCACATAAAGAGTCTTTGCTTGATCACAGAAAGAAATGTGCTCTTGCTGTGGCGCTAAGCACTGAATGCAGTTCAACGTCAGAAACAGATTAAATGCTGCCGAATCAAAAATAGTAGCAAATATAACAGCTTGGCCACAGCTGTAATTACAGTAATTGAATGGAAATGTGAAAATGGACAGTTTAATAGTAGGCTGTTTTGACTTTAAGTGCACACCAAGCTTAACAATTTGTATTACCTTTTACGGGGCTTTTCAATTAACTATTATCACGTAAAATCTGTGCGCGCTGTAGATTAATCTTGCAGAAAAATATACCCATAACCCCAGATGGTTCTCATAAGTGCTTTTTATAGTCACCTTTGCCAAAAAATCTAATACCCAAACTTATCAAGATGTTATCGAAATGTAAAATCTGAAGCTCATCCACAGAGAATAGACTGGGAAAGCTGCCAGTTCATCCTCTCTGGAACAGCCTGATTTATTTACAAGATCAAGTTTTAGTACCGTTTGTTCTGGCTTTAGGAATACATTTCTCACTCCCGCAAACGCAGAAAGCTCTGCCTTTAGCAAGCAAATAAAGAGGTATTAGTTATTAACCTGTTTCTCTGAATTCATTAATATATTGAACCTAATTTGTTTTTGTTTATAATGTTTTTCTGCCGGCTTTGTCCTTGAGATCCTGTGTTGCTTTGACTTTTTCATGTCACCCTTGAAAAAGAGATGACATTACATTACCTAACCAAGAAAATAAAGCTTAAATAAAAAAGTGCTTGCCCTTGTGAAGTGAATAGAGTATGAAGTGTATCTGAAGATATTTCACACTATTTCAGATTTTTGTCCCACTGACACAGCCTTTAATCATCTTTAGTCTTTTGCCATGAAACCATATTCCGACTGCCCCGAAGCAGCCGATAGTCTCCCCGTGCGGACACATGAGCCGTGTGAAAAAAGCGATTTCGCTCTTATCCTGTCTGGACACCAAGGTGTGGCGAAAGAGGAAGCCTTCTCTGAGAAAATTCATCACAACAGAATGAGCCGAGCTGCATGAAATCCAATCAAAACTAGCGGCAGCTGGCGCCTTGTTGTCTAGGAGAGTCCCAGAACACTTTTGGATCTACAAGGGATCTCTACGGCACCATGAAGCTAACAGTAGGGACACAGTTGTAAGATGCAATACCCACTAGTTATGATGGAGGTAAACATTAATGTTTATCGTGAGTGAAGAAGTTTGTTTTGAAACTTTTGTCCCGCATAACATCCAAGAAGTGCTTACTTTTTAAAATTTTCTCATGGATAAGAAGTTTTTCCTAAGGCTGTCATCACCAAGAACCATTTCGGGCCATTTGTTTGAGAAAGTCATTAGGTTTCATTATAACAACTTTTTTTATTTGTGGTAAACGTCTGTCAGCTTTATTGTTTGTAAGACATGACACATGTTCTGTTGCAAAGATGTGCAACCAAGAAAAGCCATGAATGGTGAGTCACTTTCTGACTTCATATCGGTCACAACTAATTATACCCGAGTCCTGGATCTGGAACGTCATAAAATGTTTCCATGAGTTGCAAAAAGAAAAAAAAAAGACCTGGTGGCGTCATTGGCTATGACATCTTGATCTATATACACCAACTGGTCACAACATGAAGACCGCTGACAGGCGACGTGAATAACATTGACAATCTTGTGATAATACAATGTTCTGCTGGGAATCCTTTGGACCTGGCATTCATGTTGATGTTACTTAGACATGTAGCACCCACCTAGAGCAGACCAGGCACCCTCACCCCATAGCAATGACACTCCTTGATGGCAGATGCCACCCTCAGCAGGATGCAGCCTCACACACAAAAACGCTTTAGCAACAGCTCATAAAAAAGTATGAAAAACAGCAGGAGGTGTTGACCTGGCCTCCAAATTCACTAGGTTCCAAACTGATCAAGTTTGGGATCTGTTAATCTGTGGGAACAGGCCCGATCCACAGAGGCCCCTCCTTTCAACCCAAAGTCCCCCACTAACAACATTCTGTTGCCAGACACCACAGGACACCCTCAGAAGGCCCATGCCCATTCTCTGATGAGGCATAAGGGAGACCTTTACAAAATTAGGAAGGTGGTCATAATGTTATACCTGATCGGTGTAATAAATTGTCCCCATCACTGCTATTGTGACAAAGAAACAAACCATACAATATAGTTTAATCTCAGCTGTCACAGGTGATAAGGCTTTCACGTACCATCAGTCCATTGCCCCCAAATCCAAGCTCGTACACAGCTATATCTTGGTCATCTTGAGCTCTGGTTGATCGTTACTAACTGCATCAAAAACAAATAAATGGATGTCCTGCAATCTTCTGCAATACAATAAAGATAAAACAGAGCCTTGTTGTTCTAGCTAAACCCCATAAAAGCAATATGCGCTTCCCGAGAAACTTGGTGTCTGATCAGTAACATATGGGACAGGAACTTTGAAAGTATAACTCACGTGTTTTTTTTTTCAGTTTTATCATACGTACTTAGTGGCACTAGTTCACACAGTAGTTTAGACGGCTGCACTGTTCTTCACTTAGTAATCTTCCAGTTACTTCTACACTTTTTCCATTATGTGTTGTACCCGTGTTGTTGTTTGTGGGAAGGACATATTCTGTCAATAAGTTCTATATTATCTGCATTATGCTTGTATTGGGTTTAACAATAGAAACATGATTGCCTCTCATGACATGCTGCTCAAATGGATGTGGCATCAGTTCAGACAGCAGGATATGGGCTTTAATGTACTTAAATACTGGATGGGCTTGTGGAAAATTAATGTTGCACAGTTTGAATGAAATTACACATAGTCACCTCTCAGTAACAAGAAGGTTAGGAGAAGCTAATCAGTGTCCTACGGTGCTATTGCAGTTTGACCCAGGGTAATGCCAGCTGCAGGGATAAATGTTCAGGTCTTGCTAATCTGCATAAATGTGACAGCGCTATTCCAGCTGTTTAATATTGCTTTTAGGTCTCCTTACCCTTACCTCTCCTGTCTCTCAAAACCTTGCTCCTTTTTTCAATAGTATAGTAAATAGAAGAAGGGAAGTAACATTTTTCAGTGGTACAGTGTAGACTTTAAATGGATTTATTTGCAGAAGTTGATTATTGTGTTTACAATTATGTTTGCTTATACCTACAAAATGATATATATATTTGTTAGTTCAGGATGAGGCCTGGATGTCTTCATAGAAACCTAGTTCTCTTTCACGGCTGCCCCCTTGTTTCTACTCTGGCCTAAATCTGTTAAAATAAAATACTGCCCCTAAGCTTTTTAAGTTGAAGTGTTTCCCACCATAGGTTGTCCAGCACACTTTGTATACATAGCAGTTATTTTTAATGGCATTAGGACCTAGCTCTGCAAAAAGAAGAGGGGAACATTAGACCAGATGTGGTTTTATGGAATAAACAGAAAGTGTAGCACTTTGGCTGCACAAGAGAGGGGACGTTAAAAGAAGAAATTAGTAAAACTAAATTAAACTAAAGCCTGATTTATGCTCCTGTGACCGGTCTTCGCTGAGCCCTATGCCGTAGGGGGTTATCGAAAGCATGTATACCTGTGCGCTGATGTGTCCGTATTGTTCTATAACTATGCCAGGAGGAGGTGGAACTGGGTAGCTCATGTTAAAATTGAGACTGCAGCACAGAACACAGTGAGTACATCGGAGTAGATGGTGTGTAGGAGCCTGAACTTTGTGTGGACTTTCAGCCTCTGAGTCACGTGAACTAGGGAATGCATTTTGGACCAGTCACTTGCAGCATAGGGTTCAGTGCTACGCCATACCCACTCTGTACCCAAATCCCAAAGTAAAGCAATAAACAACACCCCAAACCTAAACATGTCTAAAAAAACTACTTAATGAATGCAGTGTATTATTGCAAGACACCATTTCTTGGGCACTTATGTTGGGTACTCCTGGTCACAATGTTCTAAACAGTCACTTCACAAATGGTTAAGATTAAACAACAACAACAAGCACAATTCACAATATTCACACAGAGCTCAACACAAGGGCAATAGGGTGAACTGCTCACTGTAAATCACAGTCACCTCAGATTGGTGTATGCCTGAGCAGAGGATGCCTGTGACTGGATGGCACCACACCAATCAATCTGGAGTGCAGACAGGAAGAAGCAGGACCAACTACAGGTGACAAAACATCTTATGCAATCACCGATGAGTGGTAGCACCTGATACAAAATGGTTGCAAAAGGCAAATTGGATTAGTGACTTTCTGTAATTAATCGTAATTACAAATATATATAATTACTAATTTCTTTGACATGAGTATTTAGCCTTGAATATCATCAACATCTCTTTATATCTTTGGGTCTTACTCTCTCCTGATCATTTTAGTGCCTGCTAGAGGAGACACTTCTTTTTTCATTTGTTGCCAGTGTGAAAAAAAACAAACAAAAAAAAAACTAATCTTTGGAGAGATCAGAAATGTGCTTTGATCAAAAGTGCAAGGAAAGAATGATGGAAAAGGCAAAGGAGTGGATTTGTCACACAGTAGTCAGCAACTAAGATGTGACCCTTGGAAGTAAAACAGGCACAATAACAAAATGTGGACACGGCAAGACAGTACTAAAGTACTGGATCAGGAGAAGGTTAGAGAGTAAGAGAGTAAGAGTGAAAGGAAGACAGGCAAAGAGGTAGATAAGTGAGAGGAGGACAGGGAGTGCTAGTAAGAGGTTAAGCACACACACTTACACCTGCAGTTAAAGCCTTCACCCTGCCATATTATCCCTGGCCTTGCCCCCATGCTCACGGATGCCAAGAAATCCGATTTGCCAACTTTGGGAAGCTGTGTGTGACAGCCAATTACTGGGGAGAGGACTCCCAGTGGAGTCACCTCCTCACCTCACAGCCCAAACATCTGCCTGTCAGACAGTCAAGGGAGGCAAGTAGACAGAACAGCAGAAAGAGGACGGAAGGATGGCAGGCCTATGTGGTCAAAGACTGATTCAAATGTTTGCCATCTGAGTTGTTCACTGTCAAATATCAGAAGTCCAACCATAATGTTACCAGAAAATGTTACTCAGATTTCTTTTGAGTAAAAAAAGACTTTCATATAGTAAAATAAAACACTACTTGTCCCCATGTTATCCATACTAGCCTGCTTGTGTCACCCAAAATAACCCAGTCTTCATGAATCCCACTACGGTGCAGGGAAAATATGGTGTTTTTTTATTGGAATGCACAGGATGTTCTCAGTTGATTCGAAATGTTTTGCCAGAAATCAATGTATTTATGTTTATGATCACCTAGGAGATAGCTGTGGGGCATCATTAAACAACAAACAAACAAACACAAACAGCTTGCGTTCATCTTGTTTAAATGCCAGCACTGTTTGGGTGGGGAGACTCTACAAAAACAGGGCTTCTCTGCATGGATGATTAGCGATTACGATCCATAATGCATGTTTTAAAAGTCATTTTATGAAGAAAGCTGCCAACTGGACGGACACCTGCGAATAGCCCAAAGCTTGCAATAAAAAAATGCATAAAAAAAAATTTAAACAGATTGATTGTTACCCAAAATTTCCAAACAGGTTAACTTCTTGAAATACAAAAACATAAAAGAGTCTATGCAGTCAAGTGCTGGAAAAGTCAGCTTCAATGACAACAGTTCGTTGGGTCTTTGATGCAGCCGGAACAGAAGCGTTCTCAAGGGAGGAGCCGAGAAATGTTCTAACAAAGCTTTGGGGTTGATCAAAACAGTTGGATATTAAAGAAGAAGCCCCTTTGACACCAACGCAAATGCATTTGTCAAGATAAAGAAATGAGCTGTAGAGATGGGATTTACGGCTCTTCGAAGGGAGCCGGATCTTGGGGATCCATTCATTTCAAAGAGCCGTTCAACAGACTGGCTCATTTTGATATTTGATTACATTTAAGATGCTAGAATTGGGGTAACTCGTTAAATAATCACTGGTAGGAATGACAGGGTAAGATTTGGATTGGAATCATTCAGACTTGGGGATCACACCAATATATATTCAATTGGTGTGATATCTGAGTTTGAATTATTGATTCTAGGTAGAGACTTTATTTATTCTGTGGGATTTTCAGTTAAAACCTTCCCCTTCTTTAGATCGATGCGTACTGAGGCACTCGTGCAATGGTAGTGTGGACAACTCAGACGAGGTCATGTGATATGTAGATATCAAATAAGCACCAGAGATGTATTCTCCTGTGCTACTCCCCTTGTGCCGGTTCCCCGTCTCACTCCGTGGAGTACCAAAGGAGGAACTTGTTTGTGCAACAACAACAAATAAAAAAATAATAAATTTCCGTTGTTCACTACAAAGAACCAGTCAATAGATTCGGTTCGTCCGCTAACTTCACAACTCTTTTGATCTTAATGTGTGTTAGATCAGGCGCGTACAAAAGCTATACTGACTGGATTATTTGGGTGTTTTTCCAGTTTGGAGCCAAATTACTGAAGCTTTTTAGCTCATGGAACAACAGTACATGTGTGGAAAGCAAATGTAATTTGAATCTAAAAAAAAAAAACTGCAATAAAACCGCTCTTAAAAAAAAAAAAAAAAAATCCAGAATCAGTAGCCTTTTGAAATGTCAGTATAATTGCACAGTTTATATGTGCTTCCCAGTCTGGTGGAAACCAAATGATCAATAGCTGGCGAATGCATTTGAAGCAGAGGCCAATGCAAGTCCAAGCTAAAGTTTAACTTGGAAAATGAGATTTCTTGACCCTTTTCTCGCTGGCCATGCAGTGCAACATCAGTTTGTCACGAATAATTGCTCTGTCTCTTTGTCCCCTGGTCTTTCGCTCCTACCCCCTAATGCCGTTGCAGTTCATTTTTGTTGTACAGAGGACAGGCAGTAAATGAATAAAAAATTGAGGGAATTGGAAAGCATAGTGCAATATGTCCAGCCACTATATGCCCTCCCACCTGCAACACATTATGACAGGGAGATAAGGAGCGAGGTTGAGAAGAGGAGATGCGTGGAGAAAGAAAGTCCTGCATCCTTTGCCAGGCAGTGAAATTGAAGGGGAAATAATATGAGGCATGTCAAAATGCAATATCACCCCGTTTACCCTGATGTTTAAGCCCTTTCCCGTGACTCCAGTGCTCCCCAAGAGAAGCAGAGAATTAAAAGGGGGAGAGTGATACATTGTGAAAGGGGAAGGCATATGAAAGCTAACGGTGGATGGAGAGGTGAAAATGAATATGAGGTAGAGGAAGAAGCGGGAAAAGTGAGAGAGCAGCTGGTAATAGGGATATAAAGAGTGTAATCTCTGACTCGAGCAATAACATTTAGCAATGGGATGGTGTGGGGAGGGCACGCACACACATTTACAGCAGCCCAATAAATAGTTCTGACCTGAACAATTTCACAGCCATAACTGCAGACTAGAGACACACACACACACACACATATGGATGTCCTTGGGCGCCACTGCAGACACACATGTACATCTTTCCTCAAACTCTCACTTTTAGTTGTGCTGCAAACTTGTTAACATAGCTTTAGGGTCCCACAATAGGTTTGATGTGCCAGCAGCAGTCTGGCACACAATGGGCACACTGCTGAAATATTCTGATAGAAGAGACTTATCATCGCTCGCCTAAAATGATTCAGAAATCTAAGCAAATTTTGAAGTGAGGCAGGGAAAAAGTGAAGTATTGCCCCCCTGATAAGGACAAACACACCCCGAGAGCGAAGACATAGCTATCTCCAGAGGAAACTTTGTGCAACTACAAACACAAAATTCCTCCTCCGTCTCTCTTTCTTCCCCCCTGCATAAAGCGTGATGCATTGCCGAACAGTTCCTCAGTACACTAGGCATACACACAAAATGACACACCGTTGCCACTGCTCATATGTACAAAGATCGACATGCACACACACACACACACACACACACACACACAAAAAAATAAAAATACAGTCCCCTGGCTGCATCAGGGCACAGTAAAGGTCTTACTGTGGCCTGCGGCACTAGGATTGCTGCTTAATAACACGCCCGGGGGCATCAACCTGACAACACTAGGTACTAAACACACAGGCGTGCATACACACAAACAGAAACAGAAGGGAGGCTGCGTGTGCATGTGGCTGTCAGCCGCTCCATGTATCTCTCTCATCTCGAGACGGGGATTTCTTTGTCCCAGGGGAGGAGCTGAGAAACGTTCCAACAAAGACAAGCTTCGGTATTGATCAAAACAATTAAATATTAAAGACGAGTAACATAATCTGTTTCAAGGTGGAGATCACTGTCTAATTGGTCAAGATGTGTACATAGAAATTGTTTCATGCAGCCTCAGTAATGAAGAAGCTTTAATGGTTAGATAAATATGGATTTCCCTTTCCCTCATGCATAAACAGAGCATATCAAGCATTAAACTACTTTGTCTATAACTAACATGCTCTGATATTTGATAAAGTGCTTGATTCATTACATTATTGGTGCCCGCTAACCATATATTTAAATGAAAAATGAACATGTGTTTTCTAAGAATGCATGTCTAGACTCATCAAGTTTAATCCTCTGGTTATTTTTATTCCAACATCCTGACTGTTACACAACTGTTCTCAGAGCAGTAATGTCTCCACAGCCCTATTCATGAAAACACTGACCACATTAAAATAGCGATATATCCGTCTATCTGACCGCATAGCACAGCTATCCACAGTGCATACTACATTATGACCATGCTGCAGGTTATGACCTTCAACTGCAGCAGCTTGAAGCTTCCATTTATTTCCTGGGACTCAAAAGCACCACTTTTTAAATCGTTGACCTATCTAGCACCCTACTCCATCATCCAAAGTCCGCTCTCTCCTCATCTATTGTTAAACATCAAGCTTCTCCTCTGGTCCACTTTCCTCTTCTTTCTCTTTATAACATTCAGCTCCTGCTCTATAATATATTATACAGTGTTGCCAAATAAAGCTGATGGTTTCCGGCTCATAAGCTGTTTAAAAACTGCCAAAATGCAAATAAGAATCGCCTAAAATACTAGATTGATTAATTGATTTGTTTAGAACCATGACCACAAAAATTGCTTACAGGTAGTCTATTGTAAAAAAACAAACAAATAAAAAAACAGTACAGGCCAACATAGGAATCATCCAGCCACCACAACTACTCACATCTGGCCACTTTGACATCATGTAGACAACTGATAGGCAGATTCCCTACTCTTTAGCGACCAGCACAAAAAGTACACATTCAGAGCGCTCATGCATGCACCATACTGGGGAGAGTAAATGCACATTGGCTTTGTTTCAAACCAGCATTAAGAAGTAATTACAAAAAAATGGCAAAATGATCACAAACAAGCCCAAATGTTGTTCAGCCACCCAACTTGATTTTTACAAAATTAAATTCAAAACCGACCAGCTGGGCGCCAAAAACCACCCGATCTGACAACACTGATAATATAGCTCACTTTACACCCTCACCGAGGAAACGAGTGCACACGGACACATCTAAAACGCAATAATTGTTTTTCTGTGTAAGCTAAAATAATTTTCAGAAGATATGCTCAGAGCACAAATGCAGCAATAAACTCTTGATAAAATTTTTACTTAGAAAACACAAATAGTTTATATTAATATTCATATGTCCACGGTTTAGCCCTGCATGTGCATAATTAAAAACCTCCACAAGCAGTTGCACACAAGCGGGCACTTGAAAGTTTCCAAATGCTTGATAAATACAGAGCATCTATATTGAACAGTGTATGAAAATAAATGAATACATGGCTGTTAGAGTCTCCAGTCCAAAACTGGTGTGTCATCGACTTTGAGAAGCTGATTGCTGTTGGTCCACAGTACCTCTGAGCATTGTAGCTACTGGCATATAGCAGCATTCAGTCTCTGCACTACTGAACTTGAACCCAGAAAGTTCGAAATTTAGTTATCTCCCTGTCTTTATTCTATCATGTAAAGCCATAAAAATGAATTTATGTCATTAGAAAATCCTTCAGTTTCTTTCAGTTCTGGTTGTGTAATAAGGGGCATTGAATAGAACGGTGTGTTAGAGAAGGCAACTTTTTTAAACTTAATGTTTTGAATGTATTGATGTAAATTAACTGCCGCAACTTGGTATCATTTTACTGTCTTCCTCCTGTATGAAGACAATAAAACTGATATATAATATGCTTTTTTTTTGCAGTTAAGTAGTCTTTGGTTTCTACATTCTGGTTTGCAGCACTGTGCTCTGTGCATTGTCAGTCTTGAAGAACAGCCTTGCCGCTCCTAAACATATACCAACATCCAAAATATTCAAAACTCTGCTTTAAAACACAATATTGAATGAGTCATTTTCTGCACCCGCTAAGAATGGTTAATGTTTTGTAATGTTAGGTCTTTCTTTCTTTTTTGAATGCTAGAGACTGGTATTTGATAAAATTTACTTCACATTTATCTTGAATTTCAAAATATTGTCATTAAAGGACCAGTGCATAGAATTTAGAGCCATCTAGTGGTAGGATTGCAGACTGCAACCAACTTTATAAATGAGGAAAATCAACTAAAGAAACAAAAACAATGTGAAAAGTCTTCCAGAGCCAGTGTTTGGTTTGTGCAATCTGGGCTACTATAGATGCATCTGACACAACAGTGCAACATAGAAAACCCCTGAAAGGGCTCATTCAGAGGTTAGGAAAACATAATGTTTCTTTTTTTTTTAGGTGAACATGCAGTACTTTAATGAAAACATTACATAATTTCTTTATATTATCTCTATGACAGATGTATGTTTAGCCCGTTTTCCTGCTGTTCTCTGCTCTCTTTTCTGTCACTACCCGGCCGGCCATAGGCAGATTGGTCCCTCCATCTAAGTTGGGTTCTGCTGAGTTTTTTTCTCACCTTCAGGTTTGCTCTGAGGGTTTCAGACTGGATTTTGTGTCAGTTTGAGCCTATGTGTATTGTTATTAATGCCATACAAATGAAATTTAACTGAACTGAATTAAATCATGATCTGATCGTTTAAATTCAGATTCACCCCAATACTTTCCATTTTTGAAGATGAACTATTAAAAACGGCGGTGTCCTGACTGTTGAGTAACATGAATGCATTTTTGAGTCATTCTGAGTTTTCAGAAGACTTATGAGTATTATTATTTTTTTCATCCAACACTTATCTAGTAAGAACATATCCATCTGTCTAAATGTAAATGATACAGTTCAGCTAACTCTAAATAATTCTTGGTTGATCATCCAACACCAAATTACACTTAAAAAGAAAACATTTTAGGGAAAATAAGAAATTTCCATGGTAAATGGAAAAGACATGTAGTCCAAATGCAAAGTGCAATTGGTCTTACCAATGTAAACTACAGTGAAAAACAACGACAAAAGCTCGAAGTGTATCCTGTTAGTTTCCTCGAGAGCCACATTCCTCTGGGGCTTCACAGAGTGAAAATACTGCAGTAACCCATTGTGATATTCATTTAAAGAAACAATATCATGCCACCTTCAGCGTAGAATGTCTTGCTGAGACTGAGAAACAAATGTACAATAAAGATCGAGGGAATCAGTTGATGACTGATTCATCTGCAGTTCTGTAACTGACCAGAATTCATTCATGTCTGTATTGTTAGAACTGAAAAACACGTACAGATATGCATCTGCTATACATGAGTAAGAGGAAAAACCATAAGGGCGTTTTAGGGGGGAGGGGTGGCAGAGATGACAAAGGGTGCTTGAAAAGTACAAAAAGACTTGCACACACAATCCCATGATACTTTGAGAAAATCCAAGTCCGCTCTTGCTTTTATTTCTGATACAAAGAGAGTGAGACAGAAGGAAAAAAAGTTGGGCAAACTTTGCTAAAAGCCTAAGGCAAAAGAATCTACACTGCAAGATAGAGCAAGTGAACTTTTCACATGAGGATATATTGAAAAGTCTTCTCTATGCTTTGGTAGAGTGAAGTCAAATACCGGTTTATTTGTACTGTTCAAGTGCTTTGAAAAACATGCGTGTTTTGGAACGTAATATGAAATTCATGAATTGCTGTGAGCTTCTGTTGGCTGATGATCATCACAGAGATTATCAGCTCAGGTCCAAAGACCTTCATCTTCTCCTCTAAAGGAAAACTAAAACACTTGCTCCTCCATATAATACACAGATGTAAACATTTGCAGAATATGCAAAAATATAAAATATGCTAACACATTCTTATTTTTTTCCCTTGTCTGATTTATGGGTGACTCGAGATATTGCTAACACACGAGGGATCCCTTGAGTGTAAAATCACCTCTCAGCTGCAAATCTCCATCTGTCTCAGGAAGCGTTGAGGCTCCCCTCACACTCTTCCCTGGCGCCTGGGACTGAAAAATAAGGAACTGACACTGGAAGGAAGGTCGGTTTGTGCTGAGGGTTTTGCACATCCCTTCTTTGCTTGTATAACCCTTTTCGTATGGCACTAAAGTGTTTGAAAGTAGGACGACAGACAGAACATTTTCGAAGAGGCAAAAGTATACGTTTTATCGTACACCAAGATATAGAAACCTTTTTCAAGTTCACCAAGTTGAGGTTGCAACACTGAAAAACTCCTCTCTGTTGTATCTCTTCTTAAAAAAGTTTTCTATACACTGTCATTTTTATGATTGTAAGTTTAAAATAACATTAGGACACATTTGTTCTGTGTTTGTGTCGTTCTGACTGATGCCCGCGGTGGTGAGAAAATGTTAAATGAACCAAATGTAATTCATTCACAGAGCAACGTTTGTGCCACACTGCAATCGCCCGTGAGCATTTTAAGTTCATCAAAGTTGTTGTGAAGTTGTGACAAAAATATTTTTCACCCTAATTTACACCCCTCCTCATTTTCTTCCTGCAATCCTTAAAGACTGGAGTAGAATTAATTAATCCTCGGTGAAGATGTGCTGACAGGAGCTCTGCCTGCCTTTACACTCTAATTGTTCCAGTGAGGCTGAGACTCAAAATGATACTCATCTTGAAGGGTGTGTTAGTTTGTGTTGGTGGGTGGGCTCCCCCCTAACAGCAGTTGTTCTTGTCTCATTCTGTGATCCTTCATTCCAGTTTGTTCCAGACTAGTGCTAAATTACAGCGTATATTCTGCAACTACGGTGTTCTGCATTCAGTATGCTCATGGCGCCAGGACCTGCATCACGACCAGCTGTCAGGTGTTTGTCAGATAGCCACTGGAAATGGAAATGGAAATGGATCTTGCCATGAAATGCTGACATGCTGACTTAGTTAGAATAAGATCGTCATCTGTGCTTGTGTCTAAAATAATGTCCCTGACTGTACCGGGGGAAAAAGACCTCCTCCAAGTGTCTGGACTGACTTATAAAACTGCTATGGGAGAAGAGTGGAGCCATGTTGATGCCCAATAATAAGAACAAGATAAATTACAAAGACTCAGCAGGTACTATTGTGGACATTGGCTGAGATTTTGTCATTTATGATGTTGATGATGATTCAATATGTAGTTATATAATATAGTATAAATAGGAACTGCAACCAAATCCATCCACAGATCCAGGGTTACCCATACTGTGTTAATACTATGGTGGCCCACCAGGGTCTAATTAACGCCGCCATGGTCTCATAACAAAGACACGTCTCAAAAGAAAGAAAACCATTACTGCCACTGTTTAAAATCCAGTATTTGTGTGCTTTTTATATTTATTTTTATAGACCAGAGAGATTTATAAAAAAAATTAAGAGAGTTGGTCAAAACCATAGACAGTACAAAGATGGACTGCGGTGCAGCTCCTCAAAAGTGAAGCCAAAATTAGTAGAGCTCCCCCTGGTGACTGGCTGCAGTATAGGTCATAAGCTCCACCCTCTCCATTTTAGTCGATGGGACTTGCCCCAAACTAAAACACTAAAATACACTTGTTTTTTTGTTTTTTTCAAGGAAGTTTTCTGTCATTTGAGGTAGCTAATATAATGTTGATGTACATAAGTGTCAGTGTTTTGGGTAAGTTTTGTTTCAGTTAGCTATTTGACGCTACAGAAACAGGATGTGGCATAATGGCAACTACTAGTTAAGCTAGTCAAGCTAACCTCTTGTTAAAGCAATCCCATGGAACCGTGACAGTTGTAAAAACAATTAAAAACAAGTACAGTGGATAATCCAACATTACGCAGAGAACAGTATTAATAAAACAAAACCACAAGTGAGTCCGGCGGAAGTGTGGGTGGGTCCTCGATACCGTGTTTTCACGTGACTCCACTCTGGTACTGGTATCCCATGGGAAAATAGCATTAGTTTGGCCAATGCAAGCAAGTGGCGACACGTTGTCCATATTTACACAGTCTACGGTCAAAACCTGGAGGAAATGACTACGGATGTAACGTTAAAATGTAATTTGACAAATCAACATAATGATAAATGGAATGTTAATCTAAATGTTTGTCAGACGCCCTGGGGTCTAGAACGAATGGGTTTCCTCCTTTGAGATGCTTTTACTGCTACTACACTATCTTCAGTTGTTTGTTACTTGGTCTTTCTGCCTTTAGTCTCTTACTTGCATCACCAGGCAACTGACTCAGCCATTTGAGAATATTATGCTTCTTTAGCCTCAATAACTCCTGGGTTACTTCCATTGTATAATTTGGGTCATTGAGGTGGCATCCAGTCACGTTTGTTTCATTTAACTGAATCTGAGCAGACAGTGGATCCCTTTACGATGTGACAGAATTCATCCAGCTGTTTCTGTATTCTGTCACGTCATCGATAAACACTTGTGACTCTGTGCCACTAGAAGCCATGCATGCCTGGGCAATTCTGAGGCTTTTATCTTCCTGTCGTTATGGTACAAGTTCATCTGCCTTTTGGGTCTGTTTTAGGGTTTTTTTGGTATATTTTGGCTAATCTGGCCTTTCTATTCTTTAGATTCATGAATGGTTTAGTTTTCGCAGCATAAGGATGGGCCGTGGTACTAGCACAGAACTCCTTTAAATGCAAATGTCACATTGGGAAAAAACTTCAGATATTTTAACTGCCTATCCCTTGTGCTACCCTCTTGCATAATCCCACATGGGGGTCCGTAGATACCAAAGGTAGCACGAGGGTTAAATGATGAAGACAGACATGAATGAATACTCCACATCTGTCCAGGAACCTGCCTGGAGATAATTGTCTGATGACTTTTTCGTCCCCCAAAAATGTGGGAGCCACATATCAAAGTGTCCAGGTTCCTAAAACGTCCTCCAATTTGGATGCAAACACCTTACAATTAAAGCTGGGAGTCTGCACTTTTAGCCCATTTTCATTAGACACATATAACTCTTATACATTTTGGAAAAACAATACAACAAATGTATCCAAAAGGAAATGTCTCACCCAGACATTGACCTGTTGACTCAGACCCTTTTGTACGTAACACTACAGACTCAATGTGTTTCCAGTTCGCGAATGATCCATTTAAAATAATCCATGCTTCCACTCTCAGAACCTCAACTGATAATGCGATGACTGTCAAATCCCTCAGCTGAACCCCACTGTCAGCATTAAATCCATTAGACAGAGCTCTATTGCTCCGTGAGCTGATCTGCAGCACGAATCTGCACTCACAACCTCACACCACCAGACAGCCTCAGAGATGCGTATGTGCACGGACTGATATGAACATAATCGCGCAAACACACACGCGCACAGACACACACGGTGAACATATTCACGAGTGGCAGTTTTAAAAACCCATTTTCCCCTTGGTTAAGCAAGCAGCAACAACACTTGACTAATGGAAAACCCTGCTCCTAAATGAGGTCGGAGGAATTCTATCTTATACACATTGGTGTTGTGAATTCTAATAAAGTCGCTTTTTCATCTCCTGTAGCCATAAATTCATACAATACTGACTTTTTCTGGCCAACGAGGCCTTACTAGATAGCCTTGTAAGTCAGATAAGTCCCATCACTCGATCATACTGTGAGAAAACTACCCTGAAAGAGACGTATGATTAAAGTGCTTCTAGCCATAAAGTGGGAAGCTAAATGATCCTTTCTAAATGAAATCTATTTATCACCATAATTTATTACGCTTCAAACAAACCTTGTTGTAGAATTCTCTGTGTTGTAGTCTTTTTTATCAACTAATTTCTTGCACATTTTCATGTGCTTTATTTTAACGCCCTGTTTGTCCATAACAAGAAAGTAAGCATGCACTTTCTCCGGTCATAGATTTAGTCCTGGTCTGCAATATGATGAAAAAAAATCTCTCAGTTGCTCTGTTGGTTGTAAAAAAAAAAAAAGTGATGCTAGCTGATCCCATCGATAGCGACTCCTTTGTCAGGGAGCACATCTTCCCCAACAATGTCTCCGGTGGAGGAATGTAGTTTGCAGCACATTTTTGAAAGTCCCCTCTCTGTTATTTCTGTCTGTCCCTCTTCTGATCTTTATCTGGCAACAATTCCCATAAAGCTGGAGATAGGGGATGTGCAAAATGTGTTTGTTCCTGATGCCTGTTGGTCCCTGCACAGTTTCTCATAATTGGACTCTTTACACTCCCACCTCTCATACTGACTTTCACTGCCACTAGTGGCGTTGTCCACATCCTCCTGTCAGACGCTGTTTGCCTGTATGTGGCAGGCCTCTTGTACCAGCAGGTCTGTCTTGCTGGCAGAGAAGGTGACTGCTGGGTTGCACCCATGACATTGTTCGCCTCCAGTAAGAGCTGTGTCTTTGTGCAGATTGTCAACATCAAACGATGGATGATGCACCCTGACTTTGACACACACCTACAGTATTCTGTTTGAAGACATGTGTACATTGAGCAGAGCACATATGTATTCCACAGTTTATGTCTTTCCACTGTTTTGCCCTAACCCTTCTCTGTGTTCTGTGTATTCGTTACTGGAATCCAAAGCATAAAGTCATATCACACTGGCTTCGCCTTTCAGATCTCCCAAGGTTGCCATGTATGCTCTTTCTTAAACTGAACGCATTTGATAGCTTCACTGAATCCCGTGGCGATGGAAAGCAGGAACAAAAGCAAACAGACAGGCATCAAATTTGTCCCCACATGCATCAAATTGCCATATACTGCACATGGCAGAACACTGGGGTGCAGAACATAGCAAAAAAAAAAGAAAGATTGTGATTTGAAGAAATGTGTGCTGACATACAGTTAGGTGACACATTTATAGTCTTGTCAGAAACTGGCAACACTAGTCCCAAAACAAGGTCTGGTGCCGTGGACAGCATGAATTGTTGTAGAGTCCACCATGTCCTGTGTATACACGGGAGACTATATATATATATATATACACTATATTACCAAAAGTATTCGCTCACCCATTCAAATGATCAGAATCAGGTGTTCTAATCACTTGGCCTGGCCCCAGGTGTATAAATTCAAGCACTCAGGCATGCAGACTGTGAAACAAGACATTTGTGAAAGAATGGGCCGCTCTCAGGAGCTCAGTGAATTCCAGCGTGGAACTGTCATAGGATGCCACTTGTGCAACAAATCCAGTCGGGAAATTTCCTCGCTCCTAAATATTCCACAGTCAACTGTCAGCTCTATTATAACAAAATGGAAGCGTTTGGGAACAACAGCAACTCAGCCACGAAGTGGTAGGCCACGTAAAGTGACGGAGAGGGGTCAGCGGATGCTGAAGCGCATAGTGCAAAGAGGTCGCCGACTTTCTGCACAGTCAATTGCTACAGAGCTACAAACTTCATGTGACCTTCAGATTAGCCCAAGTACAGTACGCAGAGAGCTTCATGGAATGGGTTTCCATGGCCGAGCAGCTGCAGCCAAGCCACACATCACCAAGTGCAATGCAAGGCGTCGGATGCAATGGTGTAAAGCCGCCGCCACTGGCCTCTAGAGCAGTGAAGACGCGTTCTCTGGAGTGATGAATCACGCTTTTCCATCTGGCAATCTGATGGACGAGTCTGGGTTTGGAGGTTGCCAGGAGAACGGTACATTTCAGATTGCATTGTGCCAACTGTGAAATTTGGTGGAGGAGGAATTATGGTATGGGGTTGTTTTTCAGGAGCTGGGCTTGGCCCCTTAGTTCCAGTGAAAGGAACATTGAATGCTTCAGGATACCAAAACATTTTGGACAATTCCATGCTCCCAACCTTGTGGGAACAGTTTGGAGCGGGCCCCTTCCTCTTCCAACATGACTGTGCACCAGTGCACAAAGCAAGGTCCATAAAGACGTGGATGACAGAGTCTGGTGTGGATGAACTTGACTGGCCTGCACAGAGTCCTGACCTGAACCCGATAGAACACCTTTGGGATGAATTAGAGCGGAGACTGAGAGCCAGGCCTTCTCGACCAACATCAGTATGTGACCTCACCAATGCGCTTTTGGAAGAATGGTCAAAAATTCCTATAAACACTCTCCTCAACCTTGTGGACAGTCTTCCCAGAAGAGTTGAAGCTGTAATAGCTGCAAAAGGTGGACCGACATCATATTGAATTCTATGAGTTAGGAATGGGATGGCACTTCAGTTCATAGAATGAGTAAAGGCAGGTGAGCGAATACTTTTGGTAATATAGTGTATATGTAGTGGAGATTTTCAGCACATTTGAAAACATTAATCTGTCAGATAACAGAGATAGATCAATCCAGTCCTAAAATATAGACGCCTCACCAACTTCTTATTTAAAGATTTTATGTAAGATCCTTTTTTAATTATAGGACAGAAAATATTTTATGATATTTACAACATTTGAGGCATTGTTAATTCTACTAAATAATACTGTTTAATTATCTGACGCTCATATATCATCACACGCTTATCCTGTAAAGGGCTGCAGGGGGATGGAGCCTGTCCCAGCTGTTATTGGGCTAGAGGTGGGGTACACCCCGGACAGGTCTCCAGTCCATTGCAGAACTAACACGGAGAGACAGGCAGCCATTCACACTCACCTACGGCCAATTTAGAATTAGCTATTAAGCTAATGAGCATGTCTTTGGATGGTGGGAGGAAGCCGGAGTACCTGGAGAGAACCCACACAGACTCAGGGAGAACATGCTAGATAGCAATATACTAATAAGAACTATATACTATACATACCAAAGTAATGTATAGTATATAAGTATATAAGCATATTAAACCCCAAACAGTATATTTTTTTTCCCCAAGAGAGTTGCTTTAAATCAGCAAAATGAACTCCTGCATCTTTTTTGTGTGTGTCTTTTAATGTTTTTCACTTCTCAGTACAATTTTATTTTATCTCTTTATGCGGTCCCACAGTTCCACTTTTAGAAACAGGCCATTGTACCTACTGCCCCCACAAGGCCACCCATTCTCATGAGCCCACTCAGTTTCAATTGTGTTTCACTTCTTTTGTTTATCCTTTAATTAAAATGTCAATGTCTCAAATACATCACGTTCAAACCAAAATCGGAAGTATGCAAAAAAATAAAACGACAATGAGCGCTTGAACAACCTTGCATCCTGCGCAACAAACGGGTTCATGTATCGCAAGGCCAGGTTTTCAAAGGAGACTGAAACCTGTGCTTTTGACTTGCAGGAAATGTTTTTACATTTACAACTTTAAAGTTCCTTATGACTGTTAAAGGGGAACTACTGTTTCTTACAACCTGGACCTTATTTCTGCCAGAAAATATGATCGTTTACTCACTCATATAACTTTGGTGTCATTTGGAGTTCGTTAGATATATAGATCAGTGTATATCCATATAGTGGGAGTAACTGGGGCACCGCAATGCAGCCTCCAAATAACGCATTATATACCGCGAAACTCGTTCATTTCACCAATATTTTATTACGATACACTAGTGCTGTTCTCCGTTGAGTCCAGAGTTACCTGTTATCATCTTCTGGGGTCTGTATATTGACCTACTAACCTCTGACCTGGATGATGTCATCTCTGAGAGGTAACATATGTTCTTATCTAGCATAAATTACCAGCACAGAGACATCAACATCCCAAATTCTTTCTGCAGCATACCCCTACCATTAAGCGTTATTAAGAACATCCTCTATTTTAAGAGGAACAATGAATGCTGCATTTAGTTATAATAGTAAATAATTATTGCTTTTCAATCGCTGCCCCAAAAAAATAATAATTACCATTTGAGTCCTTCTCCGTGTGGCGCTACTTCAGCTGCCTCCTCTCACACAGAAAGGAAACTAATTTGAGAGTTCTGAAATTTTATTACACCTTATCTCGAATTCCAATATTACAAGAAGTTAAAGTTCTAGAGTTGGTGACACCCGTGGAGAATTTTAATGTAACGTCTTAGAGTTCTGTTCATTTAGAGTGAGGGTATGTGTAAGGGGGGAAGAAAAGAAAGAAGTGTTTTTGTGGCTGAGGGGTTCACGTGATGTTAAATTCTCAACGTAGCCTCTTTGCCCAAATCGCCTCGAAGCCCTGTTAGAGCGCCGTTCCAAGGGGCTTAATTAGGAGCGGAGTGCAACCTTTCATCAAGAAGATGCAACGCTTTCGGTATTTTGTGAATATTACAGCATGTCTCTAAAAGCAAATCTACACTTTAGAAATACAAAGAAAGTAGATGCCGGTTCCCTCACTGGCACTCTCACACACTAACACGCATACAGTACACAGTGCAGTCCATTTTACACATTATTAAGGAGGTGCAAAACAACCCTCTTAAATGATTAAGCATCTGGGAAAGTTGAGAAACGGACGAGAGGACTGAGAAGACATTTTTAATCATTATCTGTGTTGTTATCCCCCAGTAGCCAGCTCTTTCCCTCTTTCTTTCTTCCCCCCTCTCTCTCTCTCTCTCTGTATATATATCTCTGTCAGTGTGGGGATAAAATCCCACTCTCCTGAAGGCTTAGCTGAGATTATCCCGGTGTCCCGAGGGAGGGTGGAGGGTGTGCTGAGATGCCACATTACAGATGTAGCGAACGTTAAAGTGAATTTAATGGGCCCATTTCCAAGCAGGAGGGGCAGGAAAAGGAGAAGAGGCAGTGTCACACATGACGATTCCATCCCCCTTTCTCTTCCCCCCTCTCCGTCTTTCCACATGCATTCGTTCCTGTTTATCTCTGCGCTGTGACTGCTCTCACTCTCCTTAATTAACCATCAACCGCTCGTCTCATTTCCCTTCTGGAATTAATAATTTCTGTTTTTTTTTTTTTAATCTGAGATGAAATTATCATAAAAAAAAAACTAATGTACAAATGGCAAACTGTCATTCCTGCGTTCCACTATTACATTATACACACCCCAAGTAGAGCACATCACTCTTGCCTGTCCCGACCCCACACGCTGCTAAATATGTAACAGCTGAAAATGAAAACCACATCTACCCACACCTCTCTCTGTCACTCGTGAGCCCTGTCACATCTCCGTGCCTTATCTTTACGACACTAATAAGGTTGAGTATTTTCTGGGGCAAGTAAAGTAGCCGGAGGGGACAATCTCAAGACAATGCCTGCACACGTGTTTAAAAGTACTTTGCGGATCCCAGCCTCATCCTCTGATGAGACTGAAAAAGTAAAACTTGCTCTGTCTTCCCGTCTGTCAGAACCACTTACGCCTGCCTGCTGAGACACACTACATCTTTAATTGACTTGCTCCGTCGTATTCAAATTCAAACTCTAAATATCATTACACTTTTTTTTTTTCTTTTTGTTTAGCCCCACCCCTAACCCATTAGAGTTGTGTGTTGGAACAAGCCCCTGGGACAAGACCCCTGAATGGCAATGCACCTTATCAAAAACACACACTGAGGACGGGAATACTAAACAGGGCCTGTGAGGTGAGGCAAGCCTGCTGTGAAGTCACCTTCTATATATGTGTTTAATGCGTTTTTCAGTCGGCCAGTGTGAACAGAGGATCAGTTTCTGCCATAAGAGTGGCATGTGCACTGTACGAAACATTCGTACAATTTTCACATTTAGCACTGCAATCACAGAGATAGCTGGGAACACAAGACGACAATGTTTTAAGTGACAACAAATAGTAGTCTGAACTGAATTTTGTTTAATTCACTGTGTTTGGTCAGTAGTGGATGAGGTGTTACAATTTTTCTGATGCCAATTTCACACTCAGAAAAAAAAAATGTCTGGGAAAAAAAAAACTAATGCGGCAACATGTGCACTTCAGAAACAGTCTTCTTTATTTACTGCCAATATGTGCTGTGTGACAGCGGCCACAGATGGCTTGATACACCAGAAAACAGAAGTGAGTATGAATCACACGCACACTGAAATTAAATAAAATAAAACAGAAAAACACCCAATTATAAACTTCACACATGCACGCACATACACTTTTTTGGTGGACTCACTCACATCAGGGGCCCGGAATGATTACAAGTTTGGAGACTGGCATGGTTCGATCGGGCCCGGCTTTAGAAGATCCAAGGTTTCAGAGCACCCACCAGAGTTTGTATAAGGAACTGCTTTGTCCCACGACCACGGGGCGTGTGGAAGATGAATAGAGTTAAACTGATAATGGATTCAGGAAATAGGCAGCGGCTGAATTTAATACAAGAGACTGCTGTGGGGTAGAGGTGAAGGAAGAGTGATCATGGTGTTAGGGAATGACTGCTTCTGCATTCATTCAGCACCATCCCACGCTGTGGCAGTGTGTATGCAAGTGGAAACTGGCCCGATACTGTTCGGCTGCTTCCCTCCATATGGTTCCTGCTTGGCATTCTGCAGCACAGACCTTCTTCTTAGACACATCTGGGATGAAGAGCGCCTTCAGATTTGATATAGAGCCATACACTTGCAGCAAACTTTTCTACAAGACTGGACTTAATATTATCATTTATGTATTCACCGATCTGCCACAACATTAAAACCACTGTCAGAAGAAGTAACCATCTTTTAACAATGTCCTGTTGGGAATCTTTTAGCTCTGGCATTCAGTGTGGATGTTACTTAGACATGTACCACCCACCTAGACCAGACCAGGCACGCCCTACAGACGCAAAAACTGTTTAGGAACAACTTAAAAAAAAACAGCACAAAGTGTTGACCTGGGGCCTCATGTACGAAGAGTGTGCACAGAAAAACATCCAGTACATTCTCGGTCACGAAGTTCAGATGTCTCAAGAGTGAAATGACCGTAAACATATACTGTACGTGCCTCATGGCAACCTCATGACTGGCGTACGCTGACTTCTACTGCTGTCCATGTGAAAACAATTACTGTGCTGGTCGACCCTCAGCAGAGCTATGCCAGACGTGTGGGACGGAATGATCCGCAAGTAAGCCGGGATATCAAACTCCCAGACAATGCATCTGAAGAGGTCAACATTGATGCGCAATTTGCTGCAAGAGCCGTAATCAGAGGTATCAACTGCACACACATAGCTATAACAGCGCCATCACATGACACGCAAGTCGTTGTACATGAAGCCCCTGGCCTCCAAATATACTAGATCCCAAACTGAGCTTGATCCACAGAGGCCCCTCCCCTCAACCCATAGGACCCAAAGACCCCCACTAACTGTTTCCAGACACTACAGAACACCCTCAGACTGACCATGTCCATTCTCAGATGAGTCTGAACAATTTAGGAGGGAGACTTTAGAATTTAGGGAGACCTACGCAATATTAGGAAGAACACAGTTTGATTTTTGATGCTTAGGCTACCTACAAGTTACACTTTGTCTGGAATAGAGATTGACATGTTACAACGATACCCTGACATGGTTGGGAAGGCAAGGGACAGGAGAACAGTCAGCAGACATGATTCCTGCCACAAATAAGATGCAAAGGGGACGATTGTATCAGGGTAAAGAGAGGTAGCGTCTCCATCAGTAACAATAAATCAGATGGTGATGCTCAATACAAGCTGCCGTTTGATAAGCTGACGGAAGGGATCAGGCTCTTATCCTCTTCATGTGTTTCATCTCCTAATGGTTGTTGGTGTTGTCACATCTGTCAACAAATCAAGACGGTGGATACCGATTTACAATATTACTTTCAAAAGGAAAAGTGCCGAAGTTGAGGAGTACACGAGCAGAGGTACAGTTTCATTGTGTGCGTGCATGTGTGCCAACGTGAAGGGAAGAGAGCGAGCGGATGAAAAAGAAAAGCGAGACGGCACAATCAAAGGGTTTGGTTTAAATGAGCTTGAAGGCATAAATATTTCACTCTCCATTATTTTTAAATAGTGTATGTGACTTATGAGTAGCTGTGTTGACTTCCTTGACTGTGGAAGAGAACTTTTTTTTTTTTTTTTTTTTTAAAGAAAAAGTTGGAAACGCATACATAAATTTCACATTCATGAGGTACCACGGTGAGGTAATGCTGAAGAAAAGCATAGCATCAGCTCCCCAATGGCAGGTAGTATAGACTTGTGCTGACAATGCGTGGCTAAAACACACGAGCCGTCTCGCACATCTACACACATCCTCTCCCCCTGCCTTGTCACAGGATTAGGTGGACTTTAGGGTGGCAGTTGCTGTCTCTTAACAAGCTTGAAATAACATATATGCTGCCATGTTCCCTTTCATTGAGTCTCTCTTGCTTTACTCTAGAGCTCAGTCGATCTAAACTGTAAGTCATGCGCTATCGTCCGTGGCTGCTGAGCAATAACACGAGAGAGACAAGGTCATCCATACGTAAAGCGGTACGAAAACAAAACAGACAGAGCACTTCTGTAAAACAAAAACCGTCACCACTGACGTGCAGGTCTGACTGCACCCATGAGCACAAAACCTAATTTACTGGCACAAAAGCAGAGGGGGGTATTATCATATAATCTGTATCAAAGCGGTGAAATAGAATCTGGTGATACGTGGCCCGGCCAAAATTACCACCACCTATTAATAATGAGCCATGACATGAAGATATTAGGCCTGTGACAAGACCATTTATGTCAAAACCTTTGTCTAACCCCAATTACAAGCCGCATTATCATTCATTTACTTCAATCAGAGGGCTTCCCATATGAGGGGAGTATTTGTCTTTAGATGGCATGATAGCATTGTGTACTCTGTCAGGCTTCCTCAAATCATGTTGTCTATTCATAATATATCGCCTTCCTGCTTTGGATTCTACTGATTATTTCATTTATACACTATGGGTTCATCAATGGTCTTTTTAATAAAAGTGTATAGAACTAATAGGGTAGCAAGATGATGAGATGAGGAATGTCTAAGCCACATTAAATAAAGTCTTTTGGCTTCATAAGGGCGTAGAACCGTCACTCTGAGTCTGAACTTACTTTGTGGGCACTCAGTTTCCCTTCTTTTGTTTAATGTTGTTTGGTAAGCAGATTTTAAATACTTTGCCTAGAACTTAATTCCTTTCACTTCAACTGATTGAAGTTGATGTCTGTGTAAGCAGAAGCCTATCACCCCTTCAGGCCAGAGAAGGGAGGTGGGACCAAACAACTAAAATCAGGCAATTACACAAGCTACTGCAATGACTGAGTTAAATGCATTAAACGACAATGGTTTTTGAACAATGGTCTTACTCACATTTTCTCCATGCCCCTCAGCGTTCGGTAATGCCACGCTGTATTTGCCATTACCACGAGGAGAGGACCTTTCCCGGAACTGAATACACATTAAACATCAGCTCTCCATCTAGCAGCGGCATCAAAAACGGCGATTAATGCTCGACGAAACCTCAGATAACACCAACCTAACATCGCAGCTACTCCAAACAAGAGGTACTTGAGCTGCCAAATGTCACACAATTTCTCCTCATGAGCATGCAAATTTATGCAGCTAGGTACTCCAAAAACCTAATCTACTCTTTAGGAGTATACCTGCTCTGTAAGTGTTTTATTGGGTTGTTTTTGAATTATGGCTTTTGTGAGAAGCAATCTACAAACACAGAGACACTTGATGACATTAGAAAAAAACAGAAATAGAAACTGTTTTGACATTTACAGTGTTTACCTACACAGTGCATATACCTGTAGATTAGTAGACACAGAAGCAGTGTTTTAGTAAAGTTCATTGTGTTGTCTCCTGTGAACAAGTATGTTATGTACTTTTATGGGAAATCTCACCGAAACAAATAAGGCCGTGGTAGAGATAACAGGAGCAGCTTGTGCACATATGAAATGTCCATAATTTAATTGATTTATTTTTTCTTCAGTTGAGAAAAAACATGTGGCGTAATAAGAATAGAACAGAAAGGGAGGCCTGGATGCTATTAAAAATAGATATAGGCTACTGTCACCCTCAGTTTGGTGGGACATATCAGTATCAGGTACGTCAATTTCAAAACTGCATACTTGGTAGTTTGGACTTGACAAGTTCAATTCTAAAGTACTAACTCTGGAGGACAGGAGGACGCAGGACAGTCATTCTGTAATTGGAACAGCAGCGTACTTGATGGCGCCTGCGAAATACATTCCGGGATACCTGGCTGTACCAAGCCCCGCACAAGTTAAATCTAGATGCATCTTAAATAAAACAGACGGCGTAAGTACACATCCAGGTATTTGGGCTGTACTTGGTCAGATGCGTACTTTGACTTGAAACAAAAACAACACAAGAATACAAGTAAAGATGAACATGTATACTGACAAAAAACAACAATCTAAAAAAGGCTTCACAGGCGGATGCAGTGACATACAGGAAGGCGTCATCAGCGTAAATAGAGTTCAGAATTTTGAAACCACTGTTACAACGGCGTGACACTTTATGACAGAAGCATCATTAGAACCAGATTTAAGCAGAAACATAAATTTCCACAAAAAGAATCTTGTTTACAAAGAAGTTATGGTCAGCAGTATTAAAAGCCTTCAGCACAGTCGTTTCTTTTATCAGGTAAGTAGACAGAATCTTCCGGCAGCTGTTGTGCTATGAATATGTTCAGAACATGGTTTTTGTGGCCATGGACACATTGTTGTGAGATGACAAATGATTCTAAGATTATGGATAATAATAGCATAATAGTTTCAATATACTTGCTAGGGTGACAAGGGTCATTTATGCAGTGCACCTATTGCATTGCACCTATGCAATAGAAGCATCTAGCTATGATCCATTTTGAACATATTCTACCTTCAGTAAAACTGAATTGAAAATATACTGTGATAAGTACTGTAATGCAAGCGTAGAATCTGCGGGGGTGGAATGAAAACTGCCCTCACCAGTGGACTTTCTTTGGTTTAACTTTTGTTACTCAGGTCTGAGTAATACTGTAACCGCTGTGTATGTCTGTGGGGCTGCTTACGAGAAGAAAGAGACGCGGGATAACATAAAGAGATATAAAGTGTACACAGAATTAAAATGTAGAGTGGATACCAACAAACACAGGCAGCGCAGTTATTACACATAACTGCCCAGTGGTAAATTGCTGTGCCTTCTCTCTGTGTTTTCTCAAACAAGCTGTATCAGGTGCACTCAGTCACCTGCTGCAGTGAACAGACACATTGAAGAAATGCACAGAAGCACTCAGCACATAACACCAGCAGTTGTTTACAGCTAATAATGTAGCACTGACTTACGGATAACAGCCTATTAGGAGTTCCAGCAGGCATTTCTCAATGTAGATCGGTACTAGTTTGCAGGATGCAGAACAATGTAATCTGAATGTGTAACAAGCAAAAGACAAAGGTGTTTAGGCATCTCGAGTCGCCAGCATTACCTGACGTGAGCATTCTGCTTGTATCCTGTGTGTGTTTTGTTGTCTCCCTCCCTTGTGCTTCCTCCAGGTCCTTCCTCCATCTTACTGGGCGCAGCTGTTCCCACTTGCTCATCCAGGCTGTTAGTACAAAAGGCTGAGAGAGAAGGCCAGGTTGGCCATTTTGGCAGCGTGCAACAGCGCTGCTGCTGTTGCTGCTGTGCGTTTCCCACTTGGAGGGCATTGTCTTTGTTATTTGTCAGATAAACATCTGAGATGTTTTTGCACCGTGAGCAACATTCACATTCTTAATTATTTAATCACCGTTATTGCTCTCATCAAACAAGATTTTTTTTTTGAGAGGGAAACAAGACCTGCCTCTTACAAAATGCTATATTTCTGTCATGCCTGACCACGCTTTTTTCCTTTTCTTTTCTTTTATGTATTTCATTTGTGCATGCGTGTATGTACACCAATGCAAAACTCCACTAGTCTAAGAGCTGTGCATATATAGCAGGTCTGTGAGCTGTCCTATATTTTGCAGTGCAGTTGAAGCTATACAGACCTCCTACTGTGAGCGAGTGGGAGTGCAGCCTCTACAAACATCTTTTTACTCTTTTCATCTCACTTTACACGCGTACACACACACACACATATACATTACTTCCCCTCAAAAGATCACAGCACACTGAGTAGGCTCGTCTGTGTGTTAATAACTATGTAGGTTTCTCGTCTGTGGTCTACGGTGGTGAGTGGGAGAGCTTGTTTGGGTGTTTGAATAAAGTTTCAGACTTGGAGTTTGGCGGCAGCTGGGAAAAAGGGGAGGGGAGGGGGCAAATATGCCTGGCCCAGATTTCTGATGTGAGGTTAAGGTAACCGTTTCGTTAATTACGGCTGGCATCGCGGCCTGAAAAGGGGTTTTGCCAGCAAGGAAGTGAAGCATCTGCAGGCTGCATTACCTCAGATTTGTTTTAAGCCAAAGGTTTTATGCAACTGAGGACACCAGAATGCAAAAGCAGATGCAGTTATGTACTCGAGTGCAAAGGAGATGAAAGTCAGTGGTCAAAAGAACATGCAAGTGATGTCCAGTGTTCTCACAATGTTTACTTGCAAAATAAGGAATCATTTTGCATTTTGAATCACAGTGAACATCAGTATAATCATCCCAGGACCTTGCATGTGAGTTACTGTGCCCCAGCAATGTAATTTGTAAATTGATCACCTAGAAAGGACATTTAATACAACTCAGCAATTTTGTGATTTGTCATAATATGGCTGAGTGAGCCTTATTAAACTGACTTTAAACAGACTCAGCCAAGGGCCGGGGGACTGCTGAGTGTCTGTTCTTTAAGGTTCTGCATAAAGCCTTTCTTTATATCCTGCAACCAATAAAAGACTGGCAGAGTAGTGAAAGGCTCTCAAACGGACCTCTTTGAGTTACTGTACAAGGTAAAAGGGTTCCATGTTTAGCTTCCAAAGTGCTTCACACTCCATCAGCCCCCATCTGGCCCCAGAAAATTGTAAGGACTTAGCTTTCTTCCTTGTCAATGGCTTTCTTAAAGCCAGGCCATGATTTACTTCAACTGTCACTGGAGATTTAATGGGATATTATTCATGCAGCAAGACAGGGTCAAGGGCAATAAAAGTCTCAAGGCTTTAAAAGCCTCTTCGTGGAAAAAAAAAATAAAAAATATGAAAAAAGCAGCGATATGGTTGAAGCAGAGAAATCCGAAACTATGTTCACGTTTGTGTTACATTGAAGTGCACTGATATTGGTGGAAATAAGAGCTGACAGGCGTACCTGTTTGCCTCAACACCTGCTGCTTGCTTGGCAGGTGTTACAGAGCGGACACCTCATCACCTTTGGCTTGTTTAACTTGTGTTTTGGCCCATTAATTTCAACTGGATGCCTTTTATGCACCACGCTGAGCAATATACCTCAGCATACCCCCCTTACACCACCACATAACGCCTAAGACAAAGGTTCTAGGTTGGGAATCGCTGCTTCAAACGGTTGCTTTGAGCTGTGCGTGCTTTGAATGTGCAGTGAAACCTGTTTTCATCTTGGTGACCTTTGGTCTGTCATTTTCTGCACAAAGCATGGCTGCTTCTCATTTCTCTCCAGAAAATTGTGCTCTACCACTGCTGAGCCGCCACAGATATAACTAATCAAATATATTATTTATAAAACAATAATAATGCACACTTCTGATATAATGTATGTTTCATAATGCCCGGCTACTCGGTATTCAGTCAGTGTTGCACAACTTCTCATCCGATGCTTCTGAAAGGTCAACAAAGAGACGCTTCTGTGAGTCAACATCTACATTTTGCTCTGCTGGCCGGTCGAGAACATCATTTATTGCCTGTAAATGTTATTAAGAATCTGTCCTTCCTAGCGTTTTAGCGTTTTAAGATGCTTCTAGCACATACAGTAGATATGGTTAAAGGTGAGAGTCGCTAATTGACTGACTGAAAACTGTAGCTGTATTCTGTTTCTTAAATGGCTCACAGAGGCAGCCCTTTTTAGACACTAGTGAGACGATAGATATACACATACATATTTGTATTCACCAATCAGCCACAACATTAAAACCACTGACAGGAAAAGCAATTGACATTGACCATGTTGTGACAATGCAAACTTCTGTTGGGTAACTTTTGGACCTGGCATTCACATGGATGTTACATAGACATGTAGCGCCCACCTAGACCGGACCCCCCGCCCTATAGAACTGACACTCCTTGATGGCAGTAGCCATCCAGAGCAGGATGCAGCCTGACACAGAGACAAACACACATCAACGTCTGGCCTCCAAATTCACTAGATCCCAAACTGATGAAGTATCTGTGGGATGGTCTACAGAGGCCCCTCCCCTCAACCCATAGGATCCAAAGGCCCCCACTAACAACATTCTTTTGCCACAGGACACCCTCAGAAGGCCCATGTCCATTCTCTGATGAGTCACTACTCTTTTGGAGGTACTAGGGCACAGGTGTCAAACTGATCCGTGAAAGGGCCACTGTGGCTGCAGGTTTTCATTCCAACCATGCTGCAGCACACCTGACTTGGCTCAATCAATCAACTGAACTGCCTTCACACAGTCATTTCTTCTCTTGCTTGATTGGAACAAAAACTTGCAGTCACACCCACTGCATGGGTGCTGCATGGGTGCTGCATGGTTGGAATGAAAACCTGCAGCCACAGTGACCCTTTCACGGATCAGTTTGACATATACAGTATTAGGAAGGTGGTCATAATGTTATGCTCAATCAGTGTATATACATAAATATTACAACATGGACAACACAAACATCAAATTAGTGTCTTAACTGGCACCAGTACTCTCAGGTACGTTTGCATTAATGTTTTTTTACAATTAGCTCTGTTTGTAATGCTTGTGTTTGATACATTTTATAGCTGGAACTGGACAAGAACGGTTGATTTGTTTGTCCAGTTTTAAACACACCAATTGACTGTGTGGCAACGGCAAATGTCTTTATTTTGCTTTTACTGCACTTTGAACTGAGAGTCTGTGGAGAAACGCAAAATCACAATCTGCTTACAGTTAGTGAATCACCCAATGGAAGTTAACGTTTTGCCAGAGACCGTATGTGAAGATAATGGTAAACTGTCTGAGGACGCTGGACACGGAACGCTGTGTGGATCTCTGGGAAGTGAGGTTCAACAACACACTTGCAATAAATTACCACTTATTGAAATAAGTCCCACAAAGAGAACACAACTAATGTATTTTTCCATTTCAATTTCCTTGAGAAATATTGTTTGCTTATGTGCAATATGCATTGAAGTGAGGTTATTTTCTTTTGTGTGTGTCTCATAGATGGTGAGATGGTCTCCGTTCTGATCAAAATATTAAAAAAAGAAGAAAAGAAACATAAATGTCCGCTCTTCAGACATTTTCTACTTCCTTCCTTTGTGAGGTGCATGTCCTTGGGCTTATTATGACATTTACTGAGAATACCATCAGCAGAGATAAACCCTGATAACAACAAGTGAAACAAAGGAATAGCAATGGAGAAAGCTTATGGATTTATGTTGCTTTAACTAAGATAGATTTAACAGAAGCAAAGTAAAATAATTAAAAAAATGTTTAGAAGTCTCAATTCATTGGGAATGTCATTAAATAAACTATTTCCTTTATATCATATTATTGTTGCACTTTTCTCCCCCCCCTTTAAATACCTTCTTGTGCTTTATTATTAGAGCTGTTATTTGAATCGTGTCACGCCGATCGATCCTCATTCCTGTTTCATTTTTGTTTTTGTCTTTGGCGACACTCATCAGATTTCATTCTGATGGAGCCCAGTGAATTGAGATCAATTTTAGATTGAACTCTCACAACCGTAAGAGCTACGCTTGTTATTGAACGCGCACGGGGTTCTGAAATTTGACTAAGAAGGTGATCAGCTGCGAATGGTTGCAAATAATTTACAGTGGTTGATTCTTGTTCTCAATAAGACAGCTGTTGCGTTAACTTGAAACACAATCTGTCATACCTGTTAGCTCCAGATAGCTCCAAAAGTGAGTCAGACTCCGTAGAGCCACATCTTAAAATTCCCAAACTTTAGAGGGGCAATGTTTATAGCTTGGTGCAAAAAACAAAAGGTGTCTGGTAACAGGATCTTATTAGTGGGGGCCTTTGGGTCCTGTGGGTTGAGGGGAGGGGCCTCTGTGGATCATCCCACAGATTCTTGATCAGATTGGGATCTAGTGAATTTGGAGTGTCATTGCTATGGGGTGGAGGTGACTGGTCTGGTCTAGGTGGGTGCTACATGTCTAAGAAACATCCACATGAATGCCAGGTCCCAAAATTTCCCAGCAAAACGTTGTACAAGATGGTCAAAGTTATTCACTAGCTACTTTGGGCACACGTGCCACTACAAAAAAAAAAAAAAAAAAAACAACCAGGATGACGGAGAACAGTCTGACGTCACAAGCCCAAACCCCTGTTCTTCACATCGATATTGTAAATGGAGTTTCAGAATATCTGCATCCTGCAAGGAGGTTTCCAAAAGGTGCAGTGACCTAAAAAATGACTGACCCAAAAATGCATTCATGTGGACGAAACGGCAAAACAAATACCTGTGTACTGCATGTGTGGATAAGAGGGTAAGTACTTTGAAGCTTTAGCTCCACAACAGAACTGCAAAGCTGGGAGATGATATTCTGTGGACGTATAACTTCAAAAAAAGTACAGACTTTCATGTTAATATGGTTGTTTTAGTGAGGGAAGACAATGTCATTAATTGTCTTCTATTTTTATTGTAGTTACATTATTTTTCCTTCTTGATCTTTGTTTTTTTTTCTGTGGTGTTCTCTGGCCCAACATGAAATTACTGTATTCTCAGTCGTTTTGTTTTCTTAAATTGTCTAGAACCTAATGAGCTCACAAGCGGCCATGCATGTATATATTTAGCTGTTGTTGCAGGTGTATATTTAGATGTTGATTTCCATTATGAAACGGGTATTATCTTAAACATAAAGTATCATTTTATGCTAGCTTTATATGGAAAGGGGTGTTCAGATGAAAGAGTACATGTTCTGTTTTTTGTGTTTGTTGTTTTTTTTTTACTTGGTTTTGCAAAGTAGGAAATTAGACAACGCCTGTGGCATAAATCTTGGCAAAACAAGGAACACACAGGGAGGGAGATGAGCCGACAGACAGCTTTACAAAATGCGTCATGAATTTTCATGGCATTTGCCATGGATAAATAAAAGTATTTCTTCGGCTTCCTGAAACCTTATCATAGTTTTCCACTTGAATTCCAAATTACTTACCCCGCACTCAGGGCTTATAAGGCAACGTGGCAATTATCATGTAGCAGTTTGTGTACTACGGAAACCCGGAAGGGACATGGAGGCGGGAAAAACAAAAAGATGGTCAAAGTTTTGCAAAATCCCAAGACACTTTTGCAAACTCACGAGAAACATTTGTGAGATCTCGCAGAAGTGCTTCATTTACTTCCTGGTCAGCTGGACACCAAGGAAACGGTGGAAGACATTTATCTACAGACCCCTTGGAGGGACATGGAGAAAGAAAAATGGTCAAAAACTGAGTAGATTTTGTGAGCTCCCGGGAAAATTTTATGCTCATTTTCATTCATTCATCTTCTGTAACCACTTGTCCTGTGAAGCTTCGCGTGCACAGGTCCATGGATTCCAACCCGGGACCTTCTTGCTGTGAGGCATCACTGCTAACCACCTCTCCACTGTGCTGCCCGTGCTACTTTTCCATCAGTTGTATATGGAAAGGATTGTTTTTTGGTTTTTTTTAACTTGGTTTTGCAAAGTAGGAAATTAGACAAACCCTGTGGCATAAATCTTGGCAAAACAAGGAACCCACAGGGAGGGAGAGGCGCCGAGAGACAGCTTTACAAAATGCATCATGAATTTTCATACACATTTGTCATGGATAAACAAAAGTATTTCAACGTGAAAGATGCGGCGTTCGGAAACCTTATCATAGTTTTCCACTTGAACTCCAAATTACTTACCACCGCACTCGGGGCTTATAAGGCTCCTGCAATGGCGAAGCAAACCGGAAAGTGTCTCTTTATTCAAGCTGAAATTGCAAATGTGGCAATTACCATGTGGCAGTTTGTATACAGGACACGGAGAGGGAGTCTAACAGGGCACCAAAACGCCTGTCTGAATGTCAGGCCACGTAGCCTGAGAGCAGAGGGTTTAGGGGATGCTCTGCAGTAACAGCACTACAAAATAAGCAAATGCTTAAGAATGTTTTGTTGAAGTTCTAGATATAATATTAACAACAATAAAAAATTGCGGAAGTTCAAAATTGTACAAGTTAGGGGATGCATACAGTAGGAGATCATTTACCTGGGGTCATGTTGACAACTACAACACTCATAACAATATGAATCTACTGTTACTATGATTCCAGCGTGGGTGTAAAGTGGGGTTAGACGACGTGACCTTTGTATTTCCAGATCTCTGTTAATGCAGCATAATGCCGGGGTTTTCAGCGAGTAAATCTGATCTGCTGCTAACAGGGATTAAGCCTGTGTTTAGCGGACAGGCTCTCCAACAATTACAGTCAGCACCATAAAATCAATAAAGAATCGATCGGAGCTGCTCATCTGTGTTGCCTCTGACTCAGCAGTATTGAGTGTTGAAAAGATAGAAAAACTGATGACAAATTGAATGTGTTGATCATGAATGTACGCTGCAAGCTGCTGTAGCGTACAGCGTCTCCAACTCGTGTTTAGAGGCGTAAATTGGATGGTGCAGATAAAAAGCCTACTTTTAAACTAAAGAGCATATCTAAAATAAGAATACGGTACTGAATGGGAAAGTAGCTAAGACCGAAAATCACTGTCCGAAATATTGACAAAATTAGATGCTGCTTCAGCGGCAGTGGAATATCACTCGCACATCTGCTGCACTTGAGTGTCCAGCCTTAACACAATGACCTTAACGTTCCAATGGATGCTGGGCGCACTGATTGCTATTCACGGAACCTGTGTTTGAATGGAAACAGCTGACATCTTTGCTAATGGCTTTTTGGTGAGAGTTTTAACAAAAACAAACCTCAGCAAATAGGTTCGTGTGATTAATCTGACATATCTTTGCCGCTTTTGTTGTTGTTGTACGTGAATTGCAATTCTTCACTAATTAAATTTCATAAAGGCTACTTATCTAATGAGTATTACAAAAGAAAAATAATGTGGCTTTTTGTTCTTTGGTCATTTATTTTTTTTGTATGTGTGTGTGAGTCAGACTGCTCTCTGGGACACTCTAGGTAAATTGGGGATGGCTAGTGCAACTGGAAAATGCTGATTTTAGGGTCTTATATGTAGGTCTCCAGGAAGTTAATGCAAATCTATCTATCTAAATGAAGCTTATGTGAAAGTTCATTAAGATCTGTCCCCTTCCTTCATTGTTGCCTGTCACTCTATTTTCCGATGCTCAGTCAGATCTCAATTAACACATCACTACTTCCACCTCCTAGACTCCGGGGGTTCCTGTCCCTATCACGTACGAAAACAATCTTTTTCTTATCCGTTTTCGCTGGCACGGTTTAAAAAATATCCACGTCCAGACAGATCCGTCTTTACACGACTCAAAACGCTACTTCATATCCCAGGTCTATACGCGGCGCTGTTTCAGTTTCAGAAATTCGCCAAAAACGGAGAGGAAGAGGTGGCGCATGCGCATGAAGCTTGAGCGCTGTTTACAAATCGGCTTTAGAAGAAACCAAAGTCAAGAAAAAATTTGATTTTGCCCTAGTAACCATAATAGGCTCAATATCTTCTCCAGTAGTAACGCAAGCATGTAGTCCGCCATTGTTGTTGATGTTGTAATGAGACGTTTCGCGGGATATAAGAGGTGGAAGGCTGCTCGAGGGGTGTGGCGATGGTGGCGATGACATCATCGTTTACCAAAATCTCCGGAGCGCAGTCCTGGACCCAAGTTATCAAAATGCACATTTAATAAATGAACAACTAAATGAACAAAACTTTGTACTGGTACTTTTTGCAGTCAGGATACATGTCAGGTCAGGACGGGCATGCCTCTGGGAAACAGCAAAATGCTTGACCAGCATGATAAAAGTTTCTCCGCTTTTACACAACTGCCAGCCAAATAAATGGAAGCATAGACAATCTCATTAAGCACTGCAAACTCCGTACTGCAGTACTGTGAGTACTGCGTGACAACATTCTGTGTGGGCGCTGACCCAGAGACATTTCCCCTTGAGTCTTGGTGTATGCTTGGGCTTGAGACCGTTTAGTGCTGGAAAACAGGAATACTTGACCCAGCCAGACTCAGCTGCTGCTGACACAGGCTCACAGCCCTCAACATTTCCTGTGGTTGTCGGGATGCAGGCTGTACACAGAATCATTCTGAACGGGACTCTTGGGGGTCCTCTGACTTCACCAGACTTATTCATGTACTTGAATCAGACACTAGACGTGCTGTTAGGCCTGGTTGCTAGTTAGACACCTTGTAGTGCCTCTTAGAGGTATTTTGATTGAATACTTTTACTATAGGGTGTTACAGTATGTATAGTATATAAAGTATATTGTAGAAAACGTTTAAATGTAAGCCGTAGCACTGTGTGTAGTATTTGTATTTGCCCCTTCTCATTTGTGCGTCTTAATTCTAGATAAGGTCCCAAGTGACCACGACTTCTTGTAAACAGATTTAGAAACTGTTTATTCATGTCTTTGATCAATTTGTTCTGTGTTGCTTAAGTTTTTATAAGACTACTGTAGCACTCTCTCTCTCTCTCCTAATATTGTGGCACCGCTGGGGGAAGTGAAGCACACAAGCTTTTTTTTTTTTTTTTGCAGGCAGCCTTTTTAGCATTTGCAAAAAAAAATGCACGCTTTTACACTTGAGATCTACCCAAAAGATCTGTAGCCTGCAGGAAGTGTTCAGAGCTGACGTTTCCAAGGTCACCTTAACCTGTTAACATCATTCAGACAAGGTTGCGTACAACTTTATGGATATGAGAAACCCTCTTAAAGACTGAATCCCTTAAGCCATGCTACAGATATCCAAGCATAAATAAAATCCAATGTATTATGCCATAAAGCTTTTCTAACTTATTCATGCTCGGTAGGTTCTCTTTTTCTTAATTTCCCAGAAGCTTCAAACTATACTATCAAAGCGTAGAAACACATGTACTGCATATCTTCCTTTGGTCCAAAGCTATTTCACTGAGACCTAGGTTGTACCGGAACAGAAGCTGTGCGTGGTTAAGATCTGCTCAGGCTACAAGTGTTTCGGCCCAGTTTTTTTCCCCCTTAATTCAACCTTTCCAAGAGTCGACAGAGACATCAGACCTTGCTCTACACAAATTTGGCCCAGAACCTTGTGAACCAATCACATACCCACAAAAATATCTGACAAGTGTGATTTATGGGATTAGGATCTTTATTAGTCTTTTCACAGTGACAGAGATGAGACCTGTCTACATCTCTCCATGGATACAGAACACCTAACAGGAGTTTGTAAAGCATACGGCATCATGTCGGGATCAGAAGGTTAATTTCCTCGTGAGATCACACGGCGTCGTGCGTTCAGTGCTCCCTGATTCAAGTATGATGATACAGATAAGTAATGTCCTGTTTTTGCGCCGTTTTTTCCAAATCAGGTAGCGTGCGCTAGATTATTGATCAGAGTGTGTGTGTGAAGTTTGTCCTGGAGTGTGTGACGCAACCTGATTTCAGAATCGGGCAATATTTTCAAACTTCTGTAGTCTGAGCACAAGTTTAGCAAAGAGAGATATAATGGAAGGAACATTCAGAAAATAACTGCTGGCTGAGCCTTTATCATTTTGGCAAGTAAAACTTGTGTGACTGATTTGAGTGTATGCAGCGTGTTCATTATTGCATCTTCCAATATGCCTTCTTTTTTTGTTTTGTCCACAATTAATGAACCAAACCAAAGTACTACATTTGAGCGCGTAAGTAAGGGAACTCGTAGAATAATGGTGTAAATCTCTACTGCAAATCTCTACTGAATAACATTCATGGTTATTCATGAGGGCCGCACTGGCTAGATAAGTGGCATCGGACCATGGCCAGAGTTATTCTCATTACACCCTCATTTCAAGGTTTGGGAGCACAAAATTAGCCACATGCACCAGCAATATTACTCAATTTGGTCCCCATTCTTTAATTCGCAAAAGTCCTCAAGCTTGACAAAGCATGCGTTTCACCGTCTCCGCGGCAACTGACGACGTGGCCGTATTGCTTGGCGAATCGGTGGAGTTCATCAAGAACCAAGTGTTGGTATTACATTTTATTAAGTGGATTTTGTACGCGGGCGTCTATTTATGTATATGTAGCTATAAGTGCATGCATCCCTGAAGGCAGTGCCTCCTCTGCTAGGGCATCAAACAGCAGACAAAACTGTGCTCACCTCCTACACAACTCTAAAAACAGCGAAACGGCTACGCTATGGGAAAGCGGAGGAAAATATTGTTTTCTTTGAGGTGTGTGGATAAATGCTGGTGAAGCAGAAGAGGTTAATAAATATTTAACAGGGCATTTAGGTTCTTTTAACCATTGGGGTGGCTCGGTTTCTATGCACACTATGCTCCTGTCAGTATTACTTTCTTTTTTCTTTTTTTTTTGGACCGTGGAGATTTAGGCCTGCATGTGCGATTGCGCGTGTTTGTGCATGCATGATTATGCATGTGTGTTTTCGGTGCCTAACCTGAGTACTAATTATGGGAGCATGCTGCTCTTAATGTTGACCATAAGAGGCCTGCGTGATCTCTCCACTCCTGGTGAACAACACTTCAGAGGCCAAGACTGTGTGATAGCAGCTATCTTAACAGTAACCATTATTCAAGACTTTGTCCTTCCCCTTTAAAGCCCCTGTATTATATCGTATGAATATTATCATCATGTCTCTCCTTCACCTCTACCATTTCGACAGCCCCTTCACTGTGTGTGTGTGTGTGTGTGTGTGTCTGCGTTTGTAAAACAGTCCTGAATGAAGGCTATAACTATGCAGGGGTTTAACCCAGGCACATTATCATTCCCTGACTGTTGCTGGAGGGTGGAATATTACAGTCACCTTCCACACTTTCAGGACAAGAGGAGGGAGTCACATAAAAATGGAGACACAAAGGAGCTGAAATATCGATCTGCTATCCATCTATCCATATATATGTACGCGTGTTTATGTATATATATATAAACTCAATATAATCACGTCCAGATCATGACTCTTTAAGTAACCCCGCCCACACACACAATGCACATGTACCTGCACATGCATCAGAATTCTAGAAACCCACAGGTTTTAAGAACTCCATAATGACCTCATAATAGAACACGACACCACATTCCGTCTTCTCCTGATAACCAGACATCACAACCCAGAAACACACTGAAGACAGTTTTGAGCATTGGTTGGTTTGAACTCTACGCTAGTAACTTCCCGTCACGCCTTAATCGTTGCCATGGATGGTGATACTACATGCGAGCTTGAAACTCTTCGTCCTCAAGCTCGGAGAGAGCGAACCCCCGAGTCTAATGCCTTAGAAGGAGTCAAGGTGAAAGGGACAAAGAGAAAACTCTCCGAAACTGAAGACAGACTGCACAAGAGGCAGAGGGTCTCTGAGCTGGACAAGACACACGAGGGCACTTCATCCTCAAAGGAGACTGCTGAACTGAAGAAAAGCAGCACCAAGGAATCCAGCTCTGTGAAAGCCAGCAGGCAGGATTTTGAGTCTAAATACCAGCAGCTGAACGTGGTTGGTGAAGGAGGCCAAGGATCTGTCTATGCTGGTTACAGGAGAGCAGATCATTTCCCTGTGGCAATAAAACACATTCCCAGGGACAACGTCCTCTGCAAAGACATCTCTAAGAAGACGAGGCTGCTCCCTCTTGAGGTGGCTATCATGACGAGGCTAGCGTGTGCAGCAAGTTCAGTAGAGAAATCTGCAGCCATTGCTCTGCTGGATTATTATGATCTGGACGAGGAGCTCGTCCTGATCCTGGAACGTCCGGACCCCTGCACTGACCTGTTTCAATACATTAACGACAAAGGAGGGTATCTGCGTGAGGAAGAGGCCAGACTGGTCCTGAAGCAGCTGGTAGAAGCAGCCGTGGAGCTCGAAGAGAAAAACATTTTCCACCGAGACATTAAGCTGGAGAACGTTTTAATGGAAACCAGTACTGACGTCCCACGCCTGAGGCTGATTGATTTCGGCCTCAGCTGCTTCACAAAGAAGACCTCAGTGTTCACGGTCTTCTATGGTACCATTGCCTACATTCCACCAGAATGGTACCGACGCCGCACCTACAAGGCCGGCCCATCAACAGTATGGCAAGTGGGTATTAGGGACCATGCACTAACATTTCTATCTATGACACCAGTGCATGTGTTTATATGTAAACCAATTTAACGTGTATGTTGTGTAGGTTTTCAGTATTTCAGTGTGAATAAGTTTGATGTCATATCTGTATGTGAGAGATTAACTCTGAGTAATGTCTCAAATGCCACATCAAAGATAGGAGTGGTCCTGTACGAGATGCTGCACAGTCGCATTCACTTTGAGACGAGAAAGTTCCTGAGCAACAGAGTTAAGATCAGCCAGGAGTTGTCTCAGGACTGCCAGGACGTTTTGCGTCAGTGCTTGGCTGTCGACCCGCTGCTTCGTCCCTCCCTGGAGCAGCTCCGGCTTCACCCTTGGCTTAAATAAGACTTTAAGCCTTTTACTGTTCTGACAAGACTGCTCACATAACTGAGCTATTCAGTAAGTCAGCAGTATGAAATAAACACCATGAACATTTATGTTTTTTTTTTTTGTGTGTTAGCTTATTGTTGTTGACAGGGTAATCAGATGCTCTGATGAGTTATTGACCTTAACTCTGTATCCATCAAGATATTTATGATTTTTATCCTACATCTGACATCAGGATATAATTTAAAAGAGATGATGAACAGAACTTCAGAAGTCTGTGAAATTTGCATTAATTTAAATCAAAGAGGAAGTCAGAGAGGTCTCTTAAGGAGAAGAGAGAAGCCTCTCCTAGGTCCGATATTAATTTTGTCCTTTAACTCTTTTATTTTTTTAAAACACTGAGAATTTGCTCTATACGGAAATTTGAAAACTCAGAGTGCACATTATTGAACTATCCAATGTATGGATGTCTACGGCCTGGTTACGGTGTACCAAGGTAATAATTTAATTGTTAATGAAATATACTTATTTTCTTCAACTTGTACAGTTTTTTATTTCATTTTTGTTAAAAATTGTTCTAGTTTGTTGTAATAAATCAAGTTTCTGCTGTAGGGAGGGACAGTAATTTGTCATTGTACGGAAAAATTAGACACCTGACTCCTTTTATGATAGACATAGCAAGTAGCTGTGACAACCAAGCAAACTTACTGGCAAGCTGTAGCTTTCTACAATCAGGTCATCCTCTAAAATGTCGATATGGGAAAGCTCTGGTCAGTCCTATAACAGCTGTGCCACGATCAGCTTCTTTTTAGAAATGAATATTTCTAAAATACTTCTCCTCACAATTGAAAGATTACAGCAACAATTATCCTGCTTGTTTTTTTGTTTTTTTGTAATGACACAAACCTTTTCTCTCCCAGAAAATTACCAGAAGCCAAATGTGCTAAATTACAAAATTTCACGTTAGGCTTAAATTACCAAGTTTGCTCATAACAAGGCTATGATCAGACTGACAGCCTAAAAAGAAAGTGTTTTCAGGCATTTCCAGTTTGGATCCAAATTAATTTTAGAATGTCTGCACCAGCGACACCAGCAGAGGTACATAATTACAAACAACTACGGCAGTAGCCTATGATGGCGACACAAAACCAACAAACCTGATCTGATAGCTTGCAGATAACAATGTGGACAATCTGCCCAAAAGATCTGATATGAGAGACAAACCTGGGTTACCCACACAAGATTATATAGGTCATAATTAATTGACAAAAGAAATTGAATTAATAAAAAGCACATGAATAGCAACGAATATCTCCCTAAATTATCAATCAATACAAAATATAATTTTTTAGACTGCAAACAGTTTATTTAGAGTAGTCTCTTTGCCGCACAAGGAAAAAAAAAAAAAAGATTTTGATAAATGAACATCCCTCGTCATCCGAGCAGCATGATTGAGATTCATTTATTCACCATTCATTCGCATAATTAGACACACACACACATCCACAAATTCAAAATAGCCACTTGTTCGGGGGCCAAAAAGGAACTTCAGGCCTCAGCCTTTCCTTTCCTTATCTCTCATCTTGAAATTTCGTCACAAGGCCATCATTTGTGGTATTCAGCTAATAAACCTCGTAGCCAGTAAACAGTCATTTTGTGTCAGAGAAGGAGGGGGTCCCATTGATAAGGCCATTTAGCTTCTGTCATAACCACATGGTTCATTTACATAAATTTAAGATAAAATCCTTTTCATTGACAATGATAATTACGCTCATTATTGCCACACAAATAACCATGTGCTGTGAGTGAATAGGCCCATAAATTATTGTATTTAAGCCATCAAGGCTCTTTCTCTCACCCTGACTGCAATTGATAATTTTGTTGGCATTTCGCTCATATCAAATCATGACTTGCATGTCTACAAGCATACTCAGCGTGCTTCCTGATGCCTCGCTTCACTTTGATATGGTTTGTGCAAAATGTAATGAATGTAGGATGCAGTGCAGAGGTACAATGATCATTGATAAATTAGCCAAAAGGTAAAAGGAGTTCCTTCCTGCATTTATCAGTCCAGACGTTTTCAGTCTCCTGGATCTTCAGAAAGTGGTCCACAGCAGCAATAGCATCAGCATCACTGTGAAAATGGCAACCACTGAACCCTCTCTTGAGTTCAGCAGCCTAGTTCTTCGTGATAATTTAAGAAGAACAACCTTTCTTAGTGTTTTATGTCCTCGTGGAACCTTTTGAAATTGAAGCCCTTGAAACTGAGGTAGCGGATGACTGCACTTTTTTTTTTTCCATTTTTTTTTTGTTGTTGTTTCAACTGCCTAAAATAGAAATATTGAAAATGTTACTAACTTTCTGCATAATCATAAAAACTGTTGAATTAGATTAAAGATTAAAAATTTGCTATGCTATGTGAAACAATAGCATTAAAGAAAATGTATGCTGTAGAAGATAAATAGTAAGGCCACAAATTAACCAATATGATTAAATTAATGTTATCTTGCCTTCTCGAAATACACTTAACAGGCGATACTTTGGGTTTCTCCTCTGTGTGCATAAAATTGAAGGTCCACATGGCTGTGTCCTGGGCCCCTTGTTTTTTTTATGCTTTTTGGTGGAATGTCCCAAATGTGAGTGGGAAGTGCATGGGTTAAAGTCGTTTTTTTAAAAGAGGACACATTAGACTCCGTATACAAACTGTATGTGGCATTTGTGCTGAATGTTAGTTTTATTACAAACTTTCTGCCGGTGGTAGGCAATGCACAAATACTTCTGTCTTGGATTTTTTGTTCGGTACTCACTCATACGGACACATCCATTTTCCATCAATGGCCTGAGCAGTGGTTTCAGATTTCAGATTATTTCCTTCTCAATGTAAATCCTGCCGTTCTAAAGCAGCGAACAAAACAATATAAATCAAGTTTCCCTGGGTTTTGGCAAGATGACAGAAACTGAGTGTGTCTGTGTGTGTCTTTGTGTCTGAGTACACACAGTTTGCCTTAGCACATGTGCATGTGTTAATATAGGAAGAAACCACTGTGAGTTTCCGTCTGTTTTCCGCTGCCACACTGTGAATGTCTGAACCGCAATTCCACAGGTCGTCTCCTGCAGATGGCTCCCCAGCCTACAAGCCCTCTGTCTTGGGGAAGGACCCCAGTGTACCCCCCTGGTGTCCTGGTGTGAAGGCTTGGAGCTGCCTCTAGCCCAGATGGTAGGCAGAGTGTTCTTTTGTGTACATGAATCCATCCGTACACGCCCAGAAACACGAACAGTCATATCCCCTGAGCTTGCTGTCCTTTAGGTTTCCTGCCCTGCTGACCACGGTGTTAGGACCTCATTTTGTCCTCACATCAACCTATCCACCTTCTGTTGTCTCTCACCTATCATAGGTCTGCACGACAGGATCCAGGTTGGGATTTTAGCCAGAAAAATTTCCTGCTCAGCCTAGCGTCAAATGTCCTGTGTGCTTCATTCACACGCCAAACTGTAGACCGCCTTGAAGACTTAAAAATATAGACACAAAAAGAACACAAACACTGTTATTTTCCATTTTATAATCGAATTATATCTGCAACATCTTCTCATTCTACTTCCTCTTGGCTTAAATCCAGTTTTCTAATATTAGTTCAGACACACTACTGCTTGCTATACCGTCTTTCAGCCTCTTAATGCTGGTACACAAATGCTAAATATCCCTGGGAGACCGAAACACATTCTTTTCAGTGTGATACCTATCCTTAAGAGAGGAATATTGACTCGTACAGAAGAAAAAAAAAATCTATGCAATGAGCTGACTTCATCCAAGGACTGCTCTTCTATTATTCAACAAACAGCTCACCAGTGAATTGCAAAGGTATAAGGAGGGTTAGATGGATGTGCTGTCTGAAGGCTGTGTAAGCACAGACTTTCTCTTCAAGGAGAAGTTCACGTCTCTCCGGTTTAAAATCTATAATATTATTACGCCACATCACAAACTGTTTAGCTCAGTTGGGCTACGGCCATATGGAAAATGCAGAGACGCTGAGGGCTGGGGCCCTGCTCATATCATTAGAGGGAATCTGCAAGGTTGTATAGCTCAGCTTCAAAGAATGCCTCACTTCTCTAGCAAGTAATTAATAATTTACCAGGCAAACAAACAAACATCGATCTTAGAGGGTATACCTTAAAAAGAAAAAAGAAAAAAAAGGGCACACTCACTGGAACTGAAACAAACACGCACACACTGAAGAGTTCACAAGTGGTAAAACTGCACCAGCAATTTAATCAGGAGAAACTACTGTTGCTCTAGTAACTTTTGTTGCTCTCGTTCTTGTGGTTCTAACACGAGACACAGCTCTCTTTTCCAAGGAAGACGCTGCAAAAGGTGACTTCCAATACAAATCAATTAAATGGCTCTTGCGAGAGAGCTGCGACATTTCCAGTTGGAGGCTGTCTCCACCGGCCAGAAAGAGAGAGGCCAAGACGATGCACCCAGCCACCTCTGCCAAGTTTCCATCTCCATGTAAAGAAGATAATGGCGCACATATTAACTGTAGAATACAGCAAGTGTAATTGATACAGTTGACACTGAACTGAGGTGTGTGAAATGACTTTTCGATTTTTCAATGTTTCTGGGCACAGGAGACCTTTGTCTCTGAAATGTCAGCTGATAGAAGCTGTGAGCACTGACTGAAAGATGGACGAACCCTCCGTGATGTCACCCATGGGATTTCATGGGAATAGTGGTTTTATAGCTCAATGTGGGTGGTAACGGCTGTTGCCATGTTGGTGGCTGACTCCTCTTGATTCCGAGCTGATTCAAAAATGGGCAAACAGGTGGCGTAGGAGTGGAGCTGAGGATGGTGGGTGATGCCAAGGCCGAGGGCTAGCTACCTTTGAGGGCACCCACCTGTCAGTCAGTGACTGCACCCATTTATAGATAAGCCTTCATATAATTTAAATGGGGGAGTTATAAAAAAAAAAAATCACCACCCATAAAGATATCATGGATGGAGAAATTAAGTGTAGAGACCAAAACCATTTTTTTTTTTGTATAGTGTAAAGTTTTGCATTTTTAAAGGAACATTACCTCAAACTACATTTGTGAACATGCTGAACCATATACCTTGATTTTATCATAAGGTGAAGTCATCATCATTGCCAGTTCTACTAAATGTACCCACAGCGAAGATCACAAATAAGACACGAAGTAGAATTGCATGAAAAGCTGAAAAACAAGACAAGTATGTAGAAATAAAATCCATTTAAATTTGACAAAAATAAGCTAAATTCCAGTTATTGTGTGGTGAGAAATGTTTATTAAAAAGGTAATAGTGTATGAATTCATAATGTATTTAATCTTACTGAACAGATTTTGCTCTGGCTCACCATTTGCCTGTTTATGAGTGGATCTGGACAGATCTTTCAACATTACGGGAAGGTTTAGTCTGATGAAGCGAAAGGCAAGTGGCTTCCTAAAAACTAAACCTATCCAGGAACAAGTTCATTGTCTTAAAGAGAGACGCTCAATAAAATCCCCATTCATTTCCCACTTTTTCCTCTTAATCCCTCCGCCGCCGATACTTGCTGCCTGCAAAACCGCAATCACAATCAGTGCTAATGCTAACGTTCGATTGGTGCACCTGTGGAGACGCATTAGGAATAAGCCAATAATGTCCTTTCTTGGAAACTTCAAAACCTTAGTGATTCTGGCTCGGGACTCACCGGGAAGCCGTGACCTCCCTTTCAGCTTCTCAGCCCTCCTCTTCTAACAACAAGCATCCCCATCCTCGGACTGCGGTGCTCGTAATCATTCAGCAGCACTCTTTCTTTCTCTCTCTCTCTCCGTGCTAATGCGCCCACTTTGACACATGGCGTGCGACACTTTCGGCCGCAGTCGCAAATAATTAGTAGATGAAGAGTAACATTCACGTAGCCTTCGCCCACTGACGGGGCAAGGGGAGCCGCTTTGTATATCACGGTGCGCCTGTTCAACCCTATGGGACATGCCCCTGTTTAAGCTTGGTCATCACCCTATTCTTCATTCACTGCATGTGGCTTTGCAATTCTTCTGTAAAATAAAATGTGCCAGCTTCTCCTACCCTGTCTGGTTGCTGCGGAATATGCAACTGTGTATCTCCAGAGCCTCCTGGACTACAACAACCACTGTGTTCAAACCATTTTTTCACCCCTGGATGTAATGACCCTGCCGAGCGTTACCCATTATTATTATCCCTTGATGTATGACAAAACAAATCTCCAGGGCAGGATGAGGAGGGTTTGCCTCCCGTCATCAGTGAGGAGTAGCTCTGAGGGATGCCTTTGGTAATGATTTTGATTTTCGAGATACACTTGATTTTTTTTTTTTTTTTTTTTTAACAATTTTCACCTGAAACTTTTCAGCTCATGCAGTTTTAACAGTTTAATGACAGACTCTTGCCGGAACAGCAGCAGACCGTTACAAATATGCCTCAGCTTGCTCGCCCCTGCATATAGAACTGAGCTGAGACGTTATAGGACCAGACAGCGACCCAAACTCTGCTTCACAGTGAAAGACAGAGTATCATAAAGGTAGGAGTGGGGGAGGTAAAAAAAAGCTGTGACAGACCGACAGATATCCAGAGACATATGTGGAGTGATTGGCATGGGCAGAACCAGTGATTGATGGGCATAAAAAATGTAACTGACTGTTAAGACAGCTTGACGGTAGAGGTGGTGGAGGATAGAGGATGGAGTGTATGCGAATGTGTGTGTGGACTGGAGGGGCAGCTAGTCGCTTGACAATGCGTCGGAACTACAGCACGAGTGTGTGTCATTCACTCGCTTCCTTGCTGACCCATTCACACGTCCTCACGCACAAACGGACAGAGAGAGAGAGCATTGCATCTACTCTAAGACATACAAATAAATAAATAAACAACTTCCTCTCAAGTAGCCCTCAGTCTCTGCCCTCTACTCACTTTAGCCTGACCAATTACTGTGAACCGGCTTCTCCTTTGTGCCCGGATATAAACATCCGCCTCTCATCCTCAATCAATGGCAACACTCACACCAATTAGCCAAGCCTAAGGAAAAAGCTGGAGGGACTGCACGAGAGTGTGCTCAAACACCATAAGGGCTGTGATGGCCATTGAAGATTGGCATCGGCGGGAGAATTAATAACTACAATAATGATTTCTTCTAAGAGTGCTTGTGAGCGACTTTCAGAACCATTTCCATTTATATTAGCGGGTTTATTTGCTCTAATCTGACACTTGTGCTCAGAATAGTCTAAAAGAAAGACTTTGCAATGATGCAAATAGGATTAGCCAGATACAAATCTCTCTTTCCTGAATCACAATCACACAAATTTATTCCTATGGGAATAAATTTGCAGAAGAGGTAAGGACTTATTTTGGGACGCTCATGTTTGTCAGAGAACCGTACGCGAATACAGCACAACAGAGAGCATAATTCTCATCAGTGTGAATGCGTGATGTGAGTCTTTGTGTTTGTGTATGTAGCGTGTGTATTTCCGAGTGTGCGCGTGCATATTTCTGTCAGAATTCTTCTCCATCTCAGTAAACCTCTGTAATTACATCCTAACAGAGGGAGGAATTAAACCCAGTTTCATCTATTGGGATGATGAATATGACAGCGTACTGTTATATAGACTTCATATCTGCAGACAAACACGCATAAATCTCCGCCTGTGATGGTGCTGCTCTGACGGCTGTGTAATTAAACATTGTTATATGAGAAAGTGAATTAATCTATAGTCTGTGAATGTGCCATCAGGATACGGTTGATGGCAGGCTATGTTAGAGAGAGGATGATTTAGTGGGCGAGACTGGTCACATAAAACCTGGGGGACTCAGTCAACGGTGAGCAGAAATGGAATATAATTTGCCAGCTTCCTAAATGATGCCACTTTATTCATTTTTTCAGGGAGGATTGTAATGTTTAAGGAATCCCTTAAGGACATGGCTGAACAAAGAAAGTCACAAAGAACAAACAAAACCTGAGAAAACACGTCCACGACTGCAGGTGTTCTGGAGCCTGATCTCCTGGTATACTGTATGAATATATGGGGTCATTTAATTTAAATTACATGCCGCTATGGAAGGTAATTTCCTGTCACAACTCGCCATGATACTTAAACGTACCACTGGTGTAACCTTTGTCACAGTGATTAGCGACGTCATCTCCTGGGATTAATAGCCGGCATCACTCCTTGCTACGTGCCATTGTCTGATTCACAGTGGAGTTCAACATGTGTAGGTCATGGGTTGTGATTAACCCAACCAGTTGTGGATCTTCACCTTTCCAGCTGTCTTCGCCCACAGATGATGATTAGCTAACGTAGATATTTCTTAACCCAATGATCTCTCATTAAGTATTGAAAAGCTTAAGAGCTAAAGGAAACATCTAACTGCCATGTTGTATTTCAAAGCACTTGCAACCTGTATTATGTAACAATGACCTGTAGCCATAGACAGTATGAAGATGGAGATTGGAACTGCTTCTCAAAAGAGAAGCCAAAGCAAGTAGAGCTCTCCCTGGTGACTGACTGCAGTATAGGTCATAAAATCAAGCGCCTCCATGTTAATGTGTCAAACCAAAACACTAAAATACACGTCAAATACATATTTTCCAAGGATGGTTTTTGTCATTTGAGGTAGTTCATATAATGATGTTGAAGTTACGTTTTAGTACGTTATTGAATATATAGAATATATAGAAACAGGATGTGACACAATGGCTACCACCAGTTGCCATGCCAACGGCTCTGTAAAGGTCCACGGGACCATAAGAGTTATAAAAAAAATGCAGTGTGTAATCCAACATTTCCTCGCAAATGGAGGCAGAGCGTAGTACTAATTAAATGAAAATGCGAGTAAGTGTGGCAGAAGTGTGGTCGGGTCATCAACGTGACTCCACGTGGCTCCTCACTGCAAAAAAAACAAAATCTTACCAAGTATATTTGTCTCATTTCTAGTCAAAATATCTCATTACACTTAATATAAGACACAAACTAGTGAAAACGGGCCTGTATTAAGATGTATTTTCTTAAAACAAGTCCCTGTGTCTTGCTGAAACTGTACTCTTTAGGCAATTGTGTGGGCGTGCATTGTCCATATTTCTATACAGTCTATGCATGCTTATAATAGATATATGTGTGCTTCTTGGTTTATTCCCTGCCAAATGCAACTGGGCTTCAAACATCAAAGAATAATATGCAAATTTTGGGCAAGAAAAGTACAACGTTACCAACATGCTCACGCACATTAGCATTCTCGTGTGCGTGCATAAAACGACATAAAAACAACTCCATTAGTGGACTGATCTTTGTGATACTTGGTAGGAAGCTAATAATAATGGGCACCCTGACACAAAGATATGCATCAGTGTGGAAATCCAAAGCAAAGCACTTGCAGATTGTGTTATACTCTACTTTATGATCAAGCCTGTGAATAAATAGAGGCAACCGGTGGTTATATACCATATCATATGCCCTCAGCTGAACTTACATGTCACCTACATGTCACTCCCTTTGTCACTTTCCTGTGTTTCTCCTCTGAACTATCTAAACTGATGCAAAAAAATTTAATTTCTTCATTTTACTTTTAACCAATCTACAAAAACTACAGTTCCTTAAACAACCACTTGAGGCTTCCTCCAACTTTATAGCAAAAATGGGTTCAGCCAGATATTTTGCTTATTCATGACGACTGTACAATAGTATTAAGGCTTTAAAACATGCATGTTGCCTTTTTCAGGTGGAGTCACGACTGCAAAGATGGCGTTGGCCATAGTCGGTCATGCTGAGCTTCAAACCCCTTATTCAGGAATTCTATAAGTTACATCAGAGGTGGTTTGTCCAAATTTATATATAGTTCATGACTCATAGATTTGACAAACAGAGCATACTTCCTTACCGGAAAGTTTCAAATATATTAAATTTGTGTAAATATCTCTGCATGTGCACGTTATTTTTTCAGTCAGCTCAAGACCTATGGGAGCCAATTAGAGTGTAATGTTAGATATGACAAAAGAGACTCAGCTTGGTCCAGCCAAGCCGTCTCTGCCTTGTACCCCCCCCGGCTTGATAGCCAAACAGAGGTTTAATAAGAGTGGTGTCTGGCACTCTCATCTCCTCTCAGACACACAGGAAGCCCAGTGGTCACAGAGTTTGGGTTTAGATGAGGTCACTGCCCCTGTGGGCTCAGCTGGAAGAAAGGAGACAGTGAAATAAATGGACAAGAGACTGGAGAGCAGAAGAAGCAGTTACTGAGCTGAAGCCTGGCATGTGCCTCAGAGATATTATATAACAGAATATGGGATGAGATTGCAGATCAAATGAGTCCCATATAAGTGGAAGTCAGACCCATCTCTCCTGTGGGGAAATTTGATAGAACAGGTTCACCTTTCCAACTTCCCTTGGTGAACCTATTTCTGTGGTTATTTTGATGACTCAGGAAGAGGATCACCAGTGACTAAAACGCTGATGTCATTTTAATATTGTGTGTCCGTGCTGGAATAGGTTCCTGGAAATGTTGTTCAGAATCCAATTTATAACATGTAACCCTATCCAAGTGAACCAGTGGCTCAATAGGCCATTTAGGTATAGTGATCTTGTTTAACTACTTCATGATAATTAATGATTCTTGAAAGGAGTTTTACCGTGTCTTTATCACTTCTTCCCTGGATATACCGAACTCAAAACAGGAGCAGTGTGGGGGTTGATGATAATGACTTCCCAGTGGGGATCTCAGAGCCTGCAGGTGGAGCAGCGCAGCAGCAGCAGGTAGACCAAAGTGATAACACCGCCATACTGCAGAGAGCGTGTTGAAGCGAGCAGAGTTTCATTCTAGCGGAGTGGCCTCAAATAGATATACTTTGAGTTGTCTACACATATAGACTGATCAGGCATAACATTATGACCACCTTGTGTAACATTTGTGCCTCATCAGAGAATGGACATGGGTCTTCTGAGGGTGTTGTTAGTGGGGGCCTTTGGGTCCTATGGGTTGAGGGGAGGGGGCTTTTTTTTAGTCATTGCTATGGCGTGGGGGTGCCTGGTCTGGTCTAGGTGGGTGTCTACATGTCTAAGTGACATCCACATGAATGCCGAGGCTGTAAATTAGGAAGAAATAACAATTTAAAATCTGCACTGATATCAGACTCAACGCACCATCCCAACACGCACATTTTGTGAGTTCAATCGAGGATGGAATTGAAAACAAGATGTGATGCCTTGTCTTATTTTGCATCTGTTTTCCAGTGTTGATGACCAAAAAAAAATAAAAATAATAATAACTTTTTAATTAAATGCTTTATCAAGTAATTAGCAAGAAAAAAATATTAGCCAAGCAATCATTTAAACTTGAGGCACACTGGATGTTTTGTGAGTAAAACACCACCGAAGTAGTTTTTGAGCTAGATTACATTGCTTCATACATTTTTTTTTTTCTAATTTTGTGAATTGTCTTAAATAAATCTGTATACAGAAATACAGATTTCTGTTTCTGGATGGCAAGAAACAAAACGTGTGCTTTCTATTGCCTTCTGATGCAGGGGCCTGTAAAGTTACAGCTACATAGTTTCATAACCAAGCTTGCATCCCCCCCAAGGCATCTCTGTACGTCTTGCATTGTAACTTGCAGTGGGCTCCACGAGGCTCTGTTCCCGAGCTGGGTCTCCGGCAGCAAAGACAGTTGGGAAGCATCTCAAGTCTTTGCAATGCTCAGTATGTAACTGGAGCCTCCCGCTGTGTCACTCAACTTGGATTTTCCTTTGTTTCTTTTAACTTGTCTCACAGACACACAGATGCATACAGCACATGGGGTACACCAAGGGGCTTTTTTGTGTCTCTCATGTATGTCTCTCGGCAAATGATGTCACGTCTCACATGCGGCTCTTTAAGCCGGCAGCCAGGACTGCATAGAGCCAAGTGTTCGTTTTCTGACACATCTGAGTGGCTGGTAGTGGCCGCTAAGTTCTGACGACTTCACTGCTATGTCATGGTTAGCACGGGTGACTTCCTCTGCAGAAAAGACATTTTCACCTTTACACCCTGTTGAATCTCGTGGTGTCTCTTTCTTTCAGCATGACAGGATGTGGTGTAAGATATTCCAGGAATGAAAGCTTCATCTATAGGTCAGTCTATAGATCAGTCTTGCATCGACGTTGACAAGAATAGATTCTTGTTGAAGCTTGATTAGCATCAGCTTCAACAAGAGTAATGGGATGCAAATGAGCAATAAACAAGGTTTGTTCTGTCTCACTTCATCATGTCGATTGGCACATAAAATGCTGAGATGAAAATAGTAACGCGGTTTAAAGTTTAGATTAACTCTGGTCTTATCTTCCTTGATGCTGCTTTTTAAAAGTGGGTTTTGCTCAAGGTATCATTATTTATATTATTATATCTGGTACTTTAGCACATGTGGGTTAGCTTTCTAATAGGCTGAAACAATACTGTGAAAAAATCTTGAAAAAAATTGTGCTAAATGCTAATTAACTGCCAAAAATATGCAACGATCCACATCTCAAAGACATTTTTGTTTCACCTAACAAGTTGCTGTTTGCTTAGTACTGATAAGTTGATCCGAATAGCATTCCCAATCCCAGTTTTTATTTATTGATAGTTATAATAGAGACAGAGTAAATATGGGGAAAGGGTGACCGTGCTGCAAAGGTCCAGTCACCCATCGATTGACCGAAGACCTCACTGCTGACAGTGTTAGCACCCATGTGGTTTGCATCCTAAGCACATGGCTATTGGGTCACCACCTCCACCACCTCGCCACAGACAAACGGGAAATGAATTCGGCAACAAACACAAATGCATATGTGCACAATCATCTTTCTTAGTCCACGAGTAAATCGTGGACATTCGAGGCATTTAACCAAGACTTGGCTGAACTGTGAATTACCCTAATTTCATCCATCTCAGCTGCCACTTGTTTCCCAAAACATGGTCAATACTGCTGGTAAGGATATTTTAGCGGTTAGCCGTTTGTCATATACTTCTCCAACTATTTCCATTATCTTAAGGTCAGGGGCTGGCTCTGCCTGCTGGCTGCAATATTTATCAATCAAACAGACCTGAGACAACAGAGAAAAGTGGAGTGGCACAGCAAAGAGCACTTAGCCTGGATAAACAGGCGGCTAGTACTATGGATCACTGCACTGCTAAGCCTGTCACTAGGAGAGGGGCTAGAGGGAGACAAAAAATAAAAAGGAGAAACTCCGGACGCAGTGTACGCTTGTGCAAAGGTGTGTGTGTGTGTGAGAGGGAGAAAAAGAGAGTGCACGTGTGACTTAGAGTGAGGCTTTGGGGAGAAACACAGGGCTGGTCAAAATGTCATCAGCGTGCCAGCTTATAGCAGCTTGAAAGGCTTAGAGTTGTGATATTTATCCTGTGGGCTTTGGCAGGGAGGTGGACTGGGAGAGAAAATATCTGTAATTTCATGGTGTCTTCAGGGGAAATTTGATTTCAGATGGCTGGCAGTCTGATAAATAGGAACTGCTGCCTGCAATCCCTTCCTAAAGGGATAGAAGAAAGGGTACAAGTCTCCTTTACCTCTGCCTCTGAGTCACTGTGTGTGCGCGTTTATGTGAGTAACACTACGGCAATGTCATGCGTGTGTCGTACATCTATAAGATCTGTAAGGAAATCCGGATATTTCATGCATGCCGCGGCGCTTGTCTTTGCACAGAGTAGCACTTCAGAGTGAACCTCCAGCTTGATTTGAATGGATTAGTTTTGATTACCCCCTGCACTGCGCCCATTTTTATTTCAATTGTCCCTTGAGAGCACTCGTTCAGCAGTTAAATAACGTCAGTCATTTTTTTATAAAAAAAAAAAAAAAAAAATCTCTTTTAGGTGACTTTATTTCATCCGGTCCCTTTGTGCCTCTGCTAGCCTGGGCTGTCGGTTTTTAGCTCGGAATTAAAACCAACACCCCGCACAATCTCATCATGAATTTTTAATGATGAAATCATGCCCTATTAATTCAATAGAGACCTCTAAAATTCAATATGGTGTCTAAACAATTAGATTCCTCTGCCCATCACTTCTCCCTATTTATATTTAATGTGACTCTTCACACAATTGAGAAGAGGGATATTGAGAAAATAGAAGGCAGCCGAAAGAAGAAAGCGGTTAAAAGGACGTGAAAAGGGGAGAATGAGAAAATCCTCGTTTGGTTTGACTACACACTTCATTATGGTGGCTCTGCCTGGTAAATACAGTAATAGCTAAACACCGCTAAAAGCTCCTGCCTGATTAGTCCTCACTCCTTTTCCGTTTGTTTCACAACTGTTCTTCAGCAGCGCATGTTTTTTTTCCCCCATACTTAACAAGTGCTACATCAAGATTCAACACTCTACACGTTGTTTATTATTCCGCAACTTCAATGATTGCAGCAGAGGTAAAATGATGCTCTCACACGACTCCAATTAGAAAGGGTATTGTGCAAACAGTGAGCTGAAACTCTGGAAGTGATTCAAAGTAGCATGACCTTATTTCCAGTGAAAGAGGCTGTGGGAGGCAGAAAGGATGGATTTAACACCTCTCAGGTGGAAACAGCTGACTCTGACTCCGGTGCCCAATGACAGGTCTATTCTCCTCATCTGCCAACAGCTCCAAATGCTGCTGATGCTTGAGACGAGTCGAGCCCATGGCTGTATTTGGCACCGACTCTCTCTCTCTTTCACTCTCTCAGCATGTATGTATCTTTGTGTGCGCCAGTGCAGCAGGGACGGGCCTTAAGTGATGCTCCATGTAGCGCCACCATCATATTTGTGCAGAAGGAGTATTAAAGGGTGAGTGGCTGGAGGGTTAAACTAGATATAAATGAATGATTGCACCCATGCTGTACAAGAAAACTGACTTGCAGACGTGCAAGCCCCAAAAAAGTATGGCTTTCAAAACACCTCCTAATGCGACCGTTGCGACGCAGTTATATAACAATTCAAAAAGTCTCGTCTCACTCGGTGCTTCGCTGCAGCTGTGTACCAGCGCCACATACGTCAAATCCAGCAGAAGCATCAACATCAACTCAATGAAATGACAAAAATATACATAAAATATGTAAATATAATTCATTTTACTCACCAGAACTTAAGAAACAACCTAGAGTTACAACCTAGTGTCAGCCAAGGGTTAGCCTAAGTGTCCCGGGTCAGCCCCGAGGTCTCCTTCCAGTGGGAGGTGTCTAACCACTCGGGTTCTGATTAGACAGACCGTTTGTCTCTATCACGCACCTACTCTGTTCATAAAGAGGAACTGTATAGATTAACTCTTCTGTTGTTTGTGTTTGAAGAGTTCGAAATGGACGGCTTCTGTAAGACCCATCCCAAAACTCTTGCCCCGCTGATAAGGACACGCTCTTGAAAAGACTGCACACTAGTTTCAATTGATACATATGACTTCAATTTCTTCTGTAAATATGTTCAGCTCAGCATCTATTTTCTTTTCTTGTCCAGATGGGAAGGTGATGAACCACATAAAAAATTGAGATATGGAGTTTGAAGCCAGAAGGCTCCTGAAGTGTTTTAAAACCAAGTCTGAATAACTAACCCACAGACATCCCATGATCACCAGCCGGGCCAAGCAGTATGCCAGGAAGCTGACAGAGAGGCAGTTTGAGAGAGGCCCCGTGCTCCAAACTGCTGGAACCATGGGAGGTGGTGGTGGAGGTGGTGATCCTTAAAGTCCTGCAGGGCTTCTGGGAGCATTCTCCAACCATTTCCATGAACATGCCCTCCAAGAAGCTCTGCAAAATGGCTATTGGAGTTACAAGAGCAGTAGAGCAGTGGGTCTACACTGCTCTGTCCTCCATTTTCCTGCAGGTCCAGGAGAATGTAAGACAGGCCTACACCAAACATCCTGGTCAGGTGTCAACAGTTTTGCAGCAGACCTGCTCAGCACAATGGAAACAGTAGAGATCTGTTAATTCTTTTCCTCCATCTTTCCTTACTGCCACTACTGAACCACCAGTGCTGACGTATACCAGCCTGGATGCAGCGGAGGAGCAACGTACGTTCACCCAAGAACAGGAGACCTCTCTGGTTGCGGCTCCATCACCTCCTGTTCCCTCCACCGATGGATCTCCCTCCATCTCTGTAGTCCACCAAAGTCAGACTGAATGTGAACCGCTAACTACATCCAGCCCAGAGACAGTCATTTGTTTTCATTTTTATTTCACTTTTCATTTATATAGTTCATTTTCTGTGGTGCATTTTGCATCATTTCCATTTTCTTCGCTTTTATTTTATTTAGTTTCATTTCATTTTGGTTTTATTCAGGTTTACTTCGTTTTTTCTTTTCCTCAGTTTTATTTGAGGTTCATTTACATTTTTTGTTGTTCATTTGTGTCAATGGAGAAATTTGAGTGCAGGTCTGCGCTGGCTGCATCACCTCTGTGTTGGCTCTTGAGAGCCCTCCAACTAAGCCCACAAGAGACTGCTGTGGTTTCTATTTCACCTCCACTCCGCCATTTTGGTTTTATTTCATTTTTTTCATTGACATTGGGTAGGTACCGGCAAAATGTGTCACAGAAACGACAGAGCTATTGGCAAGGCCTTTTTCTACATTTTTAATTTTACATTTTTTGGCGAAAATGACCTGCTCCAGTGTTTGTACTTATGAGCAGCCCTGCAAAAAAGTTTGCTTGACACTCATTGGTTAAATTCGACAACATTTTGCATCCCTCCATTGTTGGTGCTTTGTGACGAAAGTGACGTTCCCGTCAAAGCTGTTGCAAAATAATTCACCTTTTGACAGAACAGACAGATCATAGGGGAAAAGGATAAGCTGGAGAAAAGCCAATTGATTGTGCTTTTAACCCTCCTATTCTCCTTGGGGTCAATTTGACCCCATTCAATGTTTATCATTAAAAAAATAATAGTTTCCTTTGTTTTATTTGCTTCATATTTCATGACTTTTCCTAAATTGATGGGGACAACTGATTAAGCAAAACATTTTCATGATGATGTTTTTCTAATGTGCTGAACACATACTACACGCATTGGTGTTCCTCTGGGGTCAATTTGACCCCAAGCCGTTTTAGCTGTGTAAAACGTGTCTGCTTCTGTGTGTGACCTTATAACCCCACACCTGCAGGTGCAGGGGTGATACTTTTGAGTTGATACATGAAAGGGGGGGTAAAGAAAACAACCATTCCAAACCATGGACATGAAGGTGTGTGTTTGTGTGTGTGTGACTATCTGAACTCACACCTGCCTCAGAACTGATATTTCCCGCGCTGTGGAGGGCGGGGTATTCCCGCAACGACATGTAAAATAAGGGAGGAGAAAACATATAAAAAATGCAAGAAATATGTGTGCAAGGAGCATGCGCACACTCTCTGCACGTCCTGTGTGCAGTAGTGCAGACTAAAAGTTTGACTGTGGGGATAAAGAACTGTTCCATGTTCTGCCTGATGTTCTCATTATGATTTTCTGTTCTGTTTTCTGTAAAATTTTCCCCACACAAAAAAAAAAAACTCTTTAACTCTGCCACTGCCGGTCCCAAGCCCAAATAACAAAAGAGGAGGGGTGAGTGACACTTTATAACTATGTTACAAAAAAAGGAGATAAAAATGAAAAAATAAAAATGTTTATGAGAGGGAAAGGGGGGTCACCAACATCAATCAATATGGTTAATTCTGTGAGTCATGAATGTGCACTCCAAATTAGAAGATTTGGATGAAAGATTTTCAAGATACACTAAGTCTAAAACCTAAAGTTTGACCTGATGGTGGCGCTACAGGAATAAGAGTGATTCCTGTAAACAACGGCACCACTTGCAGTAGAAAAGGGGCTATATTTAGTTGTGTAGTGTGAAGGAATCAACAATCTTGACAATCTGACTCAGACACATTATGTGTAAATCTCTGTTCAACAGGTTCAAAGCACGTCCAAAGTACTAAAACCTCTGCTCTTGAATGGCATTTGGCATAAATTGTGTCCTTGCATGAAAGTTACACAATCTTCCATAACCCAGTTTGGATCATTTTAATGAGCATGGCATCAGACCTTTGTGACATTTACTTTTGTTGTAAATAACTACAGTGCATCTGAAAATTGTCTGATTTAATTCTGTATGGTTCAGAAACTTCTATATTTCTTTATCATATTTTTATAATAATATACAGAGACCAAAGTTTCAGTTTAGATTTAAATTCTCCGCTATCTTGTGCAATTAGGTGTCATTACAATATCCAGTCTTACATAGACGCTGCGACACAGAGGCCACGACAGCACAAGTGTTAATTTTACCGAACAAGTCAAACGCTTCTTTCGTTTGGCAGACACATACACAACACATACATAGCTTCACCTCTATTATCATTAGCTGCGTACAATCCTAGCGTATAATTTTCTTTCGGTAATCTCTAGGTCAATCATGCACAAAGACTCAGTGTGAATTTGCAAAAGAGAGACACACACACACACACACATACGCACACATTATAAGGCTTTGATGTAAGCCATCCCCGTAATGATCAGGGCTTAGCTCATCTCATTTCCTTGATTGAAGCTGTACAGCGGCATAAATAATTCATTCTCATGTATATTGCAGTGTTTCAAATCATGTTTTGAGATTTCAGTTTGATCAGTCAATTCTCAACACATGTACACCTTTGCCAAGCTGTCTGTAAATGTAATTCTATTTGGGATTGATCTCTGTGTAAGACAGGTGAACACCTTCCTCAAAAGATCGGATAACAAACTGCTGCATGACGGACCTAGCAAATCGGGAAATGGTGCACACATCCTTTATCCATTTCTGCGGTCAGTACTTACGAGTTATTCATCATCCAGAATAAGCTCTCAGTCACATGTAGTGCATGAACACAGGGCTATTAGTGTAAACGGCTGAACAACCTGGTTTAAATTAACAATGCCAAATAATTGCAGTCCTTTGAACCAACAATAAATCCCAAAACGCCCGTACCTGATGAGTCTTTGTCTTTGGGCACAGTTGCGATGGAGTTATTGTCAAGAAGGCAGAAAAGAGAGCACTAATGAGAGGTCTTCTTGCCACTTAGATGTGTTGGCAGCTGCACCACTCATTTTCTGGGGTGTGAAACGATTCACTTGTGGGCGCAAAAGACAAACTATTTTATTTTCCTACGTGCATGAATTTCATTTTAACACCTGTAGCGGAACATCAGCAGAACAGACTCTTCTCAGCCACAGCACATATTGCGAGGGCAGGACAGTGGCAGCCAGGGTATGTGGGCACATCTGCTTTGCAAAATAAAGGTAACAAATAACCGTACGCAAATTCATAGTCTCTTGTAACCTGTGTTATATAAAGAGTATGTTGTAGTGGCGCATGGGTTCTGTGCGAGCTACCAACAGTTAGTGGTTTGGGTTCAGGCTGGACCGACCGGGCCATCTGCTATGAATCCATTATGCAAATATTTGTCAAATTCTGGTCTATGTTGCTAAATGAATGTTGTACATTTATTTTTTAAATGTTGTAAAAGGGCAATTACAGTTTTTTACAACCTGGACCTTGTTTCTGGCATAAAATGCAATCGTTGACTCACCCAAATAACTTTTAATCCAGTGGAGTGCCGCATTATCTGCCGCCAAACTCGTTCATTTCGCCAATATTTTGTTGTAATACGCCACTGCTATTCCACGTTGAGTCCGGAGTCTCCCGTTATCATCATCCGGTGTCATTGTCATAGACGATGTCTTCCTAGTTTTGGTCACATACACATGTTACCCTGCAATCATTCCAAGTTCACACAGAAACCTTTTATAGAGCCACAAAGTGTTTGAGAGTGAAGCAACTACCATTTTTCACTTTGCGAAACCCTTTCACAATAAAGCTCAGGGACTTCGGCGACCCGCAGACACTCTGTTCTAAAACAGCACGATTACACAAGGTGACATTCTAAGCTGTTATTCAGCCACACAAACAGGAGGGCAATTAACCAATTACAGCTTGTTAGTAACAGTGAGTCAAGGATAATTGCTGTAAAAAGTTTAGAAAGTTCAACCTTGCATTGCTGCGCTTTATCAAAGCACTGAGGAGATCCACACCCATTTCTTTGTTTTCTTTGTCACATTAAGGGCTGAAGCGTGGTTCTTCTTCCAACGTAATTTGTGATACAACACGCTGACCTTGACTTTGCATTAGTCGAAGCAATGCCTTTGCTTCTCTCACTTTAAACCTTTTAAAGATGTGTCATCATACAACCTTAATTTGAAGGAAACGCTTTTTTATCAAAACGTTCTGTTTTTAATGAATTAGTCCGTTTGCTTGTGCAACTGGGAGCTCCATTTGTCAAGTTCCTGAATTATTTCTGATTCTAACTTTGTCTTCAGGTGGCACTTATCTCACCTACTCTCTATTAAATCTTTTCACAGCAACTCAAGCATTTCTACTGAATCCCACACCTCTCTGAACAAACTGCATTATACTAATTATATTGGACGTTTGTTTCTACTCTGTCTTTAGCAGCAGCCCGTGAGTAAAATTTACATGAGCCCATCTGTTGCAGGTAGTGCTGATAAAAAGCGAAAACGTATCAAAGCCGTTGTCAACACTTACCGCTCACAAAAGGTTCACTTTGTGTGTTTCCGCTTCAATTATGCCGGCGCAAAGGTGTTGTGAGCTAAATGTGTCACTGAGTTCACTGCAACGGGGCTTGTTTGGTTGGTTGGCTGGAATGCTGTCAATTAGACAAACAAGATTCATGCTGCTTTTCTGCAGCATGAAGTGGCGGGCTTCTGTAGAGCTTCTGGTTCAGTGTCCCTGTATGTGTGTGGTACTACACGGCTCTGTTCGAGTTGTAGGGGGCAGAGTGGTCATTCTGTCACCACAGATGGACAGGAAAAGCCCTGGGGGTATCTGAAAAGCCACAGGCAATGTAGTTTGCATACTGTGTGTGTGTGTGTGCGTGTTTGTGTGTGTGCCATTTGTGAGTGGTATTCCACTATTTGTGTGCACACCACAACAGTGTAGCTGACAGAAGCAGTGCAACCCCCTCCGCATGCAACAAATGCCATCCCTGTCTGCTTGGTTTGCCCTCCAAATCATCAGATCAGTCACACTAACTGCCATAAACTCAGGCGAACCCACACACATGCAGTCACACTCGCAATATGGCCACACAGAAACAAATATCTCTGGTACCAGATCATTCTGAGAGGACAGTTTAGCATCTCTTGAACCAAACGCAGATTTTATTTCTCTTGGTGATATGCTGTCCTTTAGAAATACACTCAGTGAAAAGATTCAAGAGTAGTGTTTATTGGAAATGACGGAGAAAGCCGTAAAACTGCTGCCAGCCAAATATTTGTTCCGGATCTTTGTGCTGTGATTTTTCTCTCCTTGCAGTTTGCAGTAATTTGCCAATTCTGTTTGTGTGCCTTTACCATCTGCGTGCCCTATCCATAGGTTCTCCTAACAGAGATTTGTTTGTCAGTTGGGTGTCACAGCTTGTAATGAATTAATCAAAACTGCACACTGACTGGAATATTCATGGCACCCCCCTCATTAGGAACGGCGCACCCAACATAGCATTAAAGTTTAACTCTAACTGGGGCCATATCAGCCGAGCACTTCAGTATATTATTCTCTAAAGGCCAGATTATGCATGTTTATGAAATGTGTGGTGATTTTGGTCGTCTCTCCAAGAAACCGACTGGTTAATAAGGAGTGGGCTTATGGAAAGGGGTGCTAGATGAACACCACAGAGTTATTAGAATTGTTTCTCCTCAATGTTGTGTGTGCTTATTAACGACGTCATCATGAGTCAAAGAGGCGTAGCTTCTTAAATGTCATGCCGTCTATTGCAACAACTAAAACATGACAAAAACATTCAATGACAGTAATTATCCTGGAACTGATAAAATCGGATTGCAACTAATTAAAGTTTATGCAAAAGAGCAACAGACATTTTGTTTGCTCTCCTGATCTTAACTGTAGTCACTTGAAGCCATCAGAGGATTCAGACAGCCCACTGTCGGTATCAGCACAAAATCATATGCATGCCTTATTAAAATAGACACATCAGACACAGTCAGATGGAAAGTCAGCCCTGACCTGATGACTCCTTACGCACAGAAGCCTTTAGATATACATTTCTGGTCTTTAAATGACCTGGACTCACTGTTTTATGGCATCAACGAGAATGGAACATTTATGTAAGTGACTTTTGAAATGCTGCAATGTACCTTCCAATTCAGAGTCAACCTTGGAGCACTCTAGATCTCTTTACTTACTAAGAGGCACACTATTGACATGGAAATTACAGATGCTTTGAATATATATAAAGCTTTTCCTATCATTGAAAAGGCTTGTGATCTTCGTTTCTTTTTTTCTTTTGTGTAGCCGTTCTTCAAAGCTAGATAGATAGATAGATAGATAGATAGATAGATACATAGATAGATAGATACATAGATAGATAGATACATAGATAGATAGATAGATAGATAGATAGATAGATTTATCACAAGGGAAATTCAGTGTCCAATAGCATCATCCCATAAAGAAAGAAAAAAACATAGAAGACTAATGTAAAACCTGAAATATCTCTTCTAATTAAATGGACACAAAACTGCTATACACATTTGTGCACATGCTGATAACATGCTTTTGCTAAATCGTCCAGATCATAAACTGTATGCAGATGGACGGAGGAACTGCTCCTCAAAAGTGCAGCCAAAGCAAGTAGAGCTCCCCCTGGTGGCTGGCTGCAGTATAGGTCATACGCTCCACCCCCTCCATGTTAGTAGGTGGGACTTAGGCCAAACTAAAACATTAAAATACGCGTTTTAGTCGTGACATGGGATGCGCCGCTCAGAAAATAGCTGAATTATTTTGTAAATATGCCGTATACACTAAATACACGGTAACAGGTCTAACCAGACGTGGATATACGTCAGGACGATGTAATGAATTTTGATTATATGTATTTAAATCATGCCACAAGACAATCACTGAACTCTAACCAAGAGAGGTTATTTTACACCATAAATGTGATTAAGGCCACAGGCTACAGCATGTCTACAAAGATAAAATTTAAATGTGACAACTATTTGCATGTGGGAACTCAAACTGTGACAAGAATAAATACATTTAGAGCCTTAATAAATACTTGCATTTGTGTGCTGTTACATTACTTATTCATAGGTCTTCACAGTTAGACCGTGTTTCTGCTGGTGGGCCCACAACAACTAGGTGGTTCAAGTCAAATAATGCTTGAGGGCTGCAGTTGCCTCAGGCAGCTGGAGGTTATCTGGCTTCTCTCCATCATTTTTTGTCAAATGTGCATGTTCATCAGTATACTACCAATCCAGTGCAGCAAGTAAAGTATAATTCTATGCGATTTCATTCATAAAATGCAGCGAGTAAAACTAAGTGAGGAATCCCTTAAACCTGACAACTGACAGCTGTTCTAAAAGGAAAGTTTTAGTGCAGAGATGGATCCAAATTACTGTGGGTGCTAACGTGAACCTAAGCAGTGCAGTATTGCTTAGCTGTAGCTTTGGCGTTCCTTTTTTCAAGGTCTTATGGGATTGTGGAAAACTGCTATAAAATGTTGCAATGACTCAGTGAATGTTAAAGTTATAAATAGCACGGAAGCAGTGAGGAGCGTTCAGCGTACAGCATCCGCACCAGTTCAGGGCTGGGGGTATTTGAAAGTTTTGTTGTGGATGTCAAAAGGCTGCTTCCTGGAGGAAATAATGGCCTGAGTTGGCTGTATCAAAGTTCTTTTGTGAGTATTCAGTGGGTCAACTTGCTCTGACCTTTATTGGTGTTATCAAAGCTGAAGTATAAGAGGAACACAATCGTGTCAGATGTTAGAATAACTCTCATTACAGATTGAGCTTTGCTGTTAATTAAGTGGTTTGTTATTTGCCCACCATGGAAGACTGTGGACTGCAGTTAATAACTGATACAGCCTCTCCAACTCTGGGCAGTCCAGCATATGCTACGTCTCTTGAATCTGATTGAGCAGAATGGTGCTAATAATGCGATGTGTTTGCAGGTCTATACTTAATGATCAGCACGCATAATACTACACACATAACACAACAAAATGTAGGTAATTTAATTAATTGGTTCAGCTCGGTCCGGTGGGAACGAAGGAATGAATGTGAGCACTGAATAGATCTATGCACGTTAGAAAAGTATTTCGAAGCTATTGCTAAGCTACTGTAACATTACAACAACATCTTGTGGTTGATCTCAACAGTTTGTTCACCAAATCTGTTTAACTTGAGATCCTCGCTGTTTCAGTGATCATCATTAATTGAGTTTAACGAAACAGATTGCCATCTGACAGATGTGCGTGCTCTAATGGAACTGAATGCAACAACAGGCGTTCACACACTCGTGCAGACGCATAGGCACACATGCCGACGAGCGTGGTGGGTTTTCATCTCGTTTGCTAGCGATGGGGCTTTTTGGGGGAATCATGATTCCTGCTGACAAATGACTGAGTCTTTTTTTTTTCTTTTCTTTTTATGCTCTGTAATAACCCACAATTTCCTCACATTGTTAATCCTGAATGATAGCAATCTGCGCAAATTCCATCTCAGTCAATGTCTCTTAATGTCAGCTGTGTAGCAGGCCACTGTTATTACCATATTATTTTAACAAAAAAATTACCCACTACCACCAACCATTATAGTCACACAAGAGACATATTCTGAAATACAGTGTAACAGTGTAACGAGCGCTGATCCAAGTGTCTCAGTCAGAGATAGAGTAACAGGCTTCCAATTGAGAAACCACTCTGCTGTTTGTCAGTGTAGTACAGCATGCCCTTTAGTCCTGTTGGAATAAAGATTCACAAAATATGTGTGTCAGTAAAACGATTTATTAGCCGGTTTATAAAAGAAATGATGTAAACCGGAAGGGAAACTGAAATTGCTGAATGAAATGCATATTGGTAACATTTTAAAATGCAGCCTGTGAATCAGGAACACATATATTCTTATTGGTACTTAAATATAGGGGCAGTGGGAGAAAGAGGCACTGTATAAAACAAGGGAATATTAATTAGACAGTTTTAGAGGAACAGGAAAAAAAAAATCTACCCCAAGTATTTTAAAGTGTAAGTGCACTTTAGTGTGTGTTGACTCAGCAGCCTTCTGCAGAGTTAGGACTTTCATCAGACAATCAAAGCCTATATACACATATAATATACTTTATCCTGACTTCATGGAAGAGGACTCAAGTGCAGGCCGCTATGACATATGGACAGCCGCGGCAAAGTGAATTCCTGTGATAAAGCCTTCCCTTTATCTCCTTGAGACTGACAGTGGAGCACTCCTGCCATCTTTCTGCCTTTTTTCCACAGGACCCTGAACAACACAAAAGTCACCAGATCCCCGGAGAGCATTTCTCACAACTTTGCAAACACTCTCTGTTTTGATGTGCCTGTTTTTTGATGACGCAGTACGTTTCAGTGATCAAGGGCAGTTCAGGAAAGGACAGTAAAGGTGAGCGGATAAGCACACACACACACACACACACGCGCACTGATACACACCCACACACCCACACACCCTTTGAGTTGTTTGCCAGAACACCTGGGTGTTTGAAAAAGAGAGCAACATAAAGCATTTCTCTTTTTTTTACTACGCAGTCATGAGGTGACACGCCATTGTTTTCCCCCTGTATTCCTCCCTTGTGAATTTTGATTCCTGCCAGAGAAAGATGGGCCTATTGAAGTACTCAATGAGAGAGGCCATTAGATACCGAGCTGGCCATCACTCTGCTGTGAAAGGCATTCTACTGATGTGTTGTCCTTCATGCAGGTAAAAAAACACATACGTTTTTGATGCTTGGTCTAAGAACCAGAATAACTTAAAATATATTTCAAAAAATCCAGAATTAGATATTGTCCTCTATTACAGGATCATCAGTTTGTGATAGATTTGTGTGACAAAAGGTGCAAATCATCTGCACAAGTAGTGTTCTGCTGTAATTTCAAATTTACTCTCCATGATGTGTATTGGCATCAAAAGGAGTCTATGCTTTAGTTCAGGCCAGCTCATAGTCAGAAAAATCGCATACGTCAAACACCTAAAAATGCAAGAATGATGCAAATAGAAGCCCGAAACAGACACAACAACTCTGGAGGAGTTCATTTTAGGCCACTTGTGTTGTGCAGAACCAGCAGGGGCCGATAATTTAGCCAATGGCAACAACTCCGGGGCTGTTGCTTCCTAAACCTAACAAAGTGACACCTGAAAGCAACAGAAAACTGCCACACAGAATAGAAGGAAACATGAGGTAAACATCAAAGTGAGAGAGTGTCAGAGTCCTATGCGTGACTCCTCCAACCTCCTGATGGCAAGGACCTTTCATGACCTTTGTGTCTTCTGGTGCTGTAACATCACACACATGCGTGCTATCTGGACGAGACGAAATGCGACACTGACGTGATATCCTCAGACCTGATGTAGTACACGCTTTATTGATTTTGTGGATGTCTACACTTTTAAAGCAACGCAAAAGTGATTACACATTTTTCTAATTTAATTCTCACAATGACCTTCAACTACTAAAACTAAATCGTTTTCAGCTGGGTAAGGTAAAAAGGAATAAATAAATAAATCAGAATTACAAAAGTGCAAGATCATCATAAGCCCAATGCATCGTAAGCATATATTATCTGAGAGGGCCGCTACAATTAATCATTTGGCAACCTGTAACATCAAAATAAATACGTGAAGAAGTAAACGCACCCGTCATCACATACGCAAGAATTAATCAAAATCATATCCTCCATCTGTAGGTGATTAAACGAACCAGTTTTGAGTATTTCTCAACTCCTGTGCAGAAAATCAAGCAGGGATGGGAAACAGAGTTGTTAAACATACGGCCAGTGGGCCAAAACTGGCCTGCCAGAGGATTTAATCTGGCCTGTGGCATGAATTTAGAAAAAAATTACATAGACGACTACTGATATTTGGGAAGGTTCATTAAAGTATATGGAAGGTCCTATGTTCAACATGATTCCTGAACGCACCATAGTCATGTTTCGTAAACAGTATGGACAGGTGTCAATCTGTTTGATTAGCCAATTAGTGACGTTCAGGTTGCCTACCGATTCCAGGTGGGTGGGACCGAGAGGAGAGAGACGAGCAAGAGACAAAGTCACGCTAAAACTTAACTTTTTAATAAGCTATATTTATTTAAGTTGGTGTGATTTAATTACGTGCCTGCCTGCAGAGTTAGTGTATTTGTTTGCTGGAGAGACTGGACGCTCAGTCGGAGCCTTTTCCCGTCGGGAATTCTACTTAATTGATGCTAAACCGTGACGACGCTGTGGACTGTTGCTAGTTAGCTCCTCGTGCTAGCAGTGTGAGAGACTTGTTCTTGGGAAACACTTTCTGCACCAAGCTGCTGAGAACCTACTGGATGCTTATGAACGTGGACGGGGCCTGAAGACGTGTTTCTACACCACAGTGACGGGACACTGCTGAAGGAGGGGTTTGCCAAACTACATCCGGCAGCATTCTGCATCCCAGCCACTGTGAGTACTGTTAAGACACTGTGAACTGGATTCAGATGAGATCCAACATGTTAGTGGTTTGGTACCATACACTAATTAACTAAGAGTCTATTCAAATTACATTTTATTTTTATATATATAAATGTTATGTGTGTTTCTAGAAGTATCTTTGTGATGCTGTGCCATGGTAACGAGTATGGAACTATGGGGCTACATGGTTTTGTTAATGTATGGGAGGATGAGCTCTCATGGCAGCATAGCTGTATGCGATAACCAGGCCTCACTGCACCATAGAATGAGTCATACAGTCTTACTGCTTCTATACACACATCCCAAATTTAATACTTTAGTAGACCCGTCATCCGTTTGCCTCCCTTGCAGAGAGTGATTACTCAGTTTTACTGAGTTACAATAATTTTGAGGCGATCCTCCTTTAAAATAAGAGAACAGCATGCTACAAAAGTAACTGCTATTCCTAATTTATCCACTGTTTTAGTAGGAGTAGCGAACAGAACACAACATCCAGAACTTAAGAAATAAAGAAAAGAAATTCCAGGTTGTTCATAAAATGTTTTGTGAAAGGATAGCTCATTTAACGTAAACATAATCATAATGTGCCTGTCCCTTTTTGCACTAAAACGAAGGGAAACATTTGGTGTTGCCATCATTTATAGGTTATTACACTACAGTGTTACTGGTCTGGCCTGCTTGAGATCAAATTGGGCTGTATGTGGCCCCTGAACTAAAATGAGTTTGACAGCCCTGCTCTGAAACCGTTGTTATCAGTGAGAATTACGCGGTTAGAATAATTGAGCTTAATCATGTTTATTGAGTCAAAATTAGCCGTTCAGCTGCACATCATTGAAATGACAAGATGTTGACAGAGTTTTTCCTTTTCCTTTTGTTCTTATTTATTTATTCACAGTATTGACTCAAAGTAAATCCATTCTTCTGTGTCTGCGGTGTGTGTTTGTGTGTTCTCTCGTACGAGAGCAAAGCCACCGGTGTAAGCATATTGACCTGTCTCTGGTTTGGTGTGTTTCCCTGCCAATGGCTCTCGGTTCCAAATTAATCACACATGATGAGATGATTAATCTGGTTTGTGTCCCTCTGTCTGTCTACTGTATCCATCCATCTGTCATACCCTCTATTTTTCTGCTCGTCAGTGACGGCTTTCTGCAGGGGTTTACAGTCTAATACCACTGCCCGGGCTCCCATTAAGATGTTAAACTTTGTATCTTCATATAATAATATATCGCTGTAATTTCATGTTTTACTGAAACTGACTTTTTAGACTCCCGTACCAAAGACACTGACATTTGATTTGACTTGACGGATATCTGATGGTGTTAATCCTGTGTAAACTTGTATTGAATGCCAAGCTAAGCCATACTGCGAAAAGCTAAAATACAGGACAGCTGTGCCTAGCTCCACGTGTGATTCAGCAATGGCAGTCAAGAAAATTATGTCCGCACAATTGGGTTTTTTTCCCTTTTGCTTTTTGCCAAACCCCGTCTCTCTCCATGGTTCTGAAACGGTCAGATCTTCTCTGACTGTGCCTCTGTGAAAGGACAACAGTATGTGTCTACTTAACAGTATTAGTATTAGTAGTGTCTCCCTCTGCCTGCTTCTCCTCAGGGTGCCAAAACAATCAAACCCAGTCTGTTCTGTGTCTCAGTCCAAGGTGCGGAAATGTTTTTTTTTTTTTTCCCCAGAGTGACCATACCAAACATATGGTATTCACACACACAAAAAAATCAGTTGTGGCTTACAGTATAAACCACATAAATTATTATTATTATTATTATTATTATCCAAAAAACTCAGACTTATGCACCATTTTTTTTTTTTTAATATTTACCCAAAGACGAGCAAGTTCTATAAGTAAATGTCAGTTGATTGTTTCATGTAATGCTTTTCTAACTTTGGTCTAATAGACACATTATGACATGAAACTAAATGGAAACAGTGATTAAGTTCAGTAAAAGCTACATTAAGTATGTAATTTATCTTATTATCTTACAACGGAAACTTCTGCATTTCTTATAACAGAGATAGACAGAGAGAGAGAGAAAAAAAAAGGATAACACTTTGCCGAAACCATCTGCCATGTTGAGTCTCCAGAGTCGGATACAGACTTTGATTTGAGGCCTATGGGCATTGCTCCCTGTCACACCTATGGCATCAGCAGTGCCTTCGGGCCAGCTGAAGTATCATCAGCTGGGAGTCACCCCTCTTTGAAGTTCACCCCTCGATCACGGAACATATCTGGGTGTTGGTGCAGTGGTCAGGGACTCCTCTCCGCTCTGCCTGCAGCTGCACAATCCCTCGTCTTCCAGCTGGAGCACTTTCATCTTTGTTTTTGAACGCCGTTTGCACAGATTTCGCTTCAGCGTGTTTCTTTTCAAAACAAACCACCAGCCACAAATCAGCTAAAACCTACATTTTATGTGGCTTCAGACGCTGAATTAGAAAAGATCACATGTTCCACTTCGTCTAAGAATCTAACTTTAATCTTAACTGATCGCATTTCTAAAAAGCCTTCTTCACTTCATAGTTGATCTCTTCTTTTTAATCCGGAGCTCTACAACTTAAGTCAGTTTTAAACTTAAAACAATTGACACCAGGCACCTGGCACTTACCAGTCAGTTAACGTAACATAATTTGCACACATTTCAGTATGTGTCTATAGAGTATGTTGTTGTTTAATGTGGGCCCATAGATTTAAAGAACTGCAAATGTCACTGATGTGAGTCCGGCTAACATAACACGAATGTTATAAGATGAACAATAATAATTTCAAGATGTAATTAATCTGTCTTAACAAGTCTTTAAGTCCCTATTATTGTGTGTTTTATTAACACAAAACCAAATCATATGAGTTTATTGGAGGGTCCTCTGTGGATCAGGCTTGTTCCAGTCCATCCCACAGTTGATCAGTTTGGGATCTAATGATCAACACTTTGTGCTGTTTTTCACATATGTTGAGTTGTTCCTAAACCGTTTTTGTGTGTGTGCTAGGTCCTGAACAACTTCAAAGTCGACACGACGTCGACTAGTCAATGACGTCGCACATGAAAACACAGTAGAAAGAAATGATTTGCAACAATGAACGGTTCTTGACCTGAATACGTATTGTAGCATCTCACACAGAGGAAGCTACAGAGGCTTTTCTGCAAATTTACTGAAGCTTGAACACAGGCTGCTGTCAGCCATAGCCCACGTCAACACCATAAACACCGTCAGTCTGACACTTCTAATGTGCAACACTCACTCGGCAAAAAAACAACAAAAGAAAACACGTTCTACAACCACAGTAACAATGTCAACTAATAGAACCCAACACTGAACATAAACAGAGCTTATCAATACTGTGTGCTGCAGACATGCATAGCCTATATAAACTGGCACCGTCAATAGCGGTTAATAATACTACACGGCATCTTTTAAGATAGGATAGTGTAGATTGGATAAGAAAAAAACAATGTGGTATATCCTCAAAGCCTTTTCCCTGTATAACTTTAGACAATGAAATTCACCAGCATATTGTTGATTTACAGCCTCCTTCTCTCTGTTACTACAGGTGAGGTTGCTAACGTTGTTGAGAGGATTTGGACTGTTTCTCTGCTAGTTAGCGGATGCCTTTTCAGATGAGTGAGCATTCCAGTTGTATATTTGTTGTATTTCAGGACTAACTTACCAGCTTCTGCATGTCATGGTAGAATGGGCTGAGTTCCTCATCTGTCTTCTTGGAGGCACCCGTGTTTTTATTGTCACATGAAGATCGGCGATCTGGTCGACTTCCTCCTTAAAGCTCCACAGCACAGCAGTAAAGTTGACTAGTCAGTACAACCTCTAATGTGTGTCTGTGTCAGGCTGCGTCCTGCTGGGGTGGGAGTGCCTGGTCTGGTCTAGGTGGGTGCTACATGTCTAAGTAACATCCACATCAATGCCAGATCCAAAAGTTTCCCAGCAGAGCGTTGTATTGTCACAAGATGGTCAATGTTATTGACTTCTTCTGTCAGTGGTTTTAATGTTGTGGCTGATCGGTGGATGTTCTGCTCTAATCTTGTGTTGCCAGAAAAAAAAAAAAAAGAAAAAAAGAACAGTTTTGCAAGGTTTACAACAATCTGGCAACCTACCAGGTATCATCTAATGACTTCTGATTTAGCCAGCGGATTTCTGGACAACAGAAAACGGTCAGACGGGACAAGGCGTCTTGTCCAACTAGCAATCTGAGACTCCAGAATAGAGTGGGAGATTAGAGATGATGTCTCCGGCTGGATTGATTCACAAGTAGCCGGTTTACACTCACTCAACCGTTTTTTGTTTAAACCATTGCTTGACAAACGCGAGCTTGCTTGCCAACACCGTAGGACAGGGCGCTCAGTTTGCTTATGGCACATGCAACCGAAGCCTGCCCAAACAGACTGATGATCACTCAGACTACAAATGGAAACCAGAAAGCTTCCAAAATCCTGTCCTTTTCCAACAGATTTTGCACATTCATATGCAGGTATCTGTAGAGAGATTAGCTTTACCATATATCGCATACTTGCTTTTCTTATATAGGTATGTGTGCTTGCTAAAGGGAAATGTTTCTCTTCCTGGTGATGTGGACAAGCGCAATAGCTTTTACGTCTTGTTGTTTTTAGGTTGGTTTGTCATTAAATCTCTTCCTTCAAGTTCCTTGAAGTTAATCTTAATGATGCATTAGCAGTAGTAAACAAACTCGTTTTTAATTTATATTTAAAACGTTTTTATATTACTCTGGATTTAGTTGTAGTGACACTCAAGTGTCAGTGGGAAATTACATAACTTGCAGTATAGCATCCGCCATACGATGCAACTGCAACACACATCTGCCGTACTTTCATTATACTATCCTAGAGTGTGAGTCATGTGAGGGAGGATTATCACCAGGTTTTGCCTTGTGCCATCTCTTTGAGCTAATCCTTACATTGTATGTGTGTAGATCACAGTTTAATGTCAAAATATCAGCTCTCCTTTAGATATGTCCAATCCTCCAATCCTCATTTGGATTACAATCTGGTCAAATCATCATGTGAAGCCTGTCAAAACTACAAGCCATTTATGATTAATATGAAACTGTATTTTACAACCTTGTCAAGATGACTGACTGTGGGACCCAAGACAAAGCAATTAAATGTGTCTAGTATCGGGGGACTGGAACACACTCCCCTAACCTTTTATTATATCGCTTCTGTCAAAGTACATACATTAACATGAATGCTTCTGATGTAATTAACTTTTCTATTAGCACACTGGCCTCAGAGGCAGCCAACGCCACATTTTAAAAGTGAGTTGTTCATTCAGAGTGTGCCGTTTCGGATGACTCATTAATGATCCGGCCCTAATTAAAATGCACAAGGACTTTATTGGCATGCTGATCTTCCCCAAATCCTAATGCCTTTACCCTTGCGCTGCAGACTTCTAATTTTTTTGTTTTTTGAGTTAAAAGGATTTAGTGGTTAGTCAACATCAAGAAGTCAGAATCGGATCATATTAAAATCACTCCATGGCTGAAGTTGTTGTCTTCAACATTGCTTATAATGTGCTTGAAATTTTAAAATTCAGAACACAACGACTAAGTTTCCCATAATTAACATCATAAATCATTGTCAGTTAATAAAGAAAAGATGAACTCATGTGAACACTGTAAGGCAGAACATTCTGAAATAATTATCAATGATTTAGATGTGTCATACATTTTAATCAAACATTAGTTTGGTATGTGTGTAACTCACCAAACCAGCAAAAATATTCCCTAAGCAACACCCTACACTGGTAACATGGCTGAATAAATAAATGAATTAGTTACTGTCCTCATTTTACTTTGATTTGCACAAGTTATGGAGAGTCTGACTTTATCAATTCTGTTTCATGATTTGGTTTGCAAAAAAATATCCAATATACTCCCTCAGACATTTCATCAAAAGGAACCCTTGTTTATACTGGATGTTTTGAAGTCCAGCATATAGTTTATGCATTAACCTGTTGGATGTCACAGATAATAAATCAGATGAGTTCAGATTAGGTTATATTTTTACCAAACCGCGATCTATCCCTTAACCTATCCTAGTTATTTTTGTGCTTAAACCAAAAAAATAAAAAAATAATATATATGCGCTCTTTTGTGTCGTATTCAGGAGGTCAGGATGATTGCCGTATTTCTTCTGTAAACTAGTCTGAATGCCACAAGGCGATCCTTAAACCCGAAATTCAGGTGAGTTAAGAGAAACTTTTCTCTTTCAGCAGATTTCAGCAGACTTCAGCAATACTCATACTCAGCATCATACTCAACTTTAAAAAATGAACAACAAGCTATCAGAAGTATCAGCCAACATACATTAGTACAAGTGTGTATACATGGCTGGAAAAATACTCCTGCTAATATTTTACAAAGATGGAAATACATTTAGGAAATATTTTTTAAAGGGAAGAACACAACAAACTCACGTGAAGGAACTGCTGGCAACGGAGGCCAACTGTGACATCTGCTCACGTAGCCTGTGTACGGATGAAAAAGCTGTACTTGAACACACAGCAAGGACTACAGGGAGCAACCAGGTGGCACATGCATTACTTCACCTGCATGAAAATATGAGAAAATAAATGTGGATTTGACTGTTTAGATAGTTCTCAGAAGAGCCGTCTGTGTGTGCCCTTTGAACTTTTTGTTTTTTCAAAAAATGTATACTTCCATTTCTCTTCTTATGCACTGATTTATTTAGCTGAATTGACAATAACACGTACAACACCAACTGCAGCAAAAAAAAAGTAGTTGCGCAGACAGTCACTGACCACCTGACAACAACAAACAGCCAACTGTCAGCTTGGTGTGTGCCTTTAGGATAAGCGCAATGCATTTTGATGAAGTACATCAAATTTAAGTTCTACCTATGATTCAAACCTCTAATGTCAGCCATGTTTACATCCTCTATGCCCAGTTTAAAGTGATTTATATATGGAATAGTTTTTGTACATATATTGTTCTGTTTTATATATTTAGTAGTAATAGTTTTATTTATATTTTAAGTATCTTATTTTCCACGTCATGCTGCTGACATGTGCCTTAAATTGTGCCCCAGCGAGAAATAAGGCTTTCGAAATCTGAATAATTTCTAATATAACATTTTTAATATATCTATTTTGTTGTAAAGAATATAGCAAATAATGTCACATCACAGCAGTTTTGTTTCTTATGGTGGTTCCACTATCAATAGTGGGTACTTGTAATTCTGTAGACAATTTATAATTCACTAAGTTTACAGCAGCAGCAACCAGCTTAACTCAAGGTTTCAGCATCCGCATGATAAACCTCAAAGTATCCAATACACCGTAAAACCTTACACAGTGTGCTTTAAAATTAAACATTACTCTTGAAACACAGAGAGACACAGAAATGGATAAAATGATGGACATGGCAAAGTATTGTTTGGCTGGATAGTATGTTCAGAAGACTCCTGCAGAAAAATAATGCAAGATACTGGTAAAAAGTATAGTGACATTTCATCAACAAATGATTAGCCTACATTTGTTTGCCATAAACATCAAAATAAAAGTGGAACATGGAGGAAGTTGCTTCATCTAACTGTATTGTAGATCCAACACTATCACCAACACATTGTGACACAACCTTACAGTAGACAAATGAGCCAAATGGGCAAAAACGTCTCTCACAAGCTCTGACTAAAGACTCCATGTATCATAAGAGGTAAGTAAACAGGGGATGGATGAAATCGAGGACAGAAATATCAACACACACATACAAAAGTGCAAGCACATGCACTCTGCACCTCCTGACATTCACACATCTGAGCAGTGGAATTGCAGACTGGTTTGAGCCAGTGCAAACCTTTTAGAGGAGGTTGATCTAGCCACATATCATCTTTAACTGTCTGGCGGGATGCCTATTTGTGGAGCTGGTCATCAGACATTACGTCAGCATTTTTGATTCCCCCCACCCCCCCACCCACACTACATAAAACCTCTGCACAAGCCACAAGACATCTCAGGCTGCATTCTTACATTTTACATTTTAGTCCAGGGTCGGCTTTAATTGCATCACAGAATGTCAAATGAAAAATCAATATTTTATTATTTCTATCACAAATCCTAAAGGGCATGGATTATTGAATGAATGTAAAAGACAAAATGAGAAGATATCTTTGAAAATATAACCCAGTTCAGTACTGCTATGTAAAGTGCAGCATTTCCTTCATGGACACATAAAGTGAAAAGAAAAAAAAATCTTCCATGTCTGCTTATTGGCTGGTTAATATTTAGATTTTAAAAACCAAAATATGTGTTTTTATCACTTAATAATTTAAAATAATGATTCAGACAAAATTGTTTCTTTTACATCACATAATAATGTTGAATGATTGTCTGAGGACTTGTACACTGTGTGTTATTGTTCTCTTATTGAGATTTCCTTTGCTATGTCAACTCAATCAAAAGCCTTTCCTCTCACTAATTCACCCTCAATGGCTCCGTGATAACAGGCCTCCTGTATTTGTATTTAGTTTCATCCTCTAAGTCAAATCCACGTCTCACTATTGATATCAAGTTTTCCACAGTCCAGGCTTGTCACCATCCATCTTCCTTTGTCAGTTTTATCCTGATGGCATGTCTTCGTCTTCTTACTCCTCTCCTCTTTATAGTGTTCGTAATCCTGCCATTGTTGTTGTGATCATGTTTGTATTTCTAACATAATTGGACGAAGTCCTGGTGTCTAGACGGGATTGGGACTGCAATTGTTAGCCATTCGTCTTTACGGATGACTTTACTTTGCCAGATGACGCTCCAGCTCCAAAGAGAAAGAGAAGAAAAGAGTTGGGGCTTTGGAGAAAATAAGAATCAAATCAAAAAGCCATCAGCATTTAAAGAGAGACAGAAAAAAAAGAAATCTTCATGTTGGTGCATGAGGCTGAAGGTTGATTTAAGGGTATTTGCCTGTGTATTTTTATATATGCCTCTGCATGTTTATACATGTGTCCACTCCCACATTCACTGTGGAAACTTTGCCATGCAACCTGACACATTAACACAATGCGTTTTTGTATGTTAACTACTGAAAACTGAAGAGATGAAGAAATAATCACACAATCCTTTGTATCTGTGTGGAAAAAAGGAACAATTGTCCTTGAATGTCAAATTTTTCAAAAAGTCAGAGTGCAGTGAAGAAGGAAATTTATTAACTGTATGCAGATGAACCCAGCTAATGGAAACATCACCACAGGACCTAAAATCGCAATGATTCATTGAAAGAAATGTCAGGGTCTAAAAGACACTGAAATGGCTTAAAGACTGAGCAGAATGTAAATGAGAAACTTATTGGATTGTCATAATAATGTAGAATTTTGAAAGTGATTTTTTTATTTATTTTTCCCCCCCAGTACGATTGTGTTTACTAGACAGAAAACAGAACGATCACAGAGCAGAGATGGATAACGAGACTGCGTCACGCTGTAAGCCTGAGGCCACTCTGAGCCGCTGGGTGGTGCAGTACTAATAACAGCCCATTAGCTGCTAAAAGAATGACCCAACATAAAAAATGATCAAACAGCTCTGGAATGATGAAAAGAGCATCACATTAGCAGAAGCATCAGTGGTCACTCTCATATACAGTGTTTGTCCTTTGTCTTTCATCTTCTGTCACTTTCTCTCATTAAAGTTCGCATTCGTGCCATTGGAAAAAACCTGATGATTAATCTTTTCCATTCCGTATTCACATGATGACTACTGACAACGGCAAAGTACTACTGACTTATGTTGATCAGGAAATAAATGACTAAAGAGTGAAATGAAAAATTAGTTTCAATATTAGAATATTAACTAAGTAGCGTTAGTACTAGTAGTGTGAGCACAACCTTTGCCTTTGCTTCTGTGAGAGCTTTTTTTGATCAGGTTAACTTGAAGTTACTGTGAAGTTACAACTTTTGTCACCCCCTCCTGGCAGGGACGGTAATTACACATTCACTGTTAATGCGTGCACATGACATATGATATGTCTAGAGTCAACAGTCCCTCAGCCACCTTGCGTCTTTCGGTGCTCTCCAGTGAGGAAAAGGCCACACCAAAGGTAATCCGTGTTTGTCCTCGCTGTCATTTGCATTCTTTTTTTAGACTTCAGTACTTCCTCTGAATGCCAAATTTCTTTATTACCTGGAGTATCTGAAGGTTTTCATAGGTTCTGTTTCAAACTTCCTGCCAGAGCCATTGAATTAATAGAACCCAAGTTACATCCGTGACTCTCGGCTTTCTTTGCCTCGTGCTCTAGGTTATGTTTGCTGCCCTCTCCAGCTCTGGCAAATCAATCATTGCTGGTTGACATAAGAAACACATTAGTGATGGTGCACCAGGGCAGGAATATCATCACGGTAACCACATTTAAAACACTGCAAATACAAAAATATTTATGTGGAACCGGTCTTAATTGGCAAGGATTTGTACAGTTCTGCACTATAACCTTAAACAGTAAATAAACTAGTTAGTGTCCTTGAAAGCAGGGCCACGTCTCCATTTACTTGTTAATCATAGTTTCCTGAACCTTCCCATCCCTTTATCGATTTATCGCCGATCATCCCTTTTTATCCATTCATCCTCTTATCCCTCTCTTCATTCCATTTGTCTAAACCCATGATTTTCATCGGCATGCATCCCCATCTTTGACACGTCCATCCACTGTCAACATCCAATACACCCCTTTTTGGGTGTATTGGATGTTGTCATAGAAGAAAATGCAGAAATTGGAACCAACAACTGTTACAAGTAAGTATATATTACTGTTGCTTATTACCAAGATTGTCTTCAGTTTCCTTTCTCATTACATTCCTAAATCCAGACTCCACTTTTCTTTGCATACTGTTGCTCTCATGTCCTGACACTCCTAGTTATTGCAGGGACTCTGTTCCACTGTGGAGATCATTAAAATTTTCATCTGATCTGTTTGAACCTGAACTACGAAGGAATAGGTTAGACTTGAGGATTTATTGAATGCCATTTAAAATGTCACCTCGCGGCACAAGAAAGGCTCTTCATCTATAGTAATTAGATGAATATTTAACAAGCGCATTATCTGCTCCTGACAGCCAAAAACAGTCGAAAAAGACAGGCTCGCCGTGTTTATCAGGGACACAGTGAGCTATTACAGGTATTGTTTTGTGCTCACTCTAAAGGTGACACTTTCTCTCTCGCTGTCATTTACTCACTATTGATGAAACAATACCATGCTTTCCGCGGCGATGGGATACAAACAACAACAGCTATACATTCTAAATGCCATCTCCCTCTGAGATGCTCGCTTTCTCAACTGCTTGCAATGTTTTTCTTTCTCTGTCACACATGAATATAATGATTCTCCTTTCATGAAGCCCAGGCTCTTATGGGTGTTTTCTTCTATTCACTAAGAAAGGAGAGGTCTACAGTGTCCTGGTGTATTGGTGACTCCTATATTCATGTTATTTATTACCTTTTTTTCAATTATAGAATGGCAACACATGCACTGATAACACGTGTAGGTAAGAAAAGGAAACGGTGTACTTGGTCTTGCCAGATTATAAAGTACACTTAGCTAGTAACATAGCAGTTCCGCAGTAATACAACAGACATTTAATAAGGCTGACCTTTATAAAGCTGATTGTCTGTGGCTGTCAGAGAGCTGTTGATTCAACTCAGTGACATGTTTGGAAGCTGAAGTTGTTGTCGTGCTTCGGAAGTGCGCTCCATTATGGTCTGTGATATCACAAATATTTTATCCAACCCCAGTTCTGTAGAGCAAAGTTTTTAACTGATTATAGTTGGATTAAACATATACTACATCACGTGCTTGAAAGATAAGATAGGACTTTATTTGTCCCCATGGGGAAATTAGGGTGTCACAGTGACAGGGATCAACAGTGCAAGATATGAAAGTAGCTAACCAAAAATTAAACAAAATTAAACAACTATTGCAAAGTGAGGTTTGGGGCGTGAAGAAAGCCTAATATTAGGGGTGTAACGGTACGTACAAGTCACGGTTCGGTACGTACTTCGGTGAAGGGTTCGTTATGGGTTTGGTACAACGGGAAAGAAGCAACAAAAACTCGCATATATAAAACTAGCTTTTTTCATTTATTTTGAACAGACATCAGTAGACTACAAAAATGAATAAAAACCACCTGTTATAAAAGTAAAAAATGGAATAAAACAAATGCATTAGGAGGTTCATTCATTCATTCAATGAAAAAGCACAATTTATTTTATCGATAAACTGTCAGGTAGTAGTAGGGTGGCAACTGGCAACTTCATTATAAGAAACTAAACTAACTTGTTGCACACACATTGGTTTTTTTCCTTGCACCAGTGACGGACATATCGGGGTGATGCCGTCTTATGTGCGTTAGCATGTTTGATGTGTTTCCAACGACGTACAGCACCTCCGCGGAACATCATCTGTCTTTTTCTGGTACACCACTCGCCATTATGTTGCACCGAGACACACTGGTGATTTAAATGAAGCCGGCGGCTCTTTCAACTCCACACTTCTCTAAGTACATCCACCATGGGCCACACTCTCAATTAATTTTCTTCTTTGTCTGTTTTTCTTCTTCTGTATGCTAATAATGTTTGCTGGCAGCTTATAGGCTCATTACTGCCACCTGGAATGAAGTGAGGACGTGACTTTTTCTTCTTTTTTTTTACTAGGTTACTCACTCAGATTGCTACTCACTGAACTGTGACGCCCATATCGTGACACCACAGGACGAATACAAATACCGTTACACCCCTCCTGAGTATACATTCATGAATATCATTGATGTGAAAAGCAATAATGTTTTTATATTAATAATAAAAACATTATTGCTACTATATTATTAGCGATAAGTACAACACATTTCAAAGCAAATAATGATGACCATTCTCACTATACAGCTTCTTATTTTTTTTTCATCTCACAATGTTTTGCATACCCCATGATGAGAGTCTGGCACCAGTGTATGAGCACTCAGCCCAGGGTGGCAGCTGCCAGTGACGGCTCTCCACTTTGCTTATTCACACATGTAGACATATGCAAAAAGCTCACACACTCGAACGCAGCAGGATTAGATACAGACATGTATTGTTTTGATCATCCTGAGCCCACTTATTTGAATGCCACTCCATGTGACACTGCTTTGTAGGGTTGTTCCAGTCATTGAAGAAGCTGTGTGGCTGTTACAGTTTCATTTAACAAACGCAGTTGTATCCTTTACCTCTCTCATGAACATACAAAGATTCTTTTACCTTGTAATTAGACACTTCATGCTCTACCGCAGCGGCCTGTTTAAACAGAACCAGAGAAACCGCATACAAAGAAGATCGAAAGCCAACTGTGTCACAGCGACATCTGTTCCGTTTGTGTTCACTTTGTTCAGGTTTACCTCTTCCTGGTTTACAAAATCACTACCGTGGCACTGATCACGTGTGTCACGGTTCCATATCTCAAAGTGTTTCACAAAGACAGTAGAAAAATAAAAGCTTCCTGCTGTGAATTTCTAAGCCTGTGCATAACCCCAGTTCCTGCCAGAGTCCCAAACCATCGCCTCTGGAATTGGCATTAATTGCTTGAGAGAGGAAAGTAATTATCTCAGGTAATTATTACTCTGGGTAGAGTGAGAAACTAGACAAGCCTTCTCTGTCGGTTCCCTGCGGAGAGAAGTAAAGAGAATTCTGCCTTTAACATGCTTTAATTGGAGGGGCTGGGCTCTCTGAGCCATAAGCTCTCATGGCTCAAGGGTTTATAGCACACACACATACACCTAAAAGGACACACATATAGGCGCACACATCCACCAACACAGACACATCTGTCTTCACATTCATTTATGCTCAGAATTTAAAGGAATGAAAACGACACTTATGTATACATTTGCAATATCCTGTCTTAATGGAATTTAACATATATTTCAGTTAGTATTTTTTGCTTTGTAGAAAACATAATCACTAAGTGTAACTACAAATTAGTCTAGTCAAGTCCTCCCGAGACAAGTCAACTGAATAATGTTGCTCTAAAAGGCTGTTTAACTACGAGACAATGTCCTTAACCATCAAGCAAACGCAGCAACCAAAGGTAGCAAGTCAACTTAGAAAGTATAAAAAAAATGAAGGTTGTGTAATGATGCCTCTGGAGACGTGCCCACACTGCCTGCTGCGCCGCAAACATGCCAGTCAAGCACCAGGTGGTCAGTAGCCTGCTAAGGCTTCGCATCTGTAAACACACACGCACACACGTGCACACGTGTACACTCACAGGTGCACAGAAGACACGCACAACCACACATACGCAGCTAAATGAAGTTAAAGACAAGTAATAAGTTAATGAGGTCCAGACATCCCTGACGTCCTTGTCTGCACACTTGCCTTTTGAGATTTGGGGTAAAGCACCAGAAGCTGCGAGGCTTGGGTTAGACAAGCACGTGTCACGGAGGGCAGAGAGTATGCAGGCTTGATTTTCCAGAGGAAGTGGGAGTACAGACTGGCTGACAGCTGGCTAGCCGACAACAGTAACGTGTGTGTGTGTGTGTGTGTGTACTGGGTTTCTGTGACCAACTCAGAATGATTTTCCACAACACTTTGAAAATTTACTTAGTGTTCACTTTGATAACACCATAAAAGGAATATTCTACCTATTTGCAGCAGACAGTAAGTCATCCAAAGACTTAGGATCTGCTCTTTGGTTGAATACATGTTGATCAATGGAGCTATAAATGCATTGCATACTATAGAAAATCACCCTAATAGTGCATCGGTTCACATGTTGTGTTTACCTTAAAGAAACCAAAACAACCTAGTAAAGCTTAGAAATTACCTACAGAACGTTTCCCCCATGGAGGAGAAGATTAAAATAGCACACGTGGTGTTTGCACCAGCAACGACAGTTTGTTTATGTGAAAATATATAATCCACTTATTTATAGTCTGAATGCAGTATCACACACGGGACTGTGTCCATCACAGTGAAAACCACCGAAGAATCTGAAATGTTTCACTTTCAGAAACATTAAAGTAATACAAGCAGCACAGACAGTACTGTATACTGACACACATTATCATTTGAGCAGTGTTAGCGGATAAGCTCCTCTTTGGAGGTTTGTCAAAAACGCAGGTCTCATTTTGATAGTGATGGTTCTAAAACAGAACTACTGAGGCTGCAAACTAATGCCTTTAATAACAATGACAAAGTTCTTATTCTGAAAAAAAAAGAATAGAAATGTAAGATAAAAGCTAAATGGGCTGATGGGCTGCAGTCCCGACACAAAGGAAATTGCATTCCCACTGGAGAGAAGAAGAAGGTTTGACCAGATGGAAAAATGAATGGCCAAATGAATGCCACAGAGAATGGATTGCAAAACCTACAGCAGCTGCAGAACACTGTGCAGAAAAGGAAGGATTGTGCTGAATCACATTCTGTGATGGAAAATTTCTACCATTGTAAGCTGTGGAATGGAGAATCTGGAATAAACCATCTGAAAAATGGAGGGAATTTTGTAACAATAATACTTGCAGACTCAGATGAGTACTAAGTCTTGCACCATTACATGGAGAACATGGGTACACTTGAGCTTGTTTGTGCTTTGCGGCAGATAATGCATCAGAGGCTGTGTTACGGTGCCCCAGTCACTCCCACTATATGGATATACGCTCATCTGATTATCTTGTGAATGACTACAAATTACACAAAAGTTACATGGGTGAGTAAATGATTGTATTTTTATGCCAGAAATAAGGTCCAGGTTGTAAAAAAAACAAAAAAAAAACACAGTAGTTCTCCTTTAAGATAAAAAAAAAAATCATTAAATCTTCAACTCTACATTTTACTCGAGAACTGAATTATTTAGATAGTTTGTTGTTTAAAAATCATACAGGTGCATATACATCCAAGAACAATAGCTATCCTAGGAGAATTATTTTGCTATCCATGAATCATTTGCCATTTAGCATACTGAAGTCAGTATTTTTCTTTTTTTGTTGTTGTTTTTTTAACTAGATCAGCATAATTAAATGCTTTTTTGCTGTTATTGCAGTTGCTGTTGCATATTTTAAATCTGGACTCTTGCCCTTGCACTGCACCACTTTTTATTCCACTTTACTCGCAACTCTTTGTTGGCCGTGCTCGTTGTACAGACGAGATAAGAGAGCAGAAGTTCAAAAGATTAGTCTCGAACAACTTATACAAACAGAAATCAAAGAAAGGTGGTGTGATGTGCTTGTTTATTATCTTGGGATTTCTAAATGTAAAGAGCTGCTCTTTGGGGAGGGGCTGGGGTGTGACATATTCATTTGAGATGAATGCATGCGTTTACTTTTTTTTTTTTTCTTGAATCCATTAAACGGAGCAATGACTATAACCTACATTTTAAATAGGGCGATTCATTCCATCATTTAGAGAAACAGAAAGAGCCATTTGTCCAATTCATGTCTGCAAATGACTGAGATAAAAATAAAGCAATCTATATTCTGGGCTTATTAACTGTTTCAGCTAGCCTACTTCATGCAGCCTGCTATTGCTAGATAGAGTGATTCATCTACATTATCAGGGTGACAAAGGCACCTGGGTACTTATTATTAACCTGTTTCAGCACAGGCAAAGAAATAAGTAATTAAACTATAAACTTAAAATGTAATATATACTGTACATGCAACAAGCATTCTTTGTATTGCTTCTTCTACTTTTCATACAGGCTTTGATACTCCAGTATGCACCAATTTTCACTGCCAATTTATTTTTTACATCCACAATCTACTCTGTTTTTAAATGAATCTTCATGGTGGAATTAAAATTCATTTATGTATTTTAATATGGGATTTTCTCACTGGATTCTCCACAACTGAACTTATTTTATTTATTTTTTGCTGTGCATCAAATTCCAATCAGGTAAGCATCCGCTTAGAATTCACTAAACAACCCTTCATATTTACGCAGGGAGAAAAAAATTAAAGCTTTCTAGGATATTGCTCATTTTCTCCTTCTGCTGTTTGGGATAAGAGCTATGATTTATTCATTTCTAACCATTTTGGGCTCTAGATGGTATTCAGGTCCAGTTTCCCCTTTTAATCAATGCTTAGATAAGCCAGAGTTGCATTTTGTAATTTATAGCACCATCCGTGCCTAACTCGATCTAATGTCCTGAGTTTGTAGGCGTCTGCGTCTGCATGTGTTTGTGCACGCTGCATACATCAGTGGTTTTGAGAGAAAGCCAAAGAAAAAGGTGTTAAATTTGCTTTTCTTCAGCCTTCCAGTAACATTTTCATGTTGGTTGCGTGTAAATGGGCATGCATGTGAGGGTGCACGTGAGAATGCCCCTTATAATGTGTGTCAAAGATGATGTTATATCCGATATTGGTTGAGGCACTGAAATTAAATTATAGCCAGAGCAGTATGCAGATGAGACATTGTAATGCATGCCTCAGGTTGTGAAGTACCGGGTGATTAAGCTGATTTTAAAATAGCATAGCGCCTGTGCGTGCGGACCAGTACTCAGGCAAACAGATTGATGAGTAAAAATAAACCAAGATGCTCTTACACCTAGTCGTCTCGATGTGAAATTTTCTTTTCATCATTCAACAGTTACGGATACTCATTAAAGGTACTGCCTCCTGCCTCACCGTGGAGTTTTATTTTGACGTGCCCATTAAATCCTTCAAGTGTGTGTCTAAGTGTGTGATGTGCTTTTATTCAGACTTCTGGGTTCTGTGTTTGTATCGCAATCTCTCTGACAGATTCCCCTAATTCCCCCCCTCCAGCCCGCCTCCACTCGGCCCTGAATGCATTATTACACTTGAGATAAAACTAATAAAGAGGAAGAATTCAAATGTATCTGGATATATTGTGCCCCGTTCGTTTCTACGTTTTTGTGCAGCGTGACAGGTACACCATGTAGAAGAAATCATGAGCCGAAAGCCACCTGGGTGCATATCATTGCAATGGGCTGTGCAGGTCTAGGTTTTCAGTGAGATTAGTGCATTAGCTGAGATTTTCATATGCCATGTCCAGGTTGGTTGAGCCAAATTACATCAAATTTGCTTGAACAAAAACTCATCTTCTAAACAGAACGAGTTTTACAGAGGAATTTGGCTGCAGTATGTGTTAATATTCAGCATCTTAGTACTGTTGTATGTTGTATGCCCATAGGAGTTCTCTATTGAATCCTCAATTACAGTGATACTAAAAGGAGAATACTGGTCTCCAACCCCCCAAAAATGTGTTATATCAATGACAGAGAGAGACAAGGGCCGTGCATCCTCAGCTTTCATTCCTTTGTATTCACATCGAAAGAAACAAAACAAAGACGTGGAGGATAATTAAACTTGTATTATTTGACCAAACAAAGCTAATCCGTTGCAACTTCAGAATGTAGCAACGTTGGTAGAAGGAAAATTGGTAAAACTCCCAAGGATAATTTTAGCCAATGATTTCTTATTGTGACGGACAAACGTGGTGAAAATAAGTAACGCAAGTAGATCATGTTTCAGCTGGATATTCATCCTCCAAATTTATGAATTTGATATTTCCCCTTCTGTAATTTACAATCTGAGGATTAGAATTTTGTTGGCCCGTGTCAATACCCACATTCAGCCAAAAAGAATTACGCTGGACTGTCGATTGGTTTAGAATCTGTAGCAGCTGGTCAGGGACAAACCAGTCTGGATCAAATTCAATTCGAACACAGTGCCCCCTGCTTTGGTATCATCACAAACGTTTCACACTGAATAATGACGCAGAGTGTCAGACTAACAATACTAGCCCTGAGAGAAAATTTCCATATTATCATTAATTATGAAACAAAAGCTCTCTGGTTTGATGAGATGGTGAGAAGTCTGGAATCTGAGGGATTACTCTAATTTCACACAAGACCTTACTTTTCCTACAACATTTTTCTGGGACTCAGATGCAAAATATAATGGCAGAAATATCTACGGTTTAGGAAATTGTGTTAATCAGTTCAACATTGTAATCTTGCAGATTATGCTAAACCTAATCCAAGCCAACTATAGACTGTATAAAAGATGAATGTAGCCACCTGTTCTGAAAACTGAAGCCAAGCCCAGTACTTCCATCCTGAAGTTGGGTCTGGTTTAGTCTTGACAGATGACAAACCAATGTAAGATGCCCCCATGACTCTTCCCCATTTCCCCAGAAGTATGATCCTCTGTGGCTCAGAAAAAAATAAAAATCCAAAGTGATGAGGAGATGGTGGCCTAGTGCTGAATTTGTGGCTTCAAATACACAGCCTATGAACACAACAGAGATCAGAATAGCACCGCAAGCAAATTTATCCTTCAAGAAAAAATGTGCTCAAAAACACCTTTGATGACTAATTTAAAGGAGAGCATGACTGTAGTTCCCAAAAATGAGGTTCCTTGAAGAGAGGCCAAAACAGGCTTATCACCAGAATTCACCACATAAAGAGGCAACATTTACATTAAATGCATTTTATGCTGCAGTTTTAAACATAAGATGCAGACTGCAGAGGAAAAGCAATGCTCACCGAAACCCCCATCCGTGACGCTGAAACGCTCGTACGCAAAAGTCGCCTGTTGTCATGGTGACATGACACGTAACCTGGCTTGAGAGTTTGTCAGCAGCTCAGCATCGTCATGGTGTGAAAAAAAAAAAAAAATGGACTCTGAGTTGACTCAACTGATAACACCGGACATCTTAAAGGGGAATTACTGTTTTTTACAGCATAAAATACTATTGTTTACTCAACCATATACACTTTGGTGTCATTTGGAGTCGTTAGGATGAGTTTTGGATCTGTGTATAGCCGTGTAATGGGAGTGACCGGGACACTGAAACACAGCCTCTAAATAACGCATTATCTACTGCGAAACTTGTTCATTTCACCAATATTTTGTTATCATATGCTAGTGCTATCTCCGCTATACCTGTTATCTATTCGATGATGTCTCTATGCTTCATGCTGTTCAAGAAGGCTGAATTCGTAGGTTTGATTTTCTTGGCTCTACTGTTCTCATGCACAGATGAGATCATCATCTATGCAACTGAGAACATAGAGATAATGTTCAAAACTAGCCTGTTTAAGTGGTAATGGGGATTGTATTCATTGTTTATTTTAGCCAAATTGCTAGCTTTTGAGATGAGTGACTGGGAGAATCTATATTATTCAACTAATTTATTATTTGTCACTCAGCATTGTGTATACACAATTTACATTGAACTTGTAGGTAACTGGTATTTTGAGTTTAGATTCCATAATCAAATCAGGCTGGTGAGTAATCTCAATTATGGGACAGTACAGTTTTGAATTAGAGTGAATTGAAATTAGACGATTTCAGTTGAGCCAGTTCAGTTGACTGTTTTAAATAAATGTGGTTCTGGGAACATTGTTCTGATAATTAGTCATATTTTAAGCAGTCAAAGGTTTGGCACTCGCTAACAAAGCGCATGTGTAGAACAAATCTGCGTCATTAAGGCACTTTTTAATTTTGAACCACTGCTCATTTCAGGCACATCAGCTAGAAACAAGAAACACAATGTTCCCCAAACCATATCCAATCACGTTCAAAAGCGGCCTTCTATTTGCCAGAAAATGAAAAGCACTTTGCATGTCAACAAGCATCCACTGAATTTTCAGCCAGGAGGAGACAGGGTAACAAAGTTCTGAGAACCGATTAAAAAAAAACTTAACTCTGAGCCAAATGGGTTTGATATCCTGTGCTCAGGAGCGTTTGGTTGTGTATTTACCAATCACCGCACTGCTTGTTTTGTTGAATGTGCTGTCAGAATCCACAAGCTACGATTGAGCAGAGTCTAATGATCTTCAAGTCCCAGCTCAGTTTGGTTTGAAGTGATACATGAAAATTATTTCAGTGTTTACTTGTACAAATTTAGTAAACCTCTCTTCCGCATTGCTATTAATTTACACCGAAGGAGCTTAGCTCAGGCTACCTCAAGCATGGCTGGCAAAGTACAACAGAGTGGAGTCAATCCTGCACGGAAAGGCAGCTGGGATAACACATACACCTTTCAGGCATAACATTATGACTACCTGCCTAATATTGTGCAGGTCTACCTCATCAGATAATGGATATCGACCTTCTGAGGGTGTCCAGTGGTGCCTGGCAACAGAATGTTGATCACTTTGGGATCTAGTTAGTTTGGAGGCCAGGTCAACACCTTGTGCTGTTCTTCATGTTTTTTGAGTTGTTCCTAAACTGAGCCAATATCTTTTCTTGTTATTACTTTTCTGGATTTCATGCTCATTCATTCACGCAGACTCTGTGTGCAAATTGTAAATATACAGGTTATGCACTGCAACTTGTATATCTGCATGTGCAGTATAATATAGAGACCTATGGAGAGAACATATGAAAACAGCTGAGGTTGCGCTGAAGTGACAATATGATCAATGCATTCTAATGAACTAGATCTGTGCTTCTCATTGTCTACAGGGTCCCATCATGTGATGAGTAATGAGAGATAGTTGTGAGGGTCGCAAAAACAAGAAGTTTCCTCTCGGCTCCCGGTTCAGTGAAGAGCTGTCTCAGCTAGAATTTCTAGAAAACAGGGTGTAGAAGTCACTGGGGAACCGACTGTGTTGCCTTGCTGTGTGTTCCTTGTAATTTGATTGTGGTGGGTCTTTGCTAGCTCCTCTAACAGGCTGGGATGGCGGCCAGGTGTGTGTGAAGTGATGAGCTGCCAGCCAAGGCTCTGGTGACTCCTCCTTCCATTTGCGAGCCATGTTCTTCTTTGTTTTTCGTGTTCTCCGCCCTTGGATGAGGTTGATAGATTGGTTATCAACGTGGCCCAGTTTCACTGCTGATTAGACTAATAAACCTCACACTTGTTACTCTGAAAAACAGTTGATATGTAATGCTGAACAGGTTATTCTGGTATTTTATCATCTTGCTTCTTTTATTTTGGTTTTGCTACATCTATATTCTTGTATAGACAAAAACATCAAGGTTTTTTCATAATCTCACATGTCAGTAGGATGTTCATGACCTGGATCACTGAGAACCTTTGAAAGAAAAGTAGTTCTTTGTCAAAACACATTGGCTGTCTGCATTTCATATGTTCACAGGTTCATACTGACTTTTTTTTGCTGACCAACTATTTGTTCTGTGGGCGGCTCACCACAGGTGGCCCGGAAGATTGAGTTTATTGCTTCATCCGTGGCGTCAAGGCGCTTCAATTAATGAGATTTAGCATCACTGATGAACTGCTCCAGTTAAAAAACAGCCTCAGCTGGGCTATGGTTGGTACTGAGATATATCTAAATACAGCTGCTTGTGAAATGGATGCCGTGAGCTTTTTTATTTTTGCTGCGCTGACAACCACACAGACTCAATATGCACACTGACATTCATTGTACTTGACCAGGTTTCTCTTGCGCATGGTAATAAGGGGCTGTAATTCAGGGGACATACAGTATGATATATGTCTTCCAATTCTCAGAAGCATTAAAAAATACCAGCTTGTACTAAACTTTAATAGGAAATGTCTATGTTTCCTAAAGTCTCGGGTAAGCTCTTTGGACAAAATGTCACATCCATTTTTTTTTTTTTTTTTTTTTTCATTTAGAGGCCGGAGGGTGTGGATTTACATTATTGCATGTGTGTTAACAAAGCACGAAGCAGGAACCTTGAATTTGCTGGAGCTATGCATTTGCCATGAATAGGCATTAGCTGAGAAATATTACTCAAGAAATAACACAAAACACAAAAGATTTATAAGTTTGAATGCCTTTTAATGGGTCTTTCCCATGTTTTATTTATGTCATGTCATGCCCTTAAGCTGTGGAACTCTCTCTGCAAAGGCAGGAAAAGGGACTCTTGAAAATGCCCCCTAAAAACTCAACAGTGGATAATTTGAAGGTTGGTATACAAATGAGGTTTAATTATTATAATAATTATTAAAGTATTTTGTGTCCATGATCCTAATGGAAAGTAAATGCATGAAAAGATCCTATTTCAGCCACTTCCTTCAAACCACCCGCTTGTGCAGTTTCCATCATAATTGCTGTAGAGGTTTATGAGACAGTGTGACTATATGCCCGTACGTGCAGGTGTGGGTTTATAAGTGTGTGCATGCATGGTCCCAGATGACCACGAATAAAAAAAAAAAGAAAAGAAATAAAAAGGGAGAGCTGCAAAAAGTCTGAGGATTTACAACCAAGGCACGGCCGTTCAGGAGACATGAGTCACGCAGGAACATTAAATATTGCAGTATCTCTATAATGTGCGTGCCTCTGTCTGGGTTTGTCCGACTTTGTGTACGTGTCTGCGTGCGTAGTTTTGTCCCCCGTGAGCAAGACGGCGAGCGTTTGCGCCCGTCCTCGTCTCTGTATGCATGTCTCTTAATAGGGCTATCATCTTCTCTTGCTTGCTTTACCATTAATGGCTTCTTGGCTGGCTTTCAGCCTCCTTTCATTATTAGCCGGTGACCACGGCGACTTCAGTGTTTTTCTGATCGTCTCGGCCGATCTCAAGACAGAAGGGATCGACGGCAAAGCGGGGAATAGATGAGAAACACAAGGAGGGGTGAGGATAGTAAAGAGAGGAATGATAGATGAGGGACGCTTGATTTAGGACGGGTGATCGCTGAGAGCCTACGAGTGAAACAGGGCAAGGAGGGTAAGAATAGGTGAGGAGAGATAAATGGGTGTCATATGGGTGGAATTGGTGCATAGTAATAATAAAGTGCATAGATGAAAGAGTGCTGGCGAAGAAAATACGGATAATAGAACGGGCTTAAGGCATGTGAGGAAAGATCAAACCTCCATCCAAAGGACAACAGTGATATATGGTTTCGCTATTATATTATTAGAACCTCTTCATTACTCTCCTCCATCTCTGTCTCTTCTCATTCGTCTCAATAGTCACGTTAGACTATTATCTGCCATTCCTTTCTCTCTTTTTCTTCCCCTTGCTATCCGGCTGCTTCCATCAGCAGCAGTATATTGCTGGGCAGTGTATTATGGCGACCATTATCTGTGTTACAGTAACTGCTCGTCCGCTGATAACAGTAATCAATTACATCTCTGTTCAAGCACTGAATCAGGCATTACTTTGTATGACATACTCTCCTGATCTCTGCACCCCCTTTTTTTTTCTTTTTGGTCTGCAGTTCAAATATCTCTCCGACCTTATTCTCTTTGAATCTCATTTCTTTGTTTCTTTCATCCATCCAGAGTTTCTATTTTTGGGTCTCAGTCCCCGAAGCTTGTGATAGACTGCATACAGTATGATCTGGATTTGGATGGTGTGGCTTTATCAGCATCCAGGCTGTTGTGTACAGATGATCAAAAATCTTGCTACCTGTCCATCAGGTATCGATCAGTATTTTGACTTACATATTCATACAGCAGAAACTTTTTTCCCTTCTGATATGGTTGCAATATCACCAGAAAGAACAAAGACTGTGTTAAGATATTATTTATGCATATAGCAACAGAAAACATTGCAAGTTTGAAGACAGCTGTTGCTACTGTAATATTTGTTGTTTCATAGTGGTAATGCTGGATGCATTTGGTAGAGACCAGTGGCTGTGTGGATCTAGAAGAACTATTTGTGGCCAATTGTTGTCGATGGGCATGGATGTAGGTGCAGAAGCAGCTGTGAGTGCAGTAGAGGGGAAAAAAGGGAAATTGTACTGCCTAATATTGTGTAGGTCTCCCTTGTGCCTCCAAAACAGTTGCGTCTCATCAGAGAATGGACATGGGCCTTCTGAGGGTGTCCTGTGGTCTTTGTCTACAGAATGTAGTTAGTGGATGCGTTTGGGTCCTATGGGTTGAGGGGAGGGGCCTCTGGATCATCTCACAGACACTTGATCAGTTTGAGATCTAGTGAATTTGGAGGCCAAGTCAACACCTTTAAATCAGAGAATACCGTACTTTTTTACAGTACATACATGCACCGATCATGCATAACATTATGACTACCTACCTAATATTGTGTAGCCCTCCCTCCTCAGATAATGGATATCGGCCTTCTGAGGGTGTCCTGTGGTGTCTGGCAGCAGAATGATCAGTTGGGTTGATCAGTTTGGGATCTAGTGAATTTGGAGGCCAAGTCAGCACCTCGTGATGTTCTTCATGGTTTTGAGTTGTTCCTAAGTGTTTATGTGTGTGCCAGTGCCAGGCTACATCCTGCTGCGGATGGCTGCTGCCATCAAGGAGTGTCATTGCTATGGGGTGGGGGTGCCTGGTCTAGGTGGGTGGTACATGTCTAAGTTACATCCACATGAATACCAGGTCCAAAGGTTTCCCAACAGAACATTGCATTGTCACAAGATGGTTCACTTCTCCTGCCGGTGGTCAGTGTATAAATATATTTTAGCTGATTTTCCTACTGCCCTCTGACACTAACACTGAGTGTTGTTGATTGGTTTGCACCAGGCTGTGGGCAACGTATTTCTGTGTTTTTATCTCCCTCCACCTCCTCTTTTTGTTTTTGTAGGTGTTGATTCCACAATTGGTTTCCACCTGTTAAGTCTTGTTGTGCCTGCTAATTGGTTGGTTCCACCCCAGATTGTCCAATCACCGCCCAGGGCTTTCACGAAAAAAGGACCGCTGCTGCTCACTGCTGCTTACTTTGTTGTCTGTCGCTTGCTTTGTTAGATCTTAAGGTGTGTGGACCTATGAGCTTCATTAATGTTGATAGTTTTGGTGGAAGGCACAGTATGTAGGTGAGATTGGGGTACGCTCTACACCTTTCCTCACTTAGGTAACAAGGGTTATTGGATGGCATATTTTGATGATGCCTTTTGTTTGTTGTTTTCAACTGGGAGAAGTTTGCTAGTCAGGTCTTGTTTAGTTATATTGTTTAGTTCAAGTTGAATCTGTTAAATTTATCTTCCATCCTAACTGGACATCCTTGGTTGTCAAGTGTTCGTCCCTAAATTCTCCTAGATCTACCTAGGGACGTAACAGTTTGTTATACTTGAATACTTGCTGTTTTAAATGAACCTAAACTTAAACATAGTCAGAATAAATCACTCTAATAAAATTACCAACATATTTTGTTGGTGTTACTGTTACACAGTTGAGTTTAACAAGATATTAGGCTTTTGTAAAATGAGGTGCTAGATTCAGAATTAAAGGCATTCCAGCTATGATACACTCCCCCAGAGAGCACTTAAGGTACAGTCACCTCTAACTTCACGCTGGTTTGTGATGACCCATGGCATAATTTGCCTTAGCCTGCTGGTTCAAACACAGGAAACCTCAGTAATAATGAAACTGCGCAGAAAGGCTAATGACGAGGACACAGTAAACAAGGAAGTCGGCTTAGCTAATTAAGCTCCTAGGTGTTGGAAAATGTATGAATTATGAACCTGTGTAGTATACAAAAAAAAAATAGAGTGGCAAGCCATTCTAAGGCATTAAAACATATCAATGATCATTTCTATTTTTGAAACATCTTTTTCTCCATTCACTTTAACTACTATTTGTGTTTTATGACACAGTTTAGAGGGCAATTAATCAGTTCCGACGTTTTTTGAGCACACTGCGGCAAGTGCCCTTCATTCTTTTGCAGCAGAAGTTCCTCACTACACAAATTTTTGGTCCACCCCCCCCAAAACATCTAGGAGCACACGTGTGTGTTAATAGTACAGGGAGGGCCCGTAAACTCAGTGAGCCTGATGGCCAGAAAGTTTGTCAGCACGCAGGAACCCTTTAAGCTCATCATCATCTGGACCTCCATCATAAACCCGAGGTTTACTGCTTATTTGGGCCCAGGCATGCTCACCGACATCTTAAAAAAATAATGGAAGCAGTTTGATGAAACGGCACAGCTGAAGGATCCAGCAAGGAGGCATCAAATGCAGGAGCCTTTCAGCTGCATAGGAGGTGTAGTAACATGTTGGAAAAGTTACACATTCTCTGACCTCCTTATCTCACGATCAGTTGTCGGGGTGTGCAAGATCACACAAGCTTTGTGCGATATTAATGTAGCATCTGGGAGGGGAGACAGAAACTATGGTTAGCAGCAACACCCAGTGAGGCGGGAATGGGTTTGATGAGTTGATTTTGGATTTGCATCAGACCCCAGTGATGAGTATGGTCAGAACATAATAAAAACGCGAGCCGCTTTGTGGATGACAGCTGTCTTCCGAGTTGTTTTTGGGCAGCGAAATGTCACATACACGCGTAAAATAGGAAACTGTGACGATCAATGAAATCGCCCTGCTGTAAGCACTTAGCTGCGCTGATGAGAGGCAGAAAAAGGGAATGAAGCCAGAGCTGCCGCAAGTGAACCGTATTTCTTTCCGCACCGCCACCAGTCACAGATAAGGTGATGTGTTATTTGACAGTCTTATACAAAAAAACAACAACGATTTGCCACATTGTAACTGAAGTAGTCAAGTCTAAGACACAGCTCCACAAGTCTCTGATAATGGTATAAAATACTGTATGCAGGCTCCTTTTTTGTCTCTTTGATTAAATCTATTTTTTAATATTCTTAATGTGCTATGTATGTGTCAACTGGTTGTTACTGTCCACAGATGTTCTACAGTTAGGCTTTTAACCTTTTCTAACAAAACTTTAGGACCATCATAGTGCCGAGAGATTAAATTTGCAACTGCAAATAGGTTTTAGATGCACTTTAATGTCACTCCGTTGTTTTATAAATCCAGGTCATATGATATCAGTAAGATGGTTACTCAAAAAGTGTTTCATCATTTGGGACAGGACTGAGCAAGAGGTTTTAGTTTCTGTTCAAAGAATTTGCTTACGGTCTAATCAGTCTTAGCAGTCAGTCAAAAGTATTCACAAAAAGCAGAAACGTGAACAATCCTGCGTACATTATTACACGATGAGGGAAAAGACCACATCTGATCTGGCATGGACACTCAGAATAAGTAAATAATATCACCTGCAGCGAGCTGAAATTTGCTGACAAATGAACTCATGTATATCGGATTTATAAATGATCCAAGGGCAGCCCCAGGCAACTGCTTGCCATGTTTAAACATTGGCAAGAACTGTCATAACACCCCTGCAGCGCCCTCAAAAGTTCAAAGCTGTTGCCTGCGTAGTTTGTCGTGAATGCTGCTCAGGAATTTGCCTTTTCTGTGCACTTTTTATTTATTTTTTTTGTGTGGGTTTAAGTTCTTTAAAAACATTGCGACTGGAGGTCAAAGCGGAGTGAGGCTACTGACCTCAGATCCCACCATGTGACACAACTGGATGCAGAATCTGACCTGCGAAGGTTAATATCTATTGCCGCAGCCGATTTGTCCGCAGACTGCTATTTTTGGCTCGGCTTTAAATTCACTTAAAGTTGGAATCTATTAACAATATTTATAAGACGATAAAAAGTGGCACAAGTTTGTCGCAGCTCTAGGAGCAATGAGCTAGATCACCTGCCTCTCGCTCTCACTGACTGCTGCTGGGGCTGGTTGATGCTGGCCTGTTGTGACTGGTGCCGTGGGATGGCATAACAACCATGGCAGCGCTTTGGTTGTTCCGATTATGGCTGCGACACATTAGTTTACAATGGATGTAACATGCATGCTACGTACAGCAATTGCACGCAAGCGGGGAATTGGCATGGCTGCGCCGCTTGATCATTGTGCTCTAGCCACAGTGTTCCTGAACTCCCGCGGTGTCTTGGTAAGACATCTGTCATAAAAGCACCACAGGTTCACATAGTTAAAATACAGCCAGACACATTCATGACACCACAGCACCGGAGGCTGTATACTGCTCACAGCTCGGCTTTTCAAAGACACAGGGGAGCTTATAGCATGAGCTTGATCATTCCAGGATTATGTCAAGCGCCAGCCAGTGCCACCTTCTCGCTTGTCCTGTCCTGATTACGGCGCATAATAACAAAATATGGCCTGGGTGGAGTACAGGCTCTTTGCAGATTTTCTTTAGGGCCTGCAACGCCTTCAGACATCCAAAATTCCTAGGATCACTCTTATCAAGTGTGATGAGCTAGCTGTCAGTTTTCCCCCCAAAGGAGCTAACTTTGAAACAATACCTGTGATTTAGGTTAGCCATCACTCTCCCTTGATTTCTCCTTCACAGCGTTTCTCTCCGTCTCTCTCTGTCTCACACACACACACACACACACACACACATGCACACACTTGCGAGAGCCGTGGCCCATGGGGATATTTTTCTTTTGGCTGAGGGATCAGAAGGATGCAGAGCTGTGAATGCTTCAGCACCGCTCTCCTCTGGTGTGCGCTCTCGCTCACACTGTGTTGGGAATTAATGACATCTCTGTGGCCCATCAACAGCCCAAAACACGTGGGGAGAAAACATAAGCGATGGAGTGCGGGGGGAGCAGCCGAGGGGTGTAGAAAATAGCAGATAAACCTGAGACTTTATGTTGAATTCCTCCAGCATGCACAGTACTGCGGCAGAGGAGGTGGTGGAAGGATAATACTAAAAGGCAACTTGAGAGCAATAGGAGTGAAAAAAAAAAGAACAATAAGTTGGTGCTGAGTCAGATTGGTGATATTGCAAGAGGAGGTAATTTCATTTTGGCTTTTCACCAGAGACCGGAGAGAAGAAAGTGAGGTTTAACATTTTACGCCCTTTCCTTTAACCTTATCACATGTTGAGACATACTCTCATTGATTTGAGCTTTTTCTTTAGTCATACGCATAGAGCAACTTACTGTTGTCTTACGTCAACACCGGAAATCTATTTAACTTGTATCTTTCACCCATCTCAGTACGTTGCACCTCTGTGCCCACGGCTTGAGGGGACGGCCATCGAGGCATTGTAACAGAGAGATCCTGAAGTCTTACCGAATGCATTTCTGGGAGACTTTGAGAAAGAATCTAATTTTCTTGGGGTTTATCCAGTGCAAAACCATTTAATTAAATGTTTAACAAGCTATCCAACTGGATCAATTGCATCTCACAGACAAGTTAGACACCTCCATTATCCTACACAGCCCAACATTTCATGGACTCATGAACTGGACTTTACTCCAGGCAAGAATTTAACCCAATCAGCTAAAACAGTGTAGTAACTCCCAGATAAGTTGAATAATAGGAATTATTTCACAGCTTCTTCAAATTGCTTCTACAGTAGCTGTGTAAGGAAGGCCTAAGGCCTAAAGCTCGTTGATGCAAAGACTTTGCAGAGAGGTTATGTCTGGTTCATACCTTACAGAAATTCTATTGCAACAGAAGTTGCACAGAAGCTTTAATGATCGTTATAGAAGCAGTGCGTCACAGTACACATTGTGTTGCACCCCGCTGTTCACTGAAAGCATCTACATGTCGGCAATGAATATGGCCCTCGTAAATCGATGAAGTACTGTAGAATTATGAGGAGGCTTGGGCTGAGGACAGCCAAGTTCTTCCAAGGCACACAACTGCACCGACTATCTGGGTGTTTTTGTTTCTGGCTGTTGGCTTTTGTCCTGTGTAAGTGTTTCTTCTCTATTCCCCATTTGTTGTGGCTCAAATTCCCCATTCAATATTGGCGAGCCGAGAGTACAAGGGGTAGAAAAGGTGCTGACAGTGTGCTGGGTCTAAGCAGGCAAGCTCGGGCAAAGGTAAGTCCCTGAGCTACCCTGTCTGTAGTTTTTTTTTCTGATTCATTTACTCTGTAGCCCTTACAAGCAGCTCGTCTGTCCCTATACCCAATGGACAATAATCCCTCTGATTTATTTATTTATTATTTTATTTGTGCACTGCTCTGATATCTCCCTTTCTCTTAGACCCACAACCCTATGATCAGTTCAAATTCTTGCGGCTTCATATTGTAATATTCTACTCTGCAGATTGAAAAATCATCTGAGAGGTTTCTTGGCGCTGTCAGAGGTAACCCTAAACCTAACTGGTGCAGTTTTGAGCCAATGTCAATGTGATATAGAAGAAGCTGTCTGACATTTCTGTAAAGTCACCATGCATATTTAACCATGGTTGTTGAGATCACTTGAACGAGTGACTCATCTAAACTAGTATGCTGCATTCTACTTTAATTTCTTTATATTCTAGAGGCAGTTATTGTACCTGTATTACACATGGTTTATAGCTTTAGTAAGTAAGTTCTTATCTGTACAAAATGTAAACCAACAAATTACCAAGTAAAGGATCTAAATCAGGGGTGCCCACACTTTTTAGGCTTGTGAGCTACTTTTCCAATGACCAAGTCAAAGTGATCTACCTGTATATATATAGTCATATTAACAGCCATATTAATATTCATATTAATTGTTGTTACAGCGTTAAAGATGAATGTTTGTCTTGCTGTTTGTTTTGGAGTTGCAACGGATAAATGTTTTAGACCGGGGTGCCCACACTTTTTTGGCTTGCGAGCTACTTTTACAATAGTGTAAGAGGATCTATCTATCTATCTATCTATCTATCTATCTATCTATCTATCTATCTATCTATCTATCTATCTATCTATCTATCTATCTATCTATCTATCTATCTATCTATCTATCTATCTATCTATCTATCTATCTATCTATCTATCTATCTATCTATCTATCTACATTAATTGTCATATTAATTGTTGCAGTGTTAAAAGCTCTATCCATCTTTGTTTTTATTTTTATCAAGAAAAATTGGTACACTGCACCTTTAGAAAAATAGCGCTGTGTCTTTAAGAACGGTAGTCTTGAGTTGTCGTTGAAGTTGGGCGTGGCTGTGGACATGCGCCGCTGAATTGAGGGCATGTTGCAAATATAAAGTAAAAATAAAAGATGAACGCATGTCTTGGTGTTTGTTTTTGAGTTGCAACAGATAAATGTTTTAGACTAACATCTAAAAAAATATTTCATTGGCATGCGATCGACCTGCACTACCTTCAAGATCTACCGGTCGATCACGATCGACGTAATGAGCACCCCTGATCTAAATACTTCTTCTAGCGGTACATTGGTGCGTTTTTTGGACTCTTTGGAGACTGACACAACTATCAGATTGTCCACAATGTAACAAGAAAACATGTAGATTTCACTTGTAGCTTGGAATAACAACATGTTGAAGTATAGGAATTAAATGTTGTTAAATGTGAACAAGTTTCAACCACGACAACTGCAAATCACTAAAATCCTTATTGCAATAATAAACATGTCTATTCCATCCGATGTTATATCTTAAGTTGTTGTTTTGTTCTAGTCAGGTTATGGTTGAATAAATACTGTATATTTTATGTCAAAAATTTACATTCAGGTTCCTGCACTTTATTATCTATTTCCAAGGAAATTGCTCTGAATGATGAATGACTGCATTAGACTCTGAATAAATGTAACTTATTCACTCTTCAGCACTCAAACTCGGGCTCTGTCACCGCTGCTGCTGTATTTGTAAAGATAAATGCGAACATTAATATTTCTAGTTCTACTGGATTAAATGGAGGTATGCTCATTATTGCCCCCATTTCCATGGTGAACCATAGTACCAGTGCTCCACTGATCATGACTTTTTTCATTCATTTTGCTCACGCTTGAGTCAAAGTGGGTATACTCTGAGCTGATTTAACTAACTTGGATCAACTTTTCTGGGTTTTTTCCCTTGGGATTTGTCAAATGAGAGTTCATGAATAGGTTCAGAGTTTGTTAAAACTTGCTTTCTGGAATGGGGTCCTTATATATGCGGAGCCACATTTAATAGATAATTTCCCAAGATACAGTTTGAAAGCCACTGAGAACTGTCGCCTTTCTAGCTTGTTCGATGCAAGCTAGACAGATTTGATCCGTTAATGATGTAATTAGGCCACTGATAGAGATAATTGGACCTTTAACTTGACAAAACAACCTTGACAATCCACAAAGTAAATAGAGTCTTAAGAGCGGTTTATGCCTTTCTGAGACTAGATGCTGTAACCTACACACACAGCCTATGCCGGTGTGACCCATTTATACTTGTGTGCTCACTGTGTCTTTTTTATAAGTCGGGTTAATTTATGCTTCTACTTTCTGCTTCACTTTCTGTTTCCTGCTTTGCATTTGACAATAGTGATTGAAACTTTTTGGCGAAATTTCGGCGAAGACGAGTCGTACAAATTGTCGTGCGTTTGAACCTCCTCAGTCAATATTTTTTGGTTGTGGTTCATCTTAATTGATCCAAAACCTTGAAGTAGAAATGGAGATGCAGCCAGAAATACTAATATCATACACTACGACCAATCAAACACTGGTTTAGCTCTCGTGGTTTGCGATTTCTGGGGAGCCGCATGTCAGGCTATGGTCTCTCATGGTGTCCTAAAATAAAATGAAAAAATAATAAAATATAAACTACAAACTGCAAATTGAATCTAAGCTATCCAGAATTAGGTGAGTTCCAGTACCAACACTGTCAAAACGGTGTCAAATTCCAGGCTTTCATCTGTGAGCTGAAGAAATTGTTAGCTTCTTAGGATATGTAGTACACACTGAGTCATCATTTTGTGTTCCTTTTCTCTAGGTCCACCATCTTGAGTTGGATTGATTGCAGAATTGACTTGTGGTCACCTTAAGCACTGGAATTACAGTAGACTGCTGACTTTAGCTTGCTCACAGTGGAATTTATGGCATCAACATTCATGGCCAGCGAAGCCAACTTAGTCAGCTTGGATCAGCTTTAGGTCTTCATCAGTCCTTTTTCCCATCTGCAGGAATTGACAAAGCTGTAGTAGTAGAAGTAGTTAAATTTTTTTTTTTAACCAGTATAGCTGACAAAATCTTCAAAGTCACAACTGGTTTCCTTGAAAGAGTAGATGCAGATTCTTTACTAGACTGCGTGTCGCTGTTTTTAAAATAAATCACAAGATAAGTATTATGTGACGTCATGTGACAGTGACACAGAACAAAACCTTCAACAGACATTTAAAAGGATTTTTCTCATCATGAGAAAAGACGGAATGAACATCCTGACGAAAATGATGACAGATTATAATTAAATGGGATTATGTAACGAAGCAATTCATTGTGCAATTAATTGCCTGTAATATACATGCATCATCACATTTGACAGTAATAGGATTTTGTGATCACTAAACAAGCAGAGACAAAATATTTAATATGTTTATTAATGAATCAGAGATTGCACTGGTAACAATAAGACATGCAAATGCAACCTCGCAGGAGAGTAATATTTCATAGTGAAGTGCTGAAAGGCTGATTTTACTAAGCACTTCAGCGTTCAGTCACTTCAGTGTTATCAAACAGTATTATTAATGCTGCTTTTGTTGAAGAAGATGAGTTCTGGCGCACAGAAGGGCATAGATCAGCAGTGTATTCACTCTAATGGGGTGATAACGCCCACACAGAAAAGCACTAGCATCTTTAAGTGACAGCTCATGCTGTCTGTTTCGGTGCATACTGGTCTGAAGAGGTCACTGGATCAGTTTTAGATAGATCTGGCGCCTTCAGCAGTCTGTGTAGGCAGCCAGTTTGGTGTGGACCAGCTGGCTGTAGTTCACACGCTCGGTTAAAATCCCAATCAACAGCAACAGAGCAGATATAATGAATTAGCAAGCAGAAGGAAGGATGAATTAAAAAACAGTGACTTGGAAAACAAGATACGTTGGCCTTAACAGCTGGACACATCAGTAGAGGAGGAGAACACAGAGGTAGAATTGTCGTCAGGGAATGTGGCGGCTTTGAAGTCCAAAACCTGATTAATCCAAAGATAAATGAACCATAATGTTGTTGCTGTGATCACTTTTGAACTTAGGACAGCACATTTCTTGAAGCATATAATGACATAAGAGTCCATGAGCATGGATTGGTTAGTCAGGGACAGCTAATCAGATAAGAAGCCAAGACAATCAAGTGACCTGAAATGTCCAGTGTCGTCTAATACTACTAATAATTTGTTTAATAATGTTGTTCTGTTAGACACTTTGAGAATTTGATTTAGTCTTTTTTCTAAAATGTGTGGTATGGTGATGTTTTCCCTCCACACAGACACAAATTTCTGTCCATGACAACATTTGTGCTATGTTTAATGTCTCCAGCTTCCGCGTCCCCTGTCCGCCCCGGCTTACCCAAAGTTTGATGCCAACTAACTGTCAGCCTCATGTCGTCACCGCAGCTTCACCGCGTTCTCTTTCACACTTTTGTGTTTTGAACATCCACATCAAGCCGGAAGCCAAAATTTGTCACTTTGTTTTCCTGCTCGCTGACAAATGCGTTATGAAACACGACAGAATAATGTTCTTCTGAAATGGGCGCTCATTGTTTTTGCTTGAAATGCATCCTCACATTTTAATAAATATTCTTCTTTTAGAACTTTCTTTCATTTTGATTATTTGACAGAGAAAATCAAAGCTGCAAAAAGAATGAAGCCCTCATGAAAACATGTCATACAAAGAGAGGTGAGGATACATATGAAAGGGTTAGGAAATGGTTATGTATTATACACCAATCAGCCACAGCATTATGACCACTGACAGGAGAATAACGTTGACCATCTTGTGACAATCTAATGTGGGAAAAGGTTTGGACTTGGTATTTATATGGCTACTCTCTCCGGGTACTCAGGCTTCCTCCCACCATCCAAAGACATGCTCATTAGGTTAACTGGGGATTCTAGGTGTGCATGTGAATGGTTGCCTGTCTCTGTGTTGGCCCTGCGATGGACTGGCGACCTGTCCATGGTGTACCCCTGCCTCTCGCCCGATGACAGCTGGGATAGGCTCCAGCAGACCCCCGTGACCCTTAACAGGAATAACCGGGTATAGAAAATGAATGAATGAATGAATTTATGTGGCTACTTCTCAGATATGTACCAGCCATCTAGACCAGACCAGGCACCCCGACCCCATAACAATGATACTCCTCGATCCCCCCAACCCATAGGACCCAAAGGCCCCCACTAACAATATTCTCTTGCCACATGACACCCCCAGAAGGTCCATGTCTATTTTCTGATGAATCAGAACTATTCACTAGATCTACACAGTATTAGCATAATGTAATGCGTCATCGGTGCATAAATGAAAGCAATACTTAGATCTTCATTAGATATCATGCAACAAAATTGCTGCCAGACAGTTGCCGTTTACGGTATGCAAAGGTTTGGGCAAATCATGTGCAGTAACCAACTTCCAGGGTTGAATAATGAAGCTAACATGGAAGTACTAAAAGCTGCAGTTCCTCCAATGACCACTTGACACTGACTCCAAAAGCCAGGCCAACTTTACAGCAGAAATGAACTTGTTGTAGGGCGGTGAATTGTTAAGTAACTCACCCGCTTGAATTAGATCAAGGCTGAAAGTTGTGTATAATCAAGGCTCTTCCTGTTTTGAGTGACAGGTGGGTGTCTTCGAAGGTCTAAGCTAAATGTCCCCCATCCACTCCAGCTCCACCCACGATCCACCTCCTCTCTCATTTTTAATTAGGTGGGAGTTAAGGGGATGGCCAGTGCCACCCACACTGAACTTAATAACCACTCTTCAGGAATACAAAGGGTGACGCCCCAGAGGGTTTGTCCGTGTCAATTGTAGCAGAGTCATTTATTCCAAGGCATAATGCGTCACTCACTGGCTTTACAACTGAGTGCTGGGGGGGAGAGGGGGGACGCCAACAATATTTTTTGAGTTCTAGCTGTTAGGCTGCAGAAACGTTTGGTAAAAACAGATTAGGACACAAGAAGGGTTTTGGGACGAGGTTAATTATGAGCGATAATAGTTAAAATAATAGCAATTACACCATGTGTGAACTCATCAGACATGCACTGTAGTCGTCTTTGGTTTCCTATTCATCAAGGAAATCCAGCTAGATCTCTTTAATAAGAATCGGAAGCCAATTATCAAAGCACAAAGACTGCTTACCTGGCAGTGACAGTTTGAGACGTGAACACACAGTTCAAGAAAGAAAGACGACCAGCATTTCCAGAATGTTGAGATTGGTAATAAATGTGCCAGGAAATTATTTTTTTTTACCCCATAGTCAATGCGTGCAGTGAAATGGGTAGAGGAGCGAAACATCTGGATCATTGCTAGCCAAGGTTTCTCAAACCCTCTAGCAGTAATAAAAAGACACACAGATACAGGCTACAAATTGAATTGCTCCTCACATACAACTCCCTTTTGGCAGAGTGTATGAAGGTGACATTCTGGAGCGAAAGGTAATTTAGGCAAGATAGTACATGTAGCCAAGAATTTAGCAGATTGTACACACAGCTTTGCCCCACGAGCTGAAAAATCAAACTGTGCTTGTAATTTCTGTCCTTTACTATGAGATGAAGTAGGAGTAGATGAGTTGCCAAATTACCCATTTTCCTACACTTACCTCTGTAGCCGTGAGATCAAGAGAATAAAAAAAAAAGAGAAAGTGCTGAGAGCGAAGTTCGGAAAATGGTAGCTGCTAATTAGCCGCACACAGCCCTGGGCTTTGAGAATGTGTGAACATTTGTATGCAAGTGCGCATCCATATGTGGCCGCGGAGGGCTTCCGGGTTCCAGTTTTAGACTGAAGACACGTCCTAGCAGTCAATATCCCCAGCTTTACTTCTGTTCAAAAGTTCATTTCAAGTTTTTTTTTTTTTTGAAAGTGTCGATTAAGCTAAATAAAACTAATTTCAGCGCGCCGTCTTTAGAGAAGAAATGATCTGCTGTTTTCTTTCTGTCCGTGCTACGGCTTCTTTTATGTCAGAAGCTGATAAATTCTCACTTTCAGCCTTTTATTTTCCCCTTCCTCCTTTCTAAATGTCAGTGCCGCCAGATCACTGTGCCGTCGTTCCACCCCTGAACACCCAAACGGAATTGAGGGGAGCCAAGAGGAACCGGAACAATTTGGCTTGATAGCACACCCTCTGCTCAACATTGCTAAGCGACCACCGTGAACTCAATTTCGTGAGCCTTCCCTTACCTAGAGGCTAGAGCTTGTGACTGTGACTGTGTGTGTGTGTGTGTGTGTGCGTGCAAAGGGACCCACTTCTCAAGTGAATCATCCCAAAATCTGTGCAAGTTCTGGTCTGTTGGGTTTTGGTCTACACTTGTGCTCGGTGTACGTCCGCGTGTGTATAGTGCTGGCGTGGATGTTTGCGAGCGCGTGGCATTTGTGTGGTTCTGCATGAGTGAGAGGTCTCTGGCCCAACTAGATACCTCAGCTGTGGACAGTCACACTCATATTACAAGTAAATGACAAATGATGGAGCATATTACTGTGTGTGTGTGTGTGTGAGAGAGAGCGAGTAAGCAAGAGAGAGGTTTCTAGTGTAAAACACAGGCCTCCGGGAGCTAAACATTCATATTCATCAAAGAAATAACTACTTCATTGGCTCTATGTGTGCTCTATTTTTTACCACAAAGGCAAACAAAATCTATATTTGGCTTCATAAGTAACCCATAATGAGCTTTAATTTTATGCAGGCACTCGCATATACCATATATATTTATATAATCTCTCTCTCTTCTTTCGTATAAGTACTGCAACTATTATTATTACATTCAGGATTTTCTCTTTGAACTGCCTTAATCAATTCTTTTCTGCCACCTTCACAGAGTGTGGTTGGAAAATTGAAGCATTAGGAGCCTCTTTTTAGCACTTGATCTTAGCTTTACGCCCACTGATTTGGCATCGCTGGCACTGCTTAGCTGAATATGGCAATCAAACACGGAAATGTAACTTAAATGGACTGGCTAATAATTTATCCCTGCATGCCAGGAAACAGTTGGTGTATTCAGCTCTGGCTACCTCCCTTTAGACCGGTGCTGGATCTGATTGAATCCAATGATGCATTGTGGTCAAGTGCACAGACAGATTTGGAGGGATGCAAAAAAAAAATGAACATGCAGAAAGATGGACAAAGGTACGAATCAAATGAGAATGTATGCAAATCTACAACTAGACTGCAGCTTTTTTTGTATAATGTCCAGGTTTCGTCCTTGAGTTTTCATTCATTGTAATCTGTTGCAAAAGGTCCAACCAGTTTCAGAAGTTCAGCAGCAATAACATGAACGAACCCTGCAAAACAGTCGAGACTGAGACAGAGAGCAGCCTTTTGGGTTTAAATTTGTTGTGACTTTCAACATGCCGGTCAGTCTAATTCAAGCGTCCTCCCTGCAATCATATTTGAATATTCAAAAATAAGAATGGGAGGGGCAGCTAGCACAGGTGTTGTTCTCTCCGAAATGTGACTCACGAGCTACCTGCAAGACATAATGTGACATTTCGCAGGCAACAAAACATACAGGGAGAGGATTCTGACCTTTTGGAAGTTCAAATTTACGAATCAAATTGATGTGTGCGCATGCAAACACACACACAGCCGTTCTGCCCCTTACGCACGTTACGCCTCAGCGTGATCTTCTAGAAACATGGTCGTTACGCCCATGCTACAGGAAAATGAGCAACACGGAACATCATCCTGGAATTTGAATTGCCACATTTTTAATTCACTGGATTTGCAGGTCTACTCTAGATATTCTTCCAGTCTGATTTTTCCCCAGTCGGACATTGGTAATAAAACAGGCAAAACCTCTTTTCTTAGTGTTTGTAGAGTTGTAAGTGAAACAGAACAGCTGTTATGTTATTGTTTGTAGGAGAGAATAGCTGGGAGGTTTATTATGTATTCGAGAAAAACGATGTGTGCATATGAGGGGCAGTATTACTGAGCTTGAGACACTCATATCACACATAAAGTATATAACAATGAACAGTATATGTAAGCAGTGTGTGGAAAAAGTGACTGTTTAACTAAAAGAAGATCGTTTCATTAAACAGGAATAGTTTCTTAGTGGAGTACAGCAATCTTTACAACAAAGTCTTGTCTACAATATATTGTATTTTTGACGAGAGGCGACATGTCAATGGTCTCTGATGTTACTGCAGTGGTGGATACTGATGCTGCTTCTGTCATTAAACCTGTGAAGGACTGATGAGAGGTTGAAACATAAAGGCTCATGTAGGGTACCGCGGGACACGGACGTATGTAGCCCACACCGGTGCGAGACATTTAAACTTATGTGCTCGTCAGTCTGGCTCTCTCTGTAAAAACGTCACCCACATGCTAGTTGGCGCTGTCTTTTAGTTTGGGTTAATTGTTGTTTCTATTTCCTGCTTCACTTTCAACAATGTGACTGAATCTTTCAGCGAAATTTCGTCAAAGACAAGTCGTACAAACGCTTGCAAACTGCTCCTCAGTTTATTGATCCAAAACACTGAAATGGAAATTTGTGGTGCTGGACAAGCAGCCAGAAATACTAAACTGCAAATACGCTACTACCAAGCGGACACTGGATCAGCTCTAGTGGTCTGCGTCGGCATGACGCATAGTCAGGCTACGGTGTCAAACTGATGCATAAACCGCCAATTAGAGTGTCCTGAAATAAAATCCAAACTGCAAATTGAAACCAAGAAGAGACATCTGTCATCTACTGATTTCCAGAACTGACTGAGTTCCAATACCAACACCGTGGCAAAACACAGTCAAATTCCAGGCTTTCATCAACGAGTTGAAGAAATTATTGGCTTCTTAGGATGTGTAGTACACACGGAGTCATCATTTTGTGTTGCTTTTCTCTTGGTCCACCATCTTGAGTTGGATTGATTGCAGAATTGACTTGTGGTCACCTCAAGTACTGGAATTACACTAGACTGCTGCCTTTCTGCTTCACATTCGACAATGTGGCAGAAACTTTTGCTGAAATTTCACAGAAGACAAGTCATACAAAACTCCTCAGTTAAGCTTTCCTTGATGTGTTCCATCTTTATTGATCCAAAACAGTGGGTGTTCGCTCACTGTTACGCTATTAGGTTTAGGAAAAACCCGGAGTTTAGTCTAAAACAGAGCACATATCAAAAAGGAAAGCCCCATTTTAGCTGAAAAGACGTTACAGTGAAGAGAGCAGCACAGGACATTTGGTCAAAGTCTCATGATGTGGCACAGCACTGGTGCCAAAGGGCACAGAATGGCAGTATCTGTCACCCTGGATATGAGAGTGGCTCCTTATTTCATTGGAAACTATTATGTAAGTATGACTATAGCTTTGTTTGCTGCGATAGAATAGCAGTGCATAGGCGTGATGGGGACATAAGAGAGTACAAGAGTGCACAAGGGAAGCGTGGAAGTATGTGGGATGCTAGAGTGGTGTGTGTTTTATGCTGTGTAATGGCCTGCCATGCTAGTGCTAAAGGCTTTCTATCTTGCTTGGACAAAAAAAACAACACACACACACACACACACACACACACACACACCTAGAGCCATTACCTCAACATCCCCCCAAAATGCCCAGGGAATTAAAACACCCAAGCTACCAGACTTGACTTTTAAAACCTGCAGGTAAACATTACACATCCTTGGAGCCATCGAAAAGTAAATGTTCTGTTCCTGAATATTTCCGGATATGAACTTGACCTTAGTAACCAAGCAACAAAACCAACACATTGTTTATATCCCATCTCCGTGCCTGGTATTGACTACAAATCAAAGAAGGCTCATACGTGTACGGACGCATACGTGCATTCTTTTCAATGTCCTAGTGTGAGACTGAATCTTATCCAGACAGTGTCTATACGCCCCTGAATGGATGTGGAACGTTGCCATTCTCATTAACAAGAGGGCAGTCCCCACTGTCTTTGTATGCAGAGTTTGATCTAGGAACACTTTCCGAGTGAGTGGTACTGAAACAATTGGTGTGCCACTCTAATCTCAACACTGCTGCTGAGCGTTGGATCTGGTTGTATTTGGCAGACAGTCTCCCCTTGTGGTGTGGCAGCCTGCAATAGCTCTGGTCTTTGTGGCGCTTCATGGTTGCCAAAAATCTGAAGGAAAGGTCATTTATACCGCCGGCACAGTGGGAGAAAAACACTCAGGTGTCTGCAAGAGACGCCGGCTTTGCATTGAAGTTATGCATCCGGTCTGAAAAGTAGCAAATCTTTCAGTTCCCGGGGTGTTGTATTATCTACGTACAATTTTCTTTGCTCTCAGCTGGCGGTCTGTGCAGCAGAAGAACTTTTCGCTCTGCTTCTGAAGGTATCTCATTTTCCAGTTCTGGCATGTATAGTCACTACGCGGCACGTGTGTTGACAGGCAGCCTGTGCTGAGCCGCAGACACAAGGACGAGCTGAAAGTTACCAAACCCAGTGCGATAAATTCTAGCCGTCTTTAAATAGCTCTTAATTTGATATCAATTAGCAATTTCATGCTTACAAGGTATTCCAGATCGCTGGTAACTCATCTAACTGCTCATACTGTTTGCTTCAACTAGACGGTAAATAGCAAGCAGCAGGAAAATGAAAAAAAAAAAAGAAAAACGGATGGCAGGGGAGAGCTGCAAAAAAAAAAAAAAAAAAAATGAGAGCGCTCCAAACCCCTCAAATCCTGGCAATAACACCCACATACTTCCAGATGTCACACCACAAACTTCTAATAACTGTGCGTTATTAACAGATGCCATGAGTCCAAAGAGTGTGAAGGAGACATAATGTGTAATATTCAAGACTTCACATTGTGTTGTGTTTACTGTGGTGGGAAATAGGCTTCTGTAACTAAAATAGAGAGCCGGCTTTATTATTAATGAGTAGATGAGCATACATTTGCATTTCAGAAAAGGGAATTTGAAGACGGTTTGCAAATGTGCCCTTTTCAGACACGGTGTTTTAAAATGCATTTCTTGCATTATCCCTTTTTTTTTCTTCTCCCCCCTCAATGTTACTTATCATTTATCTGTTTGTTAAAAAGTAGGTCATTCAAGGGAACACGCCCACACATGGAGACACATGGATGAAAGAAATTTTTGGTATAAAAGGTGAGGTGATTTATGTTGTGCCCCGCCTTGTTCCGTTCAAGCCCGAAGTGCTCAGCCCCTCAGCTTGGCAACATGTGTCAGCCTACATTAGGTGGACCAGTGAACAATGGCCTCAGCCAGGAGCAGGTGGTGGTTACTTGAAACTCTGAGAGGAGGGTGTGCATTAACGGCCGTGCGTGCACATGTGTGCGTGACGGGGGAGAGGAGGGGAAGGGAGGCTTGACTGGTCTATCTGCCATCTGGAGCAAGGAGACGATCCCAGGTGAGGCGGAAACTTGAATGTGCTGTTTCTATCAGTTCACTGACCGGGCTCTCTCCTGGATCCAAACGCTTTTTGGAGACGACAACCTCCTCCCCCCCTCGGTTCCTTGCTATGCCTCTAGTGATGGCACACACCAATTTTGAGAGTGTGAAATGAGCCATTACAAGGTGTGCAGCACCCCCTCTTAAAGTGGATTGACCCAAAAGGGGATCGGCAGGCCAAGTCAAGTTTATTTATAGGACATCTTCCACAAAGTGATTAAAATCTTCAACGGAAAAACAAGGGGCACCGCTGTGTGTGTGTGTGTGTGTGTGTGTGTGTACAACAGCAGCACTGTGTTTCAGAAATATCTGCTCGCAGCTCGAAAGAACTGAATGAAAGTCAAGGGAAGGTTACGAGAAATGCTAAGGAAAACAATGAAGGGGTGCAGAGGAAGTGATGTCATGACCAGCACTGTGTTTTCTTTTTGTGGACGTTTCCCGCTAAACAGTTTCAGTTGCGTTATTAAAATGATGCAAAGCAAAGCAAATTTGATAAATAATGCATAGGCTGTGCTGAGAAGATAACTCCTAATAAAGCTAAAGATGAACCCTGAGACGGAGACCCCGCGCCTTCACGGCAGAGATATGCCAGGAAAGATGAGACATAGCGTGATACAGTGGGCGATTGCGAAACCATTGCATAAAACATTTGATCCATAACTGATTTTGCTTGCTTCTAAACAACATATTATTAATTCCTACCGTTGCATAAAACATTTGATTGCAAAGCTTCCGATGTTTCCTCTGAGATTAATGTTAAGTTGCTTGACATTCATGTACATTAATTACATTGTTCAAATCAGTTTCTTTCTTTTTTTTTTTATTTAGAAAGGCCACATAGCAAAGTGGTGATACTGTATCATAAATAGAACCTCAATGGAACGTTTGGTCTTCATAAACTTCTTTTTCTGTGCAAATGGTATAACAACACAGCTCGCAGCGTCTTCTCTCTAATCTCACATGTAGAATTCTTCACCAGTTAGTGATGATAAAATATTTTCGTATACAGCCTGCGTCAGCTTGTATTATACGGAATAAAATAAAATAATGACTGCTACATTAAGACGTCAAGTTTCGGTTTTATATACCAGCTGTGAGGAAGATACAGTGTAACCCTTTTTACACAGTTTAAGATTAAAGAAAGCAGAGAGAAGCGGCCAGATATGCATGGAGTCAAACACATTTGTCCCATTTAATATTCCGTGGAAAACCTTTCACAGTCGGTGAATGTCAAAAGTCTTGAACTCGTGGACATCAGCAGACTTTGTCCTTTCAACGGCTCGTCCACAAGGCTCATGCTCTTCAGTCTTGCTTTTATACGTTTTTTTTTTTTGCAGTTTTGAACCTCTTTTTTTTTTTTAAGATTTATTTTGTTAACAGAATACAGGATATTAACGGTGTACAATAAGCATTACAATACACTACAATGCGTTCAAACGAGGGAACATATATATACATGTTTAGGCTTATACACCACAAAAGGATCATTTTTGAACAGTTTTGAACCTCTTTATTGTTTCCTTTTTTATACTGAACCGAAACCAGACCTCAGTCTGAACGGCCACTCGAGAGTCCCACTTAACAGTCACGCTTTCCAAGAAGAAAAGCCCCTCTAATTACCCATGAATCCTTGCAATATGTGCACTATCCTGGGACCCAGCAAAATTAAAGATTGAGAATTTTTGTAATTTTAGCATAAACTGAGTCTATTGGGTGCAAATAAGATGTTACAATGTATTTTTTTTTCAAAAACATCTTATATTTGGTATTTTTTAGTGGAAAACAGGTTTCAAACTCATTGTTCTCTTGTCTGAGCCGACCAAATTATTGCTGCGATATCAGCAACAACAACTAACACAATTATGAAGTTAATTAAAACTTGTAACTGAAATATAGTTACCTGGCACTGTTCTGAATGATCAATGATCAGAGTGAGAAATCAGCAGTTTCAAAATGTCCACAGAGGACGCCTAACCTAAACCCTTAATTGGATTGTCATCAGCCTTACAGTTTATTCATGCATCAGGAGTCAGATTTCTGAATGGTAGCCCTAAAAGCTGTTTCATGTGTTTGTCACACACAAAAACAACTTACACTTGGGTTTCTTTTGGTACATTCTGCCTTTCGAAGTGCTTGATTTCTGCTAAGTCCCAGCTTTGCAGACCCTGTCCCAAATGCAGCCTACCTGTACACCTGTCAGGTACTTAACCGCAGTCAAGTCACTTGATGTCCTACACATGAAAAGCCTACCAGCAACAGGAACCATCACATTGTGTCTGGAGCGATACGTAAGCTTAGCAGTTAAATGCATTACTGCATTTAACTGCTTTTATGCTCGAGATTTATCTCTGCTGTCGAGCAAATACAATAACATCGCATTAAATATTTAACTTCTAATCTTACATGTTGCTCCTGACACAAGGATCTCAGTGGGTGTGACACAATTTCAGTTTTCAAACAAATTTTCAAATCCCATGTGCTGTTTTGAGTAAAACTCTCTCTTCTTCTGTCAAATTACCGTCACCTGTGATATCATGAATTTAAAAAAAACAAAAAAAAAAAACAGATGTATTGAGTCCCAATGTCCACGACAGGGGACAACATCAACAAAAAGTATACTGTTCTGTGGTTGAAATCTTGTGCATATGAATAAAACTGATTTTATTGTTTGCTAAAACCATTTTTTAACTCAAACATGTCAGATATCCACCATGATAAATGTATGTTCAATTATTTATGTCTCTTGCTCCCATAAAATATGGCCAGTGAGATGTCAGCCATTTTGAGAATGCAGAGCTCCTTTTGCACAGGTAACACCTCAACCAATGATATACCACTGGAAAGGCTCAGATATCCCCTACATGGCACAACAGTCCTAAATGATAGAAGAAACATGAATTACCAGATCCCAGGAGCTTCAAGGGGCTATATCTCAACCACTGTTTCAGTACTGAAATGAATCTAAAATGAAAGCTTTTGTAATCATTATTTAATCTCAAGCTAAAAACACGTATAGTCTGGACTGTATATGACAGTGTTTTGTGATAAACACTCTTAATTAGTTTCTGTGTTTCTCTCTGTTGGCGTTATCGTTGGCAGAAGGTCACAGAAACACTGCCATCGATGTAAAATGTCCAAATTCTCTTTTTCAGCCCACACTGCCTCAAAGTTTCTTAGAAGCTGCTGACTTCCATATAACTGAGACAAACATGGCATATTGAACCTCATCCACTGGTGCAGTCCATTCTCCTCACACCGCCGTCTCACCAGCCCCTTGTATCAAGGAACTTGCACAGACAGCTTTTTTCCAAAATGGCAGTGCAGACTACTTTCTCCCGCTGTCCCCCGTGCCCACACACCACCTTGCCCTAAAACATCCCACCTCACCTCTTCACCCCTTTGATTGTCTTCTGCAAGACAATTTTCAAAGCTCAGCCGGTTGTCAACCTCGATTCTTCACAGGCCTCCAGCCTGGATCATCACTATCAACGGAGCAAGCACTGGAACATCCACTGTGACTCACCCGGTTCATGTGGAAGGACGACTCACACCCAGATGCATGTCTGCATGCTCTTTCTCTGTTTTGAATTCAGAGCCCACTCTGCTGGCACGCTGCAAAAAATGATGATCAGCTTGTTTCTGCCCGTACCTATTGTGGAATCCATTTGAGAGGGGCCGCTATGTTTCCCCTTGGACGCTGCAGAAATCAGGAATAACGTCCAGACTGCTGAATCACTTTCCAAGCCGGACAGCAGGCTTGTGCACAACCTTCCGCAATGTCTACAGCTTTTCTGCACCCTTTACTGCAGCAGTTCCAGCATTGATTCAAACTTCATTATGCAATCATTAGTACAGTTTATTCATTTTATTTAGAGGAAGCGCATTAGTGTAAATGTTTCAACTTCCTGCCTTGCTACTGTTTTGTGTATGTGTGTTGATGTACTGTTGTTTGTTTCTTTGCTTTATTTCTGTTCACACGATGAAATCAAGTACGGATGGGGAGACTTCCTATTTCACCTGATGCTGATATTTGCAGATATTTGCAGCATTGCACTGAAAAACAACAACAACACACACACACACACACATATATATATATATATATATGCACTCTACGTCTAAAAACGTGTCCAAAAGGACATTTCTTGCAGCGTTTGACGCGCTGAACCCCCACCACCACCTCATCCCACCCTCCTCCCTCTCCCACCTCGTTTAGCCTCGGGTCTTCGTGATTGGTTCACCCTTCATGTCCGTCAAGACCATGTGGGCGGGACTCAAACAATCCACTCGTGTTCAATGTGCTGTGGACTGTGTGGCACAGTAGACCAAGAGCGGGGCAGGCAGTAGTAAGGCATCGGCGGCACATATCCTGTTCTTGGAGGACGACTGCTCTCTCAGCCCCTGAGGTTTACGGCTGTCCCGTACGTAAACTGTGTTTGTACCTTATCGGCGGTGCATCCCAAACATTTATTCTTTTTTATTTTTTTTTCCTGTGGAGCGAGAACCTATCCGTTTTGAAAAGCAAAACAGTCCACGGGTCTTGAAGTCGGCTGTGTTAACCCCGTTTCCCGGCGACGCACAAAATACACACTCCCAAGTCCACCTGGATAGCTGGCAAAGCCGTCCGGTTCTGTTCGAGGTTCCAGCGGCGAGACGGAGAGGAGAAATTGGCGCGAGGACAGGAGCCAGAAGAAAACAAAAAAAACAAGGAAGACAGGATGAATCTCAAGAGTAATTTGATTTTCACCCTCTACACTATTTACGGGATTCTTCTGAAAGGTGAGCACGGGACAAGTGGTGCGTAGGTGCGCGTGTTGTGTGCTTGCGCGCGCGTGTGAGTGTGTGCGCGTGTTTTTCGTGTGACTCCGCGCTCATGTTCCAGGCCAGCAGCAGGGCAAGATGAAGGGACAGAACGAGCGGTCGCACACACACACACACACACACACACACACACGCGGGACCTGTCGGAAAGATGCGGCGCCCTGCTTCTTTCTGCCCCTCCGTTGACATGTACACGTGTATCCGTGCCAGCGCCTGTTTACGTGTGTTGCATGCGTGCGCCTTTGTCTGCCAACGTGCGTAGCGCGAGGCAGCCCGGAGGAGAGTGCGTGTCCTGCAACATGCGGGATGTCTTGGATGTTAATGCTGAGGAATGAGGGTGAAACATGTTTCTCCCCCGTTGTGTGCGCGCAGGATACGTCCCGGGCATGGCCGCGGGCCACAGACTGGCGCGTCTCCTGCGTGTGATGAGGCGTTATGGTGTTGCGAGTGAGTGGAGAAAAAAAAAAAAAAAAGACACACCTCACTGTCAAATAAGCAACCTCGCGGCTGTTTGTGGATGTGTCCTGGAGACATGGCAGCGTTTTTACGCGTCAAAATGTTTGTTGATGCCGAGAGCTTCACAAGCTCATTTTCGCGCAGAGCTCTTCCAACGTGGAATCTGTTTATTGTTGCGTCTCCGTGTAACATTTACACCTGTGTTTACTCTGTTCTGGCTGTTGCGCACGATCAGCTCCGTTGAGCTTTGTTTGCGGAAGGATTAAAATAAATAAATTAATAATAGAAAAGGTCTTTTGTCAACAAGCTCAAACGCAGTAACAGACACAGATATAAATCAGCTGTATAGGCGTGCCAGGAACAATATGGCTCCCAATTCAATTCTTAAAAAGTTTCCTGTTTAATAATAATTATATGTGGTGATATTACTGGAGGCTGTGTCATTGTCTTTGTACATTTCAGTTTAGAGGATGGAGAGAAGCTTTGAGCATTATTCCGATCTCCAGGCTGTTTTTGATAAGTTCACTATAAACACCTAACTGTGGTGTTGACACTGTAAACACAAGGGAAAGGTGACATTAGAGGTCAAGGTCACAGTGAAGTGTATACACCTGCTTATAAGACAGCACGTGCATGTTTTACGGGCGAGCCTTAAGCATATTAAGAATAAATAAATAGATTTACATTTATTTTTCCATTTTTTGTCTTTGATGAAACGGTGCCGCCAACTTTTTTTGTGTCCTACCTCTCTGAAATCGACGTGCGAATGGCCGCAGGGTCGAGGATGGACTGTGGTCACGCCGTAAAGGCATGTCAGCTTTCATTTTCCGTCAAACTGGAACGCGGCGTCATTGCTACCCTTGGTGTTGATATCGGGCTCCTATTTTGAGAATCATGCTTTATGCAGAAGCTCTTTCAAGTCTGGTGCGATTTGCAGGGCATCTGAGTGGAGCCTTTACCCAGTGATTCCTCGGTACGCACTGTGTTTAAGTATTGAATGACACTCGACCGTTAATGCGCGCCACAATGAGCTTTAGAGCACTTTAAGCCCCTCAGATCCCGTCGAGATGCGTTTAAGGCATTGGATAATGAATGTATTCACATGAAACGCACAAAAAAAAAAAAAAAAAATACCGTCATCTTGACTTTAACCGGCATTTTCCACCAGAGTAAAGGAGAAATCCCAAATGAGAGATCATTTGGGCTTGATTCCCTTGATCAATTGTTGTCGTCTCTTTGAAGTGTGTGTGTGTGTGTGCGTTAGAGAGACAGAGCGAGAGAGAGCAATCCTTCTTTAATAACCTGACACGATTAAGGCCATTCTTGACTTAATTAATTGGTGTGTAATGAGGTATCTTACGGTATATCTGACAGCTTCCACTGCAGCATTTATTGATGCTCCACAGCTTTCCTTTTTTATTCTCTTAAGCGCGCCACGCTCGTTATGAGTGTGTGTGCATGCGCGTTTTCACGTGTGTGTGTTTTCATACATTCCTGCGAATTTATATAAATACACGTGTGTCTAAGAGGAGTAGCAGCAGAGTGCACGTCGGGCTCATTTCATGTGTGTATCCCTACCTCACACGCTCCCATGTTTCTCTTTTCTCTCTCCTCCTAACCCTGAAGAGGATAATGCTAGGCTGTTTGATTTGAACAGTCATCTCTTGGTGCAAGACCTATTATTGCATAGGTTCCACGCAGCCGCCGGGTCATACTCCCCCTGAATGAAACCCATCAAGCCGAAGACATATCCGTGCGCTGTGTAAATGACAGCTGTTTCAGCCCCTCTGGCCCCGAGCCAGCTGGCATCAAGAGATCCAGAGGCACTAAATCTCTGTCGGCGGCAGGACCTGCGCCATACATAGTGTGAACGTGAAGTGTTGTGATGGAGGTCGTTGTTTATCAACAGCCCGAGTTGTTAACATATTATCCAGAGTGTCTCATGTGCCCGTGCCGTAGCCAGAGAAAACAGCCTGTTATGCAAATGGGCCTCTTACGTAAGAGCTCGGGGCTGAGCAGCAGGCGAGGGGAGATAGAGGCGGAGAGCGACAGAGGGAGAGGGAGATGTTCTAGAATAGAGGAGTTGATGTGTAAGAGTAATGTGGGAGCAGGGGTGTGGAGGAGGAGGAGGAGGAGGAGGAGGAATGTGCAAGCTCCTCCACCTAAGTGTACGTGTGTGTGATTTGTGCACCGGTTGTTGTTTGCTGTTTGGATGCTTGTTTATCTCCGCTGCTCGGTCTGTTTCCTGTCGCTCTGCCTGCCTTGCAGTCTGTCTGTTTTGAACTCTGATCTTGCTAGCCTAAATACAAACCCCTGCTGAGGGATGTGTTTATCCCCGCAGTGAGTCTAAGCTGCTGAAGGCTGACCCTCCATCCCTCTGTACTTCCGTCCATTCCTCCCTCGCCTCATCCTCCCATCCTGGCGTGGAGCTTTGTACCACGGCAGCGTGGGAAAGCTTCTGATAACAAGCAGCCTTGTGTGTGTGTTTGCAGAGCCACTGATTACACGGGAGAAACAAGATGTTCTCTCTCTCTCTTTTTTTTTTGCTCACTTTCACTCTCCCTTCCACTTGTGCGTGTCTGCGGCTGTGTGTTCGTTTTCACGGCCGCGCTCCGACACGCGGCATACGTAAGCTACGCTGCACCTTACAGCCACCCCACGAGACTTCAATGCCGGGTATCCTCAGCAGAGAGGAGCCGGCTGGATGTGCATCACGCAGACGCTCAAACACACGTACACACACGCGCATCGAGCCCCACTGTGGATTCATTGCTGCTCTGCCAAGGGATTTCCTATGATCAAAGCCAGTCTTTTGTTAGTCCAGGTGTTAAAAAAGTTAAAACAGACAGGAGGAGGCGGCTGGAGGGGAACGTGGTAAGATTCAGAGCTTACAAGCTCTTTGTGGCAGAGCGGCGATGTACCTCTCCAGAACCGCTCCAGAAACAATTACAGTGATCCCGCCACCTGCTCCAGTTGTTTCCCTTATCCTTAAACTTTCCTGTTTGGGCAATTTTCTTCTTGAGAATGAACATCTATGGCGAGCTAAACGCAGACAATCTCGCGGCTTGCTCAGACGTACAGTTAAAGCGAGGAAAGAAGAGGCAGGCGGCATTGTTACCTTAAAACCATGGAGGAGATGAAATGTTTTATGCAAATATCCTCCAGTATGCAAAGCACCAGCTGATTTCTCAGCTCCCAGACCAGCCTGTGGACATCCCTGAGCCTGCAAAATAGGATGAGCCCACACCAAACGATGCAATGCCAGAAACGTCGTCACTTTACTTTAGGGTTCCACTCATGTACGGTATAGGTTGTTGAGAGGTTTACCAAGAAACCTAATAAGTCCCCTTTAAGTAATACTACAGACCTGATATCTGAATTCTTAAATACCGCTGGATTTAATAGGAGGTAAGATTCATTCCACAAGCAGTGAATGTCCTGTACATGGTGCGGAAGTTTTAAATATATATTCAAGGTTTCCAGATTGTCCCATTCTCATACACATCACCTTCGTTTTAAAGCACTCATTCAGTTTATTAAATTCTGCTGTACAGGGCTTTAGTGATCGAGCAAGTGCCCTATGAAATAGGCTCACTCACTATCCATTCAACCACTGCACGTTTCAAGCAATTAAAAAAAAAGATAGATCCGCAATTATGCTGCCAAGTGTAAATTCAAGAACACTTCATATTTTCCGTATAAATGCTGTGAGCTGTGCTTTAATTCTGATAAATAGTATGTATTAATCTGAATGATGGGCATCATGGCATGGAATCAATAGTTGGTGCGCTCTTGAGGTTTGTGCAAGTTTTCTAATGCACAGATGAACATTTTTGTAAAGGATCCGTGTAGATTTTTGTTTTGCCGCCAAGGCTGCGTTCCGCGTCTCTCGGGTGAAAGCGTAATTTAGAGCCAGCCCAAAGATACCAGAGATCAAATGCAGCCCCCCCACGGAGAAAAACAAGCCCACAGGTGGATACGGCTGCAGCCGAGGCGTCAGCAGACGGCAGGTTCGCACCCCAAATAGACCTCCCAGTTGGTGAAAGTGGCGTGCAGGCTCAGCTAACATATCAGCTGATGGGGCTTTTCTTCAAAGCGAACACGTAGCTGTGTGTGAATTAGAATTCAAACTGGCGTGTTTATCGCTTTGAGATGTTTATGAGCCTGCTCCGACTATTCCGCTGATTCAATTTAGTTGCATCATTCGCATAAAGAAACTTTAGAAGGGCTCGTAGGATTCCCACTTTTGGTCAGTTCTTTTTGACTGACAAGCGTCTTTTGTTTTTGTTTGAGTCAAACCTCAGCGAGCAGATATCATCTACTCCCCTCCCAATTAAATATGGGCGCAGACATCAGTGGATGACATTGTCTGTGTTGCTGGCCTCGAGCGCGTCTGCCTGCGTGCACGCGCGCATGCATATGTGATGGCTGTATTAGCGCAGAATTCCGAAGGATTAGCGAGAGGCTAATCTGGAGCTCCAGTCTTTGACAAGCCATGTGTCACTAATCTCAAACACTCTGGAAGAAAGAGACACAAACACAATCACCTTTTGGATTAAAACTCTTCATATAGAGCGCGTTCTAATCTTTTGCTTTTCGAAAGACGGGGGAAAAAAAAATCGAACTGAAGGAGAAGTTTAGGAAAACGAACACGCGCATATGCATACATGCAAAGCAGCAAACAAATGAAGTGGCTCGACTTGATGTGTATTTGGTTTAACCTTATGTACGCCACGGTTTCTCATATGGTCGTCTCGCTGAACAACTCCTAGCCTAGATAAAGTTCTTTTTTTTTTTTATACTATGTGCTCTTTCATCTGACAGCTTCTTTTCATACATCTCCCCGAGGGCCACAGTCTGGAGTCTCGGTAGTACATGTTACAGTAATCATTTTCTTCAAGAGAGATAAAGATATGGACAGCAGTGACTCTGCCTACTCTCCTCTCGAGCCCCGACCCTGTTATTGTTCAGGGACTCTGCGTCTGATCTTGACAGAAATTAATTCAGCCGAAGCAAATTTGTCCCATATTGTGTACAGAAATATTTCTTGCTCACTGAGCCATATTGTACGTGTGCACGAAGGCCCGGCGGGGTAAAGACAGCGAGAAGGTGAGAAAAAAACAGCTGACATTTGTTTGTTTTTCGAGGGCTACGTCGGCTCCGATGACGTGCACCAAACGAGGGGATGAAGCTTTGAGGGTAACGGATTTGTTTTACGGTATTGTATCTGTGCTGGTGTCCCAGAACTTGCAGAGAACATGATGAAGGATTTTGGACGTAGAGTAAAAAGCAATAGCGAATGAAGAGAAAGATCCAATAGCAAGCCCTAAAATTTGGGGTTACCAAAGAAACAAACCCAAGGATATCACTGCTTTTTTTACACAGTCCATGCTGTGTACATTTTTTGCTTATTTTATTTAGTGCAATACATTGATTTGGTACATAACTGCGGAGCTTGTACTGTATACAGTAACAATATGGAGTTACGGCGTGGTACTAATTGAATAGCAGGATTTACAGCACCCACAAATACACAACTATGCACTTGTTTTAGTGTTATGGTCTCAAAGGAAAGCTGAAGCTAATTGAAATATAATTCCCCAAAGACACATGTTCATGTTAATTGACTCTGTGTGCGCTGGTTATTTATGCGTATGCGTGCTCTCGAGTGTGTACGTGTGCATGTTTTCAAATTCATATTATCGCCAGAAGTCACTTTCTAGTCCCTTGTCTAATCATCAGCTGGAGGGTCCCCCCACATCTTAATTTGGTCTTTGAAAGCTATTAGACTCTGTTTTGCACGAGCACCGTTTCTAAAAGCGGGAGAATCTACTGATGTTTGTCTCGGACTCGACCGGAATCGGTCCTTTCACGGTGGCTGCCGCGCGCCGCGAATCAAACGCCTTTTGCCGTTGTGTTGTTTCAGGGCTTTGGGTGGCGGCAAGGGAGTGTGTGCGTGTTCGCTCGTTTGTTTACGTGGGTTTCAGTCTGCGTGTGAAACCACGGAGACCATGCATTATATTTAAAGACTGCAATTCAGTGATTACTTTTGAGAGCCACGAGTGTGAAATTTCATCCAATTGAAAAGATTTTACACCGTAAGCCCACACACCTGTTAACAGACACACTATTATTCGCACACATGTACACACAGTATAACAATCAACAGTGAAACTTAAGGTTAAGACTGAGAACAAGGCTTCTGTGTTGCACTGGGAGTACTTCCTGGTTGTTCTTTGTGAATACAGACACTCACATGCTTTAATGTGTACAGTATATTTGATGTTAGCCGTGTAAGTCCTTCAGGTAGGCTGCTGTATCTCAGGAATCATCTATTTATTCTATATTATACACATACACATTGACAGAAATGCATCCACATGTTCTAGAGGTCCAGAATACAGATGAGTCTTAAACATTATCACAAAATCCACATTTATCTTTGTGGAATCCCTTGGGAATGAAATAAGGAAGATTCCAGACTGACGACAAGACCGGGGTGATGATGAGGTAGCTATGCATTTTTTTGTTTGTGGTGTTGTACAGATTTTTTTTGGGTGTTAAAAAGACAAAGTGGAGCCAGACTTTTGATTTGAAAGAAGATGATCTTTGATTTCTTTTCCTCGCCATCCACCATTTTTTCCCGCTGTGAGTTAAGCTTGGCACATACTCCGCAAGAAGAAATTTGTTCTTGTTCTCGAGGTGACCAAGAACAAGAGCAAAGTTAGTTCTCGCCAGGTGACTTATTCTTACTATACTATACTATACGTACAACTCACGTGCAAAACTTCCGGACAGAAAAAGGTTCTGACCGGCTGATGTGTCGAGAATAAACTGTGAGGACTCCCAAACGAGGGCTGCGAGAACAAAATAGCGTCAATTTCTCGCTTCTTGCAGAGCATGTAACAAGCTTTACTTTTCTTCACCGCTAGTTAGCATGCGTTCACTTTATCACACCACTGTTACAAGCAGTGAAGTAGTAACCAGTGTATTGATAATGTATCACAAGAAGAAATAATATAATGTATTACTGTATCTGTATTTCTTCCCCTGCTTCGGTGTCCTCCATTCACAGTGTAATCTATATTATATCCCAACATGGGTCCTGTTTCCGAGTATTTTAAAGTCCTGTATTGGTTCTTAGTTTGCAGTCTGGCTCCTCTCTGTGTAGAGATTGCTCCAGGCCTGTTGTAGAGGGGAGGGAAGATGGAGTCAAGTGAGACAATTTATAACAGTTAAAAACCAAATGAACTGAGACCCTTGGCTTGGGTGAGCGAGCGGCAGCATACATAATGCGCCTTAGGGATTTCTTCTGCACACACATTGTGCTGTGCTTTGTGTATGTGTGCGTGCGTGTGTCCAGCTAGCGAACACATAGAAACACACAGCCCCCTCCACCATCTGTCTCTGTTTGCCACATTGCAAATCCATTATATGCTACACAACATTATTCCCCCTCGTCCTAAGTGGCACACACCCCTAAGCTTTCTTCCACCATCCTCCTCAGTGGAACGGTGACAATTTGCCTCCACATCTTGGTTAAAAAACGTGTGGCATGTTTCCAGCTGGATTTTAATACATATTTTCATGCTTCGTTTTTGTTTTGTTTTTGTTTTTTCTGTAAGTTGGTGTTTAACATCGATGCTTTGAGATTTTACAAGCCTGATCGCTTGTCCCTGATGCTTCGCGTTGAACTTGCTGTGACGAGATATTTTCTACCGGTCTCGCTGAACTGACGCCGGACTCCCGATAATCCCACCTCATCCAGAATGATCAATTCTTGCGTTTTGGGAGCGACGCGAGCACGCGCGCGCTGCATGGCGCTGGCTAAGGCCTGGCTCAGTAGTTTTATAGCGAACTCATCTCCACTTCTAATCAAAAAGCTTCCCCAGCTCTGAACCTCCTGCTGAGGAAACAAAGAAGTTATTATGTTTTTAAATGGTCTCCAATTACGGGTAATTTCACTGCCTATCTTAAAGCTATTTGCTTTTCTCTCACTTTGCTCCAGTTGGGTAGAGCGAGCATTGTGCTTTGCGAAAACAACGAGCAGACAAGTTAGACATACAGCAGAAGCATTCTTTTGGAAGCAGAATGCGCTCCCTTTCTTTGCACTGCCTCTCCTCATCGCTTATCGTTTGGAATGGCAAACACGGTTAACCCAAATCCTTCTTTATCTTCCTCATTAGTGTTCGTGTCACGGTGCTATCAATTATCCCATATATCAGTCTCATGTACAGTCAAAATCTTCCATTGGCTGAAGTGAGTAAAGACCTGTTAAAATCCAGTAAGGCCTGATTGCGAGCGATGCCTGAAATGTGCGCTGTCGTTTAACATAAACATTGTCAATCTGTCTTTAGTGCGCTGCTCAGTTTGGAGCCAGCATTTTTTTAAAAGCTCACACAGCTTTTGTAATTGCTTGTCAGAGGCTTGTTTTCAGGGCATTTTATAATTCTAATTCATAATCTGTGGCCCACCTGGGAAGTGAATCTAGGTGGATTAATTCTGATGGATAGGATTTGCGTTGGAACCTTGGCCGCGTGCCCCAGCTTTTAGCAACAGTCGTTTGTTTTTAGAGTTTGTGGCATTTCGGTGATGACTGCAAAAAAAACTCAAACGGCTTCAGAAATTTTATCTTATTATTGCTGGTAGTGTTCTTGTAAAAGATCACATCATTGGTCCTCTTCACATTGTTGGCCTTGATTTAGGAAACCCCGGCGGTGTTCCGTGACCTCCTCCTTTTGAAACTCTGCATCTACATATTCCCCTTATTCTCGTTTCTTCCTCGCCTTTTGTAAAATCACACTATGGCTACTATCCCAGACTGGTTTGCCAACATGCAAATGCCGCTCTATGTGTATCCAGTTCAAATGGACCAGCTAATGCTAATCTCTGCTAATCCTCCCAGAAGCACCCTCAGAGCAACATTATATTACTACTCTGTAGCTGTCATGGATAGCGCAGGAGACGGGGACAAACGGTGAATCGAGATAGAAGTCAAGCAAATATTAAATCATGAGAAATGACACATGCAAAAGCCTCACGCCAGTGGTCACCTTCCGATACCCGCTGCACACGCGGAGCGCACACACGGAGCCGCGGACGTGAGCTATTACTCAAGAGATAGGCCAAACATCTCTGGGCACCGCTGTAATAATGAGACAGTGTTAACCACAGTTGCACTGAGGTGGTAAATGGTAGCCCACTGTCCTGGACTAAGCGCTGATCCTAAGCCCTTGCTTTAATGCACCGGTCACCCTAATCCTGACCTTATTAAAAAGTGAGCCTCTAAAAAAAAAAAAGCTGTATCTTTAGACTATAGTATTTCCTCAATTCAGCTGATCATAGGCAAGCCAGTGTGAGAGGAATCGACCTTCACACTGTAATCGTGGATCTTAAACCCTTAGGAATTATGGTTGCAGAGCCGGGTTCAATACAGAGCAGTTAGGAAACCACAGTGAATGAATAGGGAGGCACCCGGAAAATAAATATTTGTCTTTTACTGTTGACTGTTGCAATGCAATGTGATACCCTTCAATGCAGAAATACTAATTTGACCAAATAATAATAATATGAAATGTTCTTTCAAAACTAGATAGATATCCTTCAGACTTAATGCTTGTAGCCACATGGTAAATATATACTAATTAAAATGATTTATTTTCCTCTATAATGAAACGCTTTTGATATATTTTCCCAACACTTGCACCCCCCCCCCCCCCCCCCCATATGCAGCCCTCCTAAAAATTCAAATGATCTTGTCACGAAATGGATTAATCAGAGTCTCACTTTGTTCTCTCATCAACACACAGTTCAGTCATGGCGTGTTAGCGGAAGCATTTCTGGCTTCCCTTTGCCTACAAAGAGGTATTGCTGCAATAAATAGGTCTGCCCCTCCTACAGATGCAGACTATGACATTTAAATCGATGACACTTTTCCTGTTTAAATTAGGCGTGATGCTTAAATCGCAGATATTACGGCGCATTATGTGTGCGCATGGTGACGCGCAGCGAGGCGCTGTTTGAAACCGAAACATCACTCTATCATCCTAAAGCCAGAAATATCAGAGACTAGCGCTGAATGAACTTGAAGCAAGTAGACATTTACTCGCTAATTTGTATCAAATTGGGCCTTTTAAAGTATGACACGATACCAAACAGAATTATTGCCTGGGCTGCTTGCAGGGCTTTCATCCCCTTCCAGCTTGATTAGCAAAATTAGTAGCATAATCCCCTGAAGTAGCAGTTCTCCTGTGGGTACTTGTCATTCAAAGGAGACCACCTTGATAGGAGAGATAACAGGAAAGCAAAAGGTAGGCGGAAAGCACAAGCAGACAAAGGCGGCAGAAGATGCACCGGGAGGAGGGGATGGGTTGTTCTGAGATGCTGTGTGAGTATATATGCCTGTGGCTTGGCTGGTATTCTGAATGACGTGGTACTGGCCACTGCCGCGTCGCCGCTCTCTTAAAGCCTCACTGTGATAAGATGAAATGAGACAGGGACGAGGGTTTCGGCTGAACGCTGGGAGCGCGCGTGTCATAAATGGGTTAAAGGTGAAGGGATGAGAGAATTAGATGGATGTGGGGGTGACTGGGGGGGTTGGGGGAGAGTACGCGGAATACCCTGGTGTGGTGGGGTAAAAATAAATAAATAAAAGAGCTAAAAAACAGAAAAGCAGCCATGCATGAGATATTCAGGAAATGAGCCTTGACGCAGCTTTCGGTCCTGTTCTCGAACACACAAAGTCGCGCGCCCCGTCTCGCAAATGCAAGACATATACGCAAGCAGTAGCGTGAGCCGTGCGTTATGTATGCAGATCAAATCACAGAGATAAACGGTAACAATAAAGAGGTGATGTTTTTTAAGGTCCATTTCCTTTTTGCTCTGTGAAACCGTGAAAGCAATAAAAATTGTAGGTTCACATGATTCGTCCTTTGCTCTGAACATTCCTGATGATTACGGATGGTGCATAACGGCAAACGTATAGCATACAAATCTTAATCTTGGTCTTAATGCCAACTTTGCTTTTCGTTTCTTTTGGAAGGAAAGTGCAGCCCCGCAAAAAACGTGGAGGCTATTGGGTTGGCCTTCCGATAGAAATGCAAATGGCTCCGACTAAAGTACTGTCTTTATCTGCATTTCTGGAGTCTGAAAAAAAAATGCTGGATATTTATTCCCACCTACTCTTACTTTGCCAGTGCAATGGTCTATCTCTCTCTTTTTGGCTCTCCTTCCATTTCTCTGCTCCCCCATCTTCTCGTCTTAATGGTTCATTTCTCTCTAACCCCAACACCTCACTCTCCAGTGTCACCCAGGGCTTTCATCTTGCCTGGGTGCTTCCTTTATAAGAATACTCCAATTGGCAGACAAGCGCCCTTGTCAGACACCATTCATTGCACTTGCATAGATATGAAAAGTGTTTTAACAAGCACCACTGAGTTTTGCACCGCCGCCGAAACTGCATACCAATGGCGATGTAGATCCTGTGACCAAATTAAAGAAGCGGTGAAGTTTGCAGACAGTTATGTTGATGTCCTTGTCAGACATTAAAGTTTCACCGCCGCAGCCCCAAGGTAGTAAGTAAGTAAAGTTTGCTTTGCTGTGCCAGATATCCGTGGAGAATTTGGACTTAGAAATGCAGCAGAGAAGTTAACTGAACAAGATTCTGAGTCATGTTCTTTTGAATTTGAGTTTCTTGCATTTAATTTGGTAAAATACATCAAACTGAATCTTGGCTGACACAACAATAACTTCCATTTGGTGTTCTCATGCAAAGGCGCTTACTGTATAATTGATTATTTTGTTACTTAGTTTAAGTTCAGACTTTCCCTCTTCTGACTGCGTGTTGGTAACGCAGACAAAAGCAACAGAGCAAGGCGCAGTAGCCATTTATCCCATGTAAGCTGTGATTCTGCCGGGAGGGTTTAAATGGCTGCTTGAATGGCTTAGAATTCAACGAAAAGAAGAAAACGACAAACTTTGCCACTCAAGGTCTTTTTGCTTTTACTTTTTATACGTATTTTTGTGAAGACATTGTCTGTTTTTAAGAGGATGGAATAACCCTTCGTGACATCCCCTTTGGTATATCTGAAGAACGTTTTTGAAGTTCAGTCTGGTGGCTCTGGCTGTTACCCTTCTTGCCTGTGCCTGACTCCGTCCAACACTTGGCAAATTAAGGAGGTGGAGCATGGGTGGACCTGAGCCAGGCGGGTAACACCAACCCGTGTATTATATATATATATATATATATATATATATACACACACAGATTAACATTATGTCACTAAATAACACTGACCATCTTGTGACAGTGTTCTTCTGGAAAACTTTTGGACCTGAGATTTGTGTGGATGTCACTTAGATATGCAGTACCCACATGTTTAAATACCTTTTGCTGCTTATTCAAGGGGCTGGAGCAGTTGACACTCTGAGTCTTGAGATTTTGGTCATTAATCTGGTTGTTAACGTGCCCTAGTCATTCATTCATTCATTCAGTTTCCTTCTGTAACCGCTTGTCCTGTGAAGAGTCGTAGGGGGTGGTGGAGCCTGTCCCAGCTGCCGTTGGCACCCTAAACAGGCTAACACAAAGGGACAGACAACCATTCACACTCACATTCGCACCTACGGCCAATTTAGAATCACCAATCAACCTAACCAGCATGTCTTTGGACAGTGGGAGGAAGCCGGAGTACCTGGAGAGAACCCATGCAGACACAGGGAGAACATGCAAACTCCACACTTTTCAAACCCAGAACCTTCTAGCTGTGAGGCATCAGTGCTAACCACCACAACGCTGTGCTGCCCGACGCCCCAGTCGTGAGTTTCAAGCGTTCATAACCCCAGATGTTCCTAACAAACCCTAAACTTTCCACCAATCTTTTAGAATGAACGAGACACTCAACAAGTTCTGTTGCCACATTTTAACAATCCGGTATCTCATCAGCTTCATGAGGTATCCAACATGAACTGGATCAGTAGTATTGCTGCCACCATTCACGTTGATGTTCACAGCAAGTCTTCAACCTATCAGATCACCATGAGTGAGACAAAATTAGTCTTGGCAGGTCTACAGGTCTACCATGTCACTGTCTTACTCCACGTCTATTTTGGATCCCTGTCCTGGTCAAAATCCGTGTGTGGAATTTGGGAAACTCTATCCTTAAAGTATCCTGATCTTCTACTGTCAGCTACTGCAGAGAAACTGGATGGCTTAACAGGAGATGATGTCATCATAACTGAGTGTTTTACAGCCAGCGTACAATGATCTAAGGCACACGGATGCCGTCTTGGAAAATATATGAAGGGCTTGCTTTATAGACCATGACATATCATTTCCTTTCTTCAGAGCGATACACACAGTCGTCCTTTTCCATCAGAATGCACCCGATCGGTACTGATGAAACCCTTAAGACTAGCAAGCCGCGTTCTTTTTGTTTCATTTTCCGTGTCCTTTATGCTCTCTGTCTCTGGATGAAGTGAGACTTCAGTTTTATGTCACTGCCAGAGCTGCATAAAGGTTATGTGCATCTAAATGACAATTAATATGCAGCATCTGGCAGAGGGCTTCAATAATTTCTGACCTAAGCATTTCTGAGTCTTGTCCTGCTTAATATGCATATATCACATATATTCCCCTCATGCAGTCAAATGCTAATGGTCGTGAAAGCGATGTGGACGTGACTTTTAGATTCCTGGGGTTGATCATCATTTGAAGGGTTAATGGATTTGACTTGGGATATGATTGTTTCAGAGCAGGTGTGGAGAAATGTAATTGGCTAATAATAAATAGTCGGCGTGACCAACGGTCGGGAAAATCCTTGAATACAGTTCAGATCATCACTTAAACTGATCAAATTAAGGGAAAATGTCGCGTCAGTTGCAGTCGAACTTGATTAGCCCGTATAGAAAAGGACGGGGACGTGCTTGATTCTCGTGGTATAGTGCTAATTTTGATTGAATGCTGCTAAATGTAGAGAAGTAAAAAAATACAGCATAATAAGGCTAAAGTTTAAAATATGTTTGTACCATAGACTGTATAAAGACAGAACAGCTCCTTAAAAATGAAGCCAAAGCAAGTAGAGCTCCCCCTGGTGACTGGATGTAGTATAGGTCATAAGCTCCGCCTCCTCCATGTTAGTGGATGGGACTTGGGCCGAACTAAAACATTAAAATACACGTCAAATCGTTTTTTTTTTCAAAGATAGTTTCTGTAGGAAGCTAATAAAATACTGATGCATACTCAAGTGTCCATTTTTTTAGTTAATTATTTGACGCTAAAGAATTAATATCTGGCTTTATGGCTCCACTCTCGGACCATACAGCACAGACTCTGGCTCCAAAGTTGCAAGATAATGCCCCCCTCATCCCAGGGAAAATAGCATCAGTTTGATCAATGCAAGGAAGTGGTGAGACGTTGTCCATAATTATATGGTCTGTAAGTCTATGGTCTGCACCATTTCGTATCATTATAAGTTTAATTTAGTATGTCTGATTATCTACCACTTTCCATCAAGAATCATATTTATTTGTGAATAAATTAGGCATTTTTCAAACTGATTATTTGTTTAGCAACCCACCAATATTTCCAAAATAAATATTAAAAATTAAGTTTTGTCATTTCACAGCACTCCTGTTAATGCCAAAGGACGACAAAGACACATTCAATGTAACAACCGTAAATAAAAACTTCACTACATACACTGATCCACTGTACATTTTTGGATGCCACTCAGCATCTCTGTCTCTCTCTCCCCCTCACCTCTTGTCTCTTACTGTGTGTGTCTGTTTCCCTTTCCCGTGTCTCCTGGAGGGAAAACATGACTTGTTTACAGTCTCTGTAGTGACAACTAAATGAAATCACATTTCCCATCAGTCAGTGGGCTAATTGAGGCTAGCTCTTCCATTAGTTGTCTGCTCACATCTGCTTTGTAGGGAGACAGACCGATCAATGCTCAGCCAGAGCTGTATACTTGGGTGCGTACACATGCACAGCCTCACACACACACACATTTATACACGGCTCAAAGTATGACTTGCAGGTGCAATCGTTTTTTCTTTCTACCATATATGCAGCCCTATCTTACCCCTGCGCTTTCATTTGAACCGACCTTTTATACGAACAAATGTTTTGCATGGAAACCGAAAGAAAAAGTGCTTTCACTGCTGCATCAGGATCAGAAATAGAAGGTGATAGGATCACGGATAATACTTTCACTGGCCTGAGTGCTTGTATTAGAGAATGGGGGAGTTGAGCTGCTCTTCCTCCATCTTTTGTGGCACAAGAAGGAATCTGGCTGTTCCCACAGTCTTGGCAAATTCTGCCTTCCCAAATCCTTTTCTCAGTAATTCTGTTGTCCTGCCAACGGTGAGTGAAAGCGCAGAAGTGCATTATGGACTGGTCATGCATGAGTAACGAGGGGCCCCTCTGAATCCCTGTGTGTGTGTGTTGGGTTTCAACTGTTTTTCTCCCCCACAGAAACCTAGTTTTTATGCAGTGGCCCTAAGTGGCCCTTGAGTTATTACACATGCACACTAACACCTACTCGGCATACGTGCACACACAGAAAAAATAAAATAAAAAAAATCACCCTCAGCATTGATTAGAAACTTGCTTTGGCGGTACACTGTAATGAATACACCCACGCCATTCTTGCAGCACCTTGCCCCTCATCCCTTTGCTCGCCACCACCCTCCTCCCCACCGCACGCCGTATTTCCACACATAATCCATCTGTAGCAGGTTGCCGTGAGCTTCTTTCGCTGTGGACGAATCAAGCCAAGACAAACCTGGTGGAAATCAAAGTGTGACAACTTACCGCGCACCAGCAAGAGATCAGTTTGCCGCAGCTCGAATTCAGTGTTGTGAGGATTATGGTGGCACGTTAGTCCAATCTGTGTTGATCTAGCAAAGCAGGAGACGAGCGGCCCATATGTCAGATTGGCGGTTGGATTGGTTTGGGGGGTTTTGTCACGCCTGCTGTAGTCCAGTGTGTCTTGGCGAATGAAGGCTTTACCGGTTTTGGTTTTCAATGCGTCGCCGGTGCCAGCGGCGGCAGCTGTCATCAGCAGAAGCATGCACAGCCAATACATGATTCAGCCACGTATGTATATTTTACAACTCTCTATTTATATGCTGTATGTAATGATGTCAGTGTATGCATTATGCAGATGCAGAAATACATTTCTGAGGCATTGGACCCTAAAGAAGGAAAAATCTATTTGTCTTCAGCTCTAAATATCCAGTCACTGGTTTGCAGAAATCTGTCAGTTCATAGCTGCAGGACGAGCATTTGAGGAGTTTGCAGTAACAGACGTAGTCGTTACTTACAAACTTCATACTTGATGAGGAATAATTCCACTAAACCCTCTCAGCCTTTTGTTCTATTATGTTCCTGTCAAACATAATCTTATGTTATTCTGTCTAAACCTACGTCCTCATACTTCCCCCTTCTCCTAACCAACAGTGACCCGGTGAAGACGTGCGTTAACGCCATCAGCAATTACTTCGGCAGAACTTGAGCCCGTACAACAAAGGGACGCATGCTAGACGTGACTCTGATTGGTTTGGTCTCGTGTTCTTGCATGCCGACGCTGACAGGCGCCTGACACGTAATAGTTGCTTTCGCGCGGTTGATCCAACATGATTTAGAATCGGCTGAATCTGAAGAGTGGATATTATCTTCCCCAAATGATATAGATTACTCCAAAGTAAACAAGCAGCCTGCCTTTGGTGAGTGATTACTTGCGCACTAAACGCACACACAAACACGCAATTCCACATGGACTCTACTGCGGTCTTTCTGATCTCAGCACACATTAGTGTCTCAGTCACATGCAGGTCAGATGTAATCAATGTGGCGCACACCTTTAAGCAAGGTCATGCGTTACTCGTTTGGCATGCTGAGGTGTATTTGCTGATGCTGCACTGCACTCATTATGCCCCCGTCTCCGTGTTCTCTTGTGTGTTGTGGGCATTACGCGCACATATACTGTGTGTGTGTGTGTGTGTGCGTTTGCGTCGTGTGCTCAGGCATGTCAACTGTGCTACAGGCACAGTTGTGGTTTGGAGGCTGATATTGTTTGGCTTTCTTTTTAGTCACATTCTATTTTTGTTGTGCCTCAAATGCAGCATGACTTTTAGCCTACGGCACGGCATAGTGCAAAGTAACAGAATGCCAGCGCACTGGATTTGTGTTATGTCTTTGTTTATGTTTGTTTATGTGTCTGTGTCTCCAATCAATGCAAACCCACTGTCGCACAAGATGTATGAATAAATGATTCAATGCCAGCAGAAATCTAATGGATTTGATGGACCTTTGTTCCTCTCTCTGACTGCCGTGTGCGTTTGTGCGCGCGTGAGTGCTTGCCTGGGTGAAATTTATGCTATAAGTTATGATGCTGGGGAATTTGCAAGTGAATGGCGGGACGATGAGCGGTAGTGACAGAGACAGAATCTTTGAGGCTCGAGGTTTGCTGTTTTCCTCAGCCTCTCAGCACGCAGCCAGCCAGAGCCAAAATGGCTCTGCAGGGTCAGCTCTGGCCCCCTGACAGGCTGACGAAGCGAGCGCTGTCTGTCAGGGGCCAGGCCTATTAAATGATCAGAGACTACCTTCCCCCGACGCCGCTCTGGCTGAGAGGCCTCAACTCCCTCCTGGAGGCCGGCCCAGAGGTGTGCGTTTGGGTGCATGCATGCACAAAAAAATGCATTACATAAACGTCAGCGTGCGTTCTGATAATCTGGTAAATTAAATGATATGAGGCACCATCATGCATGCATACTCCTCCTAAATGTGTGTTAGGAAGAAGCGGGTGAAGTGGACTCATCAGAGCGTGTGTGGGCTTTGCCTACGGGGTGTTGTCCTGTGTCTAGTGCGGTAGCCCAGTAGCTGCATTTATTTTTTCCCAGCCATTTCAAGCAGGCATAGCTGTGTGACATTGTGTCAGTGCTGGGGGACTGAGAGAAACGATGGATTTAGTCCCTAGCATACGCTAATCTGTCACTGCTGCTCATTAATTGATCATTTGTCAATTGTTTTCAGTCAGCAGCTACGATGGCTTATGAGATGCACATATATTTAGCTGCTGCTACTGGTTACACTTTGTGGCAGGAGGCGAGTTTATTAGCTGTTGTGTGCATAAAGCAGTTTTTAAATCAAATTTGAGTTACAATAGAGACAGAAAACTTGTGTGGAGAGCGAGGCAGTGAAATCCAGCAAAAGATCAGCCACAAGAGACTTGAACTAGAGATGCACTTCTGACGGACTTCTTAAAAAATGGGCTACGTGCCCCAACCGCTCAGCTACTGAGTCGTCCAGCTCCTCTAACGCAATTCTCTACTACCAGTGTGGAACAACATCTTCACAGCAAGCTCCACTGTGCCGAGTTCAAAAGTTCCAAAGGTGTTTCCTCGGGTCACGGCGCTGTTCTGAAAGCAGTCCTTCCTTAGCATCACCAAGAGGCACTGAACCATCATATGTGCAAACACCACTGAACGTCATCGTGGTGGTGTAGCAACTCTGCGAGAGGCTTTGCAAACAACACATGCGAGTCATCACCCAGCCCTTTTTATTTTCCTAAAGTTAAAGTAAGATTTTTACTCCGCAATTTCTTTCTGTCTTTGATTTGTTTTCACCCACCCTGAGTCTTTGCGGCTGCAGACAATGAGTTGCATATGGCAGACAGAAGGTTTGGGATTTTCATTAGACGACCGTCCACAATGACACTGCTTGATGCCACCTCCAGACCCATTGTGTCGGTTTGTGTCGTCTGTGTTTTCCTTCTGTCTTTTTGATAGTTATGTATTTAATATTGTCATGTGTTATGTTGAGCAGGTATGAGCAGGTTGTCCACTAGTCGCATAGTTGGTGGTTCCTCCTATCAACATCATCAGAGTGTTTTGGGGAAAGCTACTGAACCTCAAATTGCACGGTTAGCTAAATGCTATATGGTAGCGCACAGCCATCGATGAAGTGCGTGTGAATGAAGGGGGTGAAAAAGGCTATACAAACACAATCTTGATATCCTTAATTGTGCTAAAAACAGTGAGAATAAACCCTAGCTATTAAACATCCCACCGGTGAAGATTGTGTTGTGTGCATTAACCAAAAAAGAAATGCGTGCAAAAAGCTTGTTTTTATCACTGTAGCACTTGGCGTGTTTGTGTGTGTGCACATTTAGTGTGCATTCTCATGCTTTAGAGTGTCATTAATCAAATGGAGTATTATTGTTTTCAGCATCTCGCCCAAGTCTACACATTACCATTTTAATGACATTACTGTCCTATTAATCTGCTTACCACACAGCCACTGGTGCAACTTATAAAACTATCAAAGAAGTACTTTGATAAAAAGAGAGAGAGAGAGAGAGACGAAGAAAACAACAAGACCATAAAGAGAGAAGGGAACAGTAATTAAAAAGCCACCCTAATGAAAGAAAACTCGTAAACAAGAAATAGGAGTAAAAGAATGGAAAAAGTGCATATGCTGCAGTCTTGAATTAGACAAGCGACAAATAAATGGATGTGCTTTATAGCGTTGAAACACTGGGTGTGTGGCATTACAAAGTCAAACTTGATGCCTCCAGCCATAGCCACTATAATTGTAACTTAGTGCGTTCCCCAGAGCCTAATCAGATAACTAAATTAAAGCTGCCATCAACATCTTGCAGTCTAGATTTAGGAGCTCGGGAAATGGTTTCCAAATGGTTTTTAATGTCCGTTTGAAAGTTTAAAACCACGCCATGCATTCTCTGCTTTCTCAAGCATCTAAGCATGAAGTGAGGATGAGATCCCATCACGGGCGACGGGAAGATTTTTCTTTACCAGATGATGAGCTGATTAACCTTGTTCAGCAGGTCTAATGAGTCTGTGAAATTCATTTGCATGGGGTGTCGGAGGAAGACTTACGGGCATCTACAGTGATGAAGGGCAAGTAAGGCCCATGGGCTGCACTTAGCTGCCGCATCGCTTACGTTTGGGCCCTTCACCTCAATTTATAACATATATTAGGTTTTCTTTGCTCATAGAAAATTAAAAGAGCAATCATTACACATGAATCTTTTATGCATACCTCAATGTATATAATTTTATACAGGGATCGGGCATAACATTATGACCACTGAAAGAAGAACTAAATCACATTAAATCTTTTGTGACAATTCAATGTTCTGCTGGGAAACGTTTGGACCTGCCATTCATTCATGTGGATGTTACTTAGACATGTAGCACCCACCTAGACCAGACCAGACACCCCCACCCCAGAGCATCGACCCCAGCAGGATGCAGCCTGACAAAAATGGTTTAGAAACAAAAACCAAAAACAGCACAAGGTGTTGACCTGGCCTCCAAATTCACTAGATCCCAAACTGATCAAGTATCTGTGGGATGATCCACAGAGGCCCCCCTGGATTCTGTTGCCACACACCACAGGACATCCCCAGTGGACCCATGTCTATTCTCTGATGAGTCACAGCTGTTTTTGGAGACACAAGAGAGACCTACACAATATTAGAAAGGTGGTCATAATGTTACGCCTAATCAGTGTATATTTATATTTGACCACAGGTTTTTAGTCTAGCCATGGAGGACCGGAGTGAACAGGTCCTACAAAGGACTGGTGAAGAGTAAATGCACGTCGGCCTCTCTCAACCAGACGGTGTCTGAACAGACTCTTCTTGTGACACACAGCTCAAGGGAGATACAACCATTCCAAGTTTGTTTTTATTACCCAATTGTAAGCATGATTTGGGCTTTGAAAAATAAAAGAACATGCCAAGTTTAACCTTCCACAGCTTGGCTACAATGCTTAAAAGGAGACTGGGGGAACTGAACATCAAAATAGTTGCTGTCACACACAGTGTGGTTAAATATACTGTACAAACAGATGACTGTTTACAGTATAATACTCCTATACTCATGATTTCTCACTATCAGGCGTGCCTATGCCTTCTTTGACTTCTCAGAGGAGGAATATTCATCCACAGCCAGCACTACAGTATCACACCGCAGCATGCGCAGCACTAATGCAAATCCAGTAATGTGTTTGTGATGCTCCACTGTCTTTTCTCCGCAATTTGCAAATGTGTCGGGCTTTGTTTAATTTGTTCCTCCTGTATTTCTCATTAGTTCTTATTGTGGCACTTTCTTATCTTCGCTTCTCTCACAGGAACATTGTGTCATCATGTCTCTCAGCACAGGTTCCCTTTTTTATTTTTTTTTATTACTTTTTGTTTTGTAGCGATGGAGGAATTAAATCTTACACTGCTGCTGTTTTCAACTGTTGCTCTGGAGGACGTATGCTCTGATCAGGCTTTGATGATTTATTGGTTTAATGGTCAACGTTAGCCAATCGAGCCATTTTCAATATAACGGAGATGACTTACGTTATTTACAATGAGCCAAATTATTTTATATCGTTAAATGTGTGTCTCATGTCTAATCTAAAAGGCTAATGCTTTATCCCAGCATATATTATATATTAAATACGCTTATTTGCACTGCATTATATTGCTTTCATTTTATTATTGCACCCTTTGTAACAATTCTCTTCAGCATTATGCAACTATTATTGGTCTATATGGGGTCTAATTTACACTGGCATCGTCTCATAACTCAAGATGCAACGTTAACTAGCTTGCCTTTGTAGGTGCTAGCTAGCAAACTTTAATTGAAACTGTTTATTATAAATTAGGTTAATTCGCTGCTACTGTGTTTTATGTTATGCATTTGCACATTTGCACAATACTAAACATAATGCTGTTGAGACAAGGTCTTGTCTCAACAGCATTATGTTTAGTATTCATATATATAAACTGTGCAGGCTGCTCGCTATTTGCAGTATCCGCGTTATTACGGTTATTTAAAGACGGACTGATTCAAAACGGGGATCTTGTTCCATGTTTTTAATAGTTGGGATAACACTAATTAGGCACTTTCATTAAGACAGTAGAGATTTTGAGGGAAACAATGACCAGGGAATGTTTTCTGACTCTTTGCTTTATGGAAGCGAATCAACAGACAACTTTTAGACTTACCAAACAGGAGATGTATGAAGATGTTTTAAAACCTTCATGATTTTTTTTTTTTTTTTTATGCGCTCACAATTATAAAATAAGTCTTTTATAAAAGAACCCTGACCAGAAAAAATATATAAATAAATAAATCCACACATAGCTGCTTCAGTCGAGTAAGGTCAGACAGAAAATATAAAGAGAGACTGCCTGAATGGTTGACATGGGTTCAGATAATGTAGGTATGAAAATACCACAGATGCCTGTCAGACTGTTAAAAAAAAAAAATAATTAAAAAAAAAAAGCTTCATTCTGTGTTGGCTTACGTAAACAGATAGACATAGAAGTAGACAGAAGTGGCAGTGACGGCTGTTGTGGCTTTTGTATCTGAGCGGTTGCATGTGTGCAGCCAGCCTGACTGTAAATCACATCCGCACTTTGGACTCGTCCTTCTCTCTCCCCCTCTCTCCCTCTCTCTCTCTCTCTCTCTCTCTCTCTCTCTCTTGTTTTGTCTCCTGCACCGCTCCTTCACTTTGTTTTGTTTCCTTGTTGTTTCTTTTTCTCGGCGAATATGTGCAAGTGTCAGTTTTGATAAATGCACTGATGCTCTGAGTGAAAGAGGATTCCTGAAAGTCGCATCCCCGGCAGCCCAAATTTGCTGTCCAAGAAAAGGTCTTATTGGCTTATCGTGTGCTGAGGAGACCCGTTCACATAATCCTTAAGCAGCCAGAATCCAGAACATCCATCCTTGTCAGCCATTGTTCCATTCAAGAAAACAGATAGCGTGTGTGTTTTCCTGAAAACATGGCACATACATATAAGCGGTGCTGCCTACCCGTCAGTGCTTTCATGTATCATTGTTTGTTGCATGCCGCTCTATCTGACTGTGTCTGTCTGCGCGTCACTTGGAAAAGAATAACAGCGCTTTGAAGCACGGAAATGTGTCTTTATTTAGATGGTGGCAAGAGGAAGAGGAGCTTAACATCCTTCGTCATTCTATTGTAAAATTAACCAAAAGAGGACCGAGCCCATTGTTGTCAGTAATCCAACTATTTCCATTTCAAAAGCAGAGCAAAGTGGCTGTGATGGACACAAAAGCAGCCCATTACCACCGTCATTTTGCACCTCTAGGACCACGTTCGCAGCGGGATGTCCAGTGGGTGAAACTTGGCACTAGATAAAGTGGCGAGCCTTTAATTGGGAATTAGTGCAGCACATCCGAACTGACCGGTGTAGTCAGAGTTAAGTGAGTGCAGTCCTCTTTATTTTTTATTTCTTTGTATGTGGGAGAAGGGGGTGTGTGTGTGTGTCTGTGTGTGGGTTGGGGGGGGTTGTTCCCCTAGCAACCTGACCGGGGTCAGCATGTCATGCTGTTTCACTGGCTGAGTGTGTCTCCATATGCAAATAAGGCCCGCGCCAGCCTTCAAACATTAGCATTAGTGTGCATTTGCATAATATCAACTTTTGCCCGTGGAAAAGTAGGACACGAGAGAGAAAGAGGAAAGATTTAAAGAATTGGGGATTGAAAAGAACGAGTGAATATCTTACACGCACAAAAAAATAATAAAAAAAATAATAAAAAAAATAGGAGCAGGAGGCAGCCTTTTCCTGCGAACCCATCATCAGATGAAGAGTCACTCACAAATGTGTCTGTGAACGCTGAGAGTCCTAGTCCGTGTTAATGAGGTGGATACCGCACACACTGACTGGTTAAAAATGTACTGCAAAAACATTTTTATGTTTTCCACGTGAAGTGCTTAAACTCGATGTTACTGCTGAAAGAGAAATGCCATAATACAGTTGGTCTTTCACATTGCTTTGTGTGTGTGCATGTGTGTTGTTTATAACGTGGATTTGTCTCCAATCAGCTTTCTGCAAACCGAGCCGTTCTCCAGAGATCAAAGCGCCTGCCTCTAACTAGCTTACCCGTGGATCAGGTGTTGAGAATCCAGCGGGCTCGTCTCTCTTTATATGTGGATTGCATTTTCTCTGTTGGTCTATCACTTTCTCTCGGTTTATGGCGCGCTGTTGCAGCCTGTGTAGTCTCCACCGTATGCATGTGTGTATGTGTGTGTGGCGAAACGGACATCCAGCTAAAAAAGCAAAAAAAACAAAGTAATTTGGTGTAATTTCTACCTTTCTAATGATTTCCTGTGCTTGAATGAGCCGTGGTAAATAGAAACATGTAAACATAGCTTGCTGGGAAATAAATTTGCAGCACAGAACCAGGTACCAATATCACATTAAACAGCCACATACAGTGTAGGGCATTACACAAACTATCAAAGTAGGACGGAAGGTTTCTTGTATTTCTTCGTGTTTTTGTCAGTAAATTTAAAATAGTTTTGAAAGCAGCCACTATATGTATGACCCTGCGTGTGTGTGTATTTTGTGCGTGTGTCCCGGCCAACTCTTAGGAAGCCTGTTAGGCACAGATAAATGTCTGACGCTCCCTGGGGTTCGCTTTTAGTCCGCACAGTGCAGTTTTTCACAGTGATTGGATATCGACAGAGGCATCATGCTCTGGGCTATAAGTAGACCATACACACTTTCACATTGACGCAAATGCCCCCATGCACACAAACACCCACACATAATAGGTAATGAATGGATGGATGGAAGGATATTTAAAGATCATGAGCTGTGCAGAGCTGGCTAGGTCAGGCTAAGGTCAGAGATGGCAAAATAAATTGTGCAGACGTGATAGACGTGCACTCGAAGTAAAGAAGAATGAAACAACAATCTTAATGTATTAATTTTTCACTTTCTTGCTCTTTTTTTACCATCCGTCCATATATTCTTTTTTCCTCGCTCGTTCATTCATGATTTTGTAAGTTTCGAGAAAAGGCAATTGTCCACATGCAACACACGACACTGTTTAAAAGCCACTTGTGTTGCTCGCTGCTAACAGTTGTTCTCTTGAACTTACCACAGGGACGAACCCACGACAAGCAGCTGCCATTTTTTTCCCCCCTTCATTCAACCACTTCTCGACTCCTGCGTCATTGCTCCCCAGCGCTGCTTCTTCTGCTTCTCCAGCTTCTCCACATCTGTGCCGTCCTCATCATTTTTTCCCCTAGCTCCCTGTTTTATATTCACAGTGAGCAACTGCCTACTGTGAAAGCAATGTCTCCCACAAGATTTTATAAGACCCTGGCGTTTTTCTTTTCTTTTTTTTTTCTTTCTTTTGTAGATTGGGTTCTACTGTCTTAATAGGATCCCCTAATACCGTAAAATACCATAATGCGTTATGTATCAGTCCGTCTTTAAATTACCGTAATAACGCGGATATTGGATTTAGCGACAAATAGTGGCAGCTTGTGCAGTTCATACAGAATTAAACATAAAACTGTTGGGAACATTAATAACATTAAATAAAGTATCGGTGCATGAATTTAATGGTAAACCGTTAACTTATCAAGCTAACTTCGCTAGCTAGCGCTTAAAAAAGTTAAGCTAGTTCACATTACATCTTGAGTCTTTTCCTCCGGCTTTTGGCCAACTATCTTTAACTTATTTTAAATCTCCATGGGCTAAAAGTCAAGAGCACAAATGTTAGGTTTTAAAAAGTGCTGGTAGTGTCAGTTTTTATTGGTTATTACAACATGAGAAGCTTCTTATGCTAAGTGAGTTGTCTGTGCTGTTTTCACCGTTAGCTTCAATTCACTGCAGAGTCATGTGTGGGGGGAGGGAGAGATGCTTATGAGACCAAAAGGAAAAACATGACGCAAGAATGACGTTGTTTCAACCTGCATATTAGTAAATTAGACTCTGGCAGTCCGCCTTAGTGTTAGCATTGTATGGGAAACCCTGGAAAGCTTATGCAACATCTCCTGCCGCACACTGTCCGCGCAGTTTGAAAGCCCACACACAGTCACATACACAAACTGTCCGGCTACAAGAGGCACAGATGAGGCTTTATATTAGAGCAATGAAAACAAAGTTTATTGATACATCTGGCGGTTTAACGTTTACATGCAGGTATTTGTCTTTTTACTGCGTGGTAACTTGACGCTAGGCCTCATGTGTGATGGGCTGTGACAAAATAATAAGGTTGCTTACGAGGAGCTTTTTTTCTATACGCGCCATTCTGGGTACCAATCCAAGTGTGGCGTCCCTGCCATTTTAATGAGTAAAGTCAGCTAATGAAACAAACATTATCTGGAAATAAAGGAGGAGACGAAGGGTAAAGATGAGTAAGATGGAATAGGAAAAAGTCAGTTCTTTATTGCTGAATGTCTAAAAGCTTTCTATCCCACAATATAATTTAGAATCGTTATAAATCAGCCCTCTCTGCAGACATAAGTCATGCTATATAATCTATTGTTTTCTGATACTGCTCACCCACTAATTATTGGTGGTTTTTAGCCTGTTCTGATTTTCCCAATGGAATCCTAAGTGTCCGTTTGATTTCCTTCTGTTTGCACACAAATTTAAACTCCATCTGATTTCTCTCTGACTCCTCCTTCTGTTTTTCTGTCAGTCTACTTTTTAAATATTCAGTAGTGGCTTTGTGGTTTAAGAATCCTTTCCCCTTATTTTGTCGTGTCCCATCAGTAATTGTATCCAGCATATAGACAACTTTACAAAGCTTATCTGCTTGTGCTTCTTTCATTTTAAAGCCCCTTTAATTCAGTGCTGTAGTCTCACTGTATTGTCATTAATTATCACCTCGTTTACGTCACTAAATCTTACACTTTTGTAGCAAACTGATTTTTTTTTTTTCTTTTTTTTTCACACAAGTAAAACACCTGCAGTCTCTCTTTGTCACAGCTACAATACACCGCCTTCCAGATGTGTTTCCGGTGCCATGTCTTGGTCTCATGGTGGACTTCGAGATTCCACAGGACATCAGGTTACACAAAAATAGTCCTGACAGGCTGTGGCATTCATGAAAAAAATGCAGTTCAAAGAACAGCATGTACTGTATATATATATATATATAAGTATATGTGTGCGTGTGTGTACTGTACGTGGGCGTATGTGTTACAGAGGATCCTTTAATGCCATATGGCGTGCCACATATTGTGACAGGGGCAGTCCCCGCCCACAGCTCTGATTTTTGCGAGAGAAAAGATAATTATTTCACCTTTCACTTGAAATTCATTATCAGAGGGAGAGAGAGACAGGTAAATGACAGGTAATTGCTTTTCAGAGTCAACACCATTCTTCCGCCAATATACTAGAGCGAGTGGGGAGATGTGAGGAATAGGGGGAAAAAGAAAAAAAGAGCAGGTGAGAGAAGCGAGACAGAGACGGAGTGGGAGGAATGAGAAGGAAGGGCTAATTTCCATAATGAAAAGGTAATAATTTGTGGTGTTAGTGTTAGTTTCACTCTAGTGTCTATGGCATGTCAGCTCCTTGCTCGAGGTCATTGTGCGGTACCAGCCATGCATACTAATTCATTAACCAACCCGCACGGCCTGCCCCTTCTCAAGAATGTCAGTTTCACCTTCCTTCTTTCCTCTCGTCTTTCCAATCCCATCAGCCCCCACTACGTTCTCGCCTGGCTCTCTCCCCTCCTTTTCTTTTCCCACGTTTCTTTATCTTTTTATTTTTTTCCATGCTTCATCAAAGAGACCCATATGGTAAAAGCAAATATAGAGAGGAATTACTTCCACTTGTGGAATCCCACAAGAAAAGCTGTGGAATATGATTTCATCCTGTGCTCCTTCTCACTTGTTCTGTTCCCGTTTTCTTACATCAATAGAAGTCTCCCCTTTCTCGTCTCACACACACGCACACACACACACAAACGTGCGCAATTCCCTCAACCCAGCTACATGAATGATTTAGGAGCATGCACATTGACTATCTGCCACCTGCCTTGGGCTCTGCTCAGGCCCACCTAGCGGCTGCTGGCCCTGCATGTCAATGCCTCGTGGATAGGGACTTGCATGTTAACATGGAGTGGGACACAAGGCTAGTTGACAGATTGACAAGGAGCAGACACTGTACTCCTCCTCCAGTGGTTAAAAAGATAAGTCAGGGTATCACAAAATCTCTGCCTTCAAGTCGCTTTCACCTGCGGCCTTGCACGTGTCTGGCTGAATTAACTGATATAATGAGCTCCTGGACGCAGGAGCTTCCACTGGAGCTCTAAAATGTAAAAGCATTCAGACCAGAAACGTATGGAAATGTCAAGTGTAAGGAAAACGCAGCAACAATTCGAATCGAAGGCAAAGAGGTTTTGTCCTTTTCTCGCTACAGTAGCCCTTTTTAGCAAATGCTTTTGGGAAGGACTAGTGATGATGGTTGCTGTTGCTATGTGACTAATGGAAACACATTTGAAGTGCACTTCCCCTTTTCTAGCTAAAAGTTTGACTGTTGTTTTTTTTTTTCTTTTCCCAGCGCTGTGAGCCCTAACCACATGCTAAGCTCTCAGCGCTGTCGGGAATGGGCGCGGAGAAGTTCTTTGTGTTGGGTCACACGGCCACAGTGTATCACGGAACAATGAAATAGGTTTCATGGGTTTGGAGAGTCCGCAGGTGTGTGGCTGCTATGTGTTTTACTCTTGCAAAAGGGAGGGCATCAAATAGAGTACCAGTGATTATGGTGCTGATCTTGGAGACTGACACGACAGTAAGTGGTGCTTTTGATCAAGCACAGTTTGATAAATGGAAGAATGCTTTAAGCCAAATTTGGAATTGGTTTCTTATTACACTTAATTATAAATTGCGAGTTATGAAGGCCAGGTCAACACCCTGTCCTGTTTTTCATTTTTGTTTAGTTGGTCCTTAACCGTCATTGCTATGAGGTGGGGTGTGGTCTAGGTGGGTGCTACATGTCTAAGTAACATCCACATGAATGCCAGGTCCAAAAGTTTCCCAGTAGAATATTGAACTGTCACAAGATGGTCAATGTTATTTACTTCTCCTGTCAGTGGTCATAATGTTATGCCTGATCACTGTATATTCATTGTTCTTGTTCTTTGTTTGCATACCCTCTCTGTGTATTCTGAGCTAGTGTCTCAGCTTAGACAGCAAAGGAGGAGGGTAATTGAAATTCATTGTATGTGTATGGTCACTTTCTCCCCATTAATTTTTGTTTCCATCTCACTTGCTTTTCTAAATAGACTCCATTCTTTCTCAATATAAAAACATGTGCTCCAAGAATATTAATGTGTAACTTGCAGCCAATTTTAAGGGGTTGAATACATCATAGGTTCAGATGAGACCGTTCCTGAATTTCAATTGGCGTTTTTATTAATCAAGGAGGCATAATTTTGGAGAGTTTGACGCATTTGCATCAGAATCAGCCGTTCTCGGTGATAAATGTGCATTTGGTAATGTGGGCTCACGCACAACATCCTTTGTTTATGTTTTAGCTAACGACATAACACGGCAGCAAATCACGCTGTTCTGCTAGAAAAACTAAAAGTGGGACCAATGCTAAAGTTTGAAGTCTTTAAGAACGTATGAAATTGCGCAGTTTGCATTGCTCCACCATTTAGGGTGTTGCTTTTTGATTTATGCATGTATGTGTCTCCAGGTGAGATTTTGGTCTCTGGATAACTGTGTAACAGGATTAACCCAGCTGGGTTGCATATCTCTTCCCACTATCTCCCACTGGCAATGCAGAGTGTATCAAGCTGAGGAGGCTGTCAGTGGGTGGGCGACATATTCTCCACAACTAGAAGGGGATTTTATAGAGTTTGGCAACCGGCACAAATAGGACACAGGCAGACAGCTCCCCTTCCCCAATCCACCTCCCTCCGTCGTCTAGGCTTGTCACTACTAAAAGGAGAACAAAGGCGAGAGCAGCTAAGGGATCTGATTGTTCTTGTTTGGAGGAGAAATGTGTTGCTTACATGTCGGATGCATTTTCAACAAGTTCCTCTGTAACATCCTGAACACGAGGTTTATGCTAAAGGTGTCCGGGAAGTTGGCTCGCTCATTTGAAACTTATTTCCTTCTTTCCAGATAATCAACTCCTGAATGCTCTCTGCCGCTAATGTGAGAAATGTGGTGTCTCAGAGACGGCGCGTCCCCGACTGCTGATTCAGGAGCGGACGCAAGTGCGTCAACACTTTGTCTCTCTCGAATGAATCTGACATCTACTATGGTGTTTGACAACGCGACGAGAGTGCGTCCGATGGGACCATAACAGTTCATGATGGACTGCTGTATCTCTCATATACATACATACAGTAATTAGAAATGACTGCAGTAAACACCAGCAGAGATAAAGAAGCCTAGACAAGCTAACAATGACATGACTATCTGACGAAATATTTAGCATACTGGCCGAGCTCGACAGTTTCAGCTGCTTAAATGAAAGGATATCCTAGACATTAACTGTCCAGAGAGTGAAATGATGAACATTTTGGAGCAGAAGAGACATGCATAACATGCATACATCAAAGAGAATCAAAGGGAGAGGGTGAAAAAGAAAGCGATAGGACGACTTCCAGTCCAGTGTTTTCTTGTTGGGCATTGAGGCATGGATAAATATTCTACTTGTAACAATAAGTGGAAGAGACAGAGGTTGTCTGAGAGCGTACCTCCTCTCCTCTCCTCTCCCCTCCTCTGGAAAACAGTCCACTGCAGTTTGCAGAAGTGATGTTCAGACACTGCAGGGAAAGAGCTATTTTCTATTGCTTATGCAAAATCTGTCAGTTTGTAAACTAGCAGCGCGAAATGAGGATGCGTAGCAGGAATGCCATAATTGGGCTGGATATATATTTTTTGCTTTATTTCTGGCTTCAAGTGAACATTTAATGCAGTTGGAACTTGCCTATATGAAATTCTCCTCATACATTTCTTAGCTGATGTGATCATTACTCAGTCTAGTGTCCATGTGTGAGCCCATTAGCCTCGAGCTCCGTCACTGAGCCCCCCCACCCCCTCGCTTCCCTCCCCACCCCTGCCTGCCTGCCCGCCCGCTCTCTAGAATATTCAGTTGCAGCGAGGGCTTTTGCTTTTCTGGCTGTCAGCTTCCTTGAGCCGGTGTGGCAGTGGTGACAGTTTCATTGCCGATTTCACAAGCCGCTCGTTGCGGGGCAAACGCACATGCATTGGCAATCCCTTTGACAATTTAAAACTCAGTGTACACTATAGCCATGCTGATGCCGCTGTAGTGTGTTGGCCTATAGTTACAAATTAATGGCTGTGAGCAGTGTGGAAGCGGAGCGAGTGACTCTTGTTGGACATGGGGATTTGAAAGCCAGCATGTTGTCTCCAGTGGTGGATGCGTTCAAAGCTCATTGGCTGCAGGCTTTATCTCTCCATGGGGAACTTTAGGGAGAAAAACACACATTACTGAATATTTCTGAACACAAATATATTACACAGTGTAATATAAACAGTTCCCCCTGTTGCTCTGAATTATCATATTTTAATGGTTATATGTTGGACCCAGGGGGCTTTTTCCTGTCAGGTTATGATGCTGTACTGGTCAGAATTATCATTGTACATGGGATGTTTTAAGTAATCAATTTGACCATGTGTATATCTGTAACACATCAGAAGCCATGTGCCATATATACACAGCTTGTCTTTCACGCCACTGATCCACCATTAAACGGGGGAATGGTGTGCGGATCAGCTTTTTTTGTCGGTAATCGCTCTGCCAGTTGGTGGACAGACAGGCTGCCGTGCAGGGCAGCAGACTGGCGTGCGGGCCACACAGGGGGCCGCAGACATTTTGCCTCCCCTGGGTCAGTGATAAGGGGCAGAGTACGCCGCAGGAGGCGACTTGACACCTGGGTCACTCGGAGAGAGCCTGCGCCTCATCTGGCCTCTTTGTTTCACTTTCCAACACCTCTCGATCATGGACACGCCGTGAATACATGTGTTTTTTTCACATTAAAAGCTTCCGTGTGTGTTTATTTGTGTGCGATGCGTTTTGTACCTGGGCAAAGGAAAGTAATTCATGGCAAACTGAAATTAGGTTTTTAATGAAAAATATAACGATGTTTGACAGCTGGGGGTATTGTGCATTCTGAACTGTTCTTGCAGTAATCCAAGATTTCACCAATTTTAATGTAAACACTTTAAAATATCTCTGTGAACATGCTGTAGATGATAAATGCATAAAGAAAATAACCAATCGAAGCCAGCAGGGCCATTGATAAACCGTCTAATTGCCTATATTGTATTTGATGTTTAAGGACTTTTGTTTGTCACGCTGATACTCTTATTAATAGCTTTATATATAACACTGTGTTGGTGGTATAAAATATCTCTGGATGATTGCAATGGAATAGTCTGTAACTACACATATGTTTCCCCTGGTAAAATAGGCCTCGAGTACAAGACACTTCTGTCTGTAATAATAGCATCCTTGGCAGGGTTGAACCTGTGAGATGCCGCCGGCACGTCACCACTAGCAAAAGATCTCTCTGTTCGAGGAGAGGTTTCAAGCCTTTGCTACCTCAAACCTACGTTCTCGTGTTAAGCAGGCATGAAACAGCGATGCTAAAAAAGGGGCGCAGCCTTGACTGGAGCAGATGTGACATGTTTGTCAAATGACCTACTTCTGTCCCTATTATGAATTAAAATTGTATGATGGAGACTGGGGCGACTAATGAATGTTACATGTGGGGGCGGGGCCAGGAGAGCGAGTAGAGAGGGAAAACAAAGGTTACACGGCAATAAATGTGCATTTATGTTAGTGTGCGCACGCACCAGTTCATGTGCTGTAAAGAAAAAAAAAAAAAAAAGGAAAAGATGGCATTAATCTTGAGAATAAGCACAAACACAAACAGGCATACTGACCCACACACCACCCACCAAGCATGAGTGCTAATGGCTCTTTAATTGGTTGAGTGTTTGCAGGGAGGTAGCTGTAGACAGATGTTATCTGGCCCTGCTCTCTGTAGGAGGTGAGAGTGGGGCTCTAATGGTCTGTGCATATGGAACCGGGACTTGGACCCAGGGTGGAGACACAGCCTGCTGAGCTGGCCCCTTTAGCTACTTAGCTGCTGAATTAGTTAGTGTGGGAAGAAAGTTGACTGAAGGATGATTAATTTCCACTTTTTCTTCCAGACCCTATTGTGCGGACATCAGCAAGCTTCATGGCAACAGCACTCTTGCCCTTATGGGCAAACACAGGCTCTGAGTTGGATGCTGTTTTTGATAAATGGACAGTGGCTTCACTCAAGAAAAGCTGTTTGTCTGTCTTGGCCCCTACCCTCGTTCCTCTTTCTTAGTGACTCCTTTTTCCCCCCGTCTTCCTCTTCTTTGTCTCCCTCCTCTCTCTCCATCTCGCTTGTTCCCTCTGGCTCAGTGAGGCACAACTGTGTGTCGTGAGAGATCATATCCTCTTGACCTTGCTCCAGGAGTTCTGATATATTTCATCTCCCATCGATTTACTTTCCTCTGCCATTTTTTTTATCGCCCACTCCCTCCCTTCCTTTGCCATTTTTCTTGCTCTCCACAAAATCATTTTCATCTCTCATCCCATACAAACATACTAACAGAATTTCTATTAGTCAGAAAAAAAAAAAGAATGGAGAAAAGCTAGAAAGCAAAGGGATGGGACAAGATTGCATTTTCCATCAGAGTGAACTCTGGGAAAATGTCCACAAACAAATAGAAAAATACAGGTATGCTAGCGAAGTAAAGAGGAGAAAAGAGTTGCGAAGGAAAATCAATGCACTCATGTGCATGCACGTGTGCGTGCACACCCACATACACAATAACGTTTTAGGGACAGGTCCTATTTACAAAGCAGCCGTTTACGTCTATACAACAGCAGCAGCACTCCACTCTCTCTAAGCACTTGGGTGTCACTACCTGTGAGATTAAACAGGAGACCCAAAGCAAGTTCTTTTCCTCAAGTGACTTTTTGACCTTGATGCCCCAGCTAATGTGTTTTGACTAACACAGTCTGTCCCATTAGCATCCATGCTGTTGGAAGCCACGAGGTCAGCCGCCGTATGGTGTAACGGTCAGGGTTCAGGGTTATTGTTACGCAGGCAGCATAGGCGTCGTGTTTACTGTCTACGGAGGTGACTTGGCTTGCGACCCACTGCCCTGTTGCATCTGGACCTTCGCCTTGGAACGGCTATTTGTCATTCTGAGCGTCCGACCTCAGCCGTCACTCAGATCCTGTCACCGGCTCTCATTCGGCGTGCTTCATGCCTGGTTAGGGATGAGTGGTGAGAATAAACCTGGAAAGAAAAGAGATATCTCACGGAGGATTATAGCGGTCGGACACTTCACTATTTTGCCTCATTTTTTTTCATCGACGAGCACGAACGCACATCGCTGCAGTGAGCGGTACATTTTCCTGGTCAAAAACAAGAGTGAGTCAACAACTCCGGGTAGGAAAGCGCAGACAACCAACAGCAAGAACAGACTCCCTATTGATTTGTCGGCTCGATTCAAAACAACGTTATGCAATATTGTCCTCCACCCCTCTCGCCATTGTAACTAATTATTGTCTTAATTTAGCCATCAACAAAATCTGGTATGTGTGCAAAGTGCATGCAAGTGCTCATGTAATCAGATTAACTCATGCAATACCAGATACATTTAATGTTAATGAGATCGAGATTTGGACTGTTATCTATATTAAGGACGTTTCCACTGAGCAAAAAATGAATATGAGGTGCTTACATAATTCACCCTGCCATTGTCCCCGTGATTTTGTTTTTCAGTTGACCCCATTGTTTTGTCTGTCTCTCCTTTTTAGTCTTGTAGTAGGATTGTTTTTTTCCAGAGTAAACTGAGACAGTAGGGTCAGATTAGTGTCAGTCTATGACTAAGTTTATGTTTATGCACACACATTAACAGTTAGGTCAGTGTCTTGTCCTCCATCTGTCTTTTCTGCAATCTGCCCATTTGTTTGTCTCGTCTCTGTGCCCCCTCTTTCGCCCCAGTCTGTTTGTACTGGTACAGATCCCTTTTGTATTTTGTTCCTTAAAAAAAACAAAACACCTGTGTCGGATGCCTCATATTGTGTTACCTCGCTAATGATCTTATTTTTTTAATGTAACTTCGACTCATTTTCATAAAACTCCTTTGTCTAAAGGACGCCAGAAAGCAAACTGACTCAACTGCAGTCATAGCTGAGGAAAGAAATAGGTTTCCAGTGTGCTCCTTCCTGCGTTTAGTCAGCCCTAAATCAGACATCTGTGAATCCAAGTTTAAACAAGAAGAGACAACAGTGAAGGAGGAAAATGGGTTTTCTTTTTCTCCTTTAAGTTAAAGAATAAGGAATGTTTTGACAGCAGCCTGGATCCCAGTGGCAGGGGAAATAAGTGAGAGACAGCACATTGAGGTATCAGAGACAAGGGACACACAGCAGTTAACATGCTACACAGTAATAGCACAGAACTGCATGACTAGTAGTAGATAAGAAGCTAGAGGACAAGAGCTTGGTGCCAGAGAAAAGAAAGTTGAGGATAGGAGAGAAGAGGACATGCGGTCAGTGCATTGTCCCCCAGCAGCCTAGGCCTATAGCAGCACAACTAAGGGATGGTTCAGTCCAGCCCTAATTATAATCTTGATCAAATAGGAAAGTCTTAAGCCTGTCCTTAAAAGTAGAAAGGGTGTCTGCCCACTGAAACTTGGAGCTGGTTCCACATGAGAGGAACCTGATAGCTGAAACCTCTACCTCCCATTCTACTTTTTGAAATTCTAGAGACCACAAGTAGGCCTGCACTTTAAGACTGAAGTGATCTGTTGGGATGATTTGGTACAGTGAGGTCTTTCAGATAGGATAGAGCTAGGTCTTTAAGGGCCCTGTTCGTAAGGAAGAGGATTTTAAATTCTATTCTAGATTTTAAAGGGAGCTAGTGAAGAGAAGCTAAAACTGGGCTAATGTGATCTTTCTAGCTAATTCCCGTCAATGCTCTTGCTGCGGCATTTTGATACAATTGGAGGCTTTTTAAAGAGCTATTTGGACAGCCAGACAGTAATGAATTACAGTAATCCAGCCTGGATGACACAAATGTGTGAACTAGATTTTCAGCAGCTCTGAGACACGATGTAACTAATTTTGAATGATATTATGCAGGTGAAAGAAGTCAGACCTAGAACTTTCTGAACAGACTGTTGTAAAACCCCTGTCATTGTTGTTTTCAATCGGTGCAATGTTGGGTCCTACTGTGGCTCTGTGTTTACAGAGAATGTTTACGGAAGTAAGTTAGTGAGCATACTTACCCATTTGTTTGTGGGATAAGCATTGATTAAAGTCCACATTATGTCATATTAAGTGTTTTGAAAATTTCTGTGGGTTTTGAGCTGCTCTCTTAGCCTGGCTGTGTTAATTAGCTCATACGCATACATGACGTGTATAAGAATGTTAGCTAAACTAGCTGTTAGCATTTTTTTCTTCTGTAAGGCTGTATTTCCTGTTCTGTCCTACAGAAACCATTCATTCATCCCTCATTCAGTTCAGTATAAATAGAGAGGACTATTTTCCATGTCTGTGTCTACGCTGTGACCAGAGTTGCCTTTCTAAATGAAGTGGTGGCAGCGATATTCACAACACAGACTTTGTACCTTCTAATGTAGTGTAACCGTACAGATATATCCAAGCTGTTGTAAATATTACAAATGTTTCTACTAAGAAGTATTAAAGTAAAATGCATACATAATAGGCTCCTAAATGCTCAGATCGGTGATGCAATTCTCGTTTGCATTTTGTTTTTCATTTCAGATTCAATACAGTCAGCTTTGAGTGACAGGATGAATCAGTAAAATATGTGCATAAATTTCACAATGTCTTATCTGGTATTACCCCATTTACTTCTCCTGCTCGCATGGTCTCCACACGTGCGAAAACCGTGTGATCCACGTTCGCCCAGCATTATTTAAGAATGCTTCAAAGAGCTTCTTGTAATGCTTGGCTCCCTCCGTCTCAAAGTCATAAATGTTCAGTGGGGTTGGGGTCACGATGGAGGAAAGTCCATGAAAGACTCCGCTCCTTGGTCCTCTTTGGTCTTCAAGTAGTTCTTCGAGGCTTTGAGTTGTGTTTGGGCTCATTACCCTGCTGCAGTTTGAATCGTTCTCCACAAAGGCACAAACCAGAGGGTGTAGCATGTCTCTGAAGAATGGAGCGCTGCTTCTCCTGGGTCAGAGTCGAGTCAAGTCACTGCAGGTGTCCAGCTTCAGAGTCGCAGAAATACCCCCAGATATGAGTATTCCCACCACCTTGTTTCACAGTGTGATACACTGCCGTATCATTCTCTTTCCTCTGCTTACACACTCCCGTCTGTCACTGCCACAAACTTAGATTCATTGGTAGCTAGAACTTTTATTTTTTTTATCTCAACTACTGTGAAATGATTGTATGTCATAGCTCACCTCAAGCATTTGACCTTGCGTCCCCTCCTGGGGAGTGATTTGGAGTCGCTGCTCGTCCTCTGAGACACCGGTAGACGTCTTTCTTTTGAGAGGACGATGGCTGATGGGAGAGTAGCATTAGTTCTTTATCTGCAAATTAACTGAGCAAGGCTTGGTTTAGTGGCCTGTGTTGACTTTGTTTCGGTCTGCCCGCTTTGCATACATCTGATTCAGTTTGATACCTACCTTTTCAACAGGTCAACAATGTTTCCAAGTTGATTTACTTGACCAGGCCCTTGCATGTTGTGACTTTTAGTGTTTTGAAATGCTTCTAAATCCTCAAACTGGAACCCACTGAAAAGTTCATGGGTCATTCATTCCTTTCACAGTTTTTAAATAGATTTACACATAGATGGATGTAACTTTTTCTTTTGGGTATGCTTTACTTCAGCTTGTGTTCATAGCAGGCTTTTTTTTTTTTTTTTAATCGGGATGCATTGATCCCTGCAAAGCCTCCATCATCAGGGGATGTGGGAAGTTGTCCTAGTCAGACATTTATTTTAACAGGGCTCACTGAGTTCATGAGTCATTCACAGGCCTCTCGTCAAATTAGAAAACAGACAACAGTTTGCTTTAGTGACAGTAAGCTGGTTCTCTTGATTTAATCAGTTTATTTTCTTTAAGCCTTGACTAGTGCCAGATATTGAAATAATCTTCAGTCTAGACTAGAACAAACTTTCGTTTCAATAGAACGCCTTTATCCATTACCCAGTACATTTAGTGCGATGGAAATTCATTTTCATGGATCACTTTCTCTGCCTAGTATTTGGCCTCACCTCACCTCGCCTATCTCATCAGAGAGACTGGAGGACATGGTGGGAAGCTTGACCTCTGTGTATTTTCATGGTTGACTGGAAAAACTTGAGTCTACCTGTCCCTGTGGGGAGGGAAAGGATTGTAGAGTGCAGGCCGTGACAATCTATTCCCTGTGTGCCCATGGTTGGCCTCTCGTGGACAGCCGGTTCCACGGCTGACATTTACGCACGACTCACTCAGTTCTCTGAAGAAAGACTGAAGTAGGCGGGTGTGTGACAGGAAAAAATAAAAAATAAAAATCTGACCTACTGAATGTACATGTTAGGAAGGAGACATCGTAGCACATATGAAGTTTTCTCCCTTGTATGATTATGTGAGGTACTGCTGTTATCACACCATTTTAAACACATGCACCTAGTTTGGAAAACTGATCTTTAAGCTTTTTTTGTTTTTTTTCCCCATCTGTTCATCATTAAATTCAAAAACATTGTCATTTAACACATTTGAGTGTAGGACTGTGACACACAGAGCCGTATGTTGGCCATTTGCCAGTGTCAGGCAGTTAGTGAGCCATGGTTTTGGTGGTGGTGTCCATCATCTTTGGCACTCGCCCGGACCTCTGACGGCGGCCTTTCAGCCAATTCAGCGTGTTGAATTGCCGGCAGAACGCATTTGTCAGGTGGCTCTCTCTCTCTCTCTGACTGGAGCAGCTTAACGAACCAGTGCGTGAGAAGAGCAACGGATATGACGGAATTAAGGAAACACTGAGGACTGCTCTTCTCATTTTACATCCGCATCTCATCTGACCATTCAATATGCAACTGGTATATTTTCTCAGTGACATAATCATCTAGAGTTACCAAAGCCTGGTCTGTAGATTCAGGACAGTCTGTATTGCAGTATAACGGGTGCAGAACACCTGCTGCAGTCGGCCATTGATTGTAGTCTGTGTCGTATATTCGAGTGCAACTTTTATGGTCCAGATGCAAGCAGAAATGCTTGAAATGTTTCTACTACATTAAGTGTCTGACCCTCCTCTCTGTGTCTCTTTGTCTCTTAGGTGAGTACCAGGATCCTTTGGTGCAGGCGGCGTGGTCGTGAGAAGCATAGGCTTTGGTCGTCACAGTATGGACCGCTTCTATTTTAGTTTTCCTTCCACTTCTTAGCTTCACTTGGTAAATTTACTGAGATTCTTGAGGGCATCTACACTTAACGTCCATGAGTAATGGCTGATTATAGTTGCGGGCTCTACAATAGATAATCATTAGCCATATGCACTGTGCGCTGGCACTGCTCAAGATTTAGAGTGCTGTCCGTGGTGCTGAAAACAAATCCATTGCTGCCAATACATTTGTGCTCCGTTGTGTAATAGGTCTATTGTGTGTGCAAGAATCTGTGGGAGCATGTGGCAGTGTGTACCCGTCCATCTTTACAGCATGTGTGTGTGTGTGTGTTAGCGTGTGTGTGTAGCTCCATTATCTTTGCGTCTGAACAGTTTTCCCGTCCCATGCATCATCCACCCCCGTCTGTCTCCATGTCAGGCCTGATAACAGCTCCTATTGCCCACAGAGATGACTAATCAATAACACACAACCATGGGAACAAGAGCGCGTTGTACGCACGCGCACACACACAGAAAGGCGGGCGCACACACGCACACACAAAGCGGAAATATTGGCTCACTGTCCGCAAACACTGCGCTGACTGCTGTAGGCTGACAAAGAATCTTTTGTTTTATGAATTCAGGATATCTGGAGGAGTCACACTTCCCCAACACCCCTCCCACAGCTACACCACACCTTCACATAAAGAGTACAAATGCATGTGCGCACACATACGCACAAGTATCTGACAATAGAGCCACAGTCAGCCATGACAGTATCACTGTGTGAGTCCTCATGCAAGATCGTACCTGTACCTGTATTGACTAAATGTAGGCGGGCAGCGGGTAAGAACTGTTGTTTTATTGCAACACCATGCTCTGCGTTAAAAAACCTGCAGACTTAGGATAAAGCAGTGTTCTGACTTGTAGACATAAATGTATAGTCTTTGAACTCTGCTTTAATTTGCAGGTGTGTTTGAGTTTTACGGTGGAACGCCGTCCTGTGAGGATATTTTGACAACCGTCGTTAAGTCAGCTAGCTAATCATTGTGCTGGCCACAGACACGTACAAAACGTATGAATCCATGTTTGATAATCATTCCTAATGAAGCTGGAGCGCCAGAATTAGCCTTTTATCCCTCAGTCCGTGTCCGGATTGAAAAGCATGCCACTGGTTATCCAAATCACATTTAATTACACTTCACGTCATAACTAGATGAGGCTGTTAGAGTCTGCTGAACCTGTAAATCCATTCATTTACCTTTGTTTTAAAATAATTTGAAAGAGCCTTTGAGAAACACCCTCATTTTAACTCTCCTGCTTTTCTTTTGGCCCTATAGATTCATAAGTTATCATAAGTTTCCTTCAATTGAAACAATTGATCCACTGGTGTTAGAAAGCTACTTTGCTTTTTATTAAGCATTTGAGGTATAAAGGCAAAGGTAAAAATAATACTGACTGTTTAGCCTATGTGGTCAGTCACAGGTCAGGCCTTGATACTTACATTATCTAGTCTCTCCAGGTTTAACTTGCAGGCAACAGGTCAGTTCCTGTAGTGGCCTGTAAGGTTCGGGCTATGTGCTGGTTTGCAAATGTGCGCCCATGCTGGACTATACTGTGAGGTGTTGAGAACATTTCTTATTGCAGGCTTTTTCTTTTTTTTTCTTTTCCTGCACGGCACGCTCATCATTTGTTCTGTTGCCTCCTTATCTATCCATGTTCTCCACTTTAATACTCTGGGAGTACGAGGCCCGTCAGCTTCTGTAGAAACTAAATCAGCGCCTCAGCAGAGTGAAACTGCTTACTGATTTCACTTGATTCAATGCCCCTCACCTTCAATCAGTATCTCAGTCAGCCTCAGTGGAATAACAGAGGACAGATGACAATAAATGCATAAAAAGCCTTGAAAGGCACTGACAAAGCACTTTACCTTTCTCTCCCCTTTCTCTTTTAGTCTCCTTTCTTCTTCCACCTTTCAGTGAGGTGTAATTCCCATAGACGGACTGGCCTGTATAAAAGCATGTCTGCCGTCCTGATTCCCCCCTGAGGTGCCATTCTGACCCAATAACTCCTTCATTCCTCTCTCATGCTTCATTCACTCCTCGTTTTGCTTCCTTCCCTCCCTCTCATCCTCCTCTTACTCTCTCTCTCTCTCCCTCTCCCTCTCTCTGTCGCCTGCTCCCTCTCCCTCCGGTGGCCAGAATGCTGTAATTGAGTTTTTTATTCAAGTCAATTAAAAGTGCAGGCCCAGCCAGAGACAAAACAAGTCTGCGTAGTCGCTTATTCCCTACGGCTGCCTCATTTTAGATTCAGTCCACTCTTTATATCACTCAGTAGCTAAGAAAGCACGGGGTGTATACTTTCATTTCATATGTGTCATTAAACTGTTTTGACATTGTTTACAATGTAATTTATCTTTCTGTATGACGCCTCCCCTTCCCCCAAAAGAAATCCTATTTAAATGGTAATTCAAACTTCCATTAAGTTGGGGCCGTTGTGAATGCCATACAGAAGTCCTCCCTTCTGCCTCAGCAGCCGTCTAAGGCATGATTGTTTACTCCCAAAAAAACAAATATTCATCAAACTGAAACACCAGCTACGTTGTCTTCAGTTGATAATGCTTTCCTACTCTCATTTAGCATTTTGTTATGCACAGAAGTGATGAATGACGGCGCTAAGTTCATCTGGATCATCCGAGATGATAGAGCACTCCGTGTCATCTGCCGACTCGTAACAACTTTGTAATCAGAGGGAGGGTTCACCGAGGTTTAAATGAGCCGGTCCGCGTCGTGCTCCCGATTCGAGTTTTGGGTACAAATTGATATGCAGATGTTGACGCCAACGGCGCCACACATCACAACTTAAATGTTTTCTCTCCCTCATTTACTGAACTGTAATTCAGTTTGTGCAACGCAGAGATAGGGAAAGTGAAGGTGATGCTTTTCACATGCAAATGAGGAATGAAATGTGAGATTTGCAGCATTCATTAAAGAAAAGCAGGGAGATTTACGGCGGTTGTGGGGCTAATTTTCTTTAAATGCCTTAATCAGCAAACTGTTGCACAGCTCTGAACTGGAGCTTCACACACACACACACACACACACACACACACACACACACACACACACACACACACACACACACACACACACACACTGCTTACTGTATATCCCTGTAACAGAGTAGTTTCAGTTGGAGTAGTAAGATGATCATGATCTGGTTTCTAGGTCAGTTGTCTGTCAGTTTTTGATTTATTAACAGTGTTGTGCCTCATAAGTCTCAGTGAGAAGCTAAATTTAATATAGTCTATTTCTTTTTAAGCCATTTCCGTTATGAGATTTTTACATTGTCCTATTAAAAGCTGAAGTATTATTTAGGAGGAGGTGGATCGTGCCAGGTGCTGGCTAGGAGTAACAATGGTTGTAACTCTGTCATATTTATTTGCCATAATCTGTGGTTTCAGTACACATGTACTTCAGCCTAGCTAATGTGCCGTTATGTGAATTGGGTATTGCAGTACGTGTCACTTACGTGTACAAGTATGTGGGAACACTTCAAACAATGCAAACACAAATGGATGATTTACGGACACAAACGCGGCTAACCTTGAGCTGGGAGCGTTTGCGGCTAATTCCTGTGTGTCCTGCGTCAATTTGCTAGTCTTTTCATTATTTACTGGACGTTTGCATGACAACCGTGCGAATGCCATGAATAACTGAAGGAGATAATTCATGCTGCCTGTAGAGGATGTGTCCGTTCAATCAATACCCGTATGGATAAGTGCTTAAATGATTCAGCTGTGAGAGACGGGGTTAACAGGATGGATGTGTGAGATCATTTTTAGAGATAATATTTTCCAGCACACAGCTCCACAAGGCTATTTCATCGGCGTCAGACTGGTCACCTTTCTTTTATGCATCCTTGATGAGTTCAAAACTTCACTTTCAGTGCTTGAAAACCACTACATTAGATCATTTGATGTTTGCAAGCAAAGCTTTATTGAGACTGTGCAGCAGAGCAGACTGAAATAATGTTTTTTTATCTGGAATATTAAAGACTTGGAGTGAAAGTCTCCTTGAATAAAACACCAAACTCTCTCTCTTCTTGTTGTCGCACACGCCGGCGCGCCGACGTTTAGTTCAGCTAGCTGTTTCCTGATGTACCTGCCGATGTGTGCAGCTTCGCGTTGCCATGCTAATCACTTCTGAGATGGTACATCATTGTTTTCAACATCCAAATGAGGTTTTGATTGGAAACCCAAAACAGGTTATGGCACAAAAGGTTTTTACATTACATTCTGTTTACCGCTAAATACCATCGCGCTCATTTTAATTTGTCTGGGTGAGAACGCCGGCAAAACAACGAAAATGCAAATGGGGACATACATGCCTCTCACAAACAAAAGCATCAGTTATGGGGGAAGTGAACGGTTAAGTTATTTCATATTACTGCGACGCTAACATACCACACCATGCACAGCAAAGTTACAAATAGGAAAAACAAAGACACGCTCAGGATGGCTATAAAAGCATAAACGGAGGTTGCTTCAATAAAGTCAGACGTCTGCTGAATCTCTTGTGGAGTTTTTACTCTGTATTACATGAAAGCACGTATCAGTGGCTTCTGCACATTGAAACTGAAGGTGAATACGCTGAACAATTGCATTCTTAGAGGCTAAGCCGAAGCTTGGCGCTGTCATATGCACATTACTCGTATCTTTTTAAGCCGCCCCGTATTAGCTCAGGAGCGCGGCACTTTCAGTTGTGGAGCTCCTGCTGGGGAAAGTTCTTCAGCTCGTCAAAATTTCTCGTGACATTTACTCGACGATAACTTTTAAGACTTCTGTGTGATTACAATCCATATTATAATCCAATCCGTAATTTGATCCATCTGCGTTGTACAAGAGTCTCATCTTCCAAATTCAACCACTTTTTTTTTTTTTTTTTTTTTAAATAAATCACTCTGTTTCCATGGTTACCCAAGATTGTCAAAGGCAGGTAGATGTTAGATATATGTACGCTTACAGTCTTTCCACTGTTTGGATTTACCAGTGAGGAGTGGCAAGCTTAACAGTCTTTAGCCACAATGTTAGAAGTAGGAGTGCAGGTGAGGCTCCGTTTCTAACTCCTGTTCATTGTCAAGACGAGAACACCGTCATGGTCTGGTCTTCTTTGTGTCTTTGCCCTGCTTTCTTTTGTTCAGCCTAGTTTCTTTGTGCGCCACATTAAAAAAAAAAACAGATAAACAAACAACTACAAAAAAAATGCTCCTTGCACAAGCTCTGCAGCAATATATCAGATTAGTGCGGGCACTTTGTGTCTGCAGGGCATTCACAAGCTGTCAGCGCACCATCTTCTGTAAACACTAGACAAGGTATGCATGAATGGGCACGCATGGTTTTGTGGCTAGATCAAAAGGTAAACTGATTTCTTTTTAATGCAAAGGTATTCTGCTGCAAGAGTAGTGCAGACTTGTTGGGAAGCATTTTTTTTGTAAATCAGTGATTTAAATATGGATTACGAAGATGTAATGTAGGTTTTTGGTCCTTGACATGTTCGCCAGATTGTCAAATCTTAGTTGGAAAATGTACATGACTGTAATATAATTGTTATTTTCTTCAAGTTTCAATTATTTAATGGCATTTTGACTCAGTATAAGAATATGTGTAGAAGCACGACCTCCCCTGTCTGGAATTCAGCTGCATTTAAGACACCTGTGCTTGTCAAAATGTCTGCCTTAGAAAAGGTCATTTTCTCAACAACCTACTCTGTAATTTTTAACTGCAGAGCCATTAAATCTGTGAAAAGTATAGTAGAGATGGAGATGATAAAACTGAGCTCAAAAAATGGAGTGTAGAAAAAGTGTAGAAAATGTTGTTAAATTCTCTCCCATCACCTTTTCAAGCTATGCTTCTTTCTTACGTCTATCACTTCTACCACAGCTGTAGTTATTGTCAGATGTGAGTCTGGAGCTCTGGGAGAAATATCCCTCGCTTACATTCATTCATGTTAGCGCCACTCTAGTCTTTATTATTTTTCTGTTCGCGTCCAAACTATTAGATTCCGGTTGTTGGTTTCCAGCTGAAGGTTTCATTTTATTGACAAGTATGCCGTGATTTCACAGGACAGCTGTGGGGGAGAGCTCTTCTTCAGTGAGCAGCTGAAATATAATTTCCTCGATCGCAATACAGCTGCCGACGCTGTTTGGTCCATAGACTGTATTTAAAGATGGACGATGGACCTGAAAGAGCCCAGTCACCCTGGACACTCTCTCTTCTCTCTACTGCCATCAGGCCGGCGTTTCCGATGCCTGAGGGCAAAGACTGAGAGGCTGAAGAAGAGTTTTTATCCATAACGCCATCCGCCTGCTCAACTCTGAGCCTTAACCGGACTTAAATATCACTGCAATTTATTCATGTAAAAAACAAAAACAAACAAAAAAACTAGCCGCTAAATACTTAATACTGTAAATACATGTACATATACAACTTCACTCCCTCTGTTTACCAGTCTATATCTTTATTTTTATTCAGGTCTATATTTCTATTCTTTTCATCTCTTATTTTTTAATTCTATATTTTATATTTTATATTTTAGTTCTCTATTGTGTACATTACACTTATATTACTACTGTTTACTGTAGTACGTACATTCTTTTTTTACTACTGGTTGCAGGTACAAAAAATACATTTCACTGTGCATTGTACTATGTATAACTGTGCATGTGACAAAGAAAAACCCATCTTACCTATGCAACAGCTCCTCAGAAGTGAAGCCAAAGCAAGTAGAGCTCCCCCTGGTGCCTGGCTGTAGTATAGGTGATAAGGTCCACCTCCTCCATGTTAGGGGATGGGACTTGGGCCAAACTAAAACAATAAAGTACGCGCTAAATAATTTATTTCAAGGTTGGTTTCAGTTTTTTCAGGTTGTTAATACATGCTAATGCTTTGTCAGTTTTTTTCGGATGTTTTAGTTAGTTATTTGACACTATAGAAAGAGGTTGTGTCACCATGATGACACATGCAAAAACCCGACTGCGAGTCTGGCAGAAGTGTTGTTGGTTGGTCGATAACGTGGGTCTGTGTGGCTCCACTCTCAGACCATATCGCGCATATTCTTACTCCAAACTCCAATCAACAGCGCTACCCATATTCCCTGGAAAAGAGTTTCAGTTTGGCCAATCCAAGGAAGTGGGGGCGCTTTGTCCATATTTATGTATAGTCAGTGGTTTGGACAAGTGCAGGGAAGTTTGACTGCATTGTCTTTTGTATCAACAGCAAATTGTTTCTTGACATCAGTGTGGGTTGCTGGATGCTGTGCAGAAGGAAATGCCATATCATGAGTCAAATAGTGCGGTGACGGAGTTGTTGCTAGTACATTTGAAAGCTTTAACCATATGTCTTTTTGGAGGCCTTCGTTTTTTTTAACCTTTTAAGACGGAAAACTGCAAGTGATTCAACAACGCTATCGTCTCAGCCAGCTTGGGCTGATTCCGTTTGTTCGTTTTCACTTTAAAACAACAAATGGCCTTTGAATTCAGCCGCAGCCAATGTCAAAATGAGTAATTCGGCGTATTCCTGTCCTCATAAAATCCCTTCGTGCCCTTCACAGACACATATTCTTCTTTCATCAGATCCATGCACACCGAGCCTTGGCACAGTGCAGGGTAGCACGGATACAGATCAGATACCTTTGTCAACTCTCCTCAGCAGGATGTAATGATATTGATGACAGGAAGTCATCATGGAGGACATGTATCACAGCGGGAAATGTCTTAGGTGAAACATGTTCCCTCTCGACTCATCAATTCTTTAGCAACCTGCTGCCACCTCTCTCTTCTGGTTACAGCAGTACATTTCCCACCCTTGCTCTTTTTTTTGCATTTGCCCTCTCCTTCACACACACAGCCAAATCCTAACTCCTTCAAAAGTTTTTCCATTTACCCCTGTGCCTCTGAATTTATCAGAGCTTGATGAGGACAACGAGGGCCAGACGAAGATACTAAAACCTTTTTTACTATACCATAATGAAGACTAGTGAGAACAGTTGCAAAAGTTGCATAGTGTATAGCGTCTACAACAGACCAGGGGCTCTGCAGCAGCTGAGGTGGAAGGAGCACGCCTCGTAATTGGATCTGTTTTTGGATATTTTACCTCGGTGGACAAAAACGCACATTAGAGCGAGGTGTACTGGAAATGCCCGCAACCTGCAGTGTAATGTGAATGTGATCGCGCTTGCCAGATCACCACCTCCGGATGCGGTGTGCCTTAAATTTTGGGTGTCAGCCAGAGTCGTCTAGTTGCAAATGCAGTCCCGCGCAGTGTCGTGAAAAGTAGCGCACGAGGCTGAAATTTCAACACGCGCGTGTGCAAGCTTCCCCGCGGCTGTACTGGAGAATTTACCGTGTAATCTCCTCCCGGCTGTCATTGCTCTTTCCCCCCCTTTCGTGGTGAAGAGGTCTCTGTGCGGCTGTAAAGGTCGGAAAAGCTGCGAAGAAGTAGTTGTGTCTGATGCAAGAAACAGCCAATTGAACCATAAATACTGCGGCTGCACCTGCCATGTTTTTTATTGACTGTGCATACTCCCTACCTGCTCTGCTGCTTTGCATAGTTCCAATGAAAAATGACATTGCGTCATAAAAAGGACTCGTATAAAAGTGAATTCAAACCCCTCTGAGTTGTGTCCTATGTGTTTTTGTGACTTAAGAGCCTTGTTGAATAAGCACAGTGTTTGTGTGTGTAATTCTGCATGGTCATGTTGCTAAAATACACCTTAGTACCTTTTTTTTTTAATTAATTTGGTCTAATTATTGTTTTATTATCTCTTTTACTATCTGACAGATAAAAATTCCATAAATTTTCTCTCTCCCTCGCCTTCTCTGTATGTGTCCGTGTCCCCTGCTGGGCTGAAGAGAGTCTAGCTGTTGAGCTGAATCTACTAGTGAATTAACAGCTCTGCAGCCTGGCAGGTGCCTCATTAGAAATATATTAGGGCTGTTATCAGTAACCCAACACTCCCTGTTTAAATGTCTATAGCTGTGTGTGTGTGTCGGTGCCTTTTTAATTGAAGCTGTGTTAATTCAGCGCTGCAGTGATTTAATACCGAAACTGGATGTGTTCATTTACAGACCCCTAGATTCATTTTGTGATGAAGTGCCACTCGGGTGGCCGTAGGTGTGAGGTTAGCTTCTACAAGTGTCCCGAAACCTGCCTAAATCAGCCAGGCCAGTGATGCATGATAAACAACAAGTGACTGCAAATGTCAACCTGAGGGCAAAATCGCATTGACCTGTTCTGCTGTCCGATTTTCAACGCCGCTAAGTCTAATGACACTGTAGGGCAGTCGGTTTTCTTTTAAAATACGCTGGTAACAACCCAAAGACGCCCAAACAAAAGCCAGTGGGATCTGTGGGATTATTTGCATTGTGCGTATGTCTCGGGCTGAAGACGACGGCAGTGCTTCTCACAAGTTTGACTAAATGAGCTTGTTCTTAAGCCGTAGCTGTGCGTGATATTTTGAGAGAGGTCAGGGAAGAAAATAGTTTCATGTCTTTCAGAAGTCTAACTTATGGAAAAAAAAAAAAAACCTCTAGACTCAGAGGGGTTTCTGTAATCCTCTTCCATACTTGTTAAAGTTGAATATCCCAATACAAGTTGTGTAACTGACTGATTCAGTCAAATCATTTGGTGCTTCAGAGTCCAAGACGCTCTAGCTGATGTTTTTTTTCTTTTCTTCTTAAGCTGCAAGTGCTGTTTAATTCCCCAGTACTTTCACATTCTGCCTTTAGCGTCAAGCTTTTAGCATATGACTGTTTGGCCATGTGCTTTTAACACATGCTAAACAAAGAAGCATTACACAACTTTTCTTTGGAAACCACAGCGTTAATTTGGATGCAGAATGGCACAATTTTAATGTGCTGGGAAGAACAAATGGGGCTTATCACCCTTTGAAGCCTTAATCCCAGCTTTAATCCTTAATCATGTGACATTTGAGGTCTTGTCTTGCATGGGCCGAGAGTTCCCATGATTCATCGGTGTCTGATTTCCTGTTTTTCTCTATACAGCACACTCGAGATAACAATGAGATAATAGCCTTCTTGAGGTAGTGAATAATCTATTTAGGAATTATAACTTCAGCCCATAAATACATTTAGTCAACATTGGAAGAAAACATGTTATGAAAATGTTTGCAATTTTAACATTTTCCACTTTTACCTTGTTTTCCATGCCCTCCCTCCCCCGACGCCTGATATAATAAGAAACCCAATTTAATTTTTCAAAGCCACAAAAAAGCAAACAAACAGAGTCAAGGAAAACTTTTTTGAGTGACGTTCCAAAGTCTCTTTGTAGAGCTCAAGTTAAGGCTTTTTTTGGTATGTGGTATTTACACATGCTGTATGTTTTAAAACTGCAATTTTCATTACTTGCAAAGCATTTCATAAGAAAAAAAAAATGGAGCGAATGACACCATAAAATTTGCTCTGCTGTCCCATTTTTCTTCCGACTTCAAACAAGGTTTCAGTGTTTGTGTGTCAGGGCAAAAGGGATGGGGCTTTTGCGGCGAAGAAGCAGAGAAACACTCGGTGAACTACAAAGCGTGGAAAACTTGACAGAGTTTAGTCTTTGGCTGCTGACAAGAGTTGATTGGAGTTGAGCCGAGATTTTCAGACTGCTTCCACAGACACTGAGATCTAAATTAACAGAGACTTTCAGACAGAATGCGGCGTATTGTTCTGCACGGTCTACTCTATATGGTATACTCTATGTGCACAATGTACAGTTTGTGGTTGTGTGCATACACAGAAGCGCACACAAAGAATAACTATTGGCATCCAGTTAAAATAAAGGTTTCACAGCACAGGACTACTGCAGGAAAACACAACAGAGGGTCAGCACCAGTGAGAGAAAAGCGATGTACACGTGTCGTTTTGATGGTAAACTACAAGCTTTGAAGTGTTAACTCTGCAACTGTGCACGCCTTCACTTTATCAGTGTGCACACAAACAAGAGAATGTGGGCAGTGAGACGATCTGACATTTAACATAATGGGATACTGGGTGTCTCCAGGGGTAACTGCAGTCTTGGTTATGAGATTAGAGATGTGCAGGCTTTATATTGACTGCTTCCAAAATCGACCAGGTTCTTCGGTGTAATTACAGTAGATGTTGTGAATTTGCCATGAATTTGTCATTCCAAGTCGAGGATTATATATATATACTGTATATATATAATTGAAAACTAACCAATCCACCTAAAGGCATTTGTCACCCAATATTTCAAAGCAATGACTTTGAAATGCCACTAAAACCAATTTATTTTTAGTGGTAGTATTACAAGGCTTCATCAAAAAATATACATTGTTTTTTGATACATTTGTTGTTACTCATGGACAACTTTCTACTACCACATTAGAGCTGTGGTAGAACTACCAGTTGCAGAATATTGGCCCACACCCCACTGCAGCTTTTACACGGACACTAATATGCTAATAATCAAAACCGTAGCCCAGTAAAAATAAAAATACCACCAGATATAACCTCCTTAAAAGAGAGTGGACCATTCTAGCCAGGCCGGGAGGAATTTTTAATCAGATTGAGGGGGTTGCGTAAACCCAGTTATCCGTCGAATGGGAAAATGTTAGCGCAGAATGTTAATGTAAACGATTGATCCAGATGATCGTTTCTGCGTTCTTTATGTGGAGGTCTGTATGAGGGACTGAAACGTGGAGGTAGAAAAACGTCAAGTTGTTGAAACAAGTGGTTGAAAAGATGAGCGAAACCACAATCAATGTTAGCAGCGCCATGAGGGAGTTCAATGCCGTCAATATAGCTGGACAAAAAGAAAAACGTCTTTCCATTAAATATCTTATTAGGACATTTCATTTAGCATTCATGTGAACATTACTATTTAAATCTGATTTATTGTGACATAATATTCTTTCCTGTCAATAAATGGGTTTCAGAGGGTACATTTTCTAATTCGTGAAATATGCAGCGTCTTTGGCTCTTTTGTATTTATCTCTCAATTTGGTCTATTTTTCACTTAGACTGGAAAATATCCACTGAGAATCAATTGAGCCTGGCAGAAGGAGCGATTTTGGCATGATGCTTCGTTTCTCAAAACTCTCTCAGAACCTTGTGAGATGGCGTCCAGGCTTGTCCATCACACAGCCTACTTTACATGGCACCGGAACCAAGAAAATGCTTGCGAGCCTTGCCAGATCGCAATGCACAAAGCGCAGTCTTCCCAAAGTTTTCTTTGGGTTTTTTTGGGAAACGGGCTGATGATATCTTAACAAAAAGTCCAAAAATGTGTTCGTCTGCCAGTAAACCACGTAATTACAGAATTGTGCAAGGCAACTTTGAAAATCCCCATGAATATTGTATTTTTGCTGTGCTGATGTGGTTTAACCTCTCAGTGCGTTGGCCGACGTTCCAGGTTCAACAGAGCATGTATTAGACCACACAGCATTGTTGATGGGTTTAATCAGAGGTAAGACAGGCTTGAATTTTTCAACTAGAGTTCAGTGACATGCTGCTTTTAAAAAAATAATAATTACAATTTGGTGTTACGGGAATTTTTCTATGAGGAAACGGATTTATCATTTAACATTTTTCTCTGCTAAGCTTGTTTAGAAAAACATCCTTTTGTGAAGGCATGCTTTAAATGTGGCATGCGTACATAAAACAGAAGCATATGATCGGTTGCCAAATGACAAAATAAAAAATGTAATTGGGTGACTCTACGCCTGTAGATCTTCAGTTGCATTGCATGGGGAAAACAATAAAGAATTTAGGATAAAAAATAGTGATATACATATATTTTCCATTAACGCCACCTGCTGAGAGATACTCTCAAAAATGAAACTCTTTGCTGTCGTTAAAAAGCTCGATAATGTACAGTTGCAGGAATATGGAAACCGAGAAAAGAGCCAAATCTGCTGATGATGTACCAGTTGGTGCACCAGACCGTTGGGCCACCGACAGGAAAAGTTTTCTTCCTCCAATAAGTCATGTTGCAATGTGTGGCGTCTCCTAGTGTGTTGCCATTTCTTTTACACTTTTTGCTTCCACTCTGCTTTTAACAGCTTTTATACACGTGGGATGGAGGGGGTGAGAAAAATAGCCTGGCAAAAACAGCCCACTAGTTCACTATTTCATTGTCGTCTGGTAAGATACATTTCTAGTAAATATTTCAGATGGAGCCGACAATAAAAGACAGTCGGTTCCCTCCTTTGCTCAGACCATGAACTTTTTATATGTCTCGCTGCATAACCGCGCCGGTCTCTGAACCGTCGCTGGTCAGAATTTCTTCTGTTGTTGGTTCTTATACCAATTCCAACAAAAACCCAGACTCTGCTTTACTACTTGGTAATTTGAATCAAACTGACTTATGCTCTGGTTGAGCTTAGCACTTTTAAAGAAGCTTAAAAATAACGAAACAGGTGCAAACTCCTGGTGATAATACATGAGCCTTTATAATAAGAATGGGAAAAAAGGAATTTGATAGCAGTTTTTCTTCCTTCCTCTCTTTCATCACATACGCTCTCTTGCTCTCTTTCTGTCTGTCTGTGTGTCTGTATGCTTTACACCATAATCATCTTGGGTATTTGCAAGCAGTCACAAGGCCGCTCTGAGGTTGTGCTCAGACAAAAACACTTAAGATATTTTGGTCTTTCTTGAGTGGCTAGGGCTGTGAGTGTGTTTGACAACAGCAAAGTACTTAGTTGTCTGGAGATTAGACATCAGGTTTTTACAAAAAACACGAGTGGTGGAAGACACAGGCTGTCATCTGATATATTTAAAGTCTACACATGTTCTATAAAGACTATTTAGCATGCTGATTAAAACCCTTGAATACATTACATATCTGTATGGTCACATACTAGCTGATTATGGACACTTACTCTCATCGCTTGCTCTGTCATTCCATTTAGAAGTGAAGGACACCGTTTAAGGCAGAGCTTTTCAGACATGTCTGGCTGCTTGCTCTGTTTCCAGTGCTGTGTCACACAGACCATGGGCATACTTGAGCACGCACACCCACTCAAACATGCAAATACACACACCCGCTTTCACCCTGTCAGCACTTGCTCCAGATGCGTCTTGATGGGTAAAGCATCCATTAACACATTAGTGCGTCTTTATCCATGGCGGTGCAGCTGCACACCTCATGATGTGCTACTCCACACACATTGCCCAGCTTCCCGCAGGTGGAGCAGAGCTTGTTGCACAGCAGCAGCACCAGCAGGGTGAGCCGTGACAGAGTATTTGCTCACGAGGACGTAAAGCCAATTTCGCGTAGGCATTAATGTGTTTACTGATGAAAAGTAACTATTTTCCACCTGCTAAAAATCACTTTGTTCACCGAGGTGAGTTTGACCGGCTAATGTTAGGTTTTATGTTAATGACCCTAGCTAATGTGAAACCTCTTGGTTGGAACAAAAGCTATAAGGTTTCTTAAGGCTCTCTCTTTATGCCTCATTAGATTTGCTATCGTTTGATTGGAGGAGATGAGCTTCTACTTTGCTTTTGACTTCTGACCAGGGCTCATTACCCCTCCACTCTCTGTCCACTCTACCTTTACTTCCCGAGAAATACGCACATAAGCCGTTTATGTAGCAAGTGGAACAGGCCTTTCACGGAATGTCATTAACGGATTTATTAGACTTGTCATTTACACATCGCACAATCCGTCATCAGATGCAAAATACTGTCAAATACAATGAAATTTCTAAAACGCGCCAAACAAAGCCCCTTTCATAATTTGCAACTGCCAACGATGGCTGACACCGAACCACATCGCTCAGCATTTCACAAGATGCCAGAATCTCATCCGCCCACTTGCGCGCATCCTTGGAAACACATATGCGCAAATACTCAGACATGCATCTTTTCCTTTTCAAATAAACGCACTCTCCTCCCCCTCTATAATCTCTATCAGTCACTCAGCGGGAAAAGACATCCTGATGCTCCTCCGGTGTTTACTCTCCATCATGTCTGAAAGCAGACCCGCTGTGTATGAATGTGCGCGTATTTATCGACGCCATTCTTTAAGTATGCCTCAGTAAATGCAAAATGAGTCATGTACAATGTTAATTCAGCAACAGTGCTAATTCCATAAGGGAAGCTGGTGGTATAAAAATATTAGGGTTTTTTTTGTTTGATTATTTTTCTCATTCTGTCTATCTCTGTCTTTTTTAGGTGAGTCAACAATATGTGGTGGAAGCCTCTCCTCTGCAGCACTGTGGATTTGTGAGTGATGGGAACACATTCCAACTGTGCTTTAAAGACAGGTCCACATTTAGACTGTTTTAGAAATACTTTACAGTACATCGATAAATCTCAACCTATTTTTCTACTCCCATGAAAACCCTCAGACCAGGTTGACATTGCTGGAAAGACTTTAATAAGGTCTAGTGTTCTTGCAAAAATTTCTAGTCAGTAAGCCTTTGCAGGTAAATTTTTCACAAGAACTGGGAGAGTCCATTTTGGTTCTTTGAACGTGGGTTAACCAGGGAAGATCACCGAGAAATATTTCACAGCATACAGTTTGACATCTCAGCAGCATATACACCTTTGTAAGCCCTAAGAGGCCTTTTCCTGCATTTCTCTTACTGCCAATGTTGTCTGCCCCAAAGCTAGGAATATGTACTACACTATTCCCTTCCTTTTTCAGTTTCCAAGAAATCATTTGCCTGCCCCCAGAGCTAACCCTCTACTGTATAGGCTCTTACAGTGAATGGTATGGTGTAAATCAAAATCATTGAGTTCGAGATGCACATGCAAAAGGTGTCCAGGGCTTTAGTTACTCCAACCTGAAGCTATGTGTTCGTTTTAATGCAACAAGGCTTGCTTTGAGAGAAATGGTTATTGGAAACAATGCTACACGCCAGGTGGCAGCCACTATTTGCGCTCCGAGAGCCTGTTTTTCCAGTTCAGACAAGCCACTCTCATCTGCTGTTGGAACAAATGAAAATACAGTGACAGCTTCTGCCAAAATACACATTAACACTTGGCTTCGTAAGATGTCAAGGAGTGAGTTTTATCACCAATGAATGGTGTAAGCACGCTGCGGCATTTACCGTCCTATGGTCACGGAGTCCATGGGTTTTAAAATGAAGTGGACTTCTGAGATCAGCTTAAAAACCTCATGTGATCACTCGCTGTTGGTGGTATTTGTGGTAGTTAAGCACATGAATCACAAGGGTTGTTTTTTTTTTTTTTTCACGCTGTGGTCCAGTCAAGTCTATGCCACCTATTTTCTGACGCTAGTTCTCCCTTTTCTTACAATCGTTCTGCTTTTTTTTTCAGCTGGAGGCATGATTTAAAAACTCATTAAACTTTGAATCAGGACAATGATATAATCAGAGACACAAAATCATAGCTGCTCTATTACAGCTGCATTCGTTAAGCGAGCCATGTGCTAACCTGAGCGCACGGGGATGACTTTTAGCATGTCTTGTTGCACTTAATTATAGATAGTTATTAAACTCAAAGGAAATGTAGTCATTCAGTCGCTTCAAGGCAATTAATAACTAATAGCAAGCGCACAAAATGGCTGGCGATGATGAAGGCAGAATACAAAATGATAACAAGCTTGTGGTGAGACCTGACACTCTGATAACAAGCAGATGAGACAAGAGAACCAAGTCAGTGTATAAGCTAAACAAGGAAAGTTTGAAATACAGAAGTTTAGACATAAGAGAGTCCCCCGCCTCCTTTGGGAGATGTCAAAGAGTCGAATGGCTTAGAAGACAATGGATGTCTAGTGGAGCAGCAATGTGACAGCAGCCTGCCACTGAACATGCCCCTCTGGTTAACAAGTACACTGTGCAAGGGGTGGTTGGCCTTGTCCATGATAGACAGCAGTTTGTTCAAGGTCCTCTCTGCAAGTGATACAGCCTCGCCCTGAAGCTCAATGCCATGCACCAAATCTGCTTTACCAATCAATGTATGTGATAGGAATAAAGCACAATAGAATATATAACAGAGTTTAATAATGCATATTATTCATCCTTCTCTTGTGGTCTTCAGTGGCTATTTTCGGGGTTACTAGTGCAAACTGTTCATGATGATTATGAGAGTTAGGATGAGAAAATTGTGTCTGGCTTGACTTGCATAATTGCACTTAAAAATAAGTATTTTCAATTATAATTATTACATATCTTGGTAAACAGTAAATTGCAGCAGGAATGTGTGTGTGCTTTGCTCTGTTCCTAACATCATTGGTCTTTACCAGGAGGAGTTCATGTATCAATCATGTATCAGTTTAAGACAAATCTATTTCTGCTTTCTGTATTAGATGTCTGTCTCTTTATTCAGTTTTCAATATGCCGTTCTTACATGCAGACGCAACTATGTAAGGCCTTCCTAATGTCCTCTTCTGTAATACAGAGCACAAGTTCTCTTCATTTTTCTTTGATTTGAAATCAAAATATCAAAATAGTTTGAATACCCCAAGTCACCACTTGCACTTTCATCTATTGATACATCAAATGAGAATTTTGAGATATACTGTTGGTAAAATTTTGACCTTTCTAGCTGTCTGACTAGTTTCCATCCCTTTTAGCTTCCAAATTTTGACATATTTCATTTAAGATTATCTACAAATGAAACAAGAGGAATTATGTTGAGCTGGCTAAAACCATTGTTTTTCTTTGACTAGCTTAGACCCGAGCTTTCTTGGATGTCACACATCACTTGGCTTGTGACCAAAGTTTCTGTATTTCTTTCTGTATTTAAAAATGTTATTACTTGAATTTTAAGACCTTTTAAATCATGCCCTGTCTGATTTCCAAGAAGAATGACTGAAGAAAGTGCCTCTGAGTATTCAATAATATAATGTTATTGTACTTTATAATAACATTTGTCTAATTGAATATATGTGACTTGAGACTTTCATTCATCACTTATTAGTTTGGATATCCCTTACATAAACTTTGGCCCAGACGGAGAGTATCTTTGACAAATCACAGTCACTTCATATGGTTGTGTCTTTCTGTATGTCAATCTGTGGACTGTGACTGTTAAGTCTTACTTTCAGACAGATCACAGACAGTGGGTTCAAGAATTAGATGATACACACATTCCAGGCTGCCCTTGGTGCATGCAGTATTTCACTTATATCAGTTTGTTTCCTTACAGTGTTGGCAGCTGAAATGTGTTTTGTTGTTCATGGGCTGCCTTTGCATTTATTGCATTTGTTTTCGGGATCATAAATACTGACCGTCATTTATCACTGTGAAATGCTTAAAATTGTGACATTTCATCAAAGAAACCACTTCATTCTACATTTCTCTTTTAAATTTCACCAAAAACATTTGCCAAAGTCCTCTACGGCACAAATGAAAAGCCATGACTGACTCACCTGCGACTAATGGTCGCGTAGCAGAAATTCAATGACTATTTGGCTGAACTGAAGGCTGTGTTTACATAGAGTGGGGAGAAGACGGCAAGGGAGACTGAAAGCAAAATAAAATATACCTGAGCAATAAAATAAATGCAGCATTGCTCCAAAACGGTATACAGCAGAGTGCCCGATTTTAGACAGAAAAGGTTTTTTAAGCCGGGTATGACTAGTGCCTGGGTGCGGTGAGATATTTGTTCTAGACTGAATGTGTAAAGCAGCGTAAAAGACGTACAGTTTTTAGAGATTGTCAAATGTAACTTGTAGACATCTTTATGTGGATCACCCATTTTTGTCAGCTATTGGTAACCCATGTTACCTATACTGATTCAAATTTTATTTTAATAGATTTTTATTTTGTTTTATGACTCATGGCATTTAACTGTGGTGTACTCCACAAAAGAAATGATCTCTGCTTCTAGCCAAGATGTCGTTGTTTTTATAAAGGCCAGGACTTTCAATTGCATTTAAAAAAAAAAAAAATTAAGAAGAAATGATCAGGGTTCATAAGGTGAACATTTAAAAGCGAAAGCGGTTAAACAAACACAGAACGGAGAGCCGAGACAAAAACAACAGCAAAGTGGAGAGAGTCTCCTCTGTGAGATTGAGGTAATAATGGGAGATCAAGATAAACTTTATCAGAACCGTTCACTTCCTTCTGAGTCCACTACAAACACACACACACACACACACACACACAGACACACACCCATACACACACGTTTGTATGGCTGTCTTTGTGTATTCTCTGGCCCCTTACTCTAATCTTAACCATCTCAACTAAGTGCCTAACCCTACCCTATACTCTAATCATAACCATAATCTAACAGTCATACGGCATTACCCAAAAAAGGGACAAAATGTCCTCACTTTGCACACATGTCCTCACTCTGAAGGTGAAAAACTGAAAGACCGGTCCTCAGAAAGATAGCTGTACAAGAACGCACACACACACACAAATAATAAAAAATTAGCCGGTCCTTGTGTATTTTCTTACTTCTGCATAATTAACTTGTATCTGCTCTTCTTATCCTCATCCTCCCTTCTCTTCCCAAAATCCTGTTTAATGAAGCAGCCAGGCTGAACTCAGCCAACCCTCCATAACCTCGTCCTACCCTTCAGTCCTCCACCAGGGCATGAGCAGCCCTTCCCAATGTCCTCTGTCTGCTCTACAGCACATCCACACTTTCATAAACAGCACGCAGCTCACACAACACACACACAGGCATACACATACACACACAGCTGGGCAGACACATGCACAGACACCTTCCCAGCTGTCTCTGGTAAAACATTAAGCACCCAGACTTTTGATCATGCAGAGTGAGCCTGACTCTAACTACAGAAATAGTAACAAATCAACCCCTCAGCAGAAGTGAAACTGTTGTCCCATCTCAGTGTGCTTTGATTGGATCACATAGCAGGCGAACCCGGCATCCATAAAAAGGCTGCGGTGAAGTGAACCCAGGCTGCATCTGGTCTGCATTAGAGCAGCATTACTCATCTGGGTTACATGTCTAGTCTTGCAGTGGAGACCACCCTTCTGCTTTCTCTTTCTTTAAGTGGTTTCTGGAATCATTAACTACTGGTTTGGCTCGTCATAAAATAGAAAAAAAGAAATGAAAGATGAAAGACTGAGAAAATCAAACTTGCAGTTTAGAGGCACAATTTCCATATTCAGGAGTTTGCGGGGGGTTATTGTGCAACTGCTTCACAGAGTATTTACGATGTGTTACTTACAGCCTAGTGTTTTTACTTAAATCAACATGTGATTCTTATACTTGAAAGGATGTCCATAAAAATGTGTGAATGTGCCTGACTGAGGATGTAGGGCTTCTTCTTCTCTGCCCCACGGCTTCTGACCAATGACAGAGAAACTTCTGTCCTATTTTAGCTCTGCTCACTGCATTGATTGATATCCTACGCTGCCCTGATCTACACAGGCCAGTGAACAAATACTGTGCTGGAAAGTCAATGGAAGACTGAAGAAGAGAGTTGCACATTTCTTTGTTTTTATGAGCAGACGATATAATCACACAAACAAAGAACACACTCGAAAGCTGTCAGATATCATCACCCTCTGTGCCAGTTCCCCTTCCTTCCTTCCTTTCCTGTGTGATGTGGCACATTCTAGGGTGTAAACAACCTCAACACTGGCTCAGGACCAGCCTAGCCTCCCTTTGCAGGAACTGTCACATCACTTTAGATGCCACATTAGATTGTGAGCACAAGCACACAAACACACACACACACACACATGCAGGCAAACACTTCCCAAACCCGCACAACCCTCAGGTTATTGGAAAGTCCTAAGCCCATGGAGCAGCTGGCTCGTATAGGCTCTACCAAAGCAACAAGAAACACATCAAATAGACCAAAATCCAGGCAAACGTCAAGGCGCCAGTTGCACTAAAGAAATCGCTTTTAAATAACCCTCATAATTTGGCATTTACTGTTTCAGAGCTGTTGGAAAAACCAATAAATTCAGCTCATATGTAGCTCAAATCAAGAGTGACTAACATACTCCAATTCACTCAGTTTTAATGGAATGTAAATTTTACTGAGATGAGTAAGCTCATATGTCAATGTGCAAATTAAAATCAGCTCATTAAGTGTAGTGGGCTACCCTTAAATCAGTATGGAAATCGAGAGGGATTGTTATGCTTCCACACGTTTTATGAACACACACTCTGCAGTCTCATTCTCCATTTCATGTGCCTTTTTGAACATGGTGATTTAATCTTTGTTTCCTTGGGCCTACAGGTACTTAGCTGATGTTACGCTGGTGTCGGTATTACGGAATCTGTGCATGCGAGTGCGCGTTCGTGGGTGCATGTGGCCAAGGGACCTACGGCTAAAGAGAAGAGAGATGCAAAAGCACACAGACAGGAGAACGAAAGTGTGTATGAGCGTTGCTGTGCTTCTGTTATTCTATCTCTGAGGTTAACCTCAAGTTACAAGAAGCAGCCAGCAATAATACAGCATAGTAACCCACAGTATGAAATTTGCTGCACCATTCCAACACAAACTTGGGCATTATCGGTTTCTGGGTGCACTGTAGGGCACACATTTGAGTCATGACGTGTGGTGAGAGCTTCATGTGTCATGTCTCTGTAGCATAGTATTTGTTTTACGTGTCCATTGTAAAGAATTAAAATCATCATTAAAAAATCTCTCTCAGAGATTTCTGCTTTACTCTTTTTGGCAGCACCTGTGCCATTATGTGGTAACTGCAGGTGGCCTTTTGAACCCCATTTCCCAGAGAGCCTTTGTGACATTGTCAGTTGATATCTTCCCCACATCATAATAGTAGTATACTAGTCATCTGTCTTGCCTTTGTTTGGCCATACTTACCTACATTTCTAGCAGGTGGAAGATAGTACGCCACTTGGTATACAGGTGAATGGAAGAGCATAGCCTGGATTTGCTCTGTCTTTTGTAGGGAAAAAATAAGTGCTGGATGAACATGCATCACTAACCCAGGTTGGGATTTTTACCTCAAGATCATAGATACCTTTGGGCCTTGCATTTCTGTGGATATAACTTAGATATGTACCACCCACCTAAACCAGACCAGTCACCCCCCACCCCATAGCAATGACACCCCTTGATGGCAGCAGCTATCCCCAGCAGGATGCAGCCTGACACAGACACACACAAAAACGGTTTAGGAACAACTCAAAAAACATGAAGTACAGCACAAATTCACAAGATCCCAAACTGATCAAGTATCTGTGGGATGCACTGGAACAAGCCTAATCCACAGAGGCTCCTCCCCTCAACCCATATGACTCCAAAGCCCCCACTAACAACATTCTGTTGCCACCACAGGACACCCTCAGAAGGCGTCTGTGTCTGTTCTCTGATGAGTCACAACTATTTCAGAGGCACAATGGAGATATAGACAATATTAGGAAGGTGGTTATAATGTTATGCCTGATCGGTGTATTTAACGTCTTAATCCTTTTGCTAAGTGCTTAATCAAACACAGCAGCTGTGCTGTGCAGGAGCATTAAAACTAAAATGGGATTTGCCTGGTTGACTCTGTTTGACTACAGTGAATTATTGTACATCTTAAACGGAGGCAGAGTTTGGTTGCGTTTGGTTCTATTTTTATTCTGCAGGCAGCGGGGAAAAAAATAAAAAATTCTGCAACGCAATCATTGTGATTTTATATCTTTGGATATGAAATTATTGTGTACCGGAGCAGAGAGGGAGTGGTACACAGCCTATTTCTCCACTGGTTTATTTCCCAGAATGGTCCCCATATGTGTCCCAGATGAACTGCTGGAGATAAAAGTATAGCGTTTTTCGCTGGATGTAAAAGGGAGTTAGATTGAGTGGGTGGAAACTGTGGTCTGGGGTCTTGGCTTTGTTGCTGTTAAATATAGGTTTGAGAAACACCACAAACTGAGAGTTCAGCCTCTACATTAGATCATTCTGGGGCTCACTGGCACACAAGGGTAGTAATGAGAAACACACAGATGTGTTCACACAGAAAATGTTGCAGTTTGTTTTGCTTTATCTCCTCTTTTCAAACACACACATGTACATTACGCAGACACTTACAAACTGGGAGGACTGGATAAGATCTTACACTGCGCTGGACAAGAGAATTGGCTGAAGTTTAGTTTATTTGCAGTAGCAGATATACAGCATCATGCGCCTTCACATGTGTTGTTTGTCTCGCAGTGTAATCTCTCTTTGACATGTTATTACTCTGTTTATTCTACGAGCCATGTTGTTCCAATGTCCTTTATAAGAATTTGGTTTTAATTACCGCCTTTGCCACAAATTTACAGGCCAGCTCTGGAGAATTTCTGTTTCATATGTAGCAAACATCCTGTGCTTGCAAAGTGTCCTGGTATCAATGTCATACCACATAATGGGGGCCGGTTTCCATATTTCTTTTGTATAGACCTAAGATCAAACAAAGCTGTGATATGAGTTAGACCTGAGGGGGGCAGGAACTCTCTCGGGAGGACCGAGTCAGAACCAATAAGCGTCGCATTCAAACGGGGTGAAGACTCGAACTGGCAGATATTTGTGCATGTGCTCGCATGCGTGTCAGGGGCCGTGCTGCGTGTGCTCCATCCCGCTTGGTCCCAAGTATTCTGGGACACTTTAAGATGAAAGAACCCAGAAATTGGTACTTGTGAGCAATCGTTTACCAGGCTTTGATGTAAAAGAAAAAAAAAAAAGACTAGCAATTTGATAGGGTTAGAGAAAGGTTGAGGAGAAAGCATTTAATGGTTGAGGTTAAGGAGCGCGTTCAGGGTGGAAAAATGATCAAAATTCGAACAGTTGTCCTAAACTATAACAGAGCAAGGGTGCTTCAGAAGGCGCATGGCTTTGCTATTGATTTTTATCTTTGTGCGGCCTCATGAATCGTTAAGGGGCGACGTTGCTGTCCTCTGAACCATCGGAGCCCACATTGCCCTGCATGGAGAATGGAGGTTTGGGATTGAGGCTAAAAGGTTGATTGCATTAGTGACTTCTATCAGGATTCATTTGAAGACTGGTTTAGAAACAAAGTGATGGTTTTTGAACTTTGAGGGTGACCTTCACTTCAGGATGTCCAGGCAATCTTATCCATTGTGAGTGTGTGTCTGCATGCGCGTGTATGCGCGGGCTGCAGTAGATCCAGCGAAGGACGACTCCAGAAGGAGGCATACAGTGTTCATCGAGTTCATTCTCTTTTCTTTTTTTTCGTGTGCCTCCGTTTCTCTCTCCCTGATTGCAACAATCATTAATTAACAATGTGCAAAGACAAGTTCAAATGATGTGACACATACTGGGAAATGATTCTTTTTTTTTCTTTATATCATCAGATAACAAAAATATGCAGTCTGAGGAGCAAATCAAAATGTAGCATCGAGGTCAAGCAGTCATTTACTCACACATGCACAGCTGCACATATTAACGCACGCAGGCCGACACAGAGATGCAGCCATGTTCACCCTTGGGCTGCACACATGATGAGCTTGTTGCTGTGAAGTAGAGCATAGGTACCCATAACATTAGCGTACAGCATCATGGGAGTGGAAGCGAGGGAACAAAGGGGGTGAAAGAAATCACAATCAGAAACACTTTATTAATCCCTGCAGCGTAATTGTAACAGCTGTTAATAAAAACGGCCAGCCCTCCACGTCTTTTGTTGCCACACTTGGATTTATTCTCGTCCGCCAAAATCATCTGAGAGCCCTCAGCGGTAATGAGGGGATCCGGAGTATTTTCTTATTGCCGTGTCCGTGCAAAAGACACAAGACTTCTAACATACAATAACAGAAGACCCCTCCAATCCTCACTGGGGCCGTTAGTCTGTCCACGTTATTGTCCAGTGATCTCACATTGCCCATAATGACAGAAGCGAGACGCAGCTTGTATCTCCTCCATCAGGCTCTGTTGTCCGGAGCCGGCTCTTTAAAATTGACGATCGTTCCTCCTGTGTGCGTCCTCCTCCCAATTTCTGGAGAGATGTTCGTCGCCGTCGTTGTTGGTGGCGGTTGCCATGCCGGCCGGCTTCAACGCGATCAGCTGGTCCCTTGGGTAAACAGCGTGAGCATTAAGTTGCTGGGCAACAGGAGCGGCAGTGAATGAAATAGGTGATCACATTGTTAAAAACAGAGAGTTGGTGTCGGCCGGAGTGGCCAGTTGAAAGAGTTCAGACTAGTCACCAGCGACAATCCAAGCAACTGTAACAGGGACGCACCCTATCTTCTCTTGCAGCTTGGCCCTTATAGAAAAACCCAGCATTCAGTATTTGGGTCAACAGTTTAAGTTGTAAAAATTAAGCACAGTGTCCTCACAGTTCCTCCCCTATAACCCAAGTCATGAGTGAGATACATTGTGTGAAGGAGAGAGCAAGAGACTCAAGCTCATCTCAAGAGATTAGTGACCTACATGGCAACATGCTATACAGTTAAAATGCTCCTCAGGCTGCTTCCATCCATTTACGTTACGTCACCGGCTTCCCCAGACGGGAGAGGAACCTGCAGCCGGATTGCAACCTTCGTCTTCGTCCTTCACAAAACAATAGCTCTAATAATCTTGCTTTTCCCCTGAGGTCATCAGTAACACACTTCGTCTCGCGCACGCTCGTGTTTTTTCACACCTACAGAGACGGTTTCATGAGGTGAGAGAAAATTGGTTTTAGAGCGAAAGTAACGCGCGTAACTGTAAACTGTTGTTTAGTCATTGGTAGATGATAGTTAGATGCATTTTTTTTCCCTCGCCTTTTATTCTCGTCTGCCTCCCCCTGCTTCCTCTCATCTCCTCCCTTCCACATTCTGCGTGCCGGTGATGGATGTGCTGCTCTATCATATGAGTAATACTAATATAGGCCCGTCTGCATGCACGGGCTCTGGCCCTTGCAAATTGAATTTGTCAGAGGCCCTTTTGGACTTTTTTTTTTTCTTCATTCACTCTCACCTTTCTCCGCTGCGTGTGTGACTAAACTGGGTAGATTATACATCATCTAAAAACATTTTCCTTATTCTCCCCCCCTGGAGGAGCGTGTGGGGTTATGTTTGGGTATCTTCTTAACAAACCATTCTGTATTCAAATTACCTCGTATTGATCCGGATCATGTCCGAGAACAAAAACAACAACAATGCTCTAAATTCTTTTTATAGGCCTTCGTTTTTTGTTTTTGTTTTTGAATCCCTTTCTCAGTTCTTTTGCCTTGTTTTTGTCCTCTAATTCTCAAACCGGTCCCAAAATGCTCCGTGCACTTTTATTCCAACCAAGCACCAATTAAAAAAAATTGGGGCCGTTTTTTTTTTGTGTGTGCTCCCTCTCTGAAATGTCTGTGTGTGACGCTCATACTAAATGAGTCACTGCTCTAAGTAGGAGGTAGTCAGGGACAAGTCATACCCCACTTTCCCCCTCTTTCCCCCCCCTCCCTCCTTTTCTTGTCTCTCTTCCTGTGTTTCGCCTCCTTTCTCCTGCTGTCCTCTCCGCTGAGCTGTAATCTGTCCGATGTTGAGTGCGCACATTTGTTAATTTTGAAAGTGCTCTCCTTGCACCGCGCGTGTGCACGGTGCACTTAGACATGCATGCTCTGGCCAGCATGCCACGTGTGATCACGCGTACACCTGGTGCATTTGCACTTTGTTTGTCCCTCTCAGCCATCAATATGCTGCTGGGTTGAAAGCTGGGTGTCGTAGCTGGCCAGCTGCCTGTTGCCCATCTGCATGATGGGATGGTAACAGATTAACAACTTGGGGAACAACACAGACATCCTAGGGTCCTGCCTGCCGTTAAACAAGCAGTGTAGCAGAACATGGCTGTAAAAACTTCCATTTTTACAGCTTTTGGATCTTTTTTTATGGGTCATTTACGCACACAGTAGGTGTCCTGTTTCTTGGTATCTACAGTGCCTCTTTATCACCGTCTCTCACTCACCTTGTCTGTTTCTATTTGTCTTTTCAGTGCCAACCTCTCACCAAAGCTTATGCCAATTCCCTTTGCCAATCTCCCTTCCCTTACCTCTAGCTCATCTCCTCCTGCACGTTCACTTCAGCCCCATCAACACATTCTTTACCAGCCGTTCGTTCCATCCAACGTGTTTTCTCACCTCTTCCTTGCAGCCCCATCTATCAGCTCCCTTCCTCGCTTCGCTCATCTCTCTGCGTCACCGTACAGCCCCCCCGCTCTTTTTCAGCCCATCATTAGGGACCATTAAGGTCTGAGCTGTTCCACAGAGAATGATGGGAGTCGCTCCGACACCTTCAGTGGAGAAATTAGGTGGGAGGTATGATGAGAGTGAGCAAAAATGAGAGGAAATCGGAGAGAGTGCAAATTAATTTAAATCTAGAAAATGTAAGAGAATCTATTTAGAGTATATAAGAGTAGAATGATGCTTGTTATGCAGGCGTGTGTGCAAAAGTAAAGCCGCACTTTCAGGCCGATGATGATGATGAATTGGTTGATTAAGAAAATAACGATAACAGTGTGACAGCAGGAATAATGGTGATGATGCACGTGGTTGCATACTGTTAGCTTTGGCAAAGAATAAGGCAACACGGAGAGGGATTATCTGGAATAGTATCCCACATGATAGGGTTTTAGTGGGTGTAGCCATCACGCAATACTCAACTTTGTGGCTATGCTGGCACATATAATTCACAGCTTTCACACACTAGACTGCTCAAACATTCATTTGTAGTCATCACCTCTGCCGTTATAAGCTGCTCAACTGCACCAGTCTTACTGCATATCCATAGAATAATAAATTGACTTTGTACAATACGTATATGCACTACATCCGAGCGCTGCGTCGGTCCACGTGTGCCGGTGAACCAGTATGTGTGTCCCAGAATGAGAGAGGAGGAAAGAGATCTATCAAAGTGACACTTAGAGGCTTGTAGATCGGCGAGCTGCTCCGCCAAAGTGGAGTAGAACTCCCTTAGCTCATAGCTGGTACTCATACATCTATTCTAATTTCTCTGCTCACTGTCAGTCTTGCCTGACTAACATGTGATCAATATAGGCAGGCATCCATGTAATTATGATAGATTGGATTTCTCTGAGCATGAAACTGGTGACGCGGGGCAGGGGGATTGTGACATGTTTAGTGTGACAGTAGGTCTGTTCTCATTAGACAGTGCATTCATGTGTCCAGGTTGTCTGCAGTTCAGCTCCTACTGTACGTCTGAAGTCCGGGCCGCTGATGTCATTCAAATTGGATATTACCCGGTTCAAGCAGAGAATGAATCATAAAAAATGTCCTTTAGGTGTAATGCTGAAGTGTTTAATGTAAAACCTTTTTCCCTTTTTTAATTTGACAAGACGAGACGCGGTGGTGATCAGCATTCAGGCTGCGTTCTCTCAGGGTTCCCTCAGTCTTGCGTCAGGTTATTACTCGTGAAGCATTAATATGATTCAGATCTCTGATCCATGCATTCTCATTGCTTATTTATTCACACAACTGCTCCTTTATTTACAGATCTACATCCCATGTATGTGGCTGGATTTCTTGTCATATTTGGGCTGCTTGATTTCCTATGATACAAACTGGTATTACCCTCTTTTGTAGGAATAACTCCTTGAGGGTGTTTTGGACAATAGTTCATTAGTCTTTCACACCATCTCAGGGAAAATTATGACCACTCTTTTTAACAAATTTCCTTTGGTTGCAAGTTGTTTGAAGACTTTCTTGCATGTACTATTTGGAAATTATCACTCCAGAAGGCTTGGTCATTTTCTATAGGTCTTCTTTTAGGATCTCAAATGCTTCCAATGCCTCTAATCTCCTTTTGATTGACTGTGCTTCACCTCCAACAGTTGTCTAAAGACCCTGTGATGAAATGTATTCTTCTACAGTTTATCTTCTACCCTGAACAAATTTGCAAACCGTACACTGCTTGTACATCATCCCTTGGCATCCATAGCCAATTTTTTTCTGAAGGTATTAGAGAGCTAGATGACAGCTAGATGTCAGGGTGTGCTTCCTTTTTCCACGTGGCTGATCTCCATCTTTTTAAACGACGATACCTCACAACAAAATGTCATTTTCACGTGTCATTTGTTGAAACTTGACACGTTTCAATAACAGGCACCGTTTCAGAGGAGATCAAATGTCTGCGCGTCCAATTATGTCCAAAAAAAGGCGACAGTTGCCGTGGAAAGTGCTTCACGTGACTGTACGCCGCACTTCTTAAAATGGCTTGCTTTATCCGGACACAGATGGAGGATATGAGTAACAGTGTACTACAGTCGCTGTGCTCTCCACAGAAATGTCTTTTTACAGAGTTGTATGCGTCGCCCAGAGTTTAGAGGAATAAATATTAACATCAGACAATAGAGCACTGAGGGACAGGAACTTCCATTGTGATTTTACATAGAGAAGTCTTTAGAGAGCCCTCCTGATATTCAGAGGGAGGCTGTTCTACAGTCTAGCCGCAACGGGATAAAAGTGTGATTCCTCTTGTGTATCGGCTTAGATGAGGAGCTGCAGACAGATTTAGGTGAGACGTCCTGAGGGATGCGGAGAAGGCTCAAGGGGTTAACCTGACCTGAGATTTTACAGCGGAGCAACATCATTAAGTGTCATACACAAACAATAGGATGTTAAAATGAATTACCTTTCCCATTTGAAGCTAGTCACACATCAAACAGCAGCAGTTTGGCAGAAAAATAGGTGAGAGGAAGTATTTGTGTTAATAACTTTCCCTAGGTCTTGAGGGGGTGGTGAATATCAATCAATCCTCCTTACACCAAAAGCCTAGAAAATAAGGCCCAGGCTGAGAGAGTTCAACTTTGAGCATATTTAGAACATAAATGTGCCGTTACATTAAATTCAAACGCCTCGATACAACTGACGTGAAAGCAGTGTTAGCTGTGGGGAATTAAAAAGTGGCGGTCCACCTCCACAAAGCCCGACTGTTTGTTGTGTCGAGTTTGATAATACAACCAACAACAACAAAAAAAAAAAAAATTAAAAAAACTGCCACATTTCCTATGCTGACAAGCAAACATCACTGAATAACTCAAGCAAAGCATTTGCCAATCAACACACAGTAGTGCCAGTAAAAACATGCAGATTATTTCCTCTGTTTGAGTGGACTCCAGCAGGCACTTTTGATGCTGGGTTGGCACTGTGTGCATTTATCCAGCGAATAACAAGCAAGTCACACTTGTTTAGTTTACAAGAAGTGCAAATCAAATTTCATATGTCAGTCACAGGCGCCCGGCGAAAACAATGTTCAGTTCTCAAATCTGCTTTTCAAATGATGTTAATTTGCACTGAACTGCGCAGTAGCCACAATCACTTGAGACCTTCTGGCCATTAATTGTCGAATACAGTTGTAGCTCACATGTTTTAGTAATTACAATAATTATAATATTCTTATAATGGTGTGTCTCTTTGCATTGTTCCAACCAGGCATTTAAAAAAAAACAAAAAAAAAAAAAAACAGCTCAATGTCACACTGGTCTCTGAAATTGACCCTTTTGGAGATAGTTATAATAATATGCTGTAGAGTGGCACAAATATGACTGTGCTGGAAGAAGAAAATATATATATATGTTTAATGAGATATTTATTTATTAATTTCTGAAGTACTGCTTGGAGCATTTGTATTATCATGGTCTTAAAATACACAGTGGTCTCAATACACCGTTGTATGCATCTGGGCTTGTTATGTGTTAATATTATGAATGGAAATGATGTCATTTTAGTTAAGTAATCTTTCACAAGATGTAACAAAGAAAGCTGAGGCTAAACTCATGCTAAGGCATATGTATGTATTAAATTACGTATTTAATTATATTTTTATTTCTTGTAGATTTGCATATGCACATCTGGTATATTTATGTTTATACTATTGTATTTTATTTATTTTCCTTTTATTTATTTTTTTTAATTATCTTATACCTATTTTTCTTTTTTACCAGTGGTTTTAAAGAGTTTATTTTATTTATTTTATTTATTTTTTTAACTGAGTGTAACTGAGCTACTGCGACCGAGCAATTTTTTTTTTTTTATAAACTTAATTAAATGACTAATAATCCCAGTAAAACACAGTTGAGGATAGATTAAAGTTTCTTTATTACGTGTAATATGCAGTTGAATTCTGTCTTTGTTAACCATCAGCTACTTTACTTACCTGCCTTGTCATCGAATGAATCTGTATTGATCCCGTTATCCTGCTCCAGTCAATGGCACTCCAACGACCCATCAGCCGTAGACTCCAGTCTCATGGTGTGAACTGGGGGCCTGTAAAGACTGCGTTGTAAAATAATGTCGGATAATATCTTAGCTCCTCTCCCCCTGAGTGAGTGAAAATCTTTTTTCCAGGATGCAAACAGACAGCAGAAACATAAAGTACACTGTATATCGTATCATGGCAGGCAGTGCATAAATATTCATGTGTAGTTTAGTTTGAAAAGACGGTAAAAAGCAACAGATATTGTTGTGTGCTTTTTAGTGTTATTCAGTGGAAGGTAATTCTTGGTTTATGAATATTCATGCGGAGTATAACTGGACAGCTACCCGAAAGGATAATTCAACAGAATGTTTCTACTATTTCAGCCAATTTGTTCTCATTCAACCTGAGACAAGTCTCTTACGAGTACTACTACCCGCCGCCTCTCACACAGCCCCGTTTAATGAGAAGTAAAGTTCTATATACGAGTTTCAGCCATTAAAAGTAAAGTGAAAAGGTTTTCAGATATAATGACTCAAACCAGTACTTTTGTCAAAACATTATTTCTTTTTTTTGTCGGCTGCGACGGAAAAGAAACATGCAATATATCCCTTCAGTGCTCCGGGCTCCTGCGGGAGACCTTAAATCTTTATTATGACATCTTTCAAGTGTCACGGCTTGATCTATTGCTCTGTGTGCTACATTAGCGCCTCGTAACGCGGAGGGAGGTTTGTGTGCATATTTAAACACTCCTCTTGTCTTTATTAAACTGTTGTTGTCTCTGAAGAACTGCAAAGTTCACCAGGGTGGAGGGAAGGGAAAAGCGGGGTTACGGAAAAGGAAATTCAAATACTCATTATGGAAACGGGAGGACGAGGAGGGCCGAGTCGGGGCGACGCGTCAACCGTGCTGCCAGACAGTGAAGGTTCACCTCAGCGCCCCACTAAGAGGGTGCTGGGCACGGGTAGAGAGGCTTGCTGTTCCCCTGTCTGACTCTGTCACACCCTCCCTATGGGAGTCTGCCATGTGTCAGCAAGCTTAATTACTACACCTCATCTCTTCAAAGATTAATGACGCCTCTGTTCACCCAGTATTTATCATCTTATCTACTCATTTACATTCTGCTGTGCATATACTGTACGTGTGTGTCTGAATGCGTGTCTGTAGTGCACTGGCAGCCGCAGCGATACTTTTGTGCCGTTTTTTTTTTTCCGGTGCATTTGTGATCCCCATTCAAGTGTGTTTGTGTACTAAAATTAACTGAAATGCGTTGAAAATGGAGCACGCTGTTAAACTCATTTGTGTTCTTAATTACCCGCCGAGCCCAGAGCTCCTGTTTGCCTCGGTGTCGGGGCCCTGCCTGGTGAGGCTTTATTTTGCCTTTTGTTAGTGTGATTTCATGTTTTATTATTAGTCCCACTGTTTCATGCGCCTTGACATGTCTGTTTACGTGTGAAGCCTGACTCTTTGTCGGTGCCATTAGTTGCCCATTGTGTGCCGGTATGTGCTAGTTTAAAGCCGCCATTGTGTGTGCTATTGAGAGCGGTTGGAATGGTGAATTATTGGAGCCCGTCTACAAGTAATGGTGCATGGTATTAACTTGTTCGAGATGCTCACGGTGATTGCGGACACCGTGTTTAAGGAGAGACCAACAAAAAGAACAAGACATAATTCGTATTTACGTTGTGACTTCCTTACTCTGCAGCCCTCTAATCCACATACCACTGACCCAGCGTTCACATCGCTTGTCTGGTTCAAATGCCGGTAAACTATAGCCTAATTAAGGGACACGCCCTGTCATGTAATTGTTCGTTTTAATAGGGATCAAGAGTCAAGTTCCCTTCAATTGACTACCTCCGTTCACCGCTGAATCCCATTCTAAGTCAATCCCCCAGTGGTGCATATTCATTTAAATCATTGTTCAGATGTGAATTGCTGCGAAAATTAGTCCTGATTATCGCGCACAACTGCAATTTTATCCTTGAATTCCCCTTTCTCCTCAAGTCGGCAAGTGTTCGCTTTTCTGAATGATGTCACAAATATAAACAAAAATGTGAAAATAGCCGGGCAAGATGCTGCCAGCCAAATCACAGTTATTAATATCAATTTATTCCCAACCTCTCGTCTTTCCTACAGTTTCTGCATAATCAAGCTGTCATCAGGCAGAAATATTGAGATAGGGAGGAAGGGGGGCACAGAGGAGAAAGCGAAAGAGAAAAAGAGAGATAAACATAGTTGAAACCTCAGGGAAAATGTATTTCCCCTTCAAATTGCTCTGCACAGTAACTGCGCATGAAACTGCATGGAGTCTGTCAAGAGTTTGAAAAGTATTTGTGCTGAGTGTGTGTTTGTTTGTGTGTGTGTGCCGAGGGACGCTCTCATTAAGGCTAGTTAACAACATGACATAATGATAGCAGTCACATAGCTGGTTGGGCAGTTTAAGGAGACATTTATATTCGATAAAATTGAAAAGAGCATGAAATTCTGCTGAGGGGGAACGCTCCTGCTGTTCAAGATGCCAGTTGTGTACTGGGCTTTTTAATAATTCTTATTATCTCTGATTATCTAAAGCACTAACTGAGAAGGATCAGTGTGTTAATTGATTGAAGAGTCGTTCATTTACATGATAATGTGGCGGAAAAAAATACAACCCCATGTGACAGATGACGGATGATGATAGGCAACTTAATTGCCGGGTAATTAATGGAAGCAGCAGCCTTTTGTAGGATGCCCTAGTTGGATTTGTATTTCTGCTTTCCATGTTTCTGCTCCAAATTATGTTTCAAGATGGCCATTTGAGAATGGTTATGTTTTTTGTTTTAATTTTATCATTTTATCATCATTTGTCCACGCTGTTTGGAGATTGATACGTACCGAGGTGAAAATGTAATTTAAAATGCAGCGCTCATTAACAGTTTCTCACCTATAAATATGAAGCTTTGTGAATTATGACTGCTTAAAATTTGCATATGAAAATCCTTCACACTCTTGTCAGCAGTTTGACTCTGGTGCACTTAGAGTGTACAAGTGAATATGTAATGAAAATCTATTGGTGCCATAGACTGTATGTAAATATGCATCCCCACTTCCTCACACTGGCCAAACTGACGCTATTTGCAAAAATTTACACTTGAACAGGCATCGACGTTACATTAACTACCTAAAATGACAGAAACTGTTCTTGGAGAAAAAAAAACGACATGTATTTATGGCACAAGTCCCATCCACTATCATGGAGGAGGTGGAGCTTATGACCTATACTGCCGCCAGCCACCAGGGGGAGCTCTACTGGTATATGCTTCATTTTTGAGGAGCTGTTCTGCTGTCTATCTTTATACAGTCTATGGTTGGTCCATGTCCACAGTGAAATTCATAGATGTACAGGAAAGCTGAATTATGAGAGCAGGATACAAATTTCCTGACTGCATATATCAGTCTTTGAATGCGAGGTGAAGTTATTCCTTATGTAACATACTTTTATTTGAGAAGGTTTTAAGGAATTATTCTGTCTAATAAGTTTGGCAACTATATCTCTTACACACTTAAACCCCGGCTTAATTAGAAAGTGGAAGAAAGTTACTTCCTTAATACTACCTGAGCGCCTCTCACCGGGATAAGGAAACTTCACCATGACTGTCTAAATCCTGAAAATATGATTTCCTAATGCTAAAGAAGTTTCTCTGAGACAAATTTGTGCCGTTGCAATAATTTTTACGAACAAAGCATTTTGTTGGGGCCCAACTGCCGTGGCTCAACTGTTGGAGCCAAGTCACACTGAGCTCAGTGATGAGGCTGGTGATGCCATTAATGTAGAAATGAATCACGTTGTGTAGTTATTATACAGTCTACTAATTATGAAAACACTGTGAAACGGGATCCTCGCTTTTTGCCAAACACCCGGTCCCAAACCAGTCACTGGATATTATTTCCAACTTATTCACTGTGTTTGTTGGCCATGCTTTCTCTGAGATGATGTCCTTTGCAGCAATTCACCTTGAGACTTGTGTACACAACAGCATTGATCCGATGGGGTTATAGATGTCTGATATCAGAATGTGCAGCTCAGAAAAGGGAAGGAATTGAGGCGAAGAAAGGACGGAATAAATAGGCAGACAGAAGCCACTGTGGGGAAGTGTGGGGAATGAGGAAATATTTTCAACAAAACTCCTGTTGCCTTTGGTTTTAATTTGCTTTTTAAATATACTATGACCTGGTAGGTAAGATTTACAGAGAATGAAAGTAGTTCAGTCCACTCTCTTAACTGAGACTGTTTGAAAATCATCATAATATAATTAATTATGTGATGTCTTACTTACTTAGGTACTTAAAGGCTTGTATCAAAACAGACAACTTCAAGGTCTTCTTCAAATCCATCATTCAGCTTTGCAAGACACCTTAAGTCTAGCGTGTGGGTACTTAAAAATACAGTCTTATGCTCATGGGATTTTCAGTATTGTGCCACGGTGCATTATGGTCCTAATATTCTTATGGAAACACACCGTCGTTTCCAACTAACCTTGGGCAAAGAAGGGGCTGAGGAGGGAGAGGCGGCGGCAAATAGGAGTATTAATCACAAGACAACCTCAGCAGCACTTCCCACTCCCATCACCTCCCACACCGACACCCACACACACACCCACACACACACACACACACACACACACACACACACACACACACACACACACACACACACACACACACACACACACACACACACACACTAGCCTATCTAACAGGAGGCAGCCGCCACATACATGCAACTCCCTGCCAGACAGAACCAATCATTCTCGGCGAGGCAATGAGATCCCTGATGAGGAGCATCAATAGTAATCATAGAATTTGCCATGATGGTGATGGATTTTGATGCCTTTTTGCCCTCATTACCGGCCGGCCTGATAATTTAGCCAAGCTTACGTTTACTTCACTGAACTCATAAATACTAACACCCGGATTTTTATTGGTAAACGTAAATTATTCTCAAGTATAATTCATTTGAATGTGAAAAAGAAGGACAGTGCTTTTTATTTTACCATTTTCATTTTTATTCGCTGTCATTTTGCTCTGACTCATTTCACTCGCGGACGTGGCAGCCGAGCTGTGCAACTCTCCGAACTCGATTATATGAAGTTATTCTTCCACTGAGGGCATGGGAGTTTCCACCTCGTCCACCGCGCGACCGTGGCAGCTCAAAAAGAGAGCGTTTCCTATCATTACTTGGCTTTGTGTCTGCGGCTCTGTGGTCCGTTGCAGTTTTCAGTCATCCCGCTACATGTACTGTGTTACTTCTCAAACTTTGTAATGTCCCCTCACACACACACACACACACACACACACACACACAGTTGAATTTATTTGAACTGAGTGGGTTGTACCACCGTCAACAAGCCCTTTCTTCGATCCAGATTTGCTCTGAAGCTCCACTGGCCAAAAAAATACCTAATTTCCACACTCCTACATTGGGCTGAAAATACAGAGCGGCATCAGCGTGCCTGAAGGAAAACTTACCACACATATATATATATTTTTTTGTTTTTCTTAATTTGTCATTTATATGGGATACTGTAAAACAGGTGTCCCTGTAGGATTAACGCTGAGGAGTTCCCACCAGTCATAAGACCAACAGAAGCCATTTGGGTGAAACCTCTGAATATTTAAAAATGCAGACCAGGGGAATTGTATTTCTAACTGACGTACTACTGACAGTAACATTTAACTTCCTGATTACTTCCCAATTCGTCCTTCAAGTCAGCCTGTTAAGTAATAAAAAAATGAGAGCCCATTTATCTTTTGAAGCACGCCAGTCTTCATTTCCATCTGAATAAAAAGCTACCAGTTTAATTAAAAATAAATGAATAAATAAAAATTTGGCATGTGTTAAAAAGAATATGCACCTGGTAAAAAATACTGTTACTCTTAGTCAAACCGCTGCTGACATAAACGCGTTAGCCCCGGCAAATAGAAAGAGTCGGTATGGCATTTACAATTCCACCTTTAATCAATCGGTTCCTTATTCCGAGAGAATTACAGGAACTAATGGCGCCGTAGAGCGAGATGACTTATTACATGAGCGACTATAGGGTACGCGAGGAGGGTGCAAGGAGACCTTTATCAGGTCACAGAAGACTGGAGAGGGTATCTGAAGGTCAAGCTGAATCTGTGGGTAAACAAACACATCCCTGCAGCACAGGCGAGTCATTTGGCTCACCTTTTTTTTTTTTTTTAACGTTATGTGCACAAATTAAATTTAACCGACTGAACCCGAATCGCCTCATCCCTCGCTGAGTGGGAGTGCGCCTAAACATATGGATATTTTCTTCTGGTAAAACAAAGAGCATTAGCATATATTACATAGCATACAAACACCTGAAAGCTGAATGCATATTTCGTCCAGCGTTTTCAGCCCCACTTCTCTCCATTATCTACATGAGTCTAGCTCACTCTTGATGCAGAGGGGATGGGTGCGCGCCACGCTTTATTTCTTGTGTGTAGCACGCGGAAACGGACACACACAGACATGGCCGCGGCATGTTTGCCTCGATGAATTCATTAGCAATAAATATGAGGTAATTTAGTGGATGTATTTTTAGACTTTAATTAAATGCTGGTCCTGCTGAGAGAGCACAGCATGTCACTCGCCACTTGATAAGCGAGATGTGTGACTCTAGCACACTACTAGTTTTATGTAATATTTTATTATTTCATCTCTTTTTTTCTCACTCTGCACGGGCTCAGAATAAAATGTATGGCGCGCAGTTCACACTACAAGCATAAAACTGGTGAAAGAGACTGTGTAAGTGTTTCCATGAGTGAGGGGTTCCACCGGGAATCAAACCTAAACCCAAATAACATTTGTAGTTCCGTCTCAGGCTGATGTAAACTTCGGACGCGCGTTTCTCATGGTGGCATTTCTAGGAGCGGGTAGTACTGAGCGACAATTGTTTTAAGATAAGAGAATAACAGCATGAAATGGATAAGTGAAAGACGTGAGTTAGACGTAAGGAGGTGACGGAGAAAAGATTTAAAGAAAGAGGGGAGGGGGAGGAGAAGAGTTTATTAGGCTGGTTGTTATAGACTGTCTTGCTGTTGTTTCCAAGGGAACCGCTATGCCGTGTGTGCGTGCGCGTGCGTATGCGCGTGCATGTAGGTTGCTGTAACCTCTGAATTCGCAGGCATTACTTTTGGCTATGGGCTGAAATTGGCTGGGATATAACAGGATAACATCTAATCTCTTCAATTAGATCCACCGGGGGGCTTCCCGCAGTGTGTGTGTGTGTGTTTTTCATACTTTTGTGTGTGTGTGTGTGTGCGTGGGCGCGTTACAATCACTTCCCTCACGCAACGGACAAAAAGAACTATTTTGCAAAGGCACGGGTTGTTTTCCGTAGCCGTATGGAGGTATGCGTTAATTGCACCGCATTACAGAACACAACACCAGCACAAAAAAAAAAAAAGATGCATTTAATGGTGGGGTGGAAAAAGGACTCTTTACATGAACGGCTCTCTCTGTGTCCAATGTGTAAGCTTTTAATGTCCTTTTCTCACACTTTTCAATGGCCGTATAAGTACATACTCAATATTCTTCTTTCAGCATATATAATGTATAATTATCTATGCTCAGCACTCCTCAAAGTGCTGCACTTCAACCAATTTTCAGTCATATTCTCCTCTGTCCTCCCCATGTGTCCTCAGGGTATGAATTGTGTTCCTCTCATCTCTCATAAGGCATGATTCTGTCTTTCTCACTTGGTCTTTCTATCTCCCACTCCTCCTGCCCCCCAGACCCTTCTCTCGCAACTCACACTATTTATTTTTTCTTTTGAATTAAGCTTCATAAGTATAACTTGATAACAATGGCAAGTGTGCATAAACCCAGAATGAAATCAGCTCAGATGCTAATTATCATGATCCTGTTAAACATCGGCGTCACACATCCCTGCCCACTGATGATATCTGAAAAAGCCACAGGCTAATGTTTTACATGGCTCAATGTGTGTGTTTTTTTTAAAAAAGTAATTATTAACGGTTTTCGTAGTTTGTGATTACATGTGAAAGCAACAGTCTAATGGCGCATTTCCACTAGCACGGCTCGGCTCGGTACGGTACGGCACGGCACGGCTCGGCTCGGTTTGGTTGTGTTTCCATTACAACTGGTGCCTCCTCGACGTGGGCGGGGTCGTCATAACACGGCTGCGCGAAACCGCTGTGACGTCATTTACACGGCGCCGAGCAACGTACAAATCCGGAAGACCTCCCTCTGAATCCGTTCTTCGGCAACCAGAGTCAGGAACGTCTGGACCTCCTCCACCGACCAAGGAGCGGATTTTTCTGAGAAGCCATCTCGTTCCAAGTCAAAAAGCAGTAAAAAGTGGTGTCTTGTCTCGCGTCTTGTCTAAGTGCAGAGCAGATGATTAAAAACTGTCTTAACCTGCTAATCATTAACAAACAGAACAGAAAATAATAGGAAGGGTAGAGTTACACTGGTACAATGCCGCAAAGCCTGCCCTACGTCAGTATACACCAGGTGTGACCATTTAATCAAAGCCACGTTGTTTATTTTAATTTTAAAAAGGAAAGCAGAGGAAGTCAGGAACAAAGTTAAAGACTGAAAAAACAGAGAAAGGCAGAACAAGTCAAAGGTTATTGGGGAACGGAAAGAAAGTGCGAATATGTCCATTTTACCCAGGGCAGTTCATTTCACACAGGTTTGGCCTTCTAAGACACTCTCCTATAGGCTCTCCCAGTCACTACTATAGAGGTGAAACTTGGTGCAGCCAGTCCGGATGGATCTATAAATGCCTTCTTGCGCTAGACATAAAAATGACTTCCGTATACCAACCTACTAGTGACTTTCTCCGAGCAACACAACAACTGAGATTGGTTTTTGATCTTTCAAGTGCTCAGAGGGTCCACTTCACACATGCTCCCTGCTTTTCTTGAAAATCTGCACCTATGTTGGGCTTGTATTAGCGAGATACGTCTTTCTCCGACTTTTTTTTTGTACGTGGAGTATATTTGCGGTTTATTGTTGAATTGGGAATGAAGGTCATGCATGTGCGCCCGTTCCCACAATAATTGAGATCTTCAAAACAGAGCCAGTCGTATGGGCTGCTTTAAAAGCCCACGCAGAGTATTTTGTTCGAGGATATTTTTAGCAGTGACATGACAAATGGTTTGTGTTTAGGCAAAGTCAATTTTTGTTTAAATTTCCAATCTCTCTTTGACTCGTACGGTGCAGATGTAGTATAATATTTCTTCTCGGTACTCTCCTTGGCCTTTGACATCCATGGTGATCCTGTAGACATGTTTCCTCTGAGGTAAAATGTTGAAGCTGCGAGCTGTACGTAGTGTGCGTGGTGAGTTGGATGTGTTGCAAATCTGCAGTACATGCGAAAGGCTTAATGTCAAAACCCCCAAGAGCTGTGGGAGGACTTGGGCAATCATTCTGTGTCCCTGCCCCTGTTGGGTAGAGGGTTCGCACAACGTGAGACATCATACCTGTCCTCTGGGTCTGTGTTTTCACACTTTGAAAATGTGTGTTCTGATCGGTATGCCCCGCCATGATCAACAAAAGTAGATGCTCTGCGCCTTTTGTCTCCCGCTGATTGAAGTGTTTGCAGATTCCTTTCTAGATGTTTTTTCAGGGACCGACTTGCTTTCTGAGTGCCCATGTGAAACAGACTCACATTTGCAACTGGAAAAGGTGAAGTTTTGTCAAAACGAGAAAGACGAATCAAATGCGCAGTGTCAATTTTAATACCTCGCTGCACAGAGCCACGTCTCCAAGCGGTCACCTTAAGAGTGAGATAGTCTGTCATTGGGTTTAATCTGATGGTTGCATTCTGCTGTCTCTGGCTTTTGGTTGCTGTACCAGAAGATAGCGAGCCCAAAATACACATGCACAAAACGCACTACAAATGTACACACACCAATGGACAACACAGATGGCATTAGCACTCGCTGATAGAATTTCTAGCGAAGGACGAAGTCCTCCAGAAAGGACAAAACATTTGTTCTAACCAATATAGACATGAGGGTCCAATTCATCATTTCAAGATGTTCCAAGAAAACGTCTCTTCAGTGACAGTGTGTCATTTGAGGAGCTATGTGAAGCATGTTATCAGCGCTGAAACACCCATGAAGAGCTGTATTTGTAATACTCCCGACTCATTAGATGTCCTTGCCTCTGTTTCTGGTGTTTCTGTTTTCATTTTCTTTAATCAAGCAGAGCTCATGTGAAACAAACTAGTTTTTTTTTTGAATGTGTCTTATTCATACTATTGTAGTACAAAAACAACCTTCATTTGTGTTATTGGAGGGATTCTGTTCTGTTCTTTTTTTTTTTTTTGTGAAATATACTCAGAGTGGATGCTTTTGCCACACGAATCTCACCAGAACACCCTCCATGAGGCAGCAGTTTGGGGGGAAATTCACAAGTGATCTTTTTGAAAACGTCTACTTACCCACAAAGAGCCGAGCGATTTTCAAACACTGCTGTGTGAGTTAAAGGTAAAAAAGAGTGTTCAGCCGAGCAGTGGGCGTACGTAACATCGTTTTTGGTTTTTCAATTTTGAACACTTGCATCGAGCATTGGATTTTATTGCAGCATGTCACGTTAGGTCAAGAGAACGAGTCTGAAGTATAAATAAAAAAAAACTTTACCTGACCTATTTAAATCATTTTTGGCTCACGTAGTTTGACACACGTAGTTCTGTGGGTCACTTTACACTTGCAGAGCAAAATCACGCCATCGCTAAGTCTGCAGAGCTTCTCCACCAGATGCTTCAGGACTAACCAACAACAAATTCATTAAATTCTTACTCTGTCGACATCTATCTGCATCCTGTGCACAAATCTGATTAAACCGACTGATGGTAAATAAGAAGTCGTATCACAGCCGCACGGTGCAGGTAGCCTGTGCGATATTAAGCTGCACATAACCAGCCAATTTCGTGTACAAATAAACAATAAAGCAAGGCACACCATGTGAGGATAAGCGACCAATTTAAACTCCACATATATTTTAATGTTAGCTCAGTGCCTTTGCTACACTTTCATTAATCAAGGCGCACATTTTCCCCGATACTTGCCTCCCCTCGCTGGCTCCCTGTATGTTTTAGGATTGATTTTAAGATTTTGCCGTTTGCATACAAATCACCGCGTGGACGGGCTCTGGCATATCACTCCATTAAGGTCACTCCGGTCGGCACGCAGACTCAGAACAGTTTGCCTCTGCATGTCAGACTTGCTTTTAGATCTCTTCTCAGAACTCATTTTAATTGTCTGAACTCACTTTGAGAGCAGTTTTTCTTTTGTAATTTAGTGTATTTAAAATGTTCTTCTTGCCTTGCCCTTTTGTTGACTTCCTCTATTTTTTGCATGCTTTTTTTTTGTATGATTTGGAAACTCGCAGCACAGCAATGGGGTCAACATCTGTCGTTTGTAGATGTGCTTTTGAAATACGCTGGCACTGACATTGTGTAAATTGGCAAAGTCAGTTTACAGTTATACGTTTCTTTTATTTATCAGAAGGGGCTCCTGCGACTTAAACAACTGTGTTGACTGGATAATAAAGAAGATCTCAAATTGGGAAGATGGCAAAGAAATCTGAGCAGCCAAGCATGCAAAGAAATTTGTCAGCAGCTGTCAAGGATGGTTAAAGATGCAGTTATTACGGAGGAAAATCCTAGATAATTAGCAAACTGAAATGCCTTGCCGGGGAGTTTTTTTTTTTTTTTTTTTAAGAAATAAATGACCGGCATTACAGAATGACAGACTAAGCTGTCCATATTACCGACCCCAGCGGTCTATCTGGTGGAGAAGTCATTAGTTGTTTGAGCGACTCAGATCTTCTATCAGCGCAAAGTTAATCTGGCAATATTCTGTGTTCACATTTCTGTGCGCTTTCCTGCAATCAAAGGGTTGTTTGATCTGGTGCAAGGCTCTATCCTGGACTGGGGATGTCCCAATCAAGTTTTTGTTTCCCCCCCGATCCAATACCGATCTTTTAATACTCCATATCGGCCAATCCGAGTCCAAAGCTGATCCTAAAAGACCAATTTTCCCCTCATGGAGATTCATAAAGGCTGATCTTATTTGTATTGTCTCCTAGATCACGTGTGCACCATGCAGCTGTAGCAAGTAAGAAGCTAGGCTTGTCAAAGCTAATGTAGCAAGGAGATGTTAGCTCGTACCTTGGATCAAGAAACTCCAGCAGACGATGTACACCTGTGTTCTCCGCCACTGAAATGGGCTGCTCACCCAAACCCATAAACTGTGTAAACCTCTCTGTAATATTTTCTCCATGTTGCTGTATCAAGGAAACTTTTCTTCTAAACGCAGCGTTCAGCGTTTGTCGTTGTTTTGGTGCAGCCTTTAATTGAGTGGGCTCCGAATATTCCGTTTTTTATTGCGATCTTCCAGTATCACCACGCTAAACATCCACATTTAACTATTTACTAGCTGCTTTCTGACTATCTTCTGACTGGTAAAGTTCTTCCACACAGCATGCATGTTTAGGTTCCTCTTCTTTTTAGATATTTAGGCAGCTAGCCAACCACAATGGGCTGCAAAGATGTTTCAGCGCTAGAGGGACATGATTTTGGTTTTTGGTTTACTGGGCCTGCAGTGCTTACAAAAGAAAAAACTAAAATAATAATTATATTAACTTGCTACTTTCATGGATATTTTTTTTTTTCCCAGTGTCGAGTTATTCTTCCCTCCTAGGAATTCCTCCATCATTCCTGTAAAGCTCCGCGACCTTTAAGTGGGGGCTAATCTCAGTTTGCCCGTCTGGCTGCTGGGCCTTAATCCACTGACTCTCTTTATTCTTTATTCAATCTCTTTATTCAGCACTTAGAGACCCACACTAATCTTTATCCAACAAATGTTACATACCATGCCAGCTCTCTCAGTGCTCTCCCTCACTTTCTCTCTGAAGATGCTGCCGCACGTGTGCGCAGCTACCTCTCTTTCCTAACGCCGTATTGATTTTTTTCTTTCCTTCGGCAAATTTTTCATATCACATGACAGAATAACTAAGCTGGTCCTGTTTTTTTTTTTTTTCCATTGCATCACCATAGTATTTAACTATGCATGACTATAAGCAAAAACAGAGAGGGAAACAGGGACTCTGTTGTATCGAGAGGCTTATTACTGCTGGTTTACACCTAGTGATGCAGCTCTGTGGGTATGAAAGACGACTTTAAATGAGGAACCCTGACAACATACATACATTTTTAAAAGAGATATTAAATACAGTTGCATACATTCTCACTCCCAGCTACATGTAGGGGACTATGAATAAAATAATTGGGAATACAAAAAACAATCATGAGCATACTTACATCGTGGCAGTGATAAACAAAAGGGCTTATGGATCAACACGTTGCAGCATGTGGATGCTCGCACACTGGGAGGGCTGCGGTGAGTTCAAGACGGCTGTTTGCACAGCAGGTCTGTTGCATCGGTACTGTAGTGCAAATAGCTGATCTATGCCTGTGCGTGTTTGTTTGTGTGCCTGCGTCGGGAGAGCAGGTGGGTGAGCCGAGTCTTGAGTGAGTGTTGGGCTGTGAAACAGCTGTCCGAGACGATGACTCTGACGAAGATGGATGCGATGGATACACGAGGCGCTGTCCACCAGCCAGGGTACAGGCTGCCCTAAAGCAAAAGAAACAAAACAAAAAAAAATGTACACACTCCTGCTTCCTCTGCCTTCTATACAGTCTTTAACAAGCGCCAGGGATGCTGTGTGTCTCAAGGTATAGCTGAAGCGCAGCTGTGTTGCTGCACAGCTGAACCGGCAACCAGAAAGAATGGCTGCACCGAGATTAGCTAAATCTGAAAATCCTAATGCCATACTCTTGTGTGCCAGCTGACACAGGACCAGACTCTCGCTGACATAAACACTGTGTTTACACCAACACACACACACACACACACACACACACAGGCATGCACATGGAGCTATACATGCTGTATTTCCTGACAGATAACATATTCATTCTCTTCTTTGTCACCACAGTGTCAGCCAGCGGTCATCGCTCAGACAGTTGCTTACAAGTTACACCCACACCCACAGGGACACAGATAAGGAAGGTTTACCAATTGCTAATGTCACAATATATCGCTTTTATTTATTTATTTATTTGGAAAGATGCAGTTATGAAGAGTGAAAGAATGAGGACTTGTGGGCGTAGCATTTTTGTCTCCACTATCTAAGCTCTAGCGATTTTTTTCTTCCTTTTTTTTTTTCTTTTTTTTGAAGGGATGTAGGAATGTCGGCAGACAGGTAGACAGATAAAAGGAGTCAGAAACAGAGACAGAAAGAGCAAAAGTGAGAATAAGGCCAGGAGTACTCGCAGTACACACAGTCCTCTTCAACACACTCACACGCACATACAAACACGGAAAGAGAGAGGAGCTGTCGCTTGTCAGTGCCAGTCACTTAGTCACAGAGGCGTGGACAGCCACCTTGTACTGCGTACGTTTCTATACAGGGAGAAGACAAGGACAGAGAGGCACCTCAAGGGTGGAGAGGAGCAAAGGGAGAGATATGGAGCAAAAGACACCAAATATTCAGAAACAAACACCCTGGCATCTAGTCTTTTGTGTCCTCTTATGATGTTACCTAAAGACTAGGCTTCCAGAAAGCTTTGACTTTCCCTGTTTTGTTCTTCTTTTGTTTACTTGATTGTTTCTTGATGTGATTTTTTAATCACATAATCTTCCAGTATTAGGGACATTAAGCATTGATTAGTTTCTCTTTTACAAGTCGGCTGAGAGGTATGTGCTACTTCTCAGAACAGGCGATGGATTTGCAGGTTTAATCCTACTAACAACAAATTGTGTGTATATACAGACACTGATCAGGAATAACATTAAGACCACTATCCTGGTATTGTGTAGGTCTCCCTTGGGCCTCCATAACAGCTGAGACATAGAGAATGGACATGGGCCTTCTGAGGGTGTCCTGTGGTGTCTGGGGACAGGATGTTATTAGTGGGGGCCTTTGGGTCCTATGGGTTGAGGAGAGGGGCCTGTGTGGATCATCCCACAGATACTTGATCAGTTTGGGATCTAGTCAAATTGGACCTTGTGCTGTCGACCAAACTGTGTGTCTGTGTCAGCCTGCATCCTGCTGTCGATGGCTGCTGCCATCAAGGAGTGTCACTGCTATGAGGTGAGAGTGCCTGGTCTGGTCTAGGTGGGTGCTACGTGTCTAAGTAACATCCACATGAATGTCAGGTCCAAAGGTTTCCCAGAAGAACGTTGTATTGTCACAGGATGGTCAGTGTTATTTACTTCTCCTGTTTGTGCTGTTATTATATCGGCCACTGAGTCTGAAATTCTAACTTGTGTTTAGCGGTTGTGGCTGCATAGCTGCGTGTGGTTTGCCATGGATTTTGGGACATTTTGTGCAGTGGGGTAGGGAGCTACTTGAGGTCAGAGTATTAATGCTGTGTCGTTTGTCTAACCAACAAATTCAGGTCTAAACATGGCACGTAAAAACGCTGCAGGCCTTTCCCAATCGCTGCTCCTCTCTCTTTGTTGGTGTTAAATCGAAATGCCATTAGTCGCAACCCAACTACTGATCCATTTCAGTGCATCATTAAGTACAACTCAAATAACCAGATGTGTTCTTGCTTCAGTCCATTGGGAGACTGACTGGGGGTAGGGAAGGATTTATGACCACTGACCAGTGTTTTTGAGCAAACCTCAAAAGTATTTGTAGAACTTGACAGCCTTAGCAGCAAAAAGTTTGTTATGACGAGGCACTTTAAAAAAAAAAAAAAAAATGTAGTTAAATTTAGATCCTTTTCTCATTTTTCTTCTTACTTCCAAGATTGACTGTGTAATTTGGCTTTTTAGAAAGCCAACAAAGCTTTATCTGTGGCTCTGTGGCACGTTCCATGTTTAAACGTGAATTTGTTGGTTAGACAAATGACAGTGTACATTAATGAGGCATAACATTATGACCACTGACAAGAGAACTGAATAACACTGACCATCATGTGACAATACAATGTTCTGCTGGGGAACGTTTGGACCTGGTACTTAGACATGTATCAGCCACCTAGACCAGACCAGGCCTTGATGGCAGCAGCCAACCCCAGCAGGATGTAGCCTGGCACTGGCATTTTGTTGCCAGATACCTCAGGACACCCTCAGAAGGCCCATGTCCATTCTCTGATCAGTCACAACTGTTTCGGAGGCACAAGGGAGACCTACACAATATTAGGGAGGTGGTCATAATGTTATGTCTGATTGGTGAATTCATACTCTGACCTCTTTGTAGCCTTCCCCATTGCACATTTTTGTTGTTTTGGAACTTTGGTCTTTATTTAGGCTTCTCACCTTAATGACTAATGTGCACAGAGCTCCTTACCAGATCCGATTTACACTTTAGATAATGTTGCCTTTTAGTGCACCAGTCTGGGAATAATCATCAGAGGCAAATCAAAACACTTCTGCCTCTCTGTAACTTCAAGGTTATTGTGATAATCACTTTACACCAGCCTGCAAATGCTTTTAGTGAGCCTCACTTCTGTTTTTCTATCAGACGAAAAAGAAAACAAAACAGGAAATTTAAAACCAGATTTAGTCCGCCGTATTTTTAAAAAAGGGCTTGTTTTGTGTTCACGCACAATCGTCCATCCTGTAAATCTGCTGCTCGATGATTCACTTGCCTGCCCCCTTGATACGTTTGTACTGCATTAGTCATAACAGAATAACTTGTGTTTTCATCTTGTCTGCTGCCATATTGTTTTCTTGTTCTGCTGTGTTGTTAAGTCTCCACTACCTATGAACCTGTTAGAGCCCTTGTATTGTTGCCATCCTCCTCTCTTACATTCACCAGCTGATGTGAGGCAAGGCCGCCTTGTAGTGCCTGCTGTCTATTTACTCCCATTCAGGGGATTCACTTGAGAGGCCACAGCTCAAATAAATTCACTCAACAGCCACTGCTCAGTGGGGACCTCGCTCTCCCTTCCCCACTCGCTTGCTCAGTCTGCCTCTGCCTCTCCCTCCACCTCCCTCTAACTCTGCTCTTTCTCCGCATCTTTTCCTGCCTCTGTTTATATCTATTTCTTCCACCGTCTCACCGACTTGCCGTCCGTCTGTCCGTGCCCACGTGGCCTTTTTTTCTGTTTTTCCTCCTTCGAAATGATGAGCAGCACTTTGGTTTTAACATCGCAGCGATCGCCTAGCATCATGGGAAACTGCACATGGTGCTGGAAATCTTAAAACAGGGCCTGCTGGGTTACTTTAAACAAGCACTGAAGCTAATGCCATTTGTTGATTTGGTTGTGCAGTGTGAAGATACTAGTGCGCCTGTGGTGGATAGTTGTAACGGGGCTGCATATGTTGGTTGAAAATACAGAAAGGTAAACCTATTGCAGAGATGTTTTCTTTCCCCTTCAAAGCTTTTGACCATTGATTATTCAGTACGCTTTCAAAAGAAGGTTGTATTCCTGTGGTGATGCACACAGTTTTTTTTTTTGTTTTTTTTTTTCCAAAAAGGCACATGAACGTGAGCACACACATGCTCCGTGCGCTCACAGACACACACACATGCACACGCAGACACCTAATCTTGTGTTTCTCCTTTCCAGAAGGAGCATGAATAAAACAGGAGTGCAGAGACTCTGTGAGAAGCAGTGAGAGACGTGGGGTGTACTGGCAGATCTCTCTGCAGCAGTGGCAGTGTATTCGTGCCACAATCCCCGTGTCTGGACTTACAGGATTAGCTCTCTCTTGGACGCTGTCTGCTCTGAGAATGCACGCTCTTTTGCTAACCTGACTGTACAAACAGGAACACGCTCGTTCAGACGCCCATGCGCAAAAGGGTCGGGTGCTCGCGGCGCAATCCCTTCCGCCCAGTGGGCTTCAAAACTGCGTGGCAGCTTATTAAGACGTGTTCTGTTCTGTGCTGTATTTACTGTTGTTATTTTAATCATGCGGCCGTTTCTCAGAAACATTCTCACACAGAAAACTAGACCCTTTTAGCAGCTGCGCCTCTATAAAACGCTTTTCCAGCCAGTACACATTACTAGTATTACTGTAAACATATTTGTATTTTTAATGTCAACAATTTATGTATGATTTATCATCTTCAAATGAGAATTTGATTTAAATTCTATCAATCATATTTCATTGGTTGATAAATCAGAAATTCAGCTCAGTGCCATTGCTCCTTAAAAATATTGACATCAGCAGTAGACTGGAACCCCGTGTGTGTAAATTCACGCTTATGTGTGTGCGTGTGTATGTGTGTATGTGTGTGAGAGGGAGAGAGTCTATCTCCTTGCTCTCCTAGCTGGTCTTCAAATCAATACATGAAAATCTCCAGGGTTTCCTTGCCCTGCTAGTGAAGCAGTTATGAATTCTGAAGGCTCAGCTGACTGAACCTCTGACCCTGAAAAACGGCCAGTGAAAAGAAATGAGCTGCGCCGCAGCCACGTTACGTTACTTCAGTAAACAAATGGAATGTGGAGCGGGCGAAAAAAAGAAAAAAAGAAACATGCCTCTCGGTGCTTTTAATATTTGATTCTCGTGAACGACCTCAATTCTCGGGAGGTCTGAAAGATGAGTCTTATCGCAAAATGAGGCGGCCGAGGAAAGAATAGTGACACTTATGCTGAAAGCACGACTGATGGCCCATGGTGCTAATAAATAAATAAATAGAAAATTTAGGGATCGTACTTGGTTTTAAATCCTCGACTGAAGACGACTTTGGTACTTTGTTCTCACTTGAAGTGAGCGAGCTGAATAAAGTTAGACAATGGCTCTGTGCACATAAACACGTTACCGAGAGATCTGCAATCATTGAGGAGCTCAGAAGCATGATCAGACTGATTATAAAACCCATCCAGCAAATCTTCTTGAGCACGAGAGGGTGTTTCCCACATTAACTGTAATTTAAGAGTCAGCAATCAACCTTTCTATAGGGTGTGTGTAGGAGGCGCTCTTTGATCTACAATCAAATCTAAGTAAGAGCATTTTAAGTTAAAGAACTTTTTTTGGAAGCCCAACTCACATGAATGCTTGTAATAAAAGTCAAAGTGGAAGCCAGATCAAGCCCTTCTGAAAGCGCTGATATGTCAGCGCTGCTTTATTTCATCACACTCCTACTGCCGCCGATTAGTTTTAGACTCTAAAAAGAAATTAAATACAGTGGACTAGTTCTGACCGCATCTACGCTGCTTACTTGCACAGAGAATGTGCTCCCTCGCTGTGTGTGTACGAGCGCCGACGCGTTCGTCTTTACTCGGTCCTGTGCGTGCAGCTCGGCTCGCTAGTTTGCCAGATAAGAGGAGCGGTGGGAGTCTTATGAAAGTTTAATGTGTGGCTTCATATTTAAAAGGAAGTGCATTAGGGGTTTTGTGCCCCCATCAGTCCCGTCGCTGCGTCCCTCTCCCGCCTGCAGCCGGGCTGAATTTCCTCTCAAAAGCGAGCGGCGACCCCAGCTCGGCCGCGGCGATGGAACTCAGCCGCACAGTTCATGGAGGAGCGTGCGTTTAGTTGCGGATTCTCTCAATGACTCAGTTCAAGTCAGCAAATGCAGGCCACGTGCGCCAGTGTTCAGCAGGTAGTAAAAAAACAGAACATTTCTCCCTTTGTAAGTTTCAGGCTTGACTGAGTCTTTGTCCGTGCGTTTAGAATTACCTCCATTTTTACTCAGTTCATCAGGTGGTTTCGCTGCCTTTATTCCGGTAATGACCGGACCACAAAGATTTCTCACACTCCTAAAGAAATCCTTTCTGGCGTCGCCCTCAAAATGTACCTGTCTTTTGTTGCATTCTGCGTAGATGGAACGTAGAACAATCAAGATGATTGTGTGGCAATAGCAGGAGGCCGCATTTCTCCAGTGGAAGAACGGCGAGATGTCTCGTGGCGGTGTTAAATTATCGCAGGGGCTTTCAGCTGAGACATTTTCCTCTCTGCCACCTCTGCGCCAGAATTATCCCCGTATAAACGCTGAATCAAGACAAAGTGGCAAATCTATATAAAAAGAAAAAAGAAAAAGGGCGCTTGCACTTTTCCTTTGAGCCTAGGAGCTAATGGTTACTGGTTAGATAGCTTGAGCATATGACTCTTTAATGTGGCGCGTTCACAATCAGGACGCACCACTGCTGAGGTAAAAAATGGATGAACGTGTCGGCTTTAGTCTTAAGTGAAAGCCCTGGATTTTTTCACCACCGCTGAATCACATCTGTGTCTAACATGCTCATTGTTTTACGCCCTGTACAGTCGATGCTATGTTGTTTTGACCGGAGAGGTTCTGCTGCACAGATTAAGACATTAAAAGGCTATTAAGTCTAAGTGACAAACAAGAAATCTACCAGGATTTGGTTAAAACATTCTATAAATAGCCTCTGATCTAAACTAATGCATAATATTTATTTTTTTACGGCGGTGCAGCATGTATGGCATTAGTCAGCGATATCTTCCGTGCTGTACAGGATGACATAAAAGCCCCGTCTCATGTCGTGATCCATTTTCCCTGTTGGTCTGCTGTTTGTTTGGGTGTTGTTGTTGTTTTGATAAAAACACAGTCAGGTTAACAGCGGGGTCCCGCAGCCTGTTTGATGCGACTTTGTTCCCCGCCGTTAAACCCTTTTTGTTGTCGTCCACCTGGTGGTGTGAGGTCCAGATTACTCCCAGTTTGTCTTCCAGTGGGTGGCGCGAGCTCAAACAGGTCGCTATGCTTTTGGGCTTACGGGTTTGCAGCGTGATGCCAGGTTCGTCTCCCGTGAACGCGGCGTTCTGCGTTTCTCTTTTCGAAACGAAAGCGCGGTTTAAACAAACAACCTGGTATCAAAGCCTGAACGGCGGGACGCTGTGTTTTTATTCAAGTACAGTGAAAAGAGTACGGAGTTGAACATCGGTGCCGGCGGAGAGATCGTGCCCTTTGGGTCAAGATTCACTATCTGACACACCTAGAGGAGAGTCACAGCTTTGAGCGTCGCAGCATACAAATAATAGTTGAAAGAAACATTCAAAAGCCCACATGCAGTAGAGAGGAAGTGCCACGTCTCTTCTCAGCAAACATTTGTATCTTGTTATTTCTCAGACAAAACCTAGAGGCCATTACTTTTTGGTGAAAGTTAAGCGAACGGAGGTCAAGACTGGAAAATTTCCCACTGATCGCGGCGCTTGTCACCGGAGAGCGGCAATATTTTTATTCCTAAACAAGTCCAGTGGAAGTTGTTCAACATAACGTTCCCCCACTGAGAGCGTTCAACTGTCTGTTTTTTGTTTTTTTTTCAGCCGCCTTGGCATCCTGCTCAGATGTTAGCAGTTTCAATATTTTTTTTTCTTCTCAGATCTCAGATGTTTTTCTAAGTATGTTTTATCGCAAATTCATTTTTGAGCCGAGTACTTGAAGGTGCGCGCTTTGTTCTCCGGGCGCCGTCTTCGCCACAGAGAATACGAGTGGTGGGAACGTACCAGCAAAGAGATTACTAGTATCGCTGTTAAAGAATGTATTTACATGAGGCCACTCTTCCTTCTTTTCTTTCCCATTTGACCGACGTCGCCCGTATTTACAATGCAAATTCTCTTGTAGTGATTGCATTTAGAAATCACTTTCAGTTGCACTTTCCGCTGATGTGCGTTCTCTCGGTTCACGTCAGTTCTTATCTGTGAGCACAATGCCTAATAATTACCCATCGCTCCACGCTCTCCTTTCCATCGTTTCCCGTTTCCTTCTTTTATTTTGTCATTAAGATGCAGGGAAAACCGATTTACACAAAATCATCTTATTTTTTCCCCTTTTAATTCATTTTTAACTTGCATTTTTCCGCCGAATTTCCCTCCATGAAACTTCCAATGATTTATTTTTCACTTGGTGATTAAGGCCAAGAATTCTCTCTCTCTCTCTCTCGCTCTCTCTTTGTCTCTGTCTTGCCGCGCACAGTATAAGCTTCACACTCATCACTTCCCTCGTCCTGCATCATAGTCTCCCAATTACTCTGAGTCAGCGCGGTTCAGTGCAGAACAAAGGCTAATTTGAGGCATGTCACCAGCTAATTTGTGACATGTGGCTAGCTCTTTGAAATGATATCACACATAGGCTGTTGAAGCGGCTCTCCACTTTGATCTCATTAGCGGACTAGTTGCGCATTGAAGCCGGACTCGCTGTTTATCAGCTCCATAAAATAGGTTGTCTGTGAGGAAAGAATGCTAAGCAGCTGATCACGCCACGAGTTTGTGTGCCGGGGACAAGCGCCTTGATAATTCCCACATGTGGTCATGACCATTATTTATCCAGAGATGAAAGACCTTTAATTGAAGGGAGTTATAAGAGACATTCCTTACATTTGTAGTACATTTCTTTCTAGTGTGTAGTCTGTAAGCCCAAGCTCCAGATCATAACAAAGAGCAAACGTACTTCATTAGACTTCCATGAGTTGATTTCTTGATTAATGGATTCCTCATTGATCCCTCCGGCAAATGTGAAAAACATGCACTTTCCAAACTTTCCTAATCAGCGCTCAACTCCACGACTGAACTTGCCGCGTGATTGTGGCCCACGTAAAATCGTTGGCGTTCTGAGCGTCGGTGGCTTATAAATGTCTCTAGCCAGACGAGACAGGTTTTGTTCTTCCCTCTCGTTCAGCTCAATAGGCTCCGTAATTAGCTGGCGGAGTGTGTCTAGGCGGAGGAAGAGCGCAGAGGCCTTGATACCCAGACGTGACCATGAAAAGTATTTTCTCGTTGAGTTCTAAACACTAAATGATGTCTTTCCCCAGCGCGGGCCAGGTGACCTACCACGTCCTCATCTGACGGGCTTTGACCTGATTGACTCATGATGAAGCTCTGATTTTCCCTAATTTCCCAGTGCATGTTGTAACTGAAGGAGGGGTAAGAGGGTCGCGCAACCTCGGCGGGTATGAAGAAGCCATTTTAAGCGGCGATATAAAGTTACTGTCAGCTTTTATGTGGTATCTGTACATTTCTGAAGCCTGCCCCTCCTCTTTGATGCAGAGATATAGCACAAGGAAAACTGAACTGTAAAGTAAAAATAGTGCCACAGTATACTATAGAGCCTTTTTATCTAACATAATGTATGTATGTGCTAATCTAAGCATTTGCAGTCCTAAAATAGATTCGCACTCATGCAGATTGCCGCAGTGAATCACTCCATCTGTAAGACTCGTCTTACATCTCGATATAAGGAAACAGAAAGCGTACTTTTGGAAAATGGAAAATCCTTTTTTGCTGAGTTATCCTCATTTCTGCCGTGAATTTTTGTAAACGTGTTGCACGCTGAACTAAACGTAAATCTAAACGTAATGAGCTCCTTATGTGAGTTCCATACCCTAGCCAACATTTGCTATTTGCGACTCACAAGCGTTAACAGCATAAACAGAGCTGAACCTCGTCTAGGTCATGTCTGCAGCGCACAGACGGTTTGAAACCAAAATGAAATAAGGCTAAAGTCGTTAGCTTTTTCCTGTTAGGTCCAAATATAACCCAGGAAGAATGTATTCTTCTCAGCTTATTAATGATCCACGTACACAAACGTTACAAATATAATCAAAGCTTTTAGGCAACATATTAATAACTCCTGATTGTTTTGTTTGCCTGTGTTAGCCCCATTAATAGTAATTATTTGTTAAAAAACATCAGTCAGTCTGAGTGAAAGGGTTTAGACGTTTGGACTCTTAACTCAGAGACGTAACACTAACACTGCCTGAAAGCTGCGAAATCATTAGGAGGTGCCTGAATGAAAGGTCACTAATACAGTAGATAATCCTCCACGAGGAGGATCCTCCGTCTCTTCCGCTGTGTTCGCTCCCCCTACCTGCCGTCTTTGCCTCTTCAAAATAAGCTCAGGGGTTGGTTACAAAAGGGTTCTCCGCTCATTCAGGCCCTCTAAATGCCATTTCGCTCTTCGTACTCCAGACGAAAATGTGATCTTTTACATCTGGCTCGCTGCTTTCTTTGTTGTCTTGATCAAATTTGTGTGTACGCCAGTCTCTGCTGGGAGCAAACCACAGCCCGCGGGTTTGCCGTTTATCGTGCTGCTGTAGTAATAGTGATTCTGCTCAACACAGTCGCTCTTTCTTTGTCAGAAAGGTGCCATTTTCTGTAAATGCTGCCTATTACGGGAAATGTCCGTATACGTCTGACCCTAGTCTCTTTTGTGGACACTGCAGCTCCGTGTGTGCGTTAGGAATCACAAGAGTCGCAAAATAATAAATGACATGAAGTGGAATAATGTGATTACAAGCCTCAGATGTTTTAGATCCCAAGTTTGGTGTTTATAAGGTCTCACACATTATATCCGGTCTGTCATACTCCATGTTCCTATGAGAGCAGCCTTTTCTGTTCAACTAATTATACTTTTGTTTCTCTTTGACCTCTCTGTTTCACTCTCTATGTGACTTTATACAAACGCTCTGTACATACAGTGCCGCTGACCTTGGCTATCTCAGCTGTGACCTTTGACCTCCCCTCTCCAGCTGCTGTATTGTGCAGTTGCTCGCTGTTGTGTGTTGTGAAGGAGTCGCTGCAGGAGTCACAGTAAATAAAACATCGTCCCACCACTAGTGAAATATTGAACAGACGAGGCACTGAGATGCTTGTCTTGTTTGAGGTGTGTGGGGGGGGGAGCTAGGGGCCAGAGGGGTTATGGGTAGAGAAAATGGAGAGGAAAAAGCACCACGGTTAGGGTGAAACAGAGGGAATATATGGCTGAAAGCACATCACCACAGAGAATTCAGTTGGAAGGAACGGTACTAAAAGACAAGAATGATGGGAAGGAAATGGAAACTGATAATGGACTGCAGGCAGGGCTGCTCGCTCTTCCTCTTTCATTTTCCCTTTTTGTCCCTGGGACTCGGCGGTTAGTACATAACCTAGGCACAAAGCGGAGGTGAGTGCAGGTCGTGGTGGTTTTCCAGCTCGAGGTGTGCACGGCTCGCTTCTTTGTCCCTTCATTAAGCTCCTGCTGAGTCACCTTGCAGAAGGCGCACACATCCTCACACTACCTCAAACCCATTGTCACATCAACATTACCACATGCCTGGGAGGCAGCAGCAGCGGCGGCGGCAGCAGCAGAGAACAACACCGCTCTCTTCCCGTGTCTCTCTTTCACACATGCGTAAGGGAGGGGGGGCTGTTATTCATGCTAAAACACAGGGGGCTTCTAGTGGCTCGCTTGTGTGGTTGTGTGTTTCATGTTCGTAAAGTACGCTTGTTTGGTTAGGACACAGGAGTAGGTGGTAGATGAATAGACAATGTTTTTTTGTTTTTTTCCCCTAGAGATAATATAAAGGAAAATAAAAGGGATCAACAAAATGAAATGTAGAGAAAGTACAGTGCTTTTTAGCTATTCAATTCGTAGACAAAACACTGGATCAATCCCAAAAACAATACATTTAAACTTTGCACCAACTCTGTGCTTTGGAGGCTTTTTAAAACATTTCGAAACCAGTGAAACTTTTTAGACACTGCGGCCTGACATAGCACGGAAGATATACTAATGGCTGCAGGAAATACAAGATACGAAATATATACCTGCTCCTTGCACACAAAGTCAGAATTTTTTTTTTTTTTTTTTTTTTTACTTAAAGTAGAAGAAAAAAGCTAAAGCCATAGGGTTCCCTGCTGCGTCTAAATATGTAATTTTGCCAACCCCTCCCTGTGTACCACGACAGCAGCGCAGACACTAATTACTACTTTTCAGCGCGGAAGCACAAAGGAAACTAGCACCTATAACAAACCTTAAATCAAATGCCTCCATTATTTTGATTGGCATTTGTATGGCGCAAGTGGGTACGGTAAAACATTCCCTCACTTTGTGTTTCAGATATTTTTTTTCTCAGCTGTCCGTCAGGATTCTGTGCAGCAACAGTGGATGTGAAAACAAAAAAACAAATAAAATGGAAGGAAGAAAGTAAAACAAAGTAAATGAGCTGTGTATGCACGCCTATGTTCACTTCTGTCTTCAGTAGAAAGTGCACCTGAACGCTGCCTGCCTGCTGAGATAAATACAGGTCATGCACTGTAAAAAAAATCGACACCCCTGTACAACTGCTTTCATGCTGCTGGTTGGCAGGTAGGTGTGTGTTCACGTGCACTCGTGCGGTATGTACACGCAACATGCCGCTCTTTCCAGGTACTTCTTTGCTGTTGAAACGGAAAGAAACAAATCAGATTGGTCAAAAAAAAGCTAAAATGTTTTTACTTTTTAGGTTTATGTCACTGTTCTTGGTACGTGGTATAATATAGAAATAGTAGTAGTGCATATGTGTGGATGTGAGTGTGTGTGTGAGGCAGTTCAGTAGCCTGATGGCTGGTGGATAAAACTGTCTCTGAACCTGCTGGTTTGAGTCCGGCTCCAGGAATCTAAACAGCCTGTAGCTTGGGTGGCTGGGGTCAGAGAGGATCCGCCGTGACTTCCTCCTGCAGCGCTGCTTTTAATGTCCTGGACGGCTGGCAGCTCTGACCCGGTGATGCGCTGGGCTGATTTCACCACCCTCTGCAGCGCTCTGCGTTTGAGGGCGGTGCAGCTGCCGTACCGGGTCGTGATGTTCCCGGCCAGGATCCTCTCAGTAGTGCAGGAGTTTGAGAGAGTATCCTGGTGTCCTTGCCATTCCTCCTCAGACGCCGCAGGAAGAAGAGGCGCTGTCTTGCTGCCTTTAGGATCTAACTCATGTGTCTTGACCAGGTTTATCGGCATTAACTTTCTGTACTTGATGGTTCTCATCTGCTAAGACGTTAACTCAGACACTAATAAGAGGACGATCCCTAAGCCCCAAGTAAGAGTTAAATAATGACTTAGAGTTGAGTTACAGGAGCATTAGGTCATTGTGGGGTCTTAAGACCAGAGATCCAGTGTCCAGAACTTCCTGAATCCAGTTCTGGCCAGCTGTAGTAATCTTCTCAACCTTGAATACATTTATTGCGTCTTAGCGTTTTCACACCTAGATTTCATTCTGATTCAGGGAGTAATATGACACAGTGTGCCTCAGGTTGGTTCGTGTTTGTAGGGCGGTCGAGACAAAGCAATCAAGACTATAATTCTGACACACCCTCGACACTTGCTTGCAAATAATGGATATTGGATTCCAGGGATTCAGCAAATAATTGAACTGAAAGTGGAGCATCAGCAGCTAGCGTGGGCACTGGAATTCATTACCGTCCTGTGGTTCTTGCACCAGTCTTCTCTATATGTTCAGCTGGATCGAGCACCCAGGCAGCGCGTAGAAACCACCTCTTTAATGTAACAGAAGAGAAAGCACGCTGCCGTTGCCCGAGCGGCTCCAGAGGAGAAGGCGGGCTGTGGAGGACGATCTAGTTATATCGGCCCGTGGGTAATGTGTGTTCTCACTGCAAACAAGTCACTCTGGGGAGCGACTGTAAGTGGGCTGAGGCCAACCCCTATAACTGGCCTCAGATTGGTTGACTTTGTCCCAGAATTGCTGTGTTCACATGCCCAAATGAACTGACCTTGAAGGGGTTAAGGATTTCCCAGATTCTGAACGACAAACCGGGTGTGAAAGCACCAAGAAAGCACTCACGAAGCAAAAGAAGACTCCTATAATATGTGAACCAGCCTTTAAATATTTAAAGACTCGCGACACTTGGTCTCAGTATTCCATGACTGCCTTTAAAAGTTACAACGTGTATTCCTCATCACTGCAAATCACGTTTCCCTCTATTAGATCAAGTCTTTTAGGATGGTAATTTCGTAAACTCTTAACGCGATTAGATAGCCTCTGTATACCAGCTACTGATGTCAGCATTGGCTGTAATAGGAGATAATGATTCTACATTTGATGCTGCCAGACAGAAGAACATGAATCCCAGGATTAATGGACTCATTCAAGCCATTAACCATCGGGAGAAGTTACCTAAGGTGAAGCAGCGGATACGGCCACAGGCTGAACAAAAGGAAGGTGCTGTCGAAACCCTAAACTCGTTTTGTCATCTCTGAGATCTCAGAAATTGCCCTGTGCGTTTGCCAGTTTGGGCTGCCGCACAACTGGGTGCTCGGACTGATTCCCTTCTGAGAAAAACTGGAATTCTTAACGTGGCGTTTGACTTGTCACATTCTACAACCGAGTCTTCAGTTAAATCGGTTCTCTTTAGCGCAGCTTAGATATTGGCAGATGACTTGCCTGAAAGTCACTGTAAGTATGAATGAAAAATCCAACAGACGGGCCATCTGCACACCAAACCAAGTCCAAGAACCAGAAAGTGCTCATTAAATCTTTCTTGGTACCGTTTATCTGTGTAGATATCATAACAGTAATCTACGTCACCTTCAACTTTCTACACATGCTGTAGCACGTCTGCATTTATTATTGCACGCTTATTTTATTGCCTTATTTTACAGCGAGTGGACAGAGAGATTAAAATGATTGTTGTTATTACATAATTTAATAATATGTAAAACATCCAAGCATACATCCACAGCCTTCCATGATCACATCAGATTTGTAAATAAATCACCAGCATCACATCTTATCTGGATACGTCTTGAGAGCATCTATGGGCATGCTGTTGCGTTTTTTTTCTCGGTAAAGTGATTTCTGGAGAGTGCCAAGACATAAGCAGCCAAATTCTGAAACACTGGCCTCTAATATTGTTTATCAGTGTGTCCAATTCATTAAGAGGTTGTTGGAAAAAGGGAAGCTGATAAGATTAAGACGATTTTAAGCACATTTGCATCTCTACTGTATTCATTTACACATTTTATTCAGAAACGTTAAATATTACATCTCAGCTTAGTCCAGCCCGTGTGTATTGTGCATGGCTTGAAGTTATTGTTTTTAAAGTGACTCTGCGATTGCTTCACTTTTATGTTCTCCCCTGCCGAACCGCAAAACTTCACAACCAACGATCCTGCCCCCGAAACGTGCAGCCTGTTTCTTACGAGCGATGCGTTTCACCTCCAGCTAAGATATCAGAAAAACGACTCACAGAAAATCAAAACAAGGCGGCGACAAAAAAAACGGAAAGAAAACGGCATTGTCTGCAATGCACGCACAGATGCTCGCGCACACACAGACCCACAGTAAAGCATCTGGTGGCTATATTGTATTTCCCTTTTAAGTGGCTAACAGCTGTCCCCCTGGTTGATTTCTAATTAGAAAGCTATTGATTACATTCAATACCAAACTTCCACTTTAGGCCTGATGAGCAAACACAACAGATGTTTCAAAACATCAATACGGGACTCATTATTTAATGAATGCCATATTTTCACTTAGCCTTAGTAGCCCATTTCAGAACGTAAGTACCACAACATTGCTAAATTAATGAGCTGCAGGCGCCGCCGCAATTTGAGACCGGCAAAGCAGTTTTAACTTTTCTTTGGCAACTTCATAAAAAAACTAAAATGAAATTGTAGCCAAATGCTGGACCGTTTTACGTTTCACTTTCTGCCCAAAACCTGCCGTGTGTTCCAGCAACTAGTGCTCCAGACTTGTGCGTGTTTTTTCTTGCCTGCATCAGGAATCGCGTGGACCGACACGTGCTGCTCATGTAACGGCGCACCTGTATTTAAGCGACTGTCTGGGCCGACAGAGCTAAATCAAAATGAGAGACTTTGTTTCCACGGCAGCCTAACAAACATCAGCGGCCGTTTAGCAGCGCTAATTAGATCAGCTCTCCTGCATAGTGCTGCGATCAGCTGCTTGTTGCTGTTATTACAGTTGTGCTGACTGGTCAGGATGGGGTTGATTTGTGTGGTTTTAATGTGGGTTTATTACACTATTATATGATAACAGAAGTGCTGAATGTGGCCATTCAAACTAATACTTCTTCCTCCAAAACACTGAGTGGCTGTGGATTCTCATTAGGTTTTTTTTTTCCTCTAACGTGGGCACACTGTGTAACAAGGTGTTTCGATGCAAATGTGCGTTGTTGTTTATTTGTCAGATCAGTCGTTTATTTTTCCGTTTAAGTCCCCTTAAGACATCTTAGTCTCACTTTTGTTGGTGACTTATTTTTTTTTTCTTTTTGGTCCTTCTAAGTATTTTGAGACTATAGCTGTCACGATCTTTTAGTACAGTTACCATGGTTACAGGTGTTCTTCTCATCTATCCCAAGGTTAGTGGATAAGGCCCCTCACCCATGTCCCCTCTGCTCCTCGGTGAAACAACACGGCTAATTTTAAAACCGCTACCTTTGCCTCTGGAATATGGCTGCTCCTCGTCCGACGCTTTAATGAAGTAAACAAACTAAATATCAGACGGAGGACAACGTGATCCGTATCGGTTCGCCCGCACAGCACCCTTTAATGGGCGCCTGAGTTATATTGTGGTTTCCAGAAAGAGGCCACGGTCTGGGGTCGTGAAAGAAATGGTGTTGGAGAACGCGTTTGATGCTCAATGTTGATTTACAGCTTTTGACAGCTATTAAACACGCCTCGGTTTCAAAGTCATGTTTGAGCTAAAGGTGCCTGAGTCACGTCCCTGCCCCTGCGGTTCGCCCTCAAGTGGGTCCCTAATGAGATCTGTTTTTTATTTATTTTTTCCCCCCCTCCCCTCATTGTGTCAGTTACTCTTCCACACTCAGACGGAGACAGACGTGTGGCAGGCTGAGCAGACACCGCCGGGGAGGAATCAAATCAGAAAGTTTTTGTGTCCGGAAGCCTTGCCAGCTTTTGACGTTTAGAAGTCCAGCTCCATTTCGTTAGTCCGGCCTTGTCAATAGCCAGTCGGCCCTCTTTCCTGTCATGACAACTGGTATATTGACTCACTCTACCTGCCACATTCATACGCTGCATCCGTTACAGACAGTCTCTCTCAAAAGCACACGGATATACCACCTGGCCATAGAGGTATTGGATAATGCTGGTTTAAAAGCCACACACTGTGATCTTGCTGTAACAAGGAACATTGCGATCCCATCACGAAACTGGCTGTGACTGCTCAGCCTTTCAATAGCCCTGTGAGACACCAGGAAATGACATTATCCTTTAAGTGGCACTATTTCTCTCCAGAGGAAATAAAGTTGAGGTGTACTGCCAAGAAGGTTGTTGATGCCAGTCCTATACGTAATCAGGACAATTTATGAAGAATTATTCCGCAGCAGAATTTAGTCTGAGTTTAAGAAGGGTTCAAAGAGATTGCCCCGGTAAATCTGATTTTCATAAAACATCATTTGCGTCGTTTATTTGTAATTACACGTCGGGCGGAGGTGCGTGCGTTCACGCGTGCACCGGGCCCGTGCGTGACGTCGCACTCGGCGTCCCCTCGCTAAACCCTCTTATCCTTCCTCTGGGGGCACAGCTTAGTGTAAACAAAGGCAGAGAGTGCGAAGAAAGGGAGAGGCGGAGTGGATTATCATCCCTCTCCTCTTGAATCCGTGGGAGATCAGCGAGTCATTTACACAACATAATTCATTTAAGATGTATTATTCCCTAAAAACTAATGGACTTAAACACAACAGCTGTTTGACGCACTCCAGTCATTTAAAGCAACCAATCAGGACGCTGCAGTTTGGCGTCCAAGCATTTAAGCTTTCCCTCTTGGTGCGCCAGGAAGTGCGATGTGGGTTCTTCCCTCTTCTCGCTGGGTTCCAGTGTTGAATGTCACTCAAAACTAAAGACTGCATTTCGGTGTAACGTCTACTATGTGCCATAACATTAAAACCACTGACAGGAGAAGTACATAACATTGACCAGCTTGTGATAATACAATGTTCTGCTGGGAAACTTCTGGATGAGGCATTTATGTGGATGTTTCTTAGACATGTACCAGCCACCTAGACCAGATCAGGCACCCCCACCCCATAGCAATGACACTCATTGATGGCAGCAGCCACAGAGCCCCCCCCCCCCCAACCCATAGGGCCCAAAGACCCCCCACTAACAAGCCCTCAGAAGGCCCACGTTATGGAGGCGAACGGTAGACCCACACAATGTTAGGCATGGTCATAATGTTGTGCCTGATCGTGTAGTTCTAACTAAGTGCAAACATATCCATTGTTACCTTGGGGACAAATGTATTGCAGAGCCACAACCTGCTCCACATTACCTAGGGCATGAATATAACTGACTGAATCAGGTGCAGTGTTTTGTAATGTTCCGCTTTTACAAAAACAGAAAACTTCATAATTCTTGACTTTTTTTTTAGTTGTTGTTGTTGTTTTTTGTATTTACAGTCGCCTTCGACTCACTTCTTCTTTTTCTCATTTTGTCTTTCATTTCCTCTCCCCGCTGCCCTGGCTGTTACCTGACCGCCGCTGTTTCATCAACAGGTAAGCACACAATTTCCTGTGCTCTGACACAAGTCCGACTCGGCTCCACTCCCCTCGTGCACATCCATTTGTCCCCCACTTGATCGAAGCATTTTTGCCTGACAGGCGCTTTCGACATTAGCGATGCTGCTTATATTACATTCCGTCCTCTGGAGTGAAATTGGAGGCCAGAATTATATTTTCTTTCAGAATATAAGATAAAGGAATTGGATTTGTGACGCAGGAGTCCTATTTCCCTCTGAATCCAAACTTTTAGGAAACCATAGGGGGATTTAAATGTAGACGGCACCCTCATTACTCCCTGTTTCATTCAGTTCGGTTACCTTATATGTCAATTCTTATAAGAATTATATTGTACTGACGTGGAGGGCTGGGGCCAGTGAGTCTATCCGTTTTCTTTTATTTAACCACATTGGCTATGGTAAAAATCACTAACTGAATTTAAAGGAGATATCATTGTTACCAGGTATCCTCTTCTAACAGCCATTTTTACTCGTTCACTCCTCACGCTCTATCTCTGTGCTCATTAATCCCTCATTTCCCCTCAGTTTGATTCATGGCGCCCTATAATGCATCCTTCAGACCCCAGAAGCAGACTACAGCAGGACGCAACGCTGACATTTAACATAAGCACGTTCTTGTTTTAGGTGCAGATTTATAAGCTACTAAACTTTAGCATTGCCTGGTGACCCTCTTATGGACAGAGCCTCGCCGCACAGCACAGCAGGATTTACTCGACTTTTCCCGGGATCATTGTGTATCTTTAGAATCTTGTCAGCCGAGTTACTCTTTCCTGACCTTTTAACCGCGAGTTTCTCTTTAATCCCCTCCTCTATGATCGTTTAAATGTGTCACTGATAAAGTTTCAAGGACACAATCGGGGCAACTTGAGAAAGAGTTTCCGTTTCATTTAACCCAACGCGAATATAAATAAACACCAATAAGTTTGCTCACTATTTGAGCTGTTTATGCTGCGTGTACTGTAAGTGCAAATAGGTTGGTCCCACGGGCGTAAAAATGAGCAAGGAAACAAATCGCTGTTGAACGTTTCCGACGGCGCCGAAAACCTGCGAGTGTGCTCAGAGTGCAGAGCGCGGGCAATTAAAAGTGTAGACCTTAAAGCAAAAAGTGTCACTCATTCAATTTGTGTGCGTCTCAAAGGGAAAGCGGCAATCCCGGCATCTGTTTAATAGATGCATTTTAAAAGAGAAGCATTCTGTGGAGACGGAGCTTAGCTCGGTTAGTTAGGAAGGAGAGGTTAGTGGGGAGGCTTTCAGGGGTCGCGCCACTGACGGTGGCTGTAGTAAATATTTGTAATGGCTGATAATAAACAGAGGACATATAAGGCCCCTGCTATTGTCAGCAGAATGCTTTGCAGTACATCATTCTAATGGCATCCCAAATGGATAATGTCTGCCACTGTCTCTAAGCACCCAAAGCAAGACCAACCACCACCCCTCTATCTCTTTAACTACCCTGGGTGTGGAGAAATACACCTTGCGGTACCTTGTAAAATCTCCCCCTCCCCCACTATAATATTCCGTCGGATCAAAATATCTACATACTAGTCCTGTGCTGCCAGTTTAACTGGCTTGCTTTAGTGTTGATTAGGACTGGTGTGTGAAGAGCTAAGCAGTAAATCTCCCTTCTGCTGTGGAGCTGTTACCCACCTGCACCGATGTAGGCGTGGATTTAAACCATAATATGGTCTAGAGATGACATTGCAGCTATGCAATATTTGATTCATGTCCCGCACACACACAGGTGTATCAAGATCTCCTAAATAAACTGAAATAAATTAACGCATAACACAAAAACATTCAACATGTCTTCACCCAAGATCAGCATACCGGCCCAATATGGATCGATGGTGACTGACTGCAGTACGTGCATGCACGCACTCTTCTTTGCAGTATACGCTCTCGCACTCAGGCACGCTCACGAAGCATGAGTCACAGAGGATCATTTGTCATACTGCAGAGCAGAGGTCCGCAGCCAATAATGTTAATGTCCACTGTCCTCTCATTAACTGTACGTGCAGCTGTCCCGCAGACCGAAAGTCCGGGCGCTCAGACTGCCAAATGGTAGTGTTCTTTATGCTTGGCTTCTCTGTATCCCATGGAGGTTACTGAACGGCTACAATAGCAGTCAGCTAAAAGAGAATCCCGCCATACCCAAGAGAGACATTTAAGTCTTTGTGTAGGGCTACTCCGCTGCCCCTGCAAAAAGCTGTCCCACCAATTTAAGTGAAAAAAAAAAATGTGCTAGCCAGGCGCTATCTCATTGTTTAAACCTTTTTGTAAATTAAAAAGAATTGTCTGTTTTTAACGGATCAGGCATATTTTTAATATCCCCAAGGGCCGAATTGTTGTACAGACAACGGCAATTTTCTCGAAAGAAAAATAATAAATACAAGAAAGAGCTTGTCTCCACTGGTAGCCTAAGATGCACAAAAAAAAAGTTTAAAAAAATATTTCAAGTTCATATGACAATGGCTGTATTGTTAAATCTGTTAAATATTTGTCATGGTACTATAATAGACAGATAAATGAGTTGTCTGAATAACAAGCTGTGCGCGGTGTGTTAATTTGCAACAAGCAAGTGCTGCATTCAAACTGCAGAAGTAGATTTGACATGGAAAACAGAAATAGCGCCGTACACAATAATGCACTGTGACTCAGATCGTTTATTTATCACTGTTAGCTAAATATAAGGGAGGGCGGACAGGTATCAGGCAACCAGGCATCTGTTCTGTGTGCTTTAAGGGCAATTTTCATCACCTTTGCTGCAGCACTGATATAGCTATTGGCTTACCCAGACATCTACACATCCTGCTTATTGTACAAGGCCAGATTCTTATACACAGTGATCAGCACAACCCCAGCAATATGTTCTCCAAAGAAACAAACAGAATACACACAATCCTGTTTAAACAGGCACATTTTGATTAACAATTCTTATAACACAGCGACGTGACCGGCGACAGATGAAGTTTGTTTAATGTTCCAGGATCCACTGTATTGACATTGTCACCCCAAGAATAGCATATTGAATGTATATAGCACAGTTAGCGCGCAGTAGATGCTGTTTAATTCAGCATCTAACCATCGGCTGCCAGCACCCGGTCCCTCATTACCCATCAGCCCATTTGCCAGCTGCCTCATCATTACCCATCTCCCCCGGCGGCCCCTGTCACTCAAAATGCCTGGGAAGAAGTGAGAAAGTCAATTAATGTGTGTCGTATGCAAGAAAGCCTGTCTCCTCTGTGTGTGTATGAGACTGATAGATACAGCAAGAGGGTGGTATATGTGTAGCGTAAATAGTGTCTTGAATGGTGAATGGTGCGCAGTCAGTGCTGTGGGTGAAAGATTAAAATCCTTTGAGCCATTTTCTGAAGATCATGCTCCCTAATTCACGACCAGCCCAAAGTGCAAGGTTATTTGCCCAAGGACAAGAACTTAGTGAAGCACACCTTTTATTACCTTTAATTTATGTGTGTCGCACTGTGCTGTAAAGGTTGTGATATCCCATCACCCAGTCATATTACTTGTCTTACTTATCAAACTGCTTCTTTTATTCAAAAAGCCAAGAAAGTGCATGAACCGACTCGTAAAATTCTGCAAAACTTTCTAAAGAAGGAAATTAACTCACTAATATGAAATATAACAACATAATTTGGTCAGAATGTTTAGGTCAGGAACCTTGACATTCATTCATGGGGTTGTGTAAATTGCTAAATGTGTCCACTGATTCTTTCACCAACAAAAGTGATGTTTGGTAGCCGCTTGGTTTTGTTCGTGCAAGATTTCAACAAATGTACGTGAATCCCGTTGCATTTGCATGCACAGTGATGCTTTGCAGCATATAAGCCAGCCTTGAAGTGGTAGGATTCAGTGTTCTGACAGGGAAAGCCTTCATACTGTTAAGAACATAGACTGTATATAAATATGGATGACATACCCACTTCGCTGTACCTACTATTAATATATATATATTTCTTTGTCAACTCCACCGCTTCACGGAGTGGTTGGCATGGCAGCTGGTAGTAATCATGATGTCACATCCTGTTTCTTTAGCATCAAATTCTCAACTCAAATGAAGCAGAAAAATGGACACATGACTATGCATCAGTATTATATTAACTACCTAAAATGACAGAAACCATACATGGAAAAAAATATATATTTGACATTATTTTGACATATTTTAGTGTTTTAGTTTGGCCCAAGTCCCACTTATATGGAAGGGGTGGAGATTACGTTCTATACTGCAGCCAGACACCAGGGGGAGCTCTACTTGTTTTGACTTCACCTTTGAGGAGCTGTTCTGTTATCCATCTTTTTACAGTCTATGGTCTAGAAGCAGTTTTGGTTTAGTCAAGAAAATTAACAAAGAAATTATTTTAATAGAACATGTCTTTATTGGTATATCTAATAAATCCTTCCATTCATATTAGCACCAGCATTCTTCTGTAATATGGTAAATGGTGAATGGCCTTGCTTTTATATAGCACCTTTCTACCTCTTGGTACTCAAAGCGCCTTACAGTCAAAGACACATCTATCCATTTGCTCACACAAGCGCTCACACATTCACACACCAGTGCCACGCACTGGGAGCCACTGGGGGTCCAGTGTCGACATGTGTCACATTCCGGAGATCAAACTGCTAACCCTCTGGTTCGTGGGACAACCCGCTCTACCTGCTGAGTCACAGCCGCCCCCTAAATATCTGGACGTTTTTGCCATTGCATTTGCCATCAACTGAGAGAAAGTTTTTGCTTAGTTTTGTGTGATTAGGAAAGTTTGATTGGTAAAACAAATCCGCGGTCGTTCTTATTTGTCTTGAATGCTGTCAGAAGTATTTAGTACACAGATACGAAAAGCAAATTCCCAAGCACAGCTACAGTACAGTGCATTTAAGTCACAGATATTTCATAACCAGATGTTTTTGCCAATTGGCTCCATTTGTAAGTAGCCGGTGTACCAATTTCAAATTCAGTGGGAGGTGTAGTTTGAATTTCTCAGGTCTGATGTGTTGGGCTAGGATGAAGCGTGTGTGGGTAGTCGAGTGTTTACATCATCTGAAAATGTCAAAACGGATGATACTGAAGTAGAAGCAAATGAACAGATGATAAGAAGTGTAGGGGGTGAGAAAGGATGGAGGGAAGAGAGAAAGAGAAAGTTTTCTCAATGCCAGATGGAAGAGCAGTTGGCACCTCTCTCATTACTGTGGGGATGGATTTTCCTCTATTGCACTAACACACATGCACATACAAACACACACGTACACGGACACATGCAGAGCTACCTCCTGTCACTTTGCGCCACCTGCCCGGCACCTGGTCATCAAAGCAAGACCAAGGAGGGCTCTCATCCTCAGTGGAAGGAGAAAGAATTAGAGCAATGGAGAATGAGTGGAAGGGCAATAATGCCATATGCTTTCACCTTTGGTTCCTGCAGTTCTGTATTGATGCCTGATTATTCTGTTCGCGATCCATCAATTTACCCGAATCAGCTTTCTATCATCTCTTGCCACTTTCCGCCGTCGTCTTTCCCTCTGCCGTGTGTGGGCAGACATGTGTGTCCGTGTCACGCCCTCACAATCAAGGCAAGCAAGGCCTGTCGCGCCTGTGATAAATTAAATGTGACACAGATGGGTGGAGTAGCTTCCCCCTTTGATCCAAGCGGTGCAACAGAAGGACAGACCCTGACCAACACATGTCAGACAAAACTGTTGGGCACCACCAAAGATAGCTTTATGGTGTCACTGGATGTGAGCCAGGGGGTGAAACCATAGAGAGGCACACACACATTCACAGGATGGGACCACCGACGCAAAACGCGGCGGCGACTGTTGAATTTGAGGAGTTACAAATTCGGTGGTGCGAGGAAACGTGTGCGATGAAATGTGCGAGAGTGATACAACGCGCCGTTGTGTGTTAAAAGCTGCACGCTAAGTTTTGAATAAATAATGTTTGCAAGTGTGAACTCCTGTCAAGCTGGATCTCCTCTCCAGCTGTATCTGGAAGGTGACAGTCTGAGTCAGAGCTGAACAATGCACTCCTATTAAAATGCACTCAGCCTCATTGTCTGGCAGATATGTCACTCAAAGCAGAGTAGACAGAAGCATTTAGTTGCTAAGTATTCTGAATTATCTGATGCACAACAACACAGGGAGCATTATTACTTGTGCTTGAGCTGTGTGACAGTTGCTTTGTCACATTTCTTTACTTCTGAAAAGGCATTGCAAAACGGTCGAAAGTTAATTTATCGCCACGCTTAAAATAAGCTGGGGTGTGTTCAGGGGTCAGAGGTGGGCAGGAATGAGGCGCATTCACTACTTTAAATGACTGACAACACTTTGAAAAGACAGACTTTACTTAAACCTCGAGGACACCAGCGAGACGCCGTGACGCCAAAGCAGACACGGCGTTCTATACACAATACAGCGAACACAATACCACGGTTTTGACAAAGATAGTTCAGGTTTTATCGCGAATGCGGCGTGCTAAATGGCACGGGGGTTCATGACTGTGTGCCCCGTTTCAGTATGCAGAGAAGCCAGCAGTGGGAGGCTGTGGGAGGGAAAGAAAAAACGCGTCAGGGGGTCCTAAGCAAAAGGTCTTTGGGTGGGTGAGGTGATATTTCACTGAACATCAATGTAAAGGAACCCTTTCGGCCAGACGGCCCCCAGCGTGTTACACCTGTGGTTATGTAAATACTGCGAGCGCGTCGTCGTTTATGCTCACCCTCGTAATTGTGCTCATGTTGTGAATTAGTCCTCACATGAATTTATTAACACTGTGATATTATGCAAACTTGATTTCCTGACAGACGCCGGGCATTTTGTCAATGAACCCGGCTAAAGCTGTCTATTGTTATTACAATGGCTGTTTTGATTGTAATGTAATACAAAACGCTTGCGGTGTGTGGCATACTCAGGGCTGCAGACTTGAAATATAATTGTTATTATGAGATATCAGACGGCGGCTTCTTCCAAATTGGGTAGAGGGCGAAGGAAAATCATTTTGCTTCCACCCTAATGTCTTTGGATATAATAGCCTATTAGATTCCTGCTTTACAGCATCTGTACTGCAGTACTTACAGCAAACCGTCTCCAACCGGCGTAGGTTATTCAGGCTTGGAAATCTAATGGGAACAATGACCTTGTGTTCCATTTGGATGGGTAGATAGTCTGTCTATCGCTATCCCCCACCACCACCACCCCTCTCCCCTATGGACGTCCATCTTTAAGAATTTCATCCTTTTCCTTTGTTTTATTTCCCTGGTCATGTTTAGGCATTCTTTCAACTCTGTTCCCATTTCTCCGTTTCCCTCTCCCCCTCGTAGTCGTGTACTCCGCTGGGCTCGGCGCAGGCATCCTAAATACAATTACAGTCTACAGCTGAATGGAGAGGAAGGGTCCTCAGGGATCCCTAGAAACAGGAAATGGTCAGGAGGGTTGGACTGAGGAGGGAATGGCAAATCCCTAATTCAATTGGCTGAACCTTGGCAACAAGCCCCTGGCGGCTCTTTACTGTGGAATCAGTGGAATCAAACAATGCGGCTCAAACCGCAAGAGAGATTTCCGTCCACACTTAACAAACATGCGCGCACACACAAAAACGCATCTCATTTTCTCTTTCCCCTGCATTAGGTTTCTCCCTGTGCTTTGTATACTCCTATGACTCTTCCTTTGCAGGTTGCGCAGTGATTAATATTAGCTGCCAAGAATAGCCCTCCTTAAGACTGTCTGAAGATTCTGACGAAGCCTCCGCAATCTTGCATGTTGTTCTAAACTCCGTCGTTGATAGTCAGGAGTGGCGATCAATAACTGCACTATGTGTCAGCGTTGTTGACCTCCCGGCCGGAGTTTAGGGGTTACACTTGATTGCAGAGGAGCTGCACACTCGCTCTCTCACACACACACACACACACATTCACACACCCAACAACAAACATACCGGCAGGACTGTGTGCAGAGGGAGAAAATCAATCTGTAACAACACTAAATCTTTTAATTCACACCGTGGGTGTTCATTGGCAACCCGCGGAAAAGGCCAGTCAGCAAGCGCACACGCACGGAAGCATTAATAACTAATGTCTTGGGGGAAGAATATAGAAGTGATTTTAAGGAAATCTCGATTGTGTTCTGTTATAAATAATTTCAGACTTAGCGGCCGCACTCAGGCCCGCTGTGAACACGTCAAAACACAGCAATTTAAAATTAGAACTTCATCCATCAGTAAATCTTCCCTAATGCAAGCATAAGCACAACCCTTTGTCAGTGTCAGGCGGTAAGTAAGCTTTTAAACCAGTCAATCTTGAATACTAGACGTTCTTTTATTCACATATGTGCAAAATACACGTCAGCTGGAAGCTTTATATATTGATATATATATATGTTTAATCATCAGAACATTTAAGGTCTTGGTGCTTTGTCTGACTAAACCAAGAAGATTCACAGCAGCTGCCTCGGGTTCTGTCCTCCAACCATCAAAAAGGTGCATAAAAACAACGTGAAATATTTATTTATTTATTACATCATATCATGTTTTTTCTCCTCCTCCTCCTCCCATCAGCGGCCTCCTAAGCCGCCGTCATCAGATGCGGTTGCCTCTGTTGCTCTAATGCTTGTGTGAATAGCAGTATTAGGCCCCATAACCTTACTGATAATTGGAACAAAGTGGGGGATCGATGCGGAGGGCACATACGCAGCAGCAGTATAAACGATCACATTTCCACACAAACACACACTGGTGCATTCGAATACGCGCGGCGGACCCGAGCCCTGGAATCAATACAACTCAGAGGCAGGATTTTCCTCAGCATTTACAATGCACGCCCAAGACAGTCTGGCATTGAACATTTTGTGCAACAGATACAAAAAAAAGACTGAACTGTTTGCAACAGTTTGCACAATTATTCTGTTTTATATTTGTTTTTCTAGCAAATGTGTTCGGACTGAAGTCAGCCGCATTTCTCACAAGCGCTGACAGTACATCTCAGGCAAAACATTTTCTAGTGCAACTTACCCAGTCAGACAACACCAGCTAAATGCCAAAAGCTGTTTGCTCCTCTGCATTGTCTGGACTGCAAAGCATTGGGAAGTCTCCACGATGCTGCAGTATAATATCTGTTCTGATGTCTTTAAATTGGGTTGTTACCCATTTTACCTGTATTTGGTAATGCACAATAAAAATCATCAGCATTTCAGTAGCACTGCTTCCCCTCCATGTATTAGAATGGATTCTTAAGTCGCCAGTGTCTGTCTGCATTCATGTGCGTGTGTTTGTTTGGCATGCATGGATGCACATGCATGTGTGTATTCCCCTAAATAAATGCCTCCCGTTTTGTGGAGTTTCTCCTTGGGGAGGAAGGAGCAGCCGACTGAGACTAACAGGCAGGTCTAAGTGGAAGTGTGCTGATGGGTCTAAGTGGAAGCGTGCTGATGTAGGATGTTACTACATCCCATTAAAACAGGAAAGATATTTGATCATGGCCTCCAGTTGTCCTTCTTTCAGGACAACAGTGCCAGAAAATGTCAGCCCAGATAGTCTGTGTTTGTTTCTCTGCAGGTATAGCACATTATTTGTTCACCGGTGGAAGTAGTAGTGTTGTAGTGCAGAGCTGTTAGCCACTGGCAAAACGTACACCGCTTAGACAGTTGTGACACATCGGAAAATGACATGGATCATCTGAGGGTGTCCTGTGGTGTCCGAGTGTTTTTAGTGGGGGGCTTTGAGTTCTATGGGTTGAGGGGAGGGGCCTCTGTGAATCATCCCACAGATACTTGATCAGTTTGAGATCCAGTGAATTAGAAGGCCAGGTCAACACCTTGTGCTGTTGCCCACACCTATTTTGTTGTGTCTCTGTGTCAGGCTGCATCCTGCTGGGGATGGCTGCTGCCATCAAGGAGTGTCATTGCCATGGGGTGGGGGTGCCTGGTCTGGGCTAGGTGGGTGCTACATGTCTAAGTGACAACCACATGAATGTCAGTGTCACCTGTCAGTGGTCATAATGGAACAAATCTGATCCACAGAGGCCCCTCTCCTCAATTCTTTGAAGAGTCACAACTGTTTTGGAGGAACAGGGGAAACCCACACAGTATTAGGCAGGTGGTCATAATGTTATGCCTGATCAGTGTATCTGTCTCCGTAAACATATTCACAGTACTCACAGTAGTTTAGCCATTGAACTAAATCAGTTCAAACTGTAGATATTATTATAGATATTTTATAATACTGCATACTATAATTTTATAGTTGGTCATCAGTTACTTCTTTTCTTTGAGTATAAAACCGTTTTTGTGCTTCAGTGTGTTTGAAAACATAATGATAATGATAATCTGACTCATAATAAGTGACTCATCTTCCCTCTTCAGCATGTGTGCTGTAACGTGTTATGTCTCCACTTGACTCATGGAAATTAAACACTTTTTCTACTTGATTTCCCCAATTGGCCTCCCGCTCTTTGTGTTTTGCACCAAAAAAAAATCTGTCAAAAACTTTTTCATGTTTCTATTTTACACCTCATTTAGTCAAAGATTGACCACGTGTGCCATTTTCTCTGCCCTTTGTTTCCTTGGTATTATAAAGCAATTTGGCTGTTTACCAGGTACTTTAGAGAAGTGCAGCAAAATGTCAACAAAAATCAGACATTTAACTGCGTTAAACACATGATTTCCTGGATGTTTTCCTCTGTCCTGACAGACCTCAGCACTGAAGGTTCATGTGAGTTCTCAGGTCACACCGCAAACCTGAGTTCAGCTACAGGATACTGATATTAAAGAGCCTTTTAAACTGCTCTGCAGTCCTAGATCTTCAGAACACTTTTTTTTTAACATTGTTTGTTCACATACTTCTTTTTCCATTGTCAAGCAAAGACTGGCATAGTGTGACCGAGTTAAAAAAAAAATCCCACCCTCTTGCATGTGAGATAAAGGACAGAAACTAAGATGTGAGCTTAGTATTTAATTGCATTAGTGTGTGAAGGTACATCCGTTTGTGTCATTTCTACATCACCGATAACTGAAACAGACTTCCATTATCTACAAATCTAATTACAAATTTCTCTTCGCTTTGCACACAATTACTCTTTATTTTATATGACACCCTGGGCACCATGAACTGTCACAACTTATCTAGGGCTTGCTCGTCTTATCGCACACATTTATGCATACTTAAAGATGTGCTTTCCATACATAAGTCATTGTGAACCTGGTTAGTGCATAGATGGAATTATGTGTGTCCTATCAAGGACAACCTTTATTGACTTTCTGCACTGTGTACGTCTTTAATAGGTTTTAGAGGTATAAAGGAGTATCTTTAAGAGATACGTGGTGTATAGACAGAGAATAATAATACAAATATAGATTTCTTTTCTTTCTACATCTCTATTGAACAATCAAATTGAGCTTTCTTATGATTTTAAGGTCATAAAACTTGAAAGGAGAGGCATATCTCTTGCCTTCAGCGGGAAGAGCATTATTACATTTTACCTGATAATGTTACCTGTTAATGTTACAATAGAGACCGGTCTAAAAGTTCCCTTAAGCCTTAAGACGACTAGCCTGCAAGGAGTTTTTGATTGACCTGAAATGATGGGATTTAAAAATAGAACGCTACAAATAAAGTGGAGGGAAATGAAAAACTCAGAAAAATAAAATAAAATTGTATTAGTGTACAGGCCACATTATCAGATGCAGTCACATAATGCTGCAGAAAATGTAAAATGAGCGTCAATTCGACTTTAATGACAGGTGACCTGATATTAACGATTCAGAACTGAGATTTTGACTCGATTCTGAATTGTGCACCGATGCATCAAGCTAAATCATCTGAATTGGCATTTTGAAAACATCTTGACGATTTTTGAGCTACAAAACTTTAAATGCAAGATAAACTTACATCTCGATTATAGAGTGGCCCTGATGTGCAACTCATATTTTGCGAGTATCGTTATAAAGAAACTGCCAGAGTTAAAATATGCACCGATGTCCAAAATAATGTATGACGAAAAAGACGTTTATATCTATACACGAAGGATCATTTGCAGGCTAGAATAAATCAATGAATGTGAGGAACCAGAGAAATATTACACTGGAAAACAATATTCAGGTGGGACAGGAGGGTAAAAAAAATATGTAGATATTAATTTACTGTTACAATGAAAGACAAATAAAGCTTGAACAAGACATGGGAACCCAGAGTATTTGTGTTTGCTATTGAAGGAGTGGAGCTCAATCTTACCAAGTTTACAGTTCAGATTCTGGACATATACTGTATGTAAGATTGATTTCAACTAGAAATACCAATAACTCAACCTGGGTTTCAGTAAGTGGAGAAGTTAGGGTTGTCAGAGTAGTAGTAATAGCACAGAAAGTTTTTGAGGCCAGATGACAAAGCTGTTGAGTTTACTCTGGTGCGAAATAAAAAGGGGCCCAGGATAGAGACTTGGGGAACACCACAAAAACAATACATTTAATTTTTATATCCCCTTGTTTAAAGGAAGAATAATCCACTTCCAGCCTGACAGTCGTGAGAAAGTGCTTGTTGACAACTCTGAAGAATCAGTAGAGGAGGGTTAATGATTGGGCTCTCATGTGATTCTGAGGTCTAAAAGATTAGGATTAAAAAATAAAACTTGGCTGAAAATTGTATTCCCTCCATTTCTTCTGATAACATGATATGACTACTAAAAATCACAGCATGCTTTTATAGACTTTCTTGCAGAAGTCCAGACAAAGGCTGTGCATAAGCTATAATAAATAAATATGAAAATAGCAAAAAGCCAGGGCAGGACATGACAGTGAATCTGAACAAAGTCAGACCACAAAAATGTTGGCATTTTCTAGAGAGCCAAATCAATCAAGTCAGGTTTAACACTAATTACTCACATATTTGTTATTGTTTTTTCTGCTTTACTTTCAGAGGTCATCTTCTATTATGTGTAGCTTGGTCTGCCATCTTCGGCCACATGAAATGGTTTATTTGTCTTTAGGTAATTGAAAGATACAGAGATTCGCCCACATGCCAAACTCCCGCTGCTGGAAAAACAAACCTTTCTTTCATTTTCATTCTCTCCGCCTCCTTCGCTGATCTATCTATCTATCAATCAATAGTGAATGTCAACGTTAAAGAAAGCTTTGTTCAAGGACGGTCTTTGTTAGTGCTGATCATCAGCGTTTAGATATGTGTGGACATTCACATCTTTCTTTGTGGTTCTGTTGTCAGTTGAATGAATTTACAAATCTACTGGAACTGATTGTCAAACCTTGGCCCCACTTAGCCCTGTTCATCACATGCTTTTTCCCCATTTAAGCAGCTAATAAGTAGAATTATCCCTAAAGAGCAAGCAACTAAATAAGTGCAGATTCTGTGCAGCTCCCCGATGCATTTATGGTGATGAGATATTGTTATTTTTGGACAATGCAAAGAGGATTTGTGTGAAGTCTTTCAGGGAAAGCGTGAAGTGTCATAATTAAATTCTCTCAACAATATAGCTTAAGCACAACTTTGATTAGAACCCAAAAGCAGTGATGGGGTTTGACAGTCTCACGCCTCTCTGAGCTATCCAAAAGTGCCTACTGATGGCCGCGGCGCTTCAGCGATAGCCTCGTCATTTCCGTAAGTGCTGATTTGCCAGAGCTGACAGGTGTGATTGTACGCAACTGAATACTTGCCTCAGAGGATGAAAACATATTCATTCATTAAACCTCAGCGGACTGCTACTCTTGAGCTTTATATATGCAGTGGCCTTTTTCCTGAGTTACCAACTGACAATCACTGGTTACCACCCATCTATGAGAGCATGGCTATGTGTCAGGTAACTGACATTTGAATGGTCTCCTCACTCACTGTGTAGTGTTGAGGTGTCAACACCTTTGTCTGGCCTTGACAGAAAGTCAGCGCTGACGGATATGACATTGCAGCTCCTTGACATTATTGCTCCCATTGAGAGGCCTGTAGGTCCACACCTACAGGATACAGAAAGCCTCCGTCTCTTTGATTCACACACACATTCACACGCACGCACGCACGCGCGGGAAGTGACCATAAAGGCACGAAGCCAAATGGCATAATTCCTCAATGATCCATCAAGTGTTTGAGCAGCCATTGTGTCCCGGCCATTAACTGGGCAAGGAGAGCATCTTTGAGATGGTAATGTTGCTGCTCTCATTTAGCACATGGCCAAGACAAAATGCCAACTGCTAATCAGCCATGTGTGTTAGTGGAAAAGAGAGCAAAAGAGAGAGAGAGAGGACCATTAAGGCTTTTGAGATATTCACATAGGCATTCTCCCTCATTATTTGTCTGGATAACCTATCATAATCCAGCCCCCGGCCAATAATTGGGTTTTTGTTGGGAATCTCATGGAATGCAGCGAATGCTCAGTATTTATGTAAACCTTCTATCAGCGATGAACAATACCGGCCATTAGACACGAAGCGGAGGACAATTAGTGGGGAACCAGTGACAGGAAGCCCCAGCCAAATGTGCAACTACAAAGAAAGCTTGTTTGGATCAACAAAGTTTTTAGCCATGGCCCAAACTCTCAGTACTTTTCTTCTCCGATCCTATAGATCAGTCGTAAGCAGACTCGTGTTGTTTTAGCTGAGATAAAGAGAGTCATTTTAGATGTTCATTTTACCATGCTGCTTTGCTGGAAGTTTACAGTTAATGAAATCTTTATGACGAGAGTGAAAAGCAGATCTCGGCCTCGCTGGTATGTTATTTAATAACAACGTAATTTCCTCTAATATTGTCCTAATACCTAGCACCACAATTCATGGCGAGAACACATGCGTGAAACTAAATTTAACACTTGTATTCTATGTGTGGCGCCATCTGCAAACCGAAGGAAAGGGAAGGCCTCTACCCAAACAACAACACGTGAATGTCCACACAAATGTTTGTGCGCATTGTGTGGTGCACTGTGATGTCGGGGGCGGACATTTAACAGATGGCGCCAGCTACCTCCCAGGATAGTAATGTTCAATTATCTGTGTCCAATTTACACCTTTGAAATGGGCGAGAAAGACAAGGAGAGGAAGGGACAGTGAGGGAAAGCTGTTCTAAATGAAGGCTAAACAGGAAATGTGGTAGGCTGTGAAACTGTGTCAGAAGTACGGACTTTTTAATAATTTTTTTTTTTTTTGCTTCTGTTATAATCATGTGTGTCCTCTTCTCTGGAGGCAGAATCACAGTTTAACAAGGCTGAGTCCACCACCCTCACTTTCCCTCTCCCCCTTTTCCTTACACAGCTCCCAGGGGTGCGTTCCTGTGGATAACCGTAATAGGAGCACATTGAGGTCAACCTTAATTTGATGGGGGGTGGGGGGAGCAAACAAGTCACCGTTTTATTTATTTATTTAGTTCAATTGCAGCACTCGGAAGGAATTAGTTCCAGTTCAATTTGTTCAAAATGACCCAGATGAGTTCAAATTTGTCTTTGGTAATTGAACACAGTTTTTCTTTTGTTCTCCTGTAAATATAAGCTCAGCCATGAAATGGAATTATTCATGTCCCAGCCTTGGGTGAAAGGTAACGTTTGAAGCAAGGTGTGTCAGTACCTGAACGTATTTTATTTATTTATTTATTTATTTATTTATTTTTTACCAAGCTTAATCAATCGGACCGTTTTAATCATCAGCATTTCACCAAGCTGCTTCCGACAAATGAAACGGCGCGCTGGCAGATTAATCTGCATACAGAATGCAATTTATTTATGCCTTACTGAGTCGGACAACTTTTTAAGGGTGACAGAAAGAGGCTTAATACAAATTTTGTTTGTTTCTATTATATTTAAGCAAGTTTAATATAATTGAACGTGCAAGTACGTGTGACTTGTTGGAAATTAAACACAGGTAGAAGGGATTTAAACAATAATATACGTTTGAAGCAGTTTCCTTGACATCCTAAATATATGCCTGTTGAGGAGATACTACACATACAAAAATGAGTCTTGTCGGGCATCATGCTGTACGTTGCTGTTCCGAATACTCCATGAGTTATGATTCGACTCCCATGAGAAAGTTGCTTCCCTTCACTGCATTGAAATTCTGCTGCGCCTCCCCGTCTATCGTGTGGGCTGGTATATTTTGTGTATATTTGTTACATCTTTAATTAATGTGAATCCACATCTCCCACACACACTGTCTTGGGTTTTTCTTGAGAAACAACGGATGAATAATGGAAGCTATTGAAGTGTAATGAATGCTGTTAGGCATTCAAACGCCACGCACACACACACACAAACACTCAAGGTTAGCCATTTTCTACCTTTGCTCTCCTCCCCCCTTTCCTTTCCTCCTCCACTCTTCTGCTTGCTCTCATCTTCTCCACTGGTCCGCCCAGGGACGGAACAGCACTTGGTGTATTGTTAATTATTTTCGGAAAGGGGGAGGGAAAAAAATAACTCCTAAAACTGCTGTGGATGTAGGGATGAAATGGGAGAAAATGCAAGACAAAAGAGTGAAAGACGCGGCCGTGGATTTGGATCCACTTGTATCTTAGATTCTTTTGTTTTCTCCCTTTATCTTGTCTGGCGAGCTGCTGGCCATTAAGACAGGCTGCAGACCTGATGCCCTAGAGATAGCTTAATGCCATCATTACAAAAGACCCCTTGAACTGCTGCACTCCAGACACATACACTCACACCTGCATGTAAACGCGCTGAGTTTTTTTCTTTTTTGCTTGAGCACACACACACACACACACACACACACACAGAACCACTATACTCTCATACATGCAACATTCATTAGGGCTGCACAAGCCCACAGGACCAAAGCTTTCAGTCTCTCTTGTTGAGAGTCTATTCTCTTCTCAACCTGCTGGAAACCCACAGAAACACAATGCCCTAAATAGAATGGGATATAAAGGTGATGGTTTGAAAATATGAGGTAACAGCCTGGCTATGACTGAAGCGGTAACAATCACAGGGAGCTTGCGCTGTTTGATGCCAAATGGTCCCTCGAGGGCGAGGCTCACCGGTCAGCTCCCCGCAGAGACACAGCGAACACTTTGCCAATTTACCATCATTCGACCCTTTGTACAGCAACACAGCACAAACATGCCTTTGTTCACTGACCTTTGAATAATTCAGCTCGAGCAAAATGCTATGACACATTTTTGATCAAAGTCTCACTATCAAGGGGAGGAGGCATTTTCCAGACGCTATGTGTTCCTCTCCACTGAGGATGAAAGCCTCCCTCCTCAACGCAAACTCTAACAGTAAGGATAAAGCCACGGAAACAGAAAATCCCTCCGATATATCGGACAATCTGTACGTTTGAAACGAAGAGAGCACTGATGCTGCATAAAGCATTACTTCCATGTAAGTCTGTATCCTTAAGGGATTTGACCTCTGCGTGAGGTAAAAGAAAGAAAATGTTGCTCGTAGTGTATGGAATTTTTCCTTGAAAATCTCCTGTCCCTTCACCCTCTGACAAATGGCAGGAGATTACAGGTTGGTGACCAGGCGTACACATCCACTTCAAAGCTTTGTCTGAAAGAAGTCATTTGTTACCCCCAAGGCATCGATCACAATATAACCGCACCTTCTAAACTATTCATTTGAAAAGGCAGAGGAAACAAAAAGCACCTGCTGAGTTATAGGCTGTACCTGGACTGTCCATCATCCAGCGGCAGCACTTGTTTGACAGAGAGCGTGTGTGCATGTGTGTGTGTGTGTGTGTGTGTGTGTGTGTGTGTGTATCCAAGCAAATGTGTGTGTATTAGGGTGTGTCCATCATCATATAGCAATATGTGTTTGACTTTTCTTGTTGGGGAGATTCATGATTTCAATACCCTGCGGGTGTTTCGTGGAAATTGAAATGTGCTTCTCGAGTCCGAGGGGGATTTTCTTTAAAGCTTTAAAAAGAAAAAGCTTATAGTGCCGTGTGTGTGTGCGTGTTTGTGGCTGTATGTGCATACATGTGGCTATATATATTTTTTTTTTACATTCAAAGAGCAGTCTTTATGAGATGACCGAGGTCAAACCTACACTCGTCTTTTATCTCCTCTCCTGTGGTCTGATCATCTTTTCTCTTTGCCTCTGTCCTCCACACCACCCGCTGCAGCATAATGAATAAAAATGTTGCATACTATATTACCCACAGCAACATGTGATAGGGTGCTGCCATAGTTACTGTTCAGAGGGCTGTTTTATTAATGAGATGTGTTTTGGTTATTTTCGGATTTTTAGACAGGAACATACTCATGGAGAATTCATCATGTATTTAATCAGAAAGGAAAATAAAAAAATCTATTAGTCCGGATGAAAATGTGGATTTTGGATTTGTCCTGCTGGGCATGATTCACATTGATTCCTCTTTTTATTCATTCTGTTTAGTTCGATTGAACATGAGATGAATTACCTTGAGTTACCTTTATCTTTATCGGTTTATACTTATTCGCTAATTTGACGCTGTAGCTATGGCGACAACAGCTAACACCCTAGCCTGCCGTTCACCTCCCCAGAAATGTAACTACGCCTCTGGGGACACAGATCGCAAGAGCTGTGACTGGTCCGCTAGGTATTAGCGTGTTTCCGCATTAGTGTTTCCGGCTGCTACTCCATGTCCACAATTTTCAAATTGATTGTTTTGGTTCAATAAAGATGGTAACACATGACTCGGACGACTCTGCGTAGCGCTTGGGAGGCGTTTTTACAGAGCGAGCCAGACTGACGAGCTCACACGTATAAATGACCCGTATGATACATGCGTGGGTTACGTCTATGTCCCGCAGAGGTAGAAACCACGCTTAAGGTTAGACAAGTGACTTTTTTTTTTTGCAAGGTGCATGTTCCAAGCATTACTCTGACTCATAAGAATTATTTCATGGAAAACAACAGACCAGTAGACTGGGCAACCAGGTGGCTGGCTGCAAATTAGAGTTATAAATAAGTCCATATGCAAGTGAGGCAGATGTTCTTACTATTTACAGTATACCTTACCTCATATGGATGACAAAACACATGCCTGTTCATACAGTAAAAGTTTGTCTTTTCACATTTCACATGTGTGGGGACGAAATGGAGATAAACCCACAGAGCTTTTAATAAGTTATGACAGATTCACAGAGACAGTGATCATTACTGAGTGGCTTCACAGATGTCACCAACAGGGTGCCTGAAAGAAAGCACTGGGTTGTGGCTGCACCTCAAGGAGTAGGTTTAAAATGTTTAAAAGCAAGCTGCACTGCTTGATTTAAATATTTAAGAAAGTGTATTTTTTTTTTTTTTTAAATCTGCGATGTCAAATCCATGATGTTTAATATATCAAAGCTGTGCTCCGTCCAGATAAAACCTGATAGTTCCAAGCTCGCCATTTGTCTAGCAGTGCCCCAGTTAATTAACATGATATATCAAACTACTCCAGCCAGGGGATAAGATGGCGCAGGTTTCTGTGCAGCACACACACCGCGTAGTGTTTCTGATGAAATCTGGAGGGAGGGTGTGATATATGTGGGCGTGTAAACCGGGAATAAAACCTTCGAGATGTGCCGGTGCATTCTGTGAAATTACACACGGTGCGTCCGGTGCGTGCGTGCGAATACTCAAGGATATGTGCGGCAGTGTACACATGTTGCTTTTGTGTAGCTGTGCATGAAGTGACCTTTCCTATAGAACAGCTGGGAAGTCAAGTGACAGAGGAGCTGTAAACCGAAATGTCCTGACATTAAAACCGCCGGGCCACTGTCACAGAGCCTTCTTCCTAATACACTGCAAACTGCAAATTCCAACCATACTGCGGGCATTTATTATTATTTTTTCCCCTTTACAACACAAGGCAGCTCAGTAATAATTTTATTTGCTCTCAACTTGGGAACCGGAGCCAAGAGTAACATAAGAATTAAGGTGGATTTAGATGACTCCTCTTCATGTGTTTTATTTCTCTACTAAAACTTGGAGAACAGTAAAATAACACCGATTCAGTGATAAACAAGAGCAGCTGTCATCCCACCAACGTGTTCTTTTAATTACGCGGCAGATGTCCCCACAAAATCTGTATCACAGATAAAATTCACTAATGTACTAACGTAGTTGCGGTTAACAAATTATCCACCACCCCCAACATCATAGCAGCGCTGAGCTGAACTGATCAGAAAGTCACTTCCACTTATCGTTCACCGACTCGGCTGCACTCAAGAAACATCAGGTGGAATTATTATTTTTTTTTTAAATAAATAATGTTCGTGTGAAGAAACAGGAGATAATGATAATGTATTGTAGTTTAATTGCAGTTGTTGAGAACATATCAACCTGTGTGTAAAGGAAAAGAGAAATAAAAGAAAATAGAAGATGATATTGCACTTACCTCCGTGCAAACCTGCCACATTCATGCGGTGTTCTTGATTGCCAAATGGAATTATGACCCATTTGTCTTTCTTCTGGCTCATTTGTGGGACTACTTGCTGAGCGCTGATATTAATTAGCTAAATAAAGGGAGGAAAATAGAAAACAGGCAGAAAGCATCAAGGGAGAAAAGCAAGTACAAAAAGCACTAGCAAGGCTGCAAAAACGCTTAAGGGTTAAAATAAAAAAAAAATAAAAAATCCTTTTTGCTGGGTCAGCTTTGTGCTTGACCTGCTCCAACATAAAAACAAAGCCCAAAGTGGTGGCAATCCATCAGGTGTGGCGCCCTAATGTGTTCTCTGTGTGTTTACTTGGAGGCCCCTTGAGTCATTATCTTTTCGCACCGCCTCATCTCAACATAACACACGTGGTACATTACCTTGTTTAATTATTATATAGTATATTACAACGTTGACTTGCAGTTAACAGAACTGAACATGAGTTGTGCTGTTCCTGCCCAACAGAACATAGGCAACTATAAAATATGCTCACCGGGGGCCCAGATTGCCTGTTGCCATCACACATTGGCTGGAGATGGCGATTTGTGAGCTTGTGTTGGATTCCCAGCGTGAGAAGAAACAAACAAATCCAAACTGGACGCTGGGCGTTGACAATCAAACCGCGAACGCTGCCCTCGACCGTCCTCGGCGCTGACGAGACCAGGCGTTGATGAAACACGGTTATGTGCCGCCAACACGTGCGCCTCTTTGTGTGAGCTTTACGGGCGTTCGCTTTATGAGCAGATGATTCCGCCGCAGACAGGGTATGTATTTGTAATTGTGTTAAGGAGTGGAAATCAAATATGCTAGATTAAATGACAAAACAAACAGATGTGTGTCTCCCTGTAATGGGGGAAAACAAGGGTGTGGTAGACAGATCTAATAAAGCAGGCAGTATGGTGGCAATAAGCTGTGTTAAGTAAGCTTGATTCCATCTATTAACACTGTTTACCATCTCCTTTATTACCTTGAGATGAATTGCAGCCCTTAGCAAAGCTGTGCTAAATCAAATAAGATTTAAATACATTTGCTGCTAAATCAAATGAGATTTAAATGTGTTTGCTTGTATCCCCTCTGAACTATTTTTGCGCTGATGATTCCCTTTAAATCAAAATAGGCACAAATGTGTTGAGGGCTCGCCATGACTATGTGTCACAATATATGTCTTCCTCAGTGTTTTTTACGCTCTTGTGTGTATGAGTAGATTGATGGCTTCATGTGCAGCCAAGTCATAAGGTGACAAAGAGTGTGTTAAGGTTTTACAGCAATCTGCTCACCGGTGGAATATTGGTTAGATTCCAAGGGCCTGGAGTACATCAGACATACGGCAAAACAGCTGCTGCTGTACGAAAGATAAGCTAAACTCTCCATCATGCCATGTGACAGCTCAGAGAGCGACGCTGCACACATCGATCTCCATAGGCTTTTCACTGCGTGTCAGATTCTGAATATATCTGCCACTGTGAAAAAGGTAGCCTGAGGGTCCAGGAAATGCAGAAGGGGGGAGTGAAATTCAGGTGAGGATATGGTTAATAAGGAGGTAGAGCGAATATGAAAAGGGAGGTGAGACAACTCCCGAATGAGTATAAGTTGAAAGGAGGAGAATGGAGAAGGAAAAGAAGAGGAAAACAGGAAGGATGTTGCAACAGAAACACACGTCCTCCCAGGAGACTTATACCCTAAAGGAATACTGTGATCACTGCTATGTGTGTGTGTGTGTGTGTGTGTCACAGTAGGCGGCGTCTGTATGAACTCTCACACAGTTTATTTATGATGGCTCCCCGCTGACGGTTACTGTGACGGAGAACAACCTGCTAGCAACTGTGTGCTTTTCGGTTTTCACCGCCGCGCACTCGCTCGCTTTTCATTCTCTCATAGCGTGTGGGCGTGTACACGTTACTTAGACTAATAGCTTCAAGCCTGGTTTGGGTAATACTTGGGAAAAGAGGATATGTGCATATTTGTGTTTTAATTATTCCCATCACGTGAAAGGAGTATAAAAAAAACACCAGGTATTTATTAGTTATATAACATGTGAAGAGTGAGACTGTACTGTTTTAAACTGGAGCGACACAGGGGACAGAAAACAATCGAAATCAATTAATATATACACAACATATGATTAATTTGATTTGTTAAATCTCTTTACTTACCACTGTTGTAGCCCCCGTGGCTTTACCAGCTACATATATTGGAACAGATGAATACATAAATAAATAAAAACAGTGGTGTGCTGATTGTTGGAACTTTGTTAATGGAGCCGTTTCGGTGGTTGATCCACTACTTGTTCCATACAATCTTCACAATCAGTTGACAAATGGAGGGGGTTAGCAACATCAGTTTTGGTGTCTGCAGCAGTACAGACTTAAATTAACAGTCTGTTGTTGGATTAACACAGAGAGACAGTCACAAATACAGCCAATTTATAATCACCAATCAACCTAACAACCATGTCTTTGGACAGTGGGAGGAAGCTGGAGTACCTGGAGAGAATCCATGCACACACAGGGAGAACATGCAAACTCCACACAGAACCTTCTTGCTGTCAGGCATCAGTGCTAACCGCCACATGACTGTGCCGCCCACTTCTCTAACAAAAAAATCTTAAATCAAACTACAGGGGGTGGCACAAAAGGTGTCTAGGGTACCCCAGACTTACCTAAGTCCACAAACTCCTGACACATGTAACTAAACGAGAGACACACAAAATCCAGCAGCAAGGCAGAGCCCTGTACAGACTGACCAATGAGCACCCAGCATAATCACACTGGGGTCATTACCTGTAGGAAAACAATGGAGGGAAGGGAAGACGGAGAGTGCACAGAAAACAGATACGTATACAGCCACGTGCCTTTGAACGTCACAATACATAAACAATAAAAGCAATAGCCCTACCATGGCGTCTTCCATTCAGCATCAAACTTCATTCCTTCAGCTTCAATAGTTTATTTTTTCTTTCTTTCTGTTTGCTGTTCCTTTGCTGATAATACCTACAGTCTCAGCCATTACTGCGTTTGCTCTCCCATTCCTCGACTTTCGTTCTCCCATGTTGGACATTGCACAGACTGGGTCCCATCTTGTGCTACACGAGGGTGTGGGTCGGTGCATAGACATGTTTAACATCTCATTTCCTCCATTCATTTTGGACTTTTACTTTTTAATTGCCCTTTTAAAAAGTTTACCATACGCACATCATACATAAAAAAAAGAAAAAATAAGTGGTTGGATAACTACACTTTTTTTGCAACCGTGTGTTGCTTTTCGTCTACCTCCAGGGTGTTCTGTACCAGTCAGGATGGAGAGTTGAGAACATGTGAGAGGTGGCCATTGTGTAATCAGCTGGGGATACTCTGCTCACTGCATGGTCGAAATGGGGGGAATGAGAGAGTGGAATGAAAAGTGTTTTATGTAATTTAAACTTGACTTACAGAACTGTTGTGTTGGTTGCCTGGTAACTGTAATACTCTGAGATACAAGTGCAGAGAGTCTAGTGAATAAGACTCCCACCATTTCTCCCTTTCTGTCGCTGCTTGTCTTCTTCCTCTCGCTCTCCCTATGGCCGTCTATATACTCTGCTGCTGCTGCTGCTGCTGCTGCGAGTGAACTGTTGTAAAAACCTATACGTTTTGTGTGCGGGATTTTTTTTTCTTTTTGTTCACAGCTTTTCTTTTTTTTTTTACTGTGAGAGATCACAGAGCCACAGTGCTGGCAGCCAACTCATACCTTGAGAGGCAGGGATAGAGCGAGGTCGGACTTTTGTTGAGGGAATATTTCACAAAGCCATCAGTCTCATGTAGGAAGCAGTGTTGGTACAGATGTGGCATTCGCTGCCCTGTTTCTCCGTCGGGACCGCTCCGTCTTGACCAGCAAAACATCAGCAAGGTGTGAATTTTTCACCGGATGTCTCTGCTCTGTGTGCGAAGAGCAATCAATCTCTCGTGTGATAGGTTTTGCTTTTTGACCTGGTCTTTTCTGCCACCTGAAGTAGCGCCGCGCTGAATATACTGTGATCCTGGAGACCAAAAATATATGTAAATCACATTTGAAAATGCACCACTAATCACAGGAAATTCTCAGTTTTTCCACATTGTCACTCCTTCACTCCACATACCTTCCTTGGCAAGTTGTGAAATAGTACCAGCGAAGCGTAATCACCTCCATCAGCCGGTGAAAATTGCCTATCAGGATTTATTAGCACTCGAGATACAAACAAAACAACGGCTATGTGAGAGTCAGAGGAGTGGTCAGCCTGTTTAGCAGCCTGTTTGCATCTCAAGGCCTGCTTCCAGGATAAGCTCGTGCTCCCTCTTTGACCGTGAATTTAAAATTCTACATTAAAACTCCCACATTTGTTGTTTTCAAGGCCTAAATCTATAATCGAAAAGAAACCAAAATAATCTTTGTAACCTGCAGACCCGGCACCTGCGGCGAGATTCTCTTTGTTCCCCTCTTCTCTCTCGCTCTCATTCTTTTTCAGACGCTGTCTCTTAGAGCCGTACACGTTTTCAGGCTCACTGGAGGCATTCCAATAGATCCATCAATTTAGCAAAGCAGTGTGTGTGAAGCATAAGAGTCATTCCCTCGGGACGAACGCGCAAACACACAGGCGCACACGCGCGCGCACACTAATAGACAATCTATGTTGTTTATTTGGCTCTCCTCTGTGTTTTTACTGGCAGGATGTCTCGGAGGTGATGCTCGAGTGTCGGTCCGGTCCTCTGTGTCGTGCCTCCCTTTGTTGTTGTGTGTGTGTGTGTGTGTGCGTGTGTTTTTTTTTTTTATACATACACGGCCTGTATGGTTTTCACCAAACTGCTCATTGGATACTCTCATATCATGGCATATTCTCTGCTAGACAACAGCCCTGTCTGTGCTCCCCTTCGCTGATTACAGGGCTGTCAGTCACAGCGTAATATGATGGTGCACCCTCATGTGCGTGCACTCAACACACACACACACACACATCCACGCGTACAAACCGTGACTCCCTGTACGTCTCCCACAAAACAAGACGCCGTGTACGAATCAGATAAAAACAAGATAATCGACTGTAAAATTTTCATAAAGTCTGTAATTTCCACTTGAAATCCAATGAAGCGACACTAATCGACAGCACGCCACGTACAGTGTGCCCCATATCCTTATGGGTCTCGCGAGCTGATTACGAGGAAACAAGCCTCCTTGCGCGATCCAGATGATGTGACATGACTAATTAAAAGGTGCCACACTTTTAAGGTCTCAATTTGCAGATGAGCTAAATCAGGACATTCTCTTCCAGGGTTGAATGATCAGGGGAGGTTCAGCACTTGTGACTGACAGTGAAGATAAAGACAACGCTGTATCTGCAAATATGCGACAGAGACACACTGTTCTCCCCACAGTTGTCTAATCGGTTGCTGTCTTTGTCCTTTTCCTCTCTGTTTTTTTCTGACTTCTGCCTCTCTCTTGCTGTCCATCCAACCCCTCTTGTCTACTTGGGGACTCCAGTGATGGCTTCAAAAGGCAAAGTTCGAGGTGAGTTGTGGCTGCTGCTCTCCCTGCTGCACCCTTAAGTCAACACCATAAAAGGGGCTTTACTTTTTTTATTTTTTTATTTTTTAAATATTTGCCGGCTGCTTGCTTCAGTTTTTTTTTTTTTTGTATATTTGCAGTTTTTTTCATACAGTAATTTTGAATTCCATTTCATTTTTTAAATACGCCGTTTTGTTTTAATGGGACTTTAATGTGTTTTAGTAAACACACAAAATTGCACTATGCATAATTGCTCACTTGTCACTACCCAAGCAGTGATAAAACGGGTTTCTCGGGATATGAATGTGTTGTGGTTTTGAAATTATAGCTCTTCTGCGACAAAAAAAAATCACGTCTTACGGTCAATTTTCAGATCTGCTGGTAAATTATCAACCTTATAAACAGTGAAAATGACAGACTGAGGTCACGAGATTAAGAGTGTTTAACTGCGTGATAATGTCCGTAGTGGAAACAAATTGCAAAGATCAAAATCTTCACTTCACTCCGTCTGCAAGATGGCAGTGAGAGCAGATTAAAGATCAGAGAGTCAGAGAGAAGTGGCGGAGTGTTTATTTGAGAGGAGGCGAAATGATTTCATTCCGCGTGCTTCAGCAAATATGCTTTTCAAAAACTAAGAATTTAGTCAGCCACGATTATAATCTCCTTCTGTTTAGTTACCGTCTTTGGCTAATGACTGAAGACGCACGGCACAATCACTCGCCCTGAGGAGATGTGATCACGAGTCAGACGAGAGGATTGGACGGCTAAGGGTCGGCGGACCTAATAAACCCACTACCCACAACAAATCAAGGGGTATTGAAGAATTAGCAGTGGATTTGATGCAGTGATTGTATTCCTTAAGTGATCCCAATCTTTGCCAAATAAGCAAATCAGCACTTTAAAAAATCAGATCAGGGCTGATCAGTTCCAAATTTATTCTACCACATGACAATAACCCAAAATATGGAATTACATGAGCAATGTGTAGTCTACCTGCACTGAGGAGATGCAGCACCATTTTAATGGATGGTCATATCAACTGAAGACACTTAGATACCAACACCTTGGTTGGAATCAGGAAGCGCAAACCAACTAGTTATCTAGTCAACAGATGAAACCAAATTGTCTGTCCAGAGTTTAGTGGTGCATCTTTCTCTGATCCACCGTTGTAGTCTGCTACCATCTAACGGTGCATGAGTAACACGCCTAGTCATGTCGCCATCAGTATGCTTTGTGTGGGTTTGGCGTGCCTACCCCAGTCCTTAGCTCTAACCCCAACCATCTTGTGTGTCGTTATAGTGACACACTTAAAAACAGCTTAAATCCTGCGCAATTCCACATAGTAAGACTAGCTGTAGCTGTAGATCCCATTTCCCTCCTTCACTTCACTGCGCACCCTCTTCTCATTTTCCTGCTTTTCCTGCTTAATAAATTAACCTAAAGCTCCGCTCTCTGCCTTTGTTTCACCGTAACATCTCTGTTTTATTCACTGTTGGGCGACCTCCTCTGTTTAAAGGCCACCCTCACCTGACTATCATCCTTTCCTATCTTACTGCGACAGTATAGGAAATCCATTGCACGCTTAATAGGGGAACAGGAGATGTGTAGATCAGAGTCAAGCACATGTCTGTGTCCTGCCTCTCGTACCATTTTAATGAGGCTATTGGTGGGAAAACATAACAAGCCCGATAAGATTCATGCCGATCGGCGGTCGGATAAAGGATTTCACCTCGATGCATCGGTGTGTGTGTGACTGAAGGCCTGAGTGGCTGGTTAGGGGCGCCATTACGCTGCTGTAAATGTGTATATACTTCAGCAGATTAATGCGCGTAGCACCAAAGATTGATCCAAAGATGCTTTTTTTGATTCCCACTTTTTTTTTCACTGGGAAAAGATTAAATCTAGGTTGTTTATAGAACATATTGGCGACTGTCATTGTGATTAATGCGCACGTGTCACTGGTTAAGTTCCTAATACCACACAGAGATATACACGGATCAGGACAACTGTAATTTAAACTGATTATTTCACTGGTCTGTGTCAAAGTTTGGGAAATATATTAGATGGTGTTGTAACTGAGACAAATATATACAGTTTTTTTTTTTTGCAGGCACAATTTGTATTTTGTGGACAAATTTCTATCAGACAAAGAATAATTTAATTGGAGCAAATCTGCTTAGAGCTCAATACACTTATTGCAGTGTTTCCCATTAGCCACGTAAATGCACAATCATAACGTCTTTTACTCACTTTCAATCAGCTTTCCTAATTTCCCCTCGCAGAGTCCGCACCATTCACAGTATTCATTCACTCATTTGAAAGAAAAAAATGGGTCAGTGAACATATCTGAGTGTTTCAAACCTTGCAGAATTACTCTTTTAATTATAAGAATTGGATTGCTCCAGGGCTCAAAGGCTCCGCCGCCAACATCGTGCAACAAGATAGCACACTGAAGGAGGTCTTGCAGAGCTAAAGCCTGAACGGGTCAGAGTGTTTACGGTGAAAGAACAGCAGGTGATCACAAACATGTTTTGTCACATCATTACATACTGTACATGTATGTACGTGGTCTTAGTCCCTGCGGTTGGCGATCGTCTGTGTTGCTAGTTCAGGCGGTGTGTCCCAGAACGTTGGCACAACTCAGATGCCTTTCAGTGTCTTTTTTTTTTGCCAATTTAGCATGCCGAATTAGCGCCTGAATGATATGGTAGAATGAATACGCTGCAGACCAGCTGATCAGCATAATTCACAACAGCTCAGTGTGACAGTCTGCAGCTTTCCTCCCAACAAAAAAGTGCTCTTCTGGGTTCCCCTTTTGGGCTACAGACTACTGCCGCTCGCTGGTATGAACAGCTATTTCTATTCACAAAAGTAGACAACATACACTGATCAGGCACAACATTATGACCACTTGGGTAATATTGTGTAGGTCTCCCTTGTGCCTCTGAGGGTGTCCTGTGGTATCCCGTGAAGGGGAGGGGCCTATGTGGATCAGGCAAAGATACACCGTTTTTTGTGTGTGTGTGTCTGTGTTCGGCTGCATCCTGCTGGGGATGCCTGCTGCCATCAAGGAGCGTCATTGCTATGGGTTAGGGGTGCCAATACCCGCCTAGGTGGGTGGTACATGTCTAAGTAAAATCCACATGTATGCCAGGTACAATAACAATACCGATTGTCTCAAAATGCTTTACAAAACCCAGTAAGCAAAGAAACCCTCCTTTTTTTTTAACAGGGAGAAACCTTGAGCAGAACCCAGTTCTTAAGGAGGGAGAGACAAAACAAGACAGAAAAAGAGAGAAGAGAGCAGCAGGAGGAACAAGATTAACATACTTCCCTCATACAAACATCTTACTTCTATTTGAGGCATGCTCATGCTCAAAGCTTTAGAGTTACAGTTCCTATAACGCTGCATTTGCTATCACCTGGACATATAACATTGCTTTGGACACCTAAAGTTATACTACGGGCAACAACATGAAGCCCATTGTTTTAGCTTAGAGTTCTTAACATAAATACGTCTGTAAAAGTCAGTAGCTGTTTGTGATTAAGAATAAATGAATAGAGTTTAATCTGTGAAACACCACTCACGTTCTCTCTCTGCTAAAGCAACAGGAGTGAGAAAGGGAGAGCAGGTCATTTAAAATACACGGTCCGCGCTCTCGCCGCTGTCAGTTGTAAGCGTTTCCTCAAAGTCCACATTCAAACGTAGTCGCGCTCAGTTGGAACGGTCCGAGCTGGGCTTTGAGAGGAGGAGATCAACGGCGTCAACACTGCCATTGTGCGCCGCTGCTGGGAGTTGTAGTTAAAGAGCACTGCAGCAAAGTCGAGTCTGACATGAGCCAAAATGATAAGAGCTGTTTTTAAAACTAGCACTTTCTGCCCACTGAGTCTTGCAGCCCCTCCCCCCCTCCCCCACGGGCTGGAGAGCATTTCCCCAGATCACTCTTAAATGAACAGTATCTGTCAACACATCACTACACATTAGAAAATCACACTGCGCCGTGTTGATTTGGGGAATTTGGGAGTTTTTGGTGGCAGCAGTGATTAGTCTGATTTCCCTCGTGTGTGCCACCCTAGCCTGCTATCATCCCGCTCTCACCCCGTATGAAAGCACGAGGAATAAATTCCTTCATGTGGTAAAAAGGAGATGAAGCCAAGCGCATTTTTCTGCATCAGTTTGAGAAAAGCCACAATAAATCTGATTCCCCTGACCTTATGCTTTAATGGCATTTAATTTACCAAAACTACTAAGCCAGCAAAGTGTGCATCTGCCTGCATACGGTATATTGCTTGGCCTTATAAAGAGGGAATAGAGGGGAGCATTTGAGCCAGAGCCTTTCCTTTCCGTCTTTGTGGTGCTAAAAATTGAACAGATGAAGCTGGGATCATGCCTTTTCTAAAAAAGACCAAATTGAAAACAGCAGTTAGTGCACACACACACACAAACACACTGTGCACAGGTACACACAATGTACAGTACAAAGAGGCAAACACAAGCACACAGAGAGATGCACTTATACCTGCTTACATTTTATGCATAAATCAGGGCGGCATCATTTAAATGGCTGCTTAGCATTTTCAGCGAACGCAGCCATGTAAGAATGCCTCGGCACGCATTTAAAATATTGTTATTTCGCTCCTGCACTCACTTGTTATCTTCGTTACCTCCACTTCTAGCTCCCACTTATCAAATTGTGTACTTCTACAGGACTTGCGTGCAACTCGCCTGTGCTCCCAGCTTCTTCTGCTTGCTTTTGCCAGCTGGAAGAAAGGAGTGCATGAAGTATTTATGAAGGCCAGGTTTACCTCTGTCATAAAACCATGAGATGCCTGACCTTGGCTCAGAAAGGATAGTGAGATCCCTGGCCATTCTGGACGAGGCAGGCTCGAACTGAGGCAGCTTTCATGCAGAGAATGGGCAGAGGTTTATATCTCTGCCCTTTAAATTGATGCGGCTGGATGAAGGGCAGGAATGCAAGGCAAATGATATAAGCCTCTGGAAGCGTGTACGGTCGCCAGTTTGAAATTTGTGTGCGCGTTTTTATAAATCTCCCGTATAGCTCCGGCTCCTAAAAGCAGTGCATTGCACGAAAGTTCAGATGTGGCAGCTTTTCTACAGCATCAAAAAAAAAGAAAAGAAAAAAGAAAAACTGCTGTGCGCTCTGGCATGTTTGTTTCTTGTAGTGCTTTGTACACAGAAGAAGGTGCTATCACATGAAAAAGTCTTCCTTGATGTTTGTCACTACCTTAACAACGTCTGTTAACACCGTTCACACCCCAGATGCTACTGGAAACACCCTCCCCCTTCAAAATAAGCCTCTCTCAGTCATGCCACGCTCAACAACACCTAACAGCACCACCGATGAGTAGGTGATATTTTGTTGATCCGACTCCAAGGGCTGAGTTGGACGTCAACTTTGTGATGGCAGCACCAGCAGCTGCCCGGTCTAATTACAGTATGTAAATGACAACGGCACCGTCATAGCCAGCCTCTCTGGTGTCGGATAATTAATTTCCTATCTCCAGATCAGAAATAACTGTCCTGAGGTGGTTGTACACCAACGCTGAATACAAAGGTAGCTCCACCCTCTGCAGGGGTTGCATTCAATTTGCTCACAGCAGGAATCTTATCGGTGTCAGGAGACGACGTTTGGATTTTGCACACATGCATAAACAAAAGTGAACAGACTGATCGTTTGCAAACGGAAAAGAGAACAAAACCAAACTGTGAGGTTTAATCACCTTAGTTACAAGAAACCTGTATAATACAATACAGTATTCTTTCACTAAATATACAGATCAGATATAACATTATGACCACCTTCCTAATATAGTGTAGGTCTCCTTTGTGCCTCCAAAACAGTTGTGACTCATCAGAGAATGGACATGGCCATTCTGAGGGTGTCCTGTGGTGTCTGGCAACATAATGTTGTTAGTGGGGATTTTAGGAGATGCATTCAGGATATGCGTCTCATTCAGGTTCTGCAACACAATGCAGTCAGTTCTGTACTGCAGTGGACCAAGCTTTAACCATCATTTTGGAAGGCTGGGGTAGAAATAGGAAAATCCCATAGGTTGAAAGAAAAACTTCCACATGTTTCCACGTTCACCTCTAAGCAAGTGAATAGGAATTTTAAAGCTGAATAATATATATATATATATATTTACATGTAAATGTAGTTGTTGGTACATAATTTATGCCATGATGGACAAATGTTAGCTTAAGTATGTGTTCCCAGCAGTGGAAATAATATCAAAAGTCAACAAAAATGTAAAGAAGACAGCTGCAGTTACAAATGGATATTCATATTTTCATGGGCGAATACTTCTACTCTATGGAGACACCGTATATGGAAAGCTGATTTAGTGCATTTTAGCTGAAAATATACCCATGCAAATGTACCCACAAGAAGGTCCTGGGTTCGAATACATGGGCCGACTGGGCCTTTCTGTGTGGAGTTTGCATGTTCTCCCTGTGTCTGCGTGGGTTCTCTTCAGGTGCTCCAGCTTCCTCCCACCATCCAAAGACATGCTCGTTAGGTTAATTAGTGATTCTAAATTGGCTGTAGGTGTGCATGGTTGTCTGTCTCTGTGTTAGCCCTGCGATAGACTGGCGACCTGTCCAGGGCTACCCTCAACAGGAACAACCGGTTACAGAAGATGACTGAATAAGGAAATGTTCCCACATTCCAGACAAAATAAACCGTTAAATTATGTATCGATTGCCTCAGATTTTCCATCTTCTTTCTAGATATTTAAAGGCTATCTACAGTATGCTCCCCTCTTGACTCGTTGCTTTAAAAAGCTGCCGTGTATTTTCATCACATGAATGAGCACCTTTTTTCACAGGAACATCAAATTTAATTTCTTAGTGAATACTGGAGGCTTACTTCCTGTGCCAGGTGTAATCGTACCTATGAATAATGAAACGTTGGTAAATCACATTTGAGATGCAACATGGACTTGGGATGCATGTTGATAGGAGGCGCGAAAAATAAGGTCAAGGCAAAAAAAAAAGAGGAAGAAAAGAAACAACACTGTGTGTACAACATGTTCTTGTGAAAAAAAAGGGAAGGAGTTCGTGCAAAAAGTGTCTCAGTGGGAGGAAGAGTGCCAGAGTGAGGGCAGGGACTGATGATGCACTTGTCTGATACGTTAGCTTCTGTTCCAGGAAGTTACTACCAACATTTTGTGCCTGATATCATCAGCCAAAATTGGTTCTTGCCCAGAAAAAAAAAAACTTCCCTTCCTGGAAATTACAGAGCATTGGTATTTTTTCCAGTTCTATTTTAAATATTTTGCTGATGCTCTAAATCTGTGAGGAGGCTGAAGAGTTTCTTTCCCGCTCAAGGACACCGTGACAGGGTACGTGCCTGGTAGATGAATTCACACCAGCTCTTGAGATGATCAAACTCTTGACCTTGTACTGTCTATCCAATCACTAAGCCACCCTACCGCCTGACACTCTGAGAATCACTCAGTCTGAAAACCTTGTGTATCCAGCTGTGTGACCACCTGTGTAACCTTACAGACACTAACTGGTCATGGCAAAGCTGTCATGTCCTATGTAATCTTCTGCATCTCATACATGATCTTCTTAGCGGGATGCATTTTTAGTAGTGAGCCTCTTGAGTCTCTGCCTCACAGTATCCAAAGCAGTACTTCTTTGCAATGTGACGTGTGCACGTTTTCAACAAAAGAAGCAGCATGATTTCATAGTTACACTCATAAAATTTTTTTTCCTAAAGTGATGCACATCTAGTTCAGGTATGAATAATCAGTTTCGTTCATTTAAAGGGGAATTACCTTTTTTTTACAACCTGGACCCTATTTCTGGTATAAAATACAATAATACTTCACCAATACTTTGTTATGATATGGTAGGGCTATTGCCCTTTGAGTCTGGAGTTACCTGTTATTATCATCCGGGGTCTGTAGATTAACCTACTAACCTCTGACCTGGATGATGTCATCTCTGAGCGCGGCGCGCACCTGCGACTGTCGGCTTGTTTACCTGTTATTTGCTACTGCTAGTTTTTTTTTTTTTTTTTGCAACATTGCTGAATATTTTTCCGATTCTGAGGTTGTGGACGAGGACTTTGTTTATGATGGACGTCCTGACCGTTTTCAGACAGAGTATATGGATGAGGAGCTCGTTTAACGGAGGACGCGGAGGCAGAGAAATAAACAGCTGGCAAAATAACAATAAACCGCTGCACGTCCGCGAATAGACAACAGGTAACTCTGAGCTCAACGGGGAGTAGCACTAGCGTATCATAACAAAATATTGGTGAAATGAACGAGTTTCGCAGCAGGTAATGCGCTATTTAGGCTATATGGTGATACATGGCGCTCCGCTGGATCTAAATATCGTCTGAACGACTCCAAGTGACACCATAGTTACATGGGTGAGTAAACAATCATATTTTATGCCAGAAATAAGGTCAGATTGCCAAAAACGGTAATTCCCCTTTAATTATTTCTGAGGTTTTTAAGTGTTCCTGCTAATTCTGCGGCGGTCCCCTAAGAACTCCCACTCGCTGTTTAAAGTTCATACTTTTTAGGAATGGAACACCAAACAGTTTACAGGAAACACATGTTCGGATTTGACATGTTTTAATCGAAGCCAGGCGTTAGTTAAATCTACGGGGAAGAGAAAGGCGAACAGAAAAATTGGACTAAAAATGTCCTTTGCAAGTATTCATCACCAATTCCTGCATAAATCTTTTGTTTACCTCCAGAAAATGTGGAAGGCAAACAGTTTGGACTTTGAAACCTGTCTGTCTGACTCAGTACTTTCTTATTTGTTATTGTACCATCACCATGTTACTAGTTTTTTTTAAATTACTTTGAAATTATTTTAATAAGTTATAGGAATTATGCAAAAAAAAAAAGTGCTATAATGAACTGAAATCATCCCTTATATTTAAACTTTCATTAATGTGATCCCAAGTCTGCAATTATCAGTCGTGCTCAACTGGCTCACAAGGTGACTCAGCTAATCAAAACTGTGCACTGCCTCCATCCATCCTGTATTCCCAGCCATACATCATAGCTCTACTGCTCAGTTGAGCTCCGGTCCTGGTATAAAGGTCAGTAGCTCCAGGCTGTCCGTCTGTCTGCCTGCATTTCACTCTCTTTCTCCGCTTCTTGAATGCCTAAATAAGAAAGGTTAGTAGACTCAGCTGCTCTTGCCTGAAAGGTCATGTGGGAGAGCATCCAGGATGCTCTTCCATTCTTATCAGTATTATTTGTTCAGCGGTGCTTTGGCAAAAGCTGTTTTGACTTTGTGTTATCTGTATATGTCTGCCGGCCGGATGCTGAACTGTATGAGGTGGGAGGCACAAGTCCAAATGATTGTGCGAAAGCTTGCCTTGATTATCTTGATTATTAGCCAGCAAGAGGAAATAATGTGTTGCTAATTGCGTAGAGGCGGATGAGCCAGGTTTGGCATTGCTCTGTTGTATACTGTACATCTTTTATGCTGAGATGTACAGAACTGTACCAATTTTTTAGTCTCTAAAAGTAAAGTGAGGGCCCCGTGGGGGTCGTATCTGCTGGAGGATTCTTGTTCCTCTTGTCACAGAAGACTAGAGTCATAGCCTTGAGTTGTCTTCTGCTGGCTGGCTTCCTTCCTCTTCACCCATCTATTCCTCTGGGTTCTGCCTTAAATTAGGCTCTGTTGTCACTTGTTTCAACCTCACTGGCGTTTGTGAGACGCTCTTTGCTTTTGTGATGGGTGTTTTGTTTTTTTTAATTAAACCTATTGCAAATGTGTTGGTTGTAAACTGTAAGCCAGCGTTCGTATTAATATGCATCGCTCAATGAATAATAAATCATAAGATCATTACAAAAAATAAGTCGACAGTGTGAAGCATGATAATGAATTATTTGTGACCCTTGTTAGCCATAGCAACCAAACAGCCTGAAAGTAGCACGCTTATGAGCTACCGTCTCTGTACACTTACACCAGACCTGGCTTTGTAATGTGCTGTAGACCTTACATTATATTTGTATAAAATGTTAGCTAACTTAGGCCTGAAATAAAAGAAAGAGCCCAGTTGCATCGTGGTCCATGCTGTTGTCTTTGCTACAGACTGTATTTAGTTACCGCTTTTAACATTTCTTACAGAAAATGGTATAACAATGATTGCTTTGTGATTCTGCCTGGCAGTTCACACACAAGCCACCTGCTGCTGTGCTGCTCGATGAATCTGCTCATGGAAATTTGTGGAGGCGCCGATGGTGCCAAGGGCCACTCCCCCTCATAAGCCCTCTGCACTGTGGACATTAAACAACAGGCCTAGTCTGACTTGAGCCTGCCCTCATCTTGGAGCAGAAGTTCTGCTCAATCCTTTTTTTTTTTAAATCCACTTTTATTTAACTTGAAATTAATTTTTCAGCTAAAACACAGAGAGGTCCAGAGCTCAGTGATGTTATAGCTGGCTATGGGTATGGCTGAGTACTTTACTCTGGGTGTGTGTTTAGCTGTGTTGCCTTGCTGTGGGATGAATTTACAACCAGCCACATGCCTCCTCGATGGTAATGTGTGATGGATAAAAATCTCCATCTAAAGTGCCTTTTGCACACTTACGTATATTATCCGAATCGAGCTAAATAAAGGAAAGCTAATTTTAATTATGTCATTATTTTATAATGTCATCCAGACGAGAGCACCGCTGCCCCGGCTTAGCCTTAGCATGTCAGTCAAGGGGGAGGACAATTAAAGTGACCCCGCTCTCCGTGAGAGATGGAGCACAATTGAGCAAACGAAAGGAGGGGGGGAGGATCAAGATAAACTTGAAAGACTGGGGAGCACAGGGAGACAGCGAGAATATGAAAAGGAGAGACAAAGAACGTGGAAATGCCACCCTTCAGGGATCAACTGGAGGAGGAAACGTGACAGAGAGAGAGGGGAGAACGGAGCGAAGGGAATTGAGTGGAATGGATGTGAACTGGAAAAGACAGAGCAAGAAGCCGAAAGTAGGAGAAAGAGCCGAGTTGAAGTGAGGGAAGGTCCTAAATTTAGACATGGAAATCAGGAGAGAACAGCTGCCTCCTTCCCTCAGGAGATACATTTAAATCAGGTCTGGGTGGCCAGAGGGGAGAATGGAAGAACCTACTCCACTGGCCAATTAGGTGCACAGAACAGTGCAGTGTTCTAATATAACCATCATCGTGGCCCCTTTGGCCCTCTCAGTCCCACTGGACGTGTAGCACCAGGAACTGACGCGGGGCTTAGACGGAGGGATCCCCGGACTATTGTAAATTTGTGTAGGCACAAGGACCACTGGAGAGGAGAGGAGAGGAGAGGAGAGGAGAGGAGAGGAGGAGAGAGAGGAAAAAAAGAAATCTTGATATGCAGATTGATTGTTTGTGCCCATCCAAATAAGTCGACATCTTCACAGTGCTTCTGTTCTGCTATATCTTATCTTATCGCTCCATAGGCAGGGTATTTACGTTTTTAAACACATGACTCATGCGGTACAATTCAAATGCGACTGTATTATCTGCGCTTGTTTCCTGGTCTTCGGTGAGAATCTGAATAGATCAATCATATTTTGAAAGCTCCCATTTTCCCCTCCGAGGCACGTCCATTAAATCACTCAAATCTTACTTTCTTGTGTTTATTTGTAAAAGGAGATCATTTGGCAAACAAACCAGTGTATTATGTTTTTCCCATATGAGTGAAGGGTTGACAACAAAACGAGCATTCACGTCCCCAGAGTGTCTCCGGCTTGAATGGCATTTCGCGATGACACATCCACCGCAGTAATGAACTAAAATTACACTGTGCAAAATCAGATTTAAACAAAAAAAAAAACGAAAGAAAGAAAGACACAGCATCGCTACCATTTGGCCTGACTGTTAACTTCTCTTTTTGGCCGGCACAAAAGAAATAAAACGTATCACACTGGGCTGTGCGTCGCCCCGCCGCACGAGTGAGAAAAATGAGAAAAAGTAAGTGATTTAAAGAGGAGAAGTAATAAAGAGAGCAAGGGCAGGCGCGGGAGAACGGTAAATCGCTGGCAGATCATGCTTCATGCAAAACTTCCATGAATAAAACATATTCCTAGCCCCCCATAGCTCAGATCCATTTTTCCTCCTCTTTCCTCTCTATCTCTCACATGCATGATTAACCTCGGGAGGCCTTAATCAACACTGGAAATGACCCGTGCTCCTTGACTTACCTCTCTCTACCTCTCCTCTCCTCCTTCACCTCATCTTCTCTCCTCTCGACGCGTCCTTCTGCGCAGGTTTCTCCGTAATAGGGTTTGCCTCACCTGCTAACCCAGTAGACAAACCCCATTTGAGGGTATGTTTATCTTACCTGTGCAATAATTAACTGCTGTGAGGAAAATGCTAAGTTGCAGATGAAATCATTTAGAAATGGGGGGACATCCATTAGTGTTTCAAGCTGAAGCTCATGGAAATGGTCATAGTGGTATTTAAAGACATGTTTTTTTAATCTTTCTTTATATATGTTTTCCTTTGCTTCATTTTTTTCCCCCTGATCCTTTCCCGAGGGAGGTATGGTGGTTTGAGACGTGAGAACTGTGGATGAATAATCTGCTTTACCATTCATACGGTCTTTAAAATCTGTCCTCGGGGGGATGGGACAGGGATAGATTTATGGTTATTATTATTATTTACTTTCTCCCTCCCTCAGCCTCCCTCCCGCACACGAATAAACCGCACACCTATGCAACAGCGTGAGCTGTCCAGAGTCCTGAAAATTGGCAGGCAGCTGTTGACGAGGCAGTCGCAAAAGTGAGCTGTCCGCGGTGCTGAAAACCAGCTCCGCTCAGTTTAGAGCTCACACAGGATTATATACTATTACTCACTTCATCTGTCTGTTTCTCTCTCGCGGCGTGCGGGGCATTACACGCATCAACATCCACACATGCGCACAGGTCCGTGGAGAGCGGTTTTTAATTGGTCTTCCCTGTGTAGCAAAGGTTTCAGGGTTGGTACTGCGGGCTAAATGCCTCCTGTGTGTTCAGTGTTAGGGTCCAATTTAGCACACAGTAGTGACTGGCCAGCCTTCCTGAACATTTGCTTTGTAATTAGGGTGTTAAGCTTTTTTTCTGCCCTCCCCTCCCGAAACAGAAACCAGACTTTCTGTCTTTGCCCTGCTCTGTGAGGTTTACTTCCACAATAGGAGAAGATGAATGTCTTTATAAACTAAAGGAATAAAACATCTCCTCAAATGACCTTTCGGTGAAGCTGTTTTGTTTTATAGGATTATTCTGAACCTGATTGTATCAGGCGCATTTAATTACTAAAGCAAACTTACATATCAAGCAATCAAAAAAGTGCCATCTGCCTCACGCCGTCTATCTCTGAGTCCTCCTCCCGCTCCCTCCCGATGCCTCCTTATCTCCTCTAACGTGTCTCTCTCTTCTGTGGCATGTTGCAGGTATCAGCGGCCAGTATCCTCTGGTTCAGAATGTGACCGTGACAGAGGGAGGGACGGCGAACCTGACCTGCCGTGTGGAGTATAATGACAACACCTCCCTCCAGTGGTCAAACCCGGCACAGCAGACCCTCTTTTTTGGGGACAAGAAAGGTGAGATTGGCAGACACTGGAATCCTTATGACAGTTGCATCCTTTAAAAGTATTCCCTGTGTTCGGTTTGCGGTGCTAGAGAAATGCACAAAGCCAGACTTGTTTTTTTTTATTTATTTTTTTCGGTTAGGAAGAACAAGCTAAAAGCCCTCCCTTTTCCTGTGTGTTTGTCACTTGAATAAGCTACTGTCTTTGTTGTGTCATGGCATCTGTCCCACATTTCATGTGTTTGTGTTTCCTGTCGGTGCCCCTGTTTTCATAGCAAGTGCATTCACAGTACAGAGAGACTATACACATACACCCATGCCTGTTTTTATCCTCTGGGGATGGACAACACGTGGCGAGGGCTGTAATGGTACATGTATTCCTCCTGAACTGCTCAGTTTGGTTTGAAATTCCCCCGGTTCTGTTCTCCCTGAGATCCAAACTATTTCTGTCAGAAGTTTATTTATGTCTATATGTTTGTGCTCCCCTGAAACGTAAAATCTGCAGCGCGAGCTCCATCCAAAAAGTTTTGGCAGTGCCCCAGTAGTGGCTATTATTATTCTTTTACTTCATCCTTCAGCCTTCCACACACCCACACTCACAGACAAGCTAAGTGATAAGGAGCGTTTTGGTAGATAGAATACATCGGGCCCGCTCTGTTTCTGGCTTGCTTTGCCGAGAACACGATGACCAGCCGCGAGCGTGACCTGCCACAAACGGTTTGAGGGCTTTAATGCTTCTGTTTGTTTGCGCGCGGTCCGCTTTACTTCTCTGTCAGAATCATCAGTACTGCTGTTAGCTGTAGTTGCTTTGTTCGCTTTTAATGATTTACATTTCTTGGCTCCTCGACACCAAGCATGATCAGCGAAACAGTGAATCTGGTTTTACTACGTCCAGTGAGAAGCAAGCGGTGGATCGAGGTGGTCTATTCTAATCTCTGCCCAATTTAAAAGATCACAGTGGAAAGTTTAAAACTGTTGTTCACGTCAAGTTAGAACATCAGCCCACACGCTCTCAAAGTCAGCCGTTCACCCCGCTGTGCAAGTGCCCTTCACTGCAGATCTGTACTACTTAGCTCATACTGCCTCTAGCACATACAGTGCACTACATTATGAATTAAATTTCAGCTAAGAGAACAAACCCAATTACCAGAGCCTTGAATGCAGCAGAATTATGGCCTCGTGTATAATTGATGGTGTGAGAGCATTAAATTGGTTACAGATATTCAAAGACCAGTGATCGAATACAGTGGTGCAGCCACTGGCAACCTTGTTAGCTATTTGGAGGTTTTTTTTTTGTTTGTTTTCCAAGGTACTGCAGTTGTATGGCCAATTAAAATCCACATATACTGTAGCCTACTGAAACATTTTTTAGCACGACTACGGGAGAATCGTGGAGCACACCGCATTCCGCTTAATAATGCACCAATATGGACTTCACTTGAAAGCAGAGATTTTCCAGCTCAATGCTGTGTGCTAAGAAAGTTACTACAAGTCAAAATAAGTCTACCTGTTAAACTCAGGCATATGCACATATGCACCAATCAGGTATAACATTATGACCATCTGTAGGTCTCTTTGGTGCCTCCAAAACAGTTGTGACTCATCAGAGAATAGACATGGTCCTTCTGAGGGTGTCCTGTGGTGTCCGGCAACAGGATCGTTGTCAGTGGGGACCCCATGAATTGAGGGGAGGGGCCTCTGTGGAAAATCCCACGGATACATGATCAGTTTGGGATCTATTGAATTTGCAGGCCAGGTCAACACCTTGTGCTGTTCTTCCTGTTTTTTTGTGCTTGTGTCAGGCTGCATTCTTCTGGAGATGGCTGCTTCCATCAAGTAGTGTTATTGCTATGGGGTGGGGGTGCCTGGTCTGGTCTAGATGGGTGCTACATGTCTAAGTAAAATCCACATGAATGAACGGCAGGTCCAAAAGATTCTCACCAGAACATTGTATTGTCACAAGATGGTCAATGTTATTGACTTCTCCTGTCAGTGGTCAAATGTTATGCCTGATCGGTTGTTGTGCTAACATAGAGTTCTGTAACTTCTCTCTTCTCGTTTAATACTAAACTGAAGAAAGGATGTTTTATAGGACAGATATAGGCTGGCCAGTTTTTTTTGACCAATCTCGGCTTTGGTTAGATATTGTTATTCCGTTTTGTGGAAAGATTCTTCGGGTCATTTAGATATGGTATCATGACACTGCGATGAAGTAGAACATCCTCCATAATTTACAATGCTCTGTCTGCAGAGGTGCTCCCACACAGATATGCTTGCTAGTTTGTGAAATACTTCGTTGGAAAGTTAATAATCAATGACCCCATCATTTTTCATTTTCACCGTCATGTCACTCAGCTCGCTGTGTTAGCTCCATAACTAGCCAACTACAGTATATAGTACATTCAGAGTTATCAGATAAAACAACACCAGAATTGTTTTACTTTACTTGTTATCGACCTAACAGCATCCAGTATTAGTCAGGCTTTAGTAAGAATCAACCTTGTTGCCGTTTCACCCCATCTGCAGTGACAAAGCAAGCAGAAAAGCAGAAAAAACAACAAGCTCTGCACAATAAACCATTTACATACCAGAGATCTGCGTAGGCCCGTGGAGAAATCCGTTTCATTAAATGAATGCTACCTGTGTTATCTTTGCACACACTCGCAGACATGGCGACGCACACACACACAAGCATCCTAGCAAGCGCACACGTGTGCGAACCGCGGGTGTGGCAGGAAGCCGCCAATGTTTTAATGGCTAATAAGTACAAAGGGTTTACTCCTGACCTTTCACACCGTCTTCAGTAAAGTCCCCATAAAAAGGATTCATGGGCGTTATTTCGCCGGTTCATGCTTGCTGAAATGATTGCGCCCAGTGAGTCTCTCAGCTGTATTAGTCGAGTGTAATAGAGTATGAATCACACTCTCTTGTAAGTGTCTGGATTAAGCACATATGGGATTTACACAGTCTTCTTCCATTATCGTGCTTCCCACTGGGCTGCCATGTCCGTTTCTGTGTTAATGTGCTGCATGCGTGTGTGTGTGTGTGTGTGTTTGCATCCGTTTCGCTGTGTGTGTCTGTGTGTGAATTTTTGCATACAGCAAGTGGAGGCATGCAAGTGCAAAGCATTTCAATCTACTGCCATTTTCATTTTCACTTACCCACCTTTTTACGGAAAGAGCAGCAGTAAAAAGCTGAATTGAACATCAAATTCAACAGTTGATGTTCTCTGCAGGTTATTCCATATCACACCGGGGGTCGAGCTTGGGGGTCTATTTCATGGCATTTCCAGTGCAGGTCTCTGAGATTGGAAATGAAAAACCAGCCGAGGACTCTCTTATTATCAGAAAAGCAAAGGGATACTACTGGGTCCCCAGAACCGTGTCTTGCACTGGCCGTGTGTGCGAGCGTGTGTGTGTGTTTGTGCGCTTTGGGGAGTTGTCTTGCTGAACGTAGCAAATTCAGATGCACATGCTGATGGGAGCACCGAGATGGTGAGTGTTTCCAAAGTGCCACTGGCAGCGTGAGAAAGGAAAGATGTCTCAGCTGCAAACGCCTTTGAGCGCAGTGGGTTTCAGATTAATTTTCCGTGCTGCCTGTTGGGAAGGCAAAGATGGGGATTAGGGCAAGAACACAGTTGCTCAAAAATACAACCCCAACTCACCAACTGCTTGCTCTGTTAGAAAAATATCAGGTTTTCTTCATGTCAACACACAAGAATTAATAATTTTATCATTTTGAAGTACAGTACATCTTTTTGGAGGTTATAGGTTTGCTTGTCTTTAACATAATTCCCCTGCGTGTGCACCTCTATCCAGAAATCTATAATGCTTGTTGTCTAATTCAGCAGGTTGTTGACTGTGCGCCTGCATGTGCCACACCACAAAAGAGTGTCACTTCCATCCTCTATTAAAGTCGCGGCCATGGAGCATTAGCATAAACATATTGCCTTTTTTTTCAAAGACAAACGCAGCAACTGACTCCATTACGGTCCTTTGAGTGGTGCCGGTTTCGCGGCTGTTGTTGTTTAATGTCAGGGCTGAGACTCACCTCTAAGACGTTTTAGTCGGATGAAAGAGAGTCCTCTTGTCTCCCGTCCTCTCAAAGGTGCCGGCTGTGAAGAGTTGTTTGAATTTCAAATAAGTCATTGTCCCAAAAGTAGCCAATTTTGTCCTTTCCATCACTTACTACTGAGGGACTTAAGCTGTGCTGTGACGGAGAGAGAGAAAGAGAGAGAGAGAGAGAGAGAGAGAGAGAGAGAGAGAGAGAGAGAGAGAGAGAGATGAGCAGTGGGCAAGAGGGATTCTCTCTTTTATAAGATTCAAAGGAAGCTAATATCTCTTTACAAATTGCTCTTTTGGTTTCATGTAATTTGAGACTTGATAATAGCTTTATTTCCTGGATGGAGAAATTTTGCAATGAGGCGTAATTACAATTCATTCGTTATTCCCATACTAGAAAGGGCCTATGTATAATTACTTTCCAGGCTAAATCTGTGGGCCTATTTAGTGGACGCCTCGTGTGTGAGCATTGGCGAAGGTATGACATTTAAATTACTTATTCAACACGCTTGCTGTAATTTGCTAACCCCACCTTTTTTTTTTTTTTGCATATGATTTCTTTTTTTAACACCCGCGTCTATATTTTAATTTTCAAGCTGTAGTCCTCCTTTGATCCCTTTCTGTAATCTTTAAATAATCTGTCCATCTCTTCTTGAGTCTGAGACGATTGCGGCTTACGTTTCTCATAAACATCACGTTATAGCTTTGTCCAAAGTGACTAATGAAGCAAGCGATTGTGTTCTTGGCTGCATGGAAACAAACGATGGTGTCAGTATTTCTCAGGTTGAGTTTTAGTAACTGACAGTGTGACATTTAGGTGCAGGTCATCTTGTCTTGGGAGAGACTGGAGGCTCTGCAGGATAAAACAGTGACAGACTGTACTGCCTTGGCAGTGTACTCTATCTCCAAGAGGTACATTTTATTTTGGAATTGATTTCTTGACTGGTCAGGGATCTGCATGTCCTCGAAACTCTCGCCTTTGTATGCGTGACCAAATTATGTTTTTGTATTATCCAAAAGGTAATTAGCTGATCGGAAGATTTTTACATTTAGCTGATCAACACCACCATTATCAGGCAATTAGGCTGTCGCATACAATTAACATGACATTTGGCACTTCATTAGATTTGACATCATTCTGACAAAATGTATTATTGATGTTTGAATGTGAGTTTTGTGGCCACTTACGTGCTCCCGAGTTAGATTCGGTTTGAATCATGCTGCTGAAAAGACAAATTGGACAGAAAAAGGTCACATTTCCTCTGACGCTCTCAGCTCAGTTTGAACTTGAGTCAGTTAAAGAGAACTACATGCATATATTGGTAGTATAATACAGTGTTTCATTTATGCAGGGCTGCAAAAAGCAATATTCAATCTTACTAAAAGTTACTGGAAATGTACCCATGCTGTTAATCCGTAAAAGGCCGCTTACTCAGACCCAGAACGCAACATTATTAGAAGGTCTACAAACAAACTCTTTACAACTTTCAAATGCACTAGAGAGCAGTGTTATCGTGCTAGCTGTTAGCATCTGCTGCAGAGAGTCTTTGTGGAGTTCTTTTCTGAAAGACAACAGATAAGGAAACAACAACTGCCGGCACTCTGGCTACCAACCAAGAATCAGACAGGAATCACAGGAGTAGTCTAAACGCTCGCTCTGCTGCGTTGTAGTTTGGAGGTAAGATAGCTGGAAGATCTTCTCTGCTGAGGTGGTCACACATCGAGTTTGTGTTAGGCTTTTCATTTTTTTTTTTACAAGGCTTGCATCTTGTTGGGTCTGTTTTTAAAGAATCCCCACACCACTGAGGGGTTTTAGAATGTTTTGGGGGTATTTCCTGCACGCCCAGCAGCAGAAGCCACATATTACTGGGGATAAACATTGCAACCTTTCAGCATAGTCCCTGCAAATGAGCATATTTACACAACTGACGCAGCATTGCAGTCAATATTCAATATCTGATGGCTGCAGGGTTTGTATGAACACTTTAAAACTCAACTAAAAATCTGATTTGCACAGGGCTGCCCTGTAACCTTCATGTATGTGGATGTATGCTAAGAGACATTTGAGCAAACATACATGCATGTTCGTGCCGATTGAAAGCTGTACCTGAGGTGGACATGTCAGCCTGTGCCATCTGCAGATTGATTGAATCTGTTTAAACATTAAGATTAGTGTTATGGGTGAACAGCTAAGGGCCAACTGCTCGTTTTTTAGGCCGCCAGCCTGCTGAATGTGAAACTGTTCGGGTCCTCAGATGTCAAATATTCAGCTGTCTGAATCAATTTGCTGGCTGTTTGTGGTTGTGTGAGCGTGAGTGTGTGTGTAAGCGCATATATATAATATATATATTTATATGTGTGTGTGTGAGTGTGTGTGTGTGTGTGTGTGCATGTGGAATGTCAAGTATTCCACCTCCCCTGTACGCAACCATGAAAGCTTTGATGCATTCAGAGTATCTGTGCCTGAGCAATTTAGAGGATAGGCTTTTAAAAGTTTTTCCAAAGTAAATAACAAAATAAGAAATGCCTGACAGACTTTTTATTAAACAGATAGCAGAACTTACTCTCAAAACTTAATCTTAGCAGGAAAGTTAAACTTTTGAGACAGCTGTCTTTTTTTTTTTTTTTCCCCTCCCTGGAAGAGTGCCTCTATGAAACATCCTTTCATATCGGCCTCAAGATTGGTGCGGTGTTCTCTCTGATAGAAAAAAACCTTGACTGTAAATCTCCAAAGATCCCTAACAAGTCCCTTCTCTCCAAGACAAGGACCATAAAACATGAGAGGAAGAAAAAGAAGAAAAAGGAGACGGAATGTAGGCCTTGGTGGGATAAAGGAGAGGAATTAAGGAGGCATTTTATGAGAGCTTTCAGATGCAGTTATCACCTCTGAAAGACACAGGCAAACTTTTTCTTTGACCTTGAGCGTTCTGCGCCTCCTTTCTTTGTCGCCTCCCTTTGCGCACGCCTGAGTTGGAGCATAACACTCAGCTTTTGATTAAAAAAAAAAAAAGAAGCTTGCTCTCTACTTGCGAGAGCAATGTGCTTAGAGGTGCAGACAAGTGTAGTAATTAAAAGCAGAGATCTGTTTAGTTGCCATTGTGTGTTGCCTGTGGAACGGAAAAAAAAAAACTAGTGTCAGACAAATGTCAGCTCTGTTTGTTCAGCTGTAGAGCACGTTGGGTGAGAAAGAGACTAAATTGTCAAATGAAGCAACAGATCCGGCTTATTGCTGTCTTTATTAGCAGAGCCATTTATCATTTACAGAGGGTGCAGAAAAATACCTGAGGCCAATGGGAATAATTAGCTCACAGTTAGTGTCAGGCTGATTCTTTCTCCCTTCTGGGAGAAACGTCTGCAGCACAGTCTGGAGTCAGAAGAAGTATTTTATTACAGACGGGAGGAGTTGTTTGTGAGGAATTATCAAAATGAGGGCGATGCTCGGCAAATGTTGTCCACTTTCACGCTTAAGCTTCACAGAGTCATTCTGAAGGGTGACTGTAGTGGGTATCCCAGGAAAAAAATATGTACCTTCTGTTTCTTCTACTCTTGAGATGCAGGAGAAAATGTATTCCTCCTCAAAATACAATAGAGTTTATAGGCAAGAGGTGTCTCCTCACTGACCCGCTTCTCACAAGGACTTAATGAAGTAGGGCTGGTGGAGGTGTCCCACTGAACTCGGCGTGGCAGGTAGAGACTGATGAAAGAAAATCATTTCTGTCACAGGAAGAATCTCCACAAGCCAATTACTGTATGGAGTATGGCCCATTTTACATTTTAAAAAGGCCCGTTTGCCTCAGAAAGGTAGAACAGGTAATGGGGGTTGAGGGAACGGCTGAGATACAGAGTATACATTAAGCTATTCAATAAGCATTGCATTCTGTTTGCTTCTCTCGCGCCCTATCGCTCCCTCACACACACACACACACACACACACACACACACACAAACCAAGGCACGCAGACAAATTCAAGTCCCCAGATGGCTTGTTGACAAGGAAAAGAGAACAGCCGCATCCAGACACAGGCAGCTGAATGTATATTCTGAAATTTGCACTTTTCTCATTATAAAACTGTGTCACTTGAATGAGCAAACACCTGCCAAGGTTCTATACTAATACATACTGTCCCTGGGTAGATGAAGGGATGGGGAGGGAGGGGAGGCCAGAGCAACGGCAAAGAGGAAAAGGGCAGAAGGAAGAAGAAAGAAAGGAAAATAAATGCAGGAAGTGAAAACGTGCAAAAATGATAGGCTAAAATTGACTTTAGACCCGTGACTGTTTGCTCATGAATGAACGCCGTGTGCCCGTACAGTAAAAACATCCCTAATGTAATTACCACACGCACACACGTCATGTTGCCTTACCTGCTGCTTTTAATGATAAAGAAGGCTGCTCGATATGCAGCCAAATTGGATGTGTGGGTATCTGCTGTATGTCTGCACAAACTATGTACAGTGTACATAAACACAGAGTGTGTGGCCATCTGCGCCGTGATTTTGTTTTGCGAGTTTAGTGAGGCTTTGCTGACATACTGATGAATCAAAAACCATCAGCTGTGTGTGATAATAGACTCCAGGTTGACGTCGGGCTGGGCTGTTTGGACTCTCAAGTCACTTTCTCATCTTTTGTTCCATTTGTTTTATATAAATTATTGGCTTTTAGTTCTAGTCTGCTAAATCCGAAACCCCTTCAGCACCTTGTCAGAGCTGGAATAGTTTGGCTGCGATCATTATCACTCTGGGATTGTAGAGGAAAGAAATAAAAAAAACCTATCACAGTCATCTTTGGCGGCACTAAGCTTCGGATGCAGTGGCAATGCCCCCGCACAGGGGCAGGAGGAAGAGGAAACCTGTTTTGAAATGAAATTGAATTAAAATGGATAATTCCCCCTGAACAAACACAGAACGGTGACTGTGTGATACGTTTGTTGGTGAAAAAGGCAAACATGGTGGCATTGTAATGTTGGCCCCGAGAGGTGGAGCCTGCCTATGCTTTTGTTCTGGAGGTAGCTCATTTAACGGGCGTGTACAGCTTTGATCAGGACACATCTACATAAAAAGAGGCTTAGATATAAGACTCTGGGGACTTGAGTATACATTTTATATTTAAGTCACCCTGGGAAACATCACACATCATGCTCATAAAGATGTTTTTTGACAAATAGTTGAAAGGCTGCGATGATTTAAGGTATAAAGAAATGCTTAAAGAGTGACGCAAATGTGTGACGACACCTAACGCAAAGCTGTGTACCGAGAACCAGCTTAAACTTTTTAAATATTGCACGACTCACTTGCAATGGCGGATACGATCAACATGATGTGAGCTGCATGTGCAACGTCCAATGAATGCAGAAACATATTAAACTGATATTGCGAAATCTGGATCAGTGCAAAGATGTGTCAGATACACAGTGATCAACAGTGGTCATGTGATCTGTTGTTCTTTACTCACCAAGAGCCAATCCTACCTACCGACCTTTGGACACGTGTGTAGATTGCTAGCTCAGAGGATCTCTTAGGGCGAGTTTTATGCTAAACGTCGACATCAGAATCAGATTATCATCTTTATATGCAGCATTAACGACTTTGTCTCATCCATCACTAGCGTCCAGGAGAATATATTTAACTACATACCCAAACAAAGCATCACAAACATGCTCCATTATCTCTATTGTGCAGAGATTAATCTCTTAACATGACATATCCTACATTATACTATGTTCACCAGAATAGGTGTGATGGTAAGTCTTTATTTTACAGGTCCACAATTTCAAATAAATTAACTGGACGTTCACAAATTGAAATCTGGATCTGTTTTCCCTCATTGCCGAGTACGGTTCTTTCCAGACAAATGAAACTGAAGTTATGGATCCATAAAATGAAGCTTTACTGCACCTGTGCAGAGCATCCAAGCCCACGCGTAACTCGTAGAACAATATCACCTCACTGAGGTGTCGTGCGGTCTAAAACAAGTCTGTGCAAGACGCCACACATGCATTTTTTTTAATTTTTTATTATTATCTTGACTTATTGGCCTTATGTAACATCGCCACGCATGTTGGCGTCTAATCAGTGCAAGCTCCTTTAAGCCTCTTTCACCAGCCGACTGAACGCTTTCCCTTTGAATAAAAAAAGTCACATCTAAATTAAAAGAAACAAGGCATCTTTGACCTTCTCGCCGCGCAGCTTCTCTCTGCCTCTGTTTTTCCTTTTCAAACTTGTGCCTTTCTTCTCATCCTCTTTAGAGTGTCCTTAGGAAAAAAGAGAGAGAGAGAGAGAGAGAGAGAGAGAGAGAGAGAGAGATGGCTGACACTTTCACACTCTGTTCTGTGCCTTTATGAATACAGCACTAGAGCAGACAGCCTCGTGGTTTTGGTGTTATGGCTGTTTGCCGTTTCTTATCCGATCGGTCATTCAGGGGAACCTCATCCCAGCCGGCTCCTCTGAGCTCATGGCCATCAGCACTTGTAATTTGATGAATAATCACCATGCCTCCACTGTGCTTCTGGAAAGATAAAAAATTTGACAAAACTATCACCTTCACATCTCGCCAATGAAATGTTTAAAAACCCGCTCTCTCTCACACACAAACGGTAAGCTCTGGGTCCTTAACAAGCAGAATGGACACGGGTTTATTGACCATTTGTCGCAAAAACTTTGACGCTGACAAGTGCAGCTTTGCTCTCCGTCTGAAGAGAGACTAAAGCTCAGTGAGCAAGAAATACGCTCGTACTTGCATTCAGTACGGGGATATAGCAGAATATAAATCTGCCACTCTTTGATGTTGACAACGGCACCGTCCTCCATGAACACATTCAGGACTGTTGGCACTAATGGCCTGTAATGGATGGCAGCTACCTTCACAGACAAATAGCAAAGGATGCGTCCCTCTTCTGTGCACTCTCCGTCGATATCCAACCTTTCACTGGGCGCAGAGTAAGGGAGCAGAGGTTACATTTCTACAGAGAAGAAAAAGCAGCGGTGGAGTGCGCTTTGTTTTATATTTGATAGAAAATGTGAGTTATGTGTAGTGTTTGTACTTTATTGTATCCTATAGGAATGATGTACACCAGCGGTGTTGCTCTTAGATCTTCTACCACATATTTAAAGTCGACAGAATACAAAGTCGTAGATGCCGCATTTTAAATAAATCGTGCTCAATAAATCCAGAATGCACGTCAGAGCTAAAGAAAACAAAAAATGAAAAATAGGTATAAGCTGTGCCCTACTTTTATTTGGTTTTCCGGCCCGTAACTGTGCACGCTCCAGCCGGCGGGTTCAGCTGTGGTGGGCAACGATTTGGCCACGTCCAGCTCACATCAGCCCAGTCCGCTCTCGACTCCCACCTCTCCCCTCGGCTTCAGAAGTGCACTGCTCTTGATCTGCCTTGAGGGAAAAGGCCTCTCCCCTGTCTTTACGAACTGGATGGATGGATGGATGGATGGACGGATGGACGGACGGATGGACGGATGGAGCCGCTGTCCCAGGAGTTTCTACAGGGATTCTGCATAGCGGATCTTCTCTCGCTTGCCACCTGTGCTGAGCTTGCCGGAGACGGCAGGGTGTCTTGATTGTGCGCTGATGCGAATAGAAAAGAAATTTCGCAAAGGCATCCAGCTTCCGTCGTTCTGTTCTCATGCCTGTGTTCGTAGGCGAAAACTTTATCTGGACTCCCTGGGAAACCAGTTTCGCTGCTTTCGTCCTCCAATTTCAGCTTCCTCCAGGCTCCATACCTGCGTCACGTCTCTTCTCCTCCACTGGCTCATTTGGTTGATTTCAAGGCCTCGTCCTTCCTTCCTTACACTGATGCTCAATGATTTCCTTCCCACGTTCTTTTCCTTTACCGCCATCATGTCCAAAGAATTAAGAATCTGAATGGAGAAAATAATCAGAGCAGGATTAATAGTCATATACTGACCAACTGGTCTGGCTGTTAAAAGGGGACATTGTTTTTAAAGATAGTTCAAAGGTTTTGAAAATGTATTTTTTGCTGTATTAGTTGTATGCTTACCAGTTATGTTGTGATTTCATGGTTATATATAACACCTTTCATGTTTCTAAACCCAGCCTGAATCCACCCTTCCAGGGGGATCAGGATGATCCTTCTTTTTGGCATCAAAACTCTCCTGATCTGTGCCTGCAACTAGTGGAAAAAAATAAAATAATGCAGAGACTCATGATTGGATTTTGAAATCCAGATTCTGAACTGAATGATAGGAATCCTCTGTGTTAGTAAAACTGGAGTGTTAAATTATTGGTGTCCATCGCTGTAACAATGCAGATGGTGATTGATGGGACGTTTTTATATTAGAGCTTATTCAAACAAGTTGCTTCCGCGGAGTCTCTCTAGGATCAGGTCCTTTTATTATAAATGTGAATGTAGAGCCATCACAGCTAGTCAACTCACTCGGTTCTTGTTCTCTTTCCTTTGCTTAAATAGATCAACAAATCAGATTTTTTTTGATATACCCTCAAAGAAGTATCTATCAACGTCCCTCGATCTCTCACAAACAGCTTCTCAGCAGGGGATGCTGAAGAGGGAAAGGATGAAGGCAGCGTTACACTGCGACAGCTCACGAGCCAGCGACAGTAAATGTATTTTCCTGACATTTGCCTGCTCTTACTTCCTTGCCCAAAGCAAATAAGACAACAGTTGAAATGAAACATTGTTTAACTTGTGCACACTCACAGGTTAGCGGAGCCGCTCGAGTAGACAGAATGAGGTCTGCGGGTGGGAGGAAGGCGAGAAAGACTGACAGAAAGAAAGACAGAGGAGACGTCGTCTAGAATCAGATCACATGCTCTTTGTCTTAGTTTATTCTTCGGGATGCAGCCTATAGGTTTGTGTGTGATGCACACGTACGGCTTAAAACATAACCGTCTTTTCAGCACAGGCCTCACCATTAACTGAAGTGGCAGTGCGTTAGACTAAAACTAATTCGGCAGTCGTGCATTGACATCCATGCGCAGTCGTACACGCGCACACGGAGAAACAGAAATGTACTGTCACCAGTGTAAAGCCTAAAGATATGTCATGTGCCTGTATCTGCGCGTCACGCCTTCTCAGGCTCAGTACACAGCATGTAGAGATAACCGGTGTTGTGAGGAACAGGAAGGGACAGAACAAATGCAACGGTAAATGAGACAGAGCAGCTGTCGTTTAGTCAGACTGATTACGGCTCTGTTGCCATTTGCTGTAGGTGTTTAGCCTGGAACCAGCAAAGCAAAGCCTTCCATCCCTTGTCAGGCCAAATGACATGAGATAGTGTGCTCACTGACATTTTTCTACAGCTGTCGGTTCTGTGATCACTGTGGCATGCATACGCAGGAAGCTGTAAAAAAAGAATGCAGCTTGTGTGCCCAACACCACCTTTCACTGTGACGTAAAGGGCTGGAAATCCAACCGTGTCAGACATTTATAAAGGTACAGTTGCCAGTATGTATCGATTATTAGCTTCTGCTGCATCCAGTGACTACTGCTCCATTCGGTTTGCATGGCAACGCAATCTTAACACCTCTTCATTTGGTGCTGGGCTGGGAAAATATATGACAATCAAATTAAATCCCCTGAATGCGTAAGGTATTCAGTAAAATAATTAAGTGAGGAAGTAACCTGAAAAATCCTTTGGGCAACTTTATTTTTGCAGCTTTTCTATTTCCAATTTCCATCTTACGCCGCACTCTGACTGTTGGGCTAGAAGTTGGATGGCCTGGAGGCCAGACCGACTTCTCCACCCACACGTTCTTTTGTGGTGAAAAGTTGGACTGAAGCAGCTCTGTTGGGAACTGACTACGCTCCGGCAAAGATCTGACAGGCAATCAAACTGTCTGGATGCCCCATAATGAAATCCAAATGGTGTGTTACCAGACTCCTATTCTGATAAGAATCATTTCTGGCTATGCCAAGCTAGAAGTTGGATGCAGTATATACATTTTTTACAAAAGATGCAGCGGAATGAGTATAAACCATCCTAGTTTGCAAAAACACACTAGTTGGAGAACCGTCTTCATTTGTAAATTTGTAAAGATGTGTCAGTCTCCGTCATAGATTTTGATAAAGCCCTGGCCTGTATCTTAGTCTTGTTAAGATGCCTTTTAAAACATCTCAGTTGATACTGGATTGACTGACGCCAGTAACTGACAAATAAAAGCCATAGGAAGTACAATCACAGCTGTTGGTATTATTCAATCAAACATAAGATTCATAAATAGTATCTAATATAGTTATATTTTGACAATGTCAGTTTATCTAATAATGGATTCCTTATACAGTTCATTTTAATTGACATCATTGTAATACATAAAGTAATATAATGTTAATTGAACCATGTCTGATACGGAATATAATTAATTAAAGTTGGAACTGTAGTCTAAAACGAAGCTTCATGATGAGCGGTTGAGGTTATTTAACGACAAAAGCACAGAAAACGACTTGCTCAATGGCAGCTTAAAGCTTTAGGATGTTTTAACTGATGTAGTACTTTAGCAACCTTGGGTATAATTTCTCCTGATTCAGCAGACAGTTTTTAAAGCACTCTACAAACAGACTATCTAATGTCTTTTACCTTTCAGATCTATCCACGGAGGCAAGGGAACCCTCAAATAGTCTTGTTAGATTTCTCTTTTATTACCGTAAGATATCCATTTGTGGCTCAAATTATAAATATTCTGCGCAAAAAACTCTGCCAAAAAAAAAATATATGTATTTTTTTTTTGGTCTAAACTAACATTCACAGACACGTGACACTTGAATGCGGTGAGTTCTGAGTCATGGAGATTAAAAGTGAGGTAGCCTTGGCTGCTCATATTGAGCGAGGTTTGTAGAAAGGCATTGTACCTGCAAAAGGAAGACTTGGCTAAATCTCCGGAGCAGCCAAGGCCACAGAACCTGCATGAATGAAATTTTGCGCACTCAGCGATTCCCATGCACAAGCCGGTCTTTTATGTTGTTTTGTATCTCAGAGTACACTCCTAGTACACAACAAGGTCCCACAAGATTCTGAAATCTGCTCCCACAATAACACAGATATGAAGTCTGTTTTTATTTTCTTTCTTTCTTTTTTTAAAGACCCTGGAGTATCTTTCAACTGGCCATCCAATCTCAGCAAATCTATTTCAAATCACATATCTTGCCAAATTCTCATTAGGTCTCTCTCTCTCTCTGGCTGGTATTGCGGTATTGATTTCCATTCCGTTACGTCTTTTGGAAGATTACATTTTCATATAAGTAAATGTCTACAGCCCTTTCCCGCAGAGAAAAGTGTACGAGTAGGGTTTATTGTGGTAGAGTGCTGATGCATTCGTTTTCAGATTGAACTCAAAGTGCCCAGTTAAGGTCGCACTTTCCAATTGCTTATGCATCTAAATCAATTCATACATATGTGCATTGTTTACACTACATAACGTGTTTTGTCTTTGGATTTTTATTTTTTTGAACAGTAATACATTTGTGTGTTTTGGCATTGGCAATAACCACACAATAGCATTTCAGAATGAACTGGGAAAATTGTGCATATAGAACAGCCAAGTTAAGTTAATTTTAAATAATATCCAAGGGTCTTACTGTTAGTGTAGATGCTGCTGTTCAAATTCTGCTTTTCGTTCTTTTTTATTAAAGTTTGTAATGTCGCAGTAGGAGAAGACTGCTGGGTGAAGACTGCTGTCAATAATGTGCACATACTGTATTTAGCGTCATATAAATGCGGCATAATGAAATGCTAGCATACCACTTCCGAGTTTGCTATTTACTGCTGATGTAATCTCGAATTGGCTCATCATCGCCGCCTTTGACTGCCTCGTCCACTCTCTGTGTGTGCAGTTCGCCTGCCAGTACGCGTAAACACATAGAATCCATGCCAAGAAAAAGAAGTGAAATACTAAGCGGTCTGTAATGTTTGCTAACTTTCCGTCTCTCTCTGTCCACAGCCTTAAGGGACAACAGGATTGAGCTCGTGCGAGCGACGTCGTTGGAGCTGACCATCAGCATCAGCGATGTCACGCTGTCTGATGAAGGCATGTACACCTGTTCTCTCTTCACCATGCCTGTCAGAACAGCCAAAGCCTACCTGACTGTCCTAGGTAAGTACGTCTGTAACAACACAGACATTTCTCCTCTGGCTGTCTGGAATAGACAATCCTGCATGTCCCACAATTGCTCAAAACGTGCAGAAAACATGTGTGACATTGCTTGCGTACAAGTTAGAAATGGTAGAAAAAAGCTGTACTTGTACAGCAATACAGTATATAGCTAATGGTAGCATTTAGCAAGAAAAGTTAAGCCATGATTTTTGTGCAGATCCAAGAATATTTGACAGACATCCACCCATCATCCATATCCTCTTATCTTGTAGAGGGTTGCCGGGAGGGGGTCTGCTGCCTATTGCCTATACCAGCTGGCTAGGGCGACAGAAAGAGACAGGCAACCATTCACACCCACATCTATGGCCAATTTAGATTCACGAATGAATTGGAAAGGCTTCTTTTTGGACAGTGGGAGCAGGTCGAAGCACCCGCAGTAAAAAAGGAATAACACAATTGGAACATGCATACTCTACTCCCTCTGCACAATCGAACTGCCAGACATTTCTCTAGATTGTTCCATAATAAGAAAACAGCATTCTGGGGGGAGCTGCGGAGTAGCGGTTAGAGGTGCAGCTTGGGGCCGAGGGGTCCCGGGTTCGCCTCCCGCGGTGTCCATGGCTGAGGTGCCCTGAGCAAGCATGTAACCCCCAAACTGCTCCCCGGGCGCAGTCCTTAGAGGCTGCTGCCCACTGCTCCAACTACAAATGGATGGGTCAAACAGCAGGAACTGCAATTTCCCCATTATGGGACAGTTAACGGTTAAATTATATTATACTGAAAACAAATCTAGAAAATGTTGCAACATTGGTGGTGATTTTTCTGCATTTTTTTTATCAGTTTATGAATTGTCAACAGAGGGTTTTGCTGGGATTGCCTAAAAATGGCCAATTTCTTATGTTTGCAACTGTGGACAAATAAAAACGTCCTGCTAGCACCTCCCTCTCTTTAGTAGTGTTTGTGTTATGATCATCGCCTCACACAAACATTGTCTCATTTCCTGCCACTGGGCTTATTATCTTGCCAATTAGTTTTTCGCTAATGTTAATAGATGTGCTAGTGCACTCCAGGACCATTAGCTGGCTCTCTGTGTTAACAAGCATTTGGAGAATTAGAGACATTAAAGGCTAGCGCTCAATAAGGATATGGAGAAAATTATTTTGCAATACTGAACAATACTTAATGGAGCCGGGAAACAGAGAGGGAGATTTAATAAACGCACAAAATGGTCTGCGAATGGCCGCGTTTATCTGCCACTGTTTCAGGACTCTGGGCGCTGGGGAGGAATACAAGAAAACACTGAAAATGATTTGGACCAAATACCAAACTCCAAAATAAACAGACTTCACATTCAAATCTTTTGGTGCCTCAGTGCAAAAACACGCTTATCTGCTACCACAAGCAGTAATTTGTAAAGCTGATGGGAATTTCATTATTTTTTTAACTTACTGGACAGCTTATTGTAGATCATCCTGAGGGGGACATCACCGTATGTAATAAATTTCATTACAATCCCTCCAACATTTCACTCATTTCACTCAAAACCACAAATGTAAACCTCGTGGTAGCTGTAGAGGAAAAGCCAGGTATCGCCGTAATTAGAATTCATCCACTGGGGGCTGTGAATACCTTTATAAAGTTTCATGGCAGTCCATCAGGTTACGTATTTTTGTCTGGACCAAAATATCACTACTGGGCCAAGAGTCATGCCTCTGGCCTGGCTAAAAATGCATAATGTGGCAGGCTTAGCGCCCAGGTGAGTTTTTAAATATTACTTCTGTACGCATACATGTATGCAGTATTTACGCGTCGATTCATACGAAGCAGGATGATAACAATGACTCCGGGTATTATCGGTGAAATTGCAAAGTCGAGCTGTTTTTCACGTCTTTAAAATGCTTGTTGGAATGCGCGCACAAACATGCCACAGCACAGACCGATCCATAACGCACAAATGAGCTAAGAAGCACACACACACACAGAGAAGGTTTAAAGCTCTGCAGCCACCCAAGGGGAATGTGACTGTATAAGATGAACATTGTATTTGATCTGCCTCTTATTCAGTCTGGGAGAAAAACCATCGAACACTTTTCTGAGTCATGCCACACTTTCTCACTCACACACACGCCACAAAACTTAAACAACAGAATGACATTTGTGCTTTGCTTTGCTTCGAAAACTACAGTATGTGCTGAATCAATCTGCGTAAAACAAACATGCTAATTAAAATGACGCGGGTCCCGTTTGGTTCGATGAGCTTGGATGGATCTTACTGAATGTTGTCTGCACCGGGCGACACCTATTATTAGTTGTTTTTTTTTAACCTCCTTTTGAATTGTAAACATAAAACAGGAGGACCTTTAACTCCGGTAATAAACCTTACAGGATGGGCTGAGACAGACGAGGCAAGAGTCGGTCAATGGCATTGACTGACAGACCTTTCAGTCCCTCAGCCTGAGGCAGACTTATTGCTCATTGACATTAGAAGGGCAGACAGATACTACACACTTAAAATACTCATTATAGGAAAGGCCAGTCATTAACATTTCCTCTGTGGCCTCCTCTGTGGTCGCACACCTCTGCTTAACAACGTGTGCACACAAACACGAGAAAACAGGTTTGTTTACTTACACGTTGTGCTGCGACTAATGCCGTGAAACCAGCCCGCACTAAGGTTTGTGGAGTGCACAGAGAAACCTGGACATTGATTCGTAGAGGACAAAGATGCTGCTGAATTTTTTAAATGTTATTTTTCAAATCTGTGAGCATCACAGACTACATCAGTCAACCCTATTGGATTTCAGCTGAAGCAGAGACAGATATCCCATGACCTGGAAACTCTCTCCATGACTAGGCACCACAACATGTAAATGAGAAATGTGCTTCTTGTAATTTGAGCAACGCAACCCGTAAGGTAAGACAGTGTTGTTGCAAGCCCCTTTCTCCTCTCTAATATCCCTGCAGGTGGGAAAGCTGGAGGAGAATTTCCAATAAGGCATAATAATGTTATTGCTGCATAATGGCACACTGCTGTGCGTGAATTAGTTCCATCGCTGTGATTTCCATTCCATCCTTCCAGGTGTGCCGGAGAAGCCAGAGATCGATGGCCTGACAAAGCCCGCCTTGGAGGGGGACCACGTCACTCTGACCTGCATGACTCAGGGCAGCAAGCCCGCCGCTGACCTGCGCTGGTTCAGGAATGAGAAGGAGGTCAAAGGTGTGTACGTTTGCATCTGCACCACATCCAGGAGAGTGTTATACCATGCAATGCCAAGGTCAGCAGCTTCAGGATGGGAGTTATTGTGGCTTACGACACAGGCAAAGTACAACAGGATCCATCATTTTTGATAGAAAACAGGCCCATTTATTTTATGCCATTGTCAAGATTGCCATGATTAATTCATGTTATAGAAGCAAAAGGTATTTTTTTTCTTATTGAAAATTGTTATTACAGTAATAATGTACTCATGTGCTAGGCTGTGGCTTCCCTTTGCAACAGAGGTCTCTGTTAGAGCCACAATGTTCTTTTTATAAAGTCAGCCCCTTCTCTGCTGCGTTATCAGACACTAAAAACTATCGGTTATCACATTTCATTATGGCACAGACGTCGCTTTGTAATAAACAAACATAAATGTGTCAGAAAGGACTAGTTTATGTTTAAAAATGCATTCAGAAGGAGCAGAAAATTTTCTGTTTAAACCGGCACCGTGAAACAGCACCGGTGGACGTCTCCACAGTGTGTTTTTGTTCCGAACAAGTTTCTGATAGAGCCGGATCTGTGTGTGTCCTCTGGCCTGAGATTGTTGCATTAACCTCCCTTGTTATCAGAGGGCTTCTCCAAAACCTCAATGACTGGACTACATAACTCATTTCCATCCAGCTCCGGCTCTGGTCCACTTGATGAACCATCCGCTTTGTAATTGTTTGAATGAGACAGAGAAGGAGGAAGAGTAAGAGAGAATACTGAAGGAGATAAAAAAACAGAGCGATGAGGACATGAAATGATGAAATTAATTATTTGAGGACGACGGAAACAGATGCGGTTCTGTATCAAATAACGTGCAGAACCCATTGGGAGGGACTGTCACAGATCATCAGCGCAGTCGTATTTATGCGAAGGTATCAGTGTTGTTCCGCGAAGAAGATTAAAGGCAGATAACAAAATGCAAATCAGCCCTTCCTCTGATTTAAATGAGTCAGAGATTGGATTGAAAATCACAAATTTTATTTTCTTTTTTTTTTTAAACTAGCAAAAAAAACACAAACAATGCAAATGTTTGGAAAGATGTTGTCAAAATTTTTGTAAGACCCAACAGATCATTGAAACTGAGTAATGAGAATAACAAGCAGCCATGTGTTGCACATCCTAAATGCCCAATTAAATGTAGTCAAATTTGTTTCATGAGGAGGATTTGAGATGCACAGCACACACACACTTCACCGAGTTCATTTCCCTGCTTATACAAAGGATTAATAAACCACAAAAAAAAGTCTTGCCAGTGCACGGTTGATTTTTTTTTTCTTGTTAACTTTGCATATTAATACTTTTCTTTCGGCTGTCACAGACAACAGTAGTTCTTGCGACTAAATTTGTGTTTTTAACGTTAAGTAACTTTTGCCAAACGTGTTTATCCCGCTATCACCTGCGGCTTTTATTCACTAAAGAGCAGTGAACAGGCGTAATAGTCTTATGTTCATTAACACCGGCATCATACATTCATTCATCTTCTGTAGCCGCTTGTCCGGTGAAGGGTCACGGGCGAGAGGCGGGGTACACCCTGGACAGGTCGCCAGTCAATCGCAGGGCGCTGGCATCACACATTAAAATGAAATTGAATTAGTTAAATTAAGTTTTGTGTTTCACGAGTACATCCCCAAGTCGCGTGTTGTTGTATTCCACAGTTTTTTAATCTAACTAATCGCCGTGTTTTTAATGTACTCTCATTAGTTGTACTTGTACATCTTTTTTGCCTTTCTGAGGAGCATATAAAAACGGAGTATACTCTAATTAGCAGAGGAGGATTTTTCCTTACAGGCTTATTGTGGTCTCTACGGGTGATTATTGCTTCTCCCAGTGGCCCGCTACTGAAAGAAGAGCTCCCTGTAAGGCAAACCTAGCCAGGGCATTATGTTCTTTTAATTTACCACGGAAAGTTAACAGGTAGTCAGAGATATCCTTGGTGGCTTCAAGAGGATGAGGTAGTCTCAGGGGGATTAGCTCTCTCATTAAGGTCAGATGCTATAATTCGCCTCTCAACACGGCGCATGACTGTCTTTAAATTTACACCAGTATATTATTCACTGTGGCAAGGTTGCTTTGCCCAGAAAGGACACACACATCTGTGTTAATGACTCCTGACACGGCTGAAACTGATAATACAGGAGGCAGGTTGTGTAATGACATCTGCTTCATAGTCGTTTTTCTCTTTGCAAAAGAAATCTTGGTAACAGTGTCCTAGAACAGAAGCCTTGAGACTTAATACAAATGTCAGATTAGAGGATAGTTGTCAGATCCGCTATCACGCTCGTCAGGAATTTTCGATCGGAGGTGATGTTTGGCCCTCGCTGAATCCGCTGAAAAGCTCTCTCAGTGTCTGCCATTACACCCTTTCTGCCCGAGCTTAAGTCCAGACAGCTCAGCCTGCTATCTGGCGTTAGGTGTTCCCAGGGTCCAGATGAGCAAGCAGATAAGGCCAAATCAATCCCGGCTTTCCGCACGGCTTTAAGCAGATATCGTGGTTATCTTTCATTTTAATTAGTTGGTAGATGATATTGAATGCACGGCATCACAGTTATTTAAACTCTTTGTTGGTCTCACACACTGGATCTGGGCAGAGGGACGACAAAGTCACCCCAGCTTTATATTCGTCAACGTTTGTACACCGGTCAGCCTCGTCTCCGGTATCTTTTTATTGTTGATTGAAATAATGTGAACTAATAATGCATAAAAGCGGAGAAGCCTCTCGGTTTAAAAGATGAATGAATCATCGACCCCCTTAAATAATAACCTGTCTTTTCTGACAGGTAGGAGTCCGCTTTTCATTAACAGTTAATTTCTTGGTGTGATTCATTTATCAGACGTATTCAGGAACTAAGAGTGTGATTGACACGCGCACATTTACACATTCAGTTCTACTTTGTCCAGGCACAAATGCATTTCTGCCACTAATTGGTCCACTTTCTTGTAAAACAAGAAGGTGCGAATTATTATCTAGACACGGTCTGACTTGTTACATCTGGCACCAGTGGTTTATTTGCATGTTATCCTATGTTCTCATATGCGTGTGCTGCATTTGAATGGGCAAGATGAAAGCAATCCAGGGGTAGGCCTCTCTCCGGTAGTTCCGACCTTCTTCCGACACCTTAAAATGACAAAATAAATAAACATGAAAATAGTTTATTTATTCACAAAGGGGCGGCACGTGTTAATACACAATGCATGCATGTGTAGGTGTATATGAGTGCCCTCGAAAGTGTTCATCATCCTGACAGGATCAGGGTGTGTTCAGTGTGAAAAGCCATCTGATTGTGGGCGACCATGCTGGGAATAAATGACAATTGTGACATATTGGTGTGGGATCTGGGGGAATGGAGAAGATTATATTATCGCCAGAGCCACTGGAGCAGTCCATCACCCATTCGTATGCAGTTAACAGACACCCTATGCTAAATGTGTGCGTGCGTGTCACCGTATATGTGTGTATGTCTGCGTGAGCATAACAGACAGATGGAGCAGACAGCCTGCATGTAAGGACATAAGCTTGTGTGTGTGTGTGTGTGTGTGTGGAAGGGAATCCAATATTCTTATTTCTCAGTCTCTTTGTCCCTCAGATCCCCTCAGTCCCCACCCAGTAATGATATATTTCTATCTCAGTTACACACCGTAACCCATAGAGACCTCCTCCAATATCACCACATGTAGAAGTTGTTTACACACCACTGAACCAGGGGGAGCTGTGGGGAGACCGAGCAAGGCAGAGATGAAATGAATATTTATTTCAAATAAGGCGGGGGATGTTCGCGATCGGACTAGCATTATCGTACTCTCTGACCTAAACTGTAGAGGTTATTGCTTCATCATGTTACGTGATAGCTCTATTCCAAAGGGGCTTAAAGAAAGGAAAAAAATAAAAAAACAACACAGAGATTTGATTCAAATTCTCTTGCACTCTCGTCCCTACTCAGTTGTCAAACTTGTTAGTCAAGGACAAGGAACGATTACCGCGGACGTAGCTCGCACTATTTTTGGGTCTTTGTCTGTTGACATATTCAATATGCTATCACTCTCTCGTTCGCTGAAGAGCTAAACAGTGAGTGAACAACCTTTTGAAATAGCGCTGGCTATTTCTTCATTTATGGGTAATTGTCCTTGACTGCTCGTGAGCGAGAGCAGCATAAAACGGCCGTCGTTATCCTGGAGTTTGCCTCGGAGAGGGCCATCGAGGAAAGTGAAGAGGAAGAATCTCCTGCTGGAGATCATTTCCAAGAGGGCTGATATCGACGTCGGTGAGAATGCTAGAGCCGACGCTAAAATAAGGATCAGGGATTTGAAGAAGTTTTCTGGTTAAAAGAAAAGTACATTTTCAGCCACTTTGGCCGTGTTAGGCAACCCGGCACGCTGCTTAAAAAGTCTGTGTTGGGACTACATTTAGCTCCCCGGGGTGGAGTGGATCAATGACCATTAAAGATGTAATTTCAAGATGGCTCCTGCAAGTCACAGTGCCATGAATAAAAGATGCCTCGGTTGCTCGCACAAAAACGCAGATTCGCCCCCTCTATCCTGTTACATGTGCACACACATAAAAGCTACACTCACATGTCACATGAACAAACCTGAATGAGGCTTGTAAGTCATTTATGTTAATGTGCATTGAGGCACTCTGGTTTACGATGTATTACTTACCGGTTCTGTTTCTGTCTAAAGCTAAAGCCACAAGATTATTAGAACGAAGAGCATAAGAGTCTCGAGCACAACTTACAGTATATCACCTTGATTAAATATGTCATTGTGGAGGTGTATCTAACTCATCCTCCGTCTCTGGCTGCACAAGACTGTGTGATCAGGTTAACAGACTCAGACTCGGAGCACAGAAGGAGATCAGATTGCTACACCCACCGTCTATGCCCATTAATAGCAACATCATAGAGGTGGAGCACCTGTCCATTTTTAAATGCCAAGGCACAGAGACTGACCAGACCTTTCTTTTCTGAGCTGAAAGCCGTCTTGGCGAATCCTCCTTTCTGCTGTGAATGCTTTTGGAGTTTCACGTCAGAAAAGAAGACATTATGATACGGGTCTGTCAGGCACAGATAAAAAACTCTCCTTAACGTTTTAACAGTCACTTAAGCTTAGAGTTGAGCCAGTGATACAGTTCAGACAGGGGAAGATGCTCGCAGGCTGCCAACGGTCCGAGCTCCCTGAACAGCGGCCAGGACAAGATGGTGGAAGGTACAATACATCATGTCCACACCTCACTAGAGCTGGAGGTTACTGCTTAAGTTTACTCACGGATATTGGCTCGATGTTCATTTGTCAGGAAATGAAAACCATATGGATTCGTTTCTGATCTTTTTAATGTTATGAAATGTTGTGTTTTTACATTTAAATGACTGTTTACCACTTCTGTGTATTTAGATTTTCCCCGTCCATAAATGATCTTACATTGTTCTTGCCTAAGCAAATTGTTTTAAATGTCAGGCGGGATGCTGTTCAGGGTGTGTTGAGTCAGCCCTTGGACCCCCGCTGCCAGGATTAGTCAGCTCTGTCACTGTTGTTGACGATTCCTTCCCCCAACCGAGCAGACCTCCTCGGGCTCTCTTGTCTGTCCCCCTGTTTTCTTCTCTTGGTTCGTCCCTCTCCCCTGTGAAATGGCATAAAAGGGTCAGATTGTCACATTTTACGCCTGTCATTTCCATTTCTAATCCTCTAAGGCGGCGTCTTGGCTCTCGCCAAAGATGCAGAGCTGTGAGCACCCTCCCACAGAACAGTGCTCTGCAATCACAGTCAAATACTAACCAGGGTTTATCTTTTTGGAGAAAGAGAGGTACCACAGGTGAATTTGGTAGGATGGTGTAAATGCTTCCTACCTTTTTCCCAGGTCTACCTTTTTCATTTAAATTACAACTAAACTGTGTAGATTGTGCTAAAATGTACACATTTATAAGTATTTTATAAAAGTGACTTTTGTCTTTTGAACACATGAAAGTGACTCGAATGGAAAAAGAAAATACATGTCCCCATTCTAAAGTCAAATTAAAGATAATATAGAGAAACATTTAACACTATTTATCAGACAAAAATCTTTGCTTATATAAGCCAGAAGGAGAAGGAACACATGAATATACAGTACGTGTGAAATGAGACAGATTAGTTTGTTGATTGACACGCCTGAGCTTTAATGTCAGCTCAATGTCAGCTGCTCCTTTCTGCTGCGCTTTAAACGTGATAAGATACTGTATTTATAGACCAATTATATCAGCTCTCACCCAAAACACATGCACACACTTTTCTGCTCTCACGGGAGCGCACACAGATTGAAGCACTTTATCGATGAGGCCTTTCTTACTGTTAGACAACCGTTATTATGCTCTCAGAGTGGATCCTCGACGACTTCGGACCAAATAACGATATTAATGAACTCAAAGTTTGTGCGAGCATGTCAGTTTGTGTAGTGCTCTTATCCTGATTCACACAGAGGCAATCAGGGTCCATTCAAATGCCACGAGAAAAGATTCTAAAGTCGTCTAGACACTTGTCACACGGCAAAATTATACACAGTAGAAGTGAGCTTCTCAATCTCTCCAACGGTGTTGTTTCAATGCGGAGTGCATTTACAATCAAGCACCTCTAAGACAGAAATATTATAAGCTAACTTAGAAAAGAAATCAGCCTCTGGTGAGAAATAGTGGAGTTTAAGTAAAGTCAAAACACAAGATTAGCTGCTAGAGGGGCATCTCTGAGTGTTTATCACATTGATTGAGGTACTTAAATTCTGGTCTTGAACAGTATCACATATGAGCATAATCAGGCTACACAATTCAGGATGATTCATTCAGTTTATTCAGACACGTCATTAAAGTGTTTTGATCTGACATTGAGTCTGTTTTTTTCAAAATGAAAACATTGGAAGTTAGAATAATCTTTCAAACTTGTGCAAAGACAAACATTCTGAAAAGCTAGACACAGTTTCAAGGTAAAATCAAACCCTCATAACCTCTTTGAATTGAATTTGATTCTGCAGATAAGTCAGTGTCAGGTTGAATATATGGAGTGATCCAATAACAAATGTTCAGCTTTAAGTACAGGATCCAGGATGCATTGAGGACACATGCGAGACAAGATCACTCAGCCCACATATTTTAGTAGTATGAACACATAGTGCATGCTGTCCACATTGACGGACCACCCACTCAATCGCTGTCCTCTGCAGAAGTGGATCATTGCCTCATTCAATCAGATAAAACACACAAACACTATTATAAATGATTGCCAGAAAAGTTGAAGTACCTGTTCATAAGCAGGGATATATTTTGTCCTTGTTGCTATAAATGTTGCTATAAATCTCAGCAAGAACAGATTCATACATAATCTAACATGCTGCATACTGCTGTTGACTAGGCCAGATGTCTTCATGTTGGTTGGTAGCGATATTTCGTTTTGAGGTTTGAATTATCCTCTGCTGCTCTGTGGGCCTACAAGCCAGCAGCATTTCCTTACTTCATTTAGATTGTAGGTTAATCGTCATATCACATGACCGTAGGTTTGTTAGGGTTTCTTAGTTGGACAGCGCCTCTAAATGTGTTTTGCCTGGGATCTTGGCACAAGGGACTGTAACATCTAATCCTGTGTATTAATGAATGTAATTGATTAGGAGAAACACAGAGACATTAAAAATAATGGTATGGACCTGTTTTTGATTTTGACCCTTTGTTGGCTTCCTGGTTGATCTGCTACCCCACAACCAGATGGCTCATTTCCTTCATCAAGTCCCGACTTCCTGTGTTACTGTTGCTTGGTCAAACAAACAATAGTAATGCGGGGATCTGTTTCCAGAGAACAGCAGTGAAAACCTGTGGAATTACTGAAACTTGTGATTGTTGTGATTGAGAAGACAAATATTTCGTCTATGCCAGTCGACCCGGATGGATGTGGTTTATCGAACACAGCAGTGGCATAGGAAGGGCCTGAGCTTCCTGGTTTTTGGTCAGCAGACAAAGGCCGACAAAAGGTCCATGTTGTCCAAGTGATAATACCGATGTATGGAAATTAGCCACGTGGAGTTAAGTCAGTTTATAGTGACCAGGACTTTCAGTGAAACTGTGGAGCTGTGATCAAGTCATAAGTGGTCACTTGATACTCTGCATGTGGAGATGCTTTAAAATGTCAGCACTGAAAAAAACATACTTTGAGCTGGATCACCAAGGACACAATGTTAATACCAGGTCTGAACAGAACATTTGTCAGGAAAATGTAGTCATCTGACTACAGACTATGTACCTTTGCACATTTATAAATGGTACATTCTTGTGCTATTTTCAGAAACCTTATATGGCTTATCACATTGTGTTGTTTGAATGGGAATGTCTGTGTGAGTCAAACTGACGTCAACAGTAAACTACAGATATTACATGAGAGGAGAGGAAACAGGGATAGTTTGAGATACTTTTAACACTATATGTGTAAGGAACTTTATAAAGCTGCAGAGAAAAGGACAAAAGGCAAGGAGAATGATGACCTGGCATGGCTAATAGGCAAAAGTTTGCCCTGTTTAAGCATTCCATGTTAGAAGTAAGATGTCCTTTCCCTCCAGCCCTCCTCCCTTTCCCTCTCTTCTCTGTCTCCCGCAGTTTCTTCTGAGTGAAGAAATCTAGCCATTTCCCGTCCCTCTTGTTGTTTGGATGGATGTTGCTAACACTGCAGACCTGTCAGTCATTCATCTCTAGGGGAGGCGGGCTCATTGCCTCAGTTGGGGGAAGTGGCTGAGCAGAATAGTTGATTGGCAGAGTGGAGAGGGAGAGGAGACAGTGGAGCTGGATGCTTCGAATGTGGAGCAGCTGAGCACAGAGGAGGGAAGGATATGGAGCATAAACAGTCTCTTTAGGACAAACAAAGGCGGCCCGGCATGAGAGAGAGACGCTACATGCAGTACCATGATACTTGCTTGAAATTTTTATGATATATAAAGTGTAAAAAAAAAATAGGGACACAAAGCAGGGCAACATCTGAATGTAGAGATAAGCCTGGACAGCTGAATACAGTAGAGAAGTGATCTCTTTTCTCTTTTGAATAGAATCTGAGTGGGATAAACTGGCCTGATATGATTTAAAATGCCTCCTTTTTGCATAATATGAGCAGCCTGAGCACCCCTGGATGAAGTGGCTGAAGACTGGATGAACAGATCTGATTGAGAAGAAGAATGTATTAAAAATAGCTACTTGGAGGTGGTTACATTTCGATAATTGGGTTATCAGACGGAGGAACTGTGCAAGGCTGCTGGCTTAGGTGTGAATGTGTGGTCTGGAAGAGGATGGAGATTCAGATTGCATAATGTATACATAACAGCCTCTGACTTTTTGAGGACATTTATGTCTCGTTTGCAGCCTGAGGCTCAGTGGAAAGGAAAACATTGTCAAATGCTATCTTCTTCCTGAGCACAGGCACAGTTCTTGATATTATGTGGGAATGAATTGGTGTAGGATCACTATAGAGGACTCTGAGGTTTCCCAGCTGTCTATTCTTTATTCAACTTCAATTATCTGGGGGAAAAAATACAAGCAAATTATAGAAAAGTGAGAAGTAATTACAGCTTGGCAAGGCGTTCTCAGTCTAATACTGAACTGGCATTCTGTGCGGCTGTGAAACTGTGGTCATCTGGATGGTGCACAGTCTCCTTGACCTTGTGCAGGGCATCGAGCTCAAAAACAGTTTGACAGTCACGGGCAAAGTCAGTGGTGCAGGAGTCCACGCTGTGACTTTCCGGTTAAAAGGTCCTCTCATTTCAGTTAGCATGATTTATCACTAACCAATAAGATTTCAAGGACACTAATGTAGCGTTCAAAGGCTGGTGTCACACGGGCAGGTCATGACAAAGATTTGGCTTATCTAAATCCTCTATCACTAGGGAGGGAAATTAAGCAAAAACGGGAATGATATGATCAAGGACTGTGCCAGAGTATAGCACATCAGGTGGATCGTTTTGTGAAGCTGGGTTGGAGGAGGTTTCCACTCGCTTGGCAGTGATTGATGGGCATAGATTTGTTTGGTCAAGATTGCAAGGCAGGTGTTGCTGGGAAACCACTGAGAACACATTGTACAGACGAAGAAGACAGTGCATAATGACACTCTGATCAAAGTCTAATTTAAGTTATTGCCAAGTGTCTGACTGACACTTTTTTTGTCACAACAAGGCTGGCAGGCAGTAGTTGCTAGGTATAGGTGAATCCTGTCAGTTCATGACATTTTTGAGTGAGTTTTAGACAATTTGTGCGGGGGCAGTGAAATCCATCTGCAGGGATGCAACTGGAGGCATCAGGTGGCCACAAAGTTGTACGGTGTAAATATATATATTACATTCAGAGATGAGTGGGGTAAGTTTTGTTAGAGACCAGAAATCGCCATAGCAGCATCCAGAGAGATGTGTACTGAGGTACACGGGCAACCAAGAGACCTTACGTCAACTAAAGACTGCTGCCTCCAAAAATATCCTCATGTAAAGGATGAAAGGTTACAGCTCACTATGTTTTTTGCTGAACTCTCGCTGTGTAAGAGAGTAATACAGGATGCCTGGTAAGAGCTTGACATTCAGTTTTATTTCTTTGCTTCTCTGCTCATTTGATTATTATTTTGCGTAACAGCTTATATGAACACAATGCATCGATTCAGCGGACAAGGTGGTCCAAACAAGCATCAACCAGCTGGGGGCCGCTGCACTGAACATCCAGATTTCTGACTGTAGCGTTTTTTTATACTCTAACTCTTGTGGCTAGATCAGTAAATGAAGTAAAGACTTTGTAATGCTATTTTTTAATTCACAAGTATCGATTCCACAGATCTTGTGCTCACTGTTTGGGTTTTTAAAGTCAGGTTAGTTTAAGTCAGTCTAATCATACATATGGGACTAGGATCTTTGCTCTCAAACACTAACTTTATTAAATATTCAGTATCGCTGCAAGGTATTTTTCAGAACTTGGCAGATATATTGAGCATAGCAGTGTAAAGAAATGTTCCACTAATGTGCTTCTGGCACTACATGACAAGCCCTTATCTACAGAATATAGATAAATCATCCTGGTGTGTTCTGGTGGTGGCTATAAAGCAGATTTTTACCAAACTGGTGCTCACAGGGGACATCGCACACAGTGCATGTGTGGTCAGTATGCTTTGCATGTTAAATATGCAGCATCAGTGACAGTGCGTGACTCTTTCCAAAGGTGTCAAAGAGGTGAATGCGAGTGGGAAGACGTTTACAGTACGGAGCTCTCTGCAGCTGCACGTGGACAGAACCGACGATGGAGTGGCCTATACCTGCAAAGTGGACCACGTGGCACTCACTCAGACGCCACAGCAGGCCACAGAAGTGCTGGAGGTCCACTGTGAGTGCACACACAAAGTACATGCACATGTTTAAACACATGCAGTGAAACGTTCAAATGAGAGTAAGTGACCAGTAGATGGTGAAGAGGACTTTTACGGCCACATAATCTGATTAGATACCATGATTACATTTGAAATTATTACATTATTAAATTAAAAACACTGATTCATCTTTTTAGTTTTTTGTTTGGGTGAATTTATCTTTGAAGTCCTTCAGACATACTGTGAATAGCCTATTCTTATAACGACACATCCTACGTTGAACGTCCTCTTATGTCATGTTTCAATTATATTTTTAAAGACATAAAGGCTTTTGTTTAAGAAATGTGGCTGGATATTAACAGTGTATAAATAACTGTAAAATAAAGTCATAATTTTGTCCACTGTTTGATCCCTCTCTCTCTGTCCTAGATGCTCCTCATGTGAAAATTTACCACTCCCTCGCAGTCCCTCAGGAGGGCCAGTACTTAAAGCTGGAGTGCATGTCCATGGGAAACCCTTCGTAAGTCTACTAGTTCACATCAACCTTTTATATAATACCTCGGGCATGTACAACACATGTAACCTGCTTTCTTTCTCCACTCTTACCTCTCAGGCCAGATCCTGTGTTGTGGACAAAGGATGGAGGTGAACTTCCAGACCTGGACAGGATGATTGTAGAGGGGAGGGAGCTCACCTTTACTTCACTCAACAAGACGGACAATGGCACCTACCGCTGTGAAGCTAGCAACCACCTAGGGACCAGCAGTGCAGAATATGTGCTCTACGTCTATGGTGAGTTCAGAGGGGAGGCTAATATGTGGGTAAATGCATTTCATGTAACGATGTCCAAAGTAAAAGAAATTTACATCAGTTACTAATTTGCAAGGCGACACTTTGGAATCCAAAAATGCTCCGTGTACATAGGAGATAGTATGAACATCACAAGCACCAGAGTCCATTGCAAAAAGCGGGATTTTAATACCTCCTGATCTGCATACTGTATCAGCGCTAAGAGTGATTAGTGGTACCATCCCTCACAGGGAGACTATGGGCCTCAGGTGACACAAATGCCACCAACGCCTTTCCTTAAATAAACCTGCGTCCCAGATCCTCCCCACACATGCACACACTCACACACACACATACACACATGCATGCACTCCCCAGGAGGGAAATGTGTAAGGGAGGCAGAATTTAGTGCTGCGTTGTCAGGAATATCACCAGGAAGGATAAGTAATTCCTAGTAACGCCAGAGGAGGTGGAGGATAAAGGGACTCGGTGTCAGGGAAAATAGATAGTTCTTCCCCTCTTCCGTTTCTCCGCTGCCATTTGTCTCTCGGCATTAAGTAATAATGCCGAGAGACAAGAGAGAGATAGAAGCTGGCTTTGACAGTTTGTGATGATGGTCAAAAAGCCGAGTAGTTTTCAGCCAGCGAAAACATCATGGAGACAAAAGAGGATATCCTTAAGATCAATAACATCTTGTATTATTTGCACCAGAGAAGTGTTTTGTGAGTTTAACATGAGGTTATAAACCCATCAGTTGCATTCAGCCAGGTTTTGTCAGAGCTGCAGTTCTTGTTTGTTCCTCACTGACCTTACAGTAAAAAACAATGCAGAGCGTATTTAGTTTAGAACCAAAGCTACTGAGTAAAACATTTAAAATTATGTTAAACAACATAATAAATGGAAAATCATGTTATTATTTGATAAGACCACCGTATGAGTTGCTCACTATGCATGCTATGTAGGTTTCTTTATACGACACACACACACATGCACAGATATTTACATATATGTCAACACTCAGGGGAGTGACTGGGGCACCGAAATGCAGCCTCCAAATATACATTATCTGCCACGAAACGCGCTCATTTCACCAATATTTTGTTATCGTACATTAGTGCTCAACTCCCCGTTGAGTCCGGTTTTACCTGTTACCATCATCCGGGGTTGAGAAGTTCATAAACAGAATACACATGCAGGTAAGCAGGAAATCAGTGCCTCCTTATATCTGAATCCGATTTCTATGTCTGTTGAATTAGTCAAAAAGAGAGACATATTGAGTTGGACCACCCATTCTTTATCAATCAGCCAAACATTTGATCTATACAAAAACAGATCATAGTCCTAGAGCACAAGGTAATGTCACTGGAAATAATTAATTACGCAATCAATCAATCGTTGAAATAGCTGGCAGCTCATTTTGTTTCAACCTTTATGACTAATTGCTTCAGCTCTGGTTTAACTGGCATGCCTCTCACCCATGCTGAGGTACGTACACGCAGCTAACAATTCCTTCAAATGCCAAATGAAGCCAACAGCAAGAATAACCAATGCGCGTAATGACAGTGATGTTATTAAACTGACAAATACGACGCCACAGAAAAGGCAAATGGTTACAGGAGGGTCAAAGAGTCCCATTCAGATTCATTACTTGTTCCCTTAAAATGGCACCCAGTCTGTTCCTACCGTTCATTAGCGATTAGCACACCTTTTAGCCTTTCACAACTGCCTCTATAATTCTCGGAAAATACCTTTTTAATGGTTCCCCTCCAACAAGGAGACGTTTTCTCGCTCGTCCCTCTTTCCTGAAGACATGCAGTTAGCTGCGTAGTGAGTCACGCTAAAGCTGAAATGTCACCAAGACACAGAGGACAGTTGGCCATGGGAAAGACTACCACGGCCAATTAAGAGCCTCTAGCTCACCGTAAAATGCAGAGTGACATAAACATAAAAGCCAAGGTGGTAGTGTAACCTCATTAACTTTGTCACACAGCGCTTCAGTCACATTCTTGTCTGTTGCTTCAACATGTGACAGATAGAAACACTCCCTTACATGAAACACTTTTTCCATTATCCTGTAGTGAGAGGGGAAATAATGATGGGTTGAATATTTTTTTTTTCTGAAATCAGCCTTGCAAACATGGCAAAGTTCCAAATCCAGCTGTCGGATCCGTCTTTTGAGGAGGCAGCCGACAACAGCAGATCCAAGGCTAATTCTGTTATCTTTCTGCAGACATTTTAAATTATAATGACAAATCAAATGTAGAGCCTGACATGATGACATGATGCAGCACATTATTCTCTTTGCCTTTGGGTCCTCAAAAAACTAGCAGCGACTAAAGCCAACCTTGGCCAAAATCTGCACTTGTATGGAAAGACTAAAGGCAGTTGTCGACCAGCAGGTACATTCTGCTTTTGTGTATTATTCAAAATAATGTGCGTATTCAAAAACGGATACCAGAAAAGCAAGAACAGCTGTCATGCCGAGCTGGCGTCTCTTGGTATCCAGTTTCTTCATTGCCAATGGCCATGTTGCTGTGAGCTGAGCCTTCTACATGTGCCCTCTTGACTTTTTTCATTTGCTTAGTTTTGTTACTTTAGTCTGCTTTTGCACTGGTCTGCTGAGCAGTACAACCAATCGGAGTGATCTCACTCAAACAACAACTTTTCCGAAATCTGCCCACTGAGTCAAAATAGTGCCAACACACCGCAAGCACTAGGGCCACAGACGCTCACAAATGGCTCAGCGTTGGTCGTCGGCCAGCCATCAGTTTGGATGTGTCACGGCCCCGCACACTTCTTCCTCTCATGCAGAAAAATGCTGAATTTAGCCAGAATTAATGAGATGAATCCTTCACACTGAGGACGCTTAAAACAGTAAACCGTTTCGGCACAGAGTGCATTGGACCCTCCGATGTCTAACTACGTGTATGTATTATCAGTCATCCACAAAAACCCTCATTTCAGAATAAATGAGAAACCCTTGCAAACCCAGTAAAAAGGGACCAGTAAAACACTGAATTATTTGAACCACTTTTCTTATCTTTTAGAAAATGCATCCTTTCATTGATGTTTTATGATGTTTTATGACTTGAATTGTCATATTTTTTCATATTTTGTTTCCCATTACTAAATAATGTATCTAACGTCTCCCATGTGAATTCATTTTGTTGTTTTATTGTTTCTGTGTACAGTATTGTGTATTTTGTGTATGTCCCCTCCACCAGACGTCCCCACCACCCTGCCTCCATCCACCACTCCCCCCCTACATCCCATCCCTCAAGAACCTACTGATCTATTAGGCGCCTCAGACCCCACAATCACTGGCAACGGAGGTACAGTACCACCCCACGCTTCTCCACAACCCCCTCAGCATGCTACTTTACTCCTCTCGCTTTCATGCCTCCTCTGTCTTTTTACTCCTCTCTCTCAGCTGCTTTTACTGCCTCAAGCGCCAGTGCTCCTGTCTCATTTGGAGACGCTGAGAGCTGGAACATATCAAATATAGGACAGCTAAACTAGCCTGGACACAAAACTTTTGCCTGACACTCTTGTCCACCTTTTTAATTTGTTTTACCCACACGGGAGGGTAAACAAACCCTTCTTATGACGTACATTTTTATTTATTTTTTTCCATGAAGGGTTATTCATATTCTCTTTGTCTGACACTCCATGTCACAGTATTCAAAAAATATCCTAGCTCTTCAAATAATCCGTCCGCTGCCCCCTTGGCATTTCAAAGACTTCAGTACTTCTGTGCCCCGAAACCTCAAAGAAGCAAATGTCATGTCCAACTGAAAATGTCTGGCCACTGGAGATGTCTCATCATGACTCCTAATGCCGAGTTAAATCTCAGAGAATTCAGAATTTAAAAAGTCACTAAACTGACATTTTACTGCTTTTGAGCACAAGAGTCCGTTGGTCTGTTGGCTTTATATAAGCAATACACTATGAAATATCGAGAACGACGTCTGAAATGAGGCTGTAATAGAAATGCTGGGCTCTGCAGTTATGTCAAATTTGAGGCTTGACTCATTCCCGCAGAGGTTTCTGACAAGCACAGAGTTAAGTTTATTGATTTAAACTTTTTAAAGTATGCCATCTGAACCAATTTGTCATCTTTGTCCTGTGACACGAATATCATCCAAACAACAGTGTGGACATCAAAAATCCTATATGTCTCACCATATCTGGGACATCTTGATGCACACGTCTTCCTCCACAGTAAAAGTTTATGCCACTGATGGTGATTTCGTCCCTGTTGTTTAAAAAGTGTGCCAGCTCTTTTCTCTAGCTAGTACACCGCAGGGTTCCTGGGATTTTGTGCACCCAGCCATTCGTGAACAGAGGTGAACTTAACCATGGGAATAAATGTGCCTTGGGCCGTTGTTATGTGTAATCAAGTCCTGTAAAGTCAGAATGACGGCAGCCAACAATAATCTGAGCGCAGTGTCGGGGTGAACTAGACGGCACAATTTTCTTCAACTGTTCCATGCGATTGAGCTCAAAACATTTCGGTGACCTTAGGATTCTGTTACATGCCGCCTTGTATTCACTCGTCTTTCTCTTCCCCAACCGTCCTCACGGCCACTAGTTTTGTGTAGTCAAATGGCTGAGATCATCCCCCTTTTTCAGAGTGTTTGTTTGCATTTAAATGCGTCTGAGCCTCTGAGGTCTTCCAGCATGTCCAGCTGAACTGGCTCTGCATTTAAAGGAGCTAGTCGAGTTGTTTTAGGCTTCTGACCAAGTCCCTACTGGATGCCTCTTTTTGGAAGCTCTCTGGCATAACCAACTGGAAGGAGACCCTGAGGCAGACCCAGAACAGACTGGAGGGATTACATTTCCCACCTGGCCCGTGAAAGCACCAGGATCCTCCAGGAGGAGCTGGAGGACATGGCTGGAGAAAAGTGTCTTCTGGCATGTCTGGGACCCAGATAAATGGCAGATAGAAGGAAGGGATATCAGAAACCCTTGGGATTGTGCAACTGTGTTTGCCTATTAGCTAGAGCAGCTGCAGCTCCAAGGGACATCTGTGTAATTCATTCTGAAGACACTCATTATGTTATTCAGATCATCTATTTTATGTTTTACCTTCATAATCCAGAGTGAATGGAGTCTTTGCAGCTGGACAGAAAGTGATGAAATATTCCAGCTACTTATCTAAAAAAAAAAAGCCCTTCTATAACTTAAACACACAACTTTGGAAAAAGCTTAAATTATCATCTTTTGCTTCAATTGCAGTTTGTGCGGTATGTCCCTTTGCATGCTGCAAGACTCCGACAGTATTGCTGACATAGCGGCATGTCTGCAACAGTGGAGTGATACGTCAGTCAAAGTGTTGGGGTTTTTTTTTTCTGAATGACATGTCAATTTAAAAGTAATGTGCTGCGATAGGCTGTATGCAAAAGAACGAGCGCACTCGTACATCATCTTCATCGCGGTTTCTAAAGATGCGGGTTTGTGACGTTGCTTTTCGAGATGAAAATTTATAATTGAACATTGTTTTCTCATGAAACAAACAATAAGGACGCCATAAACAGTGGAACGTCAAACAGATCAGTATGAATATAAGCTATTAATATGAGGCAGACACTTGATCCTTGTCCTGAATTCATTTCGTCTATGTCAGTCTCCAGAGCGGCTTCAATCCTTTTCATTTAACTTTCTGTTCTCTCACCACACAGACGTAGCAGAGAGTTCCTTCTGTCTCGTCTTCTTCTCAACTTCACAACGCTCCAGAGTGCCCATCTACAAATAATTTCCTCCCGTCACCATTGCTTTCTGTAATTCACCATCTTTAAAGTTCTTCAGTAGTCTTGACTCCCCCATTACCTTCCCTCTGCTTTGCTTTCCCTCTTCGCTTTTGTTTCGCTTTCCCCTCTCCCCTCCGCTTCTTCTCTCCTGCCCTCACATCTCTCTGAAGACCCCGTTAGATAACAGGCTTCCACACGGCGTTGGATATTCCTCATCAGTGCGCCTCAGTTCTTCTCTGATGTCTGTTTCGTGTAGCGCAGAGACACAGGAGGAGCTGAGCTCCTTCGCGTATCTTCGGGGGAATCTAAATATCAGACTCGTTCGCTGCGTCGCCCAGTCACAGGATACTACACTATCTGTTTTCATGTGTCTACTTGATTTATTACCGGGTCTTTTCACAGGCTGTGGATGAAAGCAAACAACTGTGGAGCTGTACTAGCCCCATGACGTTTTGTCTTTTTAATAAACTAGTCATCTCATGCAGAGGAACTACAGCCTGTATGCAGAGCATTAGCATATTATATACATGATGAGCTCTTTCAGGTGGGCCTGTCTCTGTTCTGCTGTCTTTCTATGACTAGTCCTGCATCTTGTCTTTCTTGCCCTTCATCCGCACATGGGATTTTTCCACCAAAAATATAAGAGATTATCAGTCAAAAAAAAAAATAATGAAATAAATAAATCTGTCTATATATACATATACAGTATATACAAAGACAGTTGTGACTGTTATCTCAGCAGGGACTCCGCATGCACAGTTTAATGGGTGATTGAACCGACATCCCAGCTGAGCCAAGCCCACTCCAAAAGACTGTGAAAAGAGAAAAAGAATAATAACAAAAAAAAACATAAATTTCTCATGTGAAAATCTGTTCAAACCTTGGCAAAAAAAACATAGTGTTGCTTTGTGTGTTCATAGCAGTACAAGTACAATGCAACACATCATAACTCCTGCTGTTATGGCAGCCATCGCTATTTGCCACTTTCCATCCTCCATGTCAGAGTACCACAGTTTTAAATAAATGATCTGTGGCTTTTCTGAACACTGCGGATGGATTTTGATAAGATTTTATTCAGAAGAGTACCAGTGCTGTTCTTGATTATACTTAGTGGTTCATTCTTACTTTTCATTCATTCCTGATCAGTTTTGTGCGTGGCTAATGGAGCTAATGATCAAGTTAATCCGGCTGTAGTCTGATTTCGATTTTCTGAGTTAAATAAAAAATCTTCTAAGCCCGCATACGTGACATAATGCTATGAAATATATTACATATTGTACCCTTAATAACTGACGTGCTGCTCAGCTGGGAAACAGTGGTTCTCATGTAGCGTTGTGTCAACTCAAAAGAGTTCCTGGAATTTCAGCTTCAGAAAATGTTTCGGTGCATTTGTGGCGTTTTCACCTCGACTTGAAATATTAATCTTATACATAATTTACGACTAGCATTGTTTTATATATATATATATATATATATATATATATGTGTATGTTTAAATATATATGTATATGCATGTATGTCTTTTTCTGTTTCCATCTCAGCATTGCTAAAATGACTCAATGAGGTCGGAGGCATGCGATTCCACCACACATGACAATTTGAAACTTGAAAATTTTATTTGCATGATGGACGCGGAGAAACACCCGCAAGCCAGTTCAGGAAGTCAACTTGCGCCACATACACATACAGCTCACTCTCCTGCATTGCAGTTTACTCTTTCAGTCCCTCCACCGCTCCTGTAATAGCCTGTAGGCTGCAGAAGGGTATTTTTTCATAAATCCTTAGTAACTATATGTAACATAGTAGCTGCCGGGACTGATAGCCTGGACCACAGGCACCAAACTGTAACTATGGTAAATGGTGAATGGTCTCGTTTTTATATAACGCCTTTCTATCACAGACATATTCACACAACAGTGCCACGCACTGGGAGCAACCCAGGGTTCATGTGTCTTGCTCAAGGACATTTCGGTGTGTGGCACGTTCCAGGGATCGAACCTGCTCTATTATATTCCGACAGTCAGTAACAATATATATTTTTAAAAGAAACGTATTTCATGTTTTTGCTGCCATTCTATCAAAGAAGTTAAGAATTTACTAAATAATTTAATAATAATGCTTATTCCATCCACTGAGACAGCTCTAAAGAGCAGTTTTTTTGCTTATGAGTGCTGAGTGTCTGAGTTCTTTTGACTATTGCACAAGTTTACACTTAGATTTCAGAATTAAGACTCAAGCTGTGATTTTTGTATTAGTGTCAAGAGCATAAGTCCTGTTTGCTGTCATGACGACCATCGGCCAATGGGAAAGCAAAGTGATGCTGCCGGACCACTTGTCAATTTCATAGACTGCAAATTTGGATTTTATTAAAGTGGATGTAAAATTAATCCTCTATTAAATATGAATTGGAATAAATATATATGAATAAAATTAAAAATACTGTAATAATCTATAATAATACTATAAAAATCTTTAATAATAATTAGAGAAAAATATACAAGGACGAGGCTTTACAAAATAAGCCGAGGTGCACCAGCTTTGTCACTGCTATGAAAAAATACCGTTTAATTCACCAACATGGTATCATCCCAGAAAGACGGTCTAAAAAAAGACAGAAACGGTATTTGCATGACAGGAGTAAATTGCCTGCAGAGCTGAAAAACAACTGCCAGCACTTCTCCTTTCTGCGCAGCAATGAGTTTTCATTTCAGCAGTTAAAGGATTTAACACCCAGTATTTACAAAAATGTGTTTGTAAGATATGAAATGTGAAGTTATTTTATCACTGTAATAGCTTTTTTATGTCTAATTTTGCTGACACGGTGACAGGGAGTATTAGTGGCCAATATAATCATGTGCCGTTTAATGGGAGCATTTATTCATCCTTGCAGGAATATTAGTGAATAAATATTTAATGTTGTAGACTCACTGGTTCTAATGGGGAATGTAAATTTGACAGTAACCCATTCCTTTAATTTTTGCCCTCGCTGACCTTTCTGGAGTGTAGCCAGTCTACAGGAATGTAGGAGATTCCTCTGTTTTTCATTTGTTATTGGGTAATGGCAGGACTGATGCATAACTGCAGTCTGTGATTCACTTTATAAATGAAGTGCTGGCAGGTATGCCCAACACTCACCCTGCTTCAATAGCCCAGCCGGCCTTAATGGCTATAATAACTCTTTCGCTAAGTATCAGAGGTCTATGTAATGTCATCAAACCTTCCCTTCCATGAGCGCACACACACACACACACGCACACACACATACATTATCTCCCCCACCACCGCTGAGTTCTCTCAAATTTGCCAAATGCTTTTCCATGGCTTGCAAATTAGCTTTGACCTTGCAGAGCTGAAAGGTTGAATCGTGCGCAAGGGGTTCTCTCGTGTTTAAAATATTTACTATTCACTTCTCATGATCAGCATTTGTGTGGCCAAGCCCAGACCCAGTAGTCTAATATTGCAGAAGGAAAAAAAAAAAGGGAGGGGGTTTGGTGGTCCACTGCTGAGAGGACAGCAATTATTCATGCCTAGTGTCTCTGCCTGCAGAGAAGACAGAAGAACTAAAATAATACCCGTCTACGTCCTTGCAGAGTGAAACTTCTCTTTTCTTAGGTCCGGTAGTTGTTCCCCAAGAGGAGATGAAGATAAAAGTAAAGAAAAGCACCAAGAGCCTTGAGCTACTTAATCAAAGTGTGCCATAGCTTGGGAGATGCTGCTTTCTCAAGATTGAACCTGGTATTTTAATTGTTGTGGAGTCTATGACCCGTATGTTTTCATGGCTAGTGCTCCAATGCAGAATACAAAGGGTTCTTCCCTCTCCTCCGTGAGCTGATAGTAGTGAACACACACTTGAAACACAAGAATTCAAGAGGAGAGGCAGGGGATTGGTTAGGGTTCAAAAGTTGGGATTAGCCTTTAAGCTTTTTTCCCTTTTTCAAGTGAATGCTGGCCAAAACGCTGCATACAAATAGTAATACACTGGAATGAAATAAATAAAATTAGCTGTGGTTAAGATCCCCGAGGTAATGTAATCAGAGCAAGTAGAGGAAGTAGACATATTAATTAGCAATGTAAAATATTCTTTCAGACTAATTTCGTTTTCCAAGAGGATAAAACTGAATTTTTAATCCAAAATACTTGATTTATATGTCTCTGATTAACCGTCTTATTGTTAAGAATCAGCGCCGGAGATAAGCCGTCCTCTTAATAAGTTTTGTTTTGTAATATTTTGAGAGATTCGAACGCATTTATTTTGCTCTTTTTTCTTTTGGTGAGAAGGTTTTTTCAGCTCCATTTATCAGAAAGGGACGATCAAAGCAGACATGGCGGCGTCACGTAAAAGATGGAATTATCTGGACATCCATTTAGAAATCTACCCTTGAAATCCCACGACAGAAGCAGATTGAGAAGAAATCAGGAAAAATAAATAAATAAATAATAAATCCATAGGAGATACTGCACAATAATCTTTCATTGATGTTACATTGAAGTGAAAAGGAAGAGTTTTCTCTCTCTTTAACCCTACATTCACCCTTTCTAGGTGCCTCAGACTGAGGACAAACCTTTTGTGAATGTTCACCAACAAAAGGGACAATTTTCATTCCTTAGGGGATTTGCAAATGCTTTATTCAATTTCTGTTGAGCTCATTTTTTCTCAAATGAAGGGAACGGGTTAGACTCTGTGATGAGCAAAACACATATTTTCTTGAGGGCAAGCATGTCTGGCAGCTGGCTGGTTGCCGCGTTTAACCCAGAAAACCTAGGTTCGGGTTGCGTCATCCCCACCAAGGGGGAGAAGCGGTTAAATGTGCAACACTGTCGACCATCTTCCCTCAATTTTTCTTTCCTCGTCCTCCCCCCTTATATCCCGTAAAGCTGAGAAGCACAGGAGAAATTAAAACATAATGCAAAGGTCTTTCCACTTATTGCCGGGCGAGCTTATTGATGACCTGTCACATTAACTTGCTTTGTGGAAGAATTATAGCAACAATTTGGAATAAAATGTGGAACAGAATAAGGAAAAAAATCATTAGATCCTGGGGCTAGTGTTATGAATTACACGTAATGGCCCTTCTTTTCATTAAATCTCAAAGGAAGACGACCCGTTGAGCAATCTTGAAGAAGCAGCCTCATGCATTCGCACACACACAATCCTGTCCGTTGACATGACAAGTCTTATTTGGTTCTTTATTTTTTATCTCCGTCTCACCCCAGAGGTTGTTGGGCTAGTAGTGGCTTCCTTCAAATTCATCCTTTTTTTTTTTGGCTTCTTCTATTTGTGCTGCTCTTTTATGTTGTAGGTGATTTCCACTATGTGGTTATTCCAGCAGCATGATGTATGACAGAAAATATCCGACAAGCGGCAGCAATGCAGCCACGATTAAGTTACCACAAGCGTAACGTGGATGATATCTTCCTGCTTCTCCCTTTTGTCGTATTTTATTGTGGCTTTGAAGAGGTTATGGATTTTGCTAAATGTAGCGCTGCTTTATCAGATGGATTTTTCCATGTGACGTAATTAATTTGTGTGATTAATTGTCTTGCTTTGCTTATAACTTCACGCTGTTACCCTGCTGACCACAATTTCATTTCATCTGGAGAGGAAAAAAAAGGAGGTGGGTGAATATTCAAGACAGTGTCCACATGTGGGCTCTATTGAATGATTAGCCGAAGTAATTTGTTTTCAGAATCTAATTAATCCACTCTGACCCAGCAAGCAATAACGTGCAAGGACACACACAGACACGGGTCTCTGTAGTGTTTCCTCCTTGCTGTCTTTCTGATTCTGACACTTGTTTGGGTGAATGTGTTCAGTAGTGAACGCACATGTGTCTTCCGTCCCTCTGCTGCAGTCTCCAGGGACTCTTTCATCTTGGCAGTGCGACCGGCGTTAGATGCAGATTGGTAAATTTCCAGCCTCAGCCAAAAAAAGTTAAGCATAATTGATTCATTGAACAAGTCTGCAGGCGCTTTTCACAACTGTTCCCTCCTTTACGTTCTCTCTGTTTGCAGCTCTTTTCTGTTCTGTCTGTAACTTAACTTGCCGTCACTGCTGAGGAATTGACGCAGGGCAACGAGTATTTCTTAATGCTTCACATGGATGACGTAATGTGGATGTTTTACAGTTGTCTTATAGAAAAAGCTCATTGTGTCCTAACTAAGCTGACGCAGAAACATATGAAGTCCCTCAGCAGCTGTGTCACTTTAAGCGGAAATGTCAGATTTTGGTACATCTGGTACATCTGAACACTTCTCAAACAAGTTCACACAGTTCCAGTTAAGCTAATCAGTACCAGATAAAACTCAGTATTTCTAGTGAGGTGTCTATGGTAGTATTCATGCCCTAGCACTAAAGTGGAGTTAATACCTCTGTGGGACAGAGTAGCCTACACCGGTGCCAATCATTTATACTTGTGCACCCGTGAGTCTGGCTCGCTCTTTAACGACGCCACACAAACACTAGTCGGTGCTGTGTCTTTTTTGCCAGACGGATTGATTGATTTGTTTCTACTTCCTGCTTCATTTTCAACGATGCTGACTAAAACTTTCAGCCAAGTTGCACAGAAATTCTGCCAAACAGGAGTCATACAAATGTCTCCAAACTTTACAGATTCTTTATTGATTGAAAATAATCAACTTGAACTGCAGAGATGGAGAAGCGACCAGAAATACTAAAGCAGAGATACACTACTACATAGCGGACCAACAACCACAGCCACGGCACATAGTTACATTTCTGGGGAGATACACGTCAGCTAAGGGGCCGTGGTCTTCGTAGGGGTCTGCGTTGTTACCGTAGCCTCTGTGTCAAGTCCACACCGCCTAAAAGGTAGCAACAGTACCAGCACTGACTGGTTTGCCAGAGCAGAAAAGGGCAGCAACTATGAGCACAGTGAAAAGATAGTTATGGATGTGACTATGGTTCTATGAACTCAACTTCAGGAGCTGATGTGAGGAAGAATGAAGTACAAGCAAAGGATAAAAAGATAAAAATAAACTTGATATTCAAAAGTTAAAGTCTAAAAAAGAAATAAACAAGGTGTGAGGACAGCAGGGATCTGATCTGACTGTTGAGGGACTCTAGATTATAGTCATATCTAAACCTTTTAGAAAAGGGAGACACATATTTCACACTGTAGTTATAAAACGGTCTATCCTTGCCATAGCATTTGGCATGTGTTACAGTATAATGTTAGCCAGAGGCACCCAGAATTCATGCAGCTCCCTACATTTAAACTGACTACTGCACAGTGGCTTTGGGATGTCACACCACACTGCACCAAGACTGTGGGGCAGTGAAAACTGCAGATTTGAAATGTCCCTTGAATAAACACATGAGTTAGGAATATGTTGTTGAAAAACTGTATGTAACCACACAGTTTAACAACACGCTGCTCTGCCTCAGCTGTAACAGCTGTCATTATTAATGGCTGTTTTGCCCCCCTGTGCTGCTACCTGTAGGAGAGAGAGACAGCTGTCTCTACTTCCCCACAGCTCAGTTTGATGGCGGCTGTAAAACAATCAGCACTCACCAAAAAATTCCAAAAAGCACAAGCCATTAAAATACCCACCCTGCCTGCACAAATTTCAAGCATCCCACTAGGGGCTAAGGTACTAATAAGCATGCATTCGCATCTACAGTTTGTTTTTTGTTTTGCAGATGTTGAGTGTTGCCTGTAGGGTACGTCTGCGGGAAATATGCTTCACTTTGTCCAGAGCTTATAGCTTCTGCATACTCCAGTTTTTCATCTAGTTTTTCTCTGATATGAGCTCACACCGATGGCCACTGATAGCGCTTCTGTCAGTTCCTCTGCAATCACACAGAACAGCTGTCAGTAACATTTGTTGTTGATTTTCCACGACTTCACGATCGTGAAATACACATTTGATGCGTATCTCTGTGTAGGAGTTGCTGAAAATTAAAGTAACACATTTAAATATATATAAAAATAAAGTTTTAACAGTTCAGTATGTATGATTTTTCTGGCATATACCAGTAAGCCTACACCTGGAAATTATACATCGACAGAGAAACACGGCTCTTTAATAGTCTCCCAGTAAATGAAAAGTGCTAGATATTAGATATTCTCTTATCAAACATTAATATTTTCTGTTCAAGGATATCAGTGTACTCAGACACACTGAAGACCACCTGACCCACATCACTGACACAAAGACAGCTCACTGTTAAAAGCCCCTCCATTAGCTAGCTTCTGCTTCTTTGTGGATCTGAACTAAAACCATTGCTTCTTAGAGTTCCATTTAAAATAGAGAAGGAAAGGACGTAATCCAGAGTCATGCAGTGTCCCTGTAGCGGATGATTTATTAACATGAGCACATTTTAACCTAAAGGGGAGCCAGAAAGCGGCAGTATGGAAAGGGCGTTTGAGTGGCATGCTGATACAGTGAATTAGAGTTGGCTGTGTCTGATTAGCTGAGGCTGTTAGAGGCGAGGACGCCGTCAGATGAAAGACAGAGCAGAGAGGCAGTTCCAGTACTTTGCGCAAACATCTCCTGCAACGTTCTTCAGGCGGTGAGCGGTGTTTGAGGAATGAGATAAGGACACATATTTGACACACAGTAAACTGCCCATTTAAGCGTTCTCCAGCACCTCAGCGGCACACAGAGCTTTTCGCCTGGTGTTGTCTGTTGATTCGGTAAACATATAGTAGCCCTGTTGGAGCAAGCGCGAACGAGCTTAGATACATATTCGTCAGCTGTGGGTGTGAGGGAATATATACTCAGCTGGAACATTTAGTAAGGCTTTACTGCTCTAAGACTTCATATTTGTTCAGGAAATATGTTTCACTTTATTTATTCCTCTGCTCGCACCATGTGATTCTGACCAAACAAAGCTTTCATTTTCAAATATAAAGATGTCGATGGTCATATTCTACAGATGCATGGTCAGGCTAATGTCAGTTAAGGCTGTAATTGTTAACAGGCATGTTAAAACAGTTTATTATGGATTTAAAGCATCTCCTTATTTTATGTTATTCGGTGTCACGTGATAGATGGCGACATATCTCCAGCTGCTTGGTAATGACTCGAAGCGGTGCAGCAGGCTTTTCTTGTACGCTCATCATTTCTTTCCAGCTGGGCCCTGGATGGAATATTTGAGCTTTTACTCGATCTAATAATCTTCCTTCTGTACATAATTCCCCTCCCTCTATACCATGTGTTTGGAACCAATCAAGGACCAGAGGTTGCAGGGGGTCACCCGATGGCCACATGGTTAGGGGGCGCATACCACGCGGGATAAGATGGCCTCAGCAGCTGATTCCCCAGCTCGACTCGCAGATCCTTGCTGCATGTAATTACCCCTCATTTCCTGTGTATCCCATCTAAATGATGGCCAGAAAGCTCATGCGTCAATGTTCATTCTTCTTATTCTGATATGCAGTATGCATCACATTCTGCTAAAAATGTGCCGATCTTATTTAATCGCGCCTCATGCTAAGATAAAACAATATTAATGATATAGTTTCCAGCCTTTTTACAACCTCTTGCAAGGCCCCGCAGCATCACTATCGCATTTCCTTCCCCGGTTACCCCGTACGGAGCCAGCATCAGTGAAACTGATCAGATGAGAAGTCAGTGGGGCAGTTTATGAGCAACACTTTTGGTTCTGTCCAGCCAAGCAGTGGCTCACAGAAGACCTGAACCCCTTTTAATTTATTAAACAAGCTCGACTCGCAAGGCCAGGCGACAAGGAGGGTGTTATAAATATTAAAAGAAGAGTTTGCTCTGCCACGCTCTCATATTAAATCACACCGAGAAGAATGTATCTGGCCTTATTAAAAGATAATGTGTTCTGGAGCCATAAAAATGTATAACTCACCACTCTTGCTCCCTGTCCTCCTCCTGCCTTCCCTTTTCCTCCTGGTCCGAGTGAAATTTCAGTCTTTTTTGCGGCCGCCAGTCTCTCCTTTTCTCCTTTTTATGTCGTGTCTTTGTACACGACTGTATTTTCCTCCCTCTGTGAGCAGCACTGGACTAGAACGGCATTCATAAGAAGAGAGAAGATTAACTTTTTTCTTCTTCTTTTTTTTTTTAAGAACTGGTATACAACATGATTCTTTTACTGCGTGAGCATCCAGTTAATGGAAAACTCCTTTGAAAATCTAATCTTGAATGTCAGACGCTTCTCCATTTATCTCGACTTCCTGTTTCCCGCGACATTGTCGGACTCACTGTGATCACTTTGAAAAAAAAAGTCAAAATCAACTCGCCGGAACCAAAAACCATCCCACACATTCACTGCACTGACATTACCCTCAAAGCAACGTGGCCGCCGTCTTTTCTCACAGAGATTTATGTGTGTTGTGCTTGCAATGGCTTATTTTTTATTCATTTTTTTGACTCAGGTTACTTGAAACAATTAATCTGCGAGTCTGAGCTGCTCTCTCTGGGCTCCATATAACATTTTCACACACGCCGTAGCTCTCCTCAAGTAATCACTAAATAAATCAATAAATATGCTACGCTTGGCAGAGTGCTGGAGCTATGAGGAGGCAATAGAACAATTCACAATTAGCGTATTTACCGAAGTAATGTTGTGGGGAATCGATGAGCGTTTGGAATTCTTTATTTCACCGTACACTGAGCAAGGCAGCAAGTTTTGGGACAGTCGGCCCAGTGTCTTACACATGACACCTGCATATACCTCGGCCAAAGCATGCAGCTTGTGACTGTACGATCGTGGCTTGTTTATGCTTGCTCTGGGTTGTAGCAGCCAGACTGAAGAGCAGCAGTCAGACAGTGAGTGTGTGTGACAGCAAAAACCACTCACCGTCCTGACGGATAGAGGTGAGGAGACACAACCATGTGTGTAACTAAACGCCCGAGTCCTCGCCCCGCTGGGTCCTGCCAGGGGAACATTCCTCTACTCTCTGCTCCACCGACCAAGCAGAACTGCAGCACGGCGAAGCCGCGCGCCCGCGTGTATGGACGCGCGCGAGTGTGTGTTTTTGTCCGCTGGGAGGCGGCGGAGCGTGACGGCCTGGTCACTCAGACCACGGAGACTTATGGAGCGAGAGCAGGCCAGCTGTTCAATTTGGCCACATGGGCGGACACAGAAAGAAAAGGAGAATGCTGAAGAGAGACGGTGTCAATGTACGACGTGTGCTGTGTGTCTAACTCGTCCTTCTATGCCTGCTTCCCCTGCTCTGACATTGCCATATTTGAGCCATCATGAGTTGGGTGCCAGGGCTGTGTATGGCATGACTTGGACTTGGAATAGGATAATGAGATGTGTGCTAATTTCTCAGGTGTCATGGACTGATATGAATAATACAGGCTACTCCATAACCCATCTCCCCTACTGCTGTCACGGCTTTTTATATTTGCCATCAGTGTCATGTCCTTGGTCTTACCTTGAATAACCCGCCTACTTGTAAAAGTAACTCTGGGAATAAAGAAAATAAGCTATTGTTGAAAGAGAGGGAACCCTTTGATGAGTTTTTGCGTGAGGCATGAACAAGCAGATCCTTCTCTCTTTCATGACTTCACTCTCATCTCTCCCTCTTCTCCAACAGCTGGGGACCTGTAGCGACTCTCTAACACCTAATTCGTTTTCCTAACAACAATTCATCCTCATCAAGAAACAGAGAAAGACTGATCTTTCCTTTTGATTTTCCATGTGATGATTTATTTACTGCGTGCTGCTCTTCCACTACGGCTCCCGTTTGCATGTTGGGGACTCCTACATAACTGTGGGGGTGGTCCTGAATTATTCACTTCTCTTCTTCTTTTTTCCCCGACTTCCTCTTTCAATCTCTTTTTCCTTCATTTTGCAGGGCGAATGTGTGTCTGCCTGTCTCTTTGTGTCAGTGTGGTGTCTGTCTCTCTTCCTCTCTCTCTCTCCCACTTTTTATTATTCTCGGGGAGCTCCGCTCTGACTGCTTGATGTGAAAGAGAGAGCAATGACAGCGGCTCAGAAAAATCGTTAGAGCAGGAACGAGCTGGAAGTAATCTTCTCTTTCCTCCTTGCTCTGTTTTGTATTGTCTGTCTTTTGCTGGTCCTCTGCCCTCACCTCACCGACCTGCACTTTCATCTGCTCTCTTTGTTTCTCTCTCTGTCTCCCTTCAGATCCCAACGCTCTGGGGCCTCACGGCACTGACCATGCCTTGATCGGCGGAGTGGTGGCTGTAGTGGTCTTTGTCACCTTGTGTTTAATCATTGTTCTGGGAAGATACCTGGCCAGGCATAAAGGTAAGGCCACAATGGACCAGACCTGGGTTTATCAAGGCTCAGGGACGTAGTGCTTGGGTAAGGACTGTACTAGAATACAATCCTTACCCAAGTTACAACTTTTTCCAAAATCCACCATGAAATGTCATTGTGTTCATTCTGAATATTAATTTTCATTCTCTTGGGAACCTGATGCAAGCAAATGAATGTCCATAAATCCACTTCAGCATTGTCCATGGCTGCATTTCAAAGGAAACTCCTAATAGCTCATTCTCAATAGTTTATTCTGTGTCAATTCATCATAATTTAAATATAACCTGAGAAAAAGTATAACGTAGAAATCCTCAGCATAGTACAGTGAACTCATTGTTATATAACACTCTCACTGTTATTTTAATAATTATACCACATATAGGTGCCACAAAGAAAAATACATCCATTAATATTAGTTTCTGATATTAATGCGACTCAGAACATGGTTTAAATTTTGGCATTGGAGTTTCCGAGCAGACCAGCTTATTCTGAAAATAACCATGCGTGTCATACCACATCAGAGGGGCTCCAGCTAAAGAGCGAGAAAAGGGAGATCAAAAAGCAAAAGTTCAAAGTTGATGGTCAGTTTTCAGCACTTATGTTACGAAACTGAGCTCTGGGTTAAAGCACCTGTGTGTAGAATTTACTGACATCTAGTGGTGAGGTTGCACACTACACTCTTTTATTTCACTCCATGTGGCGCCCTGAAATGGATGTTATACTTCATTGTGATGATAGTTTCCCCTAATTCCTACAAATTGAAATCTGCCTCTCATTGTTTGGAACGCATTTGCAACTTTAAGCCTTGACTGCTCCTCTTGACAATAATGCTGTTGTCTGTTGTTCGTTCTGCTGCACCTCTGTAGGGATTTACACACCCGTGTTATTTACATAGCATATGCTACGCTGTCCTAGCTTCTCATCATTCTATACATGAATAATGTAACATTACTAATGTCTTCAGATGTGTTTTTTTGCCTCGGGCAGCCAACACCATGCAGGGCTGCTCGGTGTTTGTTTTTCCTCGATATAAGTTTGTTTTTCACATCCGCAGGAACATACTTGACAAACGAGGCCAAAGGAGCAGATGATGCGCCCGATGCCGACACAGCCATCATCAACGCTGAGGGCAACCATGCACACGCAGAAGAAAAGAAGGAATACTTCATTTAGACTGCAGAGGGAGCAGTGCAGCTCTCTCCCCCCCTCCTTTCCCGCCCCTTTCGATCTCTGTATCTCTTATTCTCTCTTTCTGTGTCCCACTTTTCTCCTTCACCTCGGGCCACTGCCCCCGTCGTGTCATTGAGGAACCCGCAGGCAGTCCACAAACAGAGAAGTTCCCTAAGTGTTTTCCTCTTATTTCCTTTGATTGGGTCCATTTCAATTATTCCACATCTTGTCTTTTAGTTACTAGTTTTGTATTGGCAGATGTTTCTCATCGGCAGCGTGCTGTTGCCGCTGAAGTTGTCCCCCTTTCGCTCAACTTTTAGCATAAACACCTCGAAATCTGTATATCTACCATGACTGCTTCTTTCATGACCCCTTCTCTTCTTCTCCTATTTCCCCACCAAGCAGACGCCCAAACACATATTAAATCCCCTTTGGTTCACACACGTCCTCAAACACATATCATATCTCACATCAACACGGTGCCTAAAAATACAGACGCCATTGAACTTCTGTCAATGCCTTCATGTATCGTCTGTCAGTAGCAATGTAAATGCTTTGTAGATGGTTACCTGGACCATCATTTCATTGCTTAGCTCACAGCTTTTGATTATGCATTGCGTCTTTTTTATTTGAATCAAGATCTGTGCTGTTTACGCCTTATACATGTCTATCACACTGAATATGGTACTTTTAGACGATCCACCTCCCCCGACCCCATCCCCCCCCTCTAAATAGACTTGTAATTAAACCGTTGACCCTTGTAAGATAAGAAGAAGGTTTTGTGTAACACTGTAGCAAGGTCTGTCGGATAAGTGTATAATATGATTTTCATTATTACGGTAGGAGTAAAAAAAGGGTAGTGTGGTATTGTTTAGAGCAGAGAATACACACCAAAAATATGTGAAAGATGCTAGATGAAGCGTTCCATTGAGTAAACTCAATCAAGTATATAAAACCATTCGCTAAATCTGCCGTCCCTGTGTACTTTTACCTGTAAATTTCTGCACTGTCCAGGCACTGCAGTTTAGCAAAACCATATTCAGCGGCCTCTGGACTGCGTACGGTAGTTTGTGATTTACATAAAGGGTTCAGATGTACAGGAAGAGTCCGTCTCCTCTCTCTGAAAGCTGTATAAATTGTATTGAAACGAGTTTAGCTTTTGACTATGAAGAATTTTTGTTAGTGTTTATGTCACAGTGAGATCGGTGAAAGGCTTGAGGACCCCGTGAAATGTCACATGAAGCATTAGGTGTTTAATAGGAGACAAAAACAAGAACACGTTTCAAAGTTTCATTTCCCCCAGTAACCTTGAGTGACGCTTCTTGTGAGTTTGGCCGTATATAGATGATGGATGAAGCCACAGCGATGTCACCCACTGATTTGTTTTGAAGCCTCATCTTGTTTTTTGTTTTTTTGTTTTGTTTTTAATGACCATATTTGAATGTGAGTGAGGAGCTGGGGAGGAGCGAGGGGTCCATCTAACTTAGAACCTGAGGATGACTTAATTTCTTCTTAACAATGGAATTATTTTAAGAAAGACCTCCAGCACGTTGATCAGAAGTGAATTTAGCTAATGGTGTCATTAGCTTGTAGACTCATGGGATTTTTTTTCTTATTGGTGTTTAGGGAAACGTTTTTAATTGGATTTTCTTGGAGCCAGTGATTCTTTGGAGGCAGCACATGGTGACCATTACACTTCTGCACTGGTTTCACTTTTTAGACCCCCAAGCTTCATCCATCTTTTATATAGAGTTTGTGGTTAAAACTTTATACAGTTACCATTCAAATCAGCTTCATTACACTTTTTTTTCAGATTTCTGTTTCTGCCTAACAAACATCCCTTTTTCTTCATTTTATGGGGTCTTCAAGCGAGAAAAAGACATGGCGTGAGTGCTGGGTCGTAGATCTGCAGGGGCCTCCTTTCCAAAACTAAAAACTGGAGACAAATAGAGAAGCACAAAAATGTCTGAATGAGTTACTGTGTTCCTTTGCCAACTACTAGATCGCCTTTGGAATGGTTTCTCTGTTCAAAGGGTAGCGGAAGGCTGAGTTTGATTCAATTCTGGTGAAAAACAAAAAAAACAAAAAATATGATGATAATAATAACAACTGCAGTGCATCTTTTTGAAAATGTAAGCTAAATCATGTTTTTATATTAAAAAAAAACAACTGTTTCTAATATTTTTGGTTTTAACGGTTCTAAGCTCCCTGCTGTATATTGTGTCTGCTAAAATGTGGTTGATTGTGAAAATTGCTGTTAAATTCTGAATTCCTGTATTCCTTCAAATTTGTATACTAGCCACCTTATCTTTTTGCGTTTTTTTCTTTTTTATTTTTTTCCATTTCTCATTGCATAATGTTTTTTTTTTTTCTTTTTTGCGTAAAGCATGTAAATAATGTGTGAGAACTAAATTTGGGTAATACACATTAGCATGTTTTCTTTGGTTCGGAGTGGCTTCTTGTGTTTGTGGCATGCTTTAAGGTGCTGCAGATCTGAAGGATTTGGTGTTGTCGAAAATTTGACCATAACAAAAAAAAAAAAAAGAAAAAAAACAGACTCATCGAAACAAATCTGGAAAAATATAAAAGTTTCCCCGTCACAAAAGTTTCCACACATTAAGATTACCGTAACATATCCAAGGAAACAACTTTAATTCCCTTTCACACGTCCCTGGCATTCGTCTTTCATCAGTTTGCAGGAATTTGGCTGATTTACTCTCCTGTGAAAGAGCGATAAACACCTAAAGACTTAAAGGCAAGGCACTAATCTACTAAGAGGGAGCAAATTATTACCAAGGGCAATAAAATATCGGGCCCAGCTGTCTCCAATTCGGTGTCCAATTTACAACATTATGCAAATAAGGTCAGAAAGTAAGGTCTTTCTCTGTGTGCTACAACTCGAGCAGCGCTGGAGAGAATCACAAGTTGGGAAGTTGATCGGCTCAGTTTGACCATCGATGTAGGATTTAGGTCGTATGTTGAATTTTAGGTATATTAATGATTTGGTTTTGAAACACAGAAGCTTTGCCACACTTCTTATGTATTACACTTGTCAGTGCACTCCAGTCAGTATACCACTGTTTAACTGGATTAAATTCAGCGTCACCACAAACCTTCAGTAGATCCAGACTAAAGCTTTTTAAAAACTTTGTGTACTACATGTGTGTTCAGATGCATTTATCACAATGAAGTAATGTAATTATTTGTTTTTTTTGTTTGTTTGTTTTTTACTTTTCTATCTCATTCTGCTCATCGTGTCTTAAATCCGGTGGTGTCAGTCACATTTTTCTGTTGCTCTCCGCCTCCGTATCCATCTTAAAAATAGGACAGCTGTAAAATGACTTTGTTGAAGCCAGAGGAACAGGCCGGGCTGCTTTGTATTAAATGGACACTCAGAATTAACCAGGTCCGATGTGATGAGTTGCATTAGAAGCAAAACAGGTGCCATTTTACTGAATTATGCACTCTGACCAATATGATGGATATTCCTTAGTAACTTGGCAAAATGTGTTTTTTGTTTTTTTTCTCGTCCTTCTTGAAAACCACATGTAAATATTTGTTTTGACTTGACAGTAATGAGCTAATTTGCTGCAAATGGCTTTTTATAATGATTAGACCAAACGTGAATCTTTCTAATTTTAACAGCTTGGCACACACCACCATGCACTATTTTAGTATAACAAAATCAACTGTAGCTTTGTTACACGTTTCCTTTAGTTGCATTTCTTTCTTCGTCGCCGTCGGTTGAGACTAAGCTTTAAACATGCTGCCGCCTTGATTTCCAACATACATCGGTTTGGTTAATATTCATGGGCCTCTAATTTCACCCTGGCAGCAAGACAGTAACGGCGTTAACGTAGTTTGCGCTGCCATTTTCGCTGGGCACCAGTCCATTTTCAGGGATTGTGTGCCTCTCGTTTTCCTGGCTCCAGACAAACCCACTTTCTTCAAACCGAAGGTGCGAGCGGTGCAGCTGAGGTTGTGCGTTTATGCAGATTAAGCAGCGCTATACTGGCAGTAATTTTGGCGTGAAATTGCTCACAATTTTGTGAACCATTATCGTGTCGGCAGAGGCACACGCAGACCTGTGCAAAATCACACAAAAAGAAATAAAAAAAAGTTTCATGTACTGTTTGGGCTCTTTCACTGTACTTTTTTTTATTTTGTAACAATGCACAGATTTATTTTCACATAAAAAACACCTTTAAATGTGATTAAAGGTGTCTCATAATGGGTGAAATGAGGGGGTGGTTTAGGCCAGTATTTGTGCTTGTAGATTGCAGGATCCTCCCCTTTAAGTACCGCAGGAGAAATTATACGTGGCTAACACATTATTACACTACACTTTCCTGTTGGTGTTGACTAAATGCACTGATATCTCTATACATGTTATTACCTTATAAAAATAAACTCATATCACCAGATTTCAGTGTATCTCGACATGTAAATCCAAAAAAGCAGACATATTCTGGGTTTGTTTGTGCTCCGGCGTTGCTTTCCCACTTACGCAGATACGTGCTTTGTGTATTCATGTCGCCTTCGCTGTCCCTGGAGAGAATCTGGTCACAACATGCATTCGTGCGCCTGACTCGTCCCAAATTGCACGAAATTAGAGGCCCATATTAACTACGTGATAACAGCTCCTGATTTTAAAGGGATGGATGCGAAAGGAACGGCCACACCGAGTCAGCCTGAAATCCTCTTTCACAATAAGTATTAATTGAAGTTTTAACTCGTGACACGGCCTCGTCCTTGTCCCGTCTGCCCTCCTCCTTTGACCCCTTCATATGTCTTTGCTGTACAGTTTGACTTCAGTGCACTTCTGTGTTCCTCTGCAATATTGACACTAGAATCAATCAGCCCAATCTCTGTATTGTCACACTGATGATGATGACAACGACATGTGACACAATGGCATGTGATGTGTTTTTCTTCTTATTTTTATTTTTATTATTATTATTATTATTATATCTGTTTTCTTTTGTTTTGCATCTCAGGAATAAATTTCATTTAGATTTTGTTTCCTGTCTTTGAATGGGGACCCGTGAGCACTTCTCACTCTGCTAGTCCCTCTATGCTGACACCATGTATTTGCTGAGTTTAAGATTATCACGATGTTAATAAAAATTATTCAGTGATTCTTCAGTAACTCTGTCACCTTGCTGTCATTGGAGTATTAGGCTTAAGAAACGGTTTTGTTCTTTTTTTTTTATGCGATCACCGACTTGAAATAATCAGAATTGGAAATATGCTGCAAATAATCAAGAATGATAAGAGGTGTGTTTTAACAGAATATAATTTGGGCTTCTGGTATGTGAGCAGTTCGATGCTTTTTGTCCTCTATCATAATGTTTTCCTCGTAGCAACACACATCTTTATGTATATCAGTGTTTAGATGGAAGGTGTTGTAAGGCACTATCACTCACTAAATACAAACATGTCCACAGTGAAGCTCGGTAAAGATCAGGATTAGAGTTAGACGTATGTTAGTACGGCTTCTCATGTACCTTGGTGAAATAAGGGGGTTTCATATCAAGCTGTGCCGAGAGAGCTTGATTTGATACATCGCACCGTAATGGAGGTGTTTCTCTCCCATTGTCTGTGGGATTTATTATATTTAATTTAGAGGTTCGTATGTATGAAATGAAAATTGTTGAATAAATAGTTGCCAAAACATCTGTAAAAGCCTGATTCTATTTTTTTTTTAGTCCACCTGGAAGCCTCAGTGACTGTACACTTTAAATGCTGCTGCTGCTGCTGCTTTGGCCTCGTGAGGGTCCATGCACACACGCTCACACACACTTGCAAAAACACATGCGCAGACGCATGCTCATGAATTTTTAGTAACGAGAATAATTCATGTTGCGTCTTTGCTCCCTGTCTGCGTTCTGTAGTAGCAGTTTTACGATGCCATTCAGTTTGTCACGCGGAGTCTTTCGCCTGTCTCAGGTACCTTTCCCATGTTAGTCAACAGCCTTTGCAAGCTGACAATACTCCTGCAAAAATAATATGCAGCGGGCTATAAGAGCTTTCAAATTAATGTTAGTAATTTAGAGCAGAGCGGTGAAGGCAGTGAAAAGACTGCGGGGAAAAATGGGATGGTTTGGTTCCTTTAAATTGGGGTTGCATCAGGAACAGCAGCAAAACATGTTAGGCATCTTAAATAATTAAAAACCCATCTAAAAAAAGGATACATGCATCAGTTTTATGTGTAAACTACACTTTGTGTTGTGTTTCTGCATTGTTCTGTGTCGTGAAATGACTGTTTTCGTCTAGTGAGTCTGTCGGCTCTGAAGTAAGCACTATGATGGCTACTAGCCGTAAGTAAATTGTCAATCATATTCCTATTATAGTTTGCGCTTAAACTGATACTGATGCACGAAACTGACGATGCAAAATCAGCAACAGCCACCAAAGTCTACAGCCAACAGCCTGCTAGCACGGGCATGCTTAAGAGGAAATAACTCTCCATACCAGCAGGTGGCAGTAGTCTGTCTTGGTCAATTAAAAATAATAATTCTTTCCCAATTGCTATGTCATTGTGAAAATATCAACACACTTTGTTCAGACTTCTTGTTTTGCTACTTCCATTTACACCAATCAGGCATAGCATTATGACCACCTTTCTAATATTGTGTAGGTCTCCCTTGTGCCTCCAAAACAGTGACCCATCAGAGAATGGACATGGGCTTTCTTAGGGTGTGTCCTATGGGATGAGGGGAGGGGTCTCTGTGGATCATCCCACAGAAACTTGATCAGTTTTGGACCTAGTGGATGTGGAGGCCTGGTCTACACTTTGTGCTGTTCTTCATGATTTTTTTTTCTTTGATTGTGTTCCTGTGTCAGGCTGCTGCCATCAAGGAGCTATGCTAGGTTAATGGTCCAGGTGGATGATACATGTCTCAATAACATCCACACCAATACCAGGTCCAAACATTTCCCAGTACGACATTGAATTGTCACAAGATGGTTAATGTTATTCACTTCTCCTGTCTAGTTTTAATGTTATGGCTGATCAGTGTATCTTCTTGTGGATTGATTCGCCATGCTCAGCAGCCAATCAGAGCAATCTCTCTCCATACCCAGTGGTTGTGCCACCATCTACATCGGTCTACATCGGTTCGACTTGTGCCAACACTGCGAGACACATGGGCGATAAATAAACGCTCACTGCATATGGTCATCTTAGAGCATTAGGTCCCTACGGCACGTCCACCTTGTACTGTTGGTATTACACTGAATATGCCAGGTACCTCATACAATCCCACATCAGAGAACTATCTGTTTAAAGTTAACTGTACAGGAAGAAAGTTACTTGCGCACTGTGAAATGAGGACGTGGACGAGCAAAACACGGAGGAGGGGACTGCCCATGGATGAACCCTCACTCTCATGCTCCATAATTCACTCCAATCGATTCCAGTCAAGACGATACACAGAAAACTTTAACCCCCACAAGTACAGAGCTATAGAATTCTGAATTCTTCTCGTAGCTTTAGATTTTGCGGTAAATCCCTAAATCGGAATCACCAGAGCATATAAAGTATTATAGTTGCATTCACTTGCAAAAGCCTTTAGTACTTGTGGTCAGATTTCAGATATTGGCTCGGCGTATGACTGTGTCTGGAGGCTGTAAAGTGAAAATCTTTTGAATCCTCACCATCATTTGTGTTCCTGCTGCATCAGAAGAGGAAGGAATGTGCAAAATTGCAAGGGAGGATGGAGCGCATGAAGAAGGGCAGAGGGAAATGAAAAGGGGGGAGACGCTACCAAGCCTGAAAGACAGGAGAGAGAGGTATATCCAGCCCGTTCAGTGAGTCAGAAGATGATGACTAAGAGGGGGGAATTAAGTAATGGCAATAAGGTGTCATGTTAGACTGAAGAAAGCAGCTGCAATCAGCCCATCTGTCAGGAATAAATACAGCCTGGAGAGGGTTGCATGTGTGCAGCTGAGGTATGATTCTTCTCCTGATGAAAAGTGAGGGGTCAGTGAAAAACTCAATTACCACTCAATCAATCAGGGCAGTTTTCTGAACTGGCATGGGGAGGCTGAGGATAACCAGACAACTGGTTTTCATGTAAAATGTTATTTTTCATGACTGTCGCTCATGCTTCCTTGTTGTCAGGCAGGTTTTGTAGCCAACGGTTTTCAAAGCGATCGTGCTGCCCAGGGGGTTATGTTCAAACTTTCCCAAATTTGGTGGAATTTTTATTTTATTTTATTTTCCATTACATATTCCGGTTTTGTTTGATGGGGTAGAAGAATAACTAGACAGATGGAAGAGACAGGTGGGATGACAGGCAACAATGGCTTTGAAGCCACTCAGTGCTCAATGAATAAATACCGTGCAACAAAGTCCACTGAGCTGTCACAAAACCCAAAGCCACCGCTGTATTTTTGTACGCCTATATTCAACAACTTGTCAACGTGATGCTTCAGGGCCAATTACACCCTAAATGTAATGTTAAAGTGAATGTGAAAGCGTAATCTTACAGAAGAAACGCCCTTTCCTCTTAAATAAAACACATTCATCTCTTTAGAACGGCAACAATTAAACACTTTAAACTCATTTAAACCCAAAAGCCTTACAGCTAGGGTTTAGATTTATTTATTTTTTTCAAATACAAGATTTATGAACTCGCTTTTCTTGTCTTGCCCCGAGTTATTTTTACTTACTGTGATAAATATTGGATTTGTCGGTGTGTTTCTCAGTGGAAAAAAAGGCTTTACTGAATGTTTCTGAGCCATTATTCTGTATTCTTTTCACAAAAAGAAAACAAACAAGGATCTTGGCTCAACATTTGTTCAAACATGAATTATAAATAATAAATTACCTCTAATCCAAATTTGTTGCGAGGTGATTCGATAATAAGGTAAAGCCTGACTGCCTCTGGGTCCTCTGACGGCTCAAAAGGTCCCAGAACAAGACGGAATATAGAAATTTTACAATGAACTGATGAAAGTTCACAAATATACAGTGTGTTGCCAATTTCTGCGTAGTGTTTGTTGATGCATTCACTTGGGTTTTTCTGTGCAAGGCTGTTACAGAAGGAATAATAGCTCATCTCGTGGCCGAGCAACAAATAAAACATCTTTTTTTTTTTTCACGCTTTCGCACAAAGCTGTAAAGCAAAAATAAACGAACAAGTAGTTAAACCCATCTTCGGTTCAGATACTACCTTAAATGTTTGTAATATAACTTGCCTGAACGTTCCCTGCTCATTCAAAAGGAGCACTTTCCTGTCCTGTTTAACTCTGGGAGAGAAAGAAGCGAAAATTGTAGAAGTGGGAACGGCAATTAGAAACAAGAAGACAGTTGTGCCGGGGAAAAGAAAGGGATCTGATCTCTATTTTTGAAGGCTGCAGCACAAAGGGCTGTTTGAGATGAATGGTGCCCCCCCTGCACACACACACGCACGCACACACACACACATAACTCTCGTTAAGTGTCACTTTTTGAATGTGCCACGGTGCAGAGTCTCACACCTGCCCGGTGCTGTCAGTCTGCCAGCTGCGAGAGCTGGATCTGTTTTGAAGGTATCAGCCACTCCATATGCAAATATGCCCCTCTTTTTTATGATGTGAATTCACAGGCCTTACATATCTACTTCTTTCAGTCCTTTCACTCGGAGCCACTCTGTTCCCTCCCTCTATCAGCCCTAATCGTTTCCTGAACCTGCCTTCAACGCAGGACCCTTAGCTCGTCTTCATTTCCCTCTTTGCCCTCCTTCTCTCCTTCCTCTCCTAAGCCATCCTGTCCAGCCAGATCTCCCTTTACCTTGCAGGGTGTTTCACTTTAGAGGATGACAGAGGAGATGTTAGTAGCCTTTGATGTTCAGTAATTGTGCTGACCACATGTAGCCGCAACCCCACGGACACATTGCCCAGACATGCACACACACACACAGTATGAACTGTTTGCTGTGCTTGAAGATCCCATCAGAGAGAGAAAAAAAAGGGCTTTGATGTCTACAAGCTTTACTTTGAGGGAATTTTCCCCACACGAGCCGCAGAGATCTTCAAGCAGCACCTCCTTGACTTCTGTGAAGTTCAGGCCAAAGACCAGAGGTGGCCACGCAGGTGACCTCCAGTCAAGATGGTTTACAGGCACGGCGCCCCGTGTCAGAGAGGCTTGTTGTGAACACAGGCTTCCCTTCACATGTGTAGAAAGCAAAATGAAATCACTGTAGTTTAAAGATAATGCGTCTCCTCTCTGCGAGTGGGTGCCGTGTCAAATGTCACCGAGCCTCAAATGGTCGGGGCTTAAGGGAAAATGCGCAACTTTATTTTACCTGTCAGACCCTGAACGCTGCAGGACTTGATGGCAGAGATGACAGAGCATGAGCAATAAGCCCAAATTTTATGTGACAATGACAGCAGTATCTGAAGTGTTCCTTCAACAATTTGGGTTATTGACTTCAGAGAGTGAAAAACTACTCAGATTATTGACTGAAGTCATAACATTAATAATCTTGTCCCAACTTTTGTGAGTTGCAGGTTGATGTAAACTGGTAGAAGTAGGTTTCTCACTCACAACCAAACCTTACCCCCTTAGCAAAAACTGGGAGATCCTGGGGATCCAAACAATGTGTGTAACGTATATGTAGACAGCAAACCGTTGTGTCCTTAGATTAACATTTTCGTTTGTTTTGCTGTCCATGAAAATGCCTGAGCCCTTTGAAGCACACTAAGGTTCTTCCCAGTTGAACTCCTCTCTGGGACTTTTGGTACATGTCATCTCTCTCCTTGCGCTCTGCTGATATCGGTTTGCCTCAGATCAACCGGTTTCTGTGAATGCGGTTTCACATTCAGCTTATTTTTCATCAGCCCCTGTGAAAACATGGCATGTTCCTGGAGTTTATTTTCCACACTGAACTGAAACCCCTGTGATTTTAGAGAAGTTAAACAAAGATTGCTTTGTGGCAGAGCAAAATAATAATAATAAAAAAAAGAAACGCTGCACAAGCTGTGTGGAAAGTTGATAAAATGTGGCAGAAGTTTTCCAACACTCATTTCATGAGGGAGAACATATCCATTAAAGTCTGGACAGTCTGGACATGAAACTAATAGCAGCTGTGCTGTTTCACATCTAAAGTAATAACAGCACAGAGCCAAAACATCACTGTATGTCTGTCCAAAGAAGCTCATTTTATGTGAGACAGCAGCGTAGTAGGAGTATATCATGGTGGAATGTGAGCTTTATGGAGGATTGCAAAGCATTAGTCTGCCTCTGGCTGGATGCTGCCGTGGTTGCAGTGATACTGCTAATTTATATCTGCTGCACAGCTAATGGAAGATATAAAAAGGCCCCGGGTCTGTCCATTCTAGGCTGCGCATTTTAGGGCACAGCTCCAAATGATGAGAAAGCACTGTGGTTAGGATGTGTGCGCTTTGGTGGCGTGAGTGGTGGCGCCTCATTAAATGGCTGCAGAGTTATCACAGTTAGAAGAGATTATACTCTTTTTGTTTGTAGCCTGTTCCGTGTGCACATATATAGTGGAGATAAATACACAGGCCACTTAGCATAAGCTGTGGCAGCATGTGTTATGTAATTGCAGAAAGCAGGGACCAAAAGTGTTGCTTCTTCTTCTTCCTCCTTTGGCAGGAGCAGCCATCCTCCATTGATTTCTCTCGTCTTTGTTCGCCCCCGTGTCATATGAACAAACACGAGTCATTATAACAGAACCAAGTGTTCTGACGTGGACTGCAGGAAACATCTGATGAACAATGCCATGATTGACGCGTAACCTTACATGAAGCTGGGAAGTGAGTGAGCCACTCTACAGCCAATCACATTCGTTCAGGTGTGTTGCTAGGGTTTAGAGGGTTCTCAGAAAAAGACTTGATTTATGAATGCTAACTGCTAATTGGTTCAGCAAGTAGAAGGTTGGCTTCCATAAAACATGCATAATCTACTGTACACTAGCACCCTGTAAGTTGCTGATGCTATCTTGCTGCGGATTCATCAGAGAAATCAATATATTGAGTTATCAAGCTTTGTGGGCGTTCATGTGGAATTGCAGCATGCTTGGAGCCTCTCATGCTTAGGTACCAACACAGGGAGCAGTGGTTCAGTATTCAGAGGATTAGCCCTCTCAGCAAAACCTTTGCCCTGATTTATTAACACCTCCCACAGCAGAGCCTTTTCTGCCAATTCAAAACTGTAACAATTCCCTACACATGGTCACTTCCTGGTTTCTGACTGACATAGTGCTCCTGTCAATGTCCTCAACTGGAGCCAAGACAATATCTTGACTAATGTAGTTTGAGTCTAATGAAACCACAGATAAGATTCTGCTATCTGTCTCTTTCTTGGACAGATGTTTCAGAAGACTTTTATAAATATATATTCAGGCCTCATCAGTTTTTCCATTATCATTTCTCATGTCCTAAATTAACTTAATCAACTCGCTATCGTGGTTATTTTTGCCTTCTCAGCTAGACGTTGCCTCTTCTTCTATTGCATTATCAACATTAGTAGTGCATTAGTTTGCATTCTGACATCTCTATATTCTCAGAAACACATTTCATACATCACCGGTTTATTTTTCTGTGTGACGGAAATGCAAATCTGTAGCCATTAAAGAAAGCATAGTTTCAAAAATATGCCATCCAACCTGTATTGACGATTTCCCCCTGCGCTGAGACATGTCAGACAGAGACAACAGAGCAGAAACAAGAAAAGGACTGAAAAAAAGTTGTAACTTTATCAGAGGTTGTGAAAAGGTCACAACGAACCAGGTGTTTTTCACTGAGCTCTGACTCTACATGCTCCTCTGTTCACCCACAATACCCCCTCTGGTTTGGCCAGAGGTAATGATCTATGTCGAGAGAGAGGTACAACTTTGCACCCAGGTGCTACACAGGGGTCAGGGTCACCTTTAAACAGATGTTACGGCGGAGGCTGCTGCCAGTGTATCGGGACATGGGTCAGTATTAAGCAGATGTTGCAGACCCTGGAGGGATTAGCGTGCCACATCCTCTCTGAGCTTACTAAATGCTACTTTCTCTGTCAAGAGACCCCCTGCTTGTGAGTGAGATAGCGGGAGTCCAGCTTTTATGCTGTTGCCATGGTGTTGCTAAGAATTATTGCTAAGGTTACACATCGTGAGAGAGAACAGTCGAACCCCTGCTCTCTCTGTGGTCATGTCATTCAGACAATCCGTTGTTAGCTAATATTCTTCTGTGATAAGCTTTATTCCCCCTTTTAATTCCAAGGAATTACTGTAAATCTGAAACATTTCAGGAGGGAGCTTATGAAAGTAAGTGCGATTAAAATTGTAGTCTGAGCTGAATCCCATTCATGCATGACTCATGCGCGTAAAACTGAAAAATCTGCAGCATTTGTGTCATTTGGACAGATTTGTGACTGCAATCAAAAATGTGGGACATTTCTGCATGAAAGTGACGAAAAACATCTGCAGCTTATCCTGTAAGTCATGAAAGTAGGCAAAGATAACCCAGTCAAAAAAATGAAACAAAAATATTATACTTGTGCATTTATTTGTGAGCTGCAAAAGTGTGTAAACCCTGTTTTCTGCATCTGGTGTGACCTCGCTGTGGAGCAATAACAGCAACTAAATGTTTCCAGTGAATGCTGATCAGTCGTCTGCAGCAGCTGGGTGAGGTCGTGGTAGATTCATCAGTACAGAAACGCTTCAGCTCTGATGTTTCTTCACATGCTCCAGGTCCCTCCACAACCATTCTTTTGTAGAAGGACTTGTGTGCTCAGGGTCGTTGTCTTTCTTCATGACCCAGTTTCTCCTAAGATTCAGCTCACAGACAGATGTCCTGACATTTCCTTTTAGTATTTGCTGGTTATAATTCAGAATTCATTGGTCAATCAGTGATGGCAAGCCATCCTGGCCCAGAAGCAGCAAAACAGGCCCAAACAAGGACATTATCCCATCCATGTTTCACAGACGTGATGAGGTTCAGGTGCTGGCATACAGTGTCTTTCATCTCCAAACATGACGCCTCTCATTACATAAAATATTTCTACTTTGGTCTTATCCATCCACAAAACATTTTACTTGTAGTCTTCTGGCTTGTCCACATGATGTTTAGCAAATTGCAGGTGGGCAGAAATGTTCCTTTTGGAGAGCAGTAGCTCTCTGCCACACACACCATGGCTGTTCAGTGATCTCCTGATGGTGGATTCATACACATTAGCATTAGCTAATGTGAGAGAGGCCTTTAGATGCTAAGAAGTTACCGTTCATTAGTGACGTCTTGCTTTTGAAGTGATCGTTGTTGGTCAATACTTACCAGATGACTTACAGTCACCTTAAATCTCCATTTGATCACAGTCTGTCTGACAGGAGATAGTTTTGTAACCTTTTCCAATCTGATGATCAACAAAAACTCTTTTCTGTGGCTATCAGAAAGCGCCTTTGTCCGTGCCATCATGCTGTGACAAATCTGATTTTCTAAATAAAACAGATCACTAATAACAGCTACAGCTCATTGCTTAAACTGGAAACACTTCTGAACAAATACTCTAATTTTACCTTGAAATTAACTTGTTATCCTTGAAGTGTACTTATCATTGCAATTTACAAATATCTAATATTTGCTAATTTTCCCAAATAAACAAATACAGAAGCATTATTTTTTTTCATTTCTTAAACTGAGTTCTCTTTGTCTAATTTAAGGAGTTGCATGAAAATGATTTTTGAGGGGATTTTAACAAGTGGAATCATTGTAATAAGTGAAAATGTGGCTGTTAAAAATAATTAAACCAGTGTGCCTTTTAAATGACTTCTTCCACTCAGCTAACACCTTGACAAAATACATAACGTCCTAGGTTAATTAAAATTAGCAGTTTCAATTAACAATGTGGAAGAAGACAAACTTCTCGTTTGCACTCAAGAAAACATCATTTACAGGTTTTAAGAAAGTCAGAGAACCAGAAACCGTCTACAATATATGCTTATGAAAAGACAGAAAACACAGCGGTGACCTTATGGACTGCCTGTGGCAACATAAATATTGTGTGTTCTGAGGAAAAGCGTGTTTCTGATTATTAGGTTTTTCTTCTGCGGCAACAAATCTGCTTAAGTGTAGAACTAGTCATTAGAAAAACGACACACATCTCTCAACATTTTGACCCTGTGTTCCTTACATTTCTTAGAGATATTTAGAAGCAAACTAGTCATTTTTGAAACAGGGCGGTAGTTCAGATGCACAGCTTTCTTTATCTCTTTGATAATTCTGAATAAATATTGAATAAATAATAGGCTTTAGTCTCCTGAGACTGACGACTTCAGATGTGTCTGGATGAATTACAATGGTTTGTTTGCTTTCACCTTTGCCTAGTGGTGTTGGAGGTCATTTGTTCTCTCCATAATGAATATTCAACAACGTTGTAGTTGGAGGACATAAATGGTACACACACCGACAAGCCACAACATTAAAACCACCAACTGGTGGAGTGAATAACAATGATGGTCTTAATAAGATTTAATGTTGTTCTGGGAAAGCTGGGTCCTGGCATTTATGTTGCTGTTGCTTTGATACCTACCTACCTGGTCACTGGTGTAGACAAAGCAAACCTGGTGTCATATGTCACCCAGCTACTTAAGCAATGCACACGTACCTGGCCATCTGTAAGATGTACAAGAAAATATGAGACATTAGACCAGGCCACCTTCTTCCATCGCTCCGTGGTCCAGTTCTGATGCTCACTTGCTCATAGTAGGAACTAGCCTGGTCATTCTGACTGGTTTGCTGCTCCACTGCCCTATACAAAACAAGTTGTGATGCACTGTGATACTTGATGATCAGAACCAGCAAAGTCTTTTCAGCAGTTGGAGGTACATTAGCTGGTCTGTTGGATCAGACCACATGGGCCAGCCTTGGCTGCATCATTGAGCCTTGGTTTCCCATGACCCTGTCCTTCCCTGGACCACTTTTGAATGATGCTGAAGAGACATCTAGCCATGGACATTTTTTTTTTTTTTTCCCAGCAAATCAATTTGAGGACAAAATATTCACATGCTGTCTGATGTATCTCGACCACTGACAGGTGCCATGACAATGAGCTACTCAGTGTTATTGACTTGACCGGTGATTTTGATAATTATGAGTCATAATGCTATGGCTGATCAGTGATAGATTCCAAGAAGGCCATGTTTGCTTCTCTACAACTGCCATAGAAACCAATTTAATATTGACTATGTGCACCGATCCGACATAACATAATGACCACCTTCTTAATATTGTGTAGGTCTCCTTTGTGCCTCCAAAACAGTTGTGACTCAACAGAGAATGGACATGGATTATTTTATGTATAGCACTTTGTGTCAGCCACAGCTGTTTTAAAGGGCTTTATAAATAAAGTTGAGTTGAGTTGAGATGGTCCTTCTGAGGGTGTCCTGTGGTGTCTGTCAACGTAATGTTGTTAGTGGGGACCTTTGGGTCCTATTTGTTGAAGGGAGGGGCCTCTGTGGATCAGGCTTGTTCTAGTTTATTCCACAGATACTTGATCAGTTTGGGATCTAGTGAACGTGGAGGCCAGGTCAGCACCTTGTGCTGTTCTTCATGTTGTTCCTAAACCGTTTTTGTGTGTGTGGCTGTGTCAGTGTGTACATGTCTAAGTAACATCCACACAAATGCCCGGTCCAAAAGTTCTCAGCAGAACATTGGATTGTCACAAGTTGGCCGATGTTATTTACATCTCCCAGTCAGTGGTCACAATGTTATGCCTGATGTGTGTAATAATAACCCAGCTACACAGTTCAGCATTTTTGGGCCTACTGAGGCCTGCAGGGTCCCATCTGTGCCATGATTATGCCAAGATCTGCACAGTCTGTGTCGACTACATGCGACAAAACATTTGTCTAAGTCTATTCAACTTTGAACTGCTGTACAGCTGGGACAGATTGCTCACCCGCCAAAACATTTGTCTGTGCCAGTTCAGCCTGAAACTGTACTTCTGTCATGTTGTTGCACTCCCTGTCATGTCCTGACTGTGTCGTTCTGCGTGTTGCCCTGATGTGTTGTCCGTGTTGTAATGAATGATGTTATCTGCTTGTCGTTTCGGTATTCTGGCCAAGTGAGCCAGTGATGTGAAAATTCTCGTCAGGCAAGTCACCGTTTAGATGCGTCTCCTCATGCAGTAGTAAGAAGGGAAGGTCTTTTAAGGTCTTGAAAAGTACACTTCTTCTTCTTATCTTTTTTTTTTTACCAAGTTAAATGAGTTCAGAATTTCACCGTCTCCCCCTCACCTTGCAGAGTGCAGCTCAGCGCTTCTGTCTGTGGGAACAATTGCAAATGAAGTGTTTCATCATTTGTTCTTGCTGCTCCTTCCCGGTAGCACAAGAAACTTGGTGCTCAAAGTTCAGGGCGTACCATTTAAAATTAAAGATGTGCTAATATTCCTAATCCACTAAAACATAAATCTAATTGCGCAATTTAATGATTTCACTTTACATATTAAAACATGAATTATTTTGTTCCCGCTTGCTGTGTGTTTCTTTCATCCAAACACACGCACTGAAAGATACACACACACACAGTTGCTATGATATGATTTAGCTCAGCAGTGTGCTGTTTATTAAAAAATGGGCAGACTGCTGAGCTCGACACCTTCCCCACTGTTTCTGAATAATAAGTATTAACACTGTTGTATCTCCTCAATGAAAAATGCTGCAATAGAGCAGCCTTATTTTTGTGTGCGGAGCGTGTAGTACATGTGCGACTTCTCGCAAACAAATGCAACTGAGTTATGACCTTATTTGGATTAACCGGAAGGCTTTGTTGTATAGCAAGAGCTTTATTAATTCATGAAACTATCATGCTGTCACTCTCCCTCCTGAGATGATTAATATGTCTGTGACAGAAGAGAAGTGAATTCCCTCGGGAAAAATATGCGCCGTGAATCCGCTTTATCATTTATCTATGCTGCGTATTTGTATAGCATGATAAATCAATTCCCATTATGCTCCTAGTCACACCAAGCACTACTTTGTATACCGTTCATGCCGATCCACATTAATGCAGACAGGGCAAATAGTCGCGTGGGGAAAAAAATATATAGTTGCCTTTTTATCTTTCTTTTTTTTACATATTTGGATAAGCAAATGTTTCATCCTCTTTGAAACAGTGCCCACAGATCAAGGTGATCACACATCCACAAAGAAAATGAGTTTTTTCAGGCGCTTATTTAACAAAAATATCAACCGATGTATTTGTCATTGGAAGAGCTGAGCACCCTTGGCCTCACAGGCTACTGTCGCCCTCTTTAGCAGAAATAATTTCGTGTAAGCGCTTCGCATAATTGTCCATGAATCTTTAAATCTTTCACGCAAAGGTCCTTCGGTTGCAAGATGTTTAAGCTGTTTCAAATCCTCCCCCTATTTCTGTGTGATTCAAGTCTGTTTCTTCTTTCCGAGCAATTCCTCGACTGATTTGCTGGTATGCTTAAAATCATTATCTTGTTGAAAGGTTCACTTCCAGTTCAGCTTCGACTTTTGGATTTAGAGTTCCACGTTAACTTCAAGCACCCGCGTACGTGATGCAGAATTCATCTCTGACTCATTGACTGTAAGCTGTGCAGTCCCTCAGGCGGTGAAGCAACCCTAACCATAGCATTTTCACCACAATGCTTCACAGCTGAGCAAAACATGTTTATTGTTACTGCGGCCAAACATCTTTTTCTTGGATTTTCTCTGGTTAGAGACATTGTTCCAGATGTTAACTATATGTTCACTGTGATTTTGCTTTGGACATATAGTCCTTACGAAATCTCTCTTAGATAGCTGATGTATAGTTCTTGACACCAAGAATACGGGCAGATTGAAAGGTTGTGGGGGAGATTTTGTTTGCATCAAATGGTGTTAACACTGGCTGAAATTGCTGGGGCAGCCCATGGCCACGTTCACAGACATGGGAAATCAGTGCCAACGGTAGATTACCGTACAGTGGCGAGGTGGTTAGCACTGATGCCTCACAGCAAGAAGGTCACCGGTTCGAATCCATGGGCCGGCTGGCCTTTCTGTTTGGAGTTTGCATGTTCTCCCTGTGTCTGCGTGGGTACTCCGGCTTCCTCCCACCATCCAAAGACATGCTCATCAGGTTAATTGGGGATTCTAAATTGCCCGTAGGTGTGCATGTGAGCGTGAATGTTGGCCCCTCCATGTTAGTGGGCACAAGAGCACTAAAGTACATTTGTTATTTGTCAAATTCTGTCACTTTAGGTGGTCAATGTAATACTGATGCATACTCAAGTGTCCATTTTTTAAGACGTTTCGCTAAGATGTTACAGACGCTATAGAAACTGGTATTCATGATGAATACCAGTTGCCATGCCAACCGCTCCGTGAAGTGGCCCCGTAGGACCGTGAGAGTCGGAAAAAACTTAAACGTAGCACAGTGTATAATCCAACATTTCATTGCAACCGGTGGAGACAGAGCAGAGTGTGGTATTAATTAATCAAAAACCTGAGTGACGCTTGAGGAAGTCTGGTCGAGTCATTGATACTGCAGCTCGGCTCGGCTCTATGCTCTCAGACCATACTACACAGACTCTGGTTCCCGGCCTATCCGTGGGAAAATAGTGTTAATTTCACCAATGCAAGGAAGTGGGGATGAATTGTCCATATTTATATACAGTCTATGTTCTGAAAGCTCTTTAGGTCTTGATATGAGGACACAACAAACCTCTCTCACAGAATGACCATAAATACAAGTGAACTGTAAAACTGTTTTTCACGTAATGCACATATCAGCAAACCCAAATGATTTTTAGGTGCTCAATAATAAAGTCAGCATGGAAGTCAAATATGAGCTTGTGCCTTTTATGTTCTTTATGACGCTGATCTTACCTCACTGCCCTGAGAGACGCCAGATAGCACTTAAAAATAACCCTATTTCAGAGCTAAATAGATGCTCACGCAAAATATAGAGAGCAAAGTCAAGACTGAATAACTGTAGGAGAGATATACAGATGGAGATGAATGAACGAGGTGAAGGACTGGGAAATTTCTAACCCTGATGGGATGTCAAAATCATTTTCACTAATGTCCCTCTTAACCCTGAATGCGTCACTGCTCACGCGCACAGAACCTGTCACGCACACACACACATAAAACATACAGGTACAGCTATTTATTTTTCTTCAGGCATCTGGTTGGAGCTTTCAAATCGAGCACAGACAGAGAGAAGTGGTGAACGTGCGCTTGGAGGAAAAACCACAGTGACTTTCTTGTCACCTTGTCAATAATATATGTACAGTAGCTCACTATACATGTCAGAAATACATAGCTAGTTTGCAACAAGGTTAAACATTTGTAGAATAAAACTTAACACAATCAGTGGATATTCACAACAGCACATCATCCACCGTTGTGACAAGCATTGCTGTTGCAGAGCCCCAGGCCCCAGTCAGCTGGCACGCCTGCCTGTCACTGAGGACCTAGTTGAGAAGGTCAAAATCAGGATTTCTCTGTGGTCATCCACTGCCGCTTCGCTGCACATGTTTACTCTGCTCTTCTGTCGAGGACCACAGTGGAAAGAGATGGCTGCTGCTTCGTTTTCTTCTAGACTCCTCACTTGATAGTTTTGCTTTTTCTTGCTGATAATAATAACCCCAACCCCTGACGTAAGTGGCCATGTATCAGCAAGTGTTGGTGTCTTACTTTCCCTGTCTGGGAGATTGTTCTTTGCCTGTTGTAACAGAAATAACTGATTCGATATTGGGCGATGCTGTCAAACAGCCTTTGAGGAAAAAGTGTATTTGTGTGCTAAGTTAATTGTCTGCAAGTGTTGCTTCCTATTTCTCGTACAGAGTGGTATTGCTTTTCTCCTCGTACCTAAAGCATAGTAACTTCAGGAAAGTTTAGTAAGCTACAAATGAACTATAAATCTTTTGCTCAACCTCAGGAGATAAAACATTATGCCCTCAGGCTCTATGAGCCCGCAGGGGTCTGCAGCTCATTTTTTAAAGTGCAGCTATAATGGTCAGACTAATATGTATGTCAGCCTACTTACAGATTACACAAAGAAGGAAATGGCACGTTTTGAATTGATGTAAAAGAATTATCGATTACCGTGCCGCACGCCGTTCAAGGAACGCACACAAATGAGCAGCTTTATCATGGGCCCATTCAGGAGATGTCCAATTTCCCCTCACCAGTCATTGATAAGCATTCTCCTTGCCTGTCACTCAGGGCTTAGACTGATTCCCTCTCAGCCCATGAGCCTAATTTAGTCTCCACAAGAATCTATCACAGTGAGATGTTATCTGCAAGTAACCCAATCTCCCCATCATCCCTCCATCTGTCTTCCTTTCCCCGTCTCCCTCCCATCCTCTCCGCTTGCTCTTTCCTCTGTTGCCACCTATACTCTACATTCCACTGGTACCCCTCACTGGTTCCCTCTCTGTCTCCTTGTGGAGGACCCCACAAACTAATCAAGTGTGAGGAGGACCAGACTTTGCATATAGATCATATCCCCGCCGACAAGGGATGGAGAAGAAAAATGTCTGCGTCCCTTACATATGAAGCCTTTCAGTGACGTGATGGATGAGTTGCATTTAGCTTCAGCAAACTTTTGTGACACTTCACTGATATGATTTGATTAATGACCAAGCTGAGACTTCCACTACAAGAGAGAGCGTATTGGGGAGGGAAAATCCCTTCAGAAGATCTCCGATAAACCGCTAATCTGCTGGTTCTGTCAATCTGCTCCTCATACCTGTTCCAGAGCTTACTGAGGAGATTTGTGCGATCGTCTAAACAAGGGCACACAGTACATCTCTTCGTGAAAATTACAACCTCCGTTATTAGCGCTGAAAGTTTGAAACGTCATCAGCTTTAAGAGGGTCAAAAATATTGTAAATGGTGATTGGCTGGTGGCCTACGGACTGCTTTGGTAATGGGTTCTTGAGATAAGGGATAATAATAGAAGAGATAACCCTAGGGAGAGCGTCTGGGAGAGCCTAGAGACTGGAAGCCCGAACTAGCATGCATCACCTGTCAGCAATAACAGTGGAGACAATATATTAAAATCCTCAATTATGAAAATTAGGTGTTGTTAAAGCTTGGATGTTGTGGCGCAAAGGCCTTAATTAATCCATCTCTAACGGTCAAACGTTTCCTTCGCATCAAGGGAGAGAGTATCCCCAGGGGTTTGTGACCTGGGACTGAATCTTATATGTGAAGCAGATGTCAAACGTAGTCAGAGTTGCATCTTAATTTTAAGGGATCTTGCAGGGCCATAATAAGTGCCGTTAAATGTCACAACGGTGCCGTGAAAGTCTCAGAAAAACCATAGCTGCTTCAGACTGTGCCACAATATGGACTGAGTGGGTGGGGTGTCTCACAGGTCACATCCTGTTTAAGTAATCCATACGGTTTAAAGGCTTAAAAGATGATTTAATGGACCCTGATACATCTGTTAATATGCATTATAATGAGATCATAATGAGAGGATTACACCGACTGCTGGATACGTAAGCAAGCAAAAATATATACTCTACAAAGGAATATAAGAAGGAAAGAAATATACAATATGTAGTTCTTCAGTTCTTTAAAAAAAATAAAATATTAAAAAAAAGCTGTAGAAATTACCCATCTTAATTTCAGTCTGTTTCAAGCAAGTGCAGAAACGAGACTTGTGCAAGGAGTACAAAATAAAGAGTGCAGTGTTACATTTTTCCCCCTAATAAGAGCAGAGTGTCCCGAGTCAAGGGCGCTTCTGGAAGACAGGCACACGAGAAAAACTCTGAATCATGCACATCATTAAAGTTACACTCTGCTCATCTCTGCACATTTAGTGTCTCATTAAAGGTGTGGTTTGACTTCGGGTTCGGCGTGCTACTGCAGTTCTTATCATATATATGGAAAACCTGCTGCGTCGACACGTTTTTTTTGGTTTGTTTGTTTGTTTGTAAAAGTCTGACACTGTACTCCAAACCACCACCAGCTCAGACACGGCATCTTTTAAATGAAAACTCAGAATATTCCTAAAACAGCATTTTTTTTTAGCGTGCAGTTTGACTGACCACATGTTTATCAGTATAAAGGAAACTAAACTAGCGCTCCTTCACCTATTTAAATCTGCTATTCGAAATAGATTCTCATTCTACAGATTCACTGACAACTCACCAACCAACAGCTGCCACTATTCTAACTAAGACCGCAACAACAAACTTAGCAAAAAATAAATAAAAAAATAAAAAAATAGTTGAGCTGAAACAGAGAATACTTCAACGCCAAAAAACCTTCCTGATGCTAATGCGGCTCCCATCCCTTCTTCGATTATAACCATCCTTTTTTTCATTCATTCATTTGCCTGACCTACTCTTCGGCCAGTTCATGGCCACCTCTAACGCACATTAGCGTCGTTGCCTTGAATGTCACTTGTAGGCACCTTGATCTTATTTATAGATCTGGCGCACACAGAAAGGACAGCTAGCAGAGCAGGGGGAGGTTGATGAATTTTACTGCACTGGATAAGAATGGGTAAGTCCTCCTTTTAACTCAAGGGTGTTAACAGTAATAAATACATTGCAGGATACTTTTAAATTAAATTCTCACCGTGAACCTTAAATGGTTGGAACAGACCTCTTTGTTTTATACAAGGCATGCATTACCCAGTGGGAGCTAGGGGTTGAAAGACTTCCGATTTTTTAAACTCGAAAGTCGACGTCGACTAGTCGATGTCGTCACACATAAAAACGCAGTAGAAGGTAAAGATCTGCAACAATGAAATCTATTTTCTTGACCTGAATATTGTCACACAAAAGAAGATAGAGGCTTTTCTCCAAGTATACTGAAGCTTGAACGTGGACAACAATCGTCTGTATGTCAACAACATAAAGTCTGACACTATGCGGCTCTTGCTCCCCAAAAAAAAAACAAAAAAAAAACATATGAATCGGCACCTTCTATAGCGTTTAATAGTACTTCACATCGTTCACCATGATTTGCAGCCTCCTTCTCTCTGTTACCGCAGGTGAAGTTGCTAACTGACCGTAGTCGAGAGAGGATTTGGACCTTTCCTCACCTGTGTTCTCGGAAGCGTCCGTGTTGTTATTGTCACGTGAACGGGGACTATAGTCGACCTCGTGCTTTAAGCCTCACGGTCACGGTGCAGCAGTAAAGTCGACTATTCGGTAAAACCCGCACAGGGAACACTATCTTTCTGCTTAAATAATGAATAAAAAAGAAGCGAAACCAATGCAAACTTGATGAATTATTTATATGCTACATGCTACATGCTTGCTATGTTTATTTTTTCTGAAGTTTGACAAATTTGTGATCATGGCATTTCTGCTGAATGTTTTTAACAGCTCAAGGAAATCTAGAAATGCTGCTAGAAATTTCTGTTTGAATAAATGCATACATGAACTGCTACTCCTATATGGCCAGATGTTTTATTCAGTGCTCTTCCATAAGAAACAATAGTCCTTGTGTTGCCCTTAGGGTTGCGGCATTCATTGCTTACATAGACCGTGTAACAGACGTCTATCAAACATGTCCTTGCAAAAGTCATCCGCTGGCCTTCCGTCACCAAACAAATCACTGCCTCGCCCCCATCCTCTCACCTCTCTTCCTTTGCTAACTCTACATAGATCTCTATCTCCTTGGGAATAAAGCCTATCTTAGCATGTCATGTTTTTTAATATCCCCCTGTGCCCTCTATAAATATTTATTAAAGATGTGCCATTAAGATGGGCCAAAAAGGAGCCAGTGCTAGACCGTAAGCAAACACCCTTTGTTTAACTACTGCAACACATTTCTAGTTTAGAAGCCAAACTGAAAGCGCTGTAAGGGGCCGACCATGCTCCAGCATCATGTAGGGACATTTGCACGATTTTACCTCCATAAGGCCGGGCCTGACTGTCTTTGATTTAGCATTTCAAAACCCAAAACCTAGTGAGAAGTAAGACAAATGTCAGATTTAGAAGTAAGAGACAAAAACAACAACAACAGGTCTACTTATATTCAAATATTTAGGGCATGGAGGTGCACAGTTGTTTGAATATGAATGTATTTGTTTTGAATATTTAAACAGGAGACATTTCTAGATATAAATACACCTTTGTATTACAGTTTCATTCATAAAACATGATGAGTAAAGTGATAGTATTCAGACACAGGCATCTGGGTTTTGCAAAGTGCATCAAAGTAGTCGAAGAAATCTATATACATTTATAAACAGAGTGACATGATGGAGAAATGTTTCATTTCAGTGTTTTTAAGCTACAGGGGCTGCATAAAGTTTGTCCTCTTTCTCTACCCTGTCACGTCTCTGTTTCCCATAACTCTTCCTTTTTTTCCCCTATTTCTTGCCTTTCCCTACTCACACCAGCCCTCTGGCTCCTCCACGTCTCCACTTGGCTGCTGCACTGTCTGTCCTGCTTCATTTTCCCTCCAAGGCCCTGCCTGGCCCAGTTTAGATCAGCTGCCAAAGTGAAAGTATGTTTCAGTGTGCCTTTGCACCTTTGTGCACATGGGTTGTGTGCTCAAGTATGCGCTCATCAGCCACAATGTTTGGCTCTGGCCTGATTAGGTTCCACAGACTACTTTAGATTTTATGTTTTGAATAAAAAAAAAAAATTACACTCTCGTGTCCTCACTGAGGGAACATGGGCTGAAGTACAAAAAAAAGAAAAAAAAAAGAATCAGAGCAGCTGCAGTGACACTGACTTCAAAGATTCCACTTTTTTTCCTGGATAAAGTTTAAAAGTGCAAAGAGGATGTCAAAGTACCAGGCAGATTATTCTTGTGTAATCCGCACATCAATACGCATGATTATGCACAGTGCAGGGGAGGTGTCAAAATGCAAATGAAACCAGATTTAAAGCTAAATGTAAATCAAAAAGCATAGAACATCACTTTAAATCAATAGAGATCAAAAGGGCACGGCATCAGACACAGTTCATCTCAAGCAAGCAGAGGGCTAAGTGGAAAACTGCATATGAAAACAAGTGCCAAATGTAGTGCAAAGACCTGCAACATCACTGTGTTCTGAGCTCAACTTGAGCTCGTTTAACCGTGATGCACAAGTTTTGAACCAGCCATATGGTTACATTAGCATGGAGCCTGGCACGCTGTTCCTGTTCTTCTGGAAAGCTGGCATTGTATCAACAAATGGGTGAAATTCGTCAAAGTGAGCTTGATTTTTCTGTGCAGTCTTGTAATTAACTAATCAACACACTGGCTTCTTTCATTCTCTGTGTTGTCAGTGTTGTAAACAGACGCCTTCGTATCAATGAGACCAAATCTTAATTTGGGCTGTAAACACAATTTACACTCACATCCACAGAGAGAGAGGAATGAGTTTTCATGAATACTTTTTTTCTTTTTGCCAAATGTGGCTGAGCTGACTCTCACAACAACATTCTGACTACACATTACATTAATTAAAAGCTGTAGTAGACTGTATGGATGTACTCAGTTCTACACCGATCAGGCATTACATTATGACCACTGACAGATGAAGTGAATAACATTAACCATCTTGTGACAATACAATGTTCTGCTGGGAAACTTTTGGACCTGGCATTTGTGCAGATGTTACTTAGACATGTAGCACCCACCTAGACCAGACCAGACCCTCCCACCCCACAGCAATGACACTCCTTGATGGCAGCAGCCATCCCCAGCAGGGTGCAGCCTGACACAGACACATACACAAAAACAATATAGGAACAACTAAAGAAAACATGAAGAACATCTCAAGGTGTTGACCTGGCCTTTCAAATTCACTAGATCCCAAACTGATCAAGTTTATGTAGGATGATCCATAGAGGCCCCTCCCCTTATTGGACCCCACTAGACTGTGGACCTCACTAACAACATCCTGCTGCCGGTCAGAAGGCCCATGTCCACTGTGTTGGAGGCACAAGGGAGAACTACACAATATTAGGAAGGTGGTCATAAAGTTATGCCTGGTCGGCGTATAGAAGTGGTAGATTCAGCTGCAAAAGACAAAAGCAGCTCTCAGATCTCATAGCCGTGACTTTGTTTCGGGGTAACTGCTTTCTTCAAATTTTTGTGCGTCAAGAGAAATTATTTAAAGAATGAAAATGCAAATGGAAATGGCAGATGGTGGAAAAATCTTTTTTAACATGTAGCTCATCAGTGACTCAAGCCTCTGGGTGAAAAAAAGAAAAAAAAAGACTCAATTTAAGACAAAAAGCAACAGGATTTATACGAAGTGTCATCTTGACATTAAGAAATAATCGCACACGCATAGCGCTGCTTTTTAGAAACGTTTTTGAACATAGTATTATGTGAGTGAGAATAGTGATTAAAGATGGTTTCCTTAATAGTATAGTTGCACTTTGTGTTATGCTGCTTCTTCTCTTCCTATCAGTTGCCTGAAAACCTGTTGAAGCTCTGCTCAGGCTACCTGCTGGATCATGCTCCAGAGCACCGTCTCCCCAGGCCCTCTTAAAAAAAAAAAAAGAGGCTGAGAGATAATTTTTATTGTCCAGACCAAACTACTTTCAATCTTTCAGGAAGATGAATACTAATGGCAAGACTGCAGGCAGATCCTGGATGTGTTTTATAGCCCTCCCAATGCCTGTAAAAGTAGTTGAAGAGAAAAATGATTACCTCATTCTCCATCTGTCTGAGGGACATGCAAATTAGAGAGGTCAAGGGACAGTCACAGGATGAGGGTCAAAACATTGTACATTAATGAAGAGATGGAAACTGTTCCCACGTCTTGTCTGTAAAAGCGTTAAAACGTTAAAAGTTTATTGCTGGAGTAAAAATTCAAGTTTGTGGCAGTTTGTGGCAACAGGGATTATTTCTTCTTTTAGTCCATACATGCAAAGCACACTGTGAACTCTGTGAATATTAATATCAGAGGATAGTTCATTTTGAATTGGTTTAAAGAGGGAAGCTGGGTTTTGATTGTTTCAGCACCATGGACAGAGACTCTTAAATCCAAATCATCCAAAGTCATTGTTTCAGTGCAAAATACGAGTTATCACTCATAGCCGGGTTTGAAGATTCACGATCAAAACTGAATACACGGATCAGTCATAACATTATGACCGCCTCCCTAATATTGTAGGTCTCCCTTGTATACCTCCAAAACAGTTGTGACTCATCAGAGAATGGACATGGGCCTTCTGAGGGTGTCCTGTGGTGTCTGGTAACAGGATGTTGTTAGTGGGGGCCTTTGGGTCCTATGAGTTGAGGGGAGGGGCCTCTGTGGATCATCCTACAGACACTTGATCAGTTTGGGATCTAGTGAATTTGGAGGCCAGGTCAAAACCTTGTGCTTGTTTTTCATGTTTTTTTAGTTGTTCGTAAACTATTTTTGTGTGTCAGGCTACATCCTGCTGCCATCAAGGAGTGTCATTACTATGAGTTACTATGGGGTGTCTGGTCTGGTCTAGGTGGGTGCTACATGTCTAAGTAACATCCACATTAATGCCAGGTCTAAACGTTTCCCAGCAAAACGTTGTATTTATACAAGATGGTCAGTGGTCATGGTGTTGTGGCTGATTGGTTCACATGTACATAGTGTAGGTAGGAACATGCGTTTCTTTAGGTCAGAATGACTTCATGTATACCTGGTTATGTTTAATAAATCATTATAAAAGTTCCCGTTCGTGCACAGGCTTCATTTCCACCCCCACAGACAGTATATATACAAACAACAAATCAAATTAAGTGCTCAGGTGTTTTCATAAGCCTGGAACCATATGCCACCCACACAGCAGTATCTGGCCCAACATTGACAAAAAGGTTAAGTTTTGACACCCAGGAAAATGAGCAGACTGGGCTATTCAGGGCAGGGTGCCCTCGTCGGCTCTGTTTTTACAATAAATATGCAAATATGCTGATGCATTGCGTGTGTACTTTAATTCTTTTTGCAATCAAGATTTGTCCCTGCACGACCCCTCATTAGACCCGTCAGTGGGGAGACAAGTTCAGGTTTATCTGACTGTATCAAGGAACAACAGCAGTCTATTTATAGTGCCGTGCCCTTAATCGGTCACACGTATGTTTGAACCATTGTAAAACAATCACACTTATTATTAGACATCAGAAAGATCACCAGTGATCACTTCATGACACTGCTAGCATCAGATGTTATAATTTAGGCTTCTGGATGCATGGTTTTTGTGTATCTTTTATATAGTACATATCTGGAGCCTGAGTGAAGAATAAGTGGAATGGAAAATATTAACACTCAAAGACAGAAGTAACATCAAATTACACAAATCCAAGGCAAAGCCGCATTATCCTTTTGGGCAGCGACCTTTAAAATCCACCAATGACCACGAGCCGTCCGTGAGGAACAGCACAGACGACCAAAACGCAACCGCAGTCATTGAAAATAAACCACTGCCCCCCTCTTCCCCGTTATTAGTCGCCTCACAAGTGTGGTGCTGCAACATTAAAATACGAACTGTGATAAAAAAAAAAAATGTGCGATGAACTTTGAACATTTGCAGTGCAGAGGAATTCATTTTATAATGGTGTAATCAAGTGAAATCAAGCGATCTGCCCACGGTTTCAACTTAAGGTATTTACAGCATCGGCTACACCACTTCATGATTCATCAAAAACGTCCTAAAGTTTTAGCACGCAATATACAATACAGCTGCATTATATCAAACCAATAATACTATATGGGCGTCCTGATGAAGTTTTTATCAAACCACGCATGTGTTTTCCTCCTTAAGCATCTCTCCAAATAAATCAGATGGGAAGAAGGTGACACTGACAACAAACTTGGGTTTTATTGCCTCACTAAAGGCGTGCCGACTGGATGCTATAAAGAGCCTAAAAAGGAGAAAACTTGGGACAGATTGCATTAAAGCTTTATTAACGGATGTAATAGCAAAAGGAAAAGATTTACACAGTCACATTTTAAAGACTCCAATGCTTCCTTTCTCCCTGAATAGACTCTTACTTAGTGCAATAAAATGTACATTACATTCACATCATCACAGGCCTTAGTTCATATTCAGGTTTATAGGAATAATTTGACCACAGTAAAGGAACGGTGTTGGAGGTCTGGATGCTGTGTGTGGCGGCGTGCTGCACACATTGTTCATGCATTCATGCATGCGCGCATGCAGAGTTTGTTTGTGCGCGGTTCCATGTGAATTTGATTATGTACGTCTTTGTGTCTTCTGCATGGAAATAACAATAACATTATAACCCAGGGGAGCCTATTAAGGGTAGGCCTCACCAGCGCGGCTGCGTGTGTTTAAAAATAGGAGCCATGTGTTAGAGTGATGGCTGAACTTCCCCAGCGTACTCAGGAGGACTCAATTAAAAGGAGATATTTTTTCCTCCCCTCACCTGCAGTACAGGACTCAGGTGCAAGCTTCAAACATGGCACGTTTGTGTGTGGACTTGTATTACTCATGTTATGTAGACATATATTTTTTTATACAGTTATGGTATATGGTAAATCGATTTCTTTTAAGTCATCAAATTTGGAATGAAATCTTGGTATGTACAGTTGGGGTTAGGCTCAGTGAGGACAATGGTTCAGGTTAGATTGGAATTCTATGAACAGAGACCCAGTAAGATTCACAGTCAACTACAGCAAAGTTTATGCAAGAACATTGTCTAATTTCTGGGTTGGTGGCCAGATCCTGAGTCTTGTTGTATCCTTATCTGTTTCAGACAACTCAACGTAGATTCTCTAGATCAGACGGTAACATCTGGAAAGTAGCACCCTAACCCATAAAATTAAACCTTGTGGAAAGAAATAATACAGCTACATTTCCAACTACTATCAGCACAAGCAAGGCGAGGTGGTTAGCACTGATGCCTCACAGCGAGAAGGTCCCGGGTTTGAATTCATGGGCCGACTGGGTCTTTCTGTGACGAGTTTGCATGTTCTCCCTGTGTCTGCGTGGGTTCTCTCTGGGTGCTCCGGCTTCCTCCGCTCATTAGGTTAACTGGTGATTCTAAATTGGCCGTAGGTGTGAGTGTGAAGTGTGAATGGTTGTCTGTCACTCTGTGTTGGCCCTGCAATAGACTGGCGACCTGTCCAGGGTGTACCACGCCTCTGGCGAATGAAGATGAATCTTGTGACAACACAATGTTCTGCTGAGAAACGTTTGGACCTTGTATTTATGTGGATGTTACTTATGGCGCATTTCCACTAGCACGGTTCGGCTCGGTACGGCACGGCTCGGCGCGCTATTGCGTGTTTCCACTAGCACGCAGTACCTGGAACCGGGTACATTTTTGGTATCACCTCAGCCCTGGTTCCAAGCGAGCCGAAGCGTTACTAAAACGTGACGTCAGCCGACTGCCTTCCACTGATTGGCCGATGAGTGTCGTCACTGGAAGCGTCATAACCGCGCGACGACCGCCTAGAATGTAAATAAAAACAAGACGCGAGACAAGACACCACTTTTTACTGCTTTTTGACTTGGAACGAGATGGCTTCTCAGAAAAAATCCGCTCCTTGGTCGGTGGAGGAGGTCCAGACGTTCCTGACTCTGGTTGCCGAAGAACGGATTCAGAGGGAGGTCTTCCGGATTTGTACGTTGCTCGGCGCCGTGTAAATGACGTCACAGCGGTTTCGCGCAGCCGTGTTATGACGACCCCGCCCACGTCGAGGAGGCACCAGTTGTAATGGAAACACAACCAAACCGAGCCGAGCCGTGCCGTGCCGTACCGTACCGAGCCGAGCCGTGCTAGTGGAAATGCGCCATTAGACATGTAGCACCTATGTAGACCAGACCAGGCCCCCCCACCCAATGACACTTCTTGATGGCAGCAGCCATCCCCACCAGGATGCAGCCTGACACAGACACACACACACTAAAACGGTTTGGTCAGCGAGACAAGGTGTTGACCTGGCTTCCAAATTCAATAGATCCCAAACTGATCAAGTATCTGTGGGATGATCCACAGAGGCCCCTCCCCTCAACCCAGAGGACCCAACATTTTATTGCCAGACACCACAGGACACCCTCAGAAGGCCCATGTCCATTCTCTGATGAGACACAAATGTTTTGGAGGCACGAAGGAGACCTACACACTATTAGGAATCCAGTCATAATGATTGGTGTAAATACTGGCAGAATATAGAAAAAGAACATATGATGAATAGTGTCATTAGGTTAAAACTGAGCTTTGAAAAGATTTCTTCATTCCCAGATTTCCTGTTAAACTTCGTTAACTGAAGTTGATTAATTGGTATATCAGTTGATTGCACTTCTGGTGAGTTAAGGTGTTTGAATGAGCAAACGAAGTGCTTTCCGAAATCTAAAATTGGGTATTGGCACTGTTTTATTTTGAAAGGAGGCTTTAAAAAAAAAAAAAAAAAATCCCCCAAAATTGAACAGAATGACTTGACAGGAACATGAATAGTGGAATCCACATAAAGGTGTATTCAGCCCATTTCACTACGTAATATCCGACGTCTTTCACTGGCTGTACTATGATCCTTTAACAGGGTGCAGTGTGCTATCACAGCGGGACAGCTGTGATACCTTGTCGCCGGAACATGCTACCACAGTGACACCATGCTAATTCGACTGTCAGCATGTTCATTATAATACAAGAGAAAACAGGACAGAGACACATTCTGTTCTGGTAAAATCCAGCCATGATATCTGGTGCAGCAGCTCGGCGCTCAAACGCAGCACATTACAGTAATGACAGTGTTTCTTATCTTCAATATTGCACAGAGAAACAGCACGAAATTACTGGCAGTCAAACAGAGGAGGACAAATCAGAATGACTACAAATCAATTCCTCGTGTTGCTTTGTGTGTGTGCGTGTGTTTTGAATACCTCAAATGCAATTTTCTGTTCTCTTGAGCATGTGAAGCCACACATGATGACAATATGGGCACAACTAGGTTTTTCGTGTACAAGGAAGTTGGAGGCGTTGGTAAAACGTCACGTGACTGTTTATGTAAGTTTTAAGATGATGGAGGCTGGTTTATATATTAGCTCTCATCAGATGCAGTTGGTCTTCTGAGGTGAGCTGAATTAACTCAAGTTAGCTAGTTGAATGAATGTAAGATCATCATCTCAGTCTCTATTTATGACTATTAAAGCTGCAGGTAAGCCTTCATCTTATTGATGCATTTTCACCAGTGTTGTCAGTAGATTAAAATATTTAATCATGATTAATTTTCCATAGTTAAGAAGCGTTTAAAATTTAGAAAGTTTGTATCAGTCTTGTCAACCTCTCTGCTGTTCAGAGAGCTCTCTGCTTGGATCACAGCCCAGTTCACATCGACAGTAAATGAAAGTAAGTTGTCGAGAAGCGCCTGGCCGGACCTTGAAGCTAAACTTGCCGTTCAAAAGCCACATGTCTTTATCCGTTTCTGCTGCGGGGCGTATTACTGCCCTCCGCAGGGTAAAATTATTAACTACAACCACACTTTAGATTCTGCTTGCTTTCCACAGCATTACTTTTATGATTTCCCAATAAACAAAGTGGGCTGAGGTCATAATGACAGAACATGCGTGTGTTGATTGCAAATTCTTATTTTTTTTTTTTTTAAGTATGTACATCAACACGTAAACTTTGACAGACCTAATTTGTGCAGATTGAACCTGCCAATTTATACTAAAGCTAATTTGAGTAAATGTAACGATATCTATAAGTCAACAGTATTCCATCACAGTTTTATATTTTTTATTAAGGACCATTTTTAATAAAATCAAGTTGAGCCATAAACATAAATATTTGTAGCATGCGACTTATAAAATATACATAGAATATACAGCAAGAGAAGAAAAACAACTGAAGTTACAGATAAGCAGACTGGAAGTTTGGAAGACGTTCGGTACCCAGGACAATTTCAGTGTTAGTAAAGTGTTAGATGCACTATGTCTGATGGTTTAATCATAAGTTTTCTTGCCCCTGGGTATCTGTATTATGCACTTGTATGAGTGAGTTACTCATGTTATCACAGTGCAACCCTTGTCTTTTAGAACATTTCATACAAAAAAGCCCACAGAGAGGCTGGTATCTGAAATAAAATATATCTCAATATTGACATTTCTTTTGTCTGTAGGACTTGAAAGACCTGTTGTTTTCTTTTCCCATCAGCTGTTGATCTGTGCGCAGTAAGCGAAGCATCTAATGCACTTGTCTGTGAAATGCCAAAGCGGTTTATTTCCTCATGGGCAAACAGAAGCCCAGCACATACATTTTGCCAAAAGAGATTTAAATCTGTTCTACACTGGCTTTAAAGAAAGTGTCTCGTCTCACTGGGATCCATACCCCCCACACACAAATGGCTTCCTTACTTTGTGCTGCTTTTGCAAGCGGATGCATTATGCTGTTAATTTGGAGATGGACGCTCACAGCAACCAGCGGGACTCCACTTTGCAGCTCACACACTTGAGACTCAAATGGCATTACTAACTCTGTAATCTAATCACCGGCCAGTGTAGTAATGTGGTCCACAGCACAAGCCCTAGGATACTCCTGGGCATACAAGCAATTAATTAACTTAATTGCATGGTTCTCTTAATTGATTACCTTGTTATTTTTGCTAGCTTTGATAAGGCTGCATTGCACAGAGAGATAATGTAGACATAATGTGAGTATTAGCCCATAGGCAGCATTGGTTGCAGGTATCTCCGTCTTCCCTCCCTCTGCTCTCGACTCCATCAGTGAAATACCAAAGTGACCTAGTTGTGCAGCGAATGAGTAATTGATGTCAAATTATCATTCCATTATCATAAGCATAATTAGTTTTATTTATTAGCCATTAGCTCACTACATCCAATCCAACAGAAAAATGATAAGAAGCGGGAATGAGTGTGCGTGAGTGCTGCTGACTGGTGCCAGCACGGCTGAGCTGCACTAATGCCAAGATAAAGGCCGTGTAAGAACACTGCAAAGGGGTAAAATATGTCTCAGATCGGCCAATAATTGTCTCCTCTTGTAGAGAAATTAGAATGATAGCCCAGATCTCACTAATCTGAAAGTGGTGTTAAAAAAAAAAAAAAAAAATGGAAAGAGGGAGTGCACGTGCATCCTTCAGTGTAAAGGTTGGTGAAGCTATGAGCATTTATCAGTGGAATGAATTGGCGTCCGACTTGGCCGCATACGACAGTCACATCAACGTTGCTGTAGGGTAGGGCAGCCAGCTACCCTCTTTCCCCTCTCCCGCTCTTCATCCTCCACTCCCTGCTCCAGTTCTCCATTATCTCGCCACCTCTTCTCTCTGTCTTCCTTGTCTGACTTGTCCTAATCTCCCCCTCCCTCCCCTTCCGCTCACTCATCTCCATTCTGTTCTCCACCTCGCACTGTTCCTCCCTCTCCTCCGGTCTTCCCGTCCGCTGTGTGTATGAGGGATGACTCTTCCTCCTGGCCTGAGTATATTAGCTCCCCGACCTCACTCTTTCCTGACAGCTCCGACCTTGTTAGAGCAGGAGAATGAGATGTCCACTTTTACAGCAGAAAAAAAAAAAAAAAAACGGCAAATGCAGCTGTTGGATTTTTGTTTTTTTACCTTTCAGTTTTACCCTTGAAGATCGATGTACATAAAAACACCATCATCGGGGCATGATCGTTAAGAAAACAGCTGCCGGCCCCAAAACATCTCACTTCCAGACACAAACGTGTGCCTGATTCTTCCCTCGACTTATTTTGTCCAAAACTTTCTCTTAATGTCCCATAATGGTTTTGCGAGTCAGCGGCACCACCCACTTCACAAACACACCTTGATTGTTACACATCTTATAAAAAGCCAATTACCACACTCCATCATGCTCCATGGCACCATTAAATGAGCTCATTAAATACCTTTTAGGATTACAAATCAAACTAATTGCCAATTAGGATTTACCTAATTGTTAAAAACTTTAAGGATCCGGCGCTTTATCGCTCAGTTCGCGCCACTCCGCCGGGCAACATCTCGCTGAATACTTGTTTATCAGCCGAGCCATTCTGATGATGGATGCGTACAAGTAGAGCCAGCCAGGATCAGATTTTGATCTACTCACCGCTGTAAATACTACAGCTGAGGCAGATGGGGGACAGGTAGCGCAGTAACTAAAAAAAAAGTAGGTAAACTTATGTCTCTCTTTCTTTGAATTGTGTCAGCCATTGTACGAGGACAGCCGGTGTCAAGGTGACCTCAAACTTTTCATACTCGTGGCTCTCTCTTAAAGGGACGGCTCAGTTTCTTTGGAGCGGGGTTGTGTGAGGTACTAATCCACAGTTGGTGTATTACCTGCGGTGTGGTGCCCTACAGTTTGCAGAAGAATCAGAGGTTATTACTGAGGGTTATTCATGTTGCGTTTAAGCTCCCTATCTGTGCTCTGTGCTGGTGGTGTTATGATGCTGTTCAGTTTGCCATGTGAAGCCTTTCAGCTGTATTTTTCTCAATAGCCTAGACAAGGCTGCGAGAATATGAAGTATAGCACTTTAAAATGAGTAAATCGGGACAGAGCGGCGCAGGGAGAAGTCGTAGATAGGAAGGAAAAGTTGTGATTCAATTTGACATTAAAGGGATAGGTCGTTTTCTTTGAAGTGGGGTTGTATAAGGTGCTTCTGCATAGTCCGTGTTAATGCTACAGCAGATGGCGGGTCTGGTTTGGAGAAGCAGACAGGAGTGCAGGAAAATAAGCCAAGCAATAAACTTCTGTTATGTATCAGCAAAAGATGTTTTAGAGTCCTTAAACAAAGGCCACCCAAGAAACATCGATATCTGTTTAGGCGTAAAGCTAAAATGTGCTTTATTTTGCCTCTCGGAACAAAGACGTGACCATGGTCATCCATTGTTTGACTTTGGTATGTTAACACAACTTGAGGCTCATTTAAAGTACTGCGGGACATAGACTCTGTAACCTACACAGGTGTGGTGTGTCAGCGCTGTGTCTTTTTTTTCTAGTCAGGTTGATTTTTGTTTCCTGCTTCACTTTCAACCATGGCCACTGAAACTTTCACATGAATTTTGCTGAAGATGAGATACAGATGTTTCTATCTCTGAACCTCCTCAGTTAACGTTTACCCAATGTGATGTGTCTGTATTGATCGGATCCAAAACAATAAATTCGAAAATTGTGGCGATGGAGAAGCAGCCGGAAATACTAGCCAATCACAGTTCTTGCGGTCTGCCGCGGTCTGTAGCTACATTTCTGGGGAGTTAATGATCAGCTACGGCTCTAGGGTCTGCGTAGGGTCTGCGTAGGGTCTGCGTAGTCACCGTAGCAACAACGTGAAACTGACGCAGAAGCCTAAACCACCTATCAGGTTCCAAACTAAGGTGCACCAAAGTAAAGAGGAGTTTATGCCTACGTACATTTCCTGGGAGGTGCACGTCAGCTACGGCGCAGGGTCTGTGTGGGGTTAACGCAGAAGTATAAACCACCTATAACTGATTGATTTTCTGCAGGGTAAACTAGGGTTTAACTCTTATAACAGGATTCTAACACATATTTTTCTGATATCCAATACTGACCGTACTCACCATTTTATCTCAACTTGAAATGCAATTGAGGCGTAACCACATCCTTCCGCCATTAGTTTTGAGGCATTTGATCACAATTTGTACTCAATTTCACAGCTGTACAGCATCCAGTAGTTTTGTGCGAACCCTCGGGGGTAACATGTATTTCCATACAAGGTTTGGTACAAATCCATCCTTTTGTGGATAAAATTTCATTGGTGAATGAAGTTGTAGATCGAGCGACCACAGCATTGCCTCACCCAGACTGAGCGATGAAAACAAACCCAAAACGTTGGATTTAAATGTAGAATTAGATCTTGGCGGGTTAAACGCATTGTTTTCCAGCGCTCCCTCCACCGTGTGTGTGTGTTAAATGTCTTGTTACTTTACAGCATGATGTATCTTAACGCCCTCGGGCTTAGCTGTGGAAACACCGGCCTCTCTGAAACAGTGTGGCCATTTAAACAGAACAGTAAATCAAACTTTGCCACAGGGAATAGAGACCCATTTTCTTAGACTCTATCACAACGTATTGAGCATTTGCGCAATAAATGGACACACCTCGGGGTTTCCTCTAAATTTAGGGAATGGGGCCTGATAGAGATCTGTCTTAGGTGAACCATAACTACTACCCCTGCACCCAGTCACAAACAGCAGACCCCGACGCTGCTACTTCAGAAAACAATAACACTGCGGAACGAGCTGAACTATTGCCCGTTCAGCTCATGTGCAGGAGTTGACACACGCGGAGTAAAATATTCAGGAGGCAGCACTCACGCGTTCGTCCTAGTTGCATCTAAAAGGATCTGGCCATGCTCAGATTCCTTTTACAGTTCTAATGTGCTGTTATTTTCATGCAGACGAGGGCCTCATTTTGTAGCTGCTTGACTGAAGCGGGTTCTCTGGAAGGACAGAAAGCACACAGACGGTTTTATTTGTTGGCAGACGTGTGCTGCTGGGTGCTTGACTGTGAACTTCGGCAGCGCCCCAGAATACTTGACTGGAATAGTTCTCGTGGGAAAGGGCTGGTTACTTTGTCTTAAATGCACCTTAAAAAAAAATAATAATAAATTGCAGTCATAGAATCAGGAAGGATGAATTTTTTTAAAATAAATAAATAACTCTAAATGGAATCAGACCATTGGGTTCTTTTTACCGCCACGCTTTCTGTGACATGATATATTGCATGCACTTTTTTTTTTAATTCTTCACCTTCTTGCTCTTTTTCATCAGTTCAGTCTTACCATACAGGACTTTCTTTTTTAAGTCTACCCACTTGCGTTTCCGAATCCCAGCCAGAGCTTTTTGAAAACGTCGCATTCAGTCACGAGGTCTTTGGTGTCCTCCACGGCGGCGGTAATAGAAAACTATAAAAAGAGCCGTGTGTGATGACAGAGTAATAACCGTAGATTTAAACTGTGGCAGAGCGGGAGGCCTGTCCCAGCCGTAATGACTAATACAAATGCACGGCTATGAGCCAATAGACCGAGGTCAATAATTATTGTTTATTACCTTCATTACACGAAAACAGCAAGTGTTAATAAAATTGATCGTTTTGCATATGGGCGGAACGCCGTTGAGGAAATGGCCGCAATTGTGAAGTCCCTCTGCTTTGGTTTAGGATGAATGAACTCGACGGGCTCCCGGCATCGCATTCAAATTCAGCTATTGATTGTATGCTGTGAGTAATGTCATACAGCTTGCTATATGATGGGGAGACATGGGAGAGACATACACAGAGATGGATAGAGGATGTGAGGGAGAGCAGCTACACAGAGGCAAACAACCACGATGACTCATTCCAATACAACTAGTATCACAGTGATAGGCACGGGCGCTTGTGCGCGCACAAAACACACTAATTCAAAGCTATTTCCAGAGCGGAGCAGTTGCCTGCAGTGTTGCCGTGACTGGGTTGGGACCAGCCCCTTACAAATGGCTTGGAATGCTAATGGGCTCACAAATGGGTCAGGAAGAGCTAAATGAGCGCTAACTAGGCCTGGCTAATTATGAAGTAACCAAGTCTGCACCAAAGGCCAGAAAGGCCAGTGAACCGACTGGTTGTAGACAGGACGGCTGCTAATTAGCTTCTACTAGTACAGCTCCAAGTGGGTCAGTGTAAAAGGATGGCAAATAGATGGACGGCATCTACAGCACATGTCTGCATCTCACCTCTCTGTGTACTGCTTTCATGTCACCCATGAGAGGATATTTTAACTTCTCCAGCTGCCATGTTTGATGTTTCTAGTACTGTGAGCAAATGTAAATCTGGTGAGAAGAGAAAACATTTTACAATAAACATTTGATCATTTGGACTCCCTTCATAGTCCAGAAGTGTAATCCCTTTTCTTTCAGGTTAATTTGTACACACTTCCTTTAAAGAGTAGTCACAAGCTGTCGGCTCGTCTTTGTGATAACACTGCCACCTTCTGGTAAGGTCTGACCTACATTATGTAAAGAGAACGCCATACACAGGACTGTACGGGCAGTTCATAACATTTGCACCACTGCTTAATCAAGCAGATAATGAGCAATAAGATTTGAGGCCGTCGGTGTGAGTGTTTCCGTCAAAACCTGCGAGAGAGCGGCGAGTGGGGGGTGGCTCAGTATAAATATTTATGCCCGGCAAACAGATCAATGGCTATTAAAAAGGTCAAGGGCAGATGATGATGGATGCTGGCTGTACGTATTGATAAATTTTGACCGCAATAATGAATTACAAATGAACACGCGCTTGCGCACACACACAGACACAGAGCGGACCAAATGATTGGGATTAATTCATTGATCACGGTTAATCTGTCATAATTAATTCCATAGGAACAACTGTGATGAGAGCAAGCCTCCATTAAACAGATAAATTATTCAACATGAGGAGGAGGTGGACCCAAGATAAATGAGCCTGGGAGACTGGTGCAGCAGTCACAGGCTGAGGCTAATTACAATCTTTTCTTGGAAACTAGCACAGGTTACTTACAGTAATGCTTGTATGGAAGTACGACATAACTGTAATTGGAGGCTCGGGTTAACATAACAGTTCACGAAAACACTGGGGCTTCATTTCAGTTGACTTTAAATAAAGTTATCTAGAGACAGCGTGCCATAAAAAATTTGCCTGTAAGTTTATCCTTTGAAGCTTTGTCTGCATGTCTTCAGTTTTGTTTCTTTTGTCATCATTAAATTTAGCCCTAAAAATGTATTTCCAGATGAGTATTATGATCTAATAAACAAACTTGGACAAAAGGATTCAACGGATTATGCAACAATACATCTAGGGCAGGGTTTTTTCTTTTTTCAAACGCAAAAACTCTTGAGCGTGCACAACGTAAAAATATGCAAGGACAGTCTTTGTGCCACATTTCTAAATCCCCGCATACGCTCTGTTCAGTGTTGCACGACTCAGTCATCGGGAAAATTAACATATTGTGCTTTCGTCTGCACTCAGTCTGGTACCTGTAACATTTTGAAAAGCTTCAAGTTCAGTCTTTTGTTAAAGCACAACATTCACATCGGGCTTTAACATTTAGAATATGATTTTCTGCGTCACGCCGCGTGGAATCAAAGACGCATTTATTTCATCAACAATAATGTCCACCGAGTTGTGTTTTATTTACTTTTAGACATCTTTTACAGCAGGCAAAGGAATGGACACATACAATTATGTTTTGATCTTTTCTAAGCACTGGCCTTTTGACGTTAAAATCCTCGTTAGCAAAGTCCACTACCCCTGCTTTGCATTGATGAAATGCATGTCGATAACCAGACATTATCTCTTTACACTCCTAAATATTAGGAAATATTGGGTGAAATCATATCCTAGGTATTGCAATACGTGCAAGACCATTGTTGTTTTTTTGTTGTTTTTTTCCCCAACAGGTGCTTCTTTGTGGATGAAATCCACATAACCAGCTCTGGCTTCCCAACCTGTGAATCAGTCTCTTACGGTAAAAAACAAAACAATGAAATCATCAAAAAAAGATTAAAAAACAGAATGTACAGTACAGTACAGTAAAGCATTGGTATAAACAAACCACTGGTAGATGATAAACCCACACTCCTAAATCTGGATATAATGACTGCGACGTTGTAATGATCAGAAATTTATGCTGCGCTTTCGTTCAGACTTCCACACGATTCTCTGAGCAAACCTTTGTATATAGCACGGTGGAAGAGCTGTCATTCTTTCAGCCAAGGTCGAGAGACTGTGTTAGAAGAAGGTTTCTCTGCAGAGCGGACAGGTGGACTTGTTGCTGGAGGTGAACCATTTATACTGTAGAAAGAAAAAGGGGAATAAAAAGACTTTCTGATACAAACTGCAAACAGTTGGCAGTGCTTTCTGATATGATGACTGAAATGTGTACTGAATAAAATCTGATGATAAGAAATCTCACCAAACAAGCCGAGTGGAATTTCTTTTTGCAGGTGCGGCAAGCCTTCTTGGGCAGGGAGTAGTTAGAGCCATGTATCACGGAGAAGCAGATCATGCAGTCCTCTATTCCCTCGAAACGCTTGTCTACGTTGTTCTTCCACAGAGCCAGGCCCTCCATTATGCTGCCGTTCTGTCAGCACAAACACACATTACAATTTCTCCACTTATTTTTTCGCTGATCACTAAAATTTAAATATATTCTCAGCCCCCTCGGCATGTATTGCTCGAGAACAGCTTACTCGCTGCATCACATTTTTCTTGCGTTTCTACCTGATGTGTGAGGTAGGTGCTCAGCTGCAGCATCCAGTTCCTCCATTGCTGCACGGCGACGCCCACACGCCTCCCACTCTCTACAGCGATGGAGCCTAGCGGGTAGTTCTGCGGTAGCTGAATCACCAACTCAATGAAGATATCATCCACAGAATACGTGGCGATCACCTCCCGTGCAGCTGAGCGGGCCTTGACCTGAGGCAAGATAGAGACAAATGGTGCACTGATGTCACTGGGGGGCTTTCAGCCAAATAATCAAGCACCTGTAACACAGTTCAATGCCAGAATCCCACTTGATGAACTCAGTGCTTTACCCTTAAATGAGAGTTAATACATTTCAGTTGCAGAATCCATTTGTACCGCATCATTACACTGCAAATGCGAAGCAGGTGTTGCACCACAGGATTTGCTCAACTTAAATGTTTATCATTAGCTTTCTGCCACAGGCAAAGATGAGAAAGTTGGGCCGAATTCTCTTAAATAACTTGAAGTGCAGAGGAGCTGAATATGTGAACATCTTTTAGATAAAAATATGAAGATCTGACAGGTTACACTTGAGAACCACCCTCACATTTTAGCTTTTCAGGTCAAAACGACTGAAACTTTGAAGTCACCTCCTCACTTTACTTTCAGTTCTTCACTATACTGAATAAATGTGAAAATAGCAACTCTTCGTTTCATGTAGGAATATATATAAATAAGACAACAGAATGTGGCAGGCAGCACAATCTTCTACTATTAAATACAGAACCTGCCTCCAGTAAATCTGACATTGATTGACCGGTTTAGAAAATGACTGCTTTGCAGACATAATAGTAAAAAAAAAACAAAAAACTTTTGCTGACTTACAGTCATGCTGTCAAACATTTGAGTGCTGGCGTGCACAGATGAGATCTCCTGGGCCGAGAGAACAGGGCTGACGTATTTGATAGTGAACTTCTCCACAGCTGCGCTCACTCTCTTCTCCTGGCTGTTCCACCACAGGCGCACCATAGCCGGCAGGTCCTGGACCGTGCTGTAGTACACGCTGCAAGCCAGGTGAGGGAGCTCCCACTCGACGCTGTCGCTCTCTGCAAGCAAGAAGCACAGTTTGGTGAAATTAAAGCGTCTTTACATTTTACGGTACAATGGTATAGTCGTTGTTTTGCTTACTGTCAACAGCCAGACATAGGCTTTCTGTAAAGAAGGTTTTGTTCTCCCTTGTCTCTGCCCCCTGTCCTGGGTAGATGGGGTTCTCGGGCATCAGTTTGAACAGGTGGAGAAGGAGTTTGTTGAGGGAGCAGCTTTTCTTAAGGTACTGGGCATAATGGGCACGCAGCTAGAAATGAATCAGATACTGTAAATCGACATTTCTCTTCACATCAAAGCCCATTCTCCCCACAGAGTGCGACTGTCAACACGACAAAACCAGACGTAAAACGTGCTAAATACGTCTAAATATCTGACCATGAGAGGCACGGCTTATCGAGACTCACGTGGGAGGGTGAGGATTTAAAAAAAGTGAGAAGCAGTTTCCAGGCCAGCAGGTATCCCATGATGCAGGAGTACTCCACGCTGAGGGGCTGGACCACTGCAAACTCTCCCACTTGAACCGTCGCCAGGATGTTGTCACACAGCTCTTCACAGGTCGACAGGAGCGCCATCAGAGACGCTGGAGGAGAACTGAGCACAAATATGAAAGAGTTATTTAAAAAAATTACCGTACAAAAAATAGTTTTGTCTTAAATGAAGCTAACACGAAGCTAACTTACAGACACGGTTCATCTCTATCATCCTCAGACTTATTGTTGTCTCCTTCTCCATCACATTTGGGCAGGTCAGGCATGACCCTGTAATGACAACAATCATTCTTTAATTATAACTGTTCACTTCAGACCCATGATTGCACTTAAATTTAAACAAAGACGAACATACTTTTCTAGCAGGTGGTAGACAGAGATCTGCAGAGGCCTGGCCTTGAAGAGCAGCAGAGGGCAGAAAGTGTTGAGGAGTGTCTGAAGGGGCTCGGGCAGGTTCGTCTTCTGGTCTGCAATGAACCGTGGTGGCAGGGAGTTGTTGTTCAACTGCAGCACAGGCACATATGTCAGAGCCACACCGACTGACTGCAGCACCGCCAGAGGGAACACCGGGTCATCTGGTTCAGTGAAGGCTTCTGTATCAAGACAAAGAGAAGGACCGTGACTAAGGAAACCAGGCACATATGAGACAGGTTTTTCTTTTCTTTTTTGTAAGTAAAATTTTGAGGTTTTGTTAAGAAAAATACATGTGCATTTTGTTTAAATAAAATGCTGAAGTATCACAGAAATGCTGCACTTTAAGCAGAGCAACAAGGATCAGTCTCCCTGACACAGTAAAAAGAGCTGCAGAAACACTTCTCCAGACGTATTTAACCTCAGGTCAGTCCCAGACCGTGTGGATAAATGTGCCACTGGGTTTATCTGGACAGAGAGTAACAGGGATCTGCTATAAATTTGATGTGGCAGTCTTCTGGGCAAGAGGTATGCTCTACAAACAACCCTATAGCATATCATTTGGTGATGAGATTTTCTATCTAGAACCCAATCAACATGTACTGAACATATTCCTAAGAGCAGGATGCGCATGCACACATACGCACACACACTCAAAAACATTTTGCTTCCGACTACGATTGCAGCTGATGTGGGCAAACAACAACTACAGTGACACTCAAAAGTGTTCCCTCAGAGTTTTCTACATTTCTGCATAAAAACGAATCAAAAGGGCAAGTTTTCTGAACGTAGACAGAAACAGAAAATATTATACTTGAACATTTATTTATTCAAGAAAATATATTGCTTATCCGTGCAAAATCTAAGGCAGTATTCAGTATTCAGTTTTCAAGGCCAAATTAGAGTCCATCTGTTCAGAAGCGTGTCCAATCAACGTAATGAGGTGATGTTCAGAGTCGCTCTTTTTGTTTAAAAAAAATAATAATATCAAGGCTTTGTCTCAGTTTGATGTTCACAACACAGTTTCACAGTTTCCTGAGGAGTTCAGTAAATGAGCTGCTGTTGATCATCGGGCTGGAAGAGGTTACAAAACCATCTCTAAAGAGTTTGGAATTAACAAATCCAGTCAGACAGACTGTGAACAAACTGAGATTTAAGACAACTGTTACAGGCTTAAAGTTTAGGCTTCTCCATCAACTCGAGGCCGTAGCTACGGCGACAGCCCAGACCCACTTGGTTGTAGTGCATTGCCGCTTCAGTTTCCAGCTGATTCTCCATCTCAGCAATTTTCGAATTGATTGTTTTGGATGAATAAATATGGAAAACACTGAGGAAAGGTTTACTGAGGTGGATACCAACATTTGTATCTGTTGAGTGGCTAACCAGCAAAAATCACTCCAAAAGCAAGACACATAATAGTCAGAGAGGTCTCAAAGGAATCCAGGGTAACGTCCAAGCATCTAAAGGCCTCTCTCACATTTGTTAATGTGTCATGTTCATGAGTCCACCGTCACGAGAGCAGAGAACAACCATGGTGTGACAAGGACAAAGCCTCTACTCTCCAAAAAGAACATTTCTGCTGGTCTGCAGTTTGCTAAACATCATGTTGACAAGCCAGATGAGACCAAAGTATAATTGTTCGGTTTAAATGTCATGTCTGGACTCAACACGGCATCACAGCATCAAAACTTCATCCGACTTCATCCAAAACTTCAGCAGACTCGTACCTCATAGTCTGTTATCAAAACTTCCTGAAAAGAAAACCCTCATACACACCTGTGATACTGATAGGCAGGGGCAACAGCAGGTTGAAGATGCCCTCTATGAAGAAATCTGACCATTCATTGGTCAGTTCTGATGGCAGCTTCTCTAGCACGTCAGAGGGAGGTGATGCGAAGAACTGATTCAGCTTCACTATCAATGTCGCACTCTCACACACAAACAACTGCACCCATGGGTTCCAGAGACTGCTCACATTCTCACTGGCAGTCTGAGTTTGGAGGCAAACAAAGGTCGGGAGAAATGGCAACATGGAGTCATCAAAAAAGACTTTTTTTTTTGTACAATCATAAAAAGTGGCAAGCCAAGCAAGCCGTTCTTTGCTCGAGATGACAAAACATCACAATAATATATATAAGCTATGTCTCACCTCCAACCAGGCTAACATAGAGCAGAGCAAGAAGTCCCACTGGGTTGTTCCAAGAAGAGTCGGAAAGTAATTCACCAGCCATGAGAGGAAACGCATCATCTCCACAGTCAGGTTCAACTGTTCTGTAGTTGCTGCAGACAAGTCACTGAAAGACAAAGATTTGACAAATGCAGCTATAACAGTAGAAAAAAAATAGCCAACATTATAAACGTTTGTATGATAAAATTACCTGCTAAACAGAAACCAGTCCTCCTTGCTGTTCCTCCACTCCATCACAGTGGCCAGGATTGCCTGCACAACCTCATCCTCTACCTCTGTGTTGGCTTTTAGACAACACACCAGCACTGCCAGACACCCGTAGACATCTGTGAACACGCAGCCAAAAATGATTATCTGAGTCCATCTAAGTCCATCTATGCATTTGTGTGTGTGTGTGTGTGTGTGTGTGTATTCTCACTGTCGTTCTGTTCCCAGTTGACTAATCCAGCAGTGGCCAGAGCGACAAGGGTCTCTCTGTCTTCTTTTTTCATGTTCGGGCAGAGCACCTGGAGTGTGCTCAGTTTGCTCTGAGACACTGGGAACAAACTGATCAAACAGAAACTGTTTTCAGTACACAACCCAGTAGAAAAAGAGAAGCTATATAACGACTTTAACAGTGAGATTCAATGCTTTCAAATGTTTTGAGCTGAAAAATGACTGACCTGTCCGCGCTTCCATAAAGCTTCCTCACAGCTGCACTTTCACTGGCCGCCAGGATGTTGGTGTTGATGTAGTTTTCCAGAGTCAGAGACCACAGGCCTCCATCTGTCACTGACCTAAAACAACACAACGCCAGTGAGCAATTATGAATTATCACCAAGAAGTTAAAACATGTTAAGATAAAATAGAGCTAGAATTAATTCAGATGACAAATATATTCATTCATTTACAACTTATTTGATGTAATAACATTCCTCTCATTAACGTGCCTCCACAGACTCACACAACTAGCTTTATTACATGTACGGATCCCACTGTTTGCATTTACTCTCCAAAAAACTAGATTGATCTGTCAGGCATGGATGACTGAACCTCACCTTGAGTAGAGTGTTTCTAGCAGGGTTTTCACTGGAACCTGACGGTGGAGTCCTTCTGACAGCCCCCAGTCAGACAGCAGGTTGTGATAAGCAGACACTACTGCAGGGCTGTAATTTAGCTCCTTACACCACTGCAGCGCATACAGCAGTTCTGAAACTGCAAAACAAAAACATGCATAACATATTAAGGTACAGATACAACAAAGTGACATGAAAGAATTGCGTGGGAACAGCAATGAGGCATACTTGACATTGCATGAATCTGGTTGCACTTGAACACACCACAAAGACTATGTGTAAAAGCCAGCTAGCACATAGCATCTGTGCTGGCATGAAAAGGAAACAAATATATAGCAGTAGTCTATATGATCTTGTCATGATGAATATATTTGTGTTTCTGAATGTTTAGATTAGACAAAGCTGTAAAACAATAAGACCCTTCCGTGCGTGCCCTTTCAATACACTGATGAGTTAACCAGAGTGATCACCCTGACTGACTCGCTCCACCATTCGACAGGCTAAATAAGCAGACAAGCGGCCGATACCGCAGAGGCTTACTAAAGTGTTAATACTGGCCAATGAGCAACTTGGCTTTAACACAATATACAAAATATGTCTTTCCATTCATCACAAATCTAAAACAAAGTAAAAGTTTAAGTACCTGTATATTTAAGGTTTGGTAGGGGTGAAGGACACTCTGCCTCCTTTTGGTCACATGGTCTGGATGCTGCAATCTGGGCCACCCTCCCCAACAGGGCACAGGCACATAAGTGAGCTGGCAGCTTGTTTGACAGCTTAAACTTCCAAATCTCTATGGAGGATTTTTCAATAACTCCTCTGTGACGGCTAGACAGTAAAGGGTTTTTAATCCACTGAAAGGAAAAAGAAAAAAAAATTATTTGCTGCACAGAATTTAATTAAATCCGAGTCCTTGCATTTCAAGTCATTTAAAAGCATCGCATGGCAGTGTTTGAATTTTCCGTTAGTAGAGATGATATACTGGCTCACTGACCTGAGGAGGTAGGGCCTGTCTGATTTTTGTCCATTCTGTCTGGCTTGGCGTCAAGAGGGAAAAGAACTGGCTGAGGACGGGGAAGGTTTGATTGCAGACAGAGCTGATGGTCTCCACCAGGCTTTGTACAGCCAGAACTAGAACCTGTAAACTAAAAAAATACAACAAACAACAATAGTCAATATTTTACAGAGGGCGTACTGACAATCCAATTTTTATAAAAACTGTCGGCGGGACATCTTTGGTTACCCTTTAATATCCAGAGACACAGTGAGAAGCTGCTTCGTCACCCAAACAGCAGCACTGTGCAGGAAACCCCCTTCCAGGATCTCATTTTTACAGTGTTGCACCAACGACTGGACTCCAGCAACACACACCTTCTTCAGCTTATCTAAAAGAGAGTCTTTCAAAGCAAAAGCAACAGATTGGTTATTTCCTCATCTCAGAATATGTTTTTTTTTTATTATTTTCACTATTTCACATCTCACCAGACAGGTGAGTGTGTGCTTGGTCCTGGGCAGTGAGCTGGAAGACAGTGAGCAGGAGCTCCTCGGCAGAGAGTAACAGAAGACAGTCTTGCACGGTGGAGAAGAAAGTGGAGGCCACGTCGCAGATGAAGGAGATGAGAGGCTCCATGTTGCCTGCATCTGACAAACCCTTTGCCTCCGAGAGAGTTGCATGGAGCTTCTCTAAGATCTTCTCCATGTACACCTCCCCTATCAGAGACTCTGAGCATGGAAGACACAACAAAATAATGATTTTATAGTTTGGGGACAAGAAATGCACACTTGTGCATCTAGACAACCACTAAAAAAATGTAACTGCTGGTTTGTGCTCACCATTATTGTGGTTCTGAGAGAGGACCAGGCTAATAAGCTTCCAGCTGTGGCTGCTTGTGGAAGAGGTTGGACCATGGGAGCTGCTCCCCACCATGCACAGTTCCTCAGTCAATCCCAGGAGCTGTTCCCCGAGGACTGAACCTTTCAGCCAATCACGACAGCTCTTCAGAGTCTCAGGATCTTTACACACCTGACAGGACAGGTAGCAGAAAACAGAAAACTCACAGTTATAACCATGCATATTTGATGTACGGGTAACATACACTGAAAAAAGTCAATGTAAACTCAATGACACCTACCCTCTGTATAATCTGAAGGATAATTCCCCACTGTAAACCCATCTAGAAAGAAGAGAGACGGGTGTGAACGTCAGAAAACAAACAGTAGCAATGGAGTTGAACCTACAACAAATGACAAGAGAACCCGTGTTACCGTGGTGATGTGGTTGAGAATGCGGGTGGTCTCCTGTCGGCTGCAGCAGTACAGTGAGCTGAAGACCATTTCCACCAGGTGTTCAGTGTCTCTGCGCTCCTTCTGAGCCAGCCACATTACCACAGACTCCAACAGGAACTGCATTGCTGGGTTTATCACGATCACCTCATCCCTCTCATGGCTGTCCTTTATATTATCATCCATTTCAACCAGTGTCTAAGATAATCACAGTTTGGAGGCAAGAATGTAGAACGTAAGAGAACTGTAAGACCCGTTTCAAGCCTTAAAAGACTATTAATTAAAAATTACTTAATATTGAAACAAAGACAATTCATAGGGCATAAACAGTAAAAAACGACTGAACTGCAATTGTAAAATGTAACTTACACTGAAGACTTTGGTTGTGTGGAAAGACCGCAAGAGCAGGGAGAGGAAAACGAGATGTCTCTCTGAGTTTTTCTCATTCACATGCACCAGGCACAGCTGTGCCAGCTGACACACGACATCTTCAAAATGCTGCGTCTGTAGGGACCCAAATGCCTTCTCATTCACAAGCTCTGACACAGTCTGCGCAACACCATCCCCATCAACTCCAGGTTTCTCATCGTCTTCGGGCTTAAAGGAACACATTCTGACAGATTTCTTCTTCTGGACGTGCTTTTTGTTTACTCTCTCAGGATAACGCATCACCTGGAGAAATACAAGAGAAAATAAATTTGTTTTATCTGTGGGACTTGTCCACTTTAAGACATGAACTGCTCTGACAGGCATATTGATCTGCTTCATTCTTAAAAAAAATTTGAAAGGTAAAAAAAGCAAAAAGGAAATTTCTTTTGGGAACATGTCTAAGATGGATTCTCTAAAAGTTAACTCACCTGCAGTAAAGACGCCACCCCTTCCAAAACCTGCGGATCTGCTTCCTCGTTGTCAACATACCGCACACAGAGAAGACCAAGGTCTTCCCAGAAGTCTGCTAGAAGTCTTTGAAAGACATCCTTGCTGTCATTTGCCTCGTAATCACTGTTCAAACCGGCCCTCTTCTCCCAGGAAATGAGCGTTTCAGTGACCAAAAGGAAAAGTGGACCATTCTGAAGGGACGGATTTCTAAGAGAGTTTTCTAACAGCGGCAGGAGCTAAAAAAGAGATAAACGAGAAAGAGAATGAAAGAAAGATCTGGACTACATTTGACATGAGATGGAAATCATGCATGTCTGTGTGATCTCACCTGTTGTGAAATAAGCATGGACCTTAGTTTCCCCTGGTCGTGCTCTTCCTCTGTATTCTGCAGCATGCAGTATCTCAAGCACTCGACAAAAGATGTAACTATAACAGCACTCTCTGACGGGCTTGTCACTGCACGCTCACTGGAGAGACACAAGAATTATGTTTTACAACAGGAGGAGCAAGTGTCAAATTTGATCTCAACATGCTATATGCTAAATTCAATCAGTTAATTAAAACTGCATGCAATCAATGAATTACCATCTACTTTCTTCTAATATTTTAATATAATACATGAATATTGATATGAAAGGGTTGCTATGAACGATCACCCAGCCCAAGAAGACACACAAACAAATTACCCTTGTGTGAATGCGTTGAAGAAGGTGGTGTAGAAGTCCAAGTTCGGCTCAGTGACCTGTTGGGGCAGTTTGCTGAGGAGCGGCATTAGGTTGGGGTGGAGTGCTTTAGCCATGCCTTTGCCGCCCTCTTTCAATAGAGCCCAGAGTTTGGGTAAGAAGCCTTTCTTGGCATTTACATGTGTCCAACAATCCTGAAAGAATAGAACTCCAGATTAGATTGAACCCAACTTATAAATGAAACATATCTCCTCTTCTGTGTTTAACTGCTCTTTGCTCTACTTGTTAACGCTACAGTAATAATGTAGAGAGTAGGCAACATTACAGGTAATATAAAGGCATCACTGTTTATGTGAGGTCATCTTTTCAACACAAGCTTACAGGGATCGAAGACACAACGTGTAGAACAGCTTCCCACACAGGAGGCAGCACAACAGGATCTGTATCGTCAATACTGAGGAGAACAGCTGGACAGAGTCGAGCTGTTTCGGCTTGGACCAGTCCCGGAGTGAATTCACATAGAGCGCACACCATCTCAAAAAATGCCCCTCTCACCTGTGGAGCAACACATTGGAGTCATTACTGAAATATATGCACAGCTGCATAGCACAGATATAAATTCTCTGTAACACAAGATAAAGTCATGCAATTTATCAAAAATAATGTCGCTGAAAACATTCCCGGTGCCAGTACCTGTGGCGTCTTGTGTTTGCTGTACTTCCAGAACTTCCCAGAGTTAACAAGATGTGCTAGTCTTTCCTCCAGGGCCTCCCTGTCATTCTGGGTCAGCAGGGAGAGCAGCCTCTTTACACCCAACAGAGAACTGGTCAGCATTCGCATATACTTGGCTTCTCTCTCTTCTTCTGTCACGCTCCTCAAGAACAGGGGAAAGCTCATTAAAGACTCATAATATTATCACTGAGCCACACACGGACAGGGAAGCTATGGTGAGCTTAACTTACTGTGGGTCGCTCAGTGTTTCCGCTGTTTCCTTTAACAAAATATCTTGGAATACCTGCAGTATGAAAACAAGAGTTGAATGTAAAAAATAAGCGCACAGGGTTACAACAAAAATCCCCATGGCCACACTGAGATGTCTACTCACATTAAGAATCTCATCCTTGCAGAAGCTGAGAGCCTCAGGCTGTTTGGTGGGTGAGAAAGCAGCCTGGAAGGCCTGGCACGCGGCAGAGGCTGCAGGCGTGTAGGTGTCACACTGAGACAAAATCCAGTGGCCCATCAAGCTCTTCAAAAAGGGGGCCAAGCTCCGGCGCACTTTTAGCACCAGCTGTTCAAAGGCCTGCTGGGTAGCCTCCCTAATGCGGCGATCGTGATCCTGACAGAGATTACAGTGAGACAAAATTCACCTAACCTAGACAAACTCCAAACTCTAAACTCGATGCACTCATATGTTTAAGTCACACGAGTGCTGTTTAAAGGTTTTTGTGAAAGTATGTGTATGTATGTGCATGTGAACCGGTTTTCTGTATCATGCGTGACTCTTGAGCAGCAATGACAGCAGCTAAACATTTCCAGGAACTGTTGATCAGTCGCTTACAGCAGCTTGGAGGAATGTTAACACATACGAAAGTTTAATATTTTTGTTTTATTTGTTCAGTTGCGTTCTCCGTGTCTACAAATCTTCTCATGTTGTGAACTATTTTTATGCAGAAATGTGGGTGCAAAGCCCTTTAAGCAGCACTGTGAGTGTTAGCTTTATTCTGAGTCTCTGTTCAGAGATCTCATTAATTGAACATATATTCAAACAACGGAATGATTTACACTTGTGGCATGCTAAATGAAATAAAAATACATTACATAAATCATACTCACCACAGATATCTTGCAGTAAATCCTTGGCCAGTATGGTAAAACCCCTTTAACGTCTTCAGCATCCCGTTCCTGACACATGGACCCAAAGTCCTGAACAGCCTGAGAATATCACACATCATCAATAAACACACTATCATGTCACTTGGGTTTTACTCTAGAGGTTGGTGTCCTTCTTCACATTCATTGCCACTCAGTTAGCTACAGACTAAGCTCAACTCACTTTCAGTCTGGTAACAACATCCCTCTTGGAGAGTTTCCTTAGCACCAGGCGGAAATCAGCATCCACTAGGTTGTCTATGTCCTCCGCGCCGTGGACTGCTGGAACATAACTGAGCTCCGAGGAGAGGGTCGAGCCGAAGCCCACGAAGCCGGGTATGACACCACCCTCCCGGGCCAGCACCTCAGCAGCTCTCCCACTACTGGACGGCTAGTTTCAAGAAAGACAAGAGTAGTTATGATGTAACAAAGGCAGAAATGTTAGCTAGTTGTAGTCTACCAGCCGAAACAACACAGCCAAGCTTGCGTAAATCTGAAGTTTACATTAGCTTGTGCTCGCGTGCTAGCGACGTTAGCTACTTAGAAACTGTAACTTGGTACAAACTTACCCGAACATTTCCCTTTGTCCGCTGTTTGTTCTTACCCCCCATGGGTACTTACTATCCTTTTAAAAACTATATTTCTTCTAGTTACGTGTTAGTCACAAGTGCTGACGGCATTAAATATACAGAGTGAAAACTAGCGGTCACACTTCCGGAGGTGGATACGTCCTATCAACGCCTTTCAAAATAAAGTGTCGTCGACACAAACGTGTACCCTGACAACAGTGTCCAAATATTAAAACGCGTTCAGATCCAGAAGACTACATATGGTTTCACTATTTTTATAGGTCCTAGTTAATCCTGATTACTCTCAGACTCTCCTGAATTATGCGCACAAGTCTTCATTCACAATCAAAAATGTCTCATAGAATAAATGAATAATAACAAATGATATGTTTTAACACATTTTACTGATAAAAGTCGTAGACGTCAGTACAATGTTAATACTTGACATACGAGGCTTATTATTTACCTACTTCTTATTTTGTTTTTTTATGAAGATGAGATGTTCTACTTCCGGAACGGGTTTCTTCTTCGTGTCCGTTTGAAGTAAAACCACAAATTCGTTGCTGCCCTCTATGAACATATAGCAGACAGAGCAGCTGTGTAAATCGTGAACTATTCATTTACGGACAAAGTTCATTTTGTGCATGTGATGTTGCGAGGGCAAAGTTCTTTTAGTGTGCTCTGGGCAATATATATCCCAAGCATTTTATTGGTACAGAGTTTCTGACCATAACATTTCTTAGGAAATTGAAATAATAGGACATGAAAGCAGCAACATTTTTTAGTTTAACTCTTTTATTGTGTAATATTAAAAAAAAAGTGAAAAAGAAGAGAAAAAGACAGGAGTTTTAAAAAAGATGCCCTTTGACCTAGTTTTCAGTGCAAAATGAATTAAGAGATCTGAGATCTGTGTGGTTAGAAAATCAGCTGTAAGTAACTACTGTGGGTATTTCTAATCTTAAGGCTTCATGATATACACAAAAGCCACAAGAACTCAGAAAAAAAGTAAAGTAATGCTGTGCAAAACCTTTAAAAATGTCACAAATTGTCTCACAAAGTGGAGCAAACACATCGCCTGTTCAAGGACTCCAGGTATGAATCCGGTTCCCTAAAGTGCCCTTTAAATGTGCTCTGCATATAAAATATATTCAGTGAAAACCATATGGGAAGAAACCCAGCACAGACAACAAACAAATCCAGCAATTTAAAAATATTTTAATAGATACCCCTATTACATAAATCAAAAACACTGTTGCATTACATTTCTATGACAGATTTGGATAATATATACAACATCAACTTTATACTGTAGTTTTTACAATCATGGCTTCTGCTATGGAGGTCTGGTGTGTCTAAAGCTGGATTGAAAAACTGAGTTCACAATGTGAAGTAAACAATCTGGCAATTCAAATAACTACAATCAATATGATGTGTACACAGGCAGATGTAATGAATTTACATCTGTAATGACTTTTCTATAACAGTGTATGAATGAAGCGGTTGTGAATGGTCCATGTTAAAAAATGAAATGCACTAGTATAACATTGATTATTTATTATTTAAAATACCCACTTTTCGGATAACAGATTGTTATTGCTCACCAACAAAAAAAAAGTCAAAAACAAAGACTGAGCTGTGTGCATTTTATTCACAGGTCACAGTAACTTCAAGCTTCAACGTGGAACTGAATTCTCCAGTAAATATTGATCCTATCGATATGAATATTAAGTGACGGTGCTCAGCTTGGAATATTCAGAAAGTGTTCATAAAAATACCAACAGCAAAAAAAAAAAAAAAAAAAAAGTTTATTATATATCTTTATGTGAAACAAGCACATATTTAACTTGTCTGGGTCTGCTTAGACTTAACATCCGTGTAAACAAACTATATGAAAACAAAGCCAGGCAGATGGCTCGGAGTTAGTTTGCACAGTTACCAGCAGGCCATTAGTAAAATTCAGACAGTGTGGAAAAACGGTTCCCTCCAATCCACTGCACCATCAAAGTCCCCTCCCCGAATAATCTCTTCAGATTGTAGCGCAATATATGCCTACATTTATTACATGATATAGACCTTTTATAGATTTAAAATATTATTTTTTTCTGAAATCATGAGGAAGAAAGATGTTCATCAACAATGTGCAATCAGGTTACTGCTCTGCAGCCACCTTCAAAGATTTACTAACAAACAAGTACAGATGGATTGACTGCGCATCCTCAGGTGGATTTACTGGTATGTGTTTTTAAATTAAATTAAGTTTTAATTACTTTGCAGTTACCAGGTTGCGATAAAAGATTTAATTTTGATCACAAATAACTTGGTCCTTGATGCTTTTCCTTTAACCTCTATGTATTTATAAAGGTGACTCACTTCACTGAAACTATTAGTGTAATTACGATAAACTCTACAAATCTAAGGACAATTCAACCACATTTAATGTTTTTCAATACTTGACTGAAACTAGGACTTTCCCCGTTCATCGTTTTCCATCCAGACACATATCCCATTGCTACTAAATATTTGAGAAGGCTACATACTTGTACATATCCTCAAATTCTTTCTGCTCTCAAGTCAGGTATCGCTGTGTCCATCCGTCCCAAAAAATGAGTGAGTTTTACCTGTGGTGTGAACCCAACCATTCAAATAAAATAAAAAAGGGTTCAGTTAACCAACAGGTAACTGCCAACATCAAGAACGAATACAATTAAATGGCAATAGGAATGTGGCTGTGTCCTAAGCAAACTCAATATACTTGAAAATTATAATTTTTTTGTTTTTTGAATGAACTGACCCAACTGCTGCCAGATACAAACTGACACGATGGCAAAATAGGACTAAGAATTATGTGGCTTTATGTTGTTCCTTCATTATTGGGGTTTGCTTTGCACAAATAAAAAATTTTCATTTGGGATTTGAATTTGTCAATGAAATGATGCCTTTCATTTTGTTTTCAGTTAGCAGTAAGTGCTAGGACCTCGTCAGTAAGTGTGCTTGTGCAACACCCTGCTTTGAACAGATTTTGGGCTTTTGCACCCCCATATCACATCCCATGCCTTCACAAAGCAACACAACTTCCAAGCGGTCATATTAAATTAAGCAGAAAGAACAGCCAGGCTGTCCGTTTCCTGCTGAGGTAACCCCTAAAACTCCTCCACAAGTCAAGACCCCTGGTCACAAAGTCATCCAAGTTGGATGTCACCTCCTGGTGGAAGCACTGTTTGGCAGGGCACCGTGGTGTAACGGGGGTCCAGCTTGGGAAAAAAGCCTTTAAAGTCCTTCGAGGCATCAGTCCCGAACACATCCAGCACCTGTCGGTTCATCAGAGCAAACCTGGGAGAAAAGGACATGTTCATTTGACTAACTCTCAAACCAGGCTTAAACGGCTGACAGGTTTCACAGCACACAGTCATACCTGCCCTTAGTTAAACGCAGCAGGAACTTCCAGTATGAAGGCCTGAGGTTCTGCACTTCCATCACTGCCTGCGTAAACACAGCGAGTCATACATTATATTCATTCTTGGCTAAAAATAAACGTTAGAGAAGTATATTTATGTGAGCGGGTACGAGCTGTGGGATCAGGTGTTACTTACAGCTTGGAAACAAATAGCAGTTGAGACGGCGTATATGATGGTGTCTGCATGGGGAAAGTAAGGGAAGTGGCCGGACTCGATGCCCTTAAAGTACATGGTCTAAAGGGATACATTGAATGTTATGTTAATCATGAACAGGGCAGTACAGATAAGCTTCAGATAAACAGACACAAATAGTAACATGCTACACACGTGCAAGTCACTTGTTTGGTTATAGCTCTAGTTACATGCAGAGACCCCACAGTGAATAAAATAAACCACACTGGTTTATTAATTGACTGCTGCATGTATGTAAATATACAGTAGCCACATCACTGCAGTGCATGTAAAATGCATCCACTAAATGAACGCAGAATACTAAATCATCATTAGACCGTAGTTCACGGGTTCCGAGATCACTGCAAATGCAAAATTAATATTTCCTACTGTTGCCGCTTCACATCAAAACTTTTAACAAGCAACACATGAGTTGGCTTTTCTTATGACGTAGTTGCTACTAAAACATTGTTTCTTGTTGTCATGGATTACTGGAAAAAGAGGGAGCGGCCACAGTGAGCTGTTATCGACGAGCTGCAGGCAACAGGCTCCACCTCCTACTCATAAACTCGTTTCACTGTGTCCTGCTGTTCACAAAACAAAATCAGTCGCTCAAAGAATGAAAAAGTCGTTTGATTTGCTGCCCTCGGATTTTCTGAACTGTAATAAACCTTCAGCTAAACCTTACGCTTCTGTTTTACTTTCTGTATATTTTCTTGACAAAATGTTCTCCTTACTATGATAAGTATCAGTTGTTGCTGTGATATGATATTTGAGTTCATCTATTGCTCTATTATCTATAGATAGATAGCTTTTCTTTTACCTCCACCAGCTTAGAGAAGAGATACATGGATATCGTTGTGCTTTTGTAGAAGAACATTGAGATACCAGCCAGGAAGCCTTGAGGGAAAGGAGAGAGGGGAGAAGAGACAGTTGTCAAACAGTGTACATCAGCTACAACGTGACAAAATCCCTGGGAGGACTGCTCTGCAGGGACGTTATTTGACACAATCCTGCTTTTACCAGCTATCAGGGCGTGGAGATCATCATCAATGTTACGCAGCCAGCGCAACAAGCAGCTTGTTCCCTGGGCGAAAGATAAAACACAATATAATACTTTTAATAAAACCAGGTCAATTAAAACAGGAAGAATATATGAGAGGTTCAAATCAAACATGTGAGAAGGAAAGCACAGAAAAGTGCATACTGTTTTTGGGACAATTGTTTCTAAAACTTTTTGCCAGATGAAAACACCAACAAAATGATTGTACCTTATAGATACTGACGAAAGAGCCAAGAAAGGCCCCAAGCTGGAAGTTCTCTTTGTTGTAGAAGAGGGAGGGGAGCCGCGAGGGTTTAGAGAACATCTGCCTGAAGGCCGAGGGCACTTTAAGACAACACTGAATCAGATAGCCGACACTGAACATCCTGACAAAGCCCTGCAGTAGGAGGAAAAAAACAACAAAAAAGTGTGATTCCGTACAGTAATTTGGGTATCATACAACCATCATCAGATGAAGGAGATCACAGGAAGTATAATCTTGTTTAGAATGAGTCTTACTTTTACACAGTAGGAAATGCAATTGTCTTGATAGTGTTTACAACATCTGTGTCTTGGACCTTTTTTGCATCTGGATTATTAAACAAAAAAGAAGAAACAGTTAACAACAGTTAACAACAGTTAACAACAGTTAACAACAGTTAACAACAGTTAACGTCAGAGACAGGCCAACACTCAACACAACCCATGTTTGTGTTCTGGTTTTCACTCACATTGATTCCAGCAGTTCCCTAATGTACACTAGCAGACTTTTCCTCCTAGAGACAGGCCTTCCTGTCGATGCCTGTGAGTCCTCAGTTTCTATAGCAGCTGTCCTCTCAGGGGGGCTTGTGCCGGCATGGTCTGCTATTGTAGAGTGACTTGGAATCTCTTCTTTCCCAATGATGAACCTGTGACAGGAAATGCAACTCCTTAAGCACTTTTACTGTCAAACAGCCTAAAAAACAAAGCATCAGTAAAAACAGAAACAACTTACTTTAATGCAGAGAACGCAAAACCTTTGAGGCCATCTTTACTCCTGCAGTAGAAAACATTTAACTGGAATGTTAATCATATACTATTTTTTATATATATCTGGTAATATACCACATTTTGTGTCCACTGTGCTGATCTGACCTGAAGAAGAACATATAGAGTGATGCAGTTAAGCAGAACAAGAGAACCTGATGGGAAGCAGAGAAAGAAAGAAAAAAATCAGGACAACACGTGAAACATATAGCCACTCATTTCACAACCATGCTTCGTCAAGGGAGCTGATAGCAAACTCAAATACCTATATCTATATTTACCACTCTGGTCTTACCTCGCCATGTCTGATGGGATTTACGATGCCTCGTGTCACTGCCATGCGGAACAAAGTCTCAGTAGCCTGAAAACAAGATTAAACTGTTAGATACTGTGTACAGTTTGAAGATGCACTGCTTCATATTTAATAAATAATATTTAAGTTAAGAGGACAGTTCTTACAAGATTTGCCATGTATATTGTCAGCAGGCCTCTCCTAGTTGGGATGAGAAAGAGAGTGAGGTATAGATGCCTGATATCTGACATAGGTCGAAACACGTTTGCCAAGTACAACTAAATGTTAAACTTGTCAAATGTGTTCAACACTATATGCAAGAAGAAAGTAAGAAAAAGACAGGAATCATACCTGCTCTTGCGCTCCAGGAGGATGGCAATATAGGAGGCAGGCAGTGCTGAGCCAAACCCGGCAGACCAGGAATAGAAGCCTCCCAAAAGTTTCCTGAAGTTAGATAAACGCTGTATTATTTCTATGTTCTAATTTTCAGTGTTTTTATCTTTAGTTGCAATATACAGCACTTATACAGCACTCAGTACTTATGCACTGAATTTGATAGACTTGAGGAAAACAAAGAAATTTGATGAGTCAATATTAATAGAAATTTAAATAAAACTTCTGTTCGTTCAGAAGAAAACCAAACCCACACATTTAAGTGACTAGGAAAACTTTGCAAAAATGTGAACAAAAACAACAACTGTGTGATACCATCTAACCACAGGCACGGAAAGATGGCTTATATAGATATAGACCTGCACAAATCTCCCTTCTTCATGTTGCAATAGATTTCCCACAGCGAATTCTAACAAAAAAAAAATTCTCATATTACCAACTCATTTGGAACAGACTGATTTGATTGGAAAGAAATGCCAGTCCGATTAAGAAGGGTAATGTAACTAATTGGTAATCTGTCTAATAGTAAAATGTTAATGTTTAATAACCATGTTATGGCTTAATCTGATTACCTCTCTCTCGCCAGAACAATACATTATGCCTGTGCACATTTGACCCATGGCCAGAAGTTACACGGGGAACAAAAACATGGCCGGGGAAAAACAACAACTGCCATTACAACACATGGGTCCTTGGTCTTCTTTTACTGAACAAATTTAGTATTGTCACTCAAAACATATTCTTCTTCTGTTACGTTTCCAGCAGACTGGACGCTCAAAAGAAAATCAGAACTACTTGGCACATGTCAAAAAAGGTACGACTTGATCAGGTAGAAGATATATAGTTTGTGTAAACACAGCCATTCATACTGATCCATACATTCTTTGCATCTAAATTCAAACAGACATTTCACATATGTTTGACATTTGTTGGACTTACTGACCTGAGGATGCAGAAGAAAACAATGTAGAGACCTCCATTGGCAGTGAGGAAAGAGGTAGACCACAGGATCTCAGGGAGAAGCCTTTTTAAATAGTAATCCTTCTTCCTTCTTCTCAGAATTGCCGCTATCTGAGATGCAAAGTTAATTGGTTATTGGTTAGTCAGAAAGCATTGCAGTGTCGCAAAGGCAATGCAAAGATGTGACGTTGATTTAAACTCAACCCTTTAAGTCTTCAAAAATGCTGGTTGAACCAGTCAAACATTTTTTTTTAACTATAACTAGTTTGCACAAGTTTTTCAGAATGTGTGCTACAGCAGATTAGCCTTAGGAGTATATTTGTCTTTGCGTCTGTTTGTAAACCAAAATAACAATAGCATGCAATAATTGGATGCAATGTTTTTCCTTTAGCTGAACTTGGTCCATGAGTGTAACACTAGCGGCATGACAACTAATCTACAGACGCCTCCTCTGAACTAGCTAAGTTCACCTAACTTGGTTAGCTAGCTAACTTTAGCTAGCCCCAGAGTTCACCGAATACAGCAGGTCAAACGTCTTACCACATAAAGAGGGGCATATATTTTGAAGGACACCTCCAGAGCACTCTTGGTTACATCCGCGGCAGACTGCACACACGACGGGTTCCAAGTGTGACCTATCTCATAGCAGTTGTGCGTTAATTTGCTGAGCGCAGCCATGTCTGCACAGACTGTACTAGCAGCAGGAAAACGGCAGCGCGCTGAGGTGAGCGTTTACTGAAAATGAGCGCGTCCCCGTGAAAGAGCAGCTAGAGCGGTGCACGCGCACGTCGCTGTTTTAGTAGCGTGGATGCAGCAGGGCTACAGGGCGGCCTCAGTCAGAGTTCAGACGGTTCAGACCTACAGTATTCAGGGCTGATACAGAGTCACAGCTGAAGACTGAGATTTACCGTTGAGAACCGGCTGCTAATCAAGTCTGGTATGTCGTAACCACACATTTCCTCATCATTTGTCATCAATGTGTTCCAGAGAAGTGACCTAAAAAAAAACACACTTGTCTTGAATGACATCTCCTGAAGGCGAGTGGCCTGTTACCATGGTTACTCATTTAGCAGTGCAAATAACAGGGCAACCGTTTCCTCATAAATCTGATTTAAAGGCTCATAATCCACGTTCACAGCTGCTCAGCGAAGAAACACATTTATTTTGGTGTTTATTTTCTCAACAGCATTGTTCTGATCAATTGAATCATGAGGAGAAAGAAAGAAAAGACATGACAGTAGTTATTGAACTGTATTGTGTTGTACTGACATCGCATGTTTCTATTGACAACATTTTACTCAGCGGGCTAGGCTAAATAACAGAAACACAAACCATGTCCACCAGACTGACCATACAGATGAATCAGCACCTTCCTGACACTATTTCAGCATAAACCGAACACTATAACTGTTGTATTTAAATGTGTTACAAGTGGCAATTGAGTGTATGGTTCCACGGTGAGTCGGAAAGATCAGACGGTTTACACTGACTAATCCCCAAATCACTGAAGAGTGTCATTACCTTCTTGAAGTTTTATGGGTAACTTATTGTTTAAGTGTAATTAAGATTCTGGGTGCATAGGTCGTTGATATAAAACAAACTATGAACTGCAGTCTCATCTAATATAATATCATCCAATCTGAATATGATGATCCAGAGCTCACATCTTGGCTATATCACACATGCAGAAACAAACCTCTGGTGAGCCCATCAGTACAGGTGTCATTTAAAATTGTTTTAAACTTGACATATATTCATTTTAGTTACTGCATTTGATCATTTTGCTCCAAGTTATTTATTTTTCATTTTAATATTAATATTGATACATATGTTTTTGACAGCTGTTCCCATGGACCCCAACATTAAGACACTCAAAGATGCAAATAAGGCAAGTAATTCATGAAAATTGAGGCTTTGGACCGTTAGAATGTGATAAGATTAAAGAGGTTTATTCTTCCTAATAATGCTATGAGCATCACACATTCATTTGGGCTGCCACTTGCTCACTAGAACTTGTAAATCGTCCTAAATCTTCAACTAAATGCTTAAATCTGGAACCAGATTAGTGTTAATCTGACACAAATTAACCTACTGTAAAAAGTGTGCTAGCTCCAGCTGGTGCTCGGGATCACACAAAAGGATTATGACCGTGCGCAGTAGCGTGATTTTGCCAGCATTTTGTTCATAAATTGGCTGGTAGTGGGGATAAATACAGACTAAGGTTGGCATGTTGTGTCACTTGTGTAAGCTTGCACTAACAAATAATTACTCTAATCTTGCATTCAGTAATAGACATAATAAGCAAACATCACGAAAAATTTCCATCTCACACTAAAGCACTGGGCTGGAGTCTGACGTGGAATAAATTAAAGCTCAGGTACTCTTGTGGAACAGCATGTTCCTTCAATGCAGTGACGTTAACTAGCCTATTAAGACAAACGTCAACACAATCACCTCTTGTGTTGAATGACTGCACCCCATGGACACCTGAGAGCACGTAGCACAGAATAATAATATAAGTACGGGACATTATATTCAGTCTTGCTCATTTAAAGCCCTGACATTTTTTCTAACCTGCTATTGGTACTGTGCTTGGGGTGCAGATTGTACAGGTTGATTCTTGGGGAATATCAGAAACAGTAAGCCTGGTGATTGTTCTCATCGAACAAGACGAAATGCACATCAGCAGAGTGACTAGGGTAAGGTTATTGTGTCTGTGTCTTACAACGATGTTCATCACTTGAACTTCACATACTTTGGTCTCTCTGGTTGTATTGCTCAGACTTGATCAGCAGGTGTCAGCCTTTGTTTCCTTGATGCAAAGTGTGACCACAAAGATACCAGTTTCTTGGTGATGGCTTCAGAACTTTGCTTTACTATATTTATATTTAGATCTAGAGTTATGAGACAAATGTAAAATGGAGAAGCTGTGCAAATGCACATGCAAGGGTTTTGAAACAGTTTTCAGAATTAAAAAATCCAGTTCAGCTCAGTTTTGAAATAACCCATTTAGTATAAGCTAATTCAACGCACACAAAAAAGTTGTCAGAGGTCTGAGAAAATCTATTTTACCGACATAAATTTACATTTTATCAGAGCCATCAGTCCATCAGATGATGCATTTCACATTATTTTAATAGCGTAGTTTGCTATGCACAGCAAAAGTGCTTAATCACCCCCAATGGAGAAGTTGAGAACTAAATGAGAAGACCCATGGTGCTTGAGTCTGCATTTTAAAATAAGTACATCAATTACATTAATTTCCCAGCAGGCAATTTCAATTATATCCAACAAGAATGAACGAGAAAACTCCGAGCGGCTGTGATATCCCTGCACACCCGATACCACTGGAGGCGGTCATTCCGGCGCTGCTGCCTCTGGCTGAATAACTTTTTTGTTTCTGTTTGCAGTTTCATAAGCGCTGTATTCCCAGCGCGGACGCATGGACGGGGCAGCGCAGGTTTTAGTTTGTTCCTCTTCAACCACATCCCGCTGAATCCTCTGCCGTGAACTGAGCGCATCGATTATCGGAACATGGCACGGATTTTGCGGCTGTTTGCGAGTTGTTTGCTGTTTCTTCTCTGCTCATGTGCAGCAAATAGGCGCGGCAGGGAGAGAGTTTACTACGTGGGAATCATTGAAGAACTTTGGGATTACGCACCGAGTGGAAAAAATCTGCTTAACGGGAACGACATCAAGGACGATGAGTGAGTTGTGAATTTTTGTTGTTGTTTTTTTATTGGTGAAGTGCGTTCAGACAGTGACAGGCGGTTAACGCCACCATGACCTGTTCATTTGATGACCGGTCACGCCTCATCGGATTGGGGTGTGTGTAAAGAGCTAAAAGTTAAAACACTGCTCTGCTCAATACAGTTTAGACACCTCGAATAAAAGTTTTGAGGCAAAAGTTCCACGCAGTGTAATCTTGTTTTGGTGTGACAGTGTGTAGACATCTCTGAAAGGACTGTTGTGAGCTTGTCTGGCACTCAGACGACACACACGCAGACTTTCTTCTCATATGATCAGTGTTATATTCATAAAATGTGTTTTATCGACCCAGAGTAAAACAGGAAACTGGCAACTGTAATATCACGCTGTGCTGTTACTGTGATTGTACTTCAAGAATGATAAGAAACATGAGAATATTCAAGTCTGGAGCGTTTGCAGTGAAGCTGATGACCCCTTAAGGTTTTAGACATATGCACAGTCCTAATGTAATACACAATATGCACAGGTTTACTGCAATTTTCTGAATTGTGGGAGTAATTGTTCTCCCTCTGTTATTCGTTTTTTGTGATAGAGCTCAACAAGTGTGATGAATAGCAGACCTGTTCCATCCTTACACAATCCTGTACTTTCCTTCCTCAAGATTCCCCAGTACCAGCTGACATCATGTCAAGCTATGTTAAGGCACAATGAAGAACACAAAGATCTTTACTAAAGTTGTCTACTCCTCCCTGTCTGGGTATCCATAGGCGGCTATCTACTAATGACACTGCCATACACATATGTGATATTATGTAGCAGCATGGCAATAGGTTAAGAAAACCATGTGGACTGCATCATCGAGACGGATGATTCAGTGAGTTGGAAGAATGTTGGCAGTAAATTGCTCTTATCGGGTGCTCAGTGGAACCGGTGTTATCAGTAAAGCTGTCAGAGCAGCATGTTGTTAAGTCCAGCAAACATTGCATTTTTATGTCCTTCCTTTCATTATGAACTGGTTGGACAGTAGCTAAGCCGCACGCGCCACAGTCCCAATAACGGCTTGTTAGCCTTCGGAAACGTGCCATCACAATAATGTCACGTCTAATTGTTAGAGAGCTGCAACCAGATGCAATCTGCTCTGCGGTTATTATTATATCCTAGTTTGTTACGTTTGCTAGAAACAAATCCAAGTCATATCATCTCAAAAATAGTAAACTGATTTACTGAATCTTAGGTAGTGTGCTATATTTTTGCCTGTGTGTCTGCGTGTAATCCGAGGTTGAAGAAAATAACACCCTGAAAAATGTCGTGATTAAGAATTATCACTTCCCTCTAAATGCTAACCGTCTCCTGAGTAATCACTTGTCTTCTTTCCTTCCTTCTTTCTCCTATCTCAGGCATGCATATCCATTCCTGGAAAATTTTATTGGCAAGGTTTATAAAAAGGCCATGTTCCGACAGTATACGGACGGCACCTACACCCACCAGTCTCCCCGACCCGAATGGTTGGGTTTCCTGGGACCCATACTGCGAGCTGAGGTTGATGACGTTATCGTCGTCCACTTGAAGAACTTTGCAACCAGGAACTACTCTGTTCATCCCCATGGCGTCTTCTATGAGAAGAATTCTGAGGGTAAATCAGAGTGATATCAGTCAGAGTTTTCTCTAAAAGGACGCTTCCTTCAGACAGAAGTGACATGTATACACACACAAAATCATACCTATAGTAGCTGTTACTAACAATGACAACAATGATAACTACTGTAATTCCTCAGATGGAAAAGACGATTGCAGGTATCTAGGAACAATAACTGATTTTGCATATTACATTTCACTACACTGTTCAGCTAAAACATGTCCTTTAAGTTAATTTCATTCAGGCCATGTTTTATTTTTCCTTCTGTCTTATCTATTAGTTATAGTAGTATGTGATCAGTTATATTATTAAGTGTCAGATTGTCTTGATGCTGAGCAACTGGATAAAAACAGCAGACAAATATTTGTTATCCAGGCAGAATGGGTCTGTTAAAGCCCATGTAACAGTTTAAGTAACTGAGTGGCTGATATAAAAGATTCCCTGTCAGAAATGTCTCTTGAGTATTTTGAACTATGCTGCACTTTGTGGGGAAACAAGTCCAAATCCCCCCCCCACACATGTAGGAGTAAGTTAGAGCCTGATGGGAAACTGAAAGTGAATTGGAAACAGTTTTCACCCTCGAAACATGCTGCGGTCGCCGTGCCACTTTGTTCCCGTGAGATACATCAAAAAGAGACAGACAGAGCATTCTGTATAAATGGCAACTTGGGCAGGAAGATAGAGCAGTTTGGGTAAAAAGGAAGACAAAAGGGAGTGGTGCAGAACAAGGATTTCAGACGGGTACAAAGATCAGTTCACTCATGATAATACAAAGCCTGATGTCATTTATGCGTTGCACTTGATTAATCATTTATTCTGCTCATTATAGCTAACCCTAACACTAGTGCTTGTTAAGAGACATAAAGCCAAACTATCCAGGCTCAGATGCTCTCCAAGCTAAACAGGAAACAGACTATTGTATGAATAAACAGTGTGCATTTGTCTACACACCAGGCGCTCTCTATCCAGACGGGACATCTGATAGTTTGAAGAGGGACGACTCGGTTCCTCCGGGAGGAAGCTACACATACCGCTGGGAGGTCAAACCAGAATTCGCCCCCACTGATGACGATGCCAACTGTTTGACCTGGGTCTACCACTCCCACGTAGATGCCCCCAAGGACATGGCCTCTGGACTTATTGGGGCACTGCTCACATGCAAAAAGGGTATGTGACTATTTACCATTTACCTGTACCATGTTTCTCATCATGTGCATCCACATTTCCAGGTGTATTATGTGTCAGTGGTTTATTTCTATGCCAAACCAATCTCTTAATCACAGTCTCAGTCACAAATGTTTACTTACAAAGGATTAAGAATAAAGTAAAACACTCCCTTAAGCCCGTAACCACTGCTCCACATGAAAATGTTGATGGGAAACCAGAAGAAAACAAAGATTAAGCATGTTCATACCTGTCTCCCATTCTTGTATGAGTGCAGGAATCTTGAAGGAGACTAGTGACCTGAAGCCAGAGTCTGTCCGCAACGACGTGGATCAGGATGTCTTCTTAATGTTCAAAGTGGTGGATGAAAACATGAGCTGGTACCTGGAGGAAAACATCCAGAGAGTACCTGCCCTGAGTGGAGTCGACAAAGATGACCCCGAATTTGCAGAGTCAAACATGATGCATGGTGAGAGGCAGGAGTTTTAAAGATTTCCCAAGCAACTGGATAACATTTATTTTATCTTTACTTTCCTTCTCCACCCTCTCTGTTCTCCATATGCAACAGAGCTGTCTGAATCATGTTTTAACAGTATATTCACTTCCCATCCTGTTTTTCTCTCTGTGACAGCTATTAATGGGTACATGTTTGGTAACCTGCCTGGAATCACGTTATGCCAGCAGCGTGTGGCGGCCTGGCATTTGTTTGCCATGGGCAACGAGGTAGACATTCATTCTGCCTTCTTCCATGGGAATACCCTGCTGGACCGCGGCCATCGCACCGACATCCTCAGCCTGTTCCCAGCCACCTTCGTTACGGCTGAGATGGTCCCGAAGGCGACAGGAAAGTGGCTGCTGTCCTGCCAGGTTAATGACCACTTGCAGGGTAGGGACACCTGACCTTTAACCTTTGACCTCTCTGCTCTGGGGCTGTGCAAGCTGTGCAGAGTTGCTGACAGGGGCGAATGCATTTTTGTGGAGCACTGCATGATGTTACGAGCATTCCTTCTTCAGCAGAGCTTGTGTTTTTTTATACGCCGGGACTTTTTCTTTTAAGGCTGTCCAGAGTCCACTGACCATAGACCTGAATGAGCCATACTTGCATAACATACCATAAATAATGGTGACACATGTGAACTAATGCTCCTTTGTAGCATACTAATGTTATTTCTAATAGCCTGTACTTATTCATGATTCTCTGAGGAAAATTAAAATGAATATTTCATGAACGTATTTAAACTTCAAGATAAGAAAGTTGCACTGAATCCTGAAATGTTTATTATGTTATGAGCCATTAAATGTGACCCTTAAGGCTTGTCAGGCTACTGGTCCATGTTAACCATTTTTTTTAATTCATTTATTCCAGCTGGGATGCAGGCCTTTTATGAAGTGAAGTCATGCGACAGTGGATCTGGCTCCCCGGTGACAGGCGGTGTTGTGAGGGATTACTACCTGGCAGCGGAGAAAATGGTGTGGAACTACGCTCCCTCGGAAAAAGATCTGATACACAATGTATCCCTGACTGAACCGGGCAGGTGGGCAGACATTTTCTGTGACATACTGCAAAGTGAAGTCTAGTCGACAGAGAGTCAATGCAAATTAAAGTTAAGTCAAAATTTGACTGAGAGTTTCAACCAAACACACCATGAGCTGATCCCACATGGCTTTATACCATTGTTCTCCTAAACTATCGAGGAAATCCTGTTCCATTTACATTTTCCATCTTGTCTTTTTTATCCTGTCAGTTGTCCTAACTATTTAAGGCCTTCTGTTTGTGTGTATGGTTTCTGCATGGGGCTGATTATATGATATGTGCCCTGCAGTGATGCTGGTTTGTTGTTTCTGAAGTAAACAGTGTTGGTAATGATGCAGTTGTTATTATTCCCTGACTTGACACAGCCCCTCTGACTGACCAGTTGTTGTTCAGTTTCTTTGTTGGTTTCTTTGTAGTAGGAAAAAACTCCCCGTTTTATCTAGGTCACATATTTATTTCAAACCAGAAGTCCTCTTCAGTACCAGCTTGTGTTTCATATCCGTCTTCCCATGATCCCAACCTGATTCTTTTATAGTGCAGCGGAGGTGTTCTTTGGCAAAGATGATGTGAGGATCGGAGGTCACTACCTGAAAGTGAAATACGTAGAGTACACAGACGATACCTTCACTACCAAAAAATCAGCATTACCTGAAACTGCGCACTTAGGGATTTTGGGTAAGGCTTCCCTTTTATTCCCCATGTTCCAAATCTGGCAGAAATCATACTCCCTCTTTTGTATCTAGTATCCTATTTGGTTACAACATTCTTCTGTATTTGTCCAGGTCCCGTCCTGAGGGCGGAGGAGGGACAAACTCTCCGAGTGACATTCATGAATAAAGCTGATAGAAACTACAGCATCCAGCCTCATGGCCTTCACTATGACAAACGCTTCCAGGGAACCAACTATGAGGACGGTGAGGAAGCAGCCAGATGCACTGCAACAGATACAGTCAATAAGTAGTTAGTAACAGTTGGAACAACAATGCATGTTTGTCTGTTGCCTCAGCCGATGGTGAGTTACAGCAGACCTGATTAATTTTGTTCTTTGTCTGCTACATGGTAGGTGTTAACAAGCCAGGCTCCCATGTTGGTCCAGGTGAGAAATTCACCTACACGTGGCAGGTCCTGGAAGGCCCAACTTCATCAGATTCAACCTGTATCCCCTACCTTTACTACTCCGCCACTGATCCTGCCAAAGACACCAACTCTGGGTTAGTTGGGCCTCTGCTCGTCTGCAAGAGAGGAACGCTGGAGGAGAACGGAAACCAGGTTTCATTTTCTATTCGCACTTTTCCACACAGACAATTCTCACCTTTAAGGAAGTTTGATGACTAAACATATGTTATTCACTTGGTAAATGACGTGCAAATGCGTAATACAAAGGTATCCAGTCAAGTAGCAGTTTACAAACTGAAACCAGCATGCAAGCTCTGTGAGATGAGTGTGACATTTGAACGCCAACATCTAATCAGTTCATCATTGAGTCACAGCACAAGTTTGTGTCAAAAGGTTATAAGGTCATGCGTGCATGGAGGCACAATAATAATATGATTTCTATATTTATTTTAGTAAAATCTGCAAACCCTTCAAGTCCTTATTGTTCCCTGGATTGTGTCTTTATTGATCGACAGAGGGATGTGGATAAGGAGTTCTTCCTTCTTTTTTCTGTCATGGATGAAAACATGAGCTGGTATTTGGAGGAAAACATTGAGAACTTTAGCAACACTGGGGAAATAACGAACGAGGAGGAGGAGGAGGACTTTGCGGAGAGCAACAAGATGCATGGTAATCGGTGCATTTGGCATTGAAGACTTGTTTAAATGCTAGCTGACTGATGAGGCTTATTGACTGGCGAATGTTTTGAGATCTTATTTTAGTTGCTTGTGTCTGATTTAATCATCCCTCTTATTTCAGCTGTAAATGGATACATGTATGGGAACCTTCTCGGACTGGAGATGTGTGCCGGGGACAAAGTTAAGTGGTACACATTTGGGCTAGGTACAGAGACGGACATCCATGGCGTTTATTTTGAGGGGAACACCTTCAAGAGACACAACACCAGGCGTGACACCATCAGCCTGTTCCCTCACACCACTGCTACTGCCGACATGCAGCCAAACACTCCCGGTTAGTCATGTGACTCTTTACATACACACACTCACACACAGCCCTGCCGCACAAAACCCACGTCCTCTGGTCTTACAACAGGAAATGTCGCGACAATCTGTAGCCTCTTACTGTTATTTACGTCATCAGAGACAGGTTTGAGGGTTTCGTCTTAGTGATGAAATGCCACAATCTAGGCTCTATATTTTCTGCTCAGTACATCTCAGGCTGAGGCAGCACAATAGCATGATAATGGTGAGTCTATATATTTCAAGCTGACTCATACAGTCACTTTTGCAGCACACTGCAAGCCACAAGTTTGTCAAAAACTCGTTTTTAACTACAAAAATCATTGCAGTTCGCAGAGGCTTAGATTTGCAGAGAGGTGCATGTGATAAGACATGCAAATGTTTTTCAGTTCAACTTTTTGTAAGTGCAGTCAAATTAAATGTCACCAGAACACAAAAAGGAAGTGCAACTCTCTATGGCACTGAGTGTTTTCTACTACATTTTAAAACTCTTTTCTTTATCCTGGCAGGAACATATGAGGTGAGCTGCAAAGTAACTGATCACTACTCAGCTGGTATGAGGCAGCGTTACAGAGTGAACCACTGCCCGGGAAAAAAAGTGACGAACAACGACAAATATCTGACCAAGATTGTGCAGTATTTTATCAGTGCTGATGAAATAGAGTGGGACTACTCACCCAAGAGAGACTGGGAGCTGGAGAAACACCACTCCAGTCTAGAGGACAGGTGTGTGTGTGTAAGATAATTGTAGGATGATGTATTTCAGTGTCAGAGCTGCAGTCTGTGATTTGTGGCGTAACTTATTACTGTTTGTTAATGGAAGCAAATCGGTACATGTCTCCCAGTCCAGGCAATATATTTGTGGCTAAAGAGACAAACCGAATCGGCTCTCGCTATAAGAAGGTGGTGTATAGAGAGTACACTGATGACACCTTCACAGATCAGAAGAAACGGCAAGAACACTTGGGAATTCTGGGTAAGCTCAGTTCCTCTTTATGGCATCTTTTAACAAGAAAGCTTGAACATGACGTGTTTTTCTTTTCACCGCAGGTCCAATAATCAAAGCAGAGGTAGGAGAGCAGATTGTGATCACATTCAAGAACCAAGCCAGCCGGCCATACTCGATTAGCGCACATGGGGTGAAGGCCAGCGGGTCACACATTCCTGTCTCACCCGGTGAGAACAACATTTAAAAAAACAACGAATGAAAAGCATACCATTGCTGTGGAGTCCTAATGATCTTCAAATGCTCAGCACTGGTCTTGGCTCTAGAGTAGTAGCTTAATATTTTCTCGCCTACAGGCCACATTATCGAGTTGACCTGGGACATTCCTGAAAGCTCCAGTCCAGGGATCTCAGATCCTAACTGCATCTCTTATGCCTACTACTCCAGTGTGGATTTCATTAAGGTACATATTCCCTGTACACAATACAAGCACAAGAACATCATTTATACTTGTTAAATAGGAGTTGGAAGTATTAGCAGTTTGTGATGGAGCAGCTTTGTGTTTATGTCCAGGATCTGTACAGTGGTCTTCTGGGGCCTCTAGTGATCTGCAGGCCGGGGACTTTGAGTGCTGGTGATGGGTCTGACAGAAAGAGGAGCGATGTGGACGAGGAGTTCGCTCTTCTCTTTATGGTGCATGATGAAAATCAGTCCTGGTACTTGAATGATAACATCAGAACATACCTAGGTGTCGACCCTGCAAAGTTCATGCCAGATGAAGATTTTGAGGAGAGTAACATGATGCACGGTAAGTAGTGTGGAACAGATACTAAATTTAATATTAAAAAGCAAACTTTGAAGACAATGTAGAACTATACTACATAGTCTGTCTATACTGCTGCACATTTTGCAGTCATTAGGAGATTCATTGCTTTTACATTGTCACTCTTGGCTCCTCTGTCTGATTCCATGTGTAAATGTGTCTTGCAGGGATCAATGGTATGCTGTATGGTAACCTGCATGGACTGGTGATGACGCAGGGCCAGAAGGTCGATTGGTATCTCCTAGGCATGGGCAATGAAGTGGACATGCACACCGTTCACTTCCACGCTGAGACTTTCCTCTACAAGGTTCACTTGTGGTGCTACTAGCGTTTAACACTTTCTGTGTTTCTCAGCTGAGATTTTTTGCTAATAGCCTCCTCTTTGTTCCCCTTTTTTTCTTCGCGTTACAGACTGACCGCGTCCACCGTGCAGATGTGTTCGATCTGTTCCCCGGGACTTTTCAGACTGTGGAGATGGTGGCCGGGAACCCGGGGACATGGTTGCTCCACTGTCACGTGAATGATCACATCCATGCCGGCATGGAGACCACGTTCACCATTAAAGGTGTGCATGTGCAGACACACATTGAAAATGCATTAGAAGCATCTATTGAGTAAATCGTAACATCTCATTTATTTATTTTATTTTTTTGTCCTTTCCAGAAATTCCAGAAACCCTTTCTAAAGGTAAGATCAGTTTTGTTAAGCATATTTATTGTAACACCACATCATGTTAAAGTTTCAGACCCTTAACATTACATCTGAATGTAACATTGTACCACATGACACTAGAAATGATAAAGACGTTCATTTGTTATAGTCATTATTATTTAAAAAGTGAATAAAAAGTGACTTAAATTACAAAATACTGACAAGAATGATTGCAGACTTGGTGTGATGGACTCATAGCAACACTGTGCATATAATAGTTGTAAAGAAATCGCTAGAACGCTGTGGAAGGCTGCAACAATAGATAACAAACCATGGATAATTTATCCAAAAACACTATTTTCACTTAGTGGGGTCAGGCCTTAGCATACCGTTCCTTTCTCATGTCTGGTTCAGCATGGGACAAAGTAGGATATGTTCACCATACTGTTGTGTAATGCATGTGGAATGTGTTTTTACGTTATCTCTCCTTGTTTAGTTAGCGTTGCATGCAGGAACAAACGACTTGAGTCAGGCATCTTTGTGACACAGCTTAAAGATTAAGTGCAAGAGTTTTTGACCGTATAAACAATGATAATAATAATACATTTTATTTAAAAGCGCTTTTCAAAATACTCAAAGACACTTTACATAAGAAAAAACATCAAATTAACAAAACAATGTGAAATGTAACATCAAAAAACACAATAAACTGAGCTATACATTCCAGGGATAGATTAATGTAGTACCGGCACCTATTTTGAAGATCTAAATATAGAGTATATTTTGGGAAATGGTATATGTTTTTGCAATTGTGATCTGAGAGTTGACCTGAAAACATAGTGCCACCGTTTCTAACTTCCTCCTTCCTTCCCTTTTTACTCTCGATTCTAGGTGTGTTTCTTTTTGCAGAATCAGGAAGTGAAAGCCGTTTAAAGACACTTTTGCTCTCTTTAACACTTGGTCTACTGACTGTAGGTCAGCTACTTTGATAGCGGATCATGTGATCACAATAGCTTTCATTAATGCACTTAAAAAACAGGACAAAATCACTGTTGTATACGTGTTTACTGGAGGATATGTAGTGAATGTGAATGTTTAGGCCAGTGAAACTTTATCAGCCCTTGTGCAATCATGTAATGTTCAAGAATATTTTATTTCGTAGGATAAAAGAGGGATTTTGTATTTGTCTTTATTTTTTAGAGAAGAATAGAATAGATTATCTTTGTTGTTGTTGTACAGGTTCAATTAAATTTTGTGCTGCTGTGTGTCTTTTAGTATGTTTCCCTGTTCTAAATATTGTCAGTTTAGCATTTTTTTCTATAGCAGTGTTCTTTTCAAAACACTGCTATACCAAATATTTCAGTTATAAATGTGCAATAAAGACATTTATTCCACAGTGTGGATTCACTCTCCTGCATCGCCCAGCACCACTAGGTGGCGTTAAGTCATTTAAAAAATAAACAAGTTGCAAGGGAAAGGAGTTGGTGCTCTTCTTTTGTGTGATCAGCAAAATTTGTGTCACTGTTAAAACTACTGTTGTAGATTACATGACAGTTAATCATTTGTGTAGCTTCCTGGGGTGGCTAACATTATATGCAGCATTTAACGTTTAAATATTTCACATATTGTGACACTCCTGAAAGCCTGGTATCATTTATGGTGTAATGTGCCTATCATAGGTGTGGGGAATGAAACAATGCACTGGTGATTAATGGCCCTGTGACCAAACGGCAACTTTTCCAAAGCCAGCTGGGACAGACTCTAACCTCTAACAGGGTATATCTAATGAATAGATGGACCAGTGATTAATGGCATTACATATGTGTGCCTTTAATGAGTGCAGTAAATGAATGTAGATAGACTACATCCAGCCGTGGAATCTCCCAACAGTGTGACATTAGCTGATACTCAAACAGACCGATTGATCTGAAGCTGAGAGATCAGACACCCGATTAACATTCAGTGGTTTTACAGTGTTCTAGATCAAACGTATGTTTTTACCTGTAATCTGAGAAACTGACCACACGAACAACACCAATTACCATATCAGTGTTTGTTTAGACAGGCTCACTGTTGACCACTCAGTGATTGATTCGCACATTGATTAAGGGTAAACCATAGTCCACTGCAAGAAGACAACCAACCGGCATGTGTCCAACCTGGAAAACAAGTGTGTTGATATGAATCTAACTTTTAAATGTATGTCATTCAAACTCGCTTGGAAAGCAAATGGGCCTAAAACTGACAACGTGTTACTGATGATGCACACTCACACCTGTGTAGCTTTAAGGATTACACTGGTGCAAGATTTAAATGACAATGCATCACATCAGAGAACAGAAACGTTTATGTTTTAAAGAGTTTATGTCTGTACATATATTAAAACACGAGGAAACCAGACTCTGATATCCAAAGCACTGAGGTCAGCAAACGGCTGACATAACAACTGACGGGTGTCACCTCTCCAGTCTGCTCTCCTGCTCCATCAATACCTGAAACCTATTCAGACAGCGACTGATAGCCGGGATCGTTATCTGTAAGTCTGTAAAGTTTTCAATCTGACTTTGCTTGGCTTCATGAATCCGTTCCACTCGCCCAGTTAAAGCCCGTTCAGGGTTCCCGCTGCACAGCGACGGTCACAAACTCCAACCAGCGTGTCATCCTCATTGATGCAGTGTTTTATTATCTTCTCACCGCTTCCATAACGACTGCACAAGAAGTACATTAGAACAGCTGGCTGCAGGCCCATTTGTATTATTATCCAGCAGATAAGCGTGTATACAAAAGGAAGGTTGGTGCACACACTAGGCAGCCAAAGGTCAATAGGGGGCGCCATGTGAGGACTGCCTGAGTATATAAATGTGGGTTTGCACAGAAGGCTGCCCACTTAAAGCAGACCAGAGGACATTGGAAGAAAGCTTGAAGCTGGATGGTTGCTGCTCACAGCCTGGAGAGGTAAGGAGGTTTACAGTTAACCTGAATATGATTGATTTAAACTGTGGAAAGAATTTGTCTTTATCTGAAGGACAGTCAGGCTATCCATGATTATAATGTGCACGTGAGTAGTTAACTTCCACAAAATTTAGCACTAATTCGGGAACTAATTCTGCTTTCTCAACACATCAGGCGTGGTTGCATATGCAGTAATGTGTGTGTGAGAGAGAGAGACAGAGGAAAAGCTGGCTGTGCAAGCTGATTTGTTTATTGTTTGTCTGGCTGCTCCTTTATATTTTGGATGCCCCACAGTAATTAAATGGAAAAGTTGCGGTTGGATGGGCACGGGAGGGACATTCAGAGATTGGGTTTTGGCCCCATTTTTGTGTCCCCCCTCTGTGTCCAGTTCGGACCAGTTTGCCTCTTCCACCAGAGAGCAGACATTGTGTGATGCCACCATAGATGCTCCTTCTGTTTACCACTGCCTGTAATGTGACGTGAGCTCTTTGCCTCAACAGCGGTGTGATGTAAAGAACTTTATAAGGGAGTTAATCATATACCGTCCATTGTTAGTTTCTCAGGACAACTGCCATTAGTTCTCCTTTGTGTTTAATCCGACGGGAGATTTTCAATTAATCAGAAACTATCAGGAGTCATCACATTTTCACTGTATCCCACTCAGTCATGTCAGTTTATCTTGAGCCGGGTTCAAAGTTAAGTGATTTATCTTGTGATCTTATAAAAACTACACCTTCCTGCACTTTACTGACTTCACTGATAGGCTAACTATAAAACCTCCCCCTTCCTCTTGCACCTTTCTCTTCACAGATAAGTGACCAGCGGTCCCTCATCCTGAGTGTCAGTCTGGGAGGCTTGCTCTGCTCTTCCAGCGTGCTCCTCTCTTTCTTCTCCCTCTGAAATCCTCTCCTCTGGTTCTTTGCCTTCCTTTCTCTCTGTCTCGGCTTTCATTCGCTTCCCCCAACCATGCCTCCAACCCTGGCGTCAGCGTTCGCCCGGCGCTGGTGGATGGCAGTGACTGCCATCATTGAGAATCTGCTCTTCTCCGCCGTCTTGCTGGGATGGGGATCGCTCCTCATCATGCTCAAGTCAGAAGGCTTCTACTCATACCTTTGCAACGAGGAGGGTGAGTCTGAAGTGCTTTTTAAGTTCTCTGCTGGTAAAGGAATTTCGGGCTCATTGTTCATCTCAAGGAAATGATCTTCAGCTCCTCATGTCGTAAAATGATGCTGAGCCTTTATAATGTGTTCTGCCTAAAATAAGATTTGAGATGAGGCTCTTTCATGACTCCTTAGTGTCATCTCGAGTAAGTGCAAAGGCTTTTATTGCAGAGCTGTAACTGAACACTTCTTCCGTTCTTTAGCAAGAATAAAATGTCGTTTCCATTAAAGGGATGAGGGCCTGTTCTAAGGGACCCAGGAGATTAAACTTGATCAGGTGAATAAGAGCAGGCTTGCAGGTAGGCAATGCATAAAAGGCTTCAGTGTCTCACAAACCTGACGGAGCACCTCATCCTACGTGGAGTCTTAAGAGTCGTTTAACTTACAATGGCTCTAAGTAAACCGAAGACAGGGCAGCAGATTTATTGAGAGGGGAAACTGATAAACCAAGACCGTCTCCCCCATTCATCACTTCGACCCACGTACGTCAGGTGCTTTGTGTTTTCGAGTACAAAGGTGGGATTGATGCGCGCAGTCTGACTGGCCCCAGCAGCAAGGCGTTTTAGAGGAGAGTAAGCAAATGGGAATGTGGGGGAGGAACAGGGGCAGACGTATGCATTGGACCCGAGGAGACACTGTGCCCAGGCAGCGGTGATCCTGGCCGATCCTATAAACAGCAGATTATTGGCTGGATTCTGTTTTTTTTTCTCTCTCAATAGCGCACAAGTTTACACAATTGATTTACGTGACGGATGATTCGTAGGAGGATGTACTGTACTTCCATATGCAAACATCTGGCAGTCGTCACACTGATCTTTATTTACAGAACGTCAAACTGCACAGACACATTCATCTGCAGGGCCACACTACTTCACAGGATATTGAAAATTGCTTCGCCCGTGATACCGCGAATATCCAACCCTTAAGCCAGCAGCCGGGCTTCCAAGACTGTAGCCGACTTGTTGGACAGCTGCCACAGACTCCTTCTTATCATGTTCTCGATGATGTAAGAGGGAGAAGGCAGAAGCACCAGCTCAGCTCTTTTCAGGCATGTGACATGTGACTGAGGAACAGAGAGAGCCACGGCAGGCGCTTTTTTATTACCGCAATATGGAAGTTTAAAGTACACGGATAAAGGTCAGGCGGCGGGGGGGGGGCTGATAGTAAAGTGATGAACAGTAGAAATCAGACCATTAGTCAGCGAGTAAGTAAAAACCAGATGATGAAATGAGATAATAATGCTGCAGTGTAGGTTATAGCTTTATTTCAGTCAGCAACCAGAAGTCACGCTATAGAAGGTCTTCTGAAGTTTGGTCTAGTTATTATACGTTGATTTAATACGGTAAATATGCTCCCTTGCATTCATGCTAAGCACATTTCACTTCTGAGTGCATGGTTACAATCTTACAAAATGCAGCGGATGGAAATATTAATCCATTAATCCAAACAAGACAAACACATACGTTTGCTTCTTATCAAGAGTAAATTTGCTGATGCTCTTAGCCTGGTGCCAGCCACTTTATGCCAGTCTAGCACCTACATTTACATAAAACAATAAATTACATCCCTACAGAAGCTGTTAATTTCTCCCCAATGCTACCCAAAAACAACGTGAAGTTTGTCGATTAGCTGTGTTTAGTATCTAAACTTGGAGGAATACTGAGGAAGACTTCGGCACGTTGTTGTCATGATGTTTCCCACTGGGTTGTCGCACACATGCTCACTTCCTACAAAGACATCAAGAGCAAGGGAGTGTCATCCTGATAACATCGCCTATAACTTCAGTGTTCCCAAACTGCTGGACTTCTCCTGAACTTTTGTACCTTTTCAAATTATATCCCTTTGCACGCTCTGATAATAGGGAGAACTTTATTGCCTGTGCCATCTTATCACTTTTTTTTTCATTTCATGCACATTCCAAAGTGCTAATAAAAAAACAGAATCTCATTTTAATCTTTTGGGTTCAAACTCTTTAATGGCTCAGACTTATCTTCGCCTGATACTTTGTTTCCCTTCTGTCCCAGTGTTGTATGCTGACATACTACTTTTAGTTGCTGATGTGTGCTTCAAATTTCATCTGTGCAACAACAGGCCACAACTTCCTAAAGAGCAGATGTCAGTTTTAAAAACATCCAAAAGATTATTCTGAGGATGTTTTTTTGAAAAAAGACAAGACAAGAAAGTGCTAGAAATGATAACTTGAATGATTATCTAACGCCTCATCTTCTACCCGCAGGTAACAGCTCGAGCTACAATCTATCCCAACCTGAGGCGACGCCGACACCCGACGAGTACGCCGACTACTATGAAAACGAGGCCGGCGTGGTGGGCCTGGGCGACGGCGTGGAGATGCAACCCCTGGTCCCAGACGGGCCCCTGAGGATAAACGGCTGGCTGGTCTGCAAAGAACAAGACGAGATGCTGAACCTGGCTTTCACGGTGGGCTCCTTCCTGCTCTCAGCCATCACCCTGCCGCTGGGGATCGTCATGGACAAATACGGGCCTCGCAAGCTCCGTCTGCTGGGCAGGTGAGCGAAAGCGACAGGACTTCTTTGGCAAACTCGCAGCTTTTGTTGTTATTGAAGATGTCGTCTGATCTATTTTCAGCACGTGCTTTGGACTGTCCTGTCTGCTCATTGCTTATGGAGCCTACCAACCAAATGGTAAGTGTGCACTATTGGAAATAACATATAGCAGTTGGGTTGTTGCCATGACTTAACACCTGTGTCATTTGCAGAACTCTCCGTCCTTATCTTCATTGCCCTGACTTTCAATGGCTTCGGGGGCATGTGCATGACCTTCACCTCACTCACAGTAAGTGTGCTTTGTAATCAGCCTGTAGTGCGCCTGCCTGCAGCATGGTGTTTGTCCAGGTGTATGTTTTCTATCGTTACAGCTCTTTGCCTTGTTGCTCCTGCTCTGTTATAATAGTTTGCTGGCTTTCTGCCTGCTCGCCCTGCTAACCCTCCCTTCTCGACTGGTATTCCACCCTGTCTGTTATTTGCTTCTAACACTAAACTCTGTGTTCCAACGGACAACCGGGAAGCCTCTGAGGGCAGGAAGGAGGACTGATTAGTGTGTGAGGAAGTAGCGCAGTGCTTCATTAGGACTTCATTAGGGAGAAAAAAATTACAGAGCAGATGTCGGCTTTTGAGCCACTTGTATTTTGGAAACAAATTCAAGCCCAACTAGGAGCTGCTATTGCCAGGAGAGCTCAAGGTGATCTATCAAGTTTTACATAGATTTATTTTACAATTTTCAGACCTCGTGCAGAGACAGAGATACAGAAGCAGAGAAACACAACAGATGCTCTTCGTGATCTTCAAAGTTCACAGGGCTGACCCCTCACCTTTTGTTTGCATTCTTTCCCCGCTATTCATCATCCCCTCCCCGTGCCATCAGTTCAGCCTGGAGTGACTCAAATAGGAATCCAGGGCCGTACCATGGTGATGCCGTTCACCAGAGAGGGGCTCCGCTCCAGTAAATCTCCCAGTAAAACACCCTATTTCTATACAACCACGGGCACCTTTCAGTCCTAGCATTGCACTTGTCGCATCCACCCAAACATCTCATTAGTTTGTGCTGTGGGCCTTAATGTCAAAGATGTGGTAACACCAGGATTTAAAGCTCTGTTTGCTCTTTCTCCACAACCTTTGGCCCATAGATGCCTCCAGAGTCAGTGCATAAAACCGTGTTTTTTTACTTCAGCTCCTTCACGCCCCGATACAAGAAAGCTGAGGCGTTAATCATTAGACACAACCTTGCTCCTTGACTGGCCATGACTTCTTGTCAAACCTTCAGGCTCTCCTTCTCAGCTGATTGGTGTTGGGTAACACTCCTGGCCATGTGCCAGTGTCAACTATCAGGTCACGTTTTTAACTTCAGGTTCATCCAGTGTCACTTTTTAAATGTATTGGCATAGTTTGGCAAGTACTTCTGGTGATAGAGATGGGAAATCCTGGGTGCTTCAGTTTAACGCACACAAACGCATACCTCTTCCTTAGCGTCCCCAGTCTTATGTAATTGAATGTGCTTGTTGTTGTTCAGTCTCTTGAAAAGAGAACAGCTTGTGAATGCCTTTGTGTTTGGTTGGGTGTTCTGCCACCCACTGTCTCTTGCTTTGTCTTTCGACTCTATTTTCTTTTTGCTCTAATCGGAGTGAAGAGCATTGAAGACCAAAAAAAAAATAAAAAAATGAACCAGTGCTCATCTCACTGTCTTCTGCATTCATTTTGTCTTGTCCTCGGATATCACCTCACCTCAGTCACCCCCTCTGATTGTTTCAGCTGTATAGAACCCGTCAGCACCGTCTTTGTGCCGTGTACACTGATACACTGGACAGCTGTGTGCATTATGTGATGCTGGTTTATTTGGCTTTTCCTTGTTTCATGTCACTTTTTTTATTTCCTCTGATGTTCTTACTGTGGAGCCATGTTTGCTTTGATTGGTTCCCACTGTAATCTCTGACCCCGGTGTTGGATGGCACCATCATCATAATGCACCTGTCTGTCCTCACTGCCTAAAACTAAGGTTCAGTGAGATCTGGATACTTAGTACCTCCGTTTACTTGCAAGTTTGTGCAAACACCCTAAACCGGTCTTTCCCTCTCTCTCTCTTTCCAGCTCCCTAACATGTTTGGGGACCTCCGTTCGACATTCATTGCTCTGATGATTGGCTCCTACGCCTCCTCCGCTGTCACCTTCCCTGGTGTCAAGGTAACAAACGTGGAACCCCTTTGAAGAAAGTGAAACGTGCACATCAACCAAATCAGATTTAAAGATTTCTGATTTCTTATATCTGTTGTCTGTCCTGTGTTTTGTATTGATCTGCCATGTCTGTTTGCTCACAGGTGATCTATGACTTGGGCATACCTTTCATCACTATTCTGGTGGTGTGGGCTGCCTGCGCTGGTCTGGTCTTCTTGAACTGCTTCTTGAACTGGCCACTGGAGCCTTTCCCCGGACCAGAGGACATGGACTACACGTTAGTAACTCAGATATATTTGACGGTAGCTCCCGAGCTTATGAGGAAGTCATCCAGATTAAACCGGTTTGAGACATAATTATATAACACATGGCGAAATGTGCAATGTAAGGCTGCCAGGTTAAAGTCCATCTGACTGTCACAACAATACTCATCCCTTTGCTACATCCATATTAATCTTTCCAGTCTGCTGAGTTTAATAGGACTTGTCACCATTTTCTTTTTGTGATATCTACTTATATTTTCATTTCTCTGTTCTCTTGTCATCAACTTCTGTTCCTTTTCATCCCCCCTCACCTCCCTTGCTTTTCCCAGTGTGAAGATCAAATTCAGCTGGTTGGGCTTTGACCATAAAATCACGGGGAAGCAGTTCTACAGCCAAGTGACCACAGTGGGTCGTCGCCTGAGCGTGGGCCCCAACCAGAAGCAAAAAGAGCTGGTTACTAAAGATGGACGCAACCTCTGCCTGTCCACCATGGACCTAGAAATGGACTGCAAGGCAAAAGAAGAATGTAAATGCGCGGAATCACAAAGCTCTCACCCCAATAAGTTTTTTCCTGATGCACCCAGTTCACCTCCTTCATATTTTCTGATTCTCCTCTGCAGCCCAGTCATTCCTGAAAACTATCATCAGCCCAATTTTCATGCTCAGTCTGGTGACCATGTCCGTCACTCAGCTTCGTCTCTTGTTCTACATGGGAGCCATGAACAGCGTGCTGGAGGTGCTCAGCGATGGAAGCCTCAACACGGGTCGGTTTTCCTGCATTTGCTCAAAACACGTGTCATTCTGTTTACTTGTTCAGTAACTTTGGATTGTGACTTAAAAACACTTTATTTTAATTGAATTTACAGTGGAAAGAATGGAACTTGGTAAGATGAAAATATTCTAGTTGTGCCAGTAGATGACTAAAACATTAGACGGCTAAATGTAAAGCATTTAGTTTTATCTCTAGAGATAGTAGCAGATTCACAGCTTTTAGATTTCTTTTTTTTTCATAGCTAGTTTTTTTAAATGCTGACCTTGGCTGTTTTCCATATCAGTAACCTTCTGCCTTTCAGCTTTAATCTGAAACCATAGAGAACCATTTGTTGTACACATTAACTAACTCCAAAGCACCGAAAGTACACATCATATGAGCAGCTCCGCATGACGCCATTTTTCACGTATCATTACTTTCTTGGCCATAAATCCTCCCTCATAATGGCATCCATATTCTCCATTTTGTCCATGTTGTTTCACTTAATATTGCCCTTAAGCTTTGGACTAATTATTAACTGTGTAGTCATACTAACCAGGAAGTCTTGACATATTTTTAATATAGCTTTGTAACATAACACTATTTCTTTTTTAATTTCAAAGGCTTACCTTTGTTAAATTATCTACTCCTTTTATTTTAACTATTTAATTCTGATCCCTTTCTCAGTGAGTCTGTACTCCTCCATCTTTGGCGTCCTGCAGCTGCTTTGCCTGATGACCACTCCAGTGATCGGTCAGATCATGGACTGGAAGTTGAAGGACTGCGATGAAGGAGAGGAAGAAAAGGAACCCTTCAGCAAGTGAGTCTAGCCAGAGTACTCCCTGGCAAAGTTGATGAACCATCTGACTTAAACCCATTCCTTTTATAGACCCCAGACATTATTAGCCAGCTTGATGAAAAGAAACAAGATGTGAACCTAACCTGACCTCTCTTCTCCCATCGTTCACAAGGGGTGAGACAAAGAAAAAGCGCAGAGACAAAAAGACCCAGAAGGTGACCAATGCCCTGCGAGCCTTCGTCCTCACAAACATCCTTTTAGTGGGATTCGGGATCACCTGCTTAATACCCAACCTCCCTCTGCAGGTAAGCGGTAACAGCACACCTTAAATTCCCTGGTCGTCAAGAAACTGAAGAGTTTTTGGGGAGTTAGATGAGAACGCCTAGACCAGGCTTGCTGGTTGGCTTAGCTTAGCTTAGCAGAAGGACTAGAAACAATAAGAAACAGCGGGCATGGCTTTGTTTGAAGGTAACAAAGTAGACCAGAGCTTTCTTTTCATCTAACTAGCTCTGTTAGACTTTAAGGCCTTGTAAACCAACTGACAAAACATTTTTTTTCTGCTCTCGTCTTTCCTCAGATTGTGTCATTTGTCTTACACACTGTGGTGAGAGGATTCATTCACTCTGCTGTTGGAGGCCTCTACGCTGCTGTGTAAGTCTCCCTCACATATCATCATCTTATTGCTCTTCTATTGTGCGGTTTATCCGTCTGCATCAATATGACACAGTAGTTACAGCGTCAGCCCAGGCCCTCGCAGACCCTACGCAGACTCTAGCGCTGTAGCTGTAACATGCACCTTGACAGAAATGTATGTGTAAAGCGGAGCAGACTGCAAAAGTTGTGATCAGTCCACTTTGTAGTAGCAGGTAGTTGGAAGGTTAATTGAGGTGGTTTGTAGATACAAACATTTGTAGTTTCAGTCTCCATTCCTGAAAGTGAAGCAGGAAGTGAAAAGTGAAGCAGGAAGTCGAAACAAAAATTAACCTGACTTGCAAAAAAGACACAGCACTGACTCGCGTTTTTATGAGCTAAGTATAAATGTCTTGAAACTACATCAACTTCCTGTCTTGTCTATCCAGGTATCCCTCCTCACAGTTCGGCAGTTTAACTGGCATGCAGTCTCTGGTCAGCGCTGTGTTTGCGCTGCTGCAGCAACCCCTGTTTTTGGCCATGATGGGACCTCTAAACGGAGACCCGTTCTGGGTATGAACACATGCACACACTCAAACACACACACAGATTAATTGCCCCAGACATGGCTAATACTGGTGTCGTCCTCCAGGTCAACATTGGGCTCCTTGTACTCAGTATGCTGGGCTTCCTGCTGCCTCTCTACCTGATATGCTACAGACGGACGCTCTACAAAGAGCAACAGCAGAGGGAGGACAACGTTAAGATCTACTTAAAAATCAACGGCACCGACATCCCTGAGGCCTTCGTCTAGAGAAAAGCAAATGCAGAAAAAAAAAAAAACACAAAATGAAGAGGACATTGAGAAACTTGTGCAATCCAATGATACATGCACATATGAGCATATGTCGTATAAGGACAGCAAAAATGTTAGCGTTTCATTGACTGTCCCGCCTATTTACCTATAATCCCACTCAGATAAACTAATGCTGCAGTTGAAAGTAGTCAGTGGACAGTTGGTGAAACATTAGAGGAGAAAAGAAGGACAAGAGAGAGGAAAGACTGTGAAAGGAAGGAGGCATCAGCCCTCTGCATTCCCCCCAAAATCCTCTGATTTCTCTTTTTATCCCCTCTACTGTGAGCTGTTGTTCTCCGTTCCGCGTGAGACTGCTTTAATATCTCCTGCAAGAGCAGAGAAAGGAGGAATTCCTACCAGCGAAACCAGCAAACCTGATGAATGCCACCAACACGACCAAGCTATCTGTGTACTACTGTTATAAGGCTTGTTTTTTTTCTTCTTTTTCTTTTAATACTTTGAATCGATCGTAAATCGCATCACATGGTGCTACTTATCAATTCATCAGCTGGATTCTTTTGACAGATGGTGTAAGATACGGTTAACGTGGAGTAAATGGCATTAATGAGTGACAGAGAGAAGAGAAGAGCATTGTTGCTGATGTTTCTCAGGAGAGTAGAGAAGACATGACTAACTATGGAGCAGAATTTTTATTTTATTTTTGCAAGGCTTACTGTAGCTATGAATATACTATAATATTAGATGAACATCAGTATTTTGTTAGGTTACGGGACATGCTATGTTAAGATTATTTATTTTAATTTTAGATTTCTTCTTGTACTTTTAGTTTATGGGGGGGGCTGTAATGTAAAAGTGAAGATTAGTTCACTGACTGTTTACAGTGAAAATAGTCTCCACTTTGTATTACATGATAACATCTAGCTTAAAGTCAGTATTTTATCCAGTCTGTCTGCCTACTGTTGAGAGAAATTCAGCACTTTTATTCATTTTTTTTTTTCCCACCCAAACTCATTTAAGCACTTTCTCCTGATGCGCCTCCTGGAAAACAGCCCTGCTTTAATTTTGAACCTCTTCCACCTTCATACATGTATTTATTTCATTATAAAAACTCTCTTTTCCATGATAAATTCCTCTTTGCATTTTAATTGTGCCGTGCTGGTAACTACTCTTGTATCTGATTGAATACTGTGTTGTTTGAGCTCTCTCTTTTATCTCCAAATATGATGTGGAGATGTTTTGTTATAAGGATAGATATCCATGTTTAATATGGACACATTTGTGGGGCGTTAATAAAGATTCTTGCTTTTTTTTCACCGCTCACCCGACTACTTTGAATTTGTTTATGTAACTTATGCTGGAGTCCTGCAATAGACTAATGATGTACGGTGTACCCCGCCCCTTGCACAATGACAGCTGGGATAGGCTTCACCGTTTTTGTGTGTGCGTCTATGTCAGGCTGCATGCTGCTGGGGATGGCTTCTGCCATCAAGGAGTGTCATTGTTATGGGGTGGGGGTGTCTGGTCTGGTCTAGGTGGGTGGTACATGTCTAAGTAACATCCACATGAATGCCAGGTCCAATGTTTCCCAGCAAAACATTGTATTGTGTCAGGTTTTAATGTTGTGGCTGATCAGTGTATAGATTGTTTTAGATTGTTCTGCACCCTACCAGTAGAGGTCAGTATTGCTAGTGTGTCTCTGTAGGCCACACACTGGATGAAGAAGCCATAATACATTTTCAGTCTTCATGACTGAAGTAACTGTATTTTTTTTATACATAAATAACATGACATGAAACTCGCCAACAAAGATTACACACTCATTTCCCAAACAATTAAATCCCAAAGTACAGACATATAGAAATATCACTGTAAAATACATCATCCAAATGCTGAATAGTTTTAACAGTGTTACGTAAGTGCGTACCTTACTCCACATCCCAAACTACCTTGTCTGAAAGTGAGATTAGGAGTAACTGCGAACAGTTTTGCCACCAGATGTTCCGGGGACACTCTCACTACATGTTCAGTATACCCAGGTCTACCAGCCCTCTGCTCTGCCACCCGATACTACCCTCCGGCAGATGGTTATCACTTGACACCTCAGCCTCTCTCATCAACCTGAGACCAGACCTGGGGGAGGGCGTCAGTCACATCAGGAGCGGTGGCTGCTGGAGCGCGGCTGCCCCAGTGCCACTGCTGCTACTGCTGCTACTGCTGCTGGTGAAGCAACTGTTTGGTGGCTGACGGATCCCTGTGGTTCACAGACGCAACATGAGTCCATTGTCTCATTCACTCACTGTGAAGAAAGATCGTGTTCCACTGAGCAGTTTGGCCACGCGCCCGTAAATGATGAGTTTTAAGTGCATTTGATCATCAAAACTATGACACAAATCAGGAATAAGTAAAAGGGCAAAAGGTTATAACAATAGACTAGATTTGATCAAAACAACCAGGCCAAACCATACAATTTCTCATTATTATAGTCCACCAACTTTATTGTTTTAAGAATTAAGATAACTTTTTATGTTTAAGTAAATGTCAAATCTGCTATTATTAGATGGAACCATAAATAAATCCGATAGATAGATGATCCTACAGGAGGGGACAGATAAACAATAAGCGGATGTTGGCAGACGGACACAGATGCGCTATAAATACAGCAGCAGTTCGCTGTTACATAATTTTAGACTCACACATACGCGCTCACATCCCTAGATCTCAGAGACGTGCGGCTGGATGAGGGACCTGCGATGCACTGTCACTGCATCAAGCACCAACACCATCCAATAGACCAAAGCGTACTCTGGAGAATGTGTATGGACGAAAAACGTATATTTCTAAGTCATAATGTCAGTCACCGACGGCAGGTGTCTAGCGGGTGGGAGCGGTGGCAGGCAGATAATCACATCAGATACGGGGAGTTTTGTTTAAAGGGCTTAAGAGAGCTGACGCACCGTGCGCGTCTGTGCCAGCGGTGGTCCCCGTGTCACACTCTGATGGTGAATAACCACGCTTCGACGTCACGGCTGTCACGATGACGCAGAGTGCTGCACACTCTCTAGAAAAACGGTTCAGGGATGCTCAACTGGTCTGCGCACCAGCACGAGAGTTATTTTTGTCCTAAATCCAGGCCTATTTGCAGCTGTCCTATCAATCTGTCACTGTCCCGTGCTACTTGATTTCTCTCTTCGTGCGTAATTCATTTTCGTTACGTTTCGTTACGTCTATTAAAAACAAACTTGAACTTTATTTCATGTCGTTTTGTGTTAATGTGCAATATTTGTGCACTTTAAAATAAATGTATTTTCAGTGTGCTGTTGTTTACAGGTCTATATTAAGGCCTATTTGTTCAGCCATTTAAATTATGGCTCAGCTCGCCCGTTTTATTCATTACGTCTGGGCTGCACCCGCCACATCAACCACAGACCACTCCCCTGGTGAACCATCGTTTTCTGTGTGTTGTCCTCTCTGCACAGGCCTCGGTGCTCTGCGCGCAACAGCAACGCCGCGCCGCGGCCCCGATCAGGAAGTGAATCTGAAGAAAATAAGGGACTGTGGAGGTAGGATGACATAGAAGGGGAGAGGTGGGAGAGAACCAACCGGAGAAAGAAGCGACTAACAGAGGGAGGAATCGAAACCGTTTCTGGACCTGTATTGAGCTGCTCCCCTCAGGGATATACTGCACCGCCACAGAAAAAAAAAAAAAAAAAAAAATGCTCATAAAGGAATTGTAAGTAGCTGTGTGTGCATGTGTGAGTGTGTGGGGGAGACAGGGGGGACGTGTGCGCGTTTATCCGTCTGGTTTCGCAGCGTTGACATTGTGGCCAGTCGCCCGAGAGGGGAATTAGGCTACAAGAGTGCGGCCAAGGCGATGTCGACAACCCGCACTTGACTCCATGTCCGTGATCGTTATCCATGCATGCGACACTCTAATCGCCCTGAAGTATTCTCTGAATAAAGCTAGATAATATATGGCTGCAGCTGCATTAGCAGCCGGCGCATGGCTGTGCCCTTCACATCCTGCATCACAAGCCTTCAAGTGAAATCGGGAGGCGTTCGCTGTGCTGAATACTGTAATTCCCCTTTGCTGTAAAATGACGGATGCTCGAGCGGAGCGGTGTTACTGAGGGAGAAATGGCTGGCGTAAGCCGTGCCGTGCCGTGCCGTGCCAGCGTCCATCCCTGTAAGCCACTGTGGCCATGTTATTGATGCGCGGTGAAGGTGAAACGACCGATGGAGCATTCCAGCATTTGCCTCTAGAGGAATGGACAGAGGTGGCGGGATGCTCAATTAGAAGATGGAGTGGTCAGGTAGATGAGGAGGGCGCGAAGATTTGGCTAAAAAAAAGAGAGAGAGAGAGAGAGGGGAGAAATGGAGAGGGTTTTGTCGCACAGGTCAGATGTTTCTGTGAATGTGACTGCTGGGGTGAGGAGATGAAAAGGCATCAAGTGGGGTCGTGCGTGAAAAGATGAATTATTTTTAACACCTTGTTGAAGGCCCCTGTGTGCTGTGAGGTAAACTGACTGAGGCCTACCCAGTATCAGCTGCTGGTTAGAATAAGGGCAAGGCCTGTCAATTCCAGATGAACTGTGTTGATACTGGCTTTCAAAGGGTAAATTCAGACTTCACAATCCTCACTTCATATGGTCACATCGTTCATTTTCGTACTTTTAACTAGTGTGAGCGACTCAGACTTGTTTGGACTAGAGGCTGATGACCCACCTCTAAAAAAAGAGTCATCTCCCTGGTTGTTTTCACGTCTTTGGTGCTAAAGGCTAGTAGTTTGGCGCTATCTTTAAATGACACATTTCCAAATATATCTTGTCTTTTTCATAATTTTCTAAATCATACATATTTCATTCAGACTCTGAGCCAAGGTCAGAGCTAAACTACTGTAAAATGTGGCACAAATTTCTGCAGCTATAGCCGCTTTGGCCTAAAAGTGCTCAACTGATCAGACTGGTTTATATGGCAACTAATTTATCAACAGTTTACTGTGATCTTGATTTCCCACCACATGTGTTTAATCATTAAATGGCCTAGGACAAAAAAAAACAACAACCTCAGAACCAGAGTGATGGCATGGCTAAAGATCTGTAGTGATTAGGGAGAGTCTGGGCCTCAGCAGTCTGTCTGGAAATTAATTAAATCGGTCACGATTAAATGCTGAATGCACTTACACACTGTCAACACATGGACTTGTACACACACACACACACACACAGATAACATCATGGGGGTCAAGAGGCAACGAATTGATCCTCATCCTACTGTAGCACAGACACGTTTTTTTTTTTTCCTGTTTTGGACTCCGTACCGTTCACCTGAGCCACTGACCTACATCACTCGTGGTCCACTTTTTTTTTTTTTTTTTTACCACTTCTATGAGCCTTGGGAGATGTATAACAATACAGGAGCCTCTTTGGGGTGTAAAACGTGTTGAATGAGCGGAAGAGAGGCAGAAGGTGGAGTTAAAAATGAGGGAATAGAAGAGGAGAGGACAGAAAGAGACGAGCAATGCAGGAGAGAAGAGGGGTGTTTGTTTTCTGAGGCAACAAAGAGACACCTGATCTTCCTGCCAAGACCTTTAGACCAAGGAGACTCACAGATAGTGTGCGTGTGTTTGTGTGTGCGTGAGAAAGAGAGAATAGGTATTATAGTGGCCTCGACCTTGTTATCTGTGCCGGTGCACTGGCTCCCATTGCTGCGCAATGGGAGCCAGTGCACGCCCCTGCAGGCAGGCGCAGCCTGCCTGCAGGGGCGTGGCACATATATTGTTATTGCTCGGGCTTATTATTCTTATGACTTCTTCCGTAATTTTTCGGTTCGCTTCTTCTCCCGGAGTTTTGGAGACATATAGACCAATTTATATGGAGACGTGTGCATTGATTGGGACAAGTGTGCTATGTCTCACATAAGCGATCCGTCCAACGGGACGAGAATAAACGGCGAAATTCCCGCGTCTCGTAACATGGAAGTGAATGGAGAAGCCCGGAAAAAAGCGGCAACATTCCAAAATGGACAGCTTGGCTTTGCTGAGCGATCACTCAGCCTTGCTTTGGAGTAGAAAAATGCTTTGAAGTTTGTACGAGGCACGGGAAGTGTAGCTTCGTTTGTCTGAAAACGGCGTTTCGATTTGGTCGGGGTCGCAGTTTACGTTTTGGTGACATTTTGGAAAAAAGTTAAAAAATCGTCGTTTATAATGGGGCTCTATGGGGCCACTCTAGCCGCACTCTAGGTTCAGAGTTTCGTCGAAATTCTGAAAAAAAAAGGTTTCAATCTCACGTGGCGGCCACAGGTTTTGAGCTACAGAGATAAAAACTACATAAAAACGTAGGGATTTTTGTTGCCTTTCAGATGATGTGTGTTTTATTCGCGTGGGACGTACGGTTGGGACAGCAGGCTCCTCCGAGCGAGGAGTGCGCCGACAGCTTTTCGAATTTTTCCCCATGCGTGTGTATGTGGAAACCGAGAGGGATTTTTCGACGATTTTTCGAGTCGCACACTTTCTTTCCAAAACGACTACGGCCACAATTTTGGCAGTACGCGCGTGGGAACAACACTAAATTGTAGAAAACCCTCGGCCGACGCTCACGATGCGTTCGTTTTCCCGATAGGACTTGTAGTTTTTGATTTATGAGCGTTTGTTCGGACGGGCCGAGCTGGGGTTCACTTTTTTTGGGGGGATTTTCTGACTCAGGCAGAGGTGAGAAGGAAAAGGAGAGTTCAGCAGCAGGTGCCCCTGGTGACCATGGCAACGGCCCCTAACGAGCATGCAGGAGGAGAGGAGCACATTCACACAGACGCAGAGTGCCATAACATTATGACCCCTGAACCGATCCTGATGAACAAACACATCGCAGGTGTGCACACAGAAGGCTGAGGGACACAGAGGGAGATTATCTGCCATAACATTATCACCCCCCCTCCCCTTCCCACTATAGCATTACAGACACAGATTGACAAAACATTAGGGACTCTCCTCAGTCTATTACAATGAGGAGGCAGAACACCCCCCCCCCCCTTGAGTTGTTGCTTTCACACAGCTGCTAATCATAGCTCCTCTCATTGACTGAATGACAACTTCTCAGTCATGTTTGACGTTTTCCTTTACTTTAAATACAAATTATATCTGGCTGCTTTGCTGCAACTCTTGACAGAACATCCCTGACACGTTTCCTTCACCGTATTAGGTAAGTGAATTTCTAGAATTATCCATATGTTAAGTGTTTGTGCCCAACACAGCTAAACTGCTAACAGACGTTAACTGCAATGATTCAGCCGACGGCCAGCCTTCAACCATAGTTCATGTATGTTAGCGAGCTAGCAGCGGCTAACGCGGAGCTAGCAGCGGCTAACGCTAACCGCTAGCTCCGAGCTAGCCGCGACCTTACGCGGAGGCTAGCGGACTTAGCCACCGGCTAATCCGCCGCGACGCTAGAGGGAGTTAATCACAGTCAACAGACCAGCACTGTAGTTGAAATATAAAGTGGCAGTCTTACACGTTGTAATAGTATTGGCGGATAGTCGAGCGGCAAATAACGTGGGCTTTCACACCGGAGGCCAGGGTTCGACTCCCGGTTAGGGCAACATCTTTAATGAATGAGGCCTGCCTCGGGAACATGGGAGTATAGACAAATGATTCACATGCAATTTAATATATTTAATTTTTTTTTAATGAAATAAATAATGAGCTGAACACTTAATTAGTTAGTTGTATTAATTATGTTTCACAACATTATTTGACACGTCTACTTGTCTGTGTTTTCCTGCAGCCGATCCAGACAGACTGCAGTGACGTCCCATCAAAGACTGTAAGGGACAATTTTCTTCACTTTGTTTTTTCTTACCGCCTCATGTGAGTATTGAATTTATATTATGAGTTTTCTTTTTTAAACTGTTCTCGAAGACATGACTATATTATGTTAACACTAGCCTCTTTTCGTAAAACATTGTTTAATGTGCTGAAAGTGGTAGAAGCTGAGCTGGTTAGGGGAGCGGGACGGTCTGTGAGACGCCCTTTTGCTGGTGGAAATTCACATGACAAAGAGACACCTGATGCAAATACCCGTCAAATTCCAGAATAACCTAGTTTTACTTATTCTAGTGTTTAAATCGGTGGTTAGATTTTTATATTTACCAATATTAAGCTTTACTGAATGATGTATCAGAAGTGCGCTATCTATTATTTATGTGGCCGCCACAATTACCGAGCTAAACTATAGATTCAATATTGTTTTAGCGTCATAATTTGACATTACAGTCTGTTTACATCTTCCTTGCAGCATCTGGTCTCCCATCCGATGTCTGGCTGGGACTCAGATGCAGATTACATTGAGTGGTGTGTGGGATGCAGGATTATGTGAATTTGGGCATATCTCTCACACACACAAGAACAACAATCAACAAAGCATGCATACTGTACATGTGGTTTATGTGCTAATAGAGGCGTAGGGGTAAGAGAAAAGAGGTGTGTGTTGATTGTGATGTAGGATGCTGTGTGTGCATTCACATACTGTATGTGCCCAGAATGATTTTTTTCTGCACGTGTCCTTGTTGAATGTTTTGTGTGTATCTATAAATGTACATACTTTACATTGCTTGTGTGGTGCAACATGCTATATGTACTCCTAGGTGTATATCTGACCATTATCTTTCATTTCATTGGGCCAGCTGCCACTCAGTCACAAGTGTTCACAGAAACAAATTTACTCTTGGCTCAGAATGAGACAAGAGTAAATTTGCTGGACAGGGATGTTATCATTTTCTTGGTGCTGTGAAACGTATGGCTTATTCAGCTGAATTTCCCAGTACACTTTTGCAAACACAGTGGTGATACAGAAAGATGTTTGAGACAAACAAAATATGGCAACAGGCAAAACGACAGGAACAGATGAACCATCAAATGGATGTCTGCGTACGGACGAGCTAATAAGATTTCTTTTTGCGAGAGAATCTGCCACGCCTGACCTACACAAACATTCATTTTAATTAAGCAATCGTGATTAGCATAACGATAAATATTCATTCATTCATCTTCAGTCTATCGCAAAGCTAACACAGAGACAGACAACCATTCACATTCACTTGCACACCTACGGCCAATTTAGAATCACCAATGAACCTAACCGGTGGACCCGGAGAGAACCCGCAAAAAAATGTACATCTCAAACATGTCCGTTATTTCCGCCATGAGTCTTGTTAAGAAAAGTGCTCATACGACACGTCGTCACCTGGTTATTTGAATGCATCTTGAGCGATAAGATAACCGGCTGAAAATACAGGTGTCTGCACCCATATGCAAATAAACACAGACATCACTTGGGGCAGCTGTTGTCTCCAGTGAGCCACCACCCATCACTGCATCAAAACCATAAAACGTGCTGTTTGTTGTGTGTGCATCGTGACACGGCTGGTGACAAGATGGACATTTTGGAACATGCTGTAAAGTCAAATAATGCTTTTTTGCCCCCTTCTTGATGAATGAGGCCAAATTCTTCTTACGTGAGAGCACGCCAGCTGAGTAGGTGGCCCTCAATGTGACCCACAACACATTGTGTGTTGTCTGAAAGAATGTGGTCACAAGTGGCCTAAGCTACCTCCAAATTTTGTGTGAAATATCAGATTCTCCACTGCACTTTAGTCTGGCCAGAACTTCTCGAACTCGAATCAGATATCAAACAGTATCAGAGAAACCTGAACATTTAAACAGTGATGGGATTGTTCGCAATTTAAATTATCCAAACCCTCCCATTTTGTCTATCAGATTTGGATTGAATGGATTTTTTTGTCTGCTTGTTGTTTCAATATACAATTCACAATATAAATCTCAAAGCTTAAGCTAATACACTACAAGCTGCGAGTGACAATTTTCTTTCACTGGACTCATTGAGTAACTTCTCCTACTCTTCCTTCTCTTCCAGTCGAGTGATTCTTCCAATCTCTGTGGAAGAGGTAAGTTTCATCTCAGTATATTTCACTGCGTGCGAGCGTGTGTGTGTCGGCTGAAATGTCTCGAGGCTCTGCTTTTGTCAGATTTTCTAGGCTCACTTTATTCTGAAAAAGAAGCGAAGCACAATTGAAGCTGCTCATTTTTGCACGGCCTTTGGACTTTTATGTCAGGTAAAATATCACATATTTATTCTAGTAAAGGAAACAAATGCAGCTGTGGTTCTACAGGGAACGGGAGCAGGATTACATTCAGATGCACCTCTGAATAAACTATGCTGTCTTATCATCATTTACATTGCACTTTAGTCTTCTGTTTAGGCCTGCATATACAGTAAATCACGTGGCACATATTTACAGATTATTATATGAATGTAACTGATGGAGACATTTATGCATCAGTCAAACTGAAAACCACATTAGATGGAGCAGTATCTTCCAGTGGTCTTTCCTTTGGATTAAGATCTACACGTGTTGCTTCTTTCTACAGCATGTGTTTGTAGCCTTTATCTTAATCACATCTCTGCATAATGAGGCAGGTTTCCTCTCAAGGAGCAGGTTTGGAAATCGCCTTCCTATCAGCTATGTTATGATTAGACACAGGAAAGGTAGTAGAAGGGAATTAGCTGACTCAAATGCGATCAACAGAACCTGGAGGTGGTTGAGTGGCATACCCCGTCTTTTTGCCCCCTTTTCTGGTCTTGAATCACATCCCACTCTCTGTCTCCCTGCGCACTGACAGCAGCAGCAGCTGCAGTCTTCCCTTATTTGCGGCTAAAGAATAGATATGGAGGTTTACAACGATAAAAACACTTCAATTCAATCTGTTAACCCATTTAAATTGATTTAGATTGCCTCACAACGGATCAGTCTCTTTGAACAAAGGTCATGTTTTCTGGAGGAGTGTTCATTGAGTGTTCCTGCTGCCGGAGGCTCGCGGTGAAACTCCCTGAAGAATTTAACTGAAATTGAATTTCCCGTCTTCTTGCCAGACGCCAACTTATAAGTGAAAGCTTTGTCAGTGATTTATCTGAATGAAAGTAGAAAGCGCTGGCATAACTGGACATAGATGAGGCAACGGCAGATTTATGTTTTTTAGACACTGATGCGCAGGACGCTTTGCTGCTCCTTTACCCCTTTTATTACATAACTGATCTGAAGGAAAACTCTTTATTTTGAATGCCTTTGTTGCTCATTATGTGTGTCTAGTAATTGACCATCATAGAAACCATGTGATACACAATACATGGTCATTTGAACCAGTATAACGCAATACGCAATCTCATTGCTGTTGCTGTGGCAGGATAACCTTTAAAGTCTCCCCAAAGGTCATAGTTAAAAGGACCAGTTGGAAAATGAACTTCTCTGTTCTTGGATGCTTTTATAGTTGCCTTCTACACATCCAGAGCACAGGGTAGCTAAAACAGTGAATGCTGAATTAACAATTTGTTGCTTTGACTAAATAAGACAGCTATGGTTATGCAAAGATTAACTAGCAGTCTCAATGGATGATTAAACTTGGCTAGTTCCTTATTCCCATTAATTTCATGGTTATGGCAATGAAATCTGGAATTACTGCCAAAGTCTTGGCCCACACATGTTTCAGAGAATAAATCTACTTAAAATGTGATAAACTGTTAAAACTGACTAGTTCAAATCTAACTAGGCAACATTTAAAGCAGAAGAATTCCACCACTGACTTAAGCTTTCTTAATTTTTTGGTTATGATGCAGTTTGATAGAAAACATTTCAACACATTCTTTTTTAGCGAGAGAGAACACGGAGTTTTGTACCAACACACCAGTTTAACAGTCTCTATTCCTACATGTAGTGTATGAGTTAAACCACAACAGACACTATTGCTTTTTCTGTAAACATGCAATCAATAAATTCCTTATAAGACTTATAAGTCTGATTTTATTTATGGAGACGAACAATGGATTACAAAGAGCAACTGTAATCTCCCTCCTGTAAACATAATACAAGTGTACAGACTAAATCAACTTGTTCCATCTTTGTGATGTTGCAAGTGTGTCTGCGCTCTGGTCCAGCTTTGTGTAGAGGTTATATGGTGGATTAAAGGTGATTAAGAAATGAAAGCAGCCATTGTCCTGTGGTTCAAACCGTCACATGCACACTCAGGATCAGGAAGATGGGGGATAAGATGAAGAAAGGGACGTGAGAAAGAGGAAGTGTACAATTTGCGGAAGAGAAAACCAGCAGACTGCAACGTGACAGTCGGAGACAAAATATTGAATGTGGGACAAATGGAGGAGAATGTGTATTATACGTATATTAAACCAGGAAGATTTGTGGAAAAATTGTCCTAAATCCTTTCTTTTATCTCACTTTCTACTTCAGTTGAAAATATTATAATATATTCTAATATATATTCAAACATTCTTTCAATGTCTTTGCCTTTCAGTACCAGGTGGGCCAGCTGTACTCTGTGGCTGAGGCCAGTAAGAATGAGACGGGTGGCGGAGAAGGAGTGGAGGTACTAAAAAATGAACCCTATGAGAAAGATGGAGAGAAGGGACAGTACACACACAAAATCTACCATTTGCAGAGGTAAGCAGACGCACGACAGATGTTAAATTATAGAAGATGTAGAAAAAGCTCATAAAACGATCAGTCAGGAGGATGCCACGCTTTTCTCCTGCAAGGTCACATCTCATGTTTCCTATAGATGCATGCATGTATATATATGGTTGCTATTTTTGTCTAATATAGAATCCCCTTAAAAATACTGTCTAGTGAACTGAAAATGAAAATAATTTAAAACAACCTGTGTGCACAGCAGCAGCACATTAAACTACCATCAGCAGACAATTCATCTTAAACAGGATTGTAAATAAAACTAAGTCATGCTTGGATCTCAGTGGGGCTGCATGTAGTGATGCCGAGCTGAAGGTTAACATTAGCATGCTAACATATTCACAGTGACAATGCTAACATGTTCACCATCCCAGTTTAGCGTGTCAAGTATTTCACACTTCAGATCTTAAGCTTGTCACCTTCTGCTCCAGCTTTATATTTCAGTTTATATTTAGGTCCAAATGAGAGAGAAATTTATTTTATTATCCTAACTAGGCACTGTACTCATAGTCTCCTATGATTGCTTGAAAGCTCAATACAGTCAACATATTGTGTTCATATTGTGTTTGTCCTACAGTAAAGTGCCGTCATTCGTCAGAATGTTGGCTCCATCTTCCGCTCTCAACATCCATGAGAAAGCCTGGAACGCATACCCGTACTGTCGCACAGGTACAAAACACATACACACAAGAATATCTTACACTAACACAAAAGCTTTATGCAAAGGTAATTGGACACTATTAGACTCAAAAAGTAAATACAGACTTGGTGTCACAAACCAACTGATATATCTGAACCCCAGGTTTGTGATACCTGCTCAAGTTAAAAGCCAAGCCTGACTGTACCTGAGGGTTTTAATGGAGCAACTAAATGAAACAATTATGCTAAACATCATTGTCTTAATATTATACCAAGATCAGTATGGATACAATTGACTCGGATTACTTCAGATCAATGATGCTGATCTCTGGGGCAATCTCTCTCCTCTCTGTCTCTCTCCTCTCTTTTTCTCCAAGTGTTTCTGGGTGCCTGTCACCTTGAAGGAGTAGTTGAATAATTTACAACATGTCCAGCTACAAGAGCCTTGCAATCATTTGAGCCTTTCAGGCTGAGATCACACCCACACTGCCAGCCTTCTGCCGTGCAAACATACAGGACAGTCAGGGACACGACGTGAACGTAGTATTAACTGACAAATACTGTTTAACAGTACATTGTCCAGCACCGTTAACATTTCTCAAATGTTCCTCAATTCATTGTATGTGTCTCTCTCTGTTTGCCTCTGCACTTTCTTCCATCTGGCTCTGCAGTAATCACTGTAAGTATTTCTATTTTTTGTGTGCTTAAAAGATATACTGTGTGTTGACGGAAAGAACAGACCTACTGATGCCAGTAGAGGGAGAAAATTAACTGGGAAGTTGAGAAAGAAATTCGATCTATTTCAGTGACACAGCAGCAGGGACAGTCAGACACCATTACTCTGTTTGCGTGGTCTGTGTGTGTTGGTGTGTGTGTGTGTGCATGTGAGAGAGCAGGAAACTGACCTGTATCAATTATACTCATAGGGTTTTTCACTTGTATTTTCAAGACTCAAGATTACTTCTCTTTTTTTTTCTTCTGCAGAACGAGTATATGAAAGATAACTTCCTGATCAAGATTGAGACATGGCACAAACCTGACATGGGACACCTTGAAAATGTAATTAGAGAAGATGATAATGAGCTGTGGAGCTGTATGCATGTCTCTATGAGTACCTTTATTTATTTATTTTTTTCACTTTTCTTTTATTAATTTATTCTTTCCCTGCAGCGTATTGAAGTGTACAGACATATTTGACCTTAGTCCATTTACAATAACACCTTCTGTAATACTGGATTGTTAAACAGTGCACTACTTCAATTTGAGTTAAGTTAGCTTAATCACACGCTGCTCTATTAATTCTTGTATGAAATATGAAGACAATCTACATGTAATGGGCTCTCTTAAGTACTGCGGCACTGCTCATATATATATATAGCATCTATTAAATTTTGGATGTGGGGTCGGCTGTGTGCGGAGGCTTGAGCTCTGTGGTTTCCTCACAGGTACACGGTCTGGATGCAGAAACCTGGAAGAAGGTGGATGTAGTCTATATTGATATTGCAGACAGAAGCCAAGTGGAGCCTAAGGTGACAATGTTAGCTTAAAATTCACACTGAGATGACTGCAGTAGCTCTCTCTCACACTTCACCTCATCTCTGTTGTTCATCTTTTGCATAAATTCAGGACTACAAGCCAGAGGAAGATCCCTGCAGGTTCAAGTCAGCGAAGACAGGACGAGGACCTCTAGGGCCGGACTGGAAGGTACGGCGTTTTTGTTGTTGATTTCTTAACTGGTTGAGTTTTGAAGTCACATTAAAACACATAATTAACAAAGACCTCCAGTCACTTCACCATTAATTACTCATGAGCAAAATAAAAACATCCCTGCATAGATACTTGTTGCTTAGCAACTATGAGGTTTAGTTGGTGTTTGCGGGGCAGTAGAGGCGAGCATTTCGTCATAAAGTGGCAGGGCCAGATCTACTTTTGAGGACACAGTGATAATGTCCTCTATCAACTTGTTTATAATATACTGGCTTTAGAAGCCTGGGAGTGAGTTGTCTTCCTATCAGCTATGTTATGTTATGAGAGTAAAACTCTGTATTTCAAAATGTATTTTTTACCTGTAAGCAAGTATATTTATATGTAGATTAGTTAGTATTTTTGTATCGCCTAGTATGGACAAACGTACAGATACAGCTACAGCTACATTGGGGCTCAAGGCTTGGTGTTTATTGACTATTCAAATGTCCCTACATTGTATATTTGCAGAAAGAGCTTCCTAATAAGAAAGACTGCCCACACATGTGTGCCTACAAGCTGGTCACCGTCAAATTTAAGTGGTGGGGGCTGCAAAATAAAGTGGAGAACTTCATTCAAAAGGTTTGTTGACGGCCGCAACTGAACGTTTCACATTGTTATCATCATGACATTAAAAATGCCGTGTTTCAAGGTTGTCTACTTAGGAGGGACAACAAACTGGTTGACGTTATTTTTGTCTTGAAATAAATCTTTGTTCTAACTTTCTAAAGAGTCAACACTTGTAACGTTGTACTGTATATCTTGTGCATGCATATACTGCATCCGGACATCTTGACGTAATAATGTAAAAGTACTGGTAGCTTTCATTAGGCACATACAGTATGTGGTTCACCAGCCACTATGGGATAAACAGGATATAGTATATGGGATATAACTTATTCTCCTTTTCGTTGTGTAACAGCAAGAGAAGCGCTTGTTCACTAATTTCCACCGTCAACTGTTCTGCTGGATCGACAAGTGGATCGAATTAAACATGGACGATATTCGTCGCATGGAAGAGGAGACACGTAGGGAGCTAGATGAGGTAAATCAAAGACCTGATCAGACCTATCTAAGGTGGCTAAGGTGGAAGAGTGGGTTGTCCAAAAGCTGCAGGGTTGCCAGTTCAATCCCTGACCAATTGAAGTCCAGCGGAAGTGTCCTCGGGCAACTGAGCCCTTACATGGAGATTTCCACAATTAGTGTACGGGTGTGTTTTTAATGGGTGAATGAGGAAAGCACTATATAGACAAGTTACACAGCAGACAGAAGATATACACAGTCTGGATAACAATGATATGCCAACTGTTTTCTGCCTGAACCGTTTTGTGTGTGTTTGTCAGATGAGAGTGAAGGACCCAGTTAAAGGGATGGTGGCTCTAGAGGACTGAGGTTGTGTCGGAGCGTGAATGCTGCTGCTCATCAGGTGAGAAGAATGTCAGGTGTTTTGTGCTGTACCCTGGCATCTGTATCGCTGTGGCTCTTTTTTCACTTGCTTTTTGCAAGAATGATGTCTCACATCATTTCTTTTATTTGGACACCAAAATAAACAATTTTCTGCTGTAGAAAACAGAAGAAAATGTCTGAAGCTGAACCCAGTTTGGTTTGGATTTTACCTGGTAAATTGATTTAGCAGTCAGAATGTTTTTGCTAATCTAATCAGAGTTCGGCAAGTAAATTAGCATTGTTGATATTATTACTCTTTCAGCTAATCACAGATATATCAAAGTATAATTTTAAAAAAGCCTGCAGCCTGCAAATTCTAATGATTATTTGAGGCAGTCATTACATTGTGGTGACAGTTATTCAATAACTACATTTAAATTTAAAAGCAAATGATCTCATTGTGAAGTTGTTAGCAGCTTGCTAGCACTTAGTGGAAACCTTTCATTGACAGTTCCACTGCTCAGTCTCCTTTAATCTCTACTTCGTAGCCTCAAAGTCCTTCACTATGGCTAATATATATCCCTGTATGATGCGTGTCCCTGTATACATATGCATATGATTTAGGAAAAAAATCTTCAAGCAGCTGAAGTGCACCATCACCTATCTCCGTCTCTCTCTTTCTTTCTTATCTTTCAGACCAGAGTACCCAGACACCAGCGGATTCACATCCTCTTTTTGTCTAAACTGACACAACATCTGACCGGCCGGTCCAAAGCCCACCTCCCGCAGTACAATCTGGTTTTCAGGGACCTGGACCCAGTAAACTCCCAGTCTTCAGTTGATCTCCTCCACCCCCGTCCTTCCCTCCTTGAGTCCCATCTTTATTTATTTCAGCCATCTAGTGTCCTCCATCTTCTTAACTGCTCTGAGGCCTCCAGTAGCAACATTTTAGATCTTGTCAGTACCTCCTATCTTCCTCTCTCTATAAATTGCTCTAAACTACAGAGAATAGTGTCACTTATCTCTGGAATTTAGGATTTATTTCTATTTAAGATATCCCAATGGTGTATATATACAGTAAACAGAAGCTGAATAATTGTATTGAAGTATATATATAAATATATATATATATAAACAGGGTTTTTAAAATGATTCTGTAAGTTTGTCTGTGGATGTTTATTTTTTCCAGACCAAGCTGTATCTGCTCAGTGTTGCGTTGTTTTCTTTCTTTTTTTTGTTTTTGATTTGTTATAGTTTTCTCCACTTGTGTCATGCTTTATGCAGTGTTTCCTTTTGTCGTTTAAATCGATTTGCAAGTCTACAAACCACAGCTGCAAGGTCGGGATTGTGCTCAGAGTGTTACGTTGTCTTTGCTATAGCCCTAACCGACAATATGGGATTTGTTTTCCCCCAATATTTCCCTTAATATGTTGAGGCGTTCAATGGCTTTTCCGCTGCTTTGTGAGTTTGCGTGCGCGGTGCTTCTGTTTGCGTGTTTCTGTGGCATTGTTAGGTCATCAAGGACTCCAGCCATATTTTTAATTTTTCTTTCACGGGCTCTTCGGTATCATCAGGCTGTTATGGCTGCTTGAAAGTGCAGCAACTGAAAACAAATATACATTAATGTATATACACAAGAACAGAGAGAGAGAGCTAGCCTTCAAGGACACATGTGTAATGTATCACTCAGCAATGGAAAATCTACAGAACAGCCATAAACGAGTGTAGGACTGTCTTTTTATTTGTCTGACAGTGACATGCTCTGTCATTCTGCATTAATCTCTTCCCATTGTGTCATCTCCAGTGGATAAATGGTCTTATCCAGCAATAGCAATAACTACCATGACACTTTGGTTTCCCCTTCCTCATTGCAAAACTCTCTTCGGTTCGTTCCCACCGTGAGAACAGTAAAGCAGAGCCCGAGCTGAAGGTCAAGAGCGGTTAAGTTGTCGATTAATTGTTTATTAAAATGCCAGTTTTATTGTGTCCGTCTTTGGATGAGGTGTTTTTCTTTCTCCTGCTGGTATCTGAAGCCTGTTATTTGTATTGGTGTGGTGTTTCAGTATATGCATGAGTGAGTGGTATTCAGTAGTGTGTGTCTTTGCAGAGAGCTGCTGCTAGCTGGGTAAAGAAGCGAGGAACAAACGAAGCAAGAGGAGTGATAACAGCAGGCACTATCTTTCCCTTCTTGTTGATGTCTGTATGGCCTCCTTTGTCTTCCTCTTTTACTTTTTTTAACATCTTCTGCTTACTTCACATCCTCCACATAATTTAAGCTTAAAGAGCAAGCAACAGATGATGTCGAAAGGCCACAACCGTAATGACGACATATGTGATTTAAAAAGAAAACTGCCATCAGAATGAGAAGACATGTAGATTTAAGTTTGTTTAAGCAGACATTTTGCACTACTGAGCTAGTTAAATCTTCCACAAATGAAATCAAACTTATTTATTTTTATTTGTGAGAAAATGTATGTAAAAATTTTATATTAGTACAAACGTATATGAACACTTCTTAAGCTAATAGATATTAATGCCACTGAAGTGCTTTTCATTGGCAATTGCTAAATAAAAACTCGACTAAACATTATATTGATATAGTTCCAGCAGCAACAGCAATGACATTATTTCTTCTGGGGCCCCTTTTTTGTCATCAACGTGATAAAAATTCAGAAGTTTGGTTAGTTTTGTCTAAATTACAGTGAGAGTACACAACTTTACAGGTTATAGGAATAACAAATAATACAAAGATGAAACTGAGCAGTGTCTTTGTTCAGTCGTTATTCTACTTATATGTGGTCTGCCTAAGCACAGTATCAAATAGATGTAAACATTTCAAACTCTTATTGGCTAGAAGACATAAAAAAAGTCCATTATTGGCAACTGTCATTGTCTATAGTTTTATAACATGTCCTTGTATACCAGATCAAGTTCACATAAAGCCAGTCATTGCAAACCATTTTCTGTTGCCTCCTCTTTTAAGAAAACAATGGCCCTGGATGTCCAGTCCCTTCACCTCTGTGTCCATCTCACTCAGTGTCTGTGGGGCTACCAACTGAATCATGGAGATTTGTGGATGTACTGTATGTAGTATTGACTTTGTAAATAGTAAATAAATTAATGTAGATGAACACACATATATAGATCAGACTGTCCTGCCAAACCCACAGCACACCCTTTCTCTCTACCCTTGATCCTCTCATCCCATCGCTAAATGTTCAGCATGACACCGATCACTATGGCCAAGTTCCTCTCACAGATGTATTGCTGTGAGGAAATGTAGGGTTATGGTCGCTGAAATTTAATTCCGATAAGAGATTTTGAGGAATACTGTCGGCTGTAGTAATTAAAAAAAATAAAAAATAAAAAGTCTCTTTTTGCGGCAGACTTTAGGATGCTACAGCTAAGCAGTGAAGAGCTGCTTGGCCGTTTGTGTTTAGAGGAAAAAAATTTTTAAAGCAAAAACCCTGTTCACTCCCTCACGGGGACCACGTCTCATTGGCAGGACAGTGTATAAATATATATTTTTGTTCTGAATGTTGTTGTACCTCTATTGTCAGTCTCTGAACTACACTCGCTTCTCTCACTGAAAAGGAACATGCAAAGGCAGCTTAGGTCAGTTCACTGATCCACGTAATTAGCTGGTGGAGTCGGCCCTAAGCGAAGCCCGTCAGATTTTGCCCTCCCGTGGTTAGAGATGGGTCGATCGAAGGGTGATTGTTCTACATTTCGGGGTGCTGAATAGCAAAGACAATTAAAAACGTGTTTTTTTGACGGTAGGTCAATCCTAAGAGCCCATAACTTGTGAGAGAACACGGTTTAACAGAGATAATCTCATAGATACCTGTTGTTAGATTCCTCAATTTATAATCAGAGTATGAAACCAAATGATTCCATAATCCCAAACTGTTTTTAAATCTCTCTTTCTCTCTGTCTCTCTCTCTTACTTTCTATCTCTCACTCTTGTTAACTTGTCTCCTGTTTTTCTTTCTTTTATTGTGAATTTGTGCCTTTTTGTCATCTTCTCTTCTAATAACACTACTGTAAATTGGAGACGTAAAGAAATGAATAAAAACAAGCAAAGCAACAGTACACAAGTTTGATGTCAGTGTAATTTTTTGTAACAAAGACACTATGGTGTGCTCAGGTATCTGTGCTCTGAGTTGAAGGGTAGACTCAGACCTGTAACAAAACAGGGTAAGTTTCCTTCAGTCAAAGGAAACCTGAAGATTTGGGAGTTGATGTGAAAATGATGTTCTTATTTCAAGAAAGACTGAGAAGTGTGAGGAGAGTCTCACATTATTATGTCCCAGTTGAGACACCACAAGTAAAATAATTTGGAAAATTAAGTTCTGCTGCAGTTTAAGATAATACTAAATGCTACTGCAATATTCTGTCCTATAGGTGCACCATGTTCATTTGATAGCAGAAAACATTATGGTTTTACATTTATTCATAGACATAAAAACATGACTGGACATAAATAAGGAAGATTAAATGTGAAAGAACAATTCATCAAACAAATAAACTGATTAATACACTAAAACATTTGTTAAATTAACAAAATATGCAGCGTCTTTAGCGCCTCTTGTGGACAGCTACACACTGGAATACACAAGCACTGTAGACGGACTGGGTAAAATTAATCAGGCTTTGGATGGCAAAGATTACTTTAAATCCTGATTATGAGGAAAAGAGGGGCCGGCACTGAGTGCTGCTACACATTTTGTGAGATGTTGATGAGACTACACACGACTGAGAGGAAATTATTTAAATTACAGACGGTCTCAGAGCTTCTGAGTAAACCAAAGAAGCTGGGAGATGTCCTTGCAACTTTTCATACAAAATGGTGTGATTGGTAGAGGACCTCTCATTACTAATGCAACATTACCATAATTCAGGACAGACAAGTAAACAGCCTTCGTTATCCACTTCCTTCTGTTTTTCTTCGATATGTAAATATCCTATTTTGTCCAAAAGTGTGACAATGTGAAAGTTGTTTATTCTTTGGACAATATTTCATCCATTTAAAGTAGTAACATGCAAACCATGGCTGGTTAGCTTAGCATAAAGGGTTGAAACTTCAAACTTTAGTATTAAATTTCACGGTTTGAGACAGATACGTGGTATTCTTATCAGATCCTTCCTTCCCTTTATACACAAGGTGTCCAGTAAAATTGTGATGGCCTGCATACATTGTCAGTGACCTTTTTAAATGTCACACTGATTTGAAATGACCTTATTAAGACAATGATAATGTCTTTGTCTGTGGAGTCTCAAGGGCTTTAGGAAATGTCTGTCTAACATATCTGTATTTCTATTGCAGACACAAAATTGAATGCTGTCAGATGCCATAAGGCTTTAAATATATGGAAACACCCTCCATCATGGCCCTGCCCAGAGTTTTGCTGTATTTATAATTATAATTATATAATCATTAGTGATATTGGCCAAGTATACTTGTGTATACATGGAATGCATTTATCCCATCCGTGAATTAGTGAACACACAGTGAGGTGAAACACACACTAACCCGGAGCAGTGAGCTGCCATGCTACAGCGGCGCTCGGGGAGCAGTGAGGGGTTAGGTGCCTTGCTCAAGGGCACTTCGGCCGCTTTCTACTGGTCGGGGGTTCGAACCGGCAACCCTTCAGCCACAAGCCCAAAGCGCTAACCAGTAGGCCACGGCTGCCCCGTCACATTTACATTGAGGTAGCACACAATATGGCAGAGCCCCTTTCAAATTCCATACTGCTAAGAAAGTGAAGGATTATCTATGAACTTACAAAGAGGGCTTTAGTGCAACAAATAACATGCGTCATGGTGACATTCAATAAACAGACATGTCCATTCATGAAGACTTTCTCACCGGGTCTTTAACCAACCTGGGATAAAAGCCTGAGCCGATGTTACGCTTTAAGTCCAGAGCAGGTTGTGTGTGTATGTGTGTGTGGGACCTTGCACCCAAAAGGGGAGCAGTAGAGAACGGAGCAAGGGAACCAAAAAGAGAGTAAAACAGCCAAACAACGGGACTCACAGAAGGAAAACAGGTCCGGACTCACGACTCCCCTTTGGAGAACTTTGTCATCTGTGCACACGGGGTCTGCGGCTTCTACCGGGCACCACAAGACAGATCCACGGACAAAGGTACTGCTTCAGGTGTTTGTTTGCAGCAGGTACTTAAAATAAAGGAAAAAAAGAAAAGAAAAATCATTGTAAGACAACAATTTTGAATTAATGGCACCAAAGTTTTGGCTGGCTACAAACCTTTCTAAATTTGAGAAAGGGTTGCTTGTTTTCATACAACAAAATAGTCTTTCTTCATCATATAGGTTTGATAATGTAAGCGTTTTTGAGTACACATAACAAATAACACAGCACTGGCCATTTTAAACACTATGTTTTTGGGTTATTTTATTGGTTTAAGGCACATGGTAGTCGTGTTTATAGCTGGACTAATCAAATTATGTTTATTTATAACAGACAGCTGACTGTAAAAAGAGTCATTAGTGACAAACACGCAGGTTTTAGCTAACGTTTTAGATTTTTACAGGCCACAATTACTACTCATCAACTTCAACTCTATTCAATATTTATATTTATATATAAAATAAACTCAGATACACCCACTGCCCTGCGCCAAATAGCAGTTTAGGTAGCACAGTTAGCGACTAGCAGGTAAACTTAGCGAAAGATTTACTAACTAACAAATTTCTCTCTGGAGTTAATGTTGACATAAGACAGAGCTAAAAATGTAAGTGGATATGTACATGGGACTCACGTTTTGTAAGTAGTTAGAAATAGTACTCAGACTTGCTCCAACTTCACCTGCTGGATGTGATAAAAAAACATAGACTGTATATAAAGAGGTAAAGGTAAAAACTAGCTAAAATAGTTAGCTAACAAGATGTTAGCTGCAGCTAATATGATTGCGCCTTGTTGTGCTGCCCCCTAGAGGCCAGAGATAATCGGTTAATGCAAGTTTAAGTCAAAAAAAAAGAAAAAGAAAAAAGTGTCTTGTGTCTTGATAATTAGTTACTAATTATAAAAACTGTAGGTTCCAAACCACAAACAACAACAAGTTTGTACTTATCTTGTCTGGGTTAGTTTCAGTTTTGAAATTTCCCTGTAGTATTAGTTCACTCTCTGTAACAGTTTTTTTTTATATTATATCACCTTAGCAGTATATAAAAATATAAACATTTGTATACACCAGCCACAATATACATACAATATTTACAGTTTTATATATATTTAAAAAAAATGTATTAAAGTTTTACTTTATGTCCTAAAATGGTTCTGAGGTATTTCTGAGTTCACGTGTGGTCTTCAGGGCACTGCCACTTTAAACATGGCTGAAGCGAACCGTGATTAGACATGATTACAAAGCCATTTCTCCAATGACTTTCAGGCACCCCTGTCAGGTCTGGCTGTGTCTATTGTGCTTATTTTTGTTTGGGATTTGGTCTATGCTCGGGGTAAACTGGCTGTAATAAGAGCAAGTGCATGTGTGTTTATGTGTTCCTACAGGGGAGACAATGAGCACTGGAAGTATACAAAGTGGCGGGAAAGACAGGTGCAGGTAAGAGAAGTATATAACCATCCTATACAGCGTTGGAGTTGCTCAGTCTTTAAGCGGCTTGTGGCTGTTTTTTAAGTCTTAGCTTGGCTCTGTGATAAACTTAAATAGTCTCGTAATCATCGTCTTTCACCAGCGAACCCTCTGGTTATCCACTTAACACTTCTAGTTTGCTAAAGAATGTGCCCTAAGTCTTTTCATGTGACGCTGTTACATGAAGTGGCACGGAGAACTGGGGCACCCATGATGAGAATATTTTATTTTGTTTCATCTCAGTATCCTCCACAGTGTCCAAATATTACAACATTGTTGACTTTCAGCTACCATTTATTGTTTTTTTAATTTTTTTAACTAAATTAGTTAAAGTTGTTACCTATGCATACACCTATAAAAGTGTTTTTATAGAGTCGGATTTCACTCAGTGGGTATTATTAGTCTGGATTACTTATTTAATCAGTTAAATGATCGCCAAAATATTTAGGATTTTAAATACTGAGTTGAGCTGCTGTGTTTCTATCCACAGTGTCTGATCCAGTGAATTAACATTTATTCTACTGTTTTGTATTTTGTTCTTTTCAGTGAGATATTTCCTAACACTGGCTGCTTAAGTCTTAATCTTCTGTTATCTCATCGCATTTATGGTTTCGAAATCTTAAGTATCGAGAAAAATGCCCTTTGAAATCTGTGACGTAAATTGACCCTTATTGTGCTGAAACACTTGTTAAGTAGAATTTTTTTGAGCTTTAGTTATGATGATGTAAACATCTGTGCTTATAAAATCAGAGCTTTATAAAACTGCATTTAACCCCCCTCCTCCCTCTGGGCTTACGGAGATAACCTTTCACCTATATGAGAAGAGGCTGGATTGAGGCCAAAAGAAGCTAATGCTATTGTGCGCTGCTGTCCTTTCACTAATGCAGGAGTGTAATTGTGGGGTTACATGCATTGTTCTGTGTGCTCAGCTGATGGAGAGAATGCTAGCGGTAAACCTCTTAGGGATCTGACGGGTTGCTCAAGTCTTGCAACAATACTTACAATGATGGAGGATCAGCCTCCAGCCCTCCTCTTCTGCTCTCTGTGACTATACAGAAAAACTCACACACATTCACATGCCTGTCTCCTGCCTGCGATTAAACCTCAAATCTGAATCGTTCTTGCCTACATTCCTGTGTCGACCCCACTGCTCTCTCAGTCGTTGCTTCATTGCAGCGTGACCCGACAGGACTCGGCCAGAGAAGGGGCTGCACCAGTTCACCCTGAGCGGTTGAGTTTTTCATCGCAGGACCTTAAACAGAAGCTGCCTGAAGCACATGCGGAGAGTTCTGACTAACTAGGAATCAGTTCATATTACTTCCAGTGGCCTGGGCAGAGTGAAGAAGGCCTTTCGCATCAGACGTCTGCAAACGGGCACCACCAAAGAGGTCTGAAGAGAAATCACACCAAAGGAATTTCCTACAGTTTTTTTTTTTTTTTGTTGTTGTTGCAGGACTACATCCCTATTTTTCCTCTGATAACGTTCTGACAGTCCCCTCGACCTTCAGGACATAAAGGGCAAAGGCGCTCACAGACTCCAGGAGGTTTTTTTTTTTGTTTTAAAGATGGATCCTTTAACAGACGGTCCACGCGTGCGCTCAGACAGCATGAGCAGCTCAGCGTCTCAGGGCTCGAGGTCGAAGGTCCTCCTCCGACAGCGGTTGTCCCAGCTGCTGACCTGCATAGAGGACATGAGCTCGGACGATGAAGCCAGCGAAGAAGTGTCCCGCACGCTGGACGAAGCGTTTCAGCTCTGTGGACACTGTGTTCCCACAGACGCGTTCAGGTTGACTAATGCCCATGCTTACTGATGCATACACATAATTACACAGATACACAGCAGGTGGTGTTTGAAATAACCCCATTTTATACCGATTTTGCGTCATTACAGAGAAAATGACTCATGTAGTAGGAACTAAACTGTTTTAATTTAAACCTGCAGAAAACTGACATATCTTCAGTTTATCTAGCTCATTTCTGCCTCTATAGTTTGTACATTTTTAAGGACACAAACAAGTGCTGTATTGTGAATTGTATGATGAACCTGTAAGTAGAAATTAAACTCTAATAAAAAGTAAGTAAATTATTGTTTTGTTATCAAAAGGAAAATGTGACATTGCAATTGATATCTCTAATTATTTCCTCTTTTTTTGTCATTGTCATTACCAAACACAGACTGCACATGGTGACCTGGAATGTGGCCACAGCAGAGCCTCCTGAAGACGTCACGTCTTTGTTGCAACTAGACGTCCAGCCCCCTACAGACCTCTATGTGATTGGGTGAGAAATTAATAAAGATTAATAAAGGTTCTTGTATTTGAAAAGTAACTTGATCTGGTAAAAAATAAAAATAGACAGAGTCAAAGCAACATTGTTAGTCATCGTATGTTTGTGTTGGCGTGTGTCAGCCTGCAGGAGGTGAATGCTACCCCCGTGAGGTTCATCTCAGACCTGGTAGTGGAGGACTCCTGGAGCCATGTCTTCATGGACACACTGGCACCCAGAGGCTTTGTCAAAGTAAGAGACGATGTAGGACGGAAACAAGAAATGTGCATTGTGCCCAAGAGCCGGATATAATATGCAGTAAATATCACATGCATATGATTTAAATCACAATTAAGCAAACACGTATAAAACAAATAAATAGTGGCAACATGTAAAAATGCCAAGTATATTCTGTCACTGTCCCCATTTGTCTCTAGGTCACCTCAGTGAGGATGCAGGGTTTGCTGCTGCTGGTTTTTGCCAAACAAGTTCATCTCCCCTACATCAGAAACATCCAGACCACCTACACTCGTACTGGCATCTTTGGCTACTGGGTAGGAAATTCAGAATGAGAGCGCCGGTTAGCTCTGAACCTTGTAGGCAACAACACTGTTAAGACTCTGCGTGCCAGGAAGCCCACTGGCCTCAGATGCTGTGGGGTTTAAACACATTATGAAAGACCTATTGTGTTTGTTTAGCGGAATGCGCAACAGCTTTGACAAAAATGAAATCGCAGACAAAGAAGACTGGAAATGGCGCGGTACACTGGGGCGAACACATGCAAGACGTGTTCTAATCCATAATCCAAGTCAAAGTGGAAAAAAACAAACCATTTAGAAAAGTGGGAATGGTTTCATTGTTTTTCTTTACAGACTGTGTTTATGTTCCTCTGTGTATCTGTCAGGGTAATAAAGGAGGAGTGTCAGTGCGTTTTTCCTTCTACGGGCACATGGTATGCTTCCTCAACTGCCACCTAGCAGCTCACATGAACTACGCTCTGCAGCGCGTTGATGAGTTTGAGTACATCCTGGAGACGCAAGACTTTGACCTCTTGGACACCCCGCATGTCCTGGACCACAAGTCAGTGCACGTCACTACAAACACTGCAAACATATAAGAGTTGTGCGATTGTAATGAGTCTCTGTCACTCTCTCTTAGGGTTGCGTTCTGCTTTGGTGACCTGAACTTCCGTATTTCAGACCATGGCTTGCACTTTCTTCGCTCCTGCATCAACAGTGGACGGTTTAATTTGTTGTGGAACAAAGACCAGGTACTGTGCCAGAGTGTGCGCATGAGCACACACAGTTACACACACATGCTAACCAATTTCATGTGCCCGCAGCTTCTCGCGATGAAGACGAAAGAGCCTTTCCTTCAAGAATTTGAGGAGGGGCCTTTAAATTTCAAACCCACCTACAAGTTTGACCGTAACTCTGACACCTATGATACCAGGTAACATGCGTAAACAATGCGCAGACAAATATGTTGCTCACAGATACTGTGCACATTTTGCAAACTTCACCTGTGCTCTTTTTCCACTTGAATTTTGTGCAGCACTCCAAAGACGTGGTTGGGTTTTAAGTAAGATGGTTGTGTTGCATGCCCCACATTCCCTTATGTCTCAGTCACTGCTCATCACTTCCTTCTCTCAAAGCTATTAAAAACTAAAACCCCTTAGATTCATGAAACAGGAGGCCAAAATAGTGACTAGTGTATAGATGAAGTTGGGAGCAGCTCTTTCTCTGAGTCGTATCCAGTCCTGACACTGGCACCGTGTATATGCCCCTTTCAGAAAGAGCACTGTGGCGCTGCCCCTAACCATGTACAGACCCAGGCCCCTACAGCGCTCCAGCACCACCCTCTTCTTCCTCCTAACCTCCCTCATCTGGGGGCTGCTATCATTCTGGTTGGGGGCCTGGTACAGGGAGCTAGACCCGCCAAGGTGGGTGTCTCCATAGATATGCCCTGTAGACATAAGAGATATCACATAGATTAGGAATATGGAGACAAGATATGTGGAGTTACAAATGGAGACAATGATATAAATGATAAACTTATGAAACACAGGCGTGATCTGCAAATTCATTAGACCTGAAATCCTTCCTGCAGCCCACTGTGTTCCTGCATAATGCACGTGTTCCTTCTTATAGTGAGTTAGAATATACAGCTGCTGTAATACCATGTTAAATGGTATTGTCCACTCCTAGCATCCATCATTCACCTTTGCATGCAGCACTGTAGGTACAGCTCTGCACTGTTTGTGTGTGTCTGTGTAATTTGTGTACTTTAACAGCACTTGTGTTCAGTGTTCTTTTATATACGTATGTTAGGTTTACATGAATAGACATAATCAAACTTGGCCTACCAGGTAAGCAATAGAAACAAAGATGTTAGCACAACCTCAAACAGAAATCGCCTTATCGACACTTGCCCTTCTCTTTGCTCAGCGGTAAGAAGAGGAAGCCAGCCTGGACAGATCGGATCCTCTGGCGCATCAAACCTAAAAGCCTGCCACCAGAGGATGACAGTGAGGAAGCATCCACTTCCACAGATGACGGGCAAGAGGAGTATCCACTCCTGGTCACCCAGGACAAATACACCTGTGACATGAGTTATGGAGTCAGTGACCACAAGCCCGTCATTGCAACCTTCAGTCTGGAGGTGAGAACACATTGTAGTACACTAGAGCTCACATCCATCTCCTGATTCCCTGATGGTGCAGACACTTGATGAGCTTTTCTTTCATCTTGTTTTCCCCACAGCTGAGGAAATGCTTTGACACACCACTGGTGCATGTATCTCCTTTGGGTGTATGGAGTGCTGACCAGGATGCACTTCTGACCTACACCGTCCAAGAGGAATTCATGTCCTCCACGTGGGACTGGATTGGCCTATACAAGGTACTGGGACAAATATAGTGAAAACAAAAATGAACTGGTTTCACATCATATGGTAATATTAGATGGCTATGAACTGATGTATTTGTGCACCTGCAGGTGGGATTTAAGAGCGCGAATGACTATGAAACCTTTGCCTGGGTTAGAGAGAATGAGCTGCCAGAGACAAATGAGGTCATACAGGTAAGGTGCAAGTGAAGCATTTGTGTCATGACAAGTGCTATATGAGTACATAAATTCATGTGCGTGTGTTTTGGTTGCAGATATCCATGGATAAGGATCACATCCCTCTGCTAGGGGGGCAGTATGTTTTGGGTTACTACAGTACAAACATGAGAAGCATCATTGGCCTCAGTGCTAGCTTCCAGGTGAGCCTTCCACTATCACTATCATTAATTATACTTTACTCTATGCATTCACCTCATTGTCATTAGTTTACTTAGAAACTTATTATGTAGATATATTAATAGAAGCAATTATCACCCCTTGGATTCATTATCCAGTGGATTAGAAACCTTGTTAAATGACCTGCTTAAGTATATACAGAATATTGAGGCTGATAATATTAGGATCGTAGAGGCACAATGAGTGATCATTTAAAATCTAGATAAAAGCTGGAGGTTAGTTTTGTATCTTTTGTTGTGTGACATTTGCAAATTGTGGGTTTTAAACTGCACCTACTTAAGTTGTACACTGAGCGCCATTATTCAGTATTCACAGTAGTAAATGTGCATGACAGTGAACTCTCTTATGAATTTTGATTTTGCAGATCCTGGAGTCAAAGCGCGCTGTCATGGAAGGCCTCGTTCCCGAGGACATCAATGGGCTCAACAAATAAGAAGTAATTCAGTGCATCGTATTCCTCTCTGCTGTCACACCATTAACACAGATCTGTAAATGCCTAAAGCCCTGCCCCCAACGCCATCATCTCCTGGATAAGCTGGCTTAACTAACGACCACCATACAGTGCCACCAAGTGACTGGAAACAATTTATTCCCTTCTTTGCCTTCATGATTCAGATGCTGGAACAAACACATTAATGAGAAGCCTAGCAGCATATCTACTGGCTTTTTTTTTTTTTTAGCCAGTTAAAGCAAAATATACTGGAAACATGCCAAACTACACAGCTGGTTTAAAACAAAAAATGTGCCCAAGTGTTGTTTTTGAAAGCACTGGACAAACAATATTAGAATAGACTTTGTACGTGCAGGTTATACAAAAGGTGCATGTAAAATCTACAAATCATAGCACATTGTTGTCTAGAAAATTATATGCTGTTTTACCTAAATGTCTTAATGAAGAAAGATGTGCAAGTTTACTTCAAATTCTGCAATTACTAGAGCCAAGTGACTTATAAAGTTAGGTGACAAACACATAAAACATGGGAATGTTGACGCTGACTCATACATACATGTGCAATGTATTCAGTCTAGTGTGTATCATAAGATTTCCTGTGGCATTAAAGAGAGTAATGATTATGTCGTAGTTTGTTGCAGTAGTTGCAGCAGAAAAAGTATTTTATAATCTCTATTCAAAAATGATAATTGTTGTGGAAAGAAAATGCACATATGTGTTGTCATTGTGTGTCTGGTTGACTGATGAATGAATGATAACACAGTTAGTCTGTGCAGTGATGAATGAGTGGTAGGGAAGTGCTGGGAGATGCGTCTGTTATGCTGGGGATGTGAAAACAACATGTCTGTTTTAAACACATTTGAAGTCTGATTAAACCTGAAAATTCTGAGTTCACTGTAAAGCTATGAAACTTCACTGCTACATTACATGACAAGTATTTGTTTTGTGATTATGAATGAACCTGTTGTGACATTAACTATGTTATGACCTGTAACAAGACACTGAGCATTTTATTTAGTAATTTAGTTATTATAGCGACCCAACAATAAATATAACTCTGCTCTTGGGATCATTTGACTGTTTTATCTTTCAACTTTCAACTCACTGCAATGTGTACTACAACCAAAATAATCTGACAAGCCATCCACATACAGCATTCGCTGGTAAACTTAAAGTCAGTGATAGTGGACCTGCTGTCATGTTTCTGATGATGACAATTATGATAGTACGTGTGTGTGCAATCTAAGGAAATACAAATGGACAAATCACAAGCAGATTAAGAAAACAAAATCAACTTGACAAATACAAATACATTGCAACTAAGAAACAGAATGAAAATGCTCACAACGCCAGCAAAAACTGAAACATGACGCAAAGACAACTCAAACCAGTGCAGAGACGGAATAAAAATACTCAAAACACCAGATAACGTTCAGAAACAACAGCAGGTAAATGTGAGCAACGACAACAGAAATGTTTCCGGGGGACCCCTAAAAATGATGAACCTCGCTGGGACCCGCTTCTTGTTCAAACTATTGCAAACCTTTATTACATTTGGAGTTGTTGACTTATCTGCACCTGTTGGAACTGCGCTCAAATGTAAGTTGTAATGTAAGTTTTTTTTTTTTTTAGAGAAGACGTTTCACTACTCATCCGAGAAGCTTCTTCAGTTCAGTTTGTATTACTACTTTATTTGTAACATCCCGATGGCATGATCCCTATGAGCCCATTGCTTACTATTGGCAATCATTATGCTATGACGGCATTATTTTAAAATGATTCTCGGGAAATTTTCAGTTATTGTTTACTTTACTTGCTTTACGAACATCTCCATGTATTTTGCTGTTTTTGCTCAGTATTTCCGTGTGTTTTGAGTATTTGTAGCACTGTTGTCAAGCTGATATGTCTTACACATACACGAGACCAAATGTATTTGCTTCCTTGAGTGGCTCCGCGTTTCGCTCTCTCGGCCACCGTACCTATCCCCAAGTACGCAGCAAAAATGATAACATTTATAAATAAACTAACAAATAAAAGACATAAACAATAATAGGTGATAGCTATTAATATTTTAAAATCATTATTATTTCCCCCACTGCGTTTAGGGTTTCTGAAAATTCACAATCAGCGCAAATTAATCTCACCGAAACACAATCAAAGTTAAGATGGTTAAAGCAACCTCCCATAATTCATTGCGCAAAGCAGTTCAATGGCATGACAACGTCGACGTCTCGGCATATCTTTCATTAAAAAGGCTCTTGGGAGGTACACACGTGGGGACTGTGAACGTTTTGCCACCTCGCTGAAGGTAAGGATATATCATATATAATTACTAGTAATGTTATATAAAGCTGGACATAGTTGTGTAAACAAATGTCAGTTACTTTGCTGCCCTCCGATCGTTGCCAGAAGGCTTTAGATGCTCGAAATACTAGTCAACTGTAGGCTAGCTGAGTTAGCGTTAGCCTGTTGGCTGACTGTTGGCTAGCTAGACAGATCATTACAGACGGCACAGTTTTCTCCAAAGATTGATAATGAAAATCTTAAACATGGTGCTATAATGCGTTGCTCCATGTCAAACGAAAGTTAGTCTGTTAAAGTTATGTGCATCTTGTCGGGTAATCTAGCTAGCAAGTAATGTTGCGTTCATGGCAGGGTTTAGAAATGACAGCAGCTCGTATGAACCAGATCCGTTGGATAGGATGGACATCAACAATCTCCTCAAATCTTACAAATACAAATACATGTTTTTACTTTCACTGCCTATTTGAAGGACTGGTTATTACTTAGTTCAGAAATCTCCCAGCTGCGACAGGAATCATTATTAACATGTGTTGGGAGATAATTAAGCATAACATGTTGTGTTTTTACCCTCATCTGCTTGAAGACAAATTGGAGGATGACGACCGAGGACGTGGAGCGACTGTTGATCCAGTTTCAGGATGAGAGTGGGGAGGTTCTGGGTTCACCATTTGATGTGCCTCTAGACATCACCCCAGACAAACTACAGCTGGTCTGCAATGCATTACTACAGAAGGTAACCAGGCTTTATGCATAATCATATATATACAATTGAAGATGAAATTGTCTGTATTATTTGTCCACATCTATAATAATTACAATGTCTCATTGCATCAGCATTTTAAGCATGTGGAAATGTCACATAGAGTAGTGATTTTTATCATGTAGAATAGTCTTGAAGTGTCACTATCATCGGTGTAGAGTTAACATTTGGGTTATTAGGTCATGAGATCTCCTCTTTAACCCATTTACACATAATTTATATGAAGCTAGTCTAGGAAGTTTAATAATCTATCTTTTTTTTCATCCCTTGCAGGAGGAGCCAGTGCCACTGGCTTTTTTTGTGCGAGGAGAGGCTGAGGTGGTGTCCAATCTAGGGTCGTGTGTTAAAGCGCTTGGAGTTGAGACTGAACAAGTTCTGCCAGTGGTGTACCAGCCTCAGGCGGTGTTCAGGGTTCGGGCTGTGGCCCGCTGTACCAGCACACTACAAGGACACACAGAAGCTGTCATCTCCACGGCTTTCAGTCCCACCGGCAAGTGAGTAACCCTGACACGGCTGATCTGATGAACAGCTGCTTGTCAATAACACAAATGATATAGCTTCTCACAGAGGGGATGAGGTCACACACCAGGGAAGATGGATCTAGACAGCTGCTGATTAATGTCTGCTTGTTTGTTTCAGATATCTGGCCAGCGGTTCAGGTGATACCACAGTGCGATTTTGGGATTTAAACACTGAGACACCACAGCACACTGCCAGAGGTATAAAATCAGAGCTTGGTTTACTGTTCATGAGGAATCACATGTTGTGACTGATGGTTTTAGAAACAACTCGGGTGTTTTCATTTTATTTTAAGGACACACACACTGGGTCCTCAGCATCGCCTGGTCACCTGATGGCAAGAAGCTGGCTTCTGGTTGTAAGAACAGTCAGGTATGCTTCAGACTTACACACATCTAACTCGTATTACTTAAGATGCACTCCATGAACATTATGTGTTCATTTTTGTTTTGCTGTTTGTGTAGATCTGCCTGTGGGACCCAGTGACGGGTACACAGATCGGGAAGACTTTGACAGGACACACCAAGTGGATCACCTGGCTCTGCTGGGAACCCCTCCATCTGTGAGCTCATCACTTTTTCCGTACTGTAAAATGCTGATTGCTGTTGTTACTGCAGACCTAAAATATCATTCAGCTCCAGCTTTGTTATACATAGAAAGCCAGTGTCCCAGAAATGAGAATCACGGTTAAAATTAAAATCCAGCCTTGTTATATAAAAGAATAAAAGCATCTAATGTGGGGCGCTGATAGGTCAACATGTAGCCACAGCTTCCTTAAAGCTACATTTCCATACATACTTACAAATCAACTGGCAGAGATTAAGTCAGATACTTTAAATTAGTTTATTAATTTTTCAGCAGCAGAGAGAGTACACCCACATTTTAACTGCTTTGCCATGCTGGTAAACTTTAATGGTCATTGATAATGGTCATGACATTAGCTCTCTCATTTTATTGATGTATTGGCTCAAACATTCTGCTTCTGCCCTTCCTCTCCCTTCAGTAACCCGGAGTGCCGGTACTTGGCCAGCAGCTCTAAGGACGGCTCACTACGCATCTGGGACACGGTGCTGGGACGCTGTGAGAAAATCCTGACTGGACACACTCAGTCAGTCACCTGTGTGAAGTGGGGAGGAGATGGACTTCTGTACACATCTTCCCAGGACAGGACAGTCAAAGTGTGGAGAGCGAAAGATGTAAGTGTGTGTGGCTGAGACGCCTCAGGACAGACAGATTGAGCTGAATGATAGGGGGCAGACATCTGTGCAGCACAGAGGTGAGATGTAATACGTGTTCCTGTGTTGATACAGGGCGTCCAGTGCAGGACTCTGCAGGGTCACGCCCACTGGGTGAACACTCTAGCTCTCAGCACAGACTACGTCCTGCGTACTGGAGCTTTTGAACCTGCAAGTGCCACTGTCAACCTCCAGGATCTCACCGGATCTTGTAAGGCCCACTAATCTTCTCTGGATGTTGGATATTTGTAGAAAGATGTTGCATGTAACATAATTTTTTTTCCCCCTCTAGTGGAAGAGATTAAGGAGAAAGCTTTGCAGAGATATAACACAGTTAGGGTAAGTGCTGCTAATTTTCACGTGGGAAAGTTGGTGTGTTACTCTAGCTCCTCTTTAACTAAACACTATTACTCCTGGTCTTGTGCTGCAGGGTTCAGCTCCAGAGCGCTTGGTGTCAGGCTCAGATGACTTCACCTTGTTCTTGTGGAATCCTGCAGAAGACAAGAAGCCTTTGGCCAGGATGACCGGCCACAGCGCTCTGGTCAACGAAGTGCTTTTCTCTCCAGACACCAGGCTCCTTGCTTCCGCTTCATTTGACAAGTCCATTAAAATCTGGGACGGACGCACCGGAAAGTAAGAACATCTCCACCTCTATCAAGCTCATCTTGATAGACGACAAGTTGTTGAACTTGGGTGTAATACTGCTGTCGTCCAGATGATGGTGCTGTAATAGTAATAATGTCTCTGCATTCTCGTCTCCTTTCCCACAGGTACCTGATGTCACTGCGTGGCCACGTGGCGTCTGTGTATCAAGTGGCGTGGTCTGCAGACAGCAGGCTGCTGGTCAGCGGCAGCAGCGACAGCACGCTTAAAGTGTGGGACGTTAAAACTGGAAAGCTGAACATGGACCTACCTGGCCACGCTGACGAGGTGAGCAAAGGAAGAACTGCAAAGTGCTTCTTCCTGGTTGATGTGCATTGGTTGTAATTTTTTTCCTTTATTTTCTGTGCAGGTTTACGCAGTGGACTGGAGTCCTGATGGGCAGAGAGTGGCCAGCGGCGGGAAAGACAAATGTCTCCGAATGTGAGTGTGACAACAGAGAGCCTCTTTCAAAACGGTTAAATGCCGACGTTAACTCACAAACAACCTTTTGACCTCTCACCTAACCCTTTGGCCTTGTGTTGTCTATTTCCAGATGGAGAAGATAGCCACGTCTCTGTACTTATTCCTGACTTTAACGCAGGTTTCAAGAAGCCTGACAACTGACACAAAGGGTGGCCCCTGTCTTTAGTGTCAGCACTGGCACTGAGACCAGAAACTCTCCAGTCTCTAGGGATGACACCCATGCTAGAGTATTAACAAAGCAAGACTGTAAAGGCATCAACATGCCGATCAGAGCGTTTCAGGACATGCATCCATATGAAATGGGTGACCAATCATGAACATACTCATTTGTACACATCAGGATCTCTGATGTCGCTTTAATAAATCCTACAAAATACCAGAATTCCTTTAAAGAAACGAAGATGAACGAGATGAAATAAAATCGTCAACTGAAAGATCTGAAAGAGTTAACCCTGGAGCGTTTGACCCTTCCTTTACCTTAAGCCTTACAAGATGACACACATACTGTAGGTGACAGGTGGAGCGGCAAGGCAACAGGTGGGAGCTCTAATGCCTTCCTCTGTGATGTTAATGCTGAACGCGCTTGCCCTACTCCTTCAGCCTTTAATCTGCAAAGCCTCAACCTGCCGATTGTTTCTGCCCGTGTGTGATGAGGCCAAGTGTCACCAGCTCCTCACAGCCGCTTGGCTCTCAGGGTCACCCTCCCTGACCGTTATGTAAAGAATCTGCTTTGGATTGTGTACTCAATTGGTGGGAACCAGCGGCTTAAGCGGGAAATCTGTGCGGCTCTATTCATTAGTTGCTTCACCTGCAATCATTATAAATTGAAATTGTAAGAATGTATGTAATAGCAGTTCATACTGTATAAATAAACATTTTAACATTTATTTTCATGCAGCATTTTTGTCTATTTTGTTCAAAGTACTTGTTAACACTACTTAAAGTCCTGCTATGTTATCTACATTTTATACTTTAGCTATAATCTGACGTCTAGACACACAAACATACACGGAGAGATTAGGTTTAGTAATGACAGGTTTATTACCATGTAAATAACACTCAGAGCACTCATGTCTTTCTACGTTTTTTCTTCCGATAACAGCGATATATCTTTTTTATTTTTTTCATTAACACAAAAATGCTCAATCTGCCAAACAGGAAGTTAGAAATGTGAATGATGGCACTACATCTGATATGAGGCCTGTCCCGTTTATGAAAAGCAGTGAAGCACAAACGTATAAAGAGCCTGTACAGTAAAAAACACACATCAGAAGGTGAAAACACAACTGCAGACACTAGGGGATGAAACGATATCCTGGTGGAAAGTGTTACCGGGATTACACTACTGGAGATCCTACTGAAGGAGTTTGGCAAAGAGGAGTGAAAGGTTTTTTCGGTGCAAGGCTGAGCGGTGCCGCAAGGCCGATCAAAACCAAGCCTTGCTACAAAACTAGTCAAGTGTGCGATTGAGCCTCTGATCCTTCTATTTATTTTTTTTATTTTGTCGTGGTTCCACATACAGTACTGTGCAAAGGTTTTAGGCGCTGAAGGTGTAGTCACAAGAGTTTTCAGTCGTAATCAGTTTGACGTACATCGCGTTACTTTACTTTTAGCGCCTAAAACTTAAGAGTACGGTATGTGACCACAGCTAGAAGAGCCTTTGAAGCGGGCTAGCTTGAGGTAAACAAAAGTTATTAAAGTGACATCTGGTTAGAGGATAGCCTACTGGATGTGTGAATAAATAAGCAGAAGAAAACCACTAAAGGTTCAGGGGTCTTAAATTAGTCGCTGGACGTGTTGTCGTGTTGAGTAGAAGTGAATATGCTTTCATTGTTTCAGCTGCATACAAGCGCCTGAATGGGAATTAATGGAACTGCCACACAGAAAGCATCACTGATCTGGCATTTCAGATATGAAGACTTCACATGCAGCTGGTAGGAATTCAGTCACCCGCTAAACACCTTTTCTTTTCTCAGATCATGAAACTTCTACTAACGATCCGTCTCATATCTCCCTCTATTAAGACTGCATGTGAAGACTGTGCTACATATGGACTTCTCTCCTACAAAATAACATTAACGATTACACCCTGAAACACACCTGGAGATGCTCTGAGTCCAGACCAGTTTGCGTTAGCGTCAACAAGCCTTTCGAGCCGCCGCCGCCAAGTGTTACGGGACGGACGCCACATCGACATTCATGCAGCGGTAAGCTGAAATCAGCAGTGGCCATAAAACGCACAATGAACGGCATCTAAAGTTCGTCATCGCGAGACAACGCTGTGGATGTTTCTAGCGCGACAGGCACGGCTAAATAAGCAGACAAAGCACTGAGAATGTGTTAAAAGTACCGCACGGACGTCGAAAGCACTGCAAGAAGCTGGTTCGTGCCCAGTATGATCTTTGTTCTTTGCTCAGTTTAGTAAGTACCCAGTGAATCGAAAGACACATTTACGGTTTCAGTACAAAGTGTTCACTCCACAACATGTACGTTAACAACAGTCATAGAAAGCTAAATCACTATTAGACATACGCAATCTCCCTTTTTTTAAGCTACTCCTAATTTGAACCTTTGGTTAAAAGACAGCCTCTACTCTAAATATATTCTGGTAATGAGACTCAACAAACTGAGCCCACAAGTTTGGTCAGGTATCATGAATCGCTTTTTTCCCCCCCAGAAGCGGAGAAATGCAACGTTGAGCTGCTTTTCTGTCTTTCTACTTCATCACGGCGTTTAGGGAAAGAATCATTTTACGTAATGGAAACTGGTCAAGACATCGCGGCATTGCTCAGGGCGATGCAGAGAGCTAGTATGAACTAGAATAGAGGTGTTCAGTTGTGCGTAGCATGAGGCACTGGTCTGTGCTTCCTCCCCGTGACCCCCTGTCACCGTCAGGCCGGTCTACTGCGTCTTCCACACGTTGTTGAGCAGTTTCACCACCTCCTCGTAGATGACGAAGACTATGGCCACGTCCAAGCACACCCGGCCGAGCCTGGGAACAGTCCCTTTGTAGAACCTGCGGGGAAGGACAAGACGGAACAAGGTTAGACGGCTTGTATAGAAAACTAAAGCAGTATTGGGGGCAGTATGTGGGTTACTGACGCTTGTGGTCCTTCGTGCTTCAGTATCTGAAAGGCACAGTCCATTGTGTTTTTGTAGCGGTAGGCCTCCAAGCCCTACAAAAAAAAGTACATACAAGAGTGTCATATAAAAGACGAACCATACGACGGTGACATAATCACAAGAGGACGCTTTTCCTACCTGCATCCTGGTCTTCACCACGTCCAGAGGCGTATTTCCAAAAACACTAGCTGCTCCGGCTGTCGCTCCAAACATCGCCGTCACAATTGGGTGCATTTCTTTCTGGGATCATCACCTAAGAGGTCAAATTGGAAGGTTGAGCAAAGGAAAGGAAGGTCTATTAGACAGTGAAGGGGACCACTGTAGCACTGTGTTGTCTCCATGTTGGCTTTCTCACCTTTATACCAATTGCGCAGCGCGTTCATCACGTAAAATCGGATGGCTTGGTTGGTTCCTTGTTTAAGTACAGTTGCCGTGAGACCTTGATATGTCCCCCTCACACCTAAAAGAGTAACATTCAATTCAATTGACAATACACACTGTCAATTCAGTTAATTCACATAATTCACTTTGAGACAGGATGCTCCTAATTAGTCGCGAAAATTGTTTTTTCGGGTTTATAATGGGTGTGTATTGCGCGGAATGTTCGCGCTAGAGTGAGAGGCCCAACAGTTAGAGGGCGGGCTGCTCTGAAAAAATGTTCAAAATATTTTTTTAAAACTGTGATTGCTTCCACAAATTTCACTCTACACACAAAATTTTCTCCAAAGTAGTAGTCATACTTGTCCTGATGCCTACAATGTGTCTACCTAACCGATAGGATTCACAGTTTTTGAATGAGAAGGCTAGAAGTGAGGAGTGGACAGCCTAACTGCTTCATAGGACCCAATGTTAATTCAGCAAAGTTTTTCGTCACAGAAGTTTAACGGATGGTAGTTTTCAACTCGCTAGAATGTCCACTTTTTTTACACTAGGAAGAATAAAAAATACATGTCTGTGTTCATGGAAGCCTTGTGGTAGTCACTGTGAAAAAAGTTTGTGAGTAACTGGCATACGTTTTTAGTAAATGGCAGTGGTTCGAGGGAGTGGTTCTGTGCTTCTTGGTTAATCAAAGCACCTGCGCAGCAGCAGTTAAGGAGGGGGAGGGCTGTTTCCCGCTCTGTCTCACTGACGTCACACACGCGCACACACACACAGAGGGAGCGAGGCTTGGGGAAAAAAAAAAAAAAAAAAGACGGAGCGAGGCCTGTGGCGCATATGCTAACATATGCTAACTTCGACGGAAGTTAGCATATGTTAGTTAGCATACGTTAACATATGCCAACATGCTAACATATTAGATGTCCCTGCACTGCTCTCGGTCTCTCTCTGAAAAAATAATATAAAAATAAAACCTCCGCTCTGTCGCTCTGATCACTGAGGGGCGGGGCTGCTCTTCACACACAGCGAGAGAGAGAGAGAGAAAAGAGAAACGCAGCGTGTGCAGCGGCAGCAAAGAGGAGTTAAGTGATCTGTGGAGACTGGACGACAACACGTGTCAGTGTAAGTGAAATAAAACCTTCACAAGTTGAAAGTCAACAAACATAACCTCCTTCGCAGAGGCAATAAGTACCACTAGTTCAACAAGCATAAACGTGCATCATCCCACACAGCAAAAGGACTGCGCAGCGGACCTGCCGCGGATGTATGTCGGCTTCCGGAACGGACCCGTATCGGGGTCCAGATGCACTGAGGAACTCCGCCGTGGCTCCGCGCTGCTCCGCATCCGCGATTAAAGCCTCACCTCCGCGGCGGGTCCGTTTGGGACCCGCAAATTGAGCCATACTCATATGGCTCATCCGGCACGGGTCCGTTTTGGACCCGTTTATCTCATTTTCCAAATCCCTTCTGTTCATGTTGTAGGATAAACTAAACTATAGGACAAAAAAACGAGGCTATCACTGGGCTTAGCCTGGCTACTACAGCAATAGTGTAATCTTAAATCTGCATTGCCTTGTATTTTTAACCTAACAATATTGTCAACAGAAAATGTTCAAGTCATGCATTTACTGTACAAAAGTGATAGCTCAATGGAAATATAAAATTGACATTAACATTTATGAAATGTTATAGGTTATAGTCTATGTTTTTGTTAGGTTACTACATTCATTATGTGGTCAAAACCTAATTTAGTGCTTTATACAGGCGCCAGGTCGGTGCAGACATAAAATATGCCATCTATTAAGCTACAACTTCAGTGAAATGCTGCGTTATACACAGCTAAAATATCAGAAACTGGTGAACGACAAGAAGTTCAATAAAAATATGTTTTAATTATTATTCCTCTTAGCCTAGGCCACACCTGACACTATGACCCCTCTACTCCATTTTTACATGACAGTCACAGGCTGCCAAAACATTATGACCACTTCACTCAATACAGGACTATATTAGGGTGAATTATCCATGTGTTAAGTGTGTTTGTGCCCAACATAACTTCACTGCTAATATATGTTAACTATTAGCTGACCAATGACTTAGCCTGATGCTGGCTTTCAGGTGGAGCTGGGAGGGGTCTGCTGCATGTACTACTGACCCATATAGCAAAGCTATAGGGCCAGTAGTGGGCTTGACAGTATTATGCAGTTGAAAGTCAGCTGTCATGGTCACTTGTTTTGTGAGCGCGTTAAAGCACATATCCAGGTCAAATACACCGATCAGCCACGTCATTGAAACCACCTTTTGTGTAGGTCTCCCATGTGCCTCCAAAACAGTTCTGACTCATCAGAGAATGGACATAAGCCTTCTGAGGGTCTCCTGTGATGTCTGGCAACAGGATGTTGTTAGTTGGGGCCTTTGGGTCCTATGGGTTGAGGAAAGGGGCCTCTGTGGATCAGGCTTGTTCCAGTGCCACAGATACTTGATCAGATTTGAGGGAATTTAGAGGCCAGGTCAACACCATGTGCTGTTCTTCATGTTTTGCCATCAAGGAGTGTCATTGCTACGGGGTGGGGTTGCCTGGTCTGGTCTAGGTGGGTGGTACTAAGTTCTAAGTGCCTCTGCAAGGTCCAAATGTTTCCCAGCAGAACATTGAATGGTCAGTGTTATTCACTTCTCCTGCCAGTGGTCATAACGTTGCGCCTGATTGGTGTTTTACCCCAAGGTTTCTCGTAGTACAACTGGAAGCCAATGTGATGCCTTCCAGACAGACTATATGATGTGGGAAGCATGTGTGTTTTTAAGAACTCAAAGCATCCAGACAAAATATGTGACAAAAGAACAAAAGCTGGTCTCTTACCCTGCTCTCTGATGATCTCACTGACTCCATGAAAGAAGCCTCTGTATCGAGGTCGGAGGGAGCACTGGTCGTGGATCAACTTCACCTGGGAGAACCATTTCATCACACCATCAGTGTTGACTCAACAGATTTGAAAAAAAAATCAATGCGCCTCCGTCCCCATCCTCCACCTCCACCAACCTTAAGCGTCTCCATGGGGCAGACGACCACGATGGCCTCCGCAATCCCTGCTCCTAAACCGCACAAGAGGCTCCGCGTGTTGTCTAGCCGACCCGTGGCATCTCGCATCGGATTGCTGAGCATCTCAAACGTGCCGAACCTTGAATGGAGATCGATAAACTCAAGGATTAAAGGAGGAGAACGATTCAGATAACACAGTCTTTACTGTTTTCAGCTGTTTAAAAGACCAGACTATCTGAAAATGATAGTCAGCTGCTTTAATTTCAATACAAAGAAATGCTGCGTCACCTGCTTTGACATCAGTTAGGCGTTGCATCAAATTAAGCTTACAGTCCTGCTGACATCTGATGCTTCAGAGCAAAAGAAGGCAAGAGGCAAATGTGCTTTTCGAATGCAGCTCTATCGTGGGAGTTTTTTTGTGAAGACAGGCGCACATCTTCACCTGACTGCCGACTTGGGTATCGATCCGTAGAGCAGGGAGCTGAGGCCTCGATACAACCCTCTGAGGCCATGATCCTGCACGGTCAGCTTCACGCAGTCGCCTGCACACACACACAGATCACACACGGGATTGAGTAACCCAGCCCAAGACTGGCACGCAAACCTCGCCGTCACACCGTCTATGCCCCAGTGACCTACCAATCCCTCTGTATCTCGGCGGGTTGGCTCTCTCATCCAGCTGCAGCTGGGTCTTGACATACTCTGTAGGGAATGTGATGCAGATCTCTATTCCTCCAGCGATACCACCTGAGTGAGAGGGGAAAAGAGCAAAGGCACACTGCTATCAGGATTTTTCTTTAATGTTATTATTTCAGTATATATAGGCTATATAAAAAAATGAACTGGATTAATTGCAGCGTGATGCTGATGGTAACATACATCTTTCAGCACATATGTACATGTTTTTCATAAGAGAGGATGGTATGTTAATGTAGATATAAACCATGCAGCTACTGTAGCATCCCTTTTGACCCAGTTCTGCATGGATAGCTTTAATAGGCGGCAGATTGAGTTTACGCTGCTCTGTGAGTGTAGAAAATAAGCGATTATAAGGCGAACATTGAGGGTGAAAATGTGCAAAATCAACCTGCAAGGATGGCCTTTCCCGGATGCGTCATTTTCCTCCCTCCGACCGCCGCAGCCGCCAGATTCCTCCTGGCCGCGTAGGACCGCTGGTGCGCCGGCAGAGAGCCCAGCCCCGTCGCGGCGGCGGCGGCGGCAGCTGCGGCCAGAGTCTGCGACGAAGGCTGCCGATGAGGGGCCGAGCCCCGGCATCCCTCTCTCCTGACTGCGGAGCTCTCGCAAGGCCCCTCACACACCGAAAACGGCTTCAGCAGCGAGGACATACTGGTCGCCCACAAATCACAGCGGCGCCAGGGCCCAGCTCAGACAATGTCAGACAACAACAACACTGAGGGGGAGCACCAATGTGGCGTTAGAGGGAGCATCGGTACTCAAATGGCGGTCAGGTGATCGGACACATCATTGGCTCACCATGCTGCCTAATACAATTATTCAGTCACGTGACTCGGCATGACTTTTGGCGACCAATAAACGAGCAGGATGTTGTTTCACTGATGTGGCGTGGAGAAACGTGTGGTCCCACCGCTCAGACTTTAGAGGCTAATAATCCTTTCACCACTAACAGTATATTATACAAAGTTTAAATGAATTAAATTTATTCAGAATTATTATTACATTCTTAAATGATACCTTTTGATACATTTTAAAGGTTGAATTAACAGTACTACACAAATAATACTAAATACGGTATTTTTCAGATTGTTATATATGTTTTAATAGAGAACGAAAAAAACACGAAACAAATAAATAATACTCAAGTTTATGCGCATTAATAATGCACATCAATGAGAAAATAGACACCATGTAGTCTAAATACCAGTATACCAGATATATATAATGTTTAAGAAATAATGTAAATTTTAAGTGTCATAATACAGATAGTTTTATTGTGATGATAACAGAAAACTATATCATGTGTCATGTGCAATCAAGACTCTGCTGTTTTCCTGTTGCCTATTAATCCCAGTTCCTTTAAATAGTTCCCTCGTCATGCTAGAGCACACACAAACACACACCCACCGCCTCCCCGATCACCCTTCACAATGAAACTAGGTCAGAGTTTCCATACACGAGACCCACCACCCCACCCCCATGAGTGTAAGAGGAATGACAAGAGACAGAGAGAGACAAACAGAGAGTGTGTTAGTGTGTCAGGGTCAGAAGTCCAAACTAAAATTGTGCGTTTAGTGAGATGATTTGTAAAAAAAAAAAAATTATTTGCAAATTGCATGCTTCGTTCATTTATTTTTTCTGGTTGTCCACAAGCTCCCGTGCATGTGTCACACAATGGGGCCGACAGTGGCTTGGAAAATCAGCTCAGGAGGGAGATGCTGGTAGGACGACAGTGTCACTTCCAGCTCGTCTGCGAGATCTCTGGCGTTGTCACTTATTGTGTAAATTCTCACCTGCGAGACAAAATACAAAGGATTAGTATCGTGTGTTTACGTGTTCAGGCTCGGTGAGCGTTGCTCTGTTGTCGTACTCTGATGTTGTTGAGCGAGGTCCTCTGAGTCAGTCGGATGTCCAGCAGCCTTCCCAGTGTGCCGATGTGCAAGAAAGCCCAGAGTTTCAGCCGCTCCAGGCGCTCACACGCCTTAACCAGCTCCAGCAGCTCTGCATCCACGGATTCACTGATGTTGCTCAGGTCCAGAGTCAGATGCTAAGAGAAAAGAAAGATAGCAAACCACAGTCAGTAAGCCATGTTCAGCTGAAACTATAAGTTAGGTCTCTTTGTGAGTGATTTTAGGGAAAACAACTATTAACTTTTGATCTACCAACGTCTGTAGACCACACCTACATGGCCTAAACTAATATATTTGGCATATTGTGTTTCTGGGTGAAGGTTCACATCACTGTAATGCCACTGGATCAGCACACCGACCTGCAGGCTGCATCTGTACTGAGGCAGCATGTCACGGAGGACTGGTTTGGCGCTCCAGTCTTCATTGGGGGCGAAGAAGGCTGTCATGCTGTATTTTCTCATGGGAATCTCAGGCTGCAGTATCCGTGCGAGGCAGTCTGTCTTAATGATTTGGTCCACTGAGAGCTTGACTCTCAGGTCCGGGCAACTTGATGCCAGAGTTGCCCATGACGTACCGCTCACCAGCTTGACAGAGAAGATGAAGCAGAGACAGAAATTTGAAGTGATTTTTACTTTTTGCTGTTTCACCATATGCTCCCACCTAGGACTTCAACACTATTGACAAAGCACCCACAGCAAAGCTGACACCCCCATATATTTTGCTGAAATTCCATCAAGTATTTCATCCATGCCTACCTGCTCATGGGGTTCATTCAGAGAGCAGTACAGTGAGAGGGTTTGCAAGGCGTTCCCATCTCTGTCAGAGTTCCACCTCCCTCCTCTGGGTCTCTGCTGGAGAGTCATCAGCAGCTTGTCTGACAGGCAGGAGTAACTCAGGCTCAGTCTGTTGAGGTTTCGCAGGTCACACAGCGTTTTGGTCAGTCTGGAGGTGGCCTGACTCACATTCACAGTAGTAGAGAAGAAACCCTCCAAGTCCAAATAAGAAAGACAGCGCCAGGGACGGAGGCGCTTGTGACAACGTGAGATGACAGAAAGCAGCTCTGCACCCTAAAATTGAACAGAGATGTCGTGAGACGTCGTTAGTATAGGTCAAAACAAGTAGAACTTCACCTCAAAAAGTTAAACGTTAAGAACATGACATTCATTACAAAAACAATTGATTTAATATCTGTACGCACAGCAGACACTTGAAATTATTCAGAACAGAGTCATACCACCTCACTGCTTGATTGTTGTTAGCTTAGTTTTTGAGTATAATCATTATTTTCCATCGGACTGGTGTTGTATTCACCTGTAGTATGTTGTTTTGCATCCCGCTCAGATTGAGAGTGGTGAGCTTTGAGGCCCCTCTGTTGAGGAAGTGGATCAGGCCTTTCACCAGAGAGCTTCTGAGCTTTGAGGTCCAGGTGTGCCGCTCCAACTCCAGACCTACGAGGGAGAAGTGCCGCAGTGGGGCATTTACACTGGAAACCAAAAAAAAAAAAGTCTTTAGTTTGCATTGTGAATTCTCAGTTATACTCCATGTGGAGGGGGTGCATTTGGGCCCTGGTATGTGATGGGACTCCAGAGAACAGGTCCCTTTACCTGACAAGAGCTGAAAACAGGTCGTTGAGGACATTCTCCAGTCGCTGTGCCACCAAGGTCGTCCGCGGAGGATACACAGACACCTCCAGCCTTTCCAGGTAGCGTCCCAGATAGGTGACATAGCCCACGGCACGGCAGTGTTCAGACGGCTTGTACTTCAAAATGCGGCCGCTGAAGTGGAAGATGCGCGTGCGCCAGAGAGAGGGTGAGCTCATGACAGCGTGCCAGTGGCGACAAACCAGGGCAGCATTCCTGCGGTCACGGTCAGGAAGAAACCTGAACACGTTCTGCAAGCACACAAGGGAAAGTGACTCCCAGCCGACGATCTTCTCGAAGCTCAAGTCACAGCTGTCGTCACTGAAGTCGTCTTCAGACTCCTGATCACTGTCCTCGTCCATATAGGCCGGAAGCTCTTCGCAAGGAGTGTCTGCTTGGTTTTGCATGGTTTCAAGTGCTGGATCTCAAGATTCCTGCAACTTGTATTGGCACAGTTGATGCAGTTTGATGAGACAAAGGGTAATCCTAGTGTAGATCAAGAGAAAAGGTCACACAAATCTGAGAAATAGGAGAACAGACTGATTACCTGAAGCCGCAACCAACGGTGAGTAGAACACTGTGGAAGAACTTTCCACAGAATGTTAGAATTCTGCTGTGACATCACTAGGACTCCAGGTTCTAAGTTCCAAAAAAAAAAAACTCCCAAAAACATTGCATTCAGCCACACTGACATATATTAGTTCCACTTTAGAAAGGATGTATAAGTTGTAACTAGTGCCTTTATTGATAGTAAATACTTGTTTTAAGTCAACCGGGCAGTTTCTGGTTTGAATCCACTTCTACGTAAGAAAATGGTTGCTTTTATTTATTCATTTCTCTACCTGAACCCCAAAATTGCTAACACTGCGACTGAATAATGTAAACAAAACAAAAAAATCTTAAGTCATTATAAAAATAAGAAGCAGGGGCGTAGAGTAGACCGGTCATGCAAGATAGAGGATAACACATATAAGTGTAAAACCACAATTTAAAGCAGACAAATAAACATCTGAGAATTTTTTTTTATACAACTTAACAACCACCGAGTCGCTAATGACTCCCAAACAAAGCTTTAGTAGATCATTCAACACTACGAAATGATGACCGTTATGAAAGGTCATCATTTAAGGTCCTTTAAGGGTACTATACTCAGAAAATAGCCCCAAACTACCTAAATATGAAAATTAAAAGCAAAAACCAATCCATAGTTGTTTTATTGAAATAAGTCCCTCTATTTGTTTTCTATACAGACTATTTGAAACCATTTCTGATGGAATTTACTCAGAAAATAATAGAGGAAATTGAATGGATACAAAGGCAGAGGCAGCTGAACCCACAGAAAGTGAATTTGGAATTGAAATGAGGAATAAACGTGACAAAGCTCTATTATAACGTGATTTACTAGCACATGCAGGCAAGATGTTGCACAACTCTTAAGGTGCTAAGAGTTTCCTGAGAACTTCCCAATACAGACAGCAAACATTCGTCTTAAAAAAGTCAATATTAGCAACATTCCTTCTCTGACTTCTGTTATTTCTTTGAGTTCCTCAGCCCTTCAAACAGCAGACACTTTGCCTGTACAGAGAGAAGGGAAACAGTCAGAGGCTTTCTAGTAAACAGAAACAGTGGTATGTTCAGTGGAGAGTGCGTGTCTCTATTTAAGGCTCTGTGTGTGTGTTTGCTGGTGACTGTGCCAACCTCATGCCAGCGCAGTGTGTCAGGGGGCAAGCCCAGATGGCAGTGAGGACAGGTGTCCGTCTGGTCCGGCACCTCCTGGTGTCTTTGTCCCCAGCAGGGGCCCTCGCTGCCCCACAGAGGGCGACATGTGGAGCGAGACGACCAAGCCACTCCAAAGTGAGGTCGAGGGTCTGTCTGGTAGCTGACTTTCTGCCCAGTAGAGGGCAGCGGTGGCAGGGGATCGGAGTCCTCCTGCATCTCAGAAACAGGAGAGTTGAGTTACGATAAAAAAGAAGAGGACAGCTGCAGCTGCTTCACAGACACTTGGTTAATGAGTTTTGATTTCACTGAGGTATTATAAAGTCAGAGAAAACTAAAATGGCCACATGACAAACACCATCCTATGAACACAGACTCATTACTGTAATTCAACCTCAGTGTTTATACTCAGACTCTCAGCTTGGGGAGTCAGATTTCGCTTTTTGTAGTTATTGACTTTTTTAAATTATTAACCAGTTTCAATTAGTGGAAGATAGTTTATCACATTACACATTATTAGTCCTCGAGTTGACTTCCGAAGTAATGGTAACAGAACAACCAGAAAATACATTTTCATGATTAAATTTCATCTGTTGTTTTGTGTAATTGTTTGTCACATGTCACCGTGAAAAAAACATGTACCAGCTCCATAACGTAACATATCTCATTTGACAGTGTGCACTGTTAAAGCTGTATTCTTTTGCATATTTCCACAGAAGATAAAGCAGCTTTTTGTTGCGTGAGATATATATATCCCTGACATAGTTACATCGTAGTTTCTTACCGTACATAGAAGTTGATGAGGCTAACTGTTTGTTTGTTTGTTTTTTTGTTTGTGAAATGACCATTTCACACAATTTCTTTTAGCGGATCTCGCACTGTCTTTGTGAAAGAATGTATTTAATCATAGACAACCTGTTTAGTAGCTTCAGGACGACACTCAGAGTCAAGAGACCTCATGCAGTACCAGCAGGGTTCAGAAGGGCGATCTGCAAAAACATAAACTCTGTGACACGCTTAAGTTCACAGAAAACGCACATGTGCATGGTTACAAATGGCTGTAAATGCCAACAGTCTCATCAGTGAGCTGCGTCTTGGACCTACTCTGCGTTTTGGATTGATGAGACGACACTGAACGGGGGGTCACCTCCTCTTCTCTTTGCAGGGGGGACGCTGGGAGGCAGTCGGCATCGTCCTGTGTGTTTGGGGCTGTCTCCTGCGGTGACATCTCTGCGCCGCTGATACACTGATCCTCCCCAACCTTTGACAACAAAAGGACACCACAAAAGAAAAATAAGCGCTCATTTGCTCCATTACTATTTTATTTGAAAAAAATAGAATAAATCAGTGTTTAGCAGTGGTTTTCTCAAATCCGACCTCTCCATCACAGACACCACTGTCAGCCTGCTCCTCCTTCTCCTCTTGTTCTTGGAGGTTTGGGGACTCATTGTTTTCCTCGCTGCAGCTCTGAGCCTGTGTTTCAGCCTGGGTAGAAGTCGTCCCACTTAAGTTTGAGAGAGAAAGCGCAGAATTAAAAAACATGCCCTCCTAACCGCATGACTAGAAGGTTATCCGCCGATCTATCTCCGGCTCGGCCTCTACTGTTACACTCAAGCACCTGATTAGTCAGACGCACTCCCCCTGTCCTCGCCTTACCTTCCGATGCTCTCTACCTGTTCCTCCCTCTCTCCCTCCATCCCTGCCCGGGCGTCTCCCTCCCAGTGTGCCTGTTGTGTTATTTCTTCTCAATCCCGCCGTTCTTTGACTGTTTCCCCCCCTCGTTCTCTTGCCTGTCCGTCCCCACCTCTGTCTGCCTCTCTGCTCTCTTCCCTCCCTCGCCGCGTGTGAAACGGAAACTCCGGGCTTTCAATATTTGATGCGTCTGAATCGCTCACAAGCAGGTTGCTGTAAAGAGTAAACAGGTGAGGGCTCTTGTGTCGACGAGAGCATGCGAATCTTCCATCTCGTCCCTCAATTCATTCACATTACACTAGTGGGCTACTACTTCACACTGAATGACTCCATGACCGTCTGATCTTTGGTTTTCCACACACTTTCTGCTTCTCTTTTACATCCTGAAGGGAAATGCTGTACTTTTTATGCCACTTTTAATCAACAAAAGTTCATCTGTATCTAGCAACTATTAGCTACCATTAGCTTAATGTACAAAACACAGTATATTATCATCTTACAGATAGATAGATAGATAGATAGATAGATAGATAGATAGATAGATAGATAGATAGATAGATAGATAGATAGATAGATAGATAGATAGATAGATGTGCTCAGCAACACTATGACTGCATTGTAAGTCACTCTTTTCTCCAGCAGATGGAGGAAGAGCATTTCCTCTGTGGCTAACAGACCCGTAGGAGTATAAGCGAGACCAAAACCACAATACTAGCCCTGGGAATCTCTGTCTCTCTTGTGTCCATTTTACCCTACGTGTGTCATTTCATTTTTATGTCTTTCACGAGCATCTCCCCTTTCAGCTTTCTGTTTCTGATGCAAGTTAGCATCTCCACCGTCAAACTCAAAATGCCATCCCTCAGGACATGACAGGCACCGCTTTGAACCACACTTATTTAACAACGGTGATGTGACTTGGGCTTTAATTTCAGGGCGGTTTGGTAGAGCTGTGGAATGCATGTGTGGACGCCTGTGTCTCAAAGCCGTGCGTCTCTTGTGTGCCGGGCGCTGACGCGTGCGCATCTGTACGTGTCTTCCTGTAAGTGCACAGCAGGTAATTTGAGTGTTTTTTCCCGTATATGTGTGCGCGCGTGTGTGTGTGTTTTTTTTGTTGTTCTTTTTTTTTTGTGGGAGGAGGGAGACAGGAACATAAGTGGAGATGACTCACCAGTCTTTTGTGACAGTGGTGCAGAGAGAGTGCTTTTCACCCATTTCTCTCCCTTGGGGCTTGCATACAAAACAAGAAATGGAGAGAGGATAAAGAAGCAAAGGAGAGGAAAATTGGGTGTTAGGTAGCATTAGGGAGAAGGGGGGGTGTGGATAATTGAAGGAAAAAAAATTGAGAAAATGGGAATGAGGGTAGAGAGCTGAACAAAGAAAGACGCAGAAAAGATGAAAGGAGTGAGCAAAACGACATGGGTTGCAGAGAATCATAAACAAAGGATGCAGTTTCATGGGAGAGGCCTTGGCAGCTCTGCCTCTGTTGTCCTAATGGCTGGTGAAAGCATGGTTGATGGAGCATATTATGTTCAACAATGGCAGTTTAACAGACAAATCAACAAGCACAGAGAGGAATGAGTCAATGACAGGAGTCAGATTTAATTTGAAAAGCTCTTTGAGGCCGGGAGGTGGAGCAGATCATGCCGTCTCCAGGTTGCAACAGTGCTGTGGTCACTATAAACTGGTTGGACCATCTTATACAGTTAAAAGGAATAAATCAGGCCAGTTCTGGACAATGTTACGGGCACTTCATATAAGGACTGTATCCCAATGCCCAGTGACCCTGTCAGATGCCGCTATAAATACATGATTCAGCTTTGGAGGTAGGGGTCCATAAACCAGTAAGCTTTCTGATAAGGTCAGCTTATGACACCCTCCGATAATGATGTGGGATGCCTGATTTGTGGTAATATCAAGACAAGCAACCAGCGCTTTCATCTTACAAGGATGAAAGGTGCCACTGAGGTCCTAGAGAGATGTGGGGTCACGGCAAACACCAACCCAGTCAGCACAACACAAAGAAAAGGCAACACAGCCCAAAGCTTGGAGGATGCTGGCCGTCCTTGGAAAGAAGTTGGACTTCTCGAGACGGATAGTAACAGCTGCTGTCTGGCGTCATCGTAATGAGGTCTGCAGCCGGAAAAAGGTTCCTCGTCATCAGGCTTATGATTCTCTGGAAAGAAGGCGTGACTGCAGCCCACAAAAGGAAATGTCCCAAATAAACAGATCTGAGAGCTAAGAGCGAAGCTGGCTGGAGAGATGGCATCTACCTTGTAGAAGTTGGATGTCAGGGTTTTGTGAGCAAAGGAAGAGTCCAAATGCTCCATGGGTCCACAATGACAGGGTAAGATCTGTAAAGGGACGCACGAGGAGGGAGAGATGGTCAGCAACCGGCGGGGATTTAACACCCCTATAAGGTGCAGAGGGTGGCAGGGAGATATACTCATTGTGCCTTTTGTAATTTTTCACTGGTTCACCATCCCACCTTCGTACTGCAGCGCTGTACGGATTTTCCGTAAGGCAAATATATGAGTCACAGATCCCGGGGTCAGAAGAAGCATCCTGCCACGCGTTGGTGATCTTTAACGCTGCAGTCACTTTAATCACAGATACACTGCAACAAAGAGGGGTCATGTTGCAGGCTAAACACCAATTAGCGGCATTTCTCAGCCACAAAAGGAAGTGTGAAAATCGGCTATTTGGCGGTTTTCAAAGCAGCGTGAGGCAGCTAACAGAGCTTCAAAAGGCAAACTCATCCTGTGTTCAAATGGGCTCAAATTTACGTTAACAGATGCAAAACACCAGCAAAAAGGCAAAGATGAAGAAGAGCAGGGATGTTCTAAGCAGCCGGCAAGTAATATTACCGGTAATGTAATTATTCCAGCCAAGCAACACAGCGCCAATGTGCCCAAATAAAGAATAAGAGTTGAGAAAGTGGAAACACCTGCCAAACAGGACGTATGATGTAAAAATACACCACTTGCGGACCAAAAAAAGCAAATGAAGTACTGTTAGTTGCCATGCAACCTAACATGGTCCAATCAGAGTTTGTAATGGTGGTTTGGTTCCATTTCATGTCATATTCATGGCATGTAAGGGATGAGTGAACACATCTTCTGGAGAACCAGAAATATTGCCAGTGTTGGTCATTTTACTTCCAGTGTGTAAACATCTGCATCTGTAACGTCTGTACAGTGTAAACCCTATATGTTGCATTCTGTTTAGCTGATATCCTGCTGGCATTTCAAGATAAAGGTTGAACCGAAGTCCCGCGTATTCCACTGACATTTTTCCTCACATTGCTGCTGGTTTAAATGGGCTTCTCGGGGCCACGGCTGATGAATTGTTGTTCTGTCAGGCTCTTCTGTGCCAGGAGCTGGATGTAAACCAATTTCCGTGCCTGCGAGAGTCGGAGCCTTTTGAAAAATTAAAATTGCATTTTAATTATAGCGCACCCACCAGGCAAAAATAAAAAATGATTACTATAAGGACGTAATGTGATCTAAGGCCTGAAACATAATTGTCCTATTTTGCGGGGAGAATTTAAATCTCAATTGTCTGGTATGTCACAGAAAAATGAATGTGGGAATTTAAATAGCAGCGACGCAACAATGCTCTTTTTGTCCACTGCTTGGCAACAAGGTGTGAAAAAGGACTTTGTGAAAGCTTCCTTTTCAGGAGGTACATTCAGCGAGCATCCTCAGCTTTGAACTCATGTATTATCTGACCAGACGTGAGTGGTCGCTCCCTGTGAAGTCTTCTGAACGAGAGAAGAAAGTCCCTCAGACATCTTATAGCCTACAGTATGAGTGTGGCGTCCCACAGGGCACTGTGTGTACCTGGATGTTGCGACTCACAAAGCTCCAGGAGCTGAGTGCGAAATGATGGACTTGCATGGCCTCCATCTTGACTACGTAACATAAGGGCATCCAGCTTTCAAATGTGAAAAAGATGGACGAGGACGTTGTAGCTGTTCAAGTTGGAAGATATAAATTGAAGTGCTTTTTTTTGGCCTCCTAGCCACGCTACCCTGTCGACATTCACTCTCTACCCAGGTAGTATCGCAAATAATAAGCTGATTGTCTGTTTTATTCGACACATTCATATTTCCTACAACAAGTAAAGGGGGAAATGAGATGACAGAACCAGCTGATACTAGCTACTTGAGTCTTTTGCTCTTTCCCGCCAACAATACAACCGCAACATACTTATGCCACGCTGCTTTTGTCATCCTATAGAAACTTGCAGCCTTTTCTCCGCCCCCTAATAATCGCACCCTTAAAAATGAAATGACTGGAAATCTTGAAAGCCGTCGTTTCAAGCAGTCAATGACTATCCACAGTAGATATTTACAGACGGCACAAGCCGAATCTGAATCCATAACGTGTTCCAAGAATCAACCAATTAGTCAATATGGAGCAACGGAAGGTACCAGACCAATCAACCGAGGGGCAGGCCGCGAACATAACATGTGATTAGACCGCACTGGCAGCCCGCTAATCACTGTCTGTGTTTGTGCCGCTGACAGCATGCACGAAGTTGGTTTTGATGCCAAACAAGCGGCGACCAGAAGCACTTCAAGGAAATCCTAGCAGAAGGCGCATGTTGCCCGTGTGATGCGAGCGTGAGGGGGAAGTGTGGAAACAAGATATGGCAAAAACCTATCTACCAAACACCTTTCCCCCGGCCGATTGGCAGGCTCCAGGAAGAAATGAACATGACTCAATCTTTATCTTGAATGCCAGCAGCTAAATTACTATACAGCTCAAAGAGAATGTGCATGCGTGTGTGTGTATGTGTGTGTGTGTCTGTGTGTGTGTGTGTGTGTGACTGTGTGGTCCTGCGCAGTAAAGTGTACAGATGGATGACTCATCCACCAATCATGTGACTCATCAATCACTGCAGTTACCACTTCCCTCCCTCCTTCTGAATTTTTCCATTCTTCAGTTATTCCTCCCCTTTCCATTCCCATTCTTGCCGTGTTCTTTGCTCGTCGCCTTGATTGTTTATGAATATAATAAAGTCCCTCTATAGGTTCTTTTTTTCCTCTTTACTTGTCTCCATACTGATGCGACTGTGTCATATATGAGTCGTGCTGCCTCTACGCTTTGACTGATTGTCCTCCTGTTTTCTTTTTGCGCGTTCGTTTCGCTACTCAAGAACCAAATGTTCTCGCTACGTCCGCTGCCTTACAGATGCAACATAGCACTCTCCAAAAAGCCATTAAAAAACTGAACTTTAATAAAATAATTGCTTTTATTTTTTTTCATATAGCAAAACTAGTAATCATCATGCTGTTATTTACACATTGCACGGGCATATTTATTTCACACTGTACATCTTACAATGCTAAAGGTGACATCAACAACAACACTCTCCTTTTACAAGACAGATGGCTTCACTGTGGACACAGTGGCCCTCTTCCTTTGAGATTTCTTTTTTTTTATGTTCACAGTTTATTCAGAGAAAACAACCATTTTGAATTCTCCATACTGTTTTATTTTTTCTCTTTTTTTTGTTCATTTTTTTGTTCATTTTTTAAGATGCAAGTAGAAAGACGTGCATTTAACGTTTTAAGCACAATCCCTGACTCCCCAGCCTGAAACTCTTCAATGAATGTCGTCTGGAAATGAACAAAACATTAGAAGCCTCTTGGTGGAAATCTGTATTTCAAAGGCTGCAGAACAGATAGTGTGTTTTCAAGTATTTTTTTTCTTCTTTTGAAAGAAGGGAAAACTGGAGATACTTGGTAGGATGCAAGAAGAATGGCGAAACAACCGAGTGTGGAAAAAGGTGTTTGAGTTGGACGTGAACATTAAGAAAAAACATGAAGGAGTGCCGTATGGTGGCGGTGATACTTATTATGGTGGATCTGCCGCAAATGTGTTGACACGATAACTTCTGCGTCCCAAAATGATTGAAAACCCTTAGTCCACCACGTTGGAAGTGTTTAGTGTTTAAGTTTGTGCTTTTGGAGTCCACAGGGTTTCTACATTGGGACCGGTTGCGATGGTAGAATTATGCAATATGATATTTCCCTTATAGAACCATGGTGCTTGTAAGGCAAAATCTGAATCTAGAGTTTGAAAAACTGAAACGTGTGTATTTGGCACCTTTTGCAAATCGCAGCTGTTTAAAATCGATCCAATCGGGAATAAGAAAGGCAAGTCCACACATCAAATACAACAAAAATATACTGTCAACATTTGACAACAGCAGGTTTTTTTTTTATATTAGCTCAGAAGTCATTGAACTAGTTTTGTAATATGACATACAGAATATAAAACAAAACATACAAAGTGATGCTGTAAACATGGTTGTCTTACAATGGGCACATCTGCTTGTGAGGGTGTGTCGATGTACATGTGTGCGTCTGTTCGTGTATGTGTGTGCGTGTCCTCAATAAATCTCTGAAATATAAGAGCATCAGAGATTGACCTGAATGGAGGCAGACATACACCATGGTATGTTCTGTTTCAAAATGTAAACTGAGCAAGAGGCTGAACATGGTTACAGGGAGCTTCAACTGGGACCTCTTCCTCCTCTCCCTGACTGAGAAAATCAACAAAAGAAATACAGTGATTAAATCAACATAAATCTCACTTTATACTTCTCGAACCTCAAATTTCCATCTGGCTCAAAACACAACTGAGTCTTTTTTTTTCACCTCTTGTTTTTAGCTTTTCTCCAGCTACTGTATATCTATCCCACCTCCGTCAGTCCCGCAGATCTGACAGTGTCCAAAAAAGTCTCTCAATACATTCTGCGCTTCATGTAGATCCTCTCGATAAAGTTTTCCAGCTCCTCCTCGCTGTCCAGCTGAGGCACCAGCCCGTCTTCCTCATAGTCATCTCCTGGCGTGACTTGTGGATAGTAGTACGGGGGTCGCCTGCCTCTCCTGGGCGTGGTTATTGGTTTGGGAGGGGGCAGGGGTTGGTAGGTCCGTGGGTGAGGAAGGATATAGTTAGAGATATAAGGGGTGAGAGGCAGGCGCGGTGGTGGCTGCTGCCTCCAGCCCTGTCCACGGTTCTTACCCCCGGCCCGGTGCCTGCGCCTTGGGGCCTGGAGGTCAAGTTCCTGGGGGCCGAAGGGCTGGTCTCTAGAAGGGGAGGGCTTGCCATAATACTGTGGTTTGGGATATGGGAAATAAACAGGGTAGTAGGCGCGATATGGCTTTTGGTAGTATGGATAGGAGGGGAAGGCCAAAAACTGTTTCTGGGGTTTATACCAGTAGTCAAGCTGCTTCTGAGGCTTATACCAATAGTCCTGCTTGTATGACTTGACTTTGTCCTTGTGCCACTTCTTGTTGGACTTGTTGTACCTATAAGGGGCTTTCTTGGGATTTTTTGAGGCTGTGTAGTGGTAAATAGGCGGGGCAGCCAGAGGTGGAGGCACCAGGGGCCTGAAGCGGGGGACAACGGGGTTATTGTTGATTGGCAGCTGTTGCAGTTCTTTCCTTTTCTTCTTCTTCTCCTCCACATCACTAATGATCTCAATCACATCATCAGCGGGCAGGTGCAGCTTGCTGCTGATTTCAATAAGCCTGTCAATCATCTGCTGGTCCAGGTCGTCTTCGTCTGGGAGGACCTCCTCTGAGCGCTTGTCCTCGGCGGTGTTGCCGGCGGCCCCCATGCTGCTTTTCTGCCGGGGCTTCATGTAAGACTGCTGCTTCCGCCCCATGTACTGCAGCAGCATGTCGGAGGCGATGTCTGCCAGCCTCTGCTCTTCCTCTCTGGCTCGCTCCGCCTCCTCCTGCTGCCGGAGCACCTCCTGTTTCTCTGCACGGGCTCTCGCCTCCTCTTCCATGTGGGAGAGGCTCTCCTCTTCTTCCTCAACCTCCTCCTCCAGCTCCTCTCCTTCATCCTCGAAGTCATCCATGAAGTTGCCCCCCTTGGCGGGTTTGTTGCTGGACTGGTTCTCCTGCCAGTGCTGCTTCTTTCCAGCCCGTGCTAGCTGGGTGTTGTACGCCTTGTAGCCCTTCAGAGGAGGCAGGATCTCATTATCTTGGAGACCCAAGTCAATGTTTTGGAAGTAGCCTCTTATTTTGCGCTGCAGAGAAGGATCGTCTACCTGTGAGGCGGAACCTGGTCTGACGTTGTCTAAGAAACTTTCTAAATCATTCCCCTCATCCTGCCTGTCTTCTTCTTCCTTTCCTCCGTCCTCACTCAAATTACCAGGTCCCACGTCCTTCACGGACCACCCTTGATCCTCCTCTGACCTTGTATTTTTATCCTCCTCTTCCTCCCTTCCCTTTAAGTCATCCCTCTGAGCAGCTGTCAAATGGGCTACAATTAGCTGTTCAATAGCCTTATCAGCCTCTCGCCCCTCCTTCTCCTCCTCCAGCCCCCTCTCCCCCCCTGTCTGCTCTGTTCTCCTTATCTCACCACCCTCTGAGCCTTCAGTGGAGGGCAGCTCCTGACTCTGATCCCCTCCCCAGTCTCTGTTCCTGCTCGCCTGGATTTCACCGTCCCCCGGGTGGTCCAGGGCTTCCAAAAGAACAGCGAGCACCTGCACAGGGTCCGTCACTTTATCTAATTGGCTATCTTGACCCGGGCCCCGACCCCGGTCTAGCGACGTGTTTTCAGGGCTGGAGGGACTCTGGGGCGGGGGCGAGAGAAAGGGGGCAAGGCTGTCTTCTTTATGGTCTGTCCGGGTGCGCCCCTCCACCCCTCCCTCCCCTCCCTCACCCCGCACAGGGGCGGTGCCAGCTAGTTGCGGAGTGACAATGAGCAGGACCAATAGGATGAGGTGGGCTGTGGAAAGGGCGTGATGACAGGTCATGACCATGCAGAACCGGCAGGAGGGAGGTTAAGCACCTGATGAGGAAGAAAAGAAGGCAGGGAGAGAGAAGGACAGGAGACACATGAGAAGTGATTCACATTTCATTTGTTAAAGTTTTTGCACTGGAATTTGATTTATTTCAGCGTCTACATGAGCATATGAGGATTATTTAGTAGAACACATCATGTGAAAAGGCCAGTTTAAAATGTAGGATGAGTGGTAAGACATATTTATTAAGTGTTTGAGCACAGAGGCAAAACTAAAATGTGATTCAGATTACATGTTAATGTTTTAAAACAATATATATGTCCACCATGAAGATGGCACACTCAACCAGTTAACGCTGTGGACAGATTTTGTTTAATTGCACAAACGGACTAGGCAGCATAATGGGACGTGCCAACTGCAACAGACTAAAGCTGCATGCTCTTTTTTCTCTCTCTTTATTCTGAATATTTTTGATCGAAATTCTACTCTACTTTCAAATATCTCGCATTGCCTCTCGTTTTTTGGTCGTTGTATCACATAAAACGTGGAGACGAAGCTCTGATCGTGGAAAACAGACGCGATTCGTTCGATTCAGTGCGTAAACTGCCCATGTCTTTTAGGAGACAGCAGTCATTTGCATAAAGAAATTGCGCTTCGACCACAAACACTGGCCATTTTTTTTTTTTTTTTTTTTTTTTTTTTGGACACCGCCTCCACACGGCGCGTTATTGAGAATAACCCGTGTACCATTGCATTATGTCAGGTCGCGATATTTATTCGATAAAAGATAAAAGAAACGCACGCCAACTAATTTCTGGCTTATTAAAAATGGCTCACCTCTTCCACCAAGCCAGCCCAACCGGAACGCGCGCACCTTCCATTTCAAGCAAATATTTCTTTGAAAATAAAATAAAATAAACAACGATCCCAACTCTGTCTCTGTCTTAGCCGTGATTTTGGTATTCCACGCGTCAAAGCGATGTGGCCAGGACACTGATATAAAGGCGGCACGCACGGGGAAGTCATGCGTAAAGCTGCTGGCCACGGCTGAGTTATTTAACCCTACGGTTCCTGAGCGGTCCATCCAAATTGTGAGCGAACTGGATATTGCATTTTTGGGCGATAAATGTTATTTTTTTATTTTTTATTTTCTCCACATGGAAGAATAGAGCAGTCAGTAAGGAATACGCGGCGTTGTGTCCTTGTGTGGTGTGAGCATGTTTTCTCCTTGGTGGCAGTGGTGGAATGCAGACAAGAGCAAATTTTGGCAGCGCAGCCCAAATTTTAATTATTTCCAATTTTATGAACTGAATCAGCGAAATGGGAAACGAAACAAAATGACTTATTTAGACAACTGGCCTCTCAACCATATCTCTAAATCAATTAAAAATTTACAGACTCTTTTTTTCCCCCCAATTTGATTTTTGAATCCTACAAATTTGCGCAATTTTTTTTTCAGGTTAAAAAAAAACGAGCGAAAATTTAATCGGGGCTTCATCTGAGAGGCAGCTGTAAAGAAATGTTTATCATAAGATTATTATCTTTAAATTCCCTGATCTAATCGTCCTTTCAAAATAAAGACAACAGGTTTAATTATTTCCACTGTTTAACTGCCATTATTACCCGTATTAATGCATCCAGGAGAAATTTGTGAAAAAAAAATTCTCAAATTAGCAAATAATTATTTGAGTCGAACAAAATAATATATTTGCACTCGATTAATAATAACAATAAAAACAACATTCATATGGAAACAGTCACAGGTCGTGTCTACTTTACAGTTAGACACCCAACAGTCGCACAGTTGCAGCAAAAAAAAGATTAGTTCTACCGATAAAATTGCGATATTAAACGGAATTCTTTCACACCCTGCAACCATAAAACTAACACAGTTCTTCTTTTTTTCACGTGAAAAAACATCAAATAAAATAAAAATATCTAATAATAATTAAATAAATAAAGAGTCGGAAAACGTCCTGTCTGATAAGTCTGGCTCGAGAATGATAGAAAATTAGATTTCGTTCCACTTACCTGGAGTCCCACTGGGGGGTGGGGAAGCGGTGAAACTCACAACGCACTGGTAAAGCCAAGATTATTTCATGAATAGTGGATCACCTGAGAAAATGTCTATTTTCCCCCTCTCTCTCTCTCTCTTCAGCCTGTGACCAACATCAAGGGGGAAGAAAAAAAAAACTTGCGGTTCTTTATTGAGTTGTGAGGTTTGTATGTTTGTATGGCAGCAGCGCTGGCGCTAATGTACAATTGAGTGAATGTTTTCAGCACCACGGTCAGCGCAACTTTGTTGTATATACCCTCATTGGACCACGTGATCCCCCCCACCGCCACCCCCCAGCTGCAGGCTGTGCTGACGTCACTTCCATTGATAAGAATGTTGGTGTGGAGATGGCACTGTGAGTCTAGGCTGGCCCCAGCTGATGAATGAACGGAAATGGCATGAATGAAATAGTACTTTCCTCAATGAAAAGAGAAAATTGTAGCGATAGAGCTGGTGCGCAGCCATTTTCCTTCTCACATATTAAAGGTTAGTGTGCTGCGTCTTCCTCCCTTGTTCCTTCCTTCCTCTGCTCGTCTGCTTGTTTCAGATTCAGGACAGAGGGGGAGAAAAAAAAACAAAAAAAAAAACAAAGTGACCTCGTTCACAGGCTATCAATTAGGGTGGTTTGGTGACGTCCTCCGAAGAATCCTTGACTCACAGCCGCAGCTCCAGACAGGAAAGTGGTGTGAGAGGCCGATCTCTCCCCTGTAGCCAGGCTGTTGGGCTTTTTGTCTGCGGTGGCCCCCGATCCTCTGTGGCTGCACGGCTCACGGGCCACGGGAGCAGCCGTGCTTTGCTGCTCGATTTCTGCTCAATTTCCAGGGATTGCACAATTTTCCACCCACTGTCTCGTGTCGTTTCTGGCTGCTCTCCATCTGTTACAGGCGCGTTGTGCTCTTACTGTGCCCTCTCTTCGGTATTCACACCGCAGTGGCACAAGTCAAAGACCGTTTGCACTCAAATCAGAAACACTTTATAAAAAGGGCAAACACATGCTGAAGTCATGTATGTTGATTAGACGCGTGAATTAATGAAGGATGTGGCATGAATTCCTGTTGCTCCCCGTTTCGAAACGATTAGGTGGCTGTGAGATTATGTGATTAGTTAATTAACTCTTCATATATCTATTAACATGCTGTGAAACTAGCAGCAGTGCAGCTGCATACGTAGGAAAGTGGATTTCTTAACCGTGCAATTCATAAGTGCCTCTAAAAGTGGAACACTTTTCTGTAAAAACAAGAGGCTATTTCACGTTATGTGAGACATGAAGACACCCACATGTATGATGAAGGGGTCTTCTTTCATGTCACAGTTCTAAACTACCGCACCGCGTGTCAGGTAAGGTTTTTCAAAATGATATGTTTCTGCAGTTGTTGAAATGAAGCAGAGGGAGTACGCTGGAACCAACAACGTCAAGCATGTTCCAGCTGACAAATCAAGGAGAGTGAACGGACTCGTTTAAGTGTGGAGTACGTCAACAATATTCATCTACACGACTGTCATGCTGGTAAACTGGGGGAGGGGAACGTCTGGAGCGCACACGTACTCAGGGAACATTTGAAAAGGAGAAAACACTGGAGGGATGTGTGAGGCACAACGTGAGGACAGATTGTTGAATCAAATCACAAAAGCACATCTAAAACCTTTACATGTTGACTGTTTTAAGTTGAATCGATAAGTTGCGGACGTCACTAACACCAGTTTTGATTTGTGATTGTGTCTTGTCAACATTTCTGTAGGTGTTGACCGGTGGGGCATGCAGCAACATGTAGAAGTACAGAAGTACAGTGTATTCCTCTGAGAACTAGTGCAGCGCCACTGAATCATAAGACGCCTTAAGGTGAATACTGCATTACAAGATGGTACAAGATACAAGACTCACCTCTCAGCCTCATCTGTTGCCACCTCGTCTACGTAGTGGAAGGATAGGGCCCACCAACCGGGAGCCATAAAGCGGCAGCTGTTGCGGTTGAAAGGGTGAAGGCGGTACCATAAAGCGTTATTTTTACTGCAGTGTGTAACAGTGTAGTACTGCAAAATATGGCAGCGTGCCTGAGATCAGGGGATCAGCTGCAAGTGAACGCAACGTGCAAACAGAAAGCTTGCTGATGTGTGCTAACGTAAGTATGCAAAATGACACACGGTTCAACCTCCTTGAAGTATGTGGGTGTTTCTGCATATTTTTTGGACCCTCAGCTTTGGACCCACAAAGAATGTCCATTAGGGTGCATTATGTCAAATACATTAACATCTGTTAAGGCCTTTTCTATGTGACTGATTTAAAGCTAATTTGTGTGTATTTATGGTGCTTTAAGATGTGACTGTATTTACACGGTCCGCCGAGAGAGTCCATTTGATTGCACCCCTCCTCGTGGTTCATGAATTGTGTTCTTTTAATAGTAGCAAAGGTGATGTATGTCAGTTTTTTGGTTGATGACACTTAGACATTTATGCTAGCGGGTCGTTAGCTTGATCAAGTGTTAGCCTCTGTGGCTTCTAGAAGCATACAGCAGCCAAGCAGCAGCTTTTTCCTTGACTTAAAGACGAAGTTTCCAATTGGACAACAAATATTTTGCGTACCCGACAGCACGATGAGCACACAAGTTCCCTTTGAAGGCTGTGGAAGTGAAAGTGAATTAGCATTAGCGCAGGTTGGCGGCTAATCAAAGCTTAACGAGCAGTGCTATCAGAATTCATAAATTGTTATTTGTCATTATTTCAGCAGACATTATTGAAGCTCGCAGGTTGTGTCTGTACTATATCTGACTGTACTGCTAGCAAAAAGCCTTTCTCAGCTGCTGCTTTTTACGCTCACTGGCTCTGATTCTGATCTTTATCAAGACCAAGGCAAAAAGAAAAGATTCAGCACTTTGGTTAAAAGTAGCAGAGCGGAAACAACATTAGTCTGTTCAAAGGTTTTAAATCTCACTAGTCCCGCCTGAAACATCAGGATAAGACTCAAAGGTTTGCCAAAGTAAACAACTCCGGTTTGTAGACAGCCGCTTTGATAACCCACTCCTGAGAAATCACCTGTTTTTTTGTTTTGTTTTGTTTTTTATTTTAACTTACTTTCTGATCTACTCATTACAACATAAAACAACTTCCATTCAGTTTTTTTTTGTTTTGTTTTTTTAAATAGGACCATTTCATAACACAAGTAATCTCAGGGGACTTTAAGGTCAAGACTTCACAATATTATAGCAAGAAACATTCCTACCCTCGAGCGAGCACTTTGCAGCAGTGAGGAGGAAACACTTCCACTTCTGTCGTCAACCAGTCGATCCCAAGGTCTGCTGTAATGGGGCACTTTTGTACATTACGGCTCAAGGGCACATAAATAAACAGTTATTTCTGACATTCAGCGTTCCCGCCGTGCCGAAAGTTAAAGGAAGACACTGCGCTTGTCATTACTGGCTGGATAATGCAGAAACAAGTTGATTCGCAATGTTAAAGCCAAGTTCATTTCCATACACTCCATTTGTCATTGCCAAGCCTCCGCTCCGGCCTTGTGTGCCACTAAATTCAGCTGTCAGTGCTTATACGAGTTAGTTTCTCACTGCTGGCTTATATTTCCAGATGTGTGTTTGTGCGTGTGTGTGGGTGCATCTCTATGATTGATTTTCTTTGCACGCTGTGTGCGTTTTTCTTAACGCAGTCTCCAGTGTATGTTCACTGAATCACAGACAGGGATTCTGTTTTATCACTGGCATGCTAAGGTTAATTGGATATTAGCTGCAGATGTCTCACGTCACATGAGGCCTTAATGAAAGTCTCTTTAATCTAATCGAAGAAACATCATCTGCAAATGAGCAGAAATATTGATACTTAAGTTTATCAAAGACACAAAGATAAACGTACAGTGTAGTGACGCAGGGACAGTCTTGTGTTCGTGAGGAGATTGATAGGAACACGTGCTCCCTCTCTGCCTGGAGACTGAAACGGTGCTTTGTTTCTGTTTTGACGAAAGGTTTCTGACATGCTCTCTGTGTGCAAATATGTGTTTTGCGTTAGCAGACGACACATGCACGCATCAAATAAAGATGTAATTTGTTACGATGGCTTGAGGCACCACATAACCTCCGTTTGATTAGATTTTGCACGAGGGACTGTTTGCTGCAAAGTGCGGGGCGTTTGCAGTCGCGTTATTGTGTGTGTGTGTGTGTGCGTGTGTGTCTTTGTTGAAATGCTTGATGGCAACAGCAGGCTCGGAGAGGTAAGCATGGAGCCGGAGGGCAGATGCTGATATAACGGTCTGGCATTATCAACTGCCACTCAGCATTAGTTGGCCCCTTACCCTCACTCCATGTCCGCACCCCCGCACTGACTCACACTCTACCGCCTGCTTGGCCACTCACATAGTTTAACACTGGTACACCGTGCCTGCATTTAATGGAATACACACACACCTCACAGTAATAGTTCCATTTCTCCCTCTGATATATGCTCTCTTCCTCTTGCACACATGCACAGAGACAAGCACACTTCCCCCCTCTCTTACTGTAATGTACATTACAGACAAATGAACCTTTGGAGGAGGTTGGGGCATGCTGTCACTGACGGTTCCCCGTACAAACTGCCAAGACAAGAGGCGATGACTGTATGTGGATGGCCTTTTGTTCCATTTAATTAACTTTTTCTCTTTCACAGCTGGTATTGGACTGGGGAGGGCTGCGGGGTCGTGAGGCAGAGCTGAAAAATCGACATGCTTCAAACAAGGGGGAGATAGGGAATGATGAATTCCCTATTTTTTTGGTGTGTGTGTGTGTTTTTTTGCTGACATTTTGGCCACAATTATGGTAATGCAAGCAAGGGGATCTTTCGGCTAGTGCACTAATGTAGCTCCCTCGCGCGCCAATGGGTCTGTACCTGGAAGTGATAAAATAGAGCTCATGATTAACAGAAGCTTTTCCGCCCACGCCACTTTGTCAGGGGAGGGAAGGACAAGTAATTGCACCATAAGGTTCCTACAACACAATGCATAGCTGGGACTTGATGATGTGTGCAGGACCCTGGCGCCCACACTATAATCTACAGTTCCATGCAGAGTTTTTTTTAATGTCTGTGTGTGTGTATATATATACTGTATATATAACCTACATACATTTTCATACATTTCTAACTTGCATGTTGTGCTTTGCTTCTTTTTTTTTTTTTGTCAAAGGAGACCAGAAACTTCAATTTCACTAATTATTACGGTTGTCCTTTCTGCTTATCCAACATTTTCTAAGTGTTCAAGTATGGATATACAACGTGGAATTTGTCAGTCCGTTTATTGTTCTCTGTGAGTTAATATTTGTTCACATCAGAAGGTGCTACGCAGCATCGCAGGCCAACATCTGCTCCGTGGGGTTTTGTTGCATTGTTAACGTCGCCCTTTTACGATTAAGCAGCTGTGTTTACATCTTGGAAGTAACGTGACAGAGCAGGGTGACAAGAGCGAAACTTTTTTAAAATCTGTCTCTCATTAGTAGCCCTTAAAAGCCTCCACAGTTGTTTCTTACTGCCAACATCTGGCAACATTGCCAACCTAAGCTGATTTTAACGACAGGTCCATGGATCTGGTCCATGCATTGACATGCTGCAGATGATATGTCGTCATATTAAAATAAATGATTCAACACGTGAAATTATTTCATCTTCAACGACATGAATGTTGAAACACTTGTCTTCACTATGGTAATTAGTCAAGGTGGCAGGAAAACTGCAGGGGTTTTGACACCAACCATATGTCATGTATCTAATATGTAGGTTTTGTCTGTGTGAGTATTACTTGCTATATGCTCTATATTTTCAAACAAGACACAGCCGCCAACATGAAGTATGACACGCGTGAAAAGGTACTGCTTGGCAATTAATCTGGACCGAATATAAAAGAATAATTCACATTATCTTAACTGTGATGTGAAAACAGAACTGAAACAGAACAAAAAAACACAATAAATATGAGTAATATGTGACTTACAGGAAAGAAAAAGTGATACAGACTCAAATACTCCCATGGCTCCATCCTCTAAGCTCCTTTAAATCATTCACCGGCATTACAAAGAATAATGTCTTCCTGTTCACATTGTACAGCCCTGTGAATGAACACCATCCCTTCATAAGTAATCCATGACGGTTTAACACATCCAGCTTGATGAATACGGCGTTAAAAGTAATATTTGAATCTATAAGCCAATATAAAGCAGCCACTGAATGCCAAACACATATTAGCCCTATGAAAAGAGTTATGCTGGGAGTCCGTGAACACCCGTGGAAGTGGATTTTTGTGTGAATAATGTGCGCGCATTGTGGTGATTGTTGTGCCGCCCTCTCATTGTCTGCTGCTCGGGAATTATTTGCCCCCTTGAATATTAGCCGTAAAACGTGCACTGCAACCTTTGAGAAACTGACGGATGGCGTCGGAGGCCAGGAGCAGGCAATGAATTTGAGGTTGATGAGGCGACTCATATCAGAACCCGCGACATCAGCGCTCACCATCAATCTCTTACCCTCTCCCCCTGTAGACATCTGGCACATGCATCAGCGAACACACTATTGAAAGTGAATTGAACCCAACCCTGACAAAAACACACGCGTACACAAGGCCTCATGATAAGACGCCCAGCCTGCAGCCAAACGCCTCTAATGTAATACAGTAGCACCTAGCACGAGACTTTATTAGAATAATAGCTTGCATCCACATCGTTTGTAATGACTGCACCAGAGAGCACAGATGGTAAAGTCACAGACTGCAGTTGTAATGGCAGGGAGACCACAGTTGTGCAGACCTTCACTATTAATGTGCCAAATTTCAGGACCCATGAATTCCTTACAAATTGATGTGTTGTGCAGTTCATTCATTTTGTGTTTGACTGAACTGGGATAACGCCTTTGCAGTGGTAGGTTTAGTTTTGACTTTTCAGTTGAAATGATGTGCAGATGTGTCACAAATGTGCATTCATGAGAATAATAAACGCAAAGAAGAAAAGATTTTGGCAACACATCCACCACATTTTTGATATAAAGAGCATTTTATTAGCAGAACATATAATCAAAAGCCTGATTTCTTGTTGTGAGAAACAAATAATGTAATTTATGAAAGGGTAATGTCAGTTGTAAAATTGGTGGCTATATTTCTTAACATAGGCATGTTCATTGACTTAATGTGTCAGTTAAATGAAAATGTTTTTAATAGTTTGCGTGAGCTCTCCAGACCATAAATAATTCTTCCCTTATTGATCGAACATGGGCAAATTCTTTCTCTGCATTTGACCCCTCTATTCATTCACACAGTAGGGGGGACAATCATGGACACGGGAGGGGGATGTCCATGAACTTGTGGACCTTCTGTCCCAAAGCTGCTTCTCTAACCGCTACAGCTCACCCTAGCTCTTGACACCTGTGATGTTGCTGTCATCAAATTGACACCGGGTGATTTGCACGTAAACTGCTTCAAACTGTACCTTTTCAGGTAGGTGTCTGGGATGTCTTGTACACCTTGAGTAGTCATTTGTCAGCTTAATGAGCCTCTTTCAGGAACAGTGACTTTAGGTGTTTGCAGCACAAAGGAGTATTTTGCATCCCACTTCTTTCATCTGATGAAGAAAAAACAAAAACGGTCTTTTCCAGGTCTGTTTCAGGATGTCATTGGTCGAGGTTTGATATGCTCCTAGCAATACAGGTACCACACTGAAAATCAATAAAAATCAATAAAAAATCAGTAAAAATCAATAATAATCTTGCCGATCCAAGCAATCATGAACAGAAACCATTTTGAGTTACATTCATCACAAGCAATTTTGAATAATGACATTTGCATTATTGACTCTGAGTGCTCAAAAAGGGTCTTGACAGATACAAGAAAAAAACATTTCCTTCACTTCAGTCAAAGGTTCGTTGACGTTTTTCTTTTCCTTCAGCAGTGCCATGTTCGAAAAAAAACGTCTTCAATAAAAAAAATACTTACTGTTTAGCAGAAACATGGTCAGTTTTCTATCATATCTAAGCTCGTCTGTCTGCATGTTCTGCTCTGCTAAATGCAAACAGGCACAGGCGGCAGCACAGCCTATACCTTGAGGCAAACAAACACAAGGAAAGATGAGTCCTCCAAAACTCCTTGTTGAAGAGAAAACTGTTATCGGTTATCAGCGCACCACCCGACTGGAAGGGAAGTAATTTGAAAGCCGTTTGAAATGCAGTAATTTGCCAGTGTGACTCATCGCTGACACCTACAGCGACAAAAACCTCTGATCCTCCAAAGGAAGAATAGGGAAACATAACTGTGATGTGTGTGTGTGTGTGTGTGTGTGTGTGTGTGTGTGTGTGTGTGTGTGTGTGTATGTGTGTATGCGTTTGCGTGTGTGTGTGAGCAGCAAACCAAACAAGCTACTGTTTGAGGTTAATAGATAGAAAGCCATAGGAGCTATGAATGTTCAGTCATGTAATTATGCATCATATACAGTTCTAGCTTGAGAGAAACAGTTCTTTTAGATTCTGCTTCAACTTCCTCTTGCAAACCTTTAACTGGAATAATCAAAACACGAGTCTTTTATGATTAATTATGTACACTTGAGCGACCGTAAAGTGAAACACAGCCTCTTGTTGTTTAGTCAGCAGACGTTCATACTGACAGATGTGCGTACGTTTAATGACATGCCATAAAACGGGAACATGTGCTCGCCGTGGGTTTAAACAGATACCAGCAGCCAATATGTACCAAACAAAGAGCCAACATTTTGATATCAGACAGGAAGCCGGGGTCCGGTTAATACAATTTTGATGACACCTTGATGCTATCAAAGACAATACGGGCGCGCTCACTTGAGGTGTCAGGGTGAGGGAAATTATCATGATTAATGCCGGGTTACGACTAGGCAGGAATGTAATCAGTCTCTCACTTGTTAATCATTATCTCTCCCTGATTAATTTTGGCTCAAGATTTAAAATAAGATATCAAGCTTCATTGTGTTGGGCCAGGACCTTAAACAAGACTTTCAATCATTGATCCAGTATAAAGAGAATTATGAAGCACTAGAGTTAGCAACTCATACATCACGATCATAATGATAATAATGATAATAATAATAATGATGATAACAGATCCTCTGACAGCAGCAGTGCGAGAAATTGGACTGTGGAGCTGCTCTAGCTGCGAGAGCAAACCAAAATTTCAAACTAGTCGGATGAGAACGTCTGCTCACCTAAAAATATTTAAAGTCAGTCATTTTCTAACACATATATATATATTTTAAGAATTACATAACTGCTTCTTAATCTGCATGCTTATCCTGCTTATGATTTTCCATGAAGAGTGTCTTCCAGCATCTCCAAAATCCACATGCACATGTTATACCATTATATTTTATATTTAAGATACTGTGTTTTATCTTAAATTTAACTACAGTTTGGAGGTGTATACTGTATCTACCATCAGTGACTGACTTAGCCCCAGTTACACATATTGGTCCAGAAGTAATGGAATGAATCCGCGGGGTTTCTACATGCACCAGCTCTGGTGACAGACCTCTTTCACCGTGGACATTTTGACTTGTAGTAGGGACCAGGTGACGTAGGTGTATTAACAATGAATCCGTTCCATTAGGTTTACCAATAAACCATGACAGTGAACCAGCAGGCACCAAAAGTAGGACCTCCCCTAAGTGGGATGCAGCTGCCATTATTATGGCGCCTTCAAATGGAAATTACGCGCTTGTGGTTACAGCTGCCTTTAAATGGGGCCGCACTGATGTGAAAAAGTCTATACGTGCTGAACCTCATGTGGTCACACAGGGGGAAACTTTGTGTTAGGTCAGAGTCAGCAAGCTCTGACGTGTCTGACGTTTCTTGAGATGACAAGGGTGGATAGTAAGTAATATATGGTATTTTTTAAAAAAGGACGTTGATTTTATAATATGGTTGAGGAAAATATTGATATTCCCAACTAGAGTATGTCTGCGCCTTTCCGATATTAAGTTATTTTGTTAAGGCATTCTGCAGACTCTCTGGATTGTGGGTGAGTCTTCCTCAACCAATACGGCAGGACAGAATATACACAACTTTTATTCGAACTGTAAACAAAGACAGGTTAATCAATTTCTCTCACAGACAACTACTGAAATGATACACATGCAAATAAAGTGCAGGGGCTAATATGTAGTGCTAAACTAATATTGCACAGCTTTACACACAACATAAATTATTATGCTAAACTATATCCTTAAAATAATCTAAAAATGAATGTGACAATGACCACGGTTACACTATATTCTTTAGTAGTCTTCCGGATGAGTCCGGAAGTGACGCGAAACTATAGATTAGACTTTAGATGCCAACAGTTGTCTTGCAGTGATGTTTTTCCAATTTACCTGAGACATTTAGATAGATACTTTATTAATCCCGGGGGAAATTCAAGTAAAGGGTGCAGGTTCCACCGAGATTTGAACTCGGATCGCTGGATTCAGAGTCCAGAGTGCTAACCATTACACCATGGAACCACACATTCTCACATTTTCAGAAATGCTCGAGGAAAGTGGTAAGTTAATGTTGTGTAATTTATTCCTATGGAGTTTATTTATTTATTTATTTATGTATTTCTTTTATATGTCTATATATCCCATCTTTTCACATGTTAGCTTGCTAAACTGTGGCTTCAAAACAGTTAGCTAGCAGGATATTATCATTTGAACTGTGTAACATACAAGCTTATAAAATTATTTTTGACACCACTCAACACCGGTATTCATGTACACAAGTGGTAACATCACTAAATTAAAATAAGCTTTGAGAACAGAGCTGACAGTCAAAGCCACTGTAGCAAGCTAATCACTGGCTAGCTTACGTAGAAAAAGCAAAATAACGCAACAAGCCGTGTTTGTCCCAGCATGCCTTCAGAAGTATTTCATGCTGTTGTTAGATGTAGAGTGTAGCTTCAGAGAACAATAAACTGAAAAGAAAAATAATTTAGACATGTTTGTTCACTTGTTGTGCTGGTTTAGTCACTTTGGTAAAGATCCCATGTCAGATTACTCAGGCATTATATAGTTTTTAGTTGTGATTTCATCCTTAATACAGTATAGGAGTCCAAATGTGGTGAATGTGCACTCAGTTGACTTAAGGAAACGCATGAAAGCTGTTTGCAAAAAGTGTGGCGTGCATGAAAATATTAAATTAAGCTTTCTGAGAGATTGCAGTAGATTATCTGGATTTTTTTTAAGGGCTTTAGAGTTTTGATACGTTTGTTAACATCATCCTGGTCTGATACGGTTGTTAGAAATGCATAACATTGGTAATTTATCAATACGTGGGAGATAGATTTAAAAAATAAATAAATAAATACGATAGAAACTAATAAAAATGAGCTTGTGAAATCATTTGGCACCTGAAGACTACAAACCAGTAAGGGTAAGTACTATTTATTTATTTTTTATTTTTTTGCCTGACAGTGTTAATCGCATTGAAGTGTGGAGCCTTGATCTTCACATCTCAACCTTTGCTTGTTTTTAGATCACAGAATTAAGCAGTGAAATTAATGAATTCCTCAGAGTTGGACACCTTCAAAAGCCCGGGAAAAGGTTTTGTAGGGCAACAGGCAACATGTCAGGAATTTTATCGTGTTCAGCCTTCTTTTCAGACTCTTAACTTTGTTATTTGAAGTTTATTTGCACAGCGTGTCACTATAAGTGTTAAAAAGGCTTCCCAGGAAAACAAACAACAAAAAGTCCATTGTGGCAGACTATAAAAGTAGCGTTTCGAAAGAAAAAACAAATCACTGTAAAAACAGAGCAGGTCAAGATTTCGGGACCTAAAGCTTTCAGGTTTGTGTTTGCTGCCCGAGTGGTATTGACTAATCACGTTTGAGTGGTTGCATGTAGGTAAACAGTCAAAGTGAAGAGCAAAAGAGGCGGATCGAACTGCTGGCAAGCAAGCTAACCTTTCCTTACCTTAAACACAGCTGTTTTAAGCCATTAACTCAGTGTAAGCTGAGTAAATGTTCTCTGTCAACTCTGTTCTCATTTTAAGTTGCTATATTCAGACTTCAGCAGACGGATTGTGCAATGTAGGCCTGGAGATCCGTCATCTGTTATCAGGACATCCGCTAGGTACACCCAAAGCCCCGAAACATTGGACTTTGTCCCCAGAGTCAAAGTCACAGCTTATACCTACAATTAGAAATCTGTAGCCAAATACTTTTTTGAGACATACGCTTATTTGCTTACTTTCTGAAAGACAGGTAATGCCACCAGTTTTACCTGAGACAAAGCGCAGGCCTCTTTTCTTTGCTAATTACACACTTGGTCTAATTACATACCATACAAGTCCACTTCCTGAGTGAATTACTTTGTCGTGTAAATTCAGTATTGCAGCTCAGTTCACACTACAATCACTGAGATGCAAGAAGAAATGTTTCTTGAGTTCTGAAATCCAGATCGGTTCCAAAGCAGCACATATCAGTGATTTAACAGAATTTGCAGCATTCATGACAAATCCCACACAAAAAGCCAGGAGTGGTCCAGGCCTCATGAAGCTGTCATATAAAGAAAGTCTTTATCTGTGGTAAGTAAGGAATATTTATTTGAAAGGTCATTTTTATGTTAATTAGGAAATCTCGCCAACATGCACCTCCTCACGAGCAATGTGCCATTCATCTCAGTTAAGTTACTGAGTCTAAATTGGATTGCTGGTGTGAGCAAACCACACAGAAGAAAAAAAAATGAATGTAGTATAAGAATGTGAAAATGTTCTTGTGAGAGGTTCACCGAAGTTCTCGTGAAGTTTGCATATGTAACCTAGATAATCCGTGGAGCATTTAATTTTTTTCCTCCTCTCTGTTTAGCCAGTGGGTAAAACCTGAGCTCGTAAATGTAAAAGGATTCTGGCAGTAAAGGACTGAATCAAGCTTATATCCAGCCACGCTCAGTATTCACAAAATCCATTTTCCAGATAGCGGCGTACAATGAAATTTCCCATTTCTTTATCTGTCACTTCTGCTAATCCAGACAATGATCTCCCTGAAACAAGGCGCGTGTTTCCTGTATGTAACTGAATGTCATGAAACTCGTTTCTCGTGTATAATTTTTAACTCATCATCTCTTACACTGTGGCTGCATCTAATCTGCACAATTCCTGTTTTCTATGTGATCTGTGTCCAGGCTTGAGCATGTTTATCTGCTGTGTGTCAGCCAGTATGTTGCAGCAACAATGGAAAACCACTAATATATGGATAAAACCAGGCTTCAGTTGTTATACTACTTTTATTGTTCTTGAATGCAAACAGTGTCTTCTTTTTTTCGTTCACATTGTGAAGTTTACTTTTAATTGCAGCCTCTGTGTTATTCAACAGAAATGTGTTAACCTTCATCAGTTATAAATAAATCACAGATCATCCTTACTTGTTACTATAGAGAGACCAAAGCCGGGCATAATTGGATGGCTTCACTGTTGTGATACGGGCCAAAACTATTGTTTCAGTTCTCCACTTTGTTTTCCTGCTAAGAAACGGTTTCATAATTCTAAATCTGGGCAGAGGGGGAAAGAGAAAGCCGCATTCACAAATCCAAAAGGCCTTTTTACACGGCTGCGTCATTACTCAGAAGTTTTACTTTTTTTCTGCTTCCTAAAAGAAAAAGTATGTGGGGAAATAAATTTGTTTTGAACTTGGCATTAAAAGGCCTTCGGTCAGCTGTCTCCGTCACAGACTTAACGCTTTCAAGTGCTTCAGTGATGTATTTAGTGCTGTGTTCCTACAAAGAGGGTTAGAGCTGTAATTGAAACATTTTATCTTGTGCCTGTCCTGTCCTGTCCTGTCCTGGACAGATATCTTCCTGATAAACCGCCACACTTTAGATTTTTTATTGATCCTGATGGACAGTATCATTCAATGTAAAAAACAGATTTAGGTCGTCTCTACATTTGTATCAGGGTGTTTTGAAGTTCATGTCTAACTACATTTAGAAAGTTTTAATAAGAAGTTACTGACGTCCAGAGGAATTTGCTTGGAACAACATATTCAGTAGCTGTTCACATGCCTCCACCTTCATGTACCGTTTCCCTACAGGCAGGTTTTTTTTCAGCACTGTTACCTCTCTGTTCAGCCAATCAGAAAATGCACACACCGTCACTGACAGGGTCAAGAGCTGTAATCTGCATAGATGATAATGCTGTTCTCACCCGATCACTTAATTACTGTATCTTTAGTGTTTGTTGGGATGGAACTGCACCTGAACTGTGTCAACAATCTCTACTCTAGCCTGCAGCTTGAAGTGCACTCTGATAAACATGCAAAGTTGAGAATGAGTATGTTGTCAGAAGATACTGCCTGACTACCACCCTGCGTAGGGACACAAGGAGGAGGCAGGAGCAGGAAACAAAAGAACTTTAATGAAAACTTACAAAATGAGTAACAAAAAGCACAGCAAGGTTGCCAGGATATCCAAAAACTCAGGGAAGCACAAGGGACTAGACTAAAACACTACACAGACAACTAGAAAAAGGACAAAGGGAAAGCAGGGGTAATGGGCTGATGAGACACGTGACACCAGGGAGGACAAAAGACACAATGCAAGACAGGTGAGTGTAACAAAGATAGGAAGTAAATCTTAACAAGAAAACTGTGTCTCTTTTAAAGTTTGATTCCTCTGCTTGAGTTAGACATTTCTGCTGTAAAGCTGTAAAGACACAGCATTAGCTCCAGTTATTCCTCTGCTATTTGGTAACTGAATAATTCAGACTGTTTAGATGGGATCATGACTGAAAAAGAATCAAACATTTTTACTATTTGTTGCATAAACAGCAAGAAACAACATGCCATGTTGAGTTTCTTTGTGTTTCCTTTATTCACAATTTACGCTTTGAATGGGAGAAAAAAATCCTCACACCAACCAGAAACTATAAAAGAGAAGTTACACAAGTCTTTAACTCACTGTGAATATATATATTTCACTTAGAAGATGGTGTCAGTTAGTGTGTAGATTTGCACATAATAATGACATACTTCATATTTTGGTTTGTTGTGATGAACGTCAACAGAGGACTGTGAAGCCTGCAGGAACATCAGCAGTCACCATGAACAACAGCCACCACCGGAGGCGATGATGCAGGACGAGTCAAGGACCACAGTGGGCACGGATCACTGCCCATCAGATGCCACAGTCGGGTATGAAAAGAGGTAAGAGACGCATTATTACAGGAGACAAACTCACACATCCCACGTCAGTCAGCAGGTTTGTGTAAAACAAGCTGAATTTGGTCAGGTTTTAAACCTCAAGACGTTTGGAGAATTTATTTTCTCACAGTGGAGACAAGAAGACAATAGCAAATGCAGGTCTACAGGTATATAAGTAACATCGTCATGGATTCCAAGGATGCCCAGCGATATGTGGGGTTTTATGAGGTCTGCTCATTAGCATGGTGCAAACCAATGTAATGTACCAGTTTTCTTTGTTCTCACTCATTTTTTATTTATTTTGTTTCTTTTTTTTAGCAAAGTTGGAGATGTGAAGTCCATAAACATCTACAGTTTAAATCAAGGCAGAGGTTTTGCTGTTTTATGATGCTCGCCTTAATCACCAGGCTTTAAAAAAACACCATAGGTTCTGTCTGACTGTGACACAGGCAAAAATAACAGGATGTCTATTATCCACATCGAAAACAACATAGACAAATGGGTATGATTGGGTTTAGGGGTTAAAAGTTTTTTTTTAGTTCTTTGTTAAGCTTCACGGTGGTTTGTCTAATAGTCTAATCTGGGCACAGAACAAAGTCCAAATAAAGAATGAGAGGATAAAGTTGAAATGACTCAGATCTATTGTGATCATTAATGCATCAGAACAAGCTGGAATGAAAAGCTACTCCTTCTCAGATAATCTTGTTATTGTAGAAATCAGCTCATGAGACATTTCACATTTGCAGATGTTCATATGTTTTTCGCCCCACGCACATGCAAAATATATGACTATTTGTACATCTGCTCTGACAAGCTTAGGCAGAAAGATGTGTTCAGACATTTGGATATGTAGGCTAGAGGCAAGCATTTAAATCCCACACTCACCGATATTATCACCAAGCCACTTTTTTTTCCCTTGAGCTCAAGTATCATGGGCTGTTAAAAGACTGTATTGTTCAAAGTCAGCTTTTGGCGACTTCCAAATTCAAGCCATAAATACTACATATGTTTGAAATAAATGTGGCGTACTCCAGTGGAGTAGCATCCAGTGCTGTAATGTTGAGTCATTTCCCCTCCGCAAAGCTTGGATTTGAGCTTTAAGTGCTGAAGTGAGTTGTGGGTTGTGAGTTCCCTCAGATTTTGAAACTGTTGTTAATCACAAACTTCAAAAATTGACATGGAAAAACTTTTATGTTGATTTTTAAAGCTGCAGAGCAAACAAATGGCACACAGCTTCAACACCACTGCTGCATTTCTGTCTTGAAGTAATCTAGGTTTTAAGTTCCCCATACCTTCAGTACATCCCATTCTCATGAAGCTGGAAGGAAATCTACTGACAAACATCCAGTGACAATCAATTTGACTGTCACAAACTGTCGACATCTTGGCGTCGCCTGACTGTCACAAAATGTTAATGCTTGAGTGGAGCTGGTGACGCCAAGACACCAACTTGTCGCTGAAAGTGGCCACACCTATATTTGCATGTAACTTAAATGAGCGAGGGAGTTCACCCCTAAGCTGTCTTCTTTAAAGGGTGAATTCAAAGGAAAGTCCAAAACTGCTTGTTTTTTTTCTTTCTACCTGGATAAAAACGCATTTATTTCTGCTGTAAAATAAGAACATTTTAACGTGGAGGTCTATGAGGATTGACTCACTTTTGGAGCCAGCCTCAAGTGGACATTTGAGGAATTGCCGTTTTTGTTGGCTTTGATTTTCATCCATGGAGGTTGCTGCTACCCAACAAACATCTAAAATATTCAAGTGATGGTATCACATATTGAAAAGACTGAGGGTCGCCTTCAGTGTAACATCTTGATGTTCTGCAGAGCCCTTTTCACTAACGACTTCACTATATACATACGTGTAAACAGGTGCAACTTGATGGATGATGGAAATGTACTGCAACCTTGAGGTGGCAATTCTTAGCTGTATTACGTTACACAGATACGGTCTATCCCACATACACGTGTAATCTTTGGGTTCATTCACATGGATAAAAGGAAGGGGGCCTTATCAGGGACATCCAGGATGTACACATGATTAACGTGCACATGCTGGAGCAAGATAATAAACAACGCTTAGACTTTGGGAAACCCTTGTACAATCAAGCCACGTGGCTTTGTTAATGAACACACAGCTTACTGCATCCGCGGCGTGCAGAATACCTTGAATTATCACTGCCAGCTCAGAGGATAATAGCACATGATCCCCTCTGTCAAACTGAAACAACCAATGCCGAATACAAAAACTATTGCACTCAAAATGTAATATTTCATCAGACAGCTTTGCTACATATTCGTGAAGGCTCTCCTGGGGATAAAACATCTATCAGGAACAGAAGCATACTGGCATACATCCGCTTAGCCACATGTTTTGTGTAACTAATTGGATAACCACACCAACTAAAGCACGAAATTGCCTTTTTTTTTTTCTTTTTTTTTATCCCTCCTGCAGCACTGGATGCAAACCCTCTCTGTAGGGCGTTGGTGGGGCAGAGAGGCGCACACATTTATGAGTCATACATTTAATATGCTCTCCCTTCCTACTCATATCATAAACACTCAGAGAGATGGAAATGAAACATCCCCTTTTTCCTCCTTAGCCACAATCGAAGACTTCGTCAGAGAGTCGAGAGAGATTCTCTCCTCTCTGTGCTTTAAGTGTTTCTCGTCCTTACTCTCCGGTGCCCCCTGACTCTTCTTTTTATGCCCTGTCTGACACTCAAAAGTGCTGCTCTGATTGTCCTTGCGTTTGTTTAAAAAAAATAAAAAAAAAAAAAAAATCTTAGTGGTGCGTGAGTGTGTGTGTATGCACAGTGTGTTTGTGTGAGTGTGTGTTTGGCTGAGGAGATAAGAGATTAGCATGAGTCAGATAATGACTCAGGACACCAGGTGGCAAATGCCTCAAATCACGCTCTCCCTCTTTCTCTCTGTCGTTTCCTCTCACTTGTTCCCAGCCTTCTCTGCTCTTTCCACTGCACTCACTGTCACTGCTGCTCTTTTTGCTCGCCGCCTTCTCTCACGATTCCCACTCTTGTTTGTCCTCACAATTTGAGCCCATCGCTTATGCATCCCCATAGCTCCCCTCTTACTCTTCTCCCCGCCGATGTCGCCTTCTGTGGCAAACTTAATAACCCACCGGTTCACGGGTGGGCGTGGAGAGGTTAACAGTCGAGATAAAGGGGGTAAAGACAGATCGAGTGAAGAGGGAAGGTTGTGGGGGAGAGATCGATGGCCAGATGTGGCGAGATAAACAGGACCGTGTCGGATCGAGGTGGAAATTGAGCACGAATCTCAAGGAGTGTACAGGGAAAAAAGCGGCGGCTCGTATCGTGCGCGTGCCGGAGGGGGAAGAGGGATGGTGGGTAATTTAGAAAGAGTGGGACATAGGAATGTGTAGTGAGAGGCAGAGAGGGTTATAGAGAGCTGTGTAGAGGTGGATGGAGGCAGGGATAGAGAGATAGAAGGAGGGGTGGTGATCCTGGGGGCCTGATGACTCATGGCTGTGCTGCGGTTTGTGCGTCACTGGCGCTGGCTGGAGGAGGAGATAGTGGAGAGGTCTACGCATTTAATTACAGCCTTCCAATTTAGACACACTGTACACACACGCACCTACACACACACTCGCACAAAATAATATAACAAATAATAGTCCTGCAAGTACACTAATTGGCAAGACACAAGTATGTAGATGTATATACGTACGAAGGAGCGCGCTGCGAGCACTTGAAGATGTTTGCAGCATCTCTGAGATACTTGCAAACGGAACGTAAATGTTTATATTGAGCTTTTTTTTTTTCTTCTTCCCGCATTCGCTCTTGTCGTCACAGGTATCGAGCTGAAACGATTATGGTCATGAACGTGTTGAGCATGCACGTTCTCTGTGTTCAGTCAGCCCATCCCAGACAGACCTTGAGGCACGAAACTTATCAAGCCCCCCCCCACCTCCTTCCCCACCCCCCATTCCTTAAAAAAAAGAAGAAAAAAAATCCAAAATACCAAATCGTACCCTTTGAGCAGTTGCACCACACAGCTTGTGACTAGAATATGAAACAGAGACAGAGACATACAGAGGGACGTGCAGGACTCGCTTTGATGACGCAGTAAAGCAAAAATTTCTCTCAAATAATACTGCACGCTTGAGAGTTCTTCACCACACAGCCTGCGCTGCGTGATGTACAAGTTGTCCTGCTGGCTAAAGGTCATTCTCATAAGAGCAGGATTTCTGCATCACCAGTTATACGATATTTTTTTCATTTTCTTTTTTTTTTGTTTTTGATTATTTATAGTTGCATGGCTTTGACTGAAACATGTTGCGTGGCTTTAAATGTTGAAGAATTACCCTCATAATTTCATGTCTGTACCTTAAGCTGGCTATTTTTTCCCCCCGCCGCTTTCAAAACAGCGTCTCCTCGAGTCAAGTTTTATTCAAAAAGCACTTTTAACACCTGCTCCCCATCAAGCACTTTGAGAAACAAATGACACATGCAGATATAAATGAGAGTATGAAACAGAAAAAGAACATAATGAATGCCAGGAAATGGTGGCAGAGGCTGCTCTTGGAAACAGACACAAAAGAAAATGCAGCAGCTGTATTATGTGGCGTTGGCTGCATATATATATATATATATAGTTCCTGTAAAAGTAAATTACTTTTTATATACCACACTGACCCTAAACTAAACGTGAATAAAACATTAACATATCAGTTTAGCGTTTAACAGATTGCAGTATGTATTTATAGTATTTAAAACGTAAAACTATACCATATAATAATGAAAAAAAACTGAAATGTGATGCATATACAGTTTATAGTTTGTTACTTACGATTCATGCGTCATTCACTGAATTGGTCATGTAAATAAATAACTTGTCATCATTGTATTTCCTATATCTTCTACTAAAAACACGTTTTAAAATGTTATTCTTTATAAAAGCTTCTTTTGTTGGATTTTTTTTTTATCCCTACACACATGAAAACAAATAATGTCCCAGATCTCTCAAACCGTACATCTACACAGACCTTGCAGTTCAATAGATGGAGGTATTTTTGCTGTCCGCCATCTTTTTTTTTTTCAGGTTTCCATTTATCTGCAGTACTCTCTAAATCGTGTGCATTCATTGGTTCAAATGATAAATCCACTATTTCACATTGTGTTTTATCTTATCTCACAGGAAACGGCAAGGCAATTTGATTCCTAGAGCTGCTGCGCCTTTGACGTGACGTGAAAACATCTTGGGGAAAAATAAGAACGCGCCCGCAGCATACAACAGGGTTTATATGTATGAAGTAAATCGACTGATTTCAGAACATGCTGCTTTCATTTGTTCAGGTTTAGCTTCAAATATAAATGTGACTGGTGCACAGCATCCTCTCATTGAGGCAAAAGGGCCACCTTTCTTTTAATTTCTCTTCCTTTGACTTCCCTTTCCTGTCCAAACACATTACCCTCCTAGTGTACCAATTATCCCCTAAGAGGCAGCAAGCCTCACTCTTAAACAATAGGAGCAATCAGTTGCCCTCTCTCCCTCTCCCCCTCTGTGAGGCCCTTTACTCCACTCTCTTTTCCACCAGAGTGCAAAGGGAGGATAATTTTTCCAAACAACAGCGTTGCGAGGAGAATGGCAGAGGGAGGAGAAAGGAGAGGCAGAAAGAGATAAAGAAAGAGAGAGGGGACGCTGATTGGCCAGGTCACGCCGGTTCAAAGAGTCTAGAGGCACATCTGACAATACAACACCGCGTGTAGATGTTTGCTGTCTTAAGCTGCGACAGGCAAATGCACAGCTGCTTTATAACCCCTGACACAGATTCTTTAAACTCCAAAATACACAAAACACAGCCACTACTGAAATGGTTCTGCACCAAAGAAGCTGGTGGAGATTACAGCCTCTGCATTTTAAACCAAACCATTAGGGAGCGTATTGTTTTTCTCAGAAGCAGGCAAACTAAAAAAAAAAAAAAAGACAATGCAGGTGTATTTCTGAAGCGAATTTCATTTATATGTGGTGTCTGAAACGTCCCACGTCTGAACTACTGTGCTTTAATTTGTCAGTCGTTGTTTTTGTTTATTGCTTTTATTTCATCACTCTCAAAATTAAATACCTTTTTTTAAAATCAAAAATTAACAAACCATATTTTTTGCATTGACATGAATAATCCTAGTATATTTTTTTTTCTTTTTATGTTCTTTTTATTTTTTTAATTAATTCAAGGGTGTTTTCCCCCAAGGCAGTTTTCCAGGTCTTTCAATTTAACGCCTATTTCCCCTCTCATTCATGTCTGCTATCATGAGTCGTCAGCAGCCACATCCCCGGGGAGGGAAATCCCAGCTGTCACTAAATAACTTTTCAGATCACACCAATAAAGCTAATGTCCACGGGCACTAAAGGCTGTGGAGTCCATTTAACAGCCGCTTAACGCATGAGCACACAAGTGACACGCACACATGAACGCAAGTGCACACAGATTGTTGTGGATTACTCTAACCAGGCTAATGATCTCCTCAATGGGACAACTGGGACTCTTCTGAGGCCGCCTTCAGTCTGAGGTCCCACAGGGGCCTGGAGAGAGGCTCAGGGGTAATTACAATGTAAATGCTGACTGTGTGTGTGTATGTGTGTGTGTGTTCCCAGATTAGATTAATCTACAATCGTACATTTTGTCAAGCAAGTTTTGATTATAATGGCTGTAAAATCACTGAATATTCAATTGTCAGTTATTAGCTGTTATTTAGACAGAAAAATTAGCTGCACACTCACCCTTTTGTAGATGCATCTGTGTACGTTATATACGTCATATCACGTTATCAGTATTCTTTATGGCCTATAGGTTGTATTTCAGTTTTAATAAAGGGTTTTATAAAAATAAAAATAAAAAAAAACACCCTTGTAAAATCATTAATCTAAGAAGTTTTGAATCAAATAATTGATAATATCAGGTTCTTCTAAGCCCCCCCCACCACAAAAAAAATGCAGCATTGCTCATTGCCCACATGTCTGTCATGTTTGTGCGCAGTGTGCCTGCTTCCTGTTTCATCTGATTTTTACTCTCCTGAAATAAGGCTCAGCTCGTTTTCCGTTCAGTAAACATTCAGATTTGTCCTCAAAGAGACGTGACATTTCAACGGCAACATCCCCGCAATCGAAAACACATTTAAAAATGATGTTAAACATTAAAAAATCTGTGACACCGTGTGCAGTTGACAGGACAGCAGAGGACGGCTGAAAACTGGAGGAGAGGGTGTAATTGAGAGGAAGAGAGGGATGGGGGTAAATGGATGTATGATTGATGTTAGTTTGATGCTGGGAGAGAGAGAGAGAGAAACAGAGAGAGAGAGAGGTAAGGGGAGGAGGGGGGGCAGAAAATGAGGCGGCATCCTCACCTCTTTTTTTTTCACTCTGCCTTTGTTTCGGCTCATGGCCCCTCATCATCACCCTCATCATCATCATCATAATTATTTCCCTCTCTCTCCCTCTTTCTCTCCCTGTCACCAGCCTCTTGTCCCACCCCTCTCTGTGACGCGCACCATGCCAATCAGATCGTAACATGACATTATGGCTCATTATACCTGGGCTGCTGCTGGTGGCCAGCCTTCGCCAGCACAATGTAACGCACAAAAGCACAAAGACGCGTTCGAAACGTCCTCAAAAATGTAAACGCTCTGTTTATTTGTCTGTTTGTTAGGTGGATGTCATCTCTGTAGCATCAAAACACAATTGTATGATACATGTGATGCGGTCATGCTGGGCTTGTAGCAGCTAAAGGAGGTAAACATTAATGCAAAGAGACAGAAAGCGGTTGAAAATAGAAAAGCAGAAGAAAAGAAAGGGAATGAAAATCACAGGAGAGGGAAAGGTAGAAAGTGAGCCATGAACGCTCAAGCAGCAGAAAAACATTGTGGTCATCTGCAGTGCGATGAGTCACCTGTAGGCAACACACACACACACAGACAGACACACACACACACACACACAGACACACACAAAAGAGACAGACTTTGCAATCACAGCCCACAGCTGTGTAGTTACAATGCCATATTGTCTCATGAACTGCATCCACTGAAAGCGTCGCATTGTCAAATCAGAAACACAGACTTGTGCTGAAAGCAGGGATGAACATAAAATGATGGAATAGAAGAATCAAAAGAAACTGATTCGACCTTTTACAGCCTTCCTGAGTTCCAGATATCAACCTGATGATTAACACAAACACCCGAACGAAATGTTAATGAAAGGGAGAAATTAGTCTTTAGATGGTTTACAGCCAGCATGATGTTGCTGCTCTCGTAATTGGTTAAAATAAAATCTGTGGATTAAATCAGCCATCTGCATCCATTTCCTTCTGCCACCCTTCTGCTCTTCCTCTTTTAAAGCGGGCATGAAAAGGTTGCATCAAACGCACTGTGATCAGTCTGATTAACTCATTCATTTTTCACACATAACCAAACGCTCACAGACGCGCCAAATAAATACTACGGAAAATTATTGGAGCTGCTACCATTATTGTTTTCATCGCCGCCTGTTATTTTCTCAATTAATCATTTTTGGCTGTAAGACATGAGATAACGCTAAATAATGTCCTGCAGCACTGGGTGACATCATCAAATGCCTTGGTTTTGTCAGAACAGCACAAAAATATTACATTGTGTCCCGTGATGAAATTCAATGGACTGCGATATTTTAACATTTGGAAACGGCAAATGTTTGGAATATATGCTTGAAAATGGCTTAGAGGATTAACTGACTATTAAAGTGGTTTTATTAATGGTATCACTAACTCAGTGCAATAAGCAAATGCAAATTTAGACATAATGGAAGACACTGAAAGAAAGAAAACATCAATTTGATATAACAATGTTTTGTTTATGAGTGTAAACCGAAGATGTACACTGAGCTAAAATACTGCTAATGTGGAATTACATTTAAATTTGTTGATTTCTTAATCACAAATCGCTTCAAATGGCTTCAGCCTCTGACGATAGAGAAGTTTGCAGCAAGGCTTTGTGTTAAACAGACTCGTTATTCAGCGGTGGTCAAAGACGAATCGTTTATGCTGCAGCCCGACAGAAAATCAGGTGAGCTTTCAACACCAGCAGGAACCTTTTCTAAATTGTCCATCCATCATTAAGGGGACGCCTTTTGTTTCTGTTTGAAGGTGAAATGTCCACCTTGATATCTGCAGTGCACCTGTGGGTCTTTCAGTTAAAGGTGGGAAATAAGGAGCAGTTTGTAGTCATTCATTGTAATTCTCTCTACGTTTAACTCGCAGTCTCCAGCCCCCCCGCCCCCCGAGCTTCATCTCTTTTCAAGCATCATCACCAACATGCAGCGCCACCCCCCTCCTCCTCCCCCTGCCTCTTTCCCCCTCATTCCCCTCCCCAATTTCCCCCGTCCACTTTGATGTCTCTGAAAAAGAATGAGACTAATTCAGTCCATTTGTATTAGTAGTAACTGCTTCTGCTCCTTTAGGGTCTCTAGCAGCAGTAAAAACCTAAATCCATGGAGTGGGAGTTTCGCCTTGTCAGCCATCTCCTCACACTCTGAAACCTCACTGCTGTATTCTCATGGTTTCACTCCTGCATGGAAACGTATCCAGCTCACAGATCTGTGCGTTCAGATTATTTCTGGTATTCCTGTTGTTCCTAAGATTCTCCTTTTTTTACCTATACATGACATATATGACATGACATATACTCAATACATATGAACAAGAATAAGTGCGTTGTCATGCTGTCTTCTGCAAATGGCAGCACAGAAAGAAGTCATGCTAAAATTGGTTCACAGGAATATACCAAGGAGTTTAATCTGAACGGATTCTGATGAGAAAGTCACATTTAATTTATGTAAACTGCAGTGTTTCTACATGGGTGATGTTGCCCATAGGTTTCCTGCAAAGTTTTGAAGCTCAGCGTAGGTGGCACCTGCTGCCGCCATTTTGGCAGTTCCTTAGGCCAGATGACTCAGCCTCCTTTAAACCAGTGACTACATTTTTACCATGAACTGTTCAAAATTCAAAATGATTAAACTGTGAACATGAAGTAGTGTTTTAATATGTCTGCTCTGCACTTTAAGCTAGCTCCTGCAAAGCCTGAACTTCCTTGCCACTGTCTGTTACCTCCAAGCACTTGCCAGACGAGTTCCCACAACGCTCAAGGTAAATCTCTCCGTGTTTCAGATTATTCCAGAGTTTTAAATCTGGTTCTGTGGCAACACATCCACACTGGCGCACCGGTATCGACGTGCTTTATGTCGGTCAGCAGTAACTGGTTTGCCACGGTTGAAGAGCGTAGCGAGCAAGACAGAATCGCCTACAGCTACAGTATACAGGAAACTATGGTGGAAAAACCTGCGAAGCATCTAAGAGAAGTTTCAGATCTTGCAGATAAAAAGAAACTCTGCGTTCAGAGGAAGGATTACTGTCTAAAAATAGGCAACAATTCTGGCATGGATAATACCTCATCTCACGACTCCATCACTTTACATTTTTTTTCTCCCCCCTCTGCCCTTATCTGCATTGGAAGAGAGCGCTCCTGGTGATGGGGGGGGGGGGGGGGGGGGGGGGGTGATAAGTTCGTCTGTAGGCATGTGTCATGTGCACGTGTCGACAGTGTTGGTGTAATTGTTACCACTGCCAGACGGGGGAGACTAAAGTTCTGTGCTACAGGTTCGAGTAGCTGCAGCAGTGAAACTTTTGTGAGACCCGAAACATTGACGTGTAAAATAACACAGAGTAGTGATAAGCCTTTTCACTGTTGTTTCCACGGCAACCGCACCAGCGATTTTGACTATATTTCACTACCATTTGTTGAGTTGGAAACTTTAAATGGCTAAGAAAACAACGAGAGAGGGCTTTGAAGCCTTTCCGCAATGTAAGGCTTCTGTCACTGTGACCTTTAACTACCTGTAGTCTGACCGCGTGTTTGGCCCAGACTTATCCACCTTGGATTTATCCGTATTTATCACAAATGGCTCTTAGTGCTGGATAAAGGTATGGAGGATGAAGTGAGAGAGCAAAGATGCACGTCCAGTGAACGCAGACTCACCCTCTTCAGTTTCTCAGACGTGTGACCTCAGTTCAACAAGGAAACCAGAAGAGAAATGTGACAGGATATTTTCAGATGTGATAGTAAATAAGAAGCAGGAGTCTGATCTTGAGAAGCTGCAGACCATGCAAGAGCAAAAGTTTTTACTGATTAAATGAATATTTTACATATTAACCATCAATTCTTCCTTATCTAATACGTCTAATACGTTAACTCTTCCAAAGACGCATCTTGTCCCTCAACGTAGTGAAACTTCTGGAAAAGGTTGTGCACTTGCCCAGGCGAAGGCCAACAGGTTGAATCAGAGATCGCCGTGGTGTGCAATTAAAATCACTGTATACGACAACTCCATGGCTTTCAGGCTAAAACAAGACACTGCACCGTAGCGAGAGTTTGACATCGTCACAAGCTACCCTCGTGTTCAGGGCTGATGCTCTGTAGGCGAGGCCAGGTGCCTGCCTCTTCCTCTTCTGACCCTCGCGTCAGAACGCACATCTCCCGCTTCACTTCCTCAGACGAGGCACGAAAAAATAAAAAAATCTCCGGAGGGTGAAAGTGACAATGAGAGAAAGAGGTCGCCTTCTCTTCAAGGTCAGCCAGCCGCCACAGTCAATGAACCTCTTAAGTCCGTGAGTCAACACAGTCACCTCTGACCGCGGATTTGTCATCACAGATAAACCTCATAGCGCACCTAACACAAACACACAACCACACGTGTGACTCATACAAAATGTCTTCAAAATCCTCCTTTCTTTTTCATGTTTTTTTTTTTTTTTTTCCCACTTCTTTTGTCGTTACACGAGCAAGCCTCTGAGACACCCTTTGGTGCTGTCTGGTTGCATTTACCCCTGCAGACAAACCCGCAGCTTCATCAAGAGTGCTATGGAAAGGACAGTGTGTCACGAGGGACCCGAGCGGCACGGTGTCGCATTGTTTTAGAGGCTGGATGAGTCATGGAAGACGAATCAGGGATGGTGGCATTTGAGAAGGCTCGTCCATTGCATTAGGACGGCACAGTTAAATCAACAGTGGAATTACAATGTGCTCTCGTGACGCCTGCTTTAGCATGTCACACAAGGAATTGATTAAGGCATAGTCTAACCTGATTACCTGAGAGGCTTGACATGTCACGACGGCAATTTGGTTCTGAAGAAGAAGAATACCGTTCCGCCTCCGTCAACCTTCCTCTAAAAAACAAAAACAAATAAATAAATAAGTGAAACGATGAAGATGAAATTCCCAAAACATCAAACCATATTTATAGCACCCACTTTGCAATGGGAGTGAGGCATCGCTGTGACTGTTTCAAGTAATTTCTATATGACTCACCCAAGATATTCAATGGCTCATACATCATCAAAAGAGCAGACAGCAAATTTTCGTCTGCTTTAGTCATGGCTGAATTACTCCTCATCTGTATCGTCATATTTCAGTGAGATGAGTTCGGGCGTCAATTATTGGTTCCTTTGACTAAAATTCGAATGAAGTGCTTGACATAGTCTGGATATAAACTGGAAATGCAGTCAAAAAATATGCTAGAAGAACCTCCACCCTCCACCCTCCACCCTCCACCCGCGCCTCCTCCCACCATCTCATTGAGGTTTTACCACATTTCAAAATAATGCTTCTCAGTAGGGTCCAGCCTCCTCTGAGTGGCTGCCTTTGATTTTTTTCCCCCCGTCTGTACTGAAAAGCAAAATTACACAAGATTGCCAACATACAATAGACGCAGCTATAAATGCGTTCATTTTGTTTTACACTTTCAGCTCGTCCACTTTCGTCCCATACGCGAATGTCAAGTATATGCAGGTGACAGGCTCTGAGCATAATTCGTTTTCCTCCCTGCTCCCCTTTTCTCTCTGTTTCCACCTCGGTCTTTCTTTGTGTCTCGCCCGCTCCCTCTGACCACACACACACACGCGCACGCTGCCAACGTGAGATAGCCGTGTCTGTGCGTCCAGCGTGTCGTGTGTGTGACAGTCTGTGACGTATGCGTCACGTGCCAGCGGTTTTAGGGTTCCACGAGAAGCTGCTTATTATTGCTATCGTTTTTAGGCATCATCATTATCAGCTGGAGCAGACGTGTCGAGTCCCTCTGCGTCATTGTTCACTCCAAAACCCCTAAAGCTCTCGCCGCCAAAGCTACCCACAATGTAACCAACAAAGAGGGGGATGAGGACACGTCAGAAATCACTCTGGCACTCTTTCAGCGTCTCTTCTTTCCTCCACGGCCTGCACCCCCCTCCTCCCCTCCACCCTCACTGTGTCTCCCTTATTTTTTTGCCTCTCTATCAAACGTTGACTTCTTTTGTCTCATGGACTCTTTCTTGTTCCATCGCACTCTATCTTTCTGCGTGACATCGCGTGCCCTCGTCCGTTCTCTGTGGCCGCCATTATCTAAACCACCCATCTCCTCATCGTTCCCTCAATTCCCCTTTCTCATACTCAGAAAAAAAACTTCACAACCTACACACACACACAGACTAAACGCACGCCCCAACACACACACACACAGCAAATACTCTCACCCCTCCCAAAACGTTCTTCCCTGCACCCACTAACCCCCCCGCCCCCCGCCGCCAACACCACCTTCTACTCTCTCCAAACCCCTACCCCCCCCACACCCTAATCCTAATCACACCACCACCACCGTCATCAGCCCTTATCTCACTCCACCAAATCTGCTGTGACTCAAAACAATTTCCTCTCATTTGCGATTTTACTGCCCGCCCCCGCCTCCTACACCTCCATCAACCCACCTACCCCCTCCAATAAACCCCCTCTCCACCTCCTCAATACCCCTTCGCTACCCATCCGGCGCAAACCCCACCCAAGCGCACATGCACACAAACACAAACACGTATACAAATGCACTCACGTACACACACTCTGAGCGGGCGCCATTAAGAATGACGGCTCATCATGTGTAAGCGGTGACTTGCCACTGTCATCCAGTGGAGCCCGAGAAGAACTGCAGTGTGACGTCACGGCGGACGCCGGCACCGCTGGTTGGTGGAACATATTTACGTGTGTGTGATTCTGAGCGGGTGGTTGGGATGGGGGAGACGGTGGAATACAATCTGGTGGGTGGGTGGGTGGACCCGTCGGGCCTTGCTGCATCACTGAACCAGGAAAATGAATGAGAGCCTACATTAGGTGTCACCCCCTTCCTCTCCCGGTGGCCACCGCTAACTTCCCTTCCCTTGTTTCTCTTCGTCTCTTCTCCATTTGGTCCCTCGGGCAAAGAAACTTTTGAAACAGCAGAAATTAAATGAGTGTCTGGCGGTATGTTGCAGGGTTCCCCGGGTTTATTAACTTAAATCAGATGAAGGAGGGAAATAAAGGTTTATAGGATTTGATTAAAAGATCAAAAATCCATTCAAAGTTCAGTGAAGCAGCCTGGAGAGCCAGAAATTTTGAATTTCAGGAAGAGCAAAACAGCACCACCCAATGGGAGGTTCTCACCGCCACAACCAGAGGGAGGAACACCTCACGGAGAGGTGTTACTATGGCAGGAAGAATATAACATACTGTACTACGCGACGGGATGACAGGATACAAGCGTGCTCGTTGCTTTACGGCGACAGAATCAGTGTTTCTAGCAAACAAGGCCATCTCCCTGAGTGAGAGCCATAACTTCAGGCCTTTTCATATCTGTGGAGTCCTCAGATGTGAGCTGACAATGTGCAGCCTGTATGGAAGATGGAAATATTTTAATATTTCCTCCGGATTTCGAAAAGCTAGTTGAATATATTGTTTCTCAGACACATTATAATGTTGGGCCTATGGTAATCATTCGTCCATCTTCCGCTCTGACAATTATTCACCATTTATATAAAGGCAGACACAGGCACATTGCGTAATCTCTGGAAATCAGAGGTACTAGAAGCTTGTAATTGCGGGTGCATGTGTTCTTTATTTCTTGCCTGCGTCAGCTCTTGGAAACGCCATCAAGCCGAGAGGTGTTTCTGTTCTTCAGCCGTATTAATCAATAATTTTATATAAGCATTGTGTCAGACAGCTGCGTGGAGTATGAATGCGGTCACTCGTGGTGGCAAACACAAAGAGATCAAGTGTGCGGAGTCGATCGTTTCTGCATTTCAGCCTATTGCTTGGTTTTATGGCCCCGTCGAAATGAAGAGCCTGTGGGGACGACTTAACCAAAAATGGTATGCTCAATTTATTAAGGAATAAAGACAGAAAATCCACCAAGCCTGTGCGATCATCTTTTTGATCCCTCATAATGTATATAGCAGCAAAAATTATATGTATTTAAATCATCTTTTATTGGGATACAATGAAGCACTAAGACTCTCTTTGGAGAAGAGATTTGGAGATTAGACGCATAATAAACTTAAGCGAGCATAGTGAAACTGTGTGAAAGCTCTGTGACTCATACAGTGATTTTCAGTATAGGCACGTGTTCAGACATCACGCTTTGGCCAAAAGAACATTTAATTCCTTCGAACGCCGGTGGAAGAGTGAAGATCTGCGGCGATCCATTGACCAGCTTCTTTTTGGCAGCAGTTTCCTGGAGGAGTGGACAGCACGTCGGCCTATCAGGAGGTGGAGAGACCTGACTTGTAGCAGCGCCTCTGCATACTGTACATGTGCACTCTCACAGACAGGGGAGCAAGGTGGGCAGACATTGCCTTGGTTATTGATTATTACCCTGGTAATGGGTTATTGATTACTTCAAGCATTCTTCTCCTCTGTGGCCGAAGGGGATTGTACTGTGCGAACATCATTTAGCTCGAGTTCTGTTTCCTGTCAAATCTCATTTCGGTATGGAGGATTCAGCAGCAAATAACACATGTAGGGGAGTAAATGGACAGGCCAAAGCAGACGAATCACCTTCTCCTGCTGCTCTAAGTGTTGACTCATGCTGCGGATCCTGCCTGAGGACCATGAAGCTCTGGGTACCTGCGGACTACAAGAATGAGAGTGCTCGGTTTTTAAAACTTGCAGGACCTGTGGTAAGATTGTGTCTGGAAAAAGTTTACTCCACCACTCTAAACATATCTTAAGAAACTGCAACAACACTGGGAATGACTGAGAGTGATTAACTACGTGCAAGAAGATCATTTTAATTATCTTTTAATTTGAATTTAAACAGGCTGACATTGCCTGTTTTAATAGCTCCATATCATTGGGGCTTCTTATATTGTCTGACTGTGACATCAGTGTTAGCATTTAAAGATGTTACAGAAGGATTTTGATGTTAAATATGATTTTTAATAAAATGGACTTTCATTCATTTAAATGGGTTGAAGTCCCTCTCTCACAATCTCACAGTCATAACATTAAAGACACACTACAGCAAATGTTAGACGAAGGTTGATGTACGACGCTTTCAATATGCCACAGAGAAAACAGCAGGCAATTGCAAATGCCAGCTCGACAGAAAATTGTAACTTTGCGAGGAGGAGAATATGTTAGCAACCTGATATGTATTCACTTTCCGCTATTCATTGCACAATCCCAGAACTTGATAGATGAGGGCATTTAGTTTCCTTTTGTGCAAACCTTTTGATGCCAGAAACTTGTCAAAAACCTACACCAGCAATCACAAGAACTATTTTCTAAAGAAGAAAAGAAAAGTAGTAAAGGACATTTAGAAACACAAAGGAGCCGCAGCTAAACCAAAGCATGACACATGTCAGCTGCCGGAACAAATAGGAACTTTTCCTTACCTCAAGGCCCCTTGAAACAATGTTTCTTTTATGAGTAATAACTCAATCGCCTACTTTATGTGTCGCGCTCGCAGTTTAATGTTTCATTTGTGTTTCGCTAAAGTTCATTTATGTTGTTATAGTTACGACGATGACGAGCGAGCATGATTTTGTTTTTCAGTTCATTTCACAGTTGATGAGCTTCTTGATCGGCTTCGTCAGCATGGTGTTCTGCGGTCACCTGGGGAAAACGGAGCTGGCAGGGGTGGCATTAGCGATAGCAGTGAGAGATCTCATTACACTATTGTTTCTGCTTTTTTTTTTGTTATTGGATTTCTGCCTGAAAAGATCCTTCTTGCAGCCAGGCTTTTGCATTTTTGCATTTTTATTCATACATCATTTGTAGAAACATGAACATGCATCCTTTTTTTTTTTTTTTTTTTACTGCTGTTTAATAACATTTCATTTCAATAATAGGTTATAAATGTCACAGGTATTTCCATTGGCTGTGGTTTGGCATCAGCATGCGATACTCTCATATCTCAGGTACTCACGATTCATTATTCATTCATTATTTATATAACCAGGTCAGTCCTGAGCAGGTACCGCTGTGATCACAGTATGCACTTGCAGCTCTGTCTTCTTGTGTCAGTTATGACCTTTATCTTGCACAAGTATTATTTTATTTTCCTATTTTCCGACCGCTGCTGTTGCAGACTTATGGGAGCGGTAACCTAAAGCGCGTCGGAGTGATACTACAAAGGGGAGTTTTGATTCTGCTCTTAGCCTGTTTCCCCTGCTGGGCTGTCCTTATTAACACTCAACCCATTTTGTTGGCTGTCAGGCAAAGCAAGGAGGTCTCCAGGTGAGCTTTTTCCATAAGGTCCATAAAAGCAAATGCATGACACTCATACAGCAGCACAAATTTACATCAACATATTACTCATGCCTCACGTTATTCAGTATGATTTCTTTATTTCTTTGTGCACTTATTTACAATTTTTTTTTTTTCTGTCTGCCATAAAGACTCTCCCAGCTGTATGTGAAGATATTCATGCCGGCTCTGCCAGTGAGTTCAGCTGCCTCTACAAAATGTCTTTTGTATCTCCACACATATATGTACATATGCCGCACTGAATGGCTGTTGTGTTGCATTATCGGCGCAATTAACCCCATTCAACGCGTTGGATTCCGCAGGCCGCCTTCATGTACCAGCTGCAGGGGAGGTATCTTCAGAATCAGGTGCATTGAATGGCGCAAAAATAATAAGTGAAAGTTTATCCATGATGATGAGATTGTTTGGTGCGTTGTTAGAAACGACCGTGTGCTCTGGGAAAGGAAGAAACAGCAGCTGCACCAAGGGTAAAACTGTAGCTATGTTTTTTTTTTTTTTGGCTCCCAGGGCATCATGTGGCCCCAGGTGATTTCCGGAGCCATGGGGAACATTTTGAATGCAGTTATCAATTACATCTTTCTCAGCGTCCTGGATCTGGGGGTCGCGTGAGTACACCCACCACACGTCTATTAATTCACTAATTATACTGATTATCAGACAACTTGACGCTTTATTGTAGGACTTTTTTTGCACGAGTGACTGGAAATGACTGTATGCTTTGCTTTTCTACCCGTTTTGTTGCGCCGTCACCCAAAGTGGATCCGCAGCTGCCAATGCCATCTCACAGTACTCCTTGGCTGTGTTCTTGTTTATGTACATCTGCTTCAGAGGGCTGCACAAAGCTACATGGGATGGTAAGTTTAAAGGATGATTTCAGAGGTTGTCAGATTATTAGGTCCACTTATAAAACTGATGCAGGCATTCAAGAAATGTTGTAAAGGTTATAAGGCTGAATTAAGTAATGAACTGTGGTGCTTTTAAAATGTCCACTGTATATGTATATATAGTATATATAAACGTATTCAGGTAGAAGTATGTATTTTGTGTAATTTAGTACAGTTAAATAGCAAAACACATAGACACATTTTATCAGGAATAACCCAAACTAAAATAAAATGAGCAGTTTAAACAAAAATACAACATGTCTAATCCATGTTGCAGGATTAGACTGTATTACATGTTCATTTCATGTCGACTTCGCCTCCTCCACTTGACATTGATTTTAGAGCTGAGTTAGATTACTCATTAATTGGTAAAATATAATTAACTGCTGTGTACAGTAATCTGTACTGTGTCTATAATTAATCACAAATTAAGTGTTTTTTAATAAACCTCTTGAAAACACTGACCAAAGTGACAACACTGTGCAATAAATGTTGCAGTTTTGAGTCATTTACCTTTGATGCTAATGGAACACGACCTCTCCTATCAGCTTTACTGGCGATAAGAATTAGCATGCTAACGTGCTAATAAAAAGTTTAACATGTGACGTGTTATAAATAAAATATGCCACACATTATTGTGTTTAAACTCTCATTATGTGTGTGTCATCCACTTCTCTGACAGAAACGGTTGGCAGTTTTTATCTCAGCTGTGCATTTGGACACCGAAAGAAGTTACACAATTCTTCACTTAAATGGCAACACAGTTCACATTGCAGTGCCGTGGCTGCATAGTTGTCTCAGTGGCAATACGGAAAAGCCGTTAATCTCTCATATTACATCCTAGGATGGTCCAGAGACTGTCTGCAGGGATGGGGTCCCTTCCTGAAGCTGGCCATCCCAAGCATGCTGATGCATTGCCTGGAGTGGTGGCTGTATGAGATTGCGGGATTCCTGGCAGGGATCATCAGCGAAACTGAGCTGGGGGCTCAGTCCATCGTTTATGAACTGGCTGCTATCGCTTACATGGTAACCCCCTTTACATTCATAAAGTAGTTACTAGTGTGTGCTGAGGTTTTGTACGTGTACCTGGATAAATGTAAAACTCAGAAACTGTTTTCCTCATCCTTTCCCACAGTTTCCTATGGGCTTCTCTGTCGCTGCCAGCGTTCGGGTTGGAAACGCTCTTGGTGCTGGGAACACAGAACAAGCCAAGCTGTCCACCAAGGTCTCCATCATCTGGGCATGTATGAATGAAATACTGTATGTACCCTGACAAATATCAGAGCACACGGTCAACTTTGTCTGTTAGATTCATGCCCCTCTTGGATGTGTTTTACTTTACTAAGTTATCTGACACTGAGTCTTATCTGTAAGCTTTCATATATATATATATATATATATTTATTTATATTTTATTATTTTTTACCCGATCCAGCTGTTGTCTCCTGTTTCATTGGAGCCTGTCTCGGTGTAGCTAAGGACGTGATTGGTTACATTTTCACCACGGAGAAGTGAGTACGAACGATTACCTGTACACATTGTTTTAGGTTTTTTTACTCTCAGTAGATGCAACTGTGAGCAAAATATATTTTGATCAACTTTTCACTCACCTGCCTTTGTCATTTCATTTAGAGACATTATACACCGGGTGGCGGATATCATGAAGATGTACGGCTTCATCCATGTTGCCGAGGCCTTTGCGGTGGGAACCTCTGCCAGTCATTTTATCACTCCGCTGAGCAAGATAAATCAGAGTTATTGCCAGAAACGAAGCATCTTTCTTTGGTTTATCTTCACAGGGGGTGACAGGAGGAATTGTCAGGGGCGCAGGCAAGCAAATGACTGGCGCTGTGTGTAACTTGGTGGGATACTACTTCATCGGGTTCCCCATTGGAGTTTGTTTGATGTTCCCTGTGGAAATGGGCATTGTGGGTGAGGAAGGACAAAAATATTTAGCGGTGAGTCATGTTTGACTCGTATTCAGGCTCAAACTAACAATCCTTTTCTTCTCTGTGGCAGGGCTCTGGTTAGGGTTCTTAATATGTGTTGTGTTACAGTCCACGTTTTTTATAGTTTTTCTGTGTAAACTGAACTGGAAGAAGGCCACAGAGGAGGTGAGTGACTCTACGGTAATCAACACACAGGATTGACACATTCTTCATTGCTGTTGCAGATAAAACAATGATAATCCCTCATTTGTACAAATTAAATAGTTGTCTTGCCAAAATGTGTGATTGAGTTGTTTTTGTTGTTAAAATCTATGAACAGGCACTGGTGAGAGCAGGAGTCCACGTTACAGAGAGAAAAAATAAAGGTAAGTTGCAGTTATTTTACCTAAAGCGACATTTGGCTCTTTATGAGCTACGATTAACCTCGTGTTAAAACTCTTCCTCGCCACAGCGCTGGACTCTGGCGAGAAACAGGTCCACATAAAAACCACTCGAGCCAGTTCTCTGAGTCCGGGGGAGGCGAAGCCGGAGGCGCACGATTCAGGCCAGTCGGCTTCCAGCGACGGGGTTCTGTCGGTCAGACAGCTGGTGGTACGACGAGGCCTCGCTTTGCTGCTCATGTTGGTCGTCCTTGCCGCCGGAGTCTTCATCAGTGAGCTGTTAGTTAGACTGCTCGAGATGAAGTGACTTTAATTAGACCACATGTGTGCAGACTCACGGAAAGCATGTCTCGTGAGGCAGTAAAATATTTACCAAAGTATGCTCTTGTAGCTCTGTCAGCATCTATGATTTTATTGCAATGTTGGTCCTTCTCGGCTTATCTTTATAACATTTCAGAACAGCTTTTATGGTTGGACATGGGAAACACCTACATTAAGATGACTGAATGAGCGAATTATAGATAGAGATTAGAACTTGTCTTTAAAAATAAACATTCTGCGAGCAGCTTTAGTAATACTATTTCATGGCAGTTTTCTAGCTTTTATGCTCAGATCTGTTTCATTTTTCAACCCAGTCACTTTTTCATTGGATAATCTAATAAGACACAGGACTTAATTGAGTCAGCCAATGAAAAGCTGAACTGAAAAGTAAATACTGTATAGGCATGTCTTCTTTATATAGAAACATGCTGCGTAAGATGGGCTTGATAAAATAGATTTGCTCAACCCACAATACACTACGCTCCGAATGGACGCCACAATTAGAAGTAGCATGATCAAATGTTATATTTAGGCCACAGCGCATCTGTGCATGTGTGCTTTCATCATCAAAAGACGGAAAGGCTCCCCCCTTTTTCTGCGGTTTATTTCTCTTTTCCTTTGATCTGTGTTGCCAAATTTGATGGTAATGAAAGGTCTGTACTCCCGCTCTGAAACGCGTTGGCTGCTTGAAGACATGTCAAACTGAGCAAATCAAGCACCTGTTCCCCCTGCAGGAGCAGATAACTAGCTAGCTCAGGCTTCACGGTGGCTCATAAATAAAGGCTTTACCCAGTTTAACGGCAAACAATTAACCACGTGTGATTCTTTGAAATAAATGCGTATGGCGTGTTTCCCTCAACACATTGACGTCGTGGATTAGCATTTTAGGAAATGTTTAATGTGTAAGGCTGCAGCCCTAAATATGGGAGACAGGTTAGCTCATTTCTCCTTTTTTAAGTTTTAACCGTGACGGCAGCTGGGGTTACCGATCTTCTCATTAAACTCTACCCCAGGATAAGTTTGATTAATTTCATGCAAGCCAAGTCCCTTCCTTTCTGTGGCAAGGGAACGCATTTTTTGACCCCATTATTTGAAATATCTATTTTCTGTTTATCTAACTTGTTCTTCAGCTGCTATGAGAGAAAGCTATGACGTCGACGAAAAAAAAAAAAATTCGAGAGATCTCAGGGAGCTTGTGTGAGATCGTTTTTCATTTTTGGTTACTTTACTTCCAAGTCAGTTTGGCATCATGGAAAGATCAACAATGGAACGAACAGACCCGTGGGAGAGGTTCACAGAATTGTAATAGACCTCAAATACAAAGACATTAAGTCAGACATCTGGCAGTAGAAGACGTTTTGACATTTGAAGAGAAGACGTAGCGCCGGGGGACACTCGTCGTACAGCGTTCACTGATCTGTCAGGCTTAGTTGAATTTATTAGCGGCTAACTGCTGTACCACAGACAGCCTCAAGGGTAACAATATGTGTGAAGAAGAAAAAAGTGTGAGAGCTCGAGAAGGCGAAGAAAATAGTTTATGAACAGCCTTCTGGAGTCTCCATAGTAGTCTTTCTAATGATGTATTTTCATAGTCTTATACTGCACCACAGACTTGCAACATTGCCAAACATCATATGTGAAATTAACATGACACTGACACTGACTACCTGTACAGGTAATCTAGCCATATGTTGGGAATAGTCAGTCTGTACTAAACATTCAATAGTCCGGCTGATTCATTTCTTTTTGAGTAACTTCAGCAGAGTTTCCGTAGCACAAGCCTCCGCCCTTGCACCAGACTGATGTTTGCCACATTAATACTTGCATATTAATTTGACTCTATTCCGCATGTAAATCAGGTTTGAATCATACACGGTTGCATCGTCATCCGAGCTTCAGTCTTGCTCATCAGCGGTGCTGGTGCCACAGACTCCTTACAGAGACCATAATCTTGGCCCGCTCACCTCCAGAGACTGCAATCAGTAACATGCTGTGGCATCATTAACAAGTGACAACTGACTGTGTAAAGATTTACTGTCTGTAGTGCTAGACTGGGAGCTGAAATAACAGATCCGGGAACGTCACGCTTAACCTCTTGGTTGTGTTACCATGCAGTACAATAATAGACCTGGATCTCGGGGCTGCAGTTGATAATGTTCAAAACTGTTTTGTGAAACACTGTCCAGTACAGCTGGTTACTGATAAGTATGAATACTAGTATTTGCGGACTAAGGGATCAGACTAGAGGACAGTGACTGTGTGTTAAATGTGCAGTGTGTCAGTTATGGCATTATGTTATTAAAAAATAACTTTAATTTATTTATTTTTTTATTTAATGTCAGGTTCTTAAAATACATAAAAACACAATTTACAACATATTAATTGCAAACCAAAAATGAACTACATGAGCTCAAAATGTTAAATAGAACAGTGTTCGCTTCAGTAGTCCCTGCACTATAGAGTTCTCTAAATCTCACAACCTTTATCAAAGTTACAGTGTGTGTAGTTTGGTGGCATCCAGCAGTAAGGTTACAGACTGGAAAATAAATGCCTTCCTTCCTTTAACCCTTACCGTCCAGTTGTGCTGGAGAAAATGTAAAAATGTGAGAGAGACATTCAGATAAGAAGGGCTGGTTGTGGGCTAGCACATTTTTCTTCCTCTATATGTTTATACACTAATGATTATACACTATTAAATTCTGTTTTAATATAGTGTCTTCCTCCTAAAGCCTGATTTCCACACAGATTCACTGGATGTGTGGAATTCTGAATATTACACAAACTATGCCCCCTAGTGTTTAATGTGTGTAAATTCATTTCTTTAAGGGTTGATGGAAACAAATGCAGCAAAGCTCAGCGTGTAAATGAATGAAGTGACTGTTCAGGAGAAAACATCTAACACACACACCAGATCACACCAAGTTATTGTCTTTCTGCTTAAAGTGAACATATGCAGAACTGGATTTTAAACATTCCTCTAACGTAACAAGGTAATTGCCATAATTGTTGCATGGTGTACAAGGTGTCTGCCTCATGTACGGAGTGAGCACAGTGGCTGAAATAGTTTATTTTTAATTGTACAGTCACACATATTAACTGTCAACAACCAAATGATTTTTAAACATCACAAATCGTAAAACAAAACCGAGAGGCAAAGGAATGAATGAATTTCCGGTTGTCTGATTTACGTACACAAAGCAATACAGAAACAAGGACTAGATCCCACACACCGGACCGTAAAGGAAATATGACTAAATTTAAGTTGCGTGTTTTGCTTTTTTACTTGTATCTGCAATGTGTGTCCAGCATGTGCCCTTATGTTTTCGTGTTATGTAAATGCATCTACATCCTCGGAGGATCACGAATATTTTCTGCTTATCAGTTCAGCAGCTGTTGACTTATTTGTCTGCAGGACATCAGTAACTTCTGGTTTAATGTTTGACTTCCTTCCCTTTACGGGCATCATCATAATCGTAATTATTTTACGATACCTGATTTACCCTGTGCTTGATTTTTAAACACTTTAAATGGCATTTTTTTATTGATTATGGTTCAGTCACAGCACATTATATCAATATAAAATTTTAGCATATTAGTTATTAATATGTCCAGAGTACCAGGACAGAGTGACAGGGATATAGCAAGGCAATACAACAATGTATTTCTTGCTCATGTAGTTACACCATGTGTTGCATATTTACATATATAAACGTACATTTTACATCAGCTATTTACAGTCAATCGTACACTTAAAACACGAGAAAGGGATTTAAGGTCAGTAAACGAGAAGATACTGTATATCTCGCCGTACAATATGTAAATCAAGTCAAGAATAGGTTGAAAAATCAAAAGCTATCTGTGAGAGAACATCTGTTCCTTGATGATCACGTGGTTTCATAGCGAGGGACTTGTAACGTGCCTTGTTGTCCCAGTTACGCGTCCCCGGCTGAGCGGGTTAAAATGTGATCTTTGTAACAAGACCTTTGTTCATCCTGCCAGTTTCAGTCTCATTTGATATTGCATCCAGCTTTCTGTGGATTTGCTCAGCAGTGCAGCATAGAGACATTTTTTCTCTACACATGACAGAGCCAGTAGCCCAAGTCAGGCTACAAAATTACAGCACAGGGTTATAAGAAAATGTGCATCTACGGAGGGAATTCAGCACGAATTCGTTCACTGTCTCCGTGAACAAAACATCTGTTCGTGAACACTGTGCGCAGCCACGGGATGTCTACATTTGGAGGTCAAATATGCCTCAGAAGTGTGAGGTCAGGTTCAGTGGAGCCAGTGGTGCAGGAGTGGAGTCATTGGCCCAGTTCAGGGTAAAGTTGGCCCTGCTCTGTACACTGGGCTCTGGCGCAGGGAATACAACATGAATAACAACGCCTGTGGCCAAGATAAGACATGAAACCAAGAAGACAACTCCCCGACGCAAGATCAACTGAGAGACAGAAAGCAGCACAGGAGGTTTGGTGTTGGAAGTGCTTTTGTTCTGCTCAGCATCCTTCTCAGTCCCGGCTGCCTTAGTATTGTTGCCCTCAGCCTCGTGACTCGCTTTCTGCTCCTGATCTTGGGTGCTGACAGCACTGTAGCCGCCTGTTTTAGGAGCTTCATCACTGTTCAGCTGGGCCTTCAGGGTAGAAAAAAATAAATAAAAAATGAGCCTGCTGTAATTCAACTAATGCCTATGTGAAACTGTGCATATCCACTTACTGTGAGCTGACTGTCAGGGGTGTCTGTAAGCATCACTTCATTCAGTAGTGTACTAACAGGACGTTTTGGTGACACCGCCATTTTCATCCCAGCTCGCTTTTGAGCCTAAAGTCATTGAGGCTTAATTGAAGTTAAGATAATAGGAATATATATATATCTATATATATGTGAATTGATAGGATATTAGATTAAAACATTAAAATAAATAAATGGTATTAACAAAGTTTACAAAAATGAACTTATGGAACACCATTACAATAGAACATTTGTTAATAGAAATGTTTTGTTTAAAGAGTCCTGTTTCATCGCTGCCATTTTTGGATAAGTTCATTCACAGTTTATTTTAGAAAGCAGTAAAATAATCCCACCTTCTGTGTGACTTTTTTCCAGTTGAGTTTAACAATCATAAAGAGGAAGAAACCCGTCTGAAACATAACACATATGAGGAGACCCAGCCAGAAGCCTAACAGGAGGGACACAAATTCAAACACACATACAGATAGATTAAAGAATAATCTACACTTGCAACAGCATAAAATATAGAAAAGCTAGGTGTATATATGAGATGGTAAAATAAGATACAGTCATGCATGAAGTTAAGGCTTTGCTTATACGGATGTGATCTAAATATTATTAGCTTGCTGATGTTTAGCAGAGAATAATCATATAGTTTACAGCATTAGCATCCAAATGTATTACTTATACGTATAAATAATAGGTACTGTTCAAATTGACTTTTTAGCCCAATGATTGCATAGTTCGCCACATAAGGGGAACATGAATGCCTGTACCAAATCATTGTAATCCATTCAGTGTTGGGATATCTGGATCAAAGTGTTGAGCTAATCAGCCTACAATTAAGATAAACTGAACTCCAGACATATTGCATATCTGCATTTTAAATCTGAACCAACCTTACGTCCTTTAATCAGCTGCCATATTTATCCGTGTCACTAATTTAGTCATTTACAGACATTAGAACGTGCACGTCTCATAAAGTCGTAGTACTGACACACATTGAATGAATACACGTGTGGACACATGTATCAGTAGATGCAAAGTATGAGTGGACAGTAGAGAGCTTTCTGCTTGCAGGGGGTAAATGGTGATGTGCAAGGAATGAAGGAAGGAAATTAAGAAACGGCCAACTTCCAAAAAACGTTTAAAAAATGACTGGGCTTGTAGAGTTTTTCTGAGAAGACGTTTCACCACTCATCTCGGCAGCTTCACTTTTAGGGGACTGGTGGGAGGTTTGAGGTTTAAATAGGGACTCCTACAGAAACTTGCGTGTTGTGTTAACAACCAGAAACCAGCTAATTTCCATTAACGGTTGGGCACTTACTGTAGATGAGTGGGTGGGGGTGTTTTGTCCCTGTCCTCTTTCCCTATGAATGGTTCTCTAACAACGCTTGTCTGTCAGAGGCTCCAGTGTCAAGGTGTGAATGAGGCTGAAACTTTTTGGGGGCAGAAGTTTAAATTCTACTTGGAAATACATGGCAGATTAAATCTCAGTCCACCTCCTTTGTTTAGAGAGGGGTTTTCCAGTCTGACATGATGGCTTCCTTTAGTCTTCTTTCAAACCATCAGTCTTCTCTGGCTAAGATTTGGTTGTCATCTTCAAAGGAGTGTCCTTTGTCCTTCAGGTGTAGGTGGACTGCTGAATTGTTTCCTAGTGAGCTAGCTCTCGTGTGTTGGTACATGCGTTTATGCATGGGTTATTTGGTTTCCCCAGTGCATAAGTCTGTAAACTCCTCACTACACTGAACAATACACACCACATAACTCTGTCTTTGCCTGGGCGTTTTGTCTTTAGTGTGGACCAGTCTTCAGTCTCTACAAGTCCAATTGCCTTTTTTTTAAACCTTATTTGGATATGTCATGACCTGGATGACCAAGAACCATCACAGATAAGTGGTCCACAGAGCAAGGGGAAGCTTCAGTCTGTGGTGTCATTAAAGGAAGATGTCCAAAAGGTAAACTAATGTTTATCATGAGGTAGCATAAATTAGCTTGCTACAGGTCTTGGGGAATATCACAGCATGTGCTGGGAAATAAAAGCTGTGGTTTGAGAATACATAGCATAACACAACCAAGCAGCGAGGAACTGCTTTCACTTGAGGCTAGTTCCAAATGTTGTGATCAATATCTACAGACCCACGTATTAAAACTTTCCAGCTTAAATAAACATGCTTATACCGTGGTACAAAAGGCTTTGATAGGACGAAAAAGATCACCTAATATCCTCAGCTGGGCAGCAAACATCAGAGCTATTCCCACCGGCACGCCGATGAAATAGTAAGACACCAGGTTAGACAAAGCAGCAACTTTCTGCATCCCACATCCGACAAGAATCCCTGAGCAGACGCACTAAAAAGGCACACAGTTTGAAACGGGGGGAAAAAAGACATTGATTCAACAAAACAACCAAACAGCTCTGTGTACAATGCAGTGCAAGCACTCAGTGAGACAAGGGCATTCGTTCTGTTGTGTAATAACATACCAGAAGTGCATCAAAGAATTGTAGAAATGTGTAAACTGTAAGGTTATCTGACACGAGCCCCACAATGTTGCTGCAGACAGCAGAATAAGATCATCAAAATGGAGTTGGCTTGACATAATACAGGAATGGATGTGTGTCCGTTTTAAAACTCACGCATCAGAGGTAAATATGTAGCCAATGACGGACTTAGAGCCTCCGATGAAAAAACCCTGGAGCACAGCAAGCACTCCTAGAGCAAGGACATTATGTACGACATAGAGTTTGACAGGTTGCAATTTGCCCAATTGTAATCCATAATATTAAATACATTTGACATTAAAGATGCAGTGTTCTGACAGAGATTAGAATGTGTGTATGTGTGAGAAATGCAAAACTCAAAGCTCATACTCTAAACACATTACATCTACGAATGCTTTTCAGTGGTTTACAGCAATTATGTGTGTTTGTATTTATAGGTATATGCACGTGTCTTCATACCTGTCAGAATCAGGGCAACTTTGCAGGTAAGTATGGCTCCGGCAGTGTTCCCAGCACCCAATGCATTCCCAACACGCACACAGGCAGCTGCGTGGATACCTAAAGGGAACTGAAGCGACACCATATTCAGTTTCGGTGCCAGTAAGTAATCTGCAATAAGTGTATTTCTAAAAATACAGACTTATTTTTGTATTATAAGAGTGACCTCTACCATGTATGTAATGGCTCCTAACTCCACCATCACATGCTGGGCAGCAAGATCCACCTCACCAAGCACACCTGTTATGATTCAGACGTTCAAGGACAATCACGTTTAGATTATAACTTTACATTTTTATTATGAAGGTCCTGCAGAAAAATGTCCTTAACCAAATTTAGATTTGTCAAAATGACATGAAATCACAGCACCTCATTTATCAAGGTGTTTGGAATTGCAGCCTCTATTTTATGTTTTTAATTGAGTGTGTTGCTCTTAGCAGTTTGGTTTCTTTGAGTTGATTTCTTTTTTTTGTCCGCTGAATGTCAGTACTGGCAAAAAGGAAAAGGAGTCAAGTCTGAACAATATAATGACAGAATAGGAAATGGAATTTGATCCTAAATATTTGACTTTTAAGCCACTGTGTATAAAAAATAAATAAAACCAGACAACATGTAGATCTGAAATAGTTATATCTAACTTAACGAAACATTGGTGAAGGGAGGTGCCCACTTGAAAACCCCAATGATATGCTGCATACTGCTGTTGTTCAGATCATGTTCTCATGTTACTTGGTAGTCATGGTTTGCTGCTGAGCGGGCCATACAAGCCAGCAGCATTTAGTTAGGTATGCTTTACAATGTTTGAAGTATCCTCTGCTGCTCAATGGGCTTACAAGCCAGCAGCTTCTAGTTAGTCTAGGTAGAATATAGGTTATTGGTCATATTACATGACTGCAGGCTTGGTAGGGCCTCTTAGTCGAACAGGGCCTCTAAACGTGTTTTGCCTGGGATTTCGGCACAAGGGATAGTAACATCTTGTCCTGTGTATTCTAAATGTATCAAATATCAAAATTAATGTCAGTCCATGAAATGTCCTCTGAAATGAAAATATCAATGTGCATGTATTTGTGTGTGTGTGTGTAGCAGAAAACACTAACCAGCGAGGAAGCCTCCAATCTCCCAGATCCACCATTCAAACCAGACCATGAACGTGCTTGGAATGGCTAGCTTCATGTAAGAGTCCCATTCCTGCAGACAGTCAGTGGACCAGCCTGCAGAGAGTTTCATAAAGAAATACACTCTGTAGACAAAGCTGCTTCCATACCGTACATTTATTTACCGTCTGGCCCAGATAAGTAGCAGCGATTGGGTCATTTAGTGTTTGATATTCAGATCAGTGTGTTGTGCTCACCTCCCCAAGTCTGCAGATGGAGTTTCTTCCATCTGATGTAGCCAAACAAGAGCAGGCAGATGGTGATCTGAGAGAGGCTGTTAGCAATCGCTGATCCGCTGCAAACACACATGACATTCTTTCAGCATCTTTCTTTAAGAAGGGATGCCTAAAGAAAGACAGCATTTGACACCACCCACCAGACTCTAATGGTCTGAGAATGAGCCCCAAACAATTAGCAGGAGCCCATGCTTGATATGGAAAGGCAGAACCCGAGCAGAGAGGCCTGATTGGTTACGTCGACTGCTTGATGAATCAAATGTTTGTCCAGCTGGAACAAGATCAACTCTTGTCAGAGTTCCCTCTTCTTTCTGTGCCCTTTGCTACCTCCCTCCGCTAAATAAAGTTCAAAAATAACAAACATGAGTCCTCTGCTGACTCGGTTTTAACAAAAAACAAAGCATTCTTCTGAGATAGATAAATAGATTAAATGCATAAGGAGCGCTCTGACCTCCTGTCCTCAACAAAAGCACATAAACCTCTTTGGAGTGTGTCTATGCTCTTAATGCTGTAGATGATCAACAAGTATATTTTATATGTCATGCCACTTGAATCCTGTTGCCATATCAAGCGATACAAAGTTCATTCAAATAAAAATGAAGCGGTTGACAGAAGCTGCATTAAATACTTACGTGACACCCAATTTGAGCAAGGTAATGAGGACGTAGTTGACCCCCAAGTTGATAATGTTTGCTGCTGCTGCTGTGTACATCTGAGGCAGAATGATCCCCTGACAAAAGGACAACAAAAAAAAATGCTCAGCAGGTTTACTGTTTGCTACATACATCGTCTTAGTTCTTCAAACAAATAAAAAGTACATCTCATGTTGATGGTTATGTTGTTTTGTAGCTATTTGATAAAGCAGATCACCTACTGAGAAATAAAGAGGAAATAGAGAAAATGGTCAACAAAGCTATTACAATTCATCCTGAGGGGAACATAAATGTCTGAGCTAAATTTTATGGTATGCTGTCTAATATTAGAGACTGTTGTCGTGAAACTAATAATGTTGGTAATGCTCAAGTCAATATGGATAATCTGAGGTCCAAAAACTAGATTTTGTACCAATAAATCACAGCTGATATAACTTCCAAACTGCTGACATGTTTTGTGACGTGTTTTTTGTCCCTGTCTCTCTTTCTCTCATTAACTCACCTGATTTTGCAGGTAGGCAACCTGCAGCAGGTGCAGAAACATGGCCTGTAGCAGGGAGAAACAAGTAGTAGTAGTAGTAGTAATATTTTCATGATTCCAGCTTGTTCAGTTCATTCAGTTCATCATCTCAGTCACTTATTATAACCTGGCTGGAGAAAATATGCAAAGATGTGAACTACTTATATCATTTGCCTTGACTGTTATACTGAGAATACTTTTCTTTAATGCAATACTTTTTTTTTTTTTTTTTAAATTCAAGTTCATTGGACTTACTGGAACAGCTGGTAGAAATGCCATCACATAGATCTGGGCAATTCTGAAGGGAAGTCAAACAGAAGAATGCCATGTCTATATATAGTATGTAGTATGTGTTGATCTCATCATTCCCTTAGTTTTTTTAAACTGAAAACATGAAAAAAACTATAAACTAAAACTATAATATTCTATACATAAGTGGATTCACATATCCAGGGGTTTAAAACTGCCAATATAATATTCGCATAATGTATGGGAACATACATAAGTGTAAGGAAGTAACTCAAATTGTAGGTCAGTATCTTGTGAAATGTGCAAAGCTCAGCATAAGCTTTAAGATAAGGATAATAGCTTTGTCTCTCAAGATAAAAATCCCCGAATTGTTGTGTTTTTTCCCCTTGACCAACCCAAGAATGTGTGGCCGTACCTGGCCACCTCCTCCTCTTGGTGCATCATGAGCAGTAAGTTTTGAGAGTTGATGAGAAGACCCCAGCAGGGCAAACAAAAGAGCAGCAAGATCAGTGAACTCCTTTGCAAAATGACTCCCACGCGTTTCAGGTTCTTACCGCCGTATGTCTGCGAAGCACAAATGAGGCTAATGGCAATCAGACAGGATATTTTTTTTTTTTTTTTAACAATAAAAAACCTTCCTGTGGGACAAAAAACAAACAACAGATAACGTGGTTTGCTCACCTGAGAAATGAGCGTGTCACAAGCCAAACCGAGGCCATAGCCCGTTGATGTTGTTGTCACGTTAAGGACCTGAAAGGTGAAGAACAATGGTTGTGCTAATGCTTAAACGATCTTCATCCTGGTCTGATACTGTATAATTTTTATTCATTTATTTATTTTTTATTTTATTTAACCAGGAAAGGTCCCATTGAGTTACATCCAAAAAGTTTCAAAGAGGAAACACCATTGAGTTACAGTAACTCTTCTCCCACAGAGTCCTGGCCAAGACAATTTGCACTCCAAACTGTTCTCTGGGTCAATCTATGTGAAGTATACATTCCCAGAGTAACTTTCCCCCTTACAACAGTGGCTCAGCAAAGACAAAGCACTGAATACATTCATGGTCATTTGCTCATCTTAAACCTTTTTTTTTTTTTGTCTGACCTAATGCAAAAGCAAAAAATATTGCAAGTGAAGTTTCTGTGACGAGTGTAAAAAGTGAAGAGAAAATAGATGCTGTTTTCTTTTCCTGACAAATGGAACATGTCACCTTCTTGTAAGAAGGGACATATTTCCCTGGTCTGTTCCTAGCAGCCACTACCTCTGCCTGTACTTCTTTAGTTAGTTATTAAATACTATTGCTGCTAATTGGTTAACACTAACCCTAACCCTAATGCAAAGGAGGGAATATATTTTGGTAGAATGGCAGCCAATGCTGGACTTGTTTTTGGGATTGTGTTCGATTTATCACCCGTCTTTCTAGACGTTAATTATACTACTTTAAGCTAGGAAGCTTGGATAGTTCTGTCTCTCTGCAGGTGAGGTGATAATGCTGCTCAGATCTGAAGAGGTTATTTAAATGAGTGATGAAACATGTTCAAGAACACTCAAACAAGTCCAGCTGCCCATGTTTCAGCTTTCTTAGACTCCTATGAATCTTCGCAGTTTGTGGAGCTGACTGCACGGCTGCCATTCACCATTTTACCAATCATTTTATCAATCTCTGCATTGCTATGGACAATAGATTGTACCGCTGAGGCCAGTGCATATCCAGCCAACTCTGCATTCCCAATGTGCCCGCAGAATATGGTGGTAACAAACGGCAGGAGGAAGTTCAGAAACCTGGACATCAGCTGTGGAAAGACACAGACAGATTTGCAGGTGCAGTGTCATTGAGCAGGTGAGTAAATTATTGATATTAACTGGGTGCAGATACTTATCAGTGGCCTATGTAGCAAAGTACTTAGAAAGCAGTGTTATGAAATCACCAGGCACTGAGTGGTTTGACAGAGTAACTATGGACAGCATTTCTACTGGTAACTGCACATTAAAGAGTAATTCTGCAACAAAACAATAACTGAATGTACTACAATCAGTGCACTTTATGGGTAGCATAATAAAATCCCCACCACCACGTCAACTTTCCCCTACTCACCAGTGGGCCTGTTAGTCGTAAGACTTGGTAGAGTTCTTCTCTGTAGGCCAGTGGAATCCAACGTCTCACGCATGCACACCGAAACAGCTTAGAGCTAGCCAGTGTCGCTTCCTCGTCTCCCACGTCCCCTGCCGTCTTGGCAACAGAAACCCCAGCTACGGGCTGTGCACCCGGCAAGGGGTGAGCAGGTTCCAGGGAACCCGGCTTCTCCATTCAAACTCTACAAGAGAAGACAGAAAGGAGAGAGAAGGGGAAACAGCTACGGAGCAGTGGAGGGAGGGAGGGAAGGAGGCAGGGAGGGAGGGAGGCAGGGAGCGAGTGGGATAAGAGAGAGCAAGGGTAAGGGGGCAGTCAGCCTATCTGGGCTTAGAAACACAGCACATGCACTTCTTAAAAGTTATTGATTAAATAATGTTTTTTGGAGGAGGAGGGGGATGAAAGAATAGAAATCGGAGGGAGTGACAACAGGAGTGGAAAGGAACAAGAGTCTTTTTGATACAAGGGTCAAAGCAAGAGTGATAAATGTAACCTGATATTGTGGGAGGGAATACAATGCATGCAATATTTGTATGTACTGTACATACAATGAGCAAGGGAGCACTTGTGGGCATATTTCATTATGTATTTTGGTGTGTGGGTCGGGGTGCCAGAGGTCCCGCAGGGCTCAGCAGTAATCTGATGAGGAATGCCTGTTTGCATAAAAAAAACTCCAATGGCGTAAACTGTGCAGGCTCTGAACGGCTGCTTGCAGGGCAGCCGTGATGTTTGTATTTGTGTGTATGCACATATATTCGCCACCGATCTTATCTGCCTCCGAGTGCACTTTGATCGCCGATTTTATCCCGTAGGGGTCGCGCATGAATGTGCGGATGTCACATGAACAAACACGGTCAAATGAGTGCACAAACCTGCCGTCGTATATTTTTCCTGATGCAGTGCCGCAACCAAAATATTTATTCACCACCAAAAAGGAAAACGGAGTCCTGATTGTTACGTGTCGCTGTAGCAGCAGCAAGGCCGGCTTCGCCTTCAGACAACTTTTGTGGCACAAGTACATCTTTAGCTTGAGGTCACACGAAGTTAGCGTACACATTACAAATGAAGAAGCTACAGGATGTCAGTCGATGTGTGTGGGGACATAGAGGAGATCATTGCTTGTGTAGTGTATAGGTTACTAGCTGTTACCAGTCAGTTGTGCAACATAACATAAAGAGCACGTTCATTCTTCACACTGTGTTGCAACTGCTTCTAACCTTTGCTCTTTGGTGAAACCGTACACAAGGTAGTGAATGTGACAAAGTGTCGTAAGCTGAATGAAAATCCACAACTTGAAATGCAAGACACGTACATGTACAGTGTACAACTTGACATATCAGACACTATATACAGTGTACATGCTCAGCCATATTCACATAAAGAAGGGTGTAAAAAATTGCTGCATAACCCTAACAATTATCTAAGTGTAATATTTAACCTAAAACTAAGTCGTAACCCTCAAACTGGCCAACAGGCTCCTCGCTCTCCCACAGCGTGCTCACTCTGGTCTCGAACTCAGTGGCCTCAGAAAGATGGCTGCGCACACAAACAATTGTCCTTACCTGTAACTTTAATGTTGCATTTTGTTATCATCCTCACAGTCCATTTACTATACCTATTAGTATGGTTTATTAGAAGGGTGGTAGAAGCTACAAACAGAGTTTTGTAGTTGTTGTTAGTTAAACTGAGTAACAGGTTAAAAAGCTGTAAAACTGTGCACACAGTGTGCATGTTGCAATTTTTTTTTTAAGGACTATTAATTATTTCCTCAAACATAAGGGCTATAAAGATTTTTTACGACATTGCGTCTGAAAGGGAGAACACAGTGTCTACAAGCAATCTTGTTTCTTGTCCAAATATACCAACGTGCTGGTATGTGGATGTTTATTAATAAGCATTATTAATTAGTATTAGTTTAACATACTGATGCAGTTGATTACCACACCATAAAAACCAATGTTCTCAGTGACACATGAGACACTGAAGCCAACACATATATTGACTGACATCTGTACAACTGGTTGTACGGACTCCCTTAGGGAGCCCATCTCAGACCTGTCTTCATACCCAACACCAACTCAGTCACATATGGCATTGCTGAAGCCCTGGCCACCGACCTGTCTCTGTTCGTTGGCAATACTACACAGCACATCCAAAAGAAAAGCACCCCTCGAGTAGATTAACAACAGTGTTACTTATTATGTGAATACCACTAGAGTGAGAAGCCACAGAGACGACATTTACTGCTGATCTGGTAAGCTCAACTTGTTAGCTGTTGAGTCTTTTTGTGTGTCTCCATTATGGTTAGTTAGTGCCTAATTTAATAATAACAGTAAATAATAAATTCACTTGCCAACATTCAGAACCTTCAAAGTTTCTTATTGTTTTGTGTCTTACATTATGTTATCTGATGCTTTTTCACTTTCAGACAAACTTATAGTTTACTTTTTGTTCCACTTACTCTAATGCCGTATTTCCAGTGTGATGCACATTACAATTAAGGTATTAATGTTTTTTGCACACTCATTAACGTGGCTGGTGTGTGTGTGTGTGTGTGTGTGTGTGTGTGTGTGTGTGTGTGTGTGTGCACTTCTACAGCAATCTTTCTGAGGACCAGTTTGAGTTTCACGCCACTGGAGTGAGGCCGCATGTGCAAAGTGAGGACATTTTGGCCAGTGCTCACTTCTTTACAAGCGAGGCTGTTTGAAGGTTAGGACTTGGTTTTAGAGTAAAGGTTTCAATTACCCTACAAAATCAGCATACCTAAATCAACGCCATCAGAATTCATCTGAACAGTTTTAAACTGTCTGTATGGGTCCATGCCACAGAGTGTTAATTTGACTCTTTTTGAAATGTTGGTTTGGTTTCCCAAAATGTTACTATTGACTCTTCCTACTGTTAAATTGAACACTTCTCAACACTAACCAGTGTTAGTTTCATGTAAAACAAACTATGATGAAATAAAGAGGCCATCTTAGGGGCCGTCCACACAGAAATGCTTTTTGCCGTAAACACAGATGTTTTGCATCGTTTTGGCCAATCGTCTATATTTTTGCCGCAAAATTTAATTTCTCTTTGAGTTTGGTTACTTCTAAAGCCGGTTTGTAAACAGCGCTCAAGCTGCATGTGTATGCTCCGCCTGTTCCTCTCAGTTTTTGGTGAATTTCTGAAACCGAAACAGCACCACCTATAGGCCTGAAATATGAAGTAGCGTTTTGAGTCGTTCTGAGATGGAGCTGTGTGGATGCAGATATTCTTGAAATGATGCCAGGGAAAACGGATAGGGAAAAGATCGTTTTCGTACGTGTGGACAAGGCCTTAAACTCAAAACAGTCAGTCAGTCATTTTCTATACCCGTTTAGTCCTGTTAGGGGTCACGGGGGTCTGCTGGAGCCTATCCCAGCTGTCATCGGGCGAGAGGCAGGGGTACACCCTGGACAGGTCGCCAGTCCATCGCAGGGCCAACATTCACACTCACATGCAATTCACCTAACGAGCATGTCTTTGGATGGTGGGAGGAAGCCCGGAGAGAACCCTCGCAGACACAGGGAGAACATGTAAACTCCACACAGAAAGGCCAGCCGGCCCATGGAACCGGTGACCTTCTTGCTGTGAGACATCAGCGCTAACCAAAACACACCATGGTAACACATTAAATTTAATACATTTAAACTATATAACGGTTTGGAACAACACATTAAACACCACAGTCACATCAAACTTTCCAGATACTTTTTTCTCAAACAAAAGGGAAAACAAGAGAGAATTAGTCCTGTTGCCCCTCTATGGGTGGTGTTGTTGAACTGTTTCCAGTCTGGCCTCATAATCATAGTAGAGTTCCTCACACACAAACACAAACACACATAAAGGGGCTGACTTAAAAGAGAAATATAGTGAAATGACTGACACAGAGTTTTTGGACTTCATGTGATCCACCTTAAAGACAGGGAGCGCTGCCACAACAAGACCAAGATACAGCAGCCTGCAGTGGCGCAGTAAAGTTGTACCCAGCTAACTTTACTACCACTCTCTGTCTTGTTGGTCTCTACCAACTTTACCAATATTTTATTGAGGGAGACAAAAATAAGGCAGCTAAATTTCCATGTAGGACATTTGAAACTCTTGTTTTTCATTGTTTGCGTGTGGGTGTGTGTGCCTGTGTGCGTGTGTCGGGAAGCTGACTAATAAAATGAATAGGTAACATCGCTGTATGCAAATCTTTACTTCTTTTATGTAATAATTGTTATGAAGAAAGCTTTTATATATATATATATGTCTACTTCCTACTTGTTTTCATAAAAATTTGCCCATTGCACTCTGCTTGCTGTCAATCATTTGATATTACAATAACAGAAAAAGTCAACAAGGAAATAATTATCCAGACTTTATTGTCACATCCATGTTTTTATACTCAGGGACGTTAAAATAGCTGAAACCCTTTCCTTAAAAGAGCATACAACACTGCATCAAAATACAAATAAACTGAAACTGTTTTTATGTACGTTATAGTATGTTTAAGTACCTGTTCCCACTGTTACTGGCATCATTATAAATTCAGTTTTGCATCGTCTCCATATTTGTTAATAATTTCATGAGTGCATTGCGTGATCAAAGATGGGCTATAAAAACTTTACGGGTTTTTTTTTGTATTTTAATCTTTACATCCATACACACCCAAAACGTTTTAGTGCCATGGCAATGACAACAGCCAATAAAATGTTTGGTACATCATAGGTATGCAACAAAAAAGGAAAACTCAGGGGTGGGAGCGTTAAGAGGGTGTTCACGGAAAGAAGTAAATAACATTATGAAAAGGTCGGAGAAGTTATAAAAGTGTCCTGTGAAGGATATAAGAGCTACTGAAGAGCGAAGCAGCTCTTCACATCCTCGTATCACACACAGGGAGCACTTCAAGGAAACTACAAGAAATAGGAAAAAAGCAACCATTGTCAGGTAAGAACTACTTCCTGGGAATAAGCTGCCGTGAAGTTTCTAAGAACATTTATAATGCAATAGTTCACTTTATGGGCATGGATTGAAAGGACATTGTGTTTTGCTTTTCCAAGTGACATGAATCTGTTATGAAAACACAGCTGACCTGAGATACAAAAAATCTCAGATTGACAAAATATTAATCAGATAGCTGGTTTACTTTATTTTTCTGACTTACTCCTAAACTGATTAAATATAAGCAATTACCATCTCGACCCATCACTTTTTACGATGACACAAACATTTTCCTATCTCATCTATCTCTGTATTATTATGCAATCATACAGCGGGGGGATAGGAGCCTTTTAGTGTTTTATCTGTGTTTTAGTATTCAGTAACAATATTTTGACACCGAGAAAGGTTTGCACTTTGATAACCTGAAATGGAAATTTGTACTGACGGTAAAAGCAGAAGTGATTAAAGGATTGTTTTCTGATGGTGCGTGGGGGCTGTTAATTGTCACAGACGACAAATGAAATTCACAAAAATGCACAGTCTCTATAGTGTTGGTGAATTCAGATTATATGCCCGTATCAATGTTCTTTACAAACATCTTTATGTTACTTACTTTCAGGTTCATCCAAGAGAAAAATGAAGATGATGCTCAGAACACCTCTCCTCCTCTTGCTCCTCCACTGTGCAACCCAGATATTAGGTATTGTAAATCTAGTTATCAAGAATTTAACTTACAGATTTGTTTTCCTCCACTTCCTTCAGGTTTTAACTCAGTTCTTCTTTCTTATCCTAAGGCGTTCAAATCCAGTCTGACTCAGCCATCAACGGCGATGGCGTTATAAATACAGAGGTGGAGAAGACTGTGTCTCTGACTTGCGTGGATGGTGACGGCTCTGTCACTGAAGATACCAGTGATCTGGTCTGGCTCAGAAACGGTGCCGTGGTCAGTCTGAAGGATGAAAACAAGAAGGGGCGCAGCAGCGTGTGTGTTACACCTGTAATCTATAACGACCATCAAGCCACCTTCACCTGCTACCTGAGCACAAATAACACATTCAGGTCCTCTGTCAAGCTGGATGTCACATGTAAGTCCATTATGATAATGATAATATTGATGGCTAATAATTGATTTTAGCCACATTGGGGGCATGAATCAGACATTCATGAAAAGATAACTCTCTCTCGTGATCCCCCGAACTGTCGACTCATGCCAACGTTTACTTTTGGGTAGTTTTCGTTTGTAGGAAGGACTGAACTGTACAAGATGTGCAAAATTTTACTAAATACTAATCATGTGTATGTTCAGAGCTGTTTAGCATAATGTTAGCATGTTAGCATGTAATGTTTATTTCAGTCTTTCTAATAGGATATTGAAAACATTTTGCTTTAAATGAACCATGCAGCATCAATATTTTCTCTAATCGTCTTCAGATGCCCCACAGCTCACTGGGTCAGATGATGTTACAGTGGAAGAGGAGGCCGAGTTAGTCCTGGGTTGTGACATCAGGGCCAATCCACCGGTGTCCTCTGTGTTGTGGACACTAAACGGGAGTGCGGTGGATCTATTAGCTTATGGCCTCTCTGAGACCAGCGACGGCTTAACAAGCCAGCTCATAGCCAGCTCTGTGGAGAGAAGCCTGCATGAAGGCAGGTATCAGTGCACGGCCATCTCTCCCAAATACGGGGAACGAAGCAAGATTTTCACTGTCACAGTAACAGGTCAGTTCGCACTCCCAGCACTGCACACTGTTACCGAAGTCACGTCCGAGCCTTACATAATTTCATTTGATATTTTATGGCCTCTGTGCAATCAGTACATTGAAGGATGACTCATCCAGCGATGTTAATCATCTTCCTCCTCATCTCTAGACAAGACCATTAAGTTCCCACTGATGCCCATGATAGCAGCAATTGTGGTGGTGTGCCTCACTGCGCTTCTTGCCGTTGTCGCGCGGTGGAAGAAAATCACAAAGGTAACACATGCAACGCACATACAGCGAGCACAGATTCTGACGCATTACAATACAGAGTTTCTAACACGTTCATATTCTTTTAACAGTGTTGCAAGTAAGTTGTGTGAAGATTTCCTCCTCTCCACCACAATGAAGCGAGCCGCAGAGACACCATCCCTCTCTTTTGTGTGCAACAGACGATTACCCTATTTATGTAGTTTTTAATTTTATGTCTGCTGCTGATAATAGCTGTCATTAGTTTTATTTAACGCAGACACTGGTATTGAAGGCAAACATGGCTTAAACAAACAGTAGTTGTACTGGTAGGTTGTTTTGGTAGCTTTGGGCATGCCCAGGTTTGTTGCTTTCGCCGTTCCACTAGGGTGGGGTCAATCTCCTCAAAAACTAATACACATTTTCCTCTCAAATGTCCTTTAGAATCATACACAGTGTAGCATGGTATCTACTGAATCTAAATTTGATATTTATATGAGCACTAATCATGAGTGGAGGATCGAGCTTGTTCATTTTCATTTTGCGGTGGACTCAAAACTTTATGATCCAAATTCCTATTTGTCTTTGCAATAAAATAACCAAAACTAGAATCTCACAAACATAGAAGAAACACTCATATTGGGACATGACAAGAAATAAGCCACAAATTGAGTTATGGGTTAAGGATTTAATTTGGGAGCAATGCAATGTTCACCAACAAATGGCTACTGACTCACGTAGAATCTAAATCTTCGTTTCCAGTCTCCATATTTGTGGTGAACTTCTACCTCCTGACTCAACAAAGGCTCGTTAAAATTGTGTTATACATTTACTTTTAATGAGACAAAAGGACAGGGACCATAAGGTTGTGAGGGTCAAGGTCTCGAACTTTGTCTTATTACCAATAAAAAAAAAGCACTTAACAGGTTCACATAAAACAATGCAATACTGAGAATGACAAGAATGCACGGGTGTGATATCAGATTCAGGCGATCAAATGTATGATATGAAGACAGGCTTATTGTCGGAGTTGAGGCTTTTATTGTGAAATTGCTGCTTGGTTGTCCTTGAAGCTTTGAATCTCTAGTCAAGAACTGGCTCATTTGGTTCGATTAATATGACGATCCCTTGTGGAAAATATTCAAAACCAACTGTCAGTTTTAAAATTCATGTTTTAACAGAGTACTGGCCTGTGTTAAAAACACAGACCTCTCTGAACTGTAATAGCTGCTAAAATGAGAACATGTTGCATGAACATGAACATGTTTTTCAAAAGCTCTAGTTTATTTATAATTTATGCTTACGAGTGAGAAACAGTATTTTCTTTCATGACCCTGAACAATAGATTGATCTTTACTCTGTGTAGCTGTGGCATCAGGCCAGGAAGCCTCTCTGGTTAACAATGCTATTAGCCACTTGTTTTGTGAAACTAAAGTTTAAAATGTGACAAAATAATTTGATAAAACTGTAGGAGAACAAGTTAAATTAAAAGTTGAAGAACAATGACATTTGACATGTAGGTTTGTAGTGACATCTGCTGGTCACCTTACCTCCAGCCCTTTCCTAATCCTTCATGTGAAAATGTTCAAATAAAGACAAAGAAAAGTATATTGAGGGAAGAAAATGACAAGCCTCACCATGTATGATTAAAAACACTATTTTGTGATCTGTTGTTCTTGTTCTGTCTTAGACTGCAGGGTTAATGTCAGACCTCATGGCAACTGTTGTATTTATTATTTGTAAATAACTTTCTGAAGAAGTTATATGATGATCTGAGCTTGCTACGTGTTTGTCTTTGATTTGTTTTTATTTTTGTCCCCCTTTTTATGGCTATAGCTAAATGAGATAAGAAAAAGTTTAATTTCCTTTAAGTATATCATAAGTCAATAAAACAACACCACTGTTAGTCATATCAACATCTGTCTCACACCAAGTCAATAAAAACTCAACATTAAACAGATAAGCTTTACTGCTGAACATGTTGCACAGGATTGCATTTGAGTGTAGCTAAAAGAATGTGAAAAAGTATGTGTGTTGCTCAGATATGTTGGGAGTTTGTTGTTGTTGTTGTTGTTGTTGTTGTTGTTTTTTTACATGGCAATGGTGTTCATAATCTTCAGGGATTCTGTTTTAAACTTTTAATGGGACTGCATTAAATCTGTAAAGAGGGGTCTGTGAAAGAATACAATTACATAATCACATATTTTTTAAGGCATAACTGTAATAAATTGGAACTGAAAACTGAAAAATATCTTTTCTCATGGCTTAACAATAAAAATAAATAAATAATCTGTGCTTCAGTCTGGGGATGTTTTCTGTCACCACTCCACAGTAACAGAAGGTCCTGCACAAAGATGAAACAAAGCCACTGACAAATGTTGTACAGCATTTTGAAATAGAGGTCTTAGTGGCCTTGACATGTCTCGTAACTGTTAAAATTAAATGTATTACATATTTCCCTCTGTAAATAAATCTCAGTCCCACACACCAATTCAAATTCAAAGGAAGCAAAGTGACTCAGTTAAAATATTCTTCTCTGCTCATATTTTTTTAAATCTATTTAATCAAAATTAATTCTCACTCTAATGTTATTTATTTCTCATGTATGCTCCGGTATGCTCCCATGTAGCTCCTGTTTCTGCGTCTTCAGAAATATTACGTAAGGACGTAACGTTCTACGTCATTTACGTATGCGTAAAGGGCGTGTCTCCTGCGGTTTGCGGTCCACCGCCAAATTCAAACAGTGAAAGAAAGACTAGAGCAGCAGTCGGGCAGCTGAAGCAGAGAGGGCAGACGAGTTTCACTACTGAAAGTTTAAGGTAAACTATTAAAACAGCGGGTGGTTGTATAATCGACCTTCTTTTGTTTTTATTAACCTCTTTAAATGTAGACGTGGTTTAATGTGAACTGAGACGTTAACGGTATCGAGCTAACAGTGTCCTCGCGCACCTCTATTGTTGTTTGCTAACGACAACTAAACAACCTTAACTGATGTGTGTGTTGAGATGTGTCAGTGTTATGGGTCTAAAATGTAAAACTTTGTTTTATTTTGACGCTTAAGTGTTAAATCGCGTTTATTTCTTCCTTTAGCTGTGTTTTGGATGGAGCCATCTTGGGTTAATTTAAAAAAGCAAAGGGTTTCCTGCAATGAATCGTTGTCCTGATCAGACAATAGCCATGAAGCTCTCACTAACACGATTATTGCTGCTTGATTGTGTGGGTTGTTACGGGTCATTTTTGTCTTCATCTGACGTCCTTTGTTCATTAACATTGTTCACATTTTTTGTCAGAATAAAATGAACCCTTTCAAAGTGATGAGAGCAATATTTTTTAAACTGTATTTTCCTAAAAATCTGTGTAAAGCATTTTCTAAAAGCCTTTAAAGTTGCTTTGTTACCTTTTCTCAGCTCAGTCTTCGTGTCGTCTTCAGTGATGGATGGGGTTGGCAGAGCTGTGGTTGGAGTATGGCGGGCCCACACAGTCCTGGATGAGTCAGATGGGGCCGAGAGCTCCCCAGAAGCCCCTGACCGTTTCCGCAAACTCCGCTCCTCATCTTCCCTTAACTCTCTGCGAATGTCTTTGCGCAAGCGGCTGCCTCTACGCTCTGTCCAGGCCAATTCCCTCCCGGAGAATCCGACCTGGGAAACCGTGAAGGAGGAACCAAAACCCAGCACAGTCCGCAAACTGACTCGCAGTGCTCGGAACTCCATCACTGAAGTATATCAGGTAGATTAACTTGATTGGTTGGATCTTGATGTGCCAGGCCAAACAGAGTGGTATTTTGTGTCTGCCACTAGAAATCCTTTATCCTTTATATTTATACTGCAGGGTTCAGCGACAACAAGCATCAGTCATTTGTGTCTTTTTCTTTTTTACCCAGAGGTTGCAGAGAACCAGAGAATTTACACGTGAGGAGTGTTTGGTTGCAACCCCTGGTCGTGATGCAGAAAATGCTGGTCCTTCTACTTCTTGCACCCCAAGGCGTACACCTCACCGAGCTGCAACACCCAGGCGCACCCCCAGATCGGCAGTCACGCCAGGGCGTACTCCAGGCTCTAGGGGACGAAGGACTCCTGAGGCGTCGGTACGGGGTGTGAAAACAGGCGGAGGCAGAAGGCAACTGGTCCGCATGGCTGCATTACGAAGTCCCTTTGCATCGCCGAACACACAAAACCAGAGACTGTGAGCTTTTTTTATTACTTTGTTTAGTTCCATAAACAGTTGCACAGATTTAGTTGTTGGACCATTTATTTCTATGTTTTTGTTTTGCAACAGAAAATTTGATCAAGATTTGGAGTCGGTGTCCAGTGGACTGAGGAGGCTCAAACATCTGTCTAAGGCCTTTGATGACCTTATTGGCAGAGACGACAGGTGAGGCACTTTGCTGTTTCGTTTAAATCATTTTATAACTATCTGCGAGTAGTCACAGTTTGGTAGTGTCTTTTAGTTGGAGGTATGTGCATTTTGTGTGTTGTTGTTTTTTTGTTCTGTTTTTTCTAAGGAAGCTTAATAAGAAAACAAAAAGGACTGTTCTTATCCTTTTCTCTGTGAATTAAAGTGTGTGCTGTACTGTTGGTGAATCTGAATATTGTGTGTATTTAAATAAGCCACCGGTCATTCTAACTTTATTCCTACATATTCTACATAGAGGAGACTGTAGAGGCATGTGACTGCCCTCCTTCCTCTCCCACCCTAAGAATCTCAGTCGCACAGCTTGTGGGTCTCCACGCTTCCTTCCCCTCCCCCAGACATTCTTCCCGCCTCGGTTTAAAACTGGGTCTGTGTTTCTGGTATTCGGATGAGGCGGGAGTGGGAGGACGGGGGCGACTTATGGGTGTGGGAATTGGAGCCATATGAAATGACAAAAATGCACTTGAGAGAGTGGTGGATGTGTTTGCATCACTTCCTGTGTTGACATTCAAAATATCAGCGCCTAGTCTGGTGCAGGAGGAATTGGATACGTGGTAAAAAGCAGAAACGCACTTGTACAGTGACCTTGTCTGTTATCCATGCAAATTCCACGCGTCAACTGCTTTCCTCTCTATGAAAGGATCTGTTCTTGGGAATTTAAACACGTTTGTTTTCCACCTACTACAGGCAATTCGGCTATTCCCTAATTGTGGAGTAGGACAGGAAGGTAAATTCAAATAATCCTTCTAAGATATGCTGAATGTTTCTTCTGCAATGTAAAAGCACATGGCAGAGCTACCTTGGCATCCATGCATGCATGCTGTCTGTGTGTGTGTATGAAACCATGCAATAAAAAGCTTCTCTTCTACAGCTGATGAATAACTCACACGATCAGAGCAAAGGCAGCTCTTTTTCTGCCAGACTCACATTTCTTTCTGATTTTAAGCCTTTTGCTTTGCATCCTGACCCTTTTTTTTTCTTAAATGTGATCTGAAGTATTGTTACCCATATTCGTTAATGTGTTTTGATGCTGATATTGCTGCATTTGTTGCAATTTTAGTGATTTAACAGTTTAAATGTAAACAGATGCTTTCACTTTGGGTTACAGTGCCATTTAAAATGCATCTACAATGGGGAAAACAGTGAATGGATACATAATTGAGTCCCATTTTCTCATTATTATGGTCTTAAAATCTTACAATCCAGTGACGGATACATGTGGATGCCCTCTCTCTGTTTATGCTTCCTTTTGTAATTGTTTCTCTCTCTCTCTCTCTACAGACCCAGTACGAAGGAGCGTTCTGGAGGCGCGATGATGAGAAAGTTGGACCCGAGCGGTAAACTGAGTCGCTCAAACCTCACACGTCGAGCCACAAACCTCTCCAACACGCTGGGAGGATGGGCCAACACAGCTGTGAACACTATTCGCAAACCCAACTGAACTACACGCCTGTGTGTATGTAAAATACAGGACCTTTTATGTATCCATGTTTTACATTTATTATTACTGTGGTGTCACTGTTACATGTTCTTGTAGTGTTGTCATGATATTGGCTTCTTTTTATCTGTGTTGTGTGGATCTCGTGTGTTTACACCTCTCAGGTTAGCTAGCTTGATTAGAATATCCTCATTATAGCTACCAAAGGGATTTTCTAGAGTGTGGTGTATGTATTTGTCATAGCTGCTACAACCAAATGTCTTTAGTTACATTTTCAGAATACTAATATTTTAGTTTGTGTTTCCACTCTGAATTGAAATGTTTTGCTACTGTAGTTTCTGAAAGAGTTTCTGCACATTACCAAACTTGTATCTCCACATCTAACGCTAAATTTACTGACAGTGAGGAGAACCATTTTCCTCTATTTTATACGTATGCAATAATGTTACTAACTTTTTTTGTGCCTTTTTATATGATATTGGATTATACCAAAATTTTAAGTGTATTTTCTATGAAAGGGGACTTTTTATATAGCAAGCACAGTTACTGAATGTGTTTTTTTTGTTTTTTTTTACTCCCATAAGTTTGCGTCAGCAGAGGTCGACAGTTTTAACGGTGTGTGGATGATTCATGCACCAACACTGTTCTCATAAATCATTTGATAATGTGATGGGGGTAGATTTAATGGCTCTTTACCAGATGACGGCAATGATGATGTTAATGTCCAGCAAGTTATTAATGTAGTGACTGTCTAGCTAGCCTCCTCAAAGGAAGCAAAATTCTTCTCTTATTTGTCTTCATGTATTGGTACTTCCCTTCTGCATTAATGAGGGGGAGGAAAAGGGAGATATCTTGTCTGAATGTGAAAAACATATGTACACAATAAAACCTGTAAGCTTCCATAATAATCTCCTTTGTGTGTTTCATTGTGTCTCTTCACGTGTGTATTTTGGGCTGATTGTAACGTGTTATAGTACTTCCTAACGTGAAGGTTAAAATAGTGGTAAAATTCACAGCTCATATTTATAGTGCCTACAAACGGATGTTTTCCTCTTTTACTGCTCTCCTAAAATAAATCACTGTCTACATTATTTGTCATTTTTGACTAAAACCATTACAAAATAACCTCTTTGCTGTCAAAGTGTAAACAGATTTCTACAAATGTAAATACATTTTAAATTAAAAGATATACATAATACACTGTTTGTGATAAAATGAATACCATCCCATAAATATTAACCAATATCTACCAAGGTCCAGTCTAGTTGTGTTAGGTAATCATTAAACCATACTTTCTATATTTTCTAAATGATTTATTATTGGTTACACTACTCAACCACATGCAATATATGGTAACCTGCTGCAAAATTAAAACACAATTTACTACATGCTATTGATAATTTGATAATTATGATATAATAGATAGATACTTTATTAATCCCGGGGGAAATTCAAGCATCCAGTAGCAGTAACATACATTGAACATACAATACAAAAACTATATACATAAAAAAAAAAAGAAAAAAAAGTGACTAGAAATAAAATGTTTGTTACAGTCATTATATTACAGGGACCATTCTAAATATTGTTTATATTAATTTGATTTTAGTTTTGAAAAATTAGTTTATGGGGTTTTAACATTTACTATAAAATACATTCCCTCTGTTTTAAATTGTAGTACTACTGTGAGTCTGAGTTTTGTTGCTTAGCACGTAAGGCAACAGCGCCCCCACGTGGTGGTGTGTCGTAGTCACAAGCAGGTGAACGAGAATCGTTCGGTTTGTCCCTTGTTGCTACCCGTCGTTAGCTCACGCTTTGCTGAAATCGCTCCACCCCTGTCTCTCCGGCTTTGTACCCAGAGCCGAACCCACGCCGCGACTACTTTCTCCAGGATACCGGGGCTACTAAACATCGGAAAATGGCTCTTCACGTCCCCAAAGCGCCGGGCTTTGCCCAAATGTTGAAGGATGGCGCCAAGGTGAGATTAAATCGCCGTGTTTGTCTCGAAGGTTAGCTTTTAGTGAGTCATTGCAAAGTAGCGTGCTAGCTAACGTTAGCCCCTGAGTTAGCACGTTCATTCACAGTCATGTGGGAGAGTTCTAGAAGGCAGCCAGGCCGCTGGGAGCCACGGGACCCGGCGATGTTGTGATGGATGAAAGGCTGGTTCCTCTGTCCTTCGCAGCTCTTTAGCATGCCTCATGTCTGTAGTTGTTCATTTTAGGAATATCTGGCTGTCAGACTGCAGTCACACCCAGCTAACGTTGAGCTAACTGTCAGCATCGAGACTGTAGCCTTAGATGGTCTGGCTGATGCTTCCTGTTTTGGGTTAGCTGCTTCAGCTCATCTACATGTTGGCATTGTGCTCCCTCTAACTGGATTTGTTTTCCTGATCCAATCATCCACACTAATAACTGATAAATCCAGTTTATCAGTGATATTATTTGCTTTACTTCAGCTGATAATTATGCAGACTATAAATACATATTTGTAAGTTAAGGGCATTATTGAAATGTATTATATCTGTCTGACTTTTATTGTCCTATACAGCACTATTCAGGGCTTGAGGAGGCAGTCTTTAGGAACATCAAAGCATGTAAGGAGCTGTCCCAGACCACACGCACTGCTTATGGGCCAAATGGTTAGTACAATCTACAGATTTTGAAATTTTAGGTCTTGCTTCGGCCCCAAAAAAGAATATAAAAGCTTGCAAAATATCAATCATTAAACTTTGTTATTGTTGCCTTTCAGGTATGAACAAAATGGTCATTAACCACTTGGAGAAGCTCTTTGTCACCAATGACGCAGCAACAATTCTCAGAGAGCTTGAGGTGAGGCACCTTATCAAGCAACGCAGTGATTATTAAATGTCTTTTGAAGCCTCAGTAATTGTGTGGATTTAACGGTTGCCTCAAATTCCCATATGTTTTATAGGTGCAGCATCCGGCAGCCAAAATGATTGTGATGGCGTCCCACATGCAAGAACAGGAGGTCGGAGATGGGACCAACTTTGTCCTGGTGTTTGCTGGAGCTCTGCTGGAGCTGGCTGAAGAGCTGCTCAGGATGGGCCTGTCTGTGTCAGAGGTAAATGGGTGTAGTGAACAACATCATGTCTGCTCTGTGTGGATTATGAGATGATACAACAGTGCATCAGTGTGTAGACATATTTATGGCAGCTACTGCTTAATTTTAAGTTATATTGTTGTATGCTATGCTGTACATGAGTACACGGTAAAATAAATAAATCGTTGCATATAATCAGTTCCTTTTTCTGTCATTTTACAGGTGATTGAAGGCTATGAGCTAGCCTGCAAGAAGGCTCTGGAGATCCTGCCAGACTGTGTGTGTTCCTCAGCCAAGAACCTCCATGATGTCAATGAAGCTACATCTCTCATCCGCACAGCGGTCATGAGTAAACAGTACGGCAACGAAGACTTCCTCTCTAACCTCATCGCACAGGCTTGTGGTGAGTCAGCAGTTCAGCCTGCCTGCATCAGCTGCTGATGTTGAAGGTAATTACCTTGACTTTTGTGTTTTTCTGACTTTCTTGCTTTTTCCTGTGTTTTTACAGTATCCATCTTCCCTGAGTCCGGCAATTTCAATGTTGATAACGTCAGAGTATGCAAGATTTTGGTAAGGAGCTTTATCCACGCGTTATGTTTTGTCTGTGTGCGTGTTGTTTGCTTCTAACTGATGCCTGTGGTATTTTTAGGGCTGTGGGGTGACGGCATCTACCGTTCTACACGGCATGGTTTTTAAGAAGGAGGCAGAGGGTGACGTCACGTCAGTTAAAGACGCCAAGATCGCTGTCTTCTCCTGCCCCTTTGACTGCATGGTGACAGAGACCAAGGTAACGGATTCTTCACACGATCATACGTCTCATACGTTAGTAGTTCTGTCAGTAGGTGCTGATCCGGGTGCTGACAGTTGTCCGGTCTGTTCCACAGGGAACAGTATTGATAAATAATGCAAAGGAGCTCATGGACTTCAGCAAGGGAGAGGAGGACATGATGGAGGCTCAGGTCAAGGCCATCAAGGAGGCTGGTGCCAACGTGGTGGTAACTGGGGGAAAAGTGGCCGACATGGCGCTGCACTACGCCAACAAGTACAAGCTCATGGTGGTCAGGTGGGTGGTCAGAGCAAGCTTTTGATATTAGTTCAGGTTAAATATCAGTTGGTTGTTGCCACATGTTCTTGTTTTAATGAATCCGTCCTCTGCTTGAATTAAATCAACTGTGTGACAACATTGACCTTAATGGAGTGCTGTTGATGGTTGTGCGCTTTTTATCACCATCTATTTTAAGTGCTAAATCCCCCTTTTTTCGCCATCAGGCTTAACAGCAAATGGGACCTCAGGAGGTTATGCAAGACTGTTGGAGCTGTGGCATTGCCCAGGCTGGTGAGTTTGTGCTCGTTTTATCCAGATCAGCTAGTTGAAACAGCCCATTGTATAGTGTTAAATAATGCTTTTTTCCATTCATAGACGCCTCCAACTCCAGAGGAGATGGGTCACTGTGACAATGTGTATCTGACTGAGGTGGGAGACACTCAGGTGGTGGCCTTCAAACACGGTAAATATCATAATCGGTATCATAAACCTAATCCCTTATCCACGCGAGTGTTGGGCTTAACGCTGTTGTTTGGTCTTAAACAGAGAAAGAGGACGGCGCCATCTCAACGGTGGTGATCAGAGGCTCCACTGACAACCTGATGGATGACATTGAGAGGGCTATCGATGATGGAGTCAACACCTTCAAGGTCCTGGTCAAGGTAAGTCAAGATAATAAGCCACGGGCGGATTTATTTCAACTTTGATTATACAAAGTTTATTATAAGAGAATGTAAAGACGAAGTGTTTGATTCAACCAGTTTGAGCCAGTTCTCCATTTACTATTTGTCCTGCACAAGAGATACAGTTTCTGTGTTACTCACTGTCTCTAGGACAAGCGACTGGTACCTGGAGCAGGAGCCACTGAGATCGAACTGGCCAAGCAGCTCACCTCATATGGAGAGGTATGCACATTTGACGGCCATAACAGAGGCATGCCAGCTTCACACTAACTGCTCCCCTGGTTTTTACCCTTTTCTGTCTTTACCCCATCGCTAGCTGATCAGTAGCAGAAGCACAAACCTCTTTGTTTGCCCCCCTCTCTGTAGTCCTGCCCCGGTCTGGAGCAGTATTCCATTAAGAAGTTCGCTCAGGCCTTCGAGGCGTTGCCACGTTCCCTGGCCGAGAACTCTGGAGTGAGAGCGAGCGAGCTCATCTCCAAACTGTACGCCGTGCATCACAAGGGAAACAAAAACATGGGTTTCGACATCGAGGTATGTACAAAAGAATATATTTGAAAACATTTTTGTCTTCACCCATGTAAATTTCAGCCTCTCAAAAAGATAAAGAAATACATTTGCTTGGGTATGCACGAATATAAATAATATAAAATGTCACTCGTAACTTTTACGTCTTGAGGCCTTTGCTATTCGTTTTATGGTTAATTGTGTACATTTAGCACATTAGTTGAACATCAAAGGAGACAACTAAAGCTCTGTTTCCAAGTTTGAATGCATCTTTCAGTCTGATCACTGACGTTGTGGATCTCGTGTTTTCTTTAGGGAGAGGGTCCTGCTCTGAAGGACATGCTGGAAGCTGGCATCTTGGAGCCTTACTTGGTCAAGCACTGGGGAGTCAAACTGGCCACCAACGCTGCCATTACTGTGCTGAGAGTGGATCAGGTGTGTGTTTAAAAAAAAAAATAACAAAAAAAAACACAAGGCTGTTCCTATAATCAAAATGTGAAATTAATGCAGGTGTTCCTGAAAGCTGGACCAGTTTTTATGTTTTGGTTTGTCAGTGAAATAAGGACACTGGGTGCAGCAGCAGCTTTATGGTGCCTTTGTTTGTGGACTGTTTTAAGCCAAACATAAATCCACATTTACTTTGTTTGTGACTACTTATCACAGCAGGACAGTGTTTGTGGTTTTGGTTCCAAATATGCTACAGGGTTTACATTTGTTGTAACAATTAAATGTATAACACAATGGGCACCTATAGCAGAGGGAAAGGGTAAAAGAGGGTGGCACTGACGCAGGCAGCGCTTGTTAGGAATAGTTTCTGGCATTTGTTTTAATTTATATTCTGAATTTCACAAACTTTGAGTACGGTACCCACCTGTGAAGATTTGCCTTTAATAATTTCCTTTCTCCCATTAAGGTCAACAGGTTTCTTGAGTCACATAAATAGTTTTTCTGTTCTTGTTTTGTTCAGTTTTACTCAGATCAAATATTCTTTCACTATTTTAAACCAGTCGACACCGTCCAGATAGTTGATGTTGGTGTGTGTGTATATGTACGATCCAGATCATCATGGCTAAGACTGCAGGGGGACCCAGGGCTCCCAAGCAGAGAGGCAACTGGGACAAGGACAGTTGGGATGAGGCGCCTGAGCAGTTTGACACTCACCATTAGAGGGTGAACACACACCCCCCTCTGGCAGCAGGTCTTGGAATGCGTGTGCGATTTTTATACCTCTGACATCTCTGCACCGATTGTTCTCACTCGCTCACAGGACACTGACGTTGTGAAATGTTTTGTTGTTTGGCCTGTCACTACTAACAACGGGTGTGATGCATAACTCAATGAAGCGAAATGTTGTTGTTGCTGACCGGATTCAGACGCTTCACGGGTGGTTTTTGCTAATACCAGGTGTGTCACTATTTAAACAGCACAAAACAGATACTGGATGGTGTGATAGCATGCTGCATGCACTCATGAACTCTTTATCTTGCAGGAGACGTCCTCAGGCAAGTGCCAAATAAAATAGTGTTGCACGAAACCTGTAGTTTAAAGAGGACATTTAAATTAGATTCTTATACTCATAAACTTGTCAAGAGTATTTCAGCTTGAATCGATTCAGGCTAGCATTGAGGCTAATTGGACTGGGGCTATTTTATATTTTATGTTATGTATTGTCACATGTGCTCATGAATATCTCATCAGCATAAGTGGCCTTCTGTGGTGTCCATGGGGGTTTAAATCACCTCTTTCATTTTTAATATGTAGTCCAGTCATTTTGGACTTAAACATGACATCAAGCAAAGAATTGCGACCACATTTCTGTGTCTAACGTGATTGATATCTTTCAACCCTGCATCAAAGCCCACAGTCGGCTGCATGGATCTCAGTGCTCTCATTTCGTCCGTTAGAAAGTACTGACTGACTTTACTCCCCCCTCTCCTTTCAGATCATCATGGCCAAAACAGCAGGAGGACCCAGAGCTCCCAGGGCAGGAAGGACTTCGATGAGGATGACTGAACCTGATGCTCCTTTAACCCCAGAACGCTTCCAGATACACCGAATGGTTTCTGGAACGTCAATCCAGAAACCTTTTCTACTTGTTTATTTAAAGCTCACCTGTCTGGTTTATTTTGTAGAAACGACCACACATTGGTTTACGAAGTGATATGTGAAAGTAAAAAGTGCAGATGGCTTTGTTTGCTTTTTTTTGTTCTTCGTCCCAAATAAAAGGCACTTGCGCTGTCACATCTTGGTTTGGAGCTTGTTTTTTCCCTCTTTAATTATAACGTTTTGTGTTTGTTGACAGCTTCTGTTAATATTTTTTTGTGTGTGTTCTGTCATGGGTTGACTATTCATTGGGGAACAATTAAGGAAAGCCAACATGGGAATGGTGCCGTAGTGGCCCAAAAAAACAACAATTTGTTTGCCTTCCCCTCAGACTTGGGATATTAATATTTGTGGTAGACTACATGCAAGTGCACTGAACAGCCAAAACATTATGACCTAATATTGTGTAGGTCTCCCTTGTGTCTCCAAAACAATTGTGACTCATCAATGGACATAGGCCTTCTGAGGGTGTCCTGTGGGCTGAGGAGAGGGGCCTCTGTGGATCAGGCTTGTTCCAATTCATCCTACAGACACTTCAGGATCAGTTCAAGATCTAGTGATTTTGGAGGGCAGGTCAACACCTTGTGCTGTTCATTTCTTTTAGTTGTTCCTAAACTGTTTTTGTGTCAGGCTCATGTCTGTGTCAGGCTGAGTAACATCCACACCAATGAATGCAGGTCTAAAAGTTAGAAAAGTTAAAAGATGGTCAATGTTATTTACTTATTCTGACAATGGTTTTAATGTTGTGGCTGGTGTGTATATATACCCTCTGTCAGCAATGTATCGTGTATTATACGATGCAAGGTGCATGCGAATGCAGATTATGTGACATTAGAAACAGGCTGTAGTGAGAATAAATGAATAATTTCAGGCCTCATATAAAAAGTTAAATACACAATATGTACAGTATGTGTCACATAATCAGGAAATGGGATGGAAAAATCCTCTCGTGGAACAATTGTGCACCCTCTTGTTTTATTTTTAGTGCCAGCGAATGCATGAATTGATCATGAGGTGCCGGAGAACTCCAGTCAGTTTTACTCATGTATGCATGTGATGTTTTCCATAGTAGCCACGCAAACCATGTTTGTTGAAGTTAATGTCTGCAGCTCTGACTACACTGAACAGCAGAGGGAGCTGAACTCCACCAGGTAGGCGTCTCATTGGGTGCCAAAGATGTGGGCGGATTTGCGCTGACGTTGCCCATACTCGGGATTAACTTGTTTTCTTTTATGTCGCCATATCTGTCACGTTTCGCGCCGGACAGCCTGATCAGCTGCGGACTGTTGGCAAAGATCAGTCCATAGCAGATCTGAGCCTTGAACTAGTGTGCCTTATCGTGCACGAGACTCTGGATAGGCTGCCGTGATGGCGCGCGGTGCAATGTGAGGTGCCTGGCTGAGGAGCAGACGTCGCACTGAAGCTACAGTGCGGATGTCCTGTCACACGAATGGGGGCCGACGGCAGCAAAAGCAGGAAGGTGAGTTGAGTGAAATTCCTGGTTGCTAAGGTGTGACGCACGTGCGGGGTTCCCTGTTTCCATGGCGATGATTTGACGTCCAGGTAGCAACCACATGCCAAACCTGCGTGACAGGTTTTAACGGTGTTCAGTCTCTTAAACTAAAATGTAATGAAACTGGGGCTTTAAACAGTTAATTTATTAATACTACATTATATATTATTCCCCCAAATAACCTTACTGGGTTACTGATAATACTTAAATTTAAATTTTAACGCTTCCGGGATTTACAGCTACAAGGTATTGGCAGTTAAACATCTTAAACAAACACTGCCAGAATTATGCCCTGACACAGCCCAGTTTCTGATCAGTTGTCATGTGAATGTGTCATTGATGGCAGTGATTTCATCTGAGTGGCTATAGATGTGTCCTCTAATGTGGCACAGATGATAATAACATCCTGCATGGTTGATTGCACACATCTTGCACCACAGAGCATCGGCTCTGTAGTGCAGCACAGGGCCCAGGGGGAGAGGTTGTGTGACCGAGTGACTGCAGACTGCATATGCACCAAGGTTTTTTTCTCTCTCTCTCTTCTCTAATCACGAATCAGAGCAGGAATGGTTGCATAAATCCAAAACAATAAAAAATCATACACTTGTTCTGCAAGTGCCCAATTGCCTAAGTGGAACTACAGCGTTGAAAACAGAAGATCTGTGCATACACTGAAAAGCTCCCCAGTGTGTCGATATGAAGCAATGCTTAGGCAACTTTCCCTGCCTAAGCAGTGGAAATAAATATATCTTGCTGTCTGGTGCGTGACACCTTGCCTCAGAGGTTTTGGGATATGAACTCTGAAAACATTAAGAAAAGAACATTGCTTTTAGCATTGCACGCCTACCTTGATAAGTTGTTCTTTCATAAAACAGCCCCTCCATAAGCAGTGACTAGAAGCTGGCTAAAACATAAATGCTGGTGAGATCCAGTGAACAAGTCTTTTGTCATATCCATAATCATTCAGGGTAACAAAATGTTATTTTTTTTTTAATTAGCAGCATCTGTGCCTACTTTTTAGTGTGTCCTCTTTGCTGTCTCCCACAGAGGCCCTCTGAAGGGCAGGAGAGCGAGCACTTTTCCTCTGGATGGCGTGGCTTCCTCTCCGGCATAGGCCTTTCTATCCCAGCGGGCCTGTGTCGCCTGGCCCCACCTGCCCTGCGCCTGGGCCAACATCGAATGCTTCAAGGCAAGGCCCCCGAGATCCCAGAGCACGTCCTGAGGTTGGCAGGAGTCGGCCCGGGCAAACTGAGAGCAGAGTGGAGCCTGCCAGGGTTTATTTCCATGTTCCTGCCTGAATTCCCCCACAGAACTGTGCCTGGGCATGAACACTTTCAGGTAGGCCTCAGTTACAACATAGGTGCCTATAATTAATTTAAAACTTTACACTTGGTCTGTCTCTAATGTTTCCTTTCTTTGTCTTTTTGTGTTTTTGTCTCTTCACGCACTTCACCAGGTGCTGGGTTACATCGCCAAAGGTTCATTTGGGCCCATTCTGAAAGTGAAGGACAGGGCCAAACAGAAAATATATGCTGTCAAAGTGAGTCTTCTGTCTGAATCTCATATGTTAAATGTGTTTAACTGTTAGTTTGTGCCAATACATAAACTCTGAAAGACAGATTGTCTGAGATTTGCTGGTTTTGACCTAATGCTGACCAATTATAGGTTTTTACATGTTAAATGGTACAAGAACTACTAAATGTTTTTCTAGTCTTGAAGAGAACTTGAACCTCAGATCAGAACTAAGTCAACCAACAACCATCATATGCACTGTAACATTTACACCAATGAAACTGTAGCAAGCTAAAAGTGTGTAATTGTTTGAATCATTGACGGTCTTTGTGGTCTGCCAACAGGTAATACCTAAATCAGAGATTCTAAGGCTCGGAGTCTTGGACCAGTCAAAGGAAGAAGTTATAGTGCAGGTGGGTTCTGCCTTGAAAATCAGTGTGGGTTTGCAGATTTTAGAAAGTGTGAAAACATATTAGAATATGTGCTTTAGTAATCCTGAATATTACACCTAAATACACTAGAATTGTTGAGCTTTCTCAAGTGTTTTTATGCAATAATAACGTTATTTATAGTATAGCCTCATCATCAATGTGTGATCATAAGTTTTTCTTACCAAATAGTATCACAAGCTGTGACTGAAATATTTAACTCTTTCCACCTTCAAGTCTGTGTGCTGTGAAGAAGCCTATACTGTTACAATGCACCCACCACCGTGGCACGTTCTAGAGGCCTCGTGTTACAGCTACTAAATGTAGACAGCTCATTAACATCACTGTCACTGAATCATTGATATAAGGCTGTTATTTACTGTCATATTTGCAGTGCTGATTTAGCTGAAATAAAAATGCCAATTTAAGTTTTCAGATCTCACCCTGACTTAGTGAGGGACAATCATCTTAGTATCCCAGCTGTGGAGCTGTCACTGGCTAGATCCATGGATGCTGTGGATTATTATTTATTTTTTTATTTTAAAAATTGGGTTTTTGAGGTTACGGTATGTATGCAGATGATGTGTGATTGTACGTCTCTCATCTTTTAAACTGTTTAAATGCTAGTGGAATATATTCTGCCTGCAATATACAGCATAAAGCATTAGAGCCAGTCTAAGGAGGGGATCAACCACTTATTTTCACTTGGCATCACTCAGAGATAATGCATATGTCATGTCTAACATCAAACCGTTTAATTTTTAATTTTGGGTCTTGGCCCGATGTTACTGAAATTCTAAGTGAAGTGAATCCAGCTCCCAGATGTCTCATTGTACTAAGGGAATAAAAAAAGAATGGCCCTCGCTTTGAGCTTTTTCAGGTTGACCTTTGACCTTTGCCCACAGCGTCAGGTTCACCATCCATTTGTCCATGACCTCCAGGACTGCTGGCAGACACAGCGCCACCTCTACATTAGTGAGTCAGCCAGAGACCAGTGACCCAACCCAACCCAGATCCACTGTCCAAAAAACCCCTGCACTCCACTTTATGTCACCATAGCACTGCTAGCATTGTCCAGGATCTACCCACAACCCCTGCCCCATCCTAGAACATAGTGAATAAAAGGCGAAGAGCTTTGTATGAAGTCTTTTAATTCTAGGTGTTTGTGTTCGTACTCCACCATGAGACACAGACTCTGCCAAACCCCTACATCCCTGCAACCCGACTCTGCCACTCCCTCTGCATCGTGTATCTGCTTTGCCCTCTTTCTCTCTACTCCAGAGCATTTACCCTTTTTCCAAATTAGCAACTGAGTCAGAAAGTGTGACCCACTTTGTTTGCACCCCCACCCGCTGTGAAAAGAGAGCATGTTAGCCGGGAGACCAGATGTTGAAACGCTGCTTCAGCTCAACAATACATGTCACATCCAAAAGAGAGGAGGACACTGCTTGCTTAGTCTGTAAATCCTCTTCTGAATCACATCTTTAAAGCCGTGAATGTAGAGGATATGGAAATGACAACTATATAAACTACTGAAAGTCATCGCTTTGTTGCTGAACATTTGCTAGTCTTTACACGTTGCTTTATGTAACAGTGATCCAGTAATACTATTCCCAATTAAAGACTCATAATACCTTTATTATTCAAAACTTCCTGACAACACTTCTCTTTCCTAATTTCTTTTCACCCGTGTGTGTTCCACCTCCCGCTAACCTCCACTACCCTTCACATCTGTGATTGCTTCACAGAGACATGTTTTAATACCGTTTCTACTCCCACAGTGTGTGACTACTGCAGCACAGGAGACCTGTACACCTACTGGCAGATGATTGGTCACTTCACAGAGGACACAGTGCGAGTATTTGCAGCGGAGTTGGGATGTGCGCTCGGTACGTATCCTACATAATGTTAATAAAGAAAGGATGTCAGCCTGCATTCATGTCATATACTCCTCCGATATTAATTAGATCAAAGTGTCTGTGAATGATCCCATAGTTATTTAATTGTGAAAGCAGGTCTAATTAAAACGAGATCTCCCTCAGCAACAGTGAAGCAGTGTCAGGGGTTTTCAGTGTGTGAGACTAAGTGTTGAAACCTGTTCATTCTCATGCTTTTTTTGTTCCCGCAGGATTTTTGCATGACTTTGGGGTCATCCACAGAGATCTGAAGGTACGAAAGTGAGGAAATCCACACACATTCTGATAAATGGTGCATGTAGAGTGATGTATTTACATTATAGGTGGTATTAGTATCATACAAATTCATTGAAAATATTTTTTTTGTCATAGTACCCTGTGACATGCTGCAGGTTACTTTTTATTGCCTTTCTTTTTGTATTGATAAAATGACAGGCCTCATGTGTGGGATAATAATGATTTGGCAACATCAGAATGGGAAATACAAGGCCCTAGAGAATCACTAATTTAGTATGCTGACGAACAATAGTGGAATCTAATTCAGTCTTATTTATTTTGCAGATGGAAAATATCCTGCTGACAGACAACGGTGAGTAAAAACTGTCCCCAGCAGAGAGCAGCATAGCTCTGATATTTACAGAAGCTTCCAGACAACATCCTGACTGCGCACATCTGTCAGTTAAATACACACAGATGTAAACAGTAAATCTTTTAGCACTGAGAGCGAACATTACAACTGGAATATTTCATGTGACAGTATCTTAGATCTGTTTGAAGCATGTGAATCTAAAGCCATGTGCCATATGCAAAATTTAGAGAAAAATGGTCTCTTCTAGGACACCTCCGTTTAGCTGACTTTGGATTGTCCCGTCGTCTGGAGAGAGGAGGAAGGGCCTTTACGATTTGTGGAACCATCCAATATATGGGTGAGAAAAGCATCCCTCCCTACCCTCCTCTGTAACTAATCCCTTCACAGATGCAAATTCATGGTATTAATACACTAACATGTGAGCATTTTTTAATTCTGTAATAACATTATGAATGCTAAAATAGTACAATGTGTGTTGAGTTTGCTCTGTCTGCTCTGCAGCCCCAGAGGTGCTGAGTGGTGGACCCTACAACCATGCAGCTGATTGGTGGTCGCTGGGAATTCTGCTTTTCTCATTGGTTACTGGGAAGGTGAGTTGTTGTTGCCAGTAGGCACGCTGCTAGATATAGACATTACCCACAATTACTATTTCAGTGACATAGCAGAACTTGAATTTGACTGGAAGAAGAAGGTGTTGATGTGTTTTTCTAAATTAATAAAAAAAAAATGAAAGACTTGTAAGAATGAAAGAATTGTATTTTTACTTATCTGTCTGTCTTCAGTTCCCCGTGCCTCCAGAACCAGACCACTGCAGTATGCTGAGAAAAGTGAGGAGTTTCCCCTATGAAATGCCCCTCAGCTTCAGCCCCCCACTGTCCTTACTAATAACCGAGGTACATCCACAAACTATAATCAGATTAGTTCGACATCTTATATGTATGAGTATTTATTTTCACTAATTTAATATTTCTCCTTCCAGCTTTTATGCAAGACTCCCTGCCGCCGTTTAAAGACCCTTGATCGTTTCAAACGACAGACCTTCTTCCATGGCACAACGTTCGACCTCACCCTGCTGCAGCGCCAGCCTGTGGAGGTAACTGATGAACCTCTGGATGTGATGTCTATGAGGATGATCAGTCATCCAGGTGTATAGCGCATACAATATGTGCTAAAATGAAGGCAACTCCAGTTCTAACTTACTGGCGGAAGTCCCAGACATATAACCTCTTGTTGGGTCATTAGGAATCATTGAGGTCACATGTAAGTCATTAAGGTGACGGTAACGAGGTCTGGGTGGGTCAACAACATACATGTGACCTCAATCTCATTTACGGACCTCACAAAGAGTTGCCCTTGTTATAGCCTGAATAAAGTCAGTTTGGTTGTTTCCTTGTTCAACTGTGTCTCAGATTGCTGAAGAAATGTTAAAGTGAAGCGTCTTATCCTCATTTTCACCTTCCAGGTGATTCTGCAGCTGAGAGAGAGACCAGATCGAGCTGCCAAAGCTCGACGAGGCCTCACTTTGTCTCTTCAGCCCCTCAAAGGCTTCGACTACGACTCTCTCCTCAGCCCTCCCGCCACACCAGACACGCAGCTGGATCATGAAGTACAAACGCACACAGCTGCACCGCTGCCGGGTCCGGCGTTCCCCCTGCAGCCTCCTCAGGAAAAAGGTCCACGCAGAGAGGTGTTTGTGTGACGGACTTTGAGTTTACATTGTGGTTACTAACACACTAAAGTTAAAAGCCTACATTGCACGCACTTCTGCACAATTTTTACACGCAGGCGTGCTTCGCCTTTGTAAAATGTCTTACTGAGTATGAGAAAAGAAACAGATGATGAATTATTTAGATATAAAGTTTAGAAAGAAATCATCCATTTGAGTGAAAAGCACAATTTCCCTACATGTATTAGTGACTTTTATACTTTTTTTTGTGATGTTCTGAACACATTTTTCTCTTTTACTTGTTTGCCTTTCTCCACTGCGCACCTTTGTGTTTTGTTGAGCACCCCATTTGCTCAACATTGTGCAAGAAAGATTGTGCTTTTGTCCCTTTATTTCTAGTGTTCCAGTAACTGGTCATGACTGCCCTGTTAATGCACAATGTGCGAAGAAATTTACCCCATGTGGAAAAGTTAGTTAGTGTTAGTTGGTCACAGTATACTTTCTTTATCCTTTTTTAATTTACAACTTGTATCCAAGTAGAGATCTAACCAAACCCTTCAGCAGAATGTTTATTTTACATCAGAATGAGGCAGTTTAGATCGAAGAAACTCCTCATTGCCTCAGTGTTATCTTAATTTTAAAAACTATTTTGTGCTTTAGATAAAGCTGTGATACAACCTTCTCCAAACATGACCTCAGCAGACTAAACTCTGTAGCATCAGAACCATCTCTGTCGTGTTAAACTCGAGCATGCGTGGCAACATCAATTTCAGATGTGTTAGCCTTCACTGTCTCAATTCACATTTACAATTCGTGACTCAGGGGAGCACTTGCTGGTTTTCCCTTTCAGCCTTGATTTTGACTCCAAGATGGCGTCCGACTGTGCAGATCTGAGCTGAGACAACAGCGCTGTCTACCTTCAGTTGACATTTTAACAGATACAGGGCTTTTTCTGTCCTCCAAGGCTGTCATAAACCATCCCAGTATTTATTTTTATTTTTTTGTAAGTAAGTATAAGTAAGTATACCCTGATGTGTACCCAGAATGCCTCACATGTGTGATCCTGAGCTTGCTTCTTTTTTCTTTTGTCACAAAATGCTCATGTACATATGTTCCTCTTTATAAAGTTTATATGAATATTTTGGATGCTATTTGATGTTTTCTGTTACGTTGTATTTTTGTAATTACCTTGTAGCACAGATGGAATATTAAACTCTTACTCTGGTTTGCTCTGCTGGCTTCTTTTGTTTGTGCACGATGGCTTGAGGAAAGAGAGACAGGGAACTTAGTTGATTTTCTTTTTATCAGTCAGTGAACCAAAAACTACCATTGCTTCACGTTTCCTATTTGCTGTGCGATATTGTCTTTTGAGAAACATACCATGCCAGTGGATGAAGAAATCCCAGCTATGGACAGTTGCTTAAGTGTGTGTGTTTGAGGTACTTTATTTGAGAGTGTACATTTCAAGATAAACAGGGACATATTTTAATTTTGCATTCACCAAACTTATTTTGCTAGCAGAGTTACTGGGTACATAATATCACTACTTACTTGATTATAAAAATGTTAAAATGAATAATGTTTCTTGAGCATTTTCACAGTATATTATGGTAATGCAACTCTTACACTCATATAAAAGATATCAGTACATATTCAATGCAATATCTTGTGCAAGAAGTTTACTATATGTATAGCAGTTATATTATAGAAGTTCACATATTTGGTTTATAATGTTTAATATAATTTTAAATATAGTTGAGAAACAGGAAGTATAAGATCTATCGCATTTCATACTTATTTTTATCAAGTTATTTGTTCCAAGCGACACAGAATCCACAGTTCACATCCATGTATATTTATATTCATCACATAGTTTTTAGTAAAAATAAATGTCCTTCACATTAATAAATCGAACTCAAGCGTTTCCATAAATCACATCATCCACCTACCATCTCCTTGTACCATAACTCTTATATGATCTTTCCATTACCAGAATAACCCTAAAAACACATGTTGCCTTTGGGAAGTGGAAAAGATGCAGAATCATGCTGCGTTGTTGCTCCGAGGCGTGATGCTAGACTGCGCATGCGTGTTATCGACGGAGCGTCACCGCCTCATCACATGACGCAGGGGCGTTCGCTCCGCCCCCTTCTCGAGGCTTTTGTAAAGGGTCACGTTGCGCTGCAGCAGTGAAACAGGAGACCGCTCCGCATCCTCCGCACACAGCTCAACCGCTTAGCTCTGACCGCACAGACATCCTCCAGCAGGTAAGAAACACCTCTCACCTGATAAATATTACACCCTCACACACTCATCCAGTGTTATTTGTCCCACAAATAATGACGGGTATCATAATACTGATTATGTAGATGTGATGATGGTGTACAAGCTAACTTCATCTTTCAAGCTAGTTGGCAAAAAAATAAATTAGATTAAAAAACTGCCGTTAGTACTTGTGTCTCTTACAAGATGGATTACTTACAGAAAATCCTTAAACTTCCACATTTTTTTTTAAAACGTCTCTTCAAAGTTGCGCATTTCAGCCCTTCGTGGAAACAGGAAGGGCGCAAAATGATGACCTTCAAGGATGGGAGTGGAGGACGAGAAGAGCCTGTTGCGTCGGCTTTAAGTTTGCATCGACGCACCCAGCGCTGTTATACGTGTTTTATTAGGGTACATTTTGGTTTATAAATGCGGATGGCAGCGTGGTGCGTGATGAGAGGAGCTGGTGATGTCGCTTCCTGTCAGGGTGTATCTGAGCCGAGGCACGTAGACCTCTGATGTGAGTGGAGGCGGGGCGGGATGAGGGCACGGTGTGTAGTATGTGTGTAGGGAAAAAGAGCTTGTACAGTCATTTTGTAAGCATTGCACATACTGTGACTCATATTTTTACTACTCGGTGTGCAGCTAAAATAACTTATTGATGGACTGATCGAGCATTAATCAACTGTAAGTCATTTTAAGACACAGATTAATTAGTTTCCTCTGTTAATCTGCTAAATTCGTGTATGATATCTCTTTAATTTTTGATCAGACTAAAATTTTAAAACATTGCGCAGTTTCAACGTGGCAGGTTGGGTTTTGACAAAATACGATGGCCACTTTCAGACCAGATTGAATGGGTTAAATGATATGAGTCCATAAGGAAAACTGACCATCACAGACTGATGGAGGCCAGTACGGCGTCTACACGTTGCTTCTTCACTTGTTGCTTGTTGAGCAAGAAACGAAATACAAACCCTTTATCAGTGAGAGTGCAGTTAATATTATTTTTTAATATGTTTCTTGCATCGGCAGACTGTAATTAGATGACATTTCTTGTTCCTTTAACCTTAATCCAAATTTTTACTTCTATAAAAGCCATGCCAACCCTAAACATATTCATATTGTCATCCTGATTGAAGATTTTAATTAAGAAAGATGGAGATTATAATCTGTGTTTCAGATGGAAATGTTGCTGTGGTGTAACATGCACATTTTCACAGTTGTCAACCTTTCTTTGACCTTGACCCTTGACATCTGCTAAAGGCTCCTGTATCATCACCCACTGCATGGGTAACAGTGCTCCTGCTAGCACTGCTGGATCAAGGCCTGAAGATACGTGCAGCCCAAGTACAGGGACGGGCACCAGTGGCAAGGCCAGCAGCCCGTCTGGTAACAACTTTTGACTAGCGCTGCCCCGCAAGAGCCATTTCACCTCCGTAAAGCTCATACAGCTTGCAAATGCACAGAAAATACGACGGCTGCTTAATCTCCTGTTGGTGATAATCATGATACAGCAACAAAAATGTATCCCGTCTTCTCTTCAAACGCTCCCATCTTCTCCCTACATGCTTATTATTACTATAATATAGCTATCAATAAATGTTACTACTGCAATTCCAGTCTGAGTTTACCCCCACCTGCCAGCAGCCTTATAAATACTAGGCAACATAGTATGCAAGCTTCAAATATAGTAGTACAGTGCTTGCAGCAATGCTTCAGAGAGAGAACAGCTACAGCTGCTATAGAAGTAGATACTGAACTGTATATATTTGTGATCTTTACCTGTATCATTGGCTCGTCCATTTTAATGAGGAATGTAGAACAAACAACATATTTAGATTTAATAACAGATTGGTAATTCCAGTGTTATTTAAGATACAGTGATAAGACTTGCATGTCGTCTCAAAGTTTGAAGTGGCTCTGCGTGACGCAACAGGGAGTCAGCTGTTGCATCTTGATGTCGCAGTGCAGAAGTGGAGTTTGCCTCTCGTTGAGGCAGACCACGAGCAACAGGCTGGAGTGAAAAACCACAGACAGACACGATGGAGAGAATACTGAGATGACTTCATAATCATCTCTATCTGATGTTTCTAGAAATTCTCAGCTCTAGTTAGCTGCTGGATAGGGTATTCGATCAGTGTGGCGACACCGACCATCGACATCTTTCCGGCGCCAGACTCCACATAGCTCCCAGATAAAACAAAAAATGGCCAAAGAGGTTGAGCATGAGTGAAACTGAGGCAAGAGGATGACGCCTAGACAGACAGCTGTCAGGAATATGCAAAGCGTTGAGCGTCAATTTAAACTTATGAGTTATATGCAATACAAATGAAAATAGCTGTTTTTGTACCAGGTTTTAAAGTGGAGGTCTGTGAGGACTGACACACTATTAGAGCCAAGTCGACATTTGATGAGCTGCAGTTTTTTTGACTCAGCGTTGGCTTCATTTTTATTTTATTTTTACCCCAGATATTTGACCTTACTGCTGTTGATGATGAATGATGAATTATTATTTTACAGGTTATGCTAACTACTGTGGAGGTCAATAAATCAACAGATAACATATCAATCCGCTACAATTATTATAGGATGTATTATAGTGTCTTTAAATACATCATCTTAAGCACTATTTGAATATTTAAAGAGCATAATATTAATTAACAGGCTTACGGGAAATTGCTTAGATGAGGCATCTTATTAAATGGACAACTGATGAATTGAGAGTTAAACAGTTGCCTCACTCATTTAACGTGACGTTTGCTGCGTGGTGTAGCACCACTACTTGATCTTATTAAAGTAAAAACAGTCCTGTTTGCTATGTTCTGGTTTCTGCTAACACATTAAACTCAGTGTGTTAGATGGTCTTATTTGAGTTTGACACATCCGTTGTGCTAAGGCCTGCAGCACAAGATAATTGTTGAGTTTGTGGAACAACCTAAAGCTCCCTTGTGTTGTTTTTAGTTTCCTTATATCCCCCTGAGGCTGGAGTGCATTCCCTGCAAACATAGAAGGAGCAGACACAAAAATAGAAGATACCAATGTCAGTCTCCACCAAACTTACTGTATGAGCTTTGGTAGTCATTATGTATAGTTATTATGACATTCACACACTCACACACTTGTTTTCTGTCGCATTTACAATCATAAACACATGCTGAGCACACTATTTGTGACAGTCACCACAGGGTGCAGTTTACTGGAGGAACTTCCCACTTTGATTTGTGTGCAACTGTAGATTTGGAGAAAAAGGAACTAAATCCTATGAAACCACTGGGTAGACCAAAGAGACTATCTAACATATCATGTTTGCTGTGAGAAACGTTAAATAGCATCCATTAGAGGGGTCCTTCCAGCAACAGCTGTTGGGAAAACAGATGTGGCCTCATGCAGCAACCAGGCCTTGGTCGCAGAGTGTCATGGCTACTGTGTGAAGACAGAGACAAGGTCAAATCTGAAATGGTGGATTGACACTGTTTGAGCGATGAATATTGGTGCAAAAAAACAGCTGTACCTGCCCTGATCACATGTCAGAGGCACTATACACTGTAGGGCATTGTCCTTCATGGCCTTCTTTCTATCAGGCAATATAAATATATGTAATCTAAAACCTTCCCATGCCTCATTGTGTTCTTGAGCTCCATTTTGTGTTGGACAGTTAAAAAAAAATAGTTGGTAACTTTCCATTGCGTTGCGTGCTAATCATTGCATAAAGCAGAGATTTCACACTGCACATTATTTTGCAATACTTTCTCACCGGGAAACAGCGAGCGGCAAAAGTCTGTGAAAGTGTATTGTTGAAGCACACTGGTGCTTCACAAAAGACAGCAGGCATTTGCTGAGCATGATTTTTGGCTGGCAAACCGCGGAGCATGCCTCTGCCCTTGGGTTGGCCTTAATCAAGAGTAAATAGTTCCTTTTATTCCCTGGAGAAATCTGTATGCAGTTTATACTCCTGGTTCACTGGCTCACCTCAGGGGAGACATTATATCCCGCCGGTCTGGTTTCTTTGATTTTACCTGCATGTAAAATCTGTGTATCAGCAGCAGGCCGTGCTTGACGTTTGTGTTTATGGTTACCACACACAGTTTTCATTCAGAGGCCCGTGTGCGCTCTAAAGGTTGTTAGCGAATAGCTTTAAGCTGAGGATTAACAGAGGATACAGGGAACGCCAGGCAGTGTCCTACCACAGCAGGTCAACCTCCCTGGAGACTTCAGTGGTTTATTGTTGAGCTGTGCTACAGCTTTCTATTAATATGTTTTACATTGTGCTCTTTAAAATTCAAATCTGGCTCCAGCTCCTTTTTCTATTTAGTGCAACGTTCCCCTGAATGCAGCTGACTGGAGCTAGCCCCGCAGGCTAACCCTGTAGCTTCCACTCATCGAACTGATTCATCTATAGCAGATCCATTGTTGGGGCACACACCAGTGTACTTGTGATGTTGTTAAAACAGCTATAATCTGTGTCGCTGTGTGCAGGGAGCGGCTCTGCAGTCGGTTCAGTCGTCCAGAAGGACAAGTCACATCCTGTTCCCTGGCACGCTCAGCATTAGTGGGAGTGATGTGTTTTATGGACGTGTGAGAGTGCCTGCATGCGTTCATCTTGCATCCATCGATTAGATATAACAAATAGGAGCACTAAGTTAGATGGGGTGATAGAATAGTAGAAACAACTCATGAATTAATACAGGCCAGAAAATAAAAGACGTGTATACGTGTGATTCACAAAGAGACATATAATGACATTAGAGGAAAACGGGAGCGTTGCTGAGGAGAGGGAAACGAGCCGTGCTGCATCCAGTCTTGCAGCTATAATGAGGCCTGGCAGGAGAGTCTATAGGAGAGTTATGTAACGCCCCTTCTCTGTCTTCTGTGGTTCAGATGGGGAGGGGAGGGCTTATGTAACTGCTTACTTACGGCAGAGTGAGGAAGAGTACGGGGAACGGAATAATCTGGTTTGAAGCCCGTGTGTGCATGTTTGCACGTCGTGACTGCACGGCTGCTGCCACCAAAAGGTTTTTATATGACTCAGGCCAGACAGCACTCTTACTTGGAGTTTCAACAGTCATGTACAAACCCCACGTGGCATGAAAGTCAATTCATTCCCACAAACAGTCATGCAGCTATCTGCTCATTTCTTCCAGGAAGCAGGAAGTTGAGTCGCACGCTCGCAGTCTCTAGTTTTATCACGTCACACACGTTTCCGCAGACAGTGTGAAGCTCGGTGCCACCTTGCTGGAGTTTTATTTCTTCCATTCGTCCTTGTGCCCTCTCTGAGAAGAGCTTTGTGCTTAAAGCAAGGTAGCGCCGTTAGAGGGATATTAATTGCGGCCAATTCTGGGCAGTCGTCCAAATTCGACACACACTGAAAGAATTCCTCTTTCTCTCTCTTTCTTTCAGCCGCCATGACTCACCAGTATCCCGCACTGACTCCTGAGCAGAAGAAGGAGCTGCAGGACATCGCTCTTAGGATAGTCGCTCCAGGAAAAGGCATCCTCGCAGCCGATGAATCCACCGGTATGTGTGTCGACTGGACTTTATTAACCCAGCAGTGTTACACCGCTAAGGTCACGCATAACATCACAAATCAAGTGAGGCTGTTCATATATTGTTTTTAGATATTTATTTATATTAAATACTTTCAAACTACAAATAATTGGACATAAAATCTTGTAAAACCAGGCTGTGGTCTACTCAGAGGGAGTTTAGAGGAAGAACAATAGACAAACGACAGAAGCTGATAAGAACATAGATAATGCTCAAGGAAATGTCACAGTTCAGTGAAAGTGATACAAATGAGGTGTCCTCTCAGAGACGACTATCACTGGATGAACTGGATAGATGTATTTCACAAAGTGTTACACGATGGGCACAAACACCTGCCCTGCTGTCCTTGACATGATGCTGGTTCAATAATGCATGAATATTGTGAAAAATTACCACAATGTCTTCTGGTATCTTGTTTTATATTATATCCAATGATATAATATATATAAAAAGCAAATTAGCAATCTCCCTCTAGTGAAACTGCAACCAGAAACTTAATAATGAATCTAATTGTGGTCTTCAGGGAGCATGGCGAAACGTTTGAACCCCATCGGGGTTGAGAACACAGAGGAGAACAGGCGCCGCTACCGCCAGCTGCTCTTCACAGCCGACCAGCGCATCGACAGCTGTATCGGAGGGGTCATCTTCTTCCATGAAACCCTCTACCAGAACACAGACGATGGCACCCCCTTCGCCAAGCTCATCAAAGATCGCGGCATTGTTGTTGGCATCAAGGTTGGCATAAGTCACTTTCTGACAGACACTTTCTACTTGTGTTTTATCTCTTGCAGCTACTGGCGTCTATCGGCTTTGTTTGTTTACATGAGTTGTCTTCCTCAGTCCTAGCTTAGTCTAGAAACCGCAGCCTTTTTTGGGTTTGTCTCTGCATGCCCCCACAGCTACAGCGTTGATATTATACTGCAGCCAAGAATTTCCGTTTTGCACACAAAAAACACTCATGATTGGTTTGGCGGGTCAAACTAGGAAGACTCGTAGTCTGTGTATGAAACCACAGCTTCCCTGTCAGCATGTTTAGACATACACAGACCAACCCATAACAGCTGATCAGGCTGTGAGGACAAACTGGGCCAAAGAGCTTTCAGGTCTCGTGTTCAGAAATATCAACTTCAGTAAAAGAGATTTCATGTCAGAAATGTTGTTTTTCTTCCTTGTACAGGTAGACAAAGGTGTTGTGCCCCTCGCTGGAACAAACGGAGAGACCACCACCCAAGGTAGGAAGCAAGAGGAACACACAAAACCTCTCATAACGTAAACTAAAGCCCTGCTGTATTTCTGATGGACGGTTATGTGTCGGAGCGTAGGTCTGGATGGGCTGTCTGAGCGCTGCGCCCAGTACAAGAAGGACGGTGCAGACTTCGCCAAGTGGCGCTCCGTGTTGAAGATCAGCGAGACCACGCCGTCTGAGCTGGCCATCATGGAGAATGCTAATGTACTGGCACGATATGCTAGCATCTGCCAGCAGGTTGGTTTCTTTACTTACTTCTTCCACTACTGGGCACCATGGCAAACTAACGTGGTACAGCTACAAGAAGACAAGACTCAGAGTTTTACATTTGTACTTTGTCTCTTAGAACGGCATCGTTCCAATTGTGGAGCCTGAGATTCTTCCCGATGGAGATCACGACCTGAAGCGTTGCCAGTACGTGACTGAGAAGGTAAGAAGGAATGATTCAAGGATTCAAGGATTCAGTGATATGTTACCTGTTAGCAACAGTGCTCAACATGCTCTTTTGACTCATTTACATACCTCTCTTTTGCGCTGCTAGGTCCTAGCCGCCGTGTACAAGGCTCTGTCAGACCACCATGTGTACCTGGAGGGAACACTGCTGAAACCCAACATGGTCACAGCCGGACACTCCTGCCCCACCAAGTACAGCGGCGAGGAAATCGCCATGGCCACCGTCACTGCTCTGCGCCGCACCGTGCCCCCTGCAGTCCCAGGTCAGACACATAACAATAATAGTAATTTATCTGAACCCTTGTAGCGTCAATAATATGTTCTTATAATGTTTATAATGTTTATTTCACAAGTCTATTGTAAGTTAAAATGTATATCACAATATCAAAACTTAAGTAAGTTGATCATTCATTGAAAGTAAAACTTGGTTACTGACTATAAAACTGAAGATTACCTTAGCTTAACATGTAGCTAGCTAGTTAATTTATGGAAATGAAAACCGTCTGAATTAATGTGTGACTTATGCGAAATAATGCAGTACTTTCTTTAAATTTGAAAGATAAAAAAGATAAATGTATTGTAATGCAGTGCTTGTTGCATCATCCAGTATTAGAACACAAAGACTTGTATGAAATCAGGTTTGTGCTGCTTGGTAGTTTCTCAGTTTATTTATTTTTTCCTGTCAGGTGTTACATTCCTGTCTGGTGGCCAGTCTGAAGAAGAGGCCAGCGTGAACCTCAACGCCATGAACAACTGCCAGCTGGCCAGGCCCTGGGCCCTGACCTTCTCCTACGGCCGCGCCCTGCAGGCCTCTGCTCTCGGCGCCTGGAAAGGCGAGCTGAACAACGAGAAGGCCGCCACCGAGGAGTTCATCAAGCGTGCTCAGGTGAGACAAAGCATCTAGAGACATTTGATACCTCTAAAGAAAACAAGAAGGCAGCTTTCTCCTTTGTGCTGTGGTATTCATAAATTTTTTTTTCTTCTTCTTATGTCTTCTGCAGGCCAATGGGCTGGCTGCGCTCGGCAAGTACGAGTCTGCTGGAACTGGTGCCGCCGCAGGAAAGTCCCTCTACGTGGCTAATCACGCCTACTAAACATGAAACGACCACACACAACTGTGGCCTAGTCATAGTCTTATACTGTATCTGCTCTGCTATCCCCCCTCACTCCTCCATCAGTTACAGGCCTGCGCTGTCTGCTGTACTTTAGAGTTATCAGAGTTATATTAAAATTATTAGATATATGTATTTAAAAACATAATGTGAAACCACAATACTAAAGGGAACAGGCTTGGGTTTTATTTACTATTTGATCAATCAAAACGATTTTAAGACAATAATGACTGAATTGGATAATTGTTTTTATTCCTTGTCAGGCTGTTGTTAGGCTCAGAGATTGGAATTAAGCAAAACGTTAACGGTAGCTCAAGATAATCAGTCAGTATTCATTTCATGCCTCTTCTTATGTCTCCACATCAGGTGCTTTCTTCCTTTCTCCCCTCACATGACAAATCTCGAACCGCTCGCTCTCAGGCCAGATCAGCATGTGTGTGTCGGTGTTTCGCTTCTGTCAGAACACAATGTTAAAACGCTGTACTAACATCCGCGCCGACAGTGGGACCAGCTGATTATTAGTGGCATCGGTACATCCATTAATGGAAAGCAAAATGACCAACAGAGTAATAATGTTGACCTGAGAAGACATTTTGTGTAAAAGTGTGGAGTGCTCGTTGTACTTTCAGACAGCTGAAGCTCCGGCAGAGGTCAGTAGACACACTGTAGTGTAACAAACCACTACACACCCGGATTCCTCCGAATTTTTCCTACTAATCTTTCTGTTCTATTGCTTCTTATCTCCATTATTATGAACTAAACATCTTGTGTGTCTGTTCTCGGTATAACATTAGCTTTGAACTACATACGGTAATAATGTGTTCATTTGTGTGAAGGTGTCAATATTGTGTGATGCTTGTGTGTCACCCCCGCGCCCTCCTGATTCCCCCTGCGTGCCCCACGGAAAAAAGAGCTGAGTTTCTGTCGACCTACACATAAAACGGACCAACGTGTGGGGTTAGCAGCGGGGAAACAGTCACTGCTCTGTTGGGACTCTGTGATGTTTGTGATGTTAATATTGTTCTCGAAGCACTCGGTGTGTCAAATAGTGGAGAAAAATAAACTTTAAAAAAAACAATCGGAGATCTCTCTGTGTGATGTTCTGGCTATATTGTACTTTATTTGTATACAGATGTGCATTAACCTTATGACTATATAATACAGTGATGAAAGGCCAGTTATAGATAGTCAGATGATGAAAGTTTCCATTTTTCTGACAAAACTTTCTAATTAAGGTTTTGCATACATGATAACATGTCATATCATCCAATAATATTCAATGAATACTGTTTTTTTTTTTACATTTAAAGTACAGTTCATGGTCAGTATTTATGTACATACAGTAGATATGGGGGTGAAATTGACATGGCATCACGACATTATATTAATATGAAATGTCAGAATAATAATAATGGAGATTGTCTGTTTTCTGAAGTGCACCAGTCCATTCAAATGCAAAGCATTCTCGCAACATGATGCTGCCACCCCCATGCTATAAGGTTGTCATGGCGTTCTTTGGTTTGCAAGCTTCCCTCTTAATCCTCCAGCCATGTTGCTGTTTCATCAGTTACGTTGTTGTTTCATTAGATCAGAGGACATTTCTCCAAACAGTGCAGGATCTGGGTCCTCATGTGGTTTATAACAAGTTTGAAATGTACACAAAAAAAAACAAAAAATCAGTAGATAATATAGTTTAAGATATATTTCCATGCTTGCACAGACTCCCAAGTTTCCCAAGATTGTGTTCATTAGGACTTCAAGTGTGTGACACAGATTGTGCGTCTGATTTGTATATGTTAAGTGCAACCCGTGCAATCAAAATATAACAGTCAAATTTATACACAGCCTACAGTAGTAACAAGTAACCAAAGTATTGCAGAGGTGACTTAAAGGTTGTAGTGTCGTCTGTTTGACCGTAGGACAAGCAGGACAAAAGTAGGCAAAGGGTAAGAAAAGAAGAAAAAAACACCCTGTGTCCTTCCTCAATGACATGCTGTTGACTTGTCCTTGAGCAATGCCCTTAACTCGTGGGTGCTCCAGAGAAAATTGCTCTGTGTTGACAGGTCAGATTGAGGTTGCACCGGCCAACTTGACCTGTAACTTGTGATTTACTGTAATAACCAATACAGATGTTCAAGTTTGCACAGTCACATCTATTTTCTTATTATGAGAAATCCAAATTCCTGTATTTTATAAAGTGATTCTCATTCAGTGAACAAACTACTACCACTACTAGTGTAGTGAGTAATTGTCTGTACTGTAAGCAGTGGGTGAGGAGATATGTTGCTGGTGTGTGCGTGAAATATCTACAAAATATGCAAAAATAACAAGAATTGATCCGTTTATGAACGAAACCATTATAGATAAATGTGCACGCTGTATTTGTGCGTTTAATATTGTCACCGGGGCACGCCCAACCGACAGTAGCGACCACATACTGCGTAAAAAGATTCCTCCCTTTATGTCAGACAGACTTGGAGTCTTATATCTTTCTCTGTCAACGTTTCCTTCCATTTCATGCCCTTGAAGCTTTCAATTTGGTGAATCACGACAGCGTTTTAATTAATCGCCACACATCACCGGATTTGATTTTTTCAGTCATGTGACTTGTGACGGAGCGTATTGTACGAACGAGCGCACCCTTTTACCTCTGACAGAAATGGCTACTACGGAAGTGGGTGAGTTGATTCATAACTGAATATTGTTTCAGCTATTTCCCTCGTTTTAAGGGCAGCACATATATCGGTTTAGGATAATATATAGTGTACATTAATTAGGTACAACAGGTGTAACGGGTGACCATAGCACGTAACGGCTGTTTTCTCCACACTATGACCCTCTGAAGCTAACAGCTAATAGCTAGCTAGCAGCAGTTGCAGTTGTGTTTCCTTGAAGACGCTGCACCTGCAATGTGTGCCTCATTGTTTTCGTTTTATTCAAAATGACAGTTCCCAAATTCCACAAACTGTTTTTAAAGTCTCTAGCTTTATAACTAAAGCAGGGTTAGCAGCAATGTAGTGTTGTAAATGCAGCATCACACTCTTGTTATGAAATAAACAGACTACTTGCTGCAATCAGTGGGCCCCAATCACATTTTTAAGACAGCTGACGTTAAAGTAAATGATGTAAATGTTGGTACCAAACATTTGCTGCTTATCTTTGCCATTTATGACACTGGGTGATGGGTGTTGTCCATTGCTTTTCAGCTTAATCACTTTCTCTCCATCTCTCCTTGTGTGTCCCTCAGAGCGTAGGCGAGGTAAGCTTGCAGCTCTGTCCATAGCAGCGGTGGTCATCCTTGTGGGAGTCCCACTATGGTGGCGGACGACAGAAACGTACCGGGCCTGGTTGCCTGTCAGTCAGATACAAGAATTGGCTGACCTCCAGGTTAGTTTGTGACTCCATTAATTACACGTCTCCCATCTTGTGGTTAATTAATGTACCCTTTTTTTTAAACGAGTCCCCTCTCTCTTTAATTCATTTGTTTTCAGCTGCAGTTGAGTGCTGATGTAGAGGTCGTGTTTGCACGTGGCACGGTGACACCAGAACAGCAGAAGAAGGTGCCACTGACACAGACGCAGGATGAGGAGCACGCAGTAGATGGTGATTTGTTTGTGCTGTTTATGATCCTTTGGTGACAAAAGCGTGGGACGTCATTTTTGAATGTGGTTTGTTTTCAGAGAACACATCTTTGAGGTACAGGTACGAGACGAGGTACCGCACTGCTACAGTCATGGAGGAGGATGCGCTGAACAAGCCCACTGCTGCAGGTCAGCTGCCTGTCAGAGCTTGGCTTTCATCACTTTGTGACATTTTATTATCTCAGTGAAACAACATGTAGTAACTTCGCTTCCTCCTCTTATTCTGTAGAAGCAGATCTGTCTCTGCACACACTCAGTGAGAGTCCATGTGGTTCTCTGGTTGTCTATGTGATCCCAGAGTCGTCTTCACTGCTGCCTGAGGTTACAATTTTTTTTCTATTTTTAATTTTTTATCTTTTTTTTTTTAATTAAGTAGGTGTTTCTGTTATACTTTGCGTAACTATGAACAGTAAGTAGATTACTGACTTGAACTTTCTTGCCTTTAAGGATGTAAACGTGTATATTGGTCAGCGACGGACAGCCCTGCTGCGTATTGGTGCACCGATGAGAGTGGGCAAGACACTAGAGCAATTGCTGGCTCACCTGGAGCCTCGGCTCAAGCAGGTGCTGCAGGTGATGTCTTTTAGCCACACAGATATCACTGCTGCCCTCAGTGACAGAGTCCGTTTCACTCCTGGCAACAAAGAGAGCATCGCTGACAGCATGAGAGCCTTCAAATCCAGCCCAGGTTGGTTTTTGTGACAGCCGTAAAGTAGAAGAGCTTATTTTCTGGTTCAGTTTGCATGTGCTCATTCTCATCCTTCCTTCAGGCTATGAGATAACATTCAGTCTGTTGAACCCGGATCCAAAGTCACACCGGCTACACTGGGACATAGAAGGTGCCGTTCAGACTTATATTCAACCGCTGCTTACAAAACTGTCCCCTGTGGCCAACTTTAGCATCGACTCTCAGGTACAGAGTGCGCATGTTTGTTCATCACCATGAAAACATTCTCAGCTACTGTTTGTTAATAAACACGTTCTTTTTGCAGACTTTATACTACGCCATGCTTGGTGTGAACCCCCGCTTTGACAGCAGCCGCAGTGCCTACACACTCAACGCTGACAGCCTTGCACACGTCATCAACCCGGTGGAGGCTAGACTTGGTAACAGAGTTTTTCCAGCTTTTGCCAAAAGAAGGAGGGTTATGTAGTTTCTTCTTATGTATTTACATTCAGCTTTCCCCCCCCCCTGCATATCAGGCTCTAATGCTGCGTCCTCCAACCCAGTGTTGAATTTCCTTCTTTACGTCCCGGACGCCCACCACTCACCCCTTTACATCCATGACCGTAAGAAACAGGAAGTGCCTTCTAATGCATTTCATTCTCCACGGTGGGGTGGAATTATGGTAAGATAATCTAAAGGCAACACAGGTGATACTAATGTAAATACAACTTAATACAAGTCAATATGTTATATTTTAATAATACCTACACTGCATTTTACACTCTTGATTTGTTTCGTTGTGTTTCTTGTCCCTTTAGGTTTATAATGTTAATGGTTTCTATGGATCAGAGTCCGAGTTTCCTGTCGACATCAACATAAACATGGCAAAAGTCATGGGCGTCTTCCTCGCACAACTTCGGTAAGTGTTAGCCTACTGACTGACAGCTATTTTGCTTTGAGTAGATGCTGGGTAACTTTACTTTAATATTTCTTTTCAGACTGTTGCTGGGTGTGCAATCTTCAGCCCCTCCTGCTGGCTTCCGTGTGGCGCAGTGTGGCAGTACAGGACTGGCTGACTGGGAGCTGGACCGCCTCATGTGGAGTCGTAGCGTAGAAAATATTGCAACAGCAACCACCACCATCACCTCTCTGGCCCAGTTGCTAGACCAGATAGGCAACATTGTTATCAATGACAACATTGCAGAACAGGTAAAATGCATGTGGACCTGCATTTGCTTCGGTCTTCCTCCTAACCGTGCACATGCACATGTGGTTTATGTGCTAATGTGAACATTTTATCAGCCTCATTAAGTCTAACCATTATTGTGCATTTTAATTGTGTCTAAATACGTTTTATCTAACCTGCGATTCTTTTTGCCTCCGTTGTCTCTCAGGTGTCCAGTGCTGTCTCATCTCTGCAGCTAGCCGTGGCTGAGCTGGAGGCCGGGAATCTCGGCTTTGCTCTGCAGTACAGTAAAGAGGCCATCTTGGCATCAGAGAAAGCCTTCTTTGACCCTTCACTCCTCCACCTCCTTTACTTTCCTGACGACCAGAAGTTCGCTATCTACATACCACTCTTCCTGCCAATGTGTGTGCCCATTCTGCTGTCACTGCTCAAAATAGTGTCAGAGGCAAGACAGAGGCGCAGAGAAAAGCAAGCCAAAAAGGACTGAAAAACAAAGGAAGTGGTGTTTTACATTCAAGATCAAAAGCAGGCATGAAGAAAAGTCAATTTGTAGCATTGAAGCCTGGATACATTATGTATATATGTTTTTTTTTTTTTTTTGGGGGGGGGGGCGGGGGGTCTGTTTTAAGATTTTAATGAGTGGCTGCTGGTCACTGTCAAACACTGTACTGAAAGCTTGAATTCTTGTTAATGTGTACAAGTTTTATATTTGAACTTCACTTTCTTTTAAGTTATGAAGAAATAAAGACCAAATGCAAAACTCCTTTTTGTAAATAATAGGCAGACAAAATAATATCACCAGGATTAACTCAACTGCACTTCAAGGCAGTCTGCTGTTTTTATCGGCATTGCTCGGCTCAGCTTAATCACAAGTCTAAACTAAACATTAATTATGTTTTCTTTTAATGGTTTTGTAGATAGATAGATGGATAGATTGATACTTTATTAATCCCAGGGGAAATTCAGTATACAGGAGAGCATCTACATGACACAATTATAATACTTCCTCATGTCTATTTGTGTGAGATTGTTTTTTTCAGCTGCTATACATTGCTGCTGCTATATCAAGGCAGTGCAGTTGCTGTAGGGTGTAGCGTGACTCTCCAGTAGGTGGCGGTATGTGTCCCTTTAAATATAGTTGTAATTTATCGGCACCACCGAAGAAGAATGGGTTGTTAATTGCGGTTGCCGCTCACAACTTTTAGCTGCTGCTTATTTTTCAGATTTGGCGCCCACCTCGAAGGGTTTCAACTTCACGTTAAGCTGTAGCTGCAACGTATTAATTAACGTTCAGTTCTTATATTCTCTTTGTTACCTGGGCGCAATTTTACACATTTTTTTCTGCAGGAGGAGACCTGCTAACTAGCTTGCTAATTCCTATCACCGCTAAGTTAGCTAGCTTTGCGCCATCATGTCCGGCGGAGGTATTGTTCGAGGACCAGCGGGAAGCAACGACTGTCGCATATATGTGGGCAATCTACCGCCAGATATCCGTTCAAAAGACGTCGAAGACTTATTTTACAAATACGGGTCAATTCGTGACATTGATCTGAAGAACCGAAGAGGAGGACCGCCTTTTGCCTTCGTGCAATTCGAGGACCCGAGGTGAGCTGCAGTGCCTCGCCACGTCCTAGCGCCATCTCCACAGTTAGCTAGCTACACACATACATGCTTTCACTTCACACAGATGTATAAATTGGCGCCTGCAGTCGGTTTGTAGTTTAATTATACTCGGAAGTATTTATTTATTTAAAGCCAATCATTCGTTTGATGTCTGTAGCATTCGGTGCACGGTGCAGTATATTCTGCTTTTAGTGAGAGATGCCGCCGTTGTCGAGGCCTGGTGTAGAGTAGACAACATTAGTTGGGTTGTGCCCAATTAAATAAATAATCCGATGCACACTTACTCGTCAAAACATTAGCTGCGCCAGTGAAAACGAATGCATTCTAATATGACATAACTTATAACAATAGAAACACGTGTTGGTACAATAGAATACAATTCAGTAGTACTACAAACGGCCTCCAAAACGAAACCACGCTTTATATGTGTGTGTGTGTGTGTGTGTGTTTTTTTTTTTTTTTTTTTTTATAATTATAATACAAAGGCTGAATACCGTAACCTTCATGGAGCTAAGATTTAGTGCAGGAGACCTATATTAGAATGCATTCATTGTAACTATTTTACCTCATGAACTGGTGAGTGGTGGTGTTCTGGTGGGAAATAAACCCACTGCAAGTGAGTTCAAAGTAAATCAAGCAAATCACAGTTGAAAAGTTTGTCTTAAAATTGAATTACTTAAAATTAAACTTAAAATGTCCAACATTTTCTTGTCCCAGCTTCTCAAATTTGCAAATTTCCATTGTCTTAGATTCTGTTAAACTGATATTGTTGTGCACGTAATGCATAATGTTAAAAAAAAATACTTTTTGTATTTTCTAATGCAGTTTCTCCACCATTATGCATTACATGCAGCCTTTTTTAATTATTTTATTGGCTTTATTTAATAAAGATGATGCATGGTAACATTTCTTGACTCATTCCCTAAAACGTTTTTGGTGAGACGTGATTTTTCCCTCATACTACGAATAGTAATGGACCACAAATTCTTGCTCACCAGGGCATATACAACTCGTATATTTTAAATTATAATAAAAACATGCATGTTACTCAGGGTCAGCCATTTGTGGCCAAATCAAACAAATCTACTGAACTGATACTTGGATTTATTGACTAGTTTATGATTATTACCCGTTGAATTTCACAGGGATGCTGAGGATGCTGTTTATGGACGCGATGGTTATGACTACGATGGCTACCGGCTGCGTGTCGAGTTTCCTAGGAGTGGAAGGGGAGGAGGAGGAGGAGGAGGAGGCGGCGGCGGTGGTGGTGGTGGTGGTGGTGGTGGTGGGGGAGGAGGTGGAGGAATGGGACCCCCAAGGGGGAGGTACGGCCCCCCTTCACGCCGCTCAGAAAACAGGGTTGTTGTGTCAGGTAGGTACCTTGTTTCTCTTAGCAGTTTTTCTAAATACATATTTGAATGTTTGAATCTCATGCCACCTTTCTTTTATTTTCCTCCTCAGGTCTTCCACCCAGTGGCAGCTGGCAGGACCTGAAGGATCACATGCGAGAGGCAGGTGATGTATGTTATGCGGATGTGTTCCGTGATGGCACCGGAGTGGTGGAGTTTGTACGCAAAGAAGACATGACCTACGCTGTCCGTAAACTGGATAACACCAAGTTTCGTTCTCATGAGGTACGTAAAGGATGGTTAGGCTGAAATGAAGAAAACAAGGAGTGACTGTGAATATGACTAGGCAGTAAGTGAAGTCTGATGTAAATGCATACTTTGTTGTTGATCATTACCTGGACTGGACCACATTTCCACAAACAAAGCAGTCATGCACATAGGGTGACCTCTTACTCCAAAGCAGGGGTTTGTGTAAATTCCAGTTCTGTTAATGGATGCCCCTAAATCCTACGTGCTGGTTGTTTTATGGTGTTCAAATGGCTAATTTAAAATTCAAAGAGAGCACTGATGTGTCTTGCAAAACTCTTGAAGTGGACTCTGCATCAGTGTCGTACAGCAGTTTTAATACGGTAATGAAGGGTTAGTCACGTGTATGCATGTTTGTGTCCAGGGAGAGACGGCCTACATTCGTGTGAAGACGGACGGCCCTCGCAGCCCCAGCTACGGTCGCTCTCGCTCTCGTAGCCGCAGTCGAAGCCGAAGCAGAAGCAAGAGCGGTTCTCGCAGCTACTCTCCACGCCGCGGCAGAGGCTCCCCGCGTTACTCTCCCCGGCGTTCCCGCTCCCGCTCTCGCACCTAGATTTACTAAACTAAAGCATTGATGTACCTCAGAGCCGGAGAGAAAATGTTCAGTTAACAAATCCTGTATACTCACCAAGGATCATCCACGTGTCACCTGTGTACACTGTCAGGTCATGTGTTCCCTTTCCACCTACTTTCTGTTGCAGTTTTATTTTTTTATTTTATTTTTTTCCTGATACCCGCAGACCAGATGAATGTGGTTTGTCTACATGACCCAGTTTAAGTCCATCTTTCCCTTTTCCTCTTCTCACAAACCTTCTGTTTCTGCTATCCACCTTTCTCTCGTCTCTGTACTTCTCCTGAATGTCCCAGTTGACTGCTTTATATTTTTCGTTTCATTTGCAAATAGTTTTACTTCTTTTAAACATATACTACTGTCCTTTGACCTTCTTGTGTGTCTCTCTGTAGAGTTCAGAGGAACAAGATAGGATGGGAACAGAGGAAACAGTTCAAATTAGGATAAACAGGAGGAGGAGGAGTCAAATATGGCACCAATGGTATGATGGCTGTGCCTTGTTAACTGTGAAATCTGCATTATAAGGCGTTTTTTTCTCTCTCCTTTTTTTTTTTTTTTTTACACTTTATAATAGAGTGACGCTATTAAATGTTTCAAGTTCTCTATGCCGTATTTGGAGACCCAAAGCTTGCTTTTTCTCATCTGTAACTATAGATGATGTCCCTTACTTTGGTAGCTGCATTAATATAAATTTCTTGGCGTATTTTCTGAAGGTGTGATTCTAACTCGCCTCCTTCTCTTTGGTTTGCTGGTATTCTGAAGGTTTGGACTGGGCTCATTGTCTCCCCATACCGGAGCCGGATCAGGATTCAGGATCAGATCAGGATTTAGGATTAGGCTTCAGGATGGAGACATGGAGCACGACCCCCGGCCCTGTCCACATAACCCCCGTGAAACCGGAAAAAAAAAACATTCTAGCAAGATATTCAAATTGGCTTTCGAATTATCCAAATATTTTTTTCCCCCAATTTTGTGTGGGACAGAAGACAGACAGGATTACTGATGGCACAGTGATGATTGATTATTTTTCAAATTTTTGTAATAAAAAGAAGAGCAGAGATCGGATGAAATCCAGGAGGAGGGCTGGGAGGTACAGGATGGATCCACACGCATAAGGAGAGTGGTAAATAGTGGGCAAAGGGAGGAGGGAGGGCAGAGGGTGGTCTGGGAGGCAACACGGGAATGCCACCGTTAAGTGGTTTGTATCTCTTTTCTTAGGTTAGTCTTTTCCAAAGGTGGCTGGTTTTCTTAAGTATAATCTCCAGTATTTCAAAGCTTTATTCTCTTTTAATAAAATGTTCAGTAACATTAAAGTGAGTTCTGTTTTTCTTTTCCTGTATTCATCATCAAACGGTGGCTTTTAAACATACGCCTGTATACATGCAGTTATGTGTTAGTGCTAGCTGTTTAAATCCACACAGTGCTATCATTTCTATGTTTTGTGCACAATCGGGACAGGGATACCAATCAATAGTTTGAAGCCGCGTGAAAACAATGTAGAAGGGGGATTCCAGATGACTACTGTTTAGCATATTTTACAATAACAATTCCTTTAAACCAGTGAAGACCATAGAGTGCATCAACAATAGCCCCTCTAAGGACCCTCGTCTATCTACCCCAAGACAGATCTTGCACTATGAACTGGGGGTTTAACATCTTTGAATGCCTACCTCACTCAATCCCAGTCTCTCCATTTGTGTTTTCCTGAATCTTCTCATTGATGCGTCGCCTGTGTTTACGCATTAAGTCATTACATGCAGAGTTTGAATTACAGACAAGGCACTATGATAAACCATGGACCATATTATTTGTACTCATCTGTGAGAAAGGGCCAGCACAGTGGTGTGCAGCATAGCAATGGCATTTCTGGGACCTTTCTGCGTGCTCTCCCTGTGTTAATGTGGGTTTTCTCCATTTATGTCAATTGGTGATTCAAAATTGCCTGTAGGTGTTACTTTGAATGGTTGTCTGTCTCTGTGTTAGTCCTGCGATAGACTTGCAACCCGTCCAGGGATTCCCCCATGTGGGATAGGATCACAACCCTCCAGACCCATGTGGTTACAGAAAATGAGCATCTGGTGTGATTCCCCTTGTGCAGCAATAAAAGCAACACAGTGTTTCCAGTAAATGCTGATCTGTCGTCTACAGCAACTGGGAGGAATTTTAGTCCGTTCCTCGGTACAGAACCTGAATCCTGAAATGGTGGCGGGTTTCCTCAATTAGCAGTTTGCTTCAGGTCTTTAGCATTTCTATTGGATTAAGGGCAAGACTGACTTCGCTATTCCAAAAACGTAATTTTGTTCTTTAACCACTGTTCTGGTGATCATACTGCATGATCACTTTTTCTTAAGACTTAGGAGAAAAGTCCAGATACTTTCTTTCAGAATTGGTTGGTATACTTCAGAAGGACATGACCACCGCCTTATTCCACAATAGGGATGAGTTTCTATTTCATGAATTCTCTGATTTTAATTAAACTTTGGTCTCATCTATCCACAAAACATTTTTCCCGTATGTCTGTGAAGGTTCTCAGTCAACCAGGTCTTGGTATATCCAAAAAAATGTTCAAAAAAAGCAACTGGACAGTTTTTTTGAGAAGACATTTCATCACTCATCATTAGCTTCTTCAGTTCTGAACTCTACAGTCCAGTTGCCTTTTTTTGAACCTCTTTTGGATATTTTCCCAGTAGTCTTCTTCTCCACATAATGTTTAGCAAACTGCAGAAATGTTCTTTTTTGGAGAGCAGCAGCTCTCTGCCATGCACATCATGGTTGTTCATTGTTCTAATGGTGGGTTCAGAAACATTAGACAATGTGAGAGAGGCCTTTAGTCGCTTACAAGCTACCCTGGATTCATTTGCGATGTCTCAGACAGTAATGCGTCTTGCTTTTGGAGCATTCTCTTTTGTCGTTTTAAATCTCCTCCATTTGTTCACCGGCTGTCTTGTTTATTTATTTGTTCATCCTAAACTCTGAAGAGATGGCTAAACCTTTCCAGCCTGATGATTAACAACTCTTTTTCTGAGCACCTTGGAAATCTCCTTTGCCCGAGCCATCACACACTTCCACAAACATGTGTAGAGAAGATTAAGTCTCTTAATTTGACCTACAGGTGCACTTAGTTTGGCACCTAACATAAATTTAATATTGGGTCATTTTCCTGAGTAAACAAATACCAAAGCATAAGATTTCTATTTCAGTTTATTTGGGTTTCCGTTGTCTACTGTCTGGAGCATCCGTTTAAAATCATTTTTAAGCTTCATTGTGTGGCATATTTTTCCGTCTCTCTACCTCAACTGTGTCCATCCTGGGTTAACACAGCTGAACAGTCTATATTGATGACACTGCTTGTTTCCCAGATTGCCTCATCAACTGTTGTAGAAATGCTAAAGCAAGACCTGGAGCACCTGGAAAATGGCATTCATACATTCATTCATTCATTCATTCATTCATTTTCCATAACAGTTTGTCCTCTGTTGGGTTGCCGAGGGGATGAAGCCTATCCCAGCTGTCATCGGGCAAGAGTACCACAACCCAACATCAATATAAAAACAATAAAAAAGACAAATGTTAGAGTGTAAAGCTTCTGATATTCACATGCGTAGCATTTTGAGTCAGGTTTGAAAATGATTATTGATTGAACTGAATGCGGTTTGCCGTTTCAGTACCATGGACAGAGACTCTGAACGCCAGGGAGTTTGAACGCTGTTCCTCTATGTATAGATCATACACTGCCTGGCCTAAAAAGAAGGTCACACTCCAATATTTCGTTGGATCACCTTTAACTTTGATTGCAGGACCCATTCGCTGTGGCATTGTTAGCTTTCATCAAGCTCTTGTACTGATGATGGGAGAATCTGACCACTGCGCAAAGCCTTCTCCAGCACATCCCAAAGATTCTCAATGGGGTTAAGGTCTGGACTCTGTGGTGGTACAATCCATGTGTGAAAGTGATGTCTCGTGCTCCCTGAACCACTCTTTAACAATTTGAGCCCAGTGAATCCTATCTTTGTCATCTTACAATATATCTGTGCCATCAGGGAAGAAGAACTCCATTGATGGAATAACGTGGTCATTCATGTATGATCAGTTATTCAGGTAGTCAGCTGACCTCATTCTTTGGACACATAATGTTGCTGAACCTAGACCTGAGCAACTGCAGCAACCCCAGATCATAGCACTGCCCCCACAGGCTTGTACAGTTTTTATGCTCCCTAGCAAACTGAAGTTAGCCTCACTGATGAGTGGTTTTCTTAAGGCTACATAGCTGTTCAGTCCCAATCCCCTGAGTTCCCTTCACAGTGTACACGTAGAAAGGCTCTTACTGTCACTATTAAACATAGCCCTGAGCTCTACTGTTGTTTTCTTTGATTTGATTTCACCAAATGTTTAAGTGGTCGCTGATCACGATCATTCAGGATTTTTTTCTGACCACATTTCTTCATTGAAGACGACGGTTCCCCACTGTCCTTCCAGTTTTTATAATGCGTTGGACAGTTCTTGACCCAATTTTAGTAGTTTCTTCAATCATCTTAATGTTTTCTCTGTTTGATGTCAATGATTTGACACTTCTCAAACAGACAACCATGGGATGTGTCTTTTGACATGGTTGTTTAAGAAATGAGAAGATACTCATTGCATCAGTTGGGGTTAAATAACTTGTTGCCAGCTGAAAGATAATCACCCATGCAGTACTTATCCAACATGAGGCTAGTAGCTGTTTGCTTAGTTAAATCCAGGTGGCAACTCTTTTTTTTTTTTTTTGGCCAGGCAGTGTACAAACTGGTTAAATAAATATCAGTTTTAAAATCTTGTTTTTCCTGCATGTATTTGTCTTTAACATTTCCTCTTGAAGCTGCATATCTAATCCCTCTCATGCCCTCCTCTCAGTCTGCTCTACATTAAAATGTGCTGCAAGCTCTCCCAGGTTCTGCAGATCAATATTATCGATCAACCTGATCACCCGGGTTGATCACGCCTCTCCGAGGGGAGGGTGTGGGTGAAAACGGTGCATTCTGGGTGGAAACAAGATGCGGGCACTGTCCGCAAGTAGAAAACGCCGTGGGCAGGGTGGAGGCATCGCTGGAGCCAATCGCACGGTGGATGTGAAGTGGGAGGGCGGAGCAGACGCACCACGCTTCCTTCCATAAATGAAGTGAAAACTGTGCAGCTTCCCGCATCGCACACACACACATCTTAATATAGGAACTTCGCCGAAAGACGGTAAGAGCCAGCTGCATTTTTATTAATACAATGCATTGCTGCGTTTGTTGCTAACGTAGCCCGCTCACCGTGGGCAGGTGAGAGTGGATGCTAAGGTGTGTGTTGCTTGCATGCTAATCTGCCCCAGCTGCATGAATACTGCCTCCACTTTCTGGGCATTGTTTTCAAACCTGACAAGTCCAGCAGGCTGTGACACTTACAGAAATGTTTAAATTGCTGTTGAGTGTGTGCAGCAATGTCTGCTTCAATATCAGCAGTCAACCACAGCTGTAAGACTGTCTGCTGCAGAGCACAGGTGCATCTTTTTTTTTTTTTTTTTTTTTTGTCGAATTATGAAATATTATCACATGTTAGTGGCTTTCTTTTGAGGACTGTGATACTAACACAGACTGTTCTTGACTTGCATAACTATGTAAAATGCCAAATACCTGTCAACGTGGATGGATAAGGTGCCAAACTCATTTAGTAGTCAATGCATTTCATGTAAATCCTCAATTCATAATGCAAATAGCCAGAGACGGTTTCTGTAAACAAGCCGTGGGGTCAGTCATGGCAGTGCATTGACGATGTTAACATGCTGCAAGTAGTATAGAAACTCACATGTTGTTTTCTTCCACACAGCCATCATGTCTGACAAGAAGGCCGTAATCAAAAACGCAGATATGTCTGACGAAATGCAGCAGGATGCCGTGGACTGTGCCATGCAGGCCATGGAGAAGTACAACATCGAGAAGGACATCGCCGCCTTTGTCAAAAAGGTAAATTAGTCTGAACGTTCAGTGAAACTTGTATTAAAAAGGCCTCGGGTTTGTAATATTCCACTTACTGTCCCTCTCTCAGGAGTTTGACAAGAAGTACAACCCCACATGGCACTGCATTGTTGGGAGGAACTTCGGCAGCTACGTGACGCATGAGACGAAGCATTTCATCTACTTCTACCTGGGTCAAGTGGCTATTCTACTGTTCAAGTCGGGCTGAAACGCTAACCCCCTCCTGAAACTACTTTTAGTCCAGCTCTAAATGCATCTGTGCCACCGCCTTTCCATGCCAGCCTCCTGATTTCCTGCTTTCTTAGGTTGTTACTTTTTGCCACCTGCCTGGACTGGTGACGTGCCATTCATAGAAAATGCCAATGTAGAACTACTCATGCCAACATTTGCACATCTGTCAGAATCATTATTATGGCTCCTGATTTCCAGATGTTTTGCTGTGTGACGATGCAGACGTGTACATTATTTCATATGTTGTGTAATAACTTAATTTCATTGAATTAAATCAGAGCAACAGAGTTTTCGTTGAAATGCCTTTAATTTTCAGTGTCAGCTGATAAAGAGTGGAAAAAGCCAAGACTGTTGCTTAACACTTAATAAAGAATGTTACATGCTGAGAGATTTAGGGTTTTGTACATGCTTGAACATTCCTGTTTACACTTGAGTTGTGAATATTTTACAATGTTGCTGCTGTATATCTCTGGAATGTAATTGAGTGTGCGGTCGTCTGGTATTGTTTTCAACATGTCAAGCACAAAATAACTTTGAGACAGTAAATTGGTTCAAAATGTGTCCCGTGTATGTGCGGCTTGATTTTATTTATTATGCATGACCTATGATCACATGTCTTGGCGTGTTGTGCAGGGGACATGATGTCAATCAGAAAATAAGAAGAAAGGCAGTAAGATGTGTCAAAAAATAAGGCATAAATAAATGAAATGAATCTCTGACAGATGGTTTGTGGAACTTTACATTTATTTCAGTCAGAATATATTAAAAATATTAAGGGAAGCAGGAAAGAGTCCAGCAAAATCAACATTAACCTTGTGGTATAAACTGAAGGCAGATGAGTACCCTACATTTCAGAGGAAGTACTTTACTCTTTTCTTCCCCCTACATTTGCCTTAAAGTAACACAAAATTTACTATTACAAACTATTATATCAATAAACAACCAGTATATGAAATTGGGTCACAGAAAAGAAAAACAATAATTACTGTGAGTATCGCAAGTCTCATTTCAAGATTTAATAACAGAAAATAAGCTTTATGATGTAAAGATGAAGTCCCCTTGTTATTTTTCGGTTGTATCTTAAAACATGGCACATGCCTGGACAGTATTACAACATCCATCCATTTATCATTATTTTTTTTAAGATGGTAGAAACTGATGTGGCCATGTGTTAGAAAAGTTGTACAACAACAAACCAGTAAATTATTCATTGTATGTCCATGGAGGTACTTCTATTCGCACAGTAGTTAGTAATACAAAATAAATCCACAAGCCAACAAAGTCCATTTGGTTGTAGCTCGTTTCCACTGTCGGGGGCAGTAATGAGCCTGACACTGAGATGTGAAACCACAGCAGAGGCTCAAAAACCACCAAAGTCGATGAAATACTTCCGGGGTTAAAACTATGGCGGCTCAAACAGGAGTGTCAGCGCCGGCTCCTGGCCGCCGTGGCGTCCCCGCTTTCTCCCCCGTGACTCTGTCCGCTGAAGCCGCCCCGTTCACTCCGATGGCGGCCGATGGTTGGAGTGAAGGGTCCGACGCTGAGAAACAGTTTTCCCGCTGCGCCGCAAAGCTCCGAGCCCTGCGAGCAGACTCTGGCCAACTCAGAGAGGAGCTCAACCTGCTGTTTGATCAGCTCCTCTCCGAGAACTACAACAGAAGCTTGGACCCCAACATCAACATACGGCCAGAGGTAACACACGCTCGATCTGCTACCTTACCTTCAGCCCTGATGAACAGTCACTGCAACACTCATAAACCCGTCCATTTGTTGGCATTAACAACACATACCAGATACCACACCCTATTTACAGTGTAGTTGTGCCCTAGCAACCCACTACAATCACAATAGAAACAATACAACACGACATAGAATCCCCTAGCATCCGACGCCCTAGCAACCAGCTAAAAATCACCATGGTAGCCATCCCCTTACAACTTGACAACCAACTAAACGTCACCATGGCAGCCATCTCAAAACAGCTTGGCCACCACCAAACAGCCAATCCAGTGCCCTAGCAACCGCGCAACATAGCAACAGCGACCCACCTAGTGTAGCCCCGCTAACAATGTAGACCACCCACGCAACTACTTGGAAGCAACCACATACAACTGCAATAACATATATTTACATATTGTTACAGAGAACTTCTGTTGTATTTAATTCTCAGATATTTACTGTGTACTCTGTCCTTTAAACTGTATGCTTCCCCACTGCGGGACAAATAAAGGATTATTTCATTTCTCATTTTATCGTCGTCGCTGCTTTGCATTACTTCTTCTCAGCAGTCTAAACTAACATCTAGGATTATTATTATTTTTCATGCTGATACTCTTGTTTTCCTGTCCAGGATGTGTGTGCTCTGCTGAAACATGCCAGCAGTCTTGTGCCGCTGAGTCAAGAACATTTAGTCATCAAACTGTGCCAGCTAGCTCATCATCTACTCAATCAACTGAAGGTAACACTTACCCATGTATATATACGTCTGCATGTACATTTAAATCTGAGTCACATTGTCCAACCATACTCTGTCTTCTGTTCTCATTGGCGTTCTTCAAGGTAATAATGGATGAACAGACCCTGGATGTGTTGATGAACTATACTTCCAGTGCGTTGAAAGTATGCAGCACCTGGACACATTCAGATGTCCTCCTGGCTCTCTCCACAGTAGTATATGGCAATGGACCTCAGTGCCACCAGGTACATTTTTTAATACAGAGCAGGATGTGAAAGTGTATTGTGAATATTTATATTTATATTTATATTGCTCATTCATAGCACCTCAGCAACTTACTGGGTGAAGATGAAGTCCTCCTGCAGTACAGTTCTCCATCTCAGCCCAATATGGAGTTACGGCGTGTTGCTCTTACCTGCATGGCCAACATCTGTCTCAGGTAGGCTTCAGTGTCTCTCTGCTCTGTTTTCTGAAGAAATTGTCCGTAAATGTTGGACTTACGACTACACATCTTGGAGCCAGAATGAATGAATCCAAGCATAACTTTAAATATTCCAACCTGGAATCTGTGTGACCTTGTGGGAACATTTCTTTGTGTCTTAAATGACAGTTATATTTGTTGTCATCTACATATTCATAGTTTAATCCAACTTTGACTTATTAATTATTGCTCCAGTTATTTCAAAGCAACTCCAAACTCCTTTTTAACATAATTTACTTGTCTCGTGTTGACTAACGTATGAGTCTTGATTCAGCTTTAGACCTGTGTCAGTGCTCAATTGTTTAAGGACGTTTATTTTCATTCTACTTCACTGACTAGGCCTTTCAGTTGTATTTTTTCTAGCTAAATGTTTCTTCCTATTCAATCTTGTACTCATGATAATTTGTCTCTCTGCTGGATTGTTTCTCCCCAGGATCCCTGGTCAGCCGCCTTTGGATGATCAGTTCAGAAGTGTGTGTTTCAGAGTCTTCCTGACAACACTGCACTCACCCAAACCGCCCAGCACAGACGAACTCTTCTACTGCATGGTACTGATGAAGTGTATAATGCACAAAACATTTCAGTGAGAAACAAAAACGCATTCAGTCACAGCTGATTGTGCCTTTGTGTCCTCTGTGCAGGTGATCCAAGCAGCTCTGAAGGGGCTTCAGTGTTGTCTCTCAGGCGGAAAGTGGAAATTTGGTGGAGGGGAGGAGCTTGGGTCCTCCCTCGCCGCTCTTAAGGTGTGAAATCGCCACACCTGCACTCTTTTCTGTGGCCTTCTATTTTAGCTTTATCATTAATTTCGAGTGTTGTATTCTGCAGAGGTTAATGTTTCAGGGAGCTCCAGGTGTGAGTGTTGAGTGGCCGGCCGTGCTGTACCCAGCATCTCTTCCGCAGTATGAAGGTCTCTCTGCACCAAAACCTGCTGAATCATTGAAATCTCCTGAGCCACCGAAGGATGCCGCTGCACCAGGAAAAGCTTCAGGGGTAAGAAGAGGTGTGCTTTTTGCTGGTACTATTAAATTCAGTGATGAAACATTCATTTTTGTTGTTGAATGTAATTGTAGAATAAAAAGAGGAAATCCAAAGGAAAGGGGAAGAAGACGAAAACAGAGGAGAGCAAAGGCAATGATGGGGAGGAGGAAGATAGAGAGACGGTGCCTGTACCTCAGAAAGGAGGGGAAAGAGAGGGAGGCAGAGGTGAGGCAGAGGCAGAGGCCTTACCTAAACCCTCTGCATTGTTACTCTACCCGTCCTGGAAGCGCACCAGCTCTGACTCAGAGTTTTCTGATCCAGAGGGCAACGCACAGAGCAAATTAAGGTACAGAAAGACACTGGTCCATGTTGGCAGTAGGAGGTTTTATCTATCAAAGATTTCCATGCTTATAAAGTCTATGGATATGAATTCAATGTGCTGTGTTCTTCCTCTTTCAGACTTAACCATGGTCGTGTGCGTCAGGGAGCGTTGCACTGTCTGCTAGCGGTGGTGAAAGCTGTCGAGAAACGGACTCTCTATGGGTACTGGTCCTCCTTCATCCCTGACTCTCCCACTGGGGGACCACCGCCTCTTACTCTCCTAACAATTATACTGAAAGACCCCTCACCAAAGGTACAACGCGCCCTCAGTCATTTTACCTGTTTTCCTTGACGTTCTACATTGGTTAAACCTTTTCCATCTTCACTCTGCCTCCAGGTGCGTCTGTGTGCTCTCCAAGTGTTGTCGTCCATCCTGGACGGCTCCCGCCAGTTCCTGGCTGTGGCTGAAGACACAGCGTCTCCACGAACGTCTTACACCCCTTTCTCTTTCACGCTGGCAACTGCCGTCAGGGAGCTGCACCGCACTCTTAATCTGGCTCTTTTGGCTGAGACATCCCCTCAGACTCTTACGCAGGTCATAAAGGTACGACGGCTTGGTTGTTCTCATCTTTGTGTGAAGCAGCCGAAGTGAACGTTGCATTAGTTGTTGCATTTAAGAGTGTAAACCCAAACTTTGCCGAAGTATAAACAGTTATACTCTACAAACTCGAAAGAATGAACACGAAACAAACTAGCAGTTCTAAACTTGGGCATTTTTATTATCCTAACAGCATATCTCTTCCTCCCTGCTCTTTTAGTGTCTGGCCTTCCTGGTGGCCAATGCTCCCTATCACCGCCTCCGACCCGGTCTGCTCAGCATGCTCTGGAAGCAGATGCGTCCTTATGTGCGCCACAGAGGTCTGCATATTGTCACTGCACTAAAGTGAAGTCGGTAAAGTATACTTCTGTTAACACAACCCCTCTCTGTCTTTAGATGTGAATGTGCGCGTGTCGGTCCTGACTTTTTACGGGGCGCTAGTGACAACTCAGGCTCCTCTCCCTGAGGTGCAGCTCCTCCTCCGACAGCCGGACAACAGCAGCACTAGCTCGGGTTCGTTCACGCCGCAGGACTCTGCTCTCAGTTGGAGACAAAGAGACGGGATGTCATCGCCCTCTCGTACGCCTGTGACTCCCTCCAAGCGGAGCTCCTGCACACACTCCCCCCGCGTCCCTCGCACTCCAGGGGAGGATGACGGATCCCCGCTGTGGCTGCTGCAGCTGTGCGTGTCGCTGGTCACTCAGCCCAGAGAGGAGCAGTCGGACAGCGAAGGAGCAGGAGGAGGTGGCGCTTTAGAGCCCCCTCCTGTTCGACTAGAAGCTCTACAGGTGAGAGATAGCTGTCTAGACGGGCAAACGTCAAAAAGAAGTCACAATCGGACCTTTTTAATATGTGCCCTGTGTGTTTCAGGTCCTCTCCCACCTGGTGCGCGGCTACTTCTCTCTAACACAAGCATGCCTGTGTGAGATTGGGCAGGTGAGCGCTCGCTGCCTTGGAGAGACGGACCCGTCCATACAACTGCACGGAGCAAAGGTAATGCCTCTTTAGTGCAGTGTTCTGCGGCTGCACAAAATTATTACATTTACCAAATATTTAGGAAGAGGACTAAGATCTGTTCTGCTGTCTTTTATTTAGTTACTTGAGGAGTTTGGTACAGGAATAATCCAGCAGTACAGAGCAGAGAATACTGTGCCTGAGAGCTCAAGGGTCCCCTTAAGTCAAGTAAGTACAGACTGTCACTGTACTGTATATGCTGCATCAGAATACATTGTTTTTATACAGATATGTGTCGGTTCAAGTTTGACGGTTGTAGACTGAGGAGATACTGGTGTCATTCCATCCTGAGCTTAAAACACACACCAGTATGTTACAGTCAGTACTGTTTATTAATGGTGAAGGTTCCTGCAGAATAGACGGCGAACACTGTCTCTTATGCAGCAGTCTGTATTGATGTGTTTTCATTTCATACATACTGTATGTGTGCACAACGTAGGTGGTGCAGTTCTGGTCAGAAGTGCTGAGTGGTCCTCTGAACGGAGCGCTGCAGAATGAACAACATCCCACGCTGCAGGCGAGCGCCTGCGACACGCTCTCCTCCATCCTCCCGCAGGCCTTCGCACAGCTGCCAGTGAGTTTCTACTTTGACTGGACTCTCTCATAGACGAGTCAGAACATTTAATTCTAGTGTCCATGCTCTAAATGTCTGTGATTTCTAATCCTGAGCTTCACTGAGATGTGTGTGTGACGTGTTTTTTTTCTTTCCAGGACAAGACTCAGCTGATGTGCATCACCGTGCTACTGGGGCTGACCTACATTGAAAACTATCTGGTGAAAACTGCAGCCGTCAGGGCTTTGGGAATCTACATACTGTTTCCCTGTTTGAGAGAGGTGGGGACATTGAGCAGCAGATGGGAGCATGATGAGACTTCAGCAAAAATCTTCTCTCAAGAGATTCAAGTGTTTTTTTCTTCTTCTTCATCTTTCAGGATGTGATGTTTGTGGCGGATACCGCAAACACAATCCTCGCTGCCCTCAATGATCGATCCACAAATGTCCGTGCCAAGGCGGCCTGGTCCCTGGGAAACCTCACGGACACTCTTATTGTCAACATGTAAGACAGCGTGGTTTTAGAATAGGCTGTTACCATCTTTATAAAGAATTTTGTGTATAAAACTGGCTAGGCTGGCTTCATGTCAGGTTAAGGGTAAAAACTGAAGTAAGGATGCAATACAGTCACACATATTTATTAGCCTGTAATCAGCCTGTAATCCTGTCTTTTTACTCAGGGAGAGTGTAGGTGTGGACTTTCAAGAAGAGTTGTCAGACATGCTGCTGCTGAAGATGTTGCAGGCAGCCACCCGAGCAGCGGCCGACAAAGACAGGGTGAGAGCATCCCTGAGAGGAGTCACAAGGCGTCTGTTTAGACACAAGTGTATTAATCTATGAGAGTGTATAACATGCAGGAATTAAAAGTGTAATTTACTGTTCTGTTTCATTCTCTTATCTCTGAACTTGCTTCCTTTCTTTAACCCTCCCAGGTGAAGTGTAATGCAGTCAGAGCTCTCGGAAATCTGCTTCATTTCCTGCGTCAGAGTCAGATGACTCGATCTGCGTTCCAACAACCGCTGGAAGACGCAGTTTGTGCTCTGGTAAAAACCGTCCAGTCAGAGGCCACGATGAAGGTCAGGTGGAACGCCTGTTATGCTTTGGGAAACGCTTTCAGAAACCCCGCCCTACCTCTCGGTTAGTGTTTATTTCCAGGTCTCATCTGACTCTAAAAAAAAAAACCCAAAAAACTATTTTCCTAAATGTTTATCTATGTTGGAAACGGCTGGTTGAATAATCTCTGTTGATGCACTACTGATCTGCATTTTAGTTTTAAATGCTGCTCACGTGTCTAAATTTAACCGCTGACTTTTGTTTCTTCCTGTCAGATTCAGCCCCGTGGTCTCAAAATGCCTTCTCTGCCCTCTGCCACGTTGTTACTTCCTGTAAAAACTTTAAAGTGCGGATCAAATCTGCTGCCGCCCTGGCGGTTCCTGGACACCGTGACTGCTACGGGGACACCGAGAGGTTCATCTGTGTGTGGCGTTCACTGGCCACGGCGCTCGAGAACAGCGAAGACACAAACGACTTCTTGGAGTACCGCTACAGCGCCAGCTTGCGGCACACGCTTTCGCATGCTCTTCTGCACCTGCTCAGCGTCAGCCAGTCCCAGGACATGCCTGCCCTTGGGGCATCGCTGGCCGGCGAGGAGGGGAGAGGCATCAGAGAACATTTGATCAAGTACCTCAGAGCTGAGGAAGGAGGAGGGGAGGAGGGAGAGAAAGAGACAGGGGGAGACAGTGTCCACCCTCAGCAGAGAATTGGAGGTCTGCAGCAGACTGTTATCAGATTGAAGGGGCTAAAGTCTGAAGGGGATGGAGAGGCAGAGAGAGTTAAAGAGGTGGTGGTTCAGTTCCTGGAGGATTTGCTGAAGACCTGTGAATAGACTTGAAGAACTACAGTTTCAAAATTGTGCTTCAGAAGGAAAAACTGGCTGATCATGTGTTGGCTGATATCACGGTTTCATTTTATTTATTAATAAATAAATAGATGTCATTGATTCTAATTCAGATCGAATTCAGTTCTGACCAGGACTTAACCTGCAAAGTGCCTTAAACAAGTAAAACTGTAAAACTACTACTTTCAGTAGTTAAAATAATGGGAATTATATTTTAAAGTCTAACCCTCTTTGACATTTTTACTTTACACTATCAACAAAACATAAACATAAACTCAGGTTGTTGTATGTTTATGAGCATTATTGTGTTTTGTTTCTGGTTTTGCTTGTTAATCATGTGAATTTGATGCACAGCACCTACATTTACACTGATGCTTATAGATACATTACAATCTGACCCAGCTTCCCTGGAATCAACTAAATACCGCTCCTAAAACAGATCTGAAGAGGTGATGGATAGCTTTAGTTGCATTTAGACCTGAGTCATGTGTTTTTGGCCTGATTTGTATGGTTTAAAGACAAGAATACAGCATTATGTTTTCCTTCCTGTCTGATAACCAGAAATATTGTAACTGTGTAATTTTGATATAAAATGATATACAGATTTACCTTTTTCCATGACTTTATTTTTTAATTAATACCTGGTAGTCATTTTTATCATTAACTTTTCCATGAGGAAGACTCTATGAAACGTGAGTGGGTTTGTCAGAGTTGCAGTGTAGCTATAGCCGCCAGCAGGGGGCGGCAGAGATCAGAGTCGGATGACGCAGATGTTGATTAGTGATGCCTGGACCTGATCCCACACAGACCACGCTGCTGTAGAGATGGACGCCTTCGAGTTGTTTCGGAAGCTCGGAGCTGGGGCTAAATTTGACCTGAAGAGGTTTGGTCAAGACGCCGCCCGGTTTAAGGTAAACTTTTGATGTATAGCTGATTGTGTGCCTGAGAAAAACCCGATTGATCACAACAGCACGAGCCAGTTGGATACATTTTAGCTAACGGCGATTTGCGCTAGCCCGGAGGAGTGCTGCAGTGTTTGTTTTCTAACATGTTGGACAGCTTGGTTGGTTCAGTAGTGAAATTCTTTGGACAAGAGGCGAGACATTAGTTTCACATTCACACGCGCTGTCCTACTGTCTTACTTTGTAGGTTTCCAGATCTCAAGGAGGGGAAGAGTCTTTGAATCCTCTCTCTGCCATCGATTATTTTGGCTCAGGACCTGCCAATGGAGCGCAGAGCAGGACACAGGAGGGACTGGAAGAGGAAGATGAGGATGGAGGAGAGGAATATGAGCAAGGGGATTCTGATGAGGGAGGCAAACGGAAGCGCAGAGAAGAAGAAAGAGAAGTGAGGACCAAGAAGAAGAAGAAGAAGAAAAAGACCAAAGGCGAGCAGACAGAGGTGGAAGGTAAAAGACACGGCTGTTTGCATAGACTTGCTTTATTTTTTTTAGTGTGTTAAATGTCCAAACATCCTTTTTGACAACATTCATATTGAAGCTGAAGCATGTGAATGTGATGTAGTTGTCCATGTCTCATTAGTGTGTGTTGTTTTCTGTTTGACTGAAGGTGGTGGTGTGTCGCTGAAAGAAACGCAGGGACTCGGGATCACCTGGACGTCCTCACTGAGCAGAAAGATCCAAGACCTTCCCAGTGATGGGAAAGAGAAATCCACACTGAAAAGGCTGAAGCATCTTCATCAGGAAAAGGTCCGTACGGAGACCCAAGTAGAGGGATTGTACCTGTCGTCTTTAAAGAGTTATTTATTTATTTGTTTTGTGTTTTTTTTAATATTTAGGTGAACCGTATTCGCTCTCAGCACCGCATAAATGTGCATGGCAGCGACGTGCCCGACCCTGTGTGCTCATTTGAGGAGCTGCAGTCCGAGTATTGTCTCAACCCACGCGTCATTCAGAACCTCAAGGAAGCAGGACTTGACTCCCCGACGCCCATACAGATGCAGGCCATACCGCTCATGATGCATGTGAGTACACACACGTACATTCAGTGCTTGGAAGATGGTGAACAAAGGTTGGTTTGTGACTACTTCTTCTTTCTTGGTCAGAGTCGGGAGCTCTTGGCCTGCGCTCCCACGGGATCTGGAAAGACTCTGGCTTTCTGTCTCCCGCTGCTCGCCCACTTGCAGCAGCCAGCCAATCTGGGCTTCAGAGCTGTGATCATCTCCCCGACCAGAGAGCTGGCCAGCCAGGTACACAGTTTACACGCATACAGACTGGTCTCATTGTTAGAGGTATTTATGACACATATTTATTGTTGTCCAAAATCAGCAGAGATATAAAATGCATACACATTTTGAACCATGGATGGAATCAGTGTTAGGACTCAGTTTTGTGGTGACAGCTGGTGGTGACTAATAAAAGTGTGCCAGTCAAATCTCATACAAAAGAAACATTTGCATGTCGTGATGTCTGTTTTCTATCTGTGCATTTTGGTTTTTATTGATTAAGCAACTTATCCAACCTGTTCAAGCTGTTAAGGCGTCTTTGTAAAATTGAAATGCATTATTTCATTTTTCCGTTTTAATGTTTTAAAATATGCATATGAACCAGTGAACACAACCTTTATCTGACGCAAACACTCAAGGCTATTGAAATAAGATGTGAAAATGGTACAAACATTAGGCCTATTATCACCTTCAAAGGTTCCCACAAGCATACAAGGAAAAAAAGCATTGTCTGCAGTCATAGCTAGGTCACCAGTGACCCTTGAGACCTTTATCTGCCTCTTTAGTTGCTAATCATCCTTTGCACTGACCTGATAGCCACTAACTTTGGCTGTGTAGCTGAGCGAGAAGCATATAATCCATATTTAGTGTTGTTTGTGGAAACAGCTCCCCCTTGTGGCCGAAGATGAGATCGTTTGTCCGAGTGACCTGAAATACTGTGTAGGATAATTGCAAAGTTTGGTGTGAATTCTGTGTATGCTCATCACTACAAGCAAACCCTTCCACGTTGTATATAGTCATCTGTTTTTTTGATAAAAATAAATTAATAAATTAATACATTAATGCAGCTTCAGTATGATAAAGACACATAACAAGACAATGTCCATGACCATATTAGTAGCCTGGGTTGTCTGCCCTTAATCATGCGATTCTTGTTCACAGCAGGAAGTTAAGCTACTCTTTGTGTTTCAGACCTACAGAGAGCTGCTCCGCCTGTCAGAGGGAGTTGGTTTTAGAGTTCACATCATAGACAAAGCTTCCCTGGCAGCTAAGAAATATGGACCACGGTCAAACAAAAAATACGGTAAGAAGGATAAAAATGTTCTCACAGAAGAAGAAGAATGAAATTGGATTTCCTTTTCCCTTTGTTTAAATCTGGTGTTTCTGTGAGCAGATATACTCGTCAGTACGCCAAACAGACTCATCTTCCTCCTCAAGCAGGATCCTCCAGCTATAGACCTGAGCAGGTAACATTTAAACCGTCTCTCTCTTTTTTTATTTATACATTTATCTGTTTTCTGACATAATCTTCACTATTAACTGCACAATGAAGGAAAAAAAGAAGGACTAACTGTTGTGTCTTGTTGTTCAGTGTGGAGTGGCTGGTTGTCGATGAGTCAGATAAGCTGTTTGAAGACGGTAAGACGGGCTTCAGGGAGCAGCTGGCCTCCATTTTTCTGGCGTGCTCTAGTGCAAAGGTCCGCAGGGCTTTCTTCAGCGCCACGTGCACTCCGGACGTAGAACAGTGGTGCCGCCTGAACCTCGACAACCTGGTTTCTGTCAACATCGGACACAGGTAACGCTTTGCCCACATAGCTGCATACTCGAGTGGATTTATTTTTTCCTTCCCCACATTAAAAGTAACGCATTATCTCAGAAACACGGCAGTGGAAACGGTAGAGCAGCAGCTGCTGTTTGTCGGGACTGAGAACGGCAAGCTTGTGGCCATGAGGGACATCATCAAAAAAGTAAAAGTGAATTAATACCTATTCATTTTAAACCAGTCGGATTTCTTCACAACCTCGTATTAAATGAAGGAATGTCCTCCTCAGGGTTTCCTGCCTCCCATGCTGGTGTTCGTTCAGTCTATAGACAGAGCACGGGAGCTTTTCCATGAGTTGGTGTACGAAGGCATCAACGTAGACGTGATCCACGCCGACCGCACTCAGCAGCAGGTGTGATAGACGCCATGCTCACACACACAGTTTTTGGTCTTTTCTCTGTCTACATATTGTTTATCCTCTTCTTTATAGAGGGACAACGTGGTGAACAGTTTTCGCTCCGGTAAGATCTGGGTGTTGATCTGCACGGCTCTGCTCGCCAGAGGAATCGACTTCAAAGGAGTGAACCTCGTGCTGAACTACGACTTCCCCACCAGTGCTGTGGAGTACATCCACCGAATTGGTGAGAGTGTGAGCTTCAGACTCTAGAAAATGCTAAATGGTCACAACATTTCAAATAAAGAATTATCAATAATACACATCTCACAAATCTCTAGTTCTAGGCCTAATCATGCACCGTCTCCTTTCGTGGATGTCTTCCCATCTGTTTCTTCATCTTTCCTTTTGTTGCCTCTTCAGGTCGCACTGGTAGAGCTGGACATCAGGGGAAAGCCATCACCTTCTTCACAGAGAACGACAAACCACTGCTGCGCAGGTACGAAAGGAATAGGCCAAACATCCAGGGACTTAAACTAATAGTCGGCAGTGTTAGACCTACAGTTGTTTGGCACACAGCCCAAAGCCAGGATGATAAATTGATTTATAAATATAAACTCATAAACAATGTGTCTCTGAATATATATCCCTGTGCGTCTCTCTAACAGCATCGCTAATGTCATAAAACAAGCCGGCTGTCCTGTACCCGATTACATGATCGGCTTCAAGAAGATACACAGGTAAGATATTGATAAGGATGTTCTGCAACACCTGACAACACACCTAAAGACATTTCCCTCTTTTATTTATTTACTAAATGATTTCTCTTTTAGTAATATGTCTGTCTGTGTTTTCCGTTTGTTCAGCAAAGTGAAGCGGAGACTTGAGAAGAGACCTCCCAAGAGAAACAACATTTGCACAACTCCTCGCTTCTTGATGAAGAAAAAGGGCAAAGTGCAGAAGAAAGGACGGAAGCAGGTGTTGAGTGAAGAGCAGAAAGGAGAGAAAGCACCTCAGACAACACTGCAGCAGGCGGAAGGGGAAAAGAGGACAAAAGGACTGAAGAAAAAAAATGCAACAAAAAAAGAAGGGGCGACAGAGAAACGCACGAAGGCGTCTCTGAAAATGAGATCTAGTCCTTTAGGAGCCAAGTTAAAAAAGTAAGGAAGGTCGGAGAAGGGAGCTGCATATTGACAGGACGTCCCTCTACGTTTAGTTACCAACAACTCTCATTTGTTCATGTAGGAACCAGAACCAGGAAAACTAGATTACTTTTGTGTCACAAGAGCTAATTTTATCTGTCACATTGCATCCTTTTGAAATGATCATACTGAGATGTGAATAAAGTTGTAAGTTGAAATAATTATCTCAGTTATCTGTGGTGATATAAGCAAAACGTAAATACACAGAGGTAGCAGTCCAAACTGACTACGCTGATTTTCAAACTTCTTGCTATCAGAGAAATTTAAAAGATGCTCTTATATAATAAGAAAATATACAACTTTTTTTTTTCTCTTCACCAGGAAAAATGGGAAGAAAAATAAACCAAAAGGGGACTAGAGGTGACCTGCTGACTGAAGAGGGATGTTTTTTTCCCCGCATCTTGCAGTTTACTGCAATTTTTGTATCTGCTTTATATTACCAGAGTTTAAATAAAAAAGTTTTGTGCATAGTTTCTGTATTTCTGTGTCTGTTTTCATTAACTTGGCAAAACACACTTGCATTCTTAAATAAAATATGAAGGTTGTTATGGGGAGTGGGGGGTGTAATATTCAGACTGATTTAAAGACAATCAACTTGTATAGAAAGTAAATAATTATTATTTTAGTGGTTAGTTTTGCAGCACAGTAAATATATATACATTTATATTTATTTTATATTCTTATTTATAATATCCTATAGCAGTAAGTCTGGATTGATGATGGCAGGACTGCAAGCAATTTTTCCTGAAAAAAAAAGTATAATGCATATAGTAATATAGAAATTATAATAATATATTCATAAACTTCTATTTCATTATTTTCCTCCTGCGATAAGGGTCTAAAACAACCACGTAGTTCCCTTTAAAACAAACTTTTTGGGTTTTTTTTAAATGGTGCTTCTCCAGCGTGAAAAAAAAATAAAAAATCACTCGAAATTTATGATAAATAAGAGAACAGTTGTTTATTTAGTCATTTAAAGTCGTGCAGAAACGCTTGTCTTGCGCTGCTGGTTGTGTTTGCGTAACTATCGCGATATATCTGGTATGAGATCTCGCCCATGCATTATACTTCAGGAAACCCCGTCCAGTCTTCCTTTCTCAACATGGCACCGAAGGTGAAGAAGGAAGGTCTGTCCAACTAATCATTTTGAATGAATAAAGTGGATATTTTACACTTATAGCGCATGTAATACTGAACGTACGCGTCCGATATGAAAGGATAAACTAACCGTTGGTTAAATTATCTCCGGGTATTGCTGTCAATAGTGTAAATATAACGATAACGCTCGCTTTCCCCGGCATGTATGTTGTAACGTGATGATTGCTAAGCTAATGCTTGCGTGTTAGCAATGATGGTGCTAACTAGACCGCGGCGTCTTTACAGCCATGAGTCTTCCCTGATTTCCTCTATACCACCTGCAATGGAGTAGTCTCAACTTAGTAATTTTAATAATAGGTAGCAGTTGTAATTGTCATGTATCTATTTGCGTTAGCTGTTTGTGGGTGTTAGCATGTGGGCAGCTCTTTAGCTATAACGTTGCATTAGCTACACGTGAAAGCCGTTTTTGGTTCAGTTCTTGCAAACTACGTTAGTTAGTGAAAACTGGTTCGGTGCCCTGAAATCTTTAGATATGATTTAAGTTGTCTCAAGAGTAAATGTTGCTTTTCTATTTTCCTCGTGATATTTGACAGGTAGTGCAGTTTCTGTCCGTTAGTACTGATGAGGGGCAGACATTTCTGTACACACACCGATCAGTAGGAGGTTGAGAATAAACACATTCATCTTAGTAAAATGTATCTTCAATCAAGTATAATTGTGGGGAAAATGCTGCGTGTATTGATATTGGGCAAAATTTACAGAGATAAAAGGCTGACATTTTAAAGGCTGATGATGTTTACACACAGACATGTTTAGTGTAATATCTGTAACGTTCAATGTAGTATAATAAACTCTTCACAATACCTTTCTAAATGTATTTTTACTCTGTCATAGCGGTCCCTGCCAAGACTGAGGCCAAGTCAAAGGCTCTGAAGGCCAAGAAGGCTGTGCTCAAAGGCGTACACAGCCAAAGGAAGAAGAAGATCAGGACTTCTTCCACCTTCCGTCGCCCTAAAACCCTCCGTCTCCGCAGACAGCCCAAGTATCCTCGCAAGAGCGCACCTCGCAGGAACAAGTAAGTTTTAACGTCTCATGCTGGACACAAATGGACAACTATTAAACCTGGTGCACATGATGGTAAATGCGATCAAAGTATGAAATACCGTGATTCCAGTTTTATATATTACTGATGCACCTAACGGAGACCGTTTCTACGTGTTAGTTGGAGACGTTAAATCATATCCATTTTTGTGGGCTAAAAGTGTGGAGTTCTCACCAAAACTTTTTTCTTCAACAGGCTGGATCACTACGCCATCATCAAGTTCCCCTTGACAACAGAGTCCGCTATGAAGAAAATTGAAGACAACAACACACTTGTGTTCATCGTGGACGTCAAGGCAAACAAACACCAGATCAAACACGCTGTCAAGAAGCTGTATGATATCGACGTCGCCAAAGTCAACACACTCATCAGGTAAGGTCGTCTATGGGAGGCTGAAGTTCTGAGATGATGAATATTTTATGCTCTTGTTGATGCACCATTCGAAAAACATGTGTGAATAAGGCTCAGTGATCACATCATTGTTTTATTCTGACGTGTATGTTCTCAGTAGCTGGATTATAGTACTCGAATATCCTTCACAAACCTTACATGTGGAGTTACGAACGCTGATGAATGAACTGATATTAAAATGAAGTTGAGTTCTAAATGACACTGTTTCATTAACTCTTTTGTCCCGACCAACCTTCAGGCCTGATGGTGAGAAGAAAGCGTACGTTCGTCTCGCACCAGACTATGATGCGTTGGATGTTGCAAACAAGGTGAGCGTTCATGAGCAGTCTTTTTTGGGGGGCTTATGTAGTTCAGATTAAAATGTTATATTTATCTTGTGCACGTGATGTAAACTTTAATATGATCTGAATGTCTGTGATGCATTCAAAGGAACCACTGATGCCAAATAGCACAGCATCTGATTTGTTTCAGTGTTAATGAACATTGAATAATTCATGTCCTTGTCTTTTCTTGCAGATTGGCATCATCTAAACTGTGGCTGAAGACGCTTGTGGTGGAATAAATATTTGTATAAACAAATTAGTTCAGTGTCTTTGTGTGTTTTGTAACGTCTCCACATATTGCACAAGTAAAGTAAGGTTTTCATACCTGAAACACTGAATTATCACTAAATCAGATTCAGAAAACTTTAAATGCACATAACTTTGCCATAAATGTTTTAACTATCCAAATTCTCCAAACATGACAGAGTAACAAGCAAATATAAATGGGAATTAAATGGATTATATATTTACATGTTATTGCGGAGGTAGTATGGGCAATAAATATTAACAAAAAAAACAATGGGAATAAGGTGCTGGGGGAAGGTGTAATTTAATATCATGCACCTGTAATTTTGAAGTTTGATCTAACGGTGAAGAAATCTGTAAAACGGATGCATTTATTCAGATGTATCTGATAGCTTATGCTTTTCCCAATAATGCTGCTGTCTGCAGTTTCTAGAGACAATTGGTTTCATTTAAACAAAATGGTTAATGTCCAAGTATGCAGTTTGTCAAAACAACTGAACACAAATGAGTACTTTAAAGCCTGTTATGTCAGAAAATAGTCTTTTTATTATTTAAATAACAACAGGACCTTTTTCATTTCTTATACATTGGTCATTTGTGACGATTATCACAATATCAAGGTATTGGATGCGCTTTATTCATCAACAAGGGAAATTGCTTAGTCACACTTAGTTGCACATATAGATGGACATAACAGACTGAAACCTAATGTTTGTGTCTCTGGATTTCTTTTCTGAATTTGTAAATATATAAATTATATAGCTGATAGTGATTTAATTAAGTTTAGTGAAAATGATTACAGAGCGAACCTCAGCAAAATTAGGTTAAATAAATCTAAAGGTTAACCCAGTATAGAAAAAGATGGTGTTTTGATGCTTTTTTAATCACTTGAAATTTGAAAAATTAGCCAAAAAAATTGAATTGTGGCATATATAAGCCTGTATCACGACGTGACCATATATACTATTATATTTGATGTACAACTTCTAACACGATTTTACTAAAAAATAATATATACAGTAATCATGGATTGCTTCAATAAAGGACATATTCATAATGTGATATTCATATAATGACAATGACATTAACATAACCTTATGAAAATTAGCAATGGATATCACTGGAATAAAATCTTTAAAGTCCATGGGAGGAGCCATTTTGGAAATGGCTGCCATAAACCTGCTAATTTTGACTGCAGAGCATGGATATGTCCACCAGGGGGCAGATGATGCTTGTTAAATAATACCTGGCCAACAAAAAGTCGCCACCTGGATTTAACAAAGCAAATAGGTACGAGCCTCCTATTGGATAATTACAGTTATTAACTCACCCTCAATTTTTTAAACATATCTTTTGTTGAATTTTATTATACAATCTTGCACCTGCGTGACAAATAACCCACAGTATGAAAAAAATAAAACTAAAACTAATAAAATTTTAAACTAAAAGCATTTTTGAAAATATAAAAAGTAGCAAACCCACACTAAAAACTTATTAAAACTAAATGAATGGGTTATTTGGTCAAAACAAGTACCAGAAGTACCAGAGTCCTGTAGGAGTTTATTTAGGCCCATATACGAGGAGAGCAGAAGATTCGTCATCACAACATAAGTGCATGAGTCCACCTCAATTCTAAGGGACAAACAGTAAACTCAAAGTCTGATACTAAGAGGGTGGACCGAGGCAGGGGGAGATGTGTCAATATCCCATTGGTTATTGTACATAAACATGAAGATAAGGATTCACACCAACTAGGAAATACAAATTGTCAGACAGTGACGGAGGACATTATCATCTAACTCTACAGCTGTGTCTGTTGACAGCCAGACAGTGAGACTGAAGACGCCATAAGAGGGACCATGGCCTTGGCATGTTCCTTAGAGAGAAAAACAGGGCAGATACCTGACCCCAGCTGTAGGGAAGAGAAGTTATTCTCTAACAAGTACAGTATGTTGTGACAAATCCACACTTCTTCATTCAACTGGAGGTACAGCAGCTTCAACTTGAGAAGGAAGGAAAAGCTTGAAGAACAAAATAAAGAACGTGTTGACATCTTGACCTGACTGTAACCAAGAAGAGATAAAGGACATATAACAGAAAATCTAGCTGCACAATTTTTCATTTGTTAATTAAATCACACACATTAGAACCAACACAACAGTCAGTAAGGCCAGCTCACCTGATTGGCTTAGTTGGTGAGTGATGTCATCTCCATATAGAGCCAATCAGTGACACACAGATAAGGTTGCCTGTTTTCTGGTCAGCATTCACCATCATAATTGAGTTCTACAGTCCACTCATCCTCTATGTACAGAAAAGGAAGAACAGGTTGTTCATAATTTCAGAATTGTGAGCAGCATGGCACAGGGGGAAACAAAGAACATTTGAGTAGACACAAAACACGTCCAACCTAGGGAGAGTTTGTAGAGGAAGTACAGTACGTTGTGACAAATGGACACTTCTTCATTCAGCTGGAGGAACAGTAGCTTTAGAAGAAGGCATACCTGGCGCAAAGATGAATTGACAAAGAAGAGCTTTGAGGACAAAATAAAGAATGTGTTGACATCTTGACCCGACTGTAACCGAGAAGAGATAAAGGACATATAACAGAAAATATAGCTGCACAATTTTTCCTTTGTTAAATCACACGCATTAGTACAAACACAACAGTCGGTGAGGCCAGTGCCCAAGATTGGCTTAGTTGGTGAGTGATGTCATCCCTATATAGGGCCAATCAGCAATACATAGATCAAGCGTGAAGAGCAGCAGATCACAGGAAATAACATCTGAGCTGACACGACCACACTGGAAAGTTTGTGGAGGAGGTACGCTGTGAGAAATCAACACTTCTGCACTCAGTAACAGGAGCAGCAGCTACAATTTGTGGAGAAGACATACCTGGTGGAGAAACAACAGACAAAGAAGAGATTAAAGGACAAAATAAAGGATAATAAAGACTGCTTAAAGTAAAGTTGGAAAAGGGAAGCACGGGAAATCTTGACTTTACTTGAACCAAGAAGAGATAAAGAACGCATCAAGTAGTATCTGGATGTAAAATGGCGTCTTTTGGACCTAAGCTGACCGGCATCTCTCTGTCAGTGCTGGGCTGGGTGCTGAGTGTGATCAGCTGTGCTCTGCCGATGTGGATAGTCTTCAGCTTCGCTGACGAATACAATGGAGATAGGAACCCCAGGGTGGAATGGTGGGGTCTGTGGATGGAATGTGAGTCCTGGAGCACAGGGAAGATGCAGTGTTCATTCTATGGGTACAACCATGAAGAAATGAAGGCCCTCAAGGCGCTCTCTGTTGTCACCATCGTTGTGGGGGTGCTGGGAGTCTTCATATTCATGGTGGGAGCAAAGTGCACCAACTTCACTCAGAATGAGAGGGTCAAAGCCAGGTTGATGACTTCCTCTGGAGGGGTGTTCATCACTGCAGCTCTGGTCCAACTGGTGCCTGTTTTCTGGTTCGTATGCGCCATGCCATGGAACTATAGAGTGAAGATGGGGGTGGCTCTGTATCTGGGATGGGTCGCCTCCGTCCTGATGCTTATTGGAGGATCCATTCTCTGCTGTATCTGCCATCCAGAAGAAGACAAACAAAGAAAGTACAATATACATGGACAAAGTTATGTTGAATACTCTGCTACTCTGAGGTCAACGGCTCAAAGCTCCGATAACAAAAAAGATGAGGTCTGAGGTAGGAAGACAAGACCAAAGAGGGACGAGGAACAATTGTGACAAATTTTTGTTTATTTAAAAAAAATAATAATAATAATAATTCACACGTATTATAGTTATTTCTGCATTTCAGGAAAAATGTATATAAATGTAGTTCAGATATAATAACTTCTGAATGAATTTAGAAACTCTTTGCTGTTTCTTAACAATACTGTTTACACAAAGATATTTGTTCTAATGCGAATTGATGGAAATATTAACAAAATTTCAAATAATAAATAGAAATATGATGCTCAGACATTTTCTGTAGCAGCAGATATTTGTTATATCATATCATCACATATTTTTTAGTTGTTTATATTGATGTTTTGTATTGTTCAACATATTTTGTCAGAGTTTTAACACAATGTATAAGAAGCATATCAATGTAAATGTTTTGCTTTTAGATCCACTGATACGAATAAAAAAAAAAGTGATAAAGATTTGGAAAGTTATTTTCTTTTACATATTTTATCTAAAACATAAGAACATGTACTGATAATTTGAGAAACTGATAAGTTTAGGCTGCAACACCTTCCTCTCTCATGTCAGAGTTTTATTTAAAGATCATCAAGATAAAAATCTGACATGATTGGAGAGGAAGTATCTTCAGACTTGTGTCTGAGTCACAGTTTTCCTTTTTTGAATTGACAAATGAATAAACTAACAACTATCTTTGCAGGGGATTTAAGTCTCAAGTGGTAGAAACAGAAGACACTAAAAGACTGACTGAAACTTTATTGGTTTAGATGTAGTAGAACTAAAACACCACAACCAAAGGTAACAAGGACAAAATCTTAAACCAGAAAAACACTTTGCACTTTTCAAAGCACAACAGTTAGCACGAACACAGCAGTGATTGGGACCAATACCCAAGACTCTTATTTTACTGAGTGATGTCATCCCCTACGTAGACTAGATTAAGTTATAATTAAGCGTTACACATATAAATTTAATCAGCTCCTTAAGAGTAGCAGACACACACATGGAGACCAGCACAGCCTGAAATGAGACCAGTGATATCATTTCCTAATAGGACCAGATCAGTTTATAATAAAAACAACAGACAGATATGGTGCATCTACTCTTGAAGAGCAGCAGATCACAGAAAGCAACACTTGAGGAGACAAATACATGCTGGAGAGAGTTTGTGGAGGAGGAACATGGTGACAAATCAACTCTAATGGTTTCAGCAGCTCCACCTTGAGGAGAATGAATACCTGGTGGAAAGATACTGACAACGAAGAGACTAAAGGACAAAATAGAGAAAATACTTTAAAATCTACTTTAACTAAGAGGAGAAACTATAAGGGAGTGTCTGGGTACATAATGGTGTCTCTTGGCCATAAGCTGACTGCCATCTCTCTGTCAGTGGTGGGCTGGGTGCTGAGTGTGATCAGCTGTGCCGATGTGGAGGGTTTCCCCATATGATGTCAGTCAAAATGACAGACAACGAAAAAGTCTAGCGTACCCTCTGGTTCAGGCAGAGTAGTTTCTCCGTGCGGGAATCTCAGAAACTCGTGGATCAAATATGATTCATTTGGGTTAACTCTCAGGGGTCAACAGCACATGAGCAAGCAAATCTGTACAATTTTCTATATCATTTTGTGCACTACTGTTTCTATAGTGGAGCTTTTCTAAATGTTGATGCTTTAGTAAGAAGTAGAGAATGCAAACCATTTCCTCAGACTTGATGAGATTTAGCTAAGTTGCTGTTGTAATAAACCCTGGTAGTAAGTGGAAGAAATGGAAACAAATATGTTTGTTGAAATCCTATACATTACGTGGTGTGGTACCAAACTGATGATTCTTAACCACATCAGACGACTGACCAGTCTGAGTAAAGGACCAAGACATGTTAACTTGATGAAGGCTTTATTTTTTATTTGAGAACAGAATGAGTTCAGCTGTAGTAATGTTTCAGACTGATAATTCACAAAGCTACAGTTCAGTTCAGAGTTTTAACAGAATGTATAAGAAACATATCAATGTAAATGTTTTGCTTTTAGATTCGCTGATAAAAAATAAAATAAAAGTAATAACGATTTGGAAAGTTAAACATTTTTTTTTTTTTTTTTTTTTTTTTTACGTATTTTACCTAAAACATAAGAACATATACTGATAATGTTTTAGAAACTATCTGAAGAGTTAAGGTTATGACACCTTCCTCTCTCATGTCAGAGGTTTATTTAAAGATCATCAAGATAAAAATCTGACATGATTGGAGAGGAAGTATCTTCAGTCTTGTGTTTGACTCACAGTTGTCCTTTTTTGAAAGGTCAAATTAATAAACTAACAACTATCTTTGCAGAGGATTTATGTCTCAAGTAGTAGAGACAGAAGACACTAAAAGACTGACTGGTTTAGATGTAGTAGAACTAAAACACCACAACCAAAGGTAACAAGGACAAAATATTAAACCAGAAAAACACTTTGCACTTTTCAAAGCACAACAATTAGCATGAGATTGATATCATTTCCTAATACAACCAGATCAGTTTATAATAAAACGACAGACAGATATGGTGCATCTACTCCTTAAGAGCAGCAGATCACAGAAAGCAACACTTGAGGAGATAAATACATGCTGGAGAGAGTTTGTGGAGGAGGAACATGGTGACAAATCAACTCTAATGGTTTCAGCAGCTCCACCTTGAGGAGAATGAATACCTGGTGGAAAGATTATTGACAACGAAGAGACTAAAGGACAAAATAGGGACAGTGGTTAAATAAAAAGGAAAAACAGGGAAAATCATAAGGGAGAAAATCTTTTTTAAAAGACTTTGAAATCTACTTTAACTAAGAGGAGAAACTATAATGGATGTGTCTTGGCCATAAGCTGACTGCCATCTCTCTGTCAGTGGTGGGCTGGGTGCTGAGTGTGATCAGCTGTGCCGATGTGGAGGGTTTCCCCATATGATGACTCCAGCTATGCTTAGTTATACGGGGAGGGACTGTGGATGAGGTGTGTGTCCCACAACACAGGACAAATGCAGTGTAACTTCCATCACTCTGTTCTGGATTTACCTCAGGATCTGCAGGTGGCCAGGGTCCTCACAATGGTTGCCATCATTTTGGGGCTAGTGGCGCTCCTCATTTTGATTGCAGGAGACAAGTGTTCCTTTGTTAAATCACACACGTTAGTACCAACGTAACAGTCAGTGAGGCCAGTGCCCCAAGACTCATGTGATTGGCTTAGTTGGTGAGTGATGTCATCTACGGAGATGACATCACTTGAAATCTTATACATTACGTGGTGTGGTACCAAACTGATGATTCTTAACCACATCAGACGACTGACCAGTCTGAATAAAGGACCAAGACAGGTTAACTTGATGAAGGCTTTATTTTTTTATTTGAAAACAGAATGAGTTCAGCTGTAGTAATGTTTCAGACTGATAATTCACAAAGCTACAGTTCAGTTAAGACAGTTGGGTTGTGTCCTCAGTCACATAAGCCTCACACTTGAAGTGAATTCTCATAGCAAAACAAAATAGTCTCCCAGGTAAGGGTATTTCTCATCATTTACAAGAAGTGGTCAAAACCTAATGAGACAAAAGCACTGCAATAAATAAAGGAGGTTCCACAGAGAACCCCATTAAGTTTAGTTTTCACATAGTGGTATTGATGTAGCTTAGTTTCTAGATTCAGATGGTATGAGTTCACTTTCAACTACTGTGTCTTTCATCCGTCTGACACTTTTTCTTCTTGCTCCTCAGGTTACAGATCAGTTTCTTGTCTCTTACGCTCAGGAACAAGACCAAGACCTATGAATCTGTGCCTAACCTCAATTTATGAAGCCTCTGGTAATGAGGAGATCATCTCAGAATTTACTAGAGGTTTTAAACCTTCTGCTAATTGACATTTGCAGCAGGGTTGTTGTATTTTTCACCACTATGTCTAAGAAAAGCATCAGCTTACAATTAAGGGCTGGTGAATGACGCAATATCATGTTAGCAGCCAGTGATGAACAGACATTAAGTTAGAATACCTCGTCCAGAACGTTAAGAACTTCAAATCCTTATCACATAAGGTCACACAGTAACATCAAACAGGTCAGAGAAGAAGAACGAACTTGTATAAACCATCCTGTTTGTTCTTACACATGGTAATGAATCTCATATTGCTTACATTCAGTCACACCGTTGTGACGCGTGAATCTGAAAACACAAGTCAGAGCTTCCTGCTTTATGAGAGGAATGTTCGTACTGTGCCTTTGACCAGGCCTCTGCAGATTGGGCACTTTCTCAGCGACGGCGCACACTCTTTGCACACCACCAGGTGTCCGCACGGGATGAAGACGATGTTGACTTCTTTGTCCATACACACCTTGCAGGTTCGCTCCTCCTGCAGGCGCCTCAGCTGCTCCTCCATCGGGAGGTCTGCAATGAAAAAGAATATTCGCTCAGTTGGTTTGCATCCCAGCTGGTACCGCTCAACTTTATGAAGGTTAAAAAATAAAATCTAGCAGATCAGCGAGTTCTGCTGACGCAGCTCAGGTGTGTCTTCGTACCTGAAAGATCTTGGCTTGGAGACGCAGCTTCGTTTGACTGAGCTGAAAGTGCAAAAGTAAGGAAGTTAGCTCAGGCTTGTCTTAACACATAATAGAAGCAACTTGAGTGTAAGCAACGTTTTTGTGCGATGTCAATATTGCTGATTAAGGGCACGCTGGTGTCATTTTGGCTGCCTGCAATTTTTTTCAACCGGTTACTTTCGGTGAGGCTAGCAGAGGGACACAAGATGGACACAGTGGAGTTTTTGAGCAGGACTGTCCCTAATGGCCTAATTAAGGTCCATCACTGTCAAGGCATAGAGTGTAGAGTGAGAGCGGTCTAACAATTTCAATAGATGAGATATTCTGTGGAAAACTGAAGCGAAACCCATTTGAGTTTGTGTGTCACCTATCGTTTACAAGAAGACTGTGTCAAGCCTGTAGTTACGTCAACTGCAAAACTTTTAGGCCTCTACTATTTATTAGCAACTTGGACTTGAGGAAACCACTATCAAACACTAAAAGTTGAAAGGTAGAGAGCTAAAACGGTGTCGCAGTTTGTCAGTACTACTAAACACCAGCATGTACTCTGCTCCTTCTGTGGAAACTGCGATAAGAGAAAGTGGAGAGGCTGGAGAGACGTACCCATGAGATCTCTGAGCAGGTGGACGTCGTTTTTCTGGATCCAGTTGCGGAAGACCTCGGCTGCAGCGTTTCCCTTAGTGAGGACGAGCTCTATGAGCCTGGCGGTTTGCTGCTGGGCCGACGTCTGAGCCTGAAGGCCGCTGTACTCCTCGGCAGCTGCAGGTTCGAAGGAAGGGGTTACTAGAGTCACACTTGTTTAAAGAGGCAATTCTTAGCATTTAATTCAACAAAACTCTATCATTAATGTGCTCTCCTTTACTAAAGGGACAGACTTGATTCACTTTATCGTGGAGTTATTTAAAAAGATCTAGAAACAGTTATGTGAAATCTCAAATGAAACCACAAACATACTTAAGACATTCTGCTCTCGTAAATGCTCCGACACCGGCTCCACACTCTTCAGACGCTGGATCAACGCTGCCTGGTGTCTCTTCACAAACGTGAAACCATCTAAAACAAAGGAAGATATAAAAGGTTAAAGATCATTGTTCACTGATGTGATAACACAACCAACAATGTATTAGATACAATCCATAGACAATACATGCAAACAAGTTTACAGTATATTCTTGCTGCTGCACCTGATGCCATCGCCTCTGCCAGCATCTCTCGCTCCTCTTCCCTTTTCTGATCTTCGGCACTCAGCAGGTCTGAAACCAGCTCCTGGACCGTCCTGTAGTTCTCTCCGCTAGTCAGGATCTTGCTCTGCACTGTCTGTTTGACCAGACTGCGCTCAAAGCCCATCTCTAAAGCAGACTTAATGACAGGGGTGTTCATCATGACGGCGTCCTCAGAGCGCTCCTCTCCTGGGCCGAGGTGAACCACTGAGGCAAAGAGAGTGCAGACAAGTCGGGTTGAGTGATACGGCTTTGGAGAAGTCTTTAGAGAATGGACCGCTGACAACATGATTTAAGACTCACCAGGTGGATCCACAAACTCTCTGGAGCTGCTGTCTCCATTTGTTAAAAGCTTTTAGAGAGAAAACAGAGAGGGTTTTAAAACACACTGTCCTCAGCCAAAACTTAAAACAGATGAAAAGCTCTCTACCAACCTGCTCAAACAGCCGAGGGAAGCGAGCCTGGATCTGGTGCACAAACTCTTGTCCCTTCTCCTGGAGCAGATATTCACACCTGCAACACAAACATTTATAAACCATGCTCTATTTCTCTCGACGTCCTTCTCTACAGCACATAATACTGTGGATTACACATTTGATTACAATGGCGGCATTTACCGAGGAAACCATTTGGCATGTTCCACCCATGGATCGTCTCCAGACTCCCAGCACCGCAGGCCTCCGTCACAACAGAAACACTTGACATCATCGTTACGACCTTTGGGGCAAAAAGAAGAGACTCCGGTTAAGTGGCTTTAGGGAGTTTCAAATACAAAAAGAAGAAGAAGAAAAATAACCCGAAACTAATCTGAATGAATATTTTGTTGACTTTCCAGCTCAACTGAAAGACGGAAAGGGACAATACTGACAAAACCCTGTCAGTTTAAGGAAAGCCCCCTCAAAGGGGAAAAGCTCTTCCCAGTGTTTGACGGAAGGGAAACCTAAAAGTACATTTCAGCACCATTTAATAACAACGTGAGCTAAAATAAGAGATCAGCTTTGCAACCGTAAAGAGGAGTGAAAAAAGATGACTCAGTCTATTTGTTTTTTTTTGGGATGCCAAATTATTTGTATATCCACATTACCACATGTGGACAAACTACTTATAATTCTCCTTAAACCAGCATTAATGGCTTTTTCTGGCCACTTGGGGAAAGTGCAACAAACAATAAACACAACAACATTAACAAACCATCAGCATTTAGAGTTGACTATGCACTCATCAGACAATGTTAAATTTCATTTGATGTAGTCATTCATGTTATCTGAGCACCGTGGAGTTGCTCTAAGTGGTTGCAGGACTATCCAATTGTGTGCAGAGGTATTTATTTGCCTCCTGTGTTGGTACTGTCCTCACCAACATAGTAGAAGCCCGCTTTAGCCAGCTGGTCGGGCCGGACGGGGATACGGGTCGGCCAGTTGACGAAGGTGAGCAGCCGCTCGTCGCTCTGCTGCATGGCGGGGTTGGACACGTTACTGAGGGCTGAGGCTCCCGAAGACAGCTGTGAAGTTACCGCTAAAGACGCAGATGCCGCTGCACTGGCCAGCGACACGTTGTCAGCTCGGTCTCCGCGGACAAAACGACAGTTCGGATAATGCTTCTGGTGCTCTGACACAGCTCTGTCACCTGGCTCCCATTTACCCAGCTGAGAATAAAAACACCAAGTTCAGTTATAAGACGATAAACACATAGAGACATAAGAGTGCTGTTAAACTCTAAAAGGTGTGTTTTGAGATCTGACTCTCCATAATCTCTAAAGAGAGATGGAAGCTACTAACTTCATGTGTCACTGCAAAGACACACACCTGTCCTCCACAGCTGAAGCAGGCCACGATGTCGCCCCGGCCCACGTAGTAGAAGCCTGCCTTGGCTAGCTCTGCAGGGGTGATGATGGAGAGCGTCCAAGAGTGGAAGGAGTCCAGGCGGTCCTGCTCTCTGCGCATGTTTGGGTTCATACATGTTGGCCTCTGGTGGGACATGTCCTCGACACCACGAGAAGCCAGAGGGCTGGAGGGCGGCGGAGCAGAGAAGGCCATATTTAGGTAGCCGACTGCCTCCTCACCTTGGCTCACTGATGGGTTAGAAGCTGCAACATCTGCAGAAAGCTACAAGAAAAATGAACCAAACTGTTAGAATTTATTGTTGAAGAGTACAAACGATTATGTCTCAAAAAACAAAGCTCCTTCATTAACCATTTTGTAAGAAACTCGTTCAGGTCTTACTGGTATAGCAGGGGCGATGCGGAGTGGCGAGAATGCAGAGTGAGAGGAGGAGAGCAGGTTGGCGGTCGACGGGAGGCTCTGGATGAAGGAGCAGGACGGAGAGAGCTGTCTGTGTTTCTCGGTTGGACAGTCCCCGGCCTGCCAGCCCTCTGCCGTCACGTTACACCTGAAACACTGCACTCGGTCGCCCACACCCGTGTAGAACCAGCCCGCCCTCGCTAGGCTTCGCTCTGTGACCGGACAAGCCGGGAAACGAGCGAAGGTGGAGATGCGGTAGAGCTCTGGGGATGAAAACAACAACATAGTGAAGTATTTGTTGATGAAAGATACACAAACTCAAATAAGTCATCAGAATTCTAGTCTTAACACAGGAAAAACCCCAAATAACCCAGATTCTTGTTCTTGGTATGTACAAAACTGTGTTGAAGGCCCATGTGATTGTGATTATGCCTCAAGATAACGAGGCTAGGGTTTCAATATAAATGAAGTTATTGTCTCTTACGTTCAGGAACAAGACCAAGACTTTTGAAGCTGTGCCTCACCTCAACAAATCCTTCTCTTATTTTTGCCTCCTCTTGCCTCTTTCTTAGCAAGAACCAGGAGTATGACCTCAACCCGAGTCTTGTTCCCTTGGTTTTTTTCAACATCTTAACATCATGTTCTATCTCGACATTTGAATTCACTCATTCCTTCACTCCTGACTCACTGTATCCGTTTGTTCTGACTCATTGTCATGAAGCATTTCTATCCCCTATCCATTGGGCCTTCACAGTCTCCAGTTCTCAACTCAAATGAACACGTGTGTGTGATTTTGGAGCGCTCTATGCTACCATCATGAAAACATCAAATCTTAAGGAGACACATTCAACGGCTAGGTACACTGAAGATCTGACAGCATGTGGTGGCACATTCATTACACTTAACATTGTTTTTTTTCCTTTACTTCATCTGTATATGACAAAGGGAGAGAATGAAAGGCTGGTACCTGAGGAGTTATCATACTGCAGGTCAGGAGGAGGCCCACTGCGACACAGTCCCATCAAAAACTGGCTGTTCTTGAGTTGAAGAAGAGTTTCCATTTTTTTTTTTAATTTTCAAATATAGTGCTTTAAGGGAAAAGGGATGCCCTTCAAAGGAAGAGGGGTTTGAGAAAAAAAAAACCCCAAGGTCTCGCTCTCTCACACAGACACACAGTGACACAAAAATGGAAAACAGACAAACAAGGTGGCAGTAGATGACTGAGGTTCAACTCAGATCAAGAAACAGAAAGTGACGCGCGTGATGTAAGGGAGAAATGTATGAGCTCTGCAGGAGAAACAAAAGTGACAGTCAGCGACTTATTTCATTAGACAGCACTGCCCTTTTTTTCCACCGCAATCATCACTTCATTTGCTTATAGACTCTGTGTCCATATCACCTGTACCCAGTGCCTCTGATCAAGTGAAGCAACCTAAGTATTTCTTTTTCAGCTGCAGCTTGAATTAATTTAAAATAAATCCTGTGCAGTAAAAAAAAAAAAAAAGAAATAAGGATGAGCTACTTTACATAGGCTAATTAAAAAGCATCCTTCTGATCTTGACGGTGATCACCCAGGATCAGTGTCCACTTTATTGTCTCCAACATTTAGCAAAGACATGGCTAACAAATTATTGAAGAAATCTAAGTTGAACATGTGGTATATGATAATGCGCACAAACATTATGGGTTAAACAAATTCCTCAAGCTCGTACACACACACAAACATGCACAGACCAAGGAATATGCGCTCTCAAACCCCTCCCCCTTTCTCGGGCATCCCTTTTGTGGGCGACTTAAGTCTCCATATCTGAATAGCAAAAATCCAATAAAAAAAATGTAATCCTTCTAGGGATAACGATATACCCCTTGGAGTGTCTGTGTTAGCAGAATCTGTAAAGCAATAATAAAAAGATATAAGTGAGTGAAGACACAAAGATTCAGTTGTGTGAATTCAGCATTAATGGTTTTGTTTTGGGTCACAAAATCACAAGACACAGTGACAAGCAGTCTATTATTACTTATTGCTCAACTCTGTATTTTAGTAAATGTCTTCTGAATTATATAACACTGTTGTTGTAACACAGGGTTTTTAAAAATGACCGAGTACAGGCCAAGTCTCTTGAAGCAAGAGATTATAAACTCACTTGCCACTTCATTAGGCACACTAGTGAAAACTAATCCATGCTAATACACCTGTGCTGCACTAAATCTTAGTTTAATGGAATATAAGGTGTTTTTTTGTGTTTAAAATCACAGAGGCAGCAGTGTTTTCATGCTGTTTATAGTATAACTGAATTGTAGTGGGTTGCACCGATATTATTTTGATATTTTAGTCGTTTAGGCTAAATATCAGAAACACATAAAGGTTATTTTCAACCCACTTTAACAGCACTACAGACTACATCCTACACGATGACCAAACCGGTGAATTACCACCCTTCTTGCACGGTTTCACCATAAACGGACCATTACAATAGTCAAGAAGGGGAATTACTGTCAGGCTCTTCTGTTAGTTTAGTTCTCACTCACACACATTGTGTACATCGTGTTTCGGTGAGTGATTAATATCACGCAAGTTGTTTCCAAAGGCTACGTGGCAGGTAGGGTTAGCATTTATAAAAAGCTCGCCAATCAATTTCCAGTCGATTGACTGTCTGTTGGGGGTAGAACTATGACCAAGTGCTGATGTAATTTAAAACCTTTTTTTGTTTTCCATCAGGTACTTTCCTCAAGTCATTGCTAGGCTGCAGCAACACTTCCGGTTTTAGCTTTTTATGTTATGATTACATTCTGCTCCTTTGGCTAACGTTTGCTAGCGTTTTGTCGATTAATAAATTGAAATTAAAATCATTCAGCTACACTGAATTGTTGTTTGTACTTATTATAAATAAAGAAACGACTCACAGATAACCATCAGTTGCTGAATGACAAGACATTCAACGCCTAAGTTAGATAACGTCAACGGCCGTTAGCCTGCTAACGTCTGCTAATGCTAATACGTTAATATCTGTCAAACTTATCCTCTGCTCATTAACCGATGCCGCAGCCCGGGGAGAAAGGAAAATAAAACTGGCGAGTATAATATCGGACTACACACAAGGGCACGGTAATAATTCCGGGCCTGACTCACTCACCGTCAATCAGTCTGTGTGGAAAGTCCCGAAGCTTCCTTTACAGAAGAAAACACCTCCTCTCTGACTACTTCCGGTAATCTGAAAAGCGAAAATTAGAATAAGAAAATGTCAATGTTTTTAATTTATTTCTTTTTGTTCTCGTTCTAAATTCCCCCAGCTGCTGTCAAAACCTGCTGCTGGTTTCCGGCAGCGTCTACGCACTCTCCGCGTTTATGGATTAAGAAAACAAAACAACACATAAACGAACATGTCGGGTACCATATATTAACATACATTAGTCTATGTAATCATCAAACCAACGTTATTGACTTATTAAACTTTTACACACTCGGTTGTTGTTTCAACAACACAAGCAAGCTGCAGAGAGTGTAAAACAGCCATTTACTTTTCTTAAACACATTTAGATTGTGTCCATTTTAATGTCAAGCAATAGTAATATTACTCATTACACATCCACATATGTTGTATATCTACCCGATTTCTAGGGCAGATGGTCAATAAAAATAAAATAATCACACAAAACAAATAGAGCAAACACCAATATTCCTATAAAAAGGTATTGCAGTCTACCAAAAAGTTTTCTAAGATTATTAAATAAAACAAAAACAGTAATGTTCAGATAAAACGAGGTACTTACATGGAGTACTTGGTGAAGACAGACCAGATGCTCAGACTCACGAGTCATTCAAATGCTTTTTGAATGAGATGTTGTAATGAATGGTATTTCCCCTTTTCTAACCACTCCCTCCAACGAATCAGCTGTTTTTCTAGCCTCTGCTTTACTTGTGAAACATCTTTTGACCCGTGTCCCCCTCAGGGTGAATTTCTGAAAAAAATTCCATCACCATTTAAAAACTCTCATTAGGGTTTCCCTTTGGTTCATTATGACCACCAGTTTCATTGATCTGCAAATCCCCCACAGGGAAAATCTTTGAGAGCTAGATCTAGAAATGAAAGAACAGGTAGTTGTTATCATACTATATTCCAATAAATGGAAATGAGTGGAAAGTCAGGGACTCCACTGAAGTTTTATGTCCCTTCATCGACCTGTATTCAAAGTAATGGGCCTGATCAAAAAGCAGGGATGGGGTGATGTTGTCTAATGGGAAAGGAACCATATATGGCAATTGAGTTGATCTTGAGCTTCTACAACTACAGATAGTTTGTACAACTACAGATAAAATATTCTACCATCTCCTAAAGCAATGACAATATTCATTCATTCATCTTCTATACCCGCTTACTCCCGTTAAGGTTTAACGCAGAGACACAGACAACCATTCACACTCACACCCATGACCTTGGTTTAATAATGACAAACACACTTTTGTTTTCCATTTTTTCACACATTTTTTTTTATTCTAAAAATACATACACTCCAAGAAATTTTTTTTCCATTTATGTTAATTTAATAATCAAATCTGACTGAAATCACACATTCAAAGTTAAACAGCTAGCAGATGTACATTTGATTAATATACCTTTACACATTTGATACAACAACAAAACCCTCTCTTCATCTTTAACAAGTGTTTTCTCCTTTGAATAAAGGTTGTTGAATAAGTAAGAGAACAAAACTGTACATTTAGGTTTGTCATTACATTTCAGTGATGTCATATATGGAACACCTTAAAAAGAGAAAAAAAAAAAAAACAGGGAAGAGATATTAGCACACATAAATGGAAAAAGCCCCCAAATTTCACAGTGCCACATATGACTAATTTTGATCTCCCTTCTTTAGTTAATTTAAATTGGAAGACTTGACTATTTAGCTCGCTAGCGTTTTGCAGGACCTCGTACGTTTGACTGCGCACATGTGGGGAGATCTCAGACTGGCCGCCTGTCAATCCGTCACTGTATTGTATGTTAACCAAGAGTCTAGACTTCACTGTAGTTCATTTTTCTATATAGCCTTTACCTACAGCATCATAACCAAGTTCATCAGCTCATTGTTTCCTTCTGCTCCTGAATAAACAAATAATGAAGGATACATTTCTGATTGGATTCTCGTTGGTCACTGTCAGGACTTGTGTGGAACATCTGCTGATGCTTTGAGTCAGGTGTTCAAATACTCGTCATACCGTACGCATGTGCTAACAGAGCTAAATCACTGTGCTTTCAAATCATCTGATGATCAAGGAAGGAGTGACGTTCTCACAAAGATCAGCAATGTATACATGTTCCTGAAAGCAACACCGTGTCTTACCTATTATGTGGCATGAGTGACAGCTGAACCCAGCAGCTCTGCAGACTCCTGCTCCAACTCTGTCGGTTGCTCAACCTGCAACATGTTAATATGTATGCAAGTATGAATAATGAACTTTCATGGCATTTAGTTTCAGAGGTAAGTATTATGCACAGTAAGGTGTCTGAGACAGATCTGTAACCGTGGCTCTCACAAGATCTGAGGCTGCAATCCAACTCAGTAATGTTAACTTGAGCTGATGTACACTTGGGTACGTAAGCCAGGGATGCTGGGAAATGTAACTTGCTCATCAATAATACATTTAAAATCTTTGACATACAGGTACCATGACCTTTAGGCGGTCTAGACTACAGAGGATAAGTTCAGTAGCAGTAATGAAGGTTAGAGAAGGTCTCTTAATGAAATCAAGACGATACCAGTCAAGTCAATAAACAGTAAAGTTGAGTTGAACACATTTTAAATTAATTTATGAGCAGCTCTGCGTAAGAAATGTCCTATTAAGACTGATCCTTGGGCACTAAAGGACAAGCAAGTTTGCAGGTGACACCATCCTAACTGGATTAATTTCTGTTAGGAATTAGTCCGCTTACAGGTAGGGGATTTACTGTCCGGTTCCACTTCCTAGAGTCAATTACGACACAGGATGTGCATCACGTGGCAGGTCTAAAAGTTCAACCTGCCGGTGACAATGATTAATGACGGTGCACTTCTACACCTGCATGCCTGCATGTGGCTGCTGAACCACATTTACTACCTCCAACCCCAACATGAGTTGCACAATCCCACTTGCTGTTGTGTAAAGTACAGAACCACCATGCGCCGCCTAGCGGTTTGGTGGCATAATTACAGAACAATACAGAGGCCGATGCTTATTCTTTTCAGCACGAAAGTGAAGTAGGAAGGAGAAGCAACCAGGTTGAACGATGAACCACTACAATGTTCACTAAGGATTACAAGTAGAAGGTGACCAAAGACCAGCAGCGAGGAACAAGTGAAACCATCCTTCGAGAGTAGCGCGCCTAAAAGCCGGTGGCACCAACTGATGTCTGTCCGATAGCCGTCTGGTAGAGATAAATATCTCAGACAGATAAACAGTCATGTCTTCAGACCTGACAGCTCGCAAATCATCACAATACGAACCTCCTGTGTGTGCTGGATATGTTAGTATTTAAGATTTAAGGACCATTTATTCGAGTACCTCCACGTCCGCCGTCTGTTTGAAATGCTCCACCAGCTGCATGGCGTCACTGAGGTTTTTTCTGATGGAATCCATTGACTCCTGCTGGGCCGCTACAATCTCCTTCACCTGGGAGCACAGTGCCGCGTGCTTGGCCTTGATAGCCATAAGGTTTTCCAACATCAAGGCTGGGTTTTCCTGCAGACACAGAGTTAATCATCAGCCTCTATTGCTCTCCTGATGTTCTATTATGAACATGCTGCTGCATTCTTTCTTGTCCTCATTTCATTTGTATGCGATATATATACATTTGGTCTTTAATGTGACTCTGGACGTACTGTGGACTCACACTACCAAAGGAGTGAGGACAAATGCGATCTAGACCACCTCCAAATGTGGTCAGAGATCCGATCTTTTGAATGCAATCTCAAAGCGACCTGTTTTTTTTTTTAAGCTGGCCACTTGTGATCGGATTCTGATGTTAATGCAGGTGTCTGAACGTGACCTCAGCGACAATGATGAGCAGCAATTTAATGTCGACTGCACGCTGCCAAATTGTTCCTGCCTTCAGTCGTAAGGAGAAATAACAGCCTTTATCACCTCAGCGGGGCACCCATTCTCTGCAGTGACGTTGATGAAGTCGAGCTTCAGCCGCTTCTCGATATATCCCAGGTCTGCCTCCGAGTTCAGAAACTGTAAAGACACTCAGCGTTACATTTTCACAGTGAGCAGACGATCAGCTGTAAAAATAAAAAGTGCTTATTGAACTTGACACAGTCTAGAGCTGTAAAGGTGGCCAGAGCAGCTGTTATTTGCAGTTCTCAGATGCTTTGACAATACTATTGCACTACTAGTTCTCTGATACAGTTGTGCAATGAAGTCAGAGCACCTGCCAACAGCTAAAACCTCAAAGATTGGACATTTGGCCACGATCACCACAAATACAATATGAAAAGGTTACAAAAAAGACTGCATGGAGTGAACAGATTTCCGTTTCCTCTATGCATTGTGTTTGGAAAAATATTGTGCACAATATTCAAACTCGACATTGTGATCTGCAATTTTGCAGCCGATCGGGAGCGGCATCAACCAATAACGAACACTAAATCTGTTTGGAACCGCTTTGAAAAACACTTATTCTAGCTCTATTTGCACAGGATTAGTATTACTTGGGGATGTCGTGTGATTTATAAATGACTCCCTTATGTCTGTGTTGTGTGGGGTCGTGCATTCACAAGGGATAAGGAAATAAGCACTTTGAATGCATCCTCAGCAGCAGCTGCAAAAACCTCCAAATGCTATTAACGCAACTGGCTCTTATGTTCGTCCCAAGAAAGAAAGAGCATCTCTGATGAGAAGACTTTTAGTGCCACCCCAGAAAATGTAAGTGGGTGGTTTCTACATGTGTGGTTCCCACCGTGGAGCGTGGAGGAGGTGATCGTTCCAAAGTTCACAGCACACATAACCAGCATTCTGCAGGGACATGCCATCCTGTCTGGTTTTTCACTTAGGGGGACATCCATTTGTTATTCAACAGGACAATGAGCCTGAACACACCTCTCAGCCTGTGAGCGGTGCGTTAGATGACCTGGCTCCACAATCATCCAGTCTTAACCCAAGTGAGACAAGAGCACAACTCTTTATTAAGACTATATATATATATATATATATATATATATATATATATATATATATATATATATATATATATATATATATATATATATATATATATAAAAAAACACTGGAGGTGACGACCTCAGGAAGGTGTCACCAAAGCAAATGGTGGATATTTTGAAGAATTTGAAATATAAATCAAGTCTGTTTAATTCTTATTTGTTTACTTATGGTCCACACAAGCACAGCAGAGCAGTTTTGCACAGCTATGCTACTGTAACTTTCAGAGAGCAGGAAACCATTTCAGCAGCACAACACAACTTGAGGATCCTTCCATGAACGCGAGAGACGTCGTTAAGCTGTAATTTTACGGATTATCAAGTGGACTGTCTTATTCAATGTTGCGACGAGAAGCAGACAGGTTTGCCTGAATGGCGAAAATGTGTTTGAATTGTTTATTAATACAAAGAAAAAAACGCCGTGTCGCGACTGCTACTATTAGCACCCAGTGTGTACGCGTCATCGATAAATAACCAGCAGCCGAGTGTCTCTGTCTTCATCAGCAAGAATAATATCATGTTCAGAAAATCAATATGACAGCGAATAAGACAGATTTTGAGCCGTGCTTACCATCGCCTCAAGCTTTTCAACTGTTGTCTCCATGTTGAATAGTTTTCAGTCTGATGCGGGCTCCGGGT